>OX235264.1:104630241-105958991 GCA_944472135.2 Trichobilharzia regenti
TTGCTATTACGATTCCATAGGGATTATAGTAGGATGTAGCATATCAGGAGAACATCTCTATTTCGCTTTATTCTCTTTAGTCATTTTTTAAAATTTCTGATTACAGCTTGATTCCACACTGTATTTTCGGTACAAGTATGGAATTTTCAGCATAGATATCGGTAGCTCAAGTTTTGCAGGCTGACCATAGATATCAGGTGTGCGTCGACAGGGGATCGAACGTCGGGCCATGTGCATGGTCGGCGAGAGTCCTAACCAATGTGCCATCGACGCACACACGATATACGATATCCCATAAGTCTTCACCTGCTCTTAACACTATCCTCCGCATGTCACTGTCATACGTACACCTAGTCTGTCATTTTCTCAGTCGAGTTCCACTCATAGGACTTGTGAGTGATGCCATTCAACAGTCTCCACAGCGTGTGACCGTCTAAACCACTTGCTTGTTTTTAATCTGCATTTTGTTTAAGGATAGTTTCTTGACTGGTTTGTCTCAACTCAGTAAAAGGTTTGATTCATGGAGCTAGGATAATCCACTCAAACGAATCCTTTTATGATGAACTGAAAATTATCAGAGGACTACTTGGTAAAAATCGTTATCTGGATAAGTTCATTGAGGAAAATATGAATTTAAATGAAGGCAAATCATCATGGCAACCATTGCGATAAAACCCTTGTTCATAAAATTGCAGTCTCTCAGTGATAACATCGGCTAAATATTAACACGGCACCAGAAGAATACAGTTAAAAGAGCTTTCAGTGCAGCAGAGGTACGCTGTCTATTCACTGCCACCCCAACTTTTAACTTTCGAGAAATAAGGACAAATTACCTAATTTTGCCTCCTTAATGTGTATTTACCAGTCTGACTGCTCTTATGGAGCCGGCCACATTGGGCATGGAACCAAGGAGGTTCACCATCGTATTTCGAAACAGTATCTTGCATGGCTAAGCAAAGGATAAGTAAGATCCATTCATAGCTCTGTTTTAGCACGCCTTGTAGGCAGTGAGACTATTGTTGATGTTAATACAGAGCATTTAAAGTCACAATTGCAAAGACGCTTTAAGTAGATGAATTAATCAGTTGGTGAATTCGAATTCATTATAAAAAGTACGTTCAGAAATTACTTAACTTTTAATCGATTTGTATTTAGAATGCATGCAGTTGAAGAGAGCCCACAAGATTAAGCGAGCTCACATTATTTTGCAGATATGTTCGTTGTTTTTTTATTCAAACTAATAAACGGAACCAGTTATATAAAACTTCCATATTCCTTATTTACTTTTTATTTTCTCCAAAATTATACAATCCACTTGTTGTAAACATTTCTACCCTTTAATTGTTTGTATTAATTTTCTCGGTTAATTATTAACATTCTGACATGTCAAAATTGACTAATTAAAATTAAGTACTTCTTTGTTCAGTCCTCTTCCCTTCTAAATGTCTAAATGTGGATTTTTTTTCTGCATACTAGAAGAGCCTCAGCTGTCAGTTTAGACGTCATCCACAGAGCCAGTAAAGTACACATACTGAGGTGAAAAGATTCTTAACCGGCACCATACATTCAGAGGAATTATTTCACAAGCTGAATAAATTTTCAAATTTTCCACTAAACTCTCCTTTTATGTTATCCATTTTGAATAATAATATTCAGCCGCAAACAACCAAATTCGCACTCGCGAGGATTTCAACAGCTTACAAAAACTTAATTTTTTTTGTATACTCTGAAGCTTTAATATTGTTGGGGGTTGGTGGGGATCTTTTCTCTGGGATAGATTGTAAGCCCCAAGCCAAACCACTCCATTCTTTCTGAGCTTAGGACCTGCTAGTTAACTAGTCTAGAAGGGATAAGCAACGAAGAACTTCAATGATGAACCGAATAACAACTCACCTTTTGGCAAATATGCAGATGGATGTACGTTGAGGAGATCAATAAATGAAATCAAACCCTAGGTCCTCCGAAGTGGCGATGACGAGTTGGCTAAAAGTGAGAGGGTGGCACAGAGATGTTGTGAAGTGGAAATCAATGTCAAGGGGTAGCCATACAGACGAATGGAAGTAATTTCAGAGAATCGAGAGCAATGGAGATGTTATACTGACCCCTTATGCCTCAGTGAAATCACAGGGAATGAAAGCTTGGGCGAGAAAAATATCAGAAGTTAGAGTTCATGGGCCATGTGATTGCGTCCCAGTGGCTTAATGGTCCACGAGCTAGTTATCCTTGTAACCAGAAGGTTCTGGGCAGAAACCTCGGCGTTGGGTGCCTACTTCTGAAGAGCCCAAAACACAATGGAGGAAACAGTTGTCTGGCAGTACTCCGTGCAAGTTTTCCAATGTTTCTCTAACCCATATCAACTCATGATGAAATCCTGTAACCAATCAATCAGTCAAATCCCTACAAATCAATACTTGAGTAGAAATCAGACAAAACTACCCGGCTACTGTAGTATGTTTTAAAATTAGTTGATTAAAAAGGAAATTAATCTTGACCATTTCCTCAGTTTTCTCTAAGTATTAATAATTAACTTTACGCAACCATAGAAACAAGTAACAAATTATTGTTCTCAGTAGGGGTGAATGAGTGTGCCAACGAGAGAGTGTATGTTTGCGTGCGCACGCAAGAGAGAGGGTAGGGAAGGATAAAATTGAAAGACTGCTTCTACATTTCAATCTACTGACTGGTTAATTAACTGTAAGAAGTCCTTGACAAGAGTCTCTCCTGTAATAATAATAGTAATAATAATAATAATAATAGTGGTAGTGATAAAGGTAATAATATAAGAATATTTTCAATTCATAAGAATATCCTAGAGACTTCTCAGCAGGACTATTTCAATATGTACTTCTAAACTGACTGACATTAATAACAGGAAGATAATTGAATGTTTGATTATTACGCAATCAAGTGGCGTTAATAATAATCTGTACTGGTTACTTCATCATCGAGTGAAAGTTCACGAAAATTATGTTTATATATATGTATATATATATATACATATATAACAGCTAAGATATGCTGTTATATTCCCTGAGTTAGGCAGTTAAATTGTAAAGTTTTCATAATGAATTATACACTGATGATATTGCTTAGAAAGAAAATGATAGATTCTCAGTCAAAGCACCCCCAAACTAAGGGAACACAGCTACATAAGACTGTTGATTTCACTTTCATACACAAACATAATTCACGCGAAATGATTCGCATTCATGGCTTTTGTATCATATTGAAAGGCACTAGTCTTCCAACGTTATGTTAATTTCCAGGAAGATACCTTCTCTAACCTTCTAGGTGAGAAACTTCAAATAGTCTGATATCACTTAGTCTCTACATTTTTTTTCCTTCACGTTCCCAGTGGAACATAGGACACCTTCAAGCTAGCGGCCTGAAGTGTCTGTAGCAGTGTTTAATTTTACAGGATGGGGTTGCTAGCCTCATGCCCAACCTTTCCTATTTACCAGTCTTATTACTGGTTTAGCGAGGTAAATGAGTTCGTCTGTGGCCGGGGATTGAACCCTGAACCATGTGCATGGTTGGCTAGAGTCCTAACTGCTGTACCACCGACGTACTGTGGCATTTACAGTATGTTAATTCTTGTATTCTACCTGTTCTCCTTTATTGCTTCCGCTTAAATCCTCCCTAGCCTACTGAAGAAAGGCTCCCTTACTCACAGTGAGAAAGGTACTAAAAGGTGTTAATAGGGTGAGTAAGGTGTCGTCAAACCAACTTGTCTAATTCTGTTGGGAAATATCATGTTGTCGAACTCTCAGAGTCCTCAGCATACCCAACTGTGGTTTCGTAGCTCATCAGATAGGACTAAAACACAATTAAAAGTGACTTTTTGCGTGAGACGACTTAGTACAGGGACTCAATGATGCCTTATTAGGCATGCGCTCTGTGTGATGAGAAAAGTGTTACACATGAAACTACTAACTAACTGGGAAATAGCAAATAAATGGTACTTTTTATTCTCCCTATCACTTTAATATATGTGTAAAACTTGGGCACTGTGGTAGTAAGTAATTCCATATTAGTTTGTTTATTAGATGTATCACACAGTGAGTGAAACAGTATTGTATACTGGATGACGTTTCGAACACAATTGATATGATTATGAACAATAAATTGTGTTCGAAACGTCATCCAGTATACAATACTGTTTCACTCACTGTGTGATACATCTAATAAACAAACTAATATGGAATCTCCCTATCACTATTATATTGTTGTCACTATTTCTAATCAGTTTTATTATTACACTGGTATTCTTTTTGACATTATTACCTCACAATAATCTTTTTATTTACACACTATTTTATACTCTACTTTATGTTAACTACCTAAAGCTAAAACTTGTTCTTTGTTCGTATTTGTTGCTTGCCCAAAGTCTGGTTGCTTTGATTAAAAATACAACAACGCCAATGTTTGAAGAAAGCTATATCTTCATCGAAAACATCATGATTTCCATGCTTAGACCAATATGGTTAGCACTACACATTGCAAATGTACACTATTATCTCAAGTACTTTATAGCTTCTTCTTGTATTTATCTTGTAAATATACTTTCAATAATGCATTAATCATAATTACATTTTATACCATTTTGCAACTGCACAGAATTTTCTTCTCTTCCTGAAGTAGCTTTCAATGACGTGGCTGCATAGCACTCACCCAGATATACGCTGTTCACTACTGGTTGACCATAACTATCAGCAGGAAACGGAACGAAGTTTGGTTTATCGTTCAACTTTGATGGTGACCATAGAAAACGGTTTACAATTTAACATTTATAAGAACATGTTCTGATTGCTTGTACAATAATTGAACAATTTAAAGTTTTGAAAAAGTACTAATTTATGATACTTCAGGATTGTAATTTATAATATTACTGATCGTGCCTGAAAAAATGGCATGCGTTTCTTGTAAACTTACGCGTTTATTTATTTATTTTTCCTTCGCGTTCCCCAGTGGAACATAGAGCACCTTCAAGCTAGCGGCCTGAAGTTTCTGTAGCAGTGTTTAATTTTACAGGATGGGGTTGCTAGCCTCATGTACAACCTTTTCCTCTTCACCAGCATTATTTCTGGCTTAGCGAGGCAAAGAAGTTCGTCTGTGGCCGAGGATCGAACCCCTGGACCATGTGCATGGTCGGCGAGCGTCCTAACCGCTATGCCACCGACGCACTACCTGTTTATACAAAATACAAATTATTATTATTGTTAAATATCCTGTTAACTATTTTTTCTATTACTCTGTAATGTAATAGTGTGTTGGTGGGACAGCGGTAGAATGCTCGCCCAGCTCGCACTTGATCGGGTGTTCGGTCACCGACCACAGACGCACTCCTTTACCTCATTAGGCTGGTAATAAGATCGATAAACAGGGAAGGTTGAACATGAGGTTGGCAACCCCATCCGATAAAAATGAACATCACTGTTATTGAAACTTCAGGCCTGTAGCTCGAAACCCCATGTTGCACACTGGGAACTTAAAGGAAAAAAAATAATGTAATGTAACGAAGAAGTTATATGCAGTATTATACCACATACTGACATTTCCACATTGTATCGGATATTCTGTTTGGAATAAAGCTATCATATATATATATATATATATATATATTATTTCGTGAATAAAATGGGTCAGAAGACCCGTAGTTCAGTAAGGAATCTCTTTTCGGCGAATTCGCCTTCATAGCTATACAATCGCAAATATACATGGTTGTTTTGTATGTGTGTGTACATTAAATCTGCCAAACGAAAATACAATTAGTAAGTTTAGATGAATTAGATGTAGATATAAGGGGAGTAGTAACAAAAGGTACATTAAATTTGACAAACAAATATAAATTGAAATTGTTAGAATGGATTTTCTTATATTCAACCTCAGATAACATTGAAAACAAATAGCTTCATGGAAGCTTATTCATTTCAGAAAAGAGAACAAATGAAATATAGTGAGGATATTTAACTTTCCTGAAGTACACTGATTCAGCCTTATTTTTTTTGGACAAGACTACATTTCGTCGGAAGAGACAATGGTACTGTTTCTCTGTCTACACTTTAGCTAACTGATAATACCACTGGTTTGACACAAAATGCCTTTGAAATAAAGCAATGAAGTTATTTCGCTTGATGATGGGTAACAGCGGAATCCAGGATGGGTGTAGCCTATACGTTAAGAATTTAGGTTCAACATAATTAGTATTATTGCTTCATTCTGTTTCTAGAGGAACATAGGGCTGCAACCCCACGTCTGCATTGCGTTCCGTTCTCTGCTAAGGTTTTCACCTGGCTCCAAGTCTGCCCACATTCTTTAATCTCTTCTTCACATGACCTCTTCCATGTCATCCAAACACTGACGGCAACTAACTCATTGCGTTCTATTCCATCCATCCCCATTTCTTCCTGCATGTTTTATTGCGTAGTTGGTTCCTGCTGGGTTGGTTCGTTCACTGCCAGAGATCCCTGTTGCTGATCTGTTCCGGCCGGCCATCTGATCTTGAGTACTGAGCGAAGCGGAAGGTCTGTAGTTTGTTCGAAGTGCTCTTTGTGACGTGGCAACAAGTCTTTGATCCGTATAGTAGTTGAGAATCTGGACCTTGTTTTTCATACTGATTGCTGTTGACCTTCACACATACTTGAGAGTAATGAAAGCTTGCCCTTCTTTCCTGATCTTCGCTTTGATATCTTCATCAGTGCTCTCGGCCTGTAGTTGAAACGATGCTTCCCGAGTAGGTAGGTGGAGGAGGTTGTTTCTTTCAGATTTCTCCCAGTTATGCTGACTGACTGTTGTCTGTTGTTGTTGCTGTTGGCCAGGAGTCTTCATCACCTCTGTCTTCTCTATGTTCACCTGAAGTGAATTCCTATATCTGATGCTTCTTCTCCTAACTTGTTGCTTTTCACTTGCATATCTTCCAGTTTGTGGGAAATCAAACTAATATCCTCGGTGATGTACAGATCGTCCAAGGTTTTTGTGTGGGTCCATTTTATGCCTGTTTCTTTGCTGCCCGCTCTCTGCCGCATTATCCAGTCTACCGCAATCAGGAAGATCATCGGAGATAGTAGGCAGACAGCTTCTTTTACTCCTATCTTCAGTTCGAAGGATCAAATGGACAAGCAAATCTTTCTGAAAACAGATGAAGGAAAGAATAAAGTCTATCTGAGTTACGCCCTATCAATCATCAGGGATATCATATGTGTACCTTGATTAGCTTTAAATGAAGATTCTATACAGATTCTTTCTCCCTAATTAACTTTAACATAGAAACAATGACAAGTCGAGAAGGATATCCCCGTGAGTTCCAAGTAGAACATACGGCTTCAGGTGCACATCACCACTTTAGCACACTCTCTGCCGTTTTTACAGATAACTGAACGATGACCCGAAAAGTGCGATCATCCCATACCTGAATCTACACTCAACTAATCGTTTACCATTAGGGTTTCACTTGACAGCTGGCTGGGCAGGTGACACCACTTAAAGGTCTCCACAGGGTGTCTCCTTTACATCTCATTGGGTCATATTCGCTTGGCGCTAGGTCCCTGCGTCGTTCTTGACCAAAGTTACTTGCTACCTATCCTTTCTGGCTGGCTATCTAGGCAGCAAAGTCAGCTGCTGATAAAGGTGTGCAGGTGATTGTCGGGAATGCTTTCCGTTACTCTCACTCCAAGTTTCTGAACCGTAAAGAGACAGTGATTCCACGCTGGGATTGTGCTCCTAATACTAAATTCATCTGGCTTTCGCACAAATTGCAGTATAGATAATGTGATGTCATTAATTCAACCTAAAAGAATTTTAATATCAATATACAAAGTATGAAGATTGTTTAACCGGTCATTTTCAAGATGGAATTAACCATGATTATGAAATTAAATACTCAGGAAATTGAAAAAAAGGCTGCTGGGTGAATGATAAATGAAGTTGGCCTTATCATCTTAAAATTTCGGGTTAGATTCTCAGTGAAATCATGGATGCTTACCGCTGGAGAATCGTAAAGTAGGAAGACACCTCTATGCATTACCTGGTGTTTCTCAGTAGTTCTCTAACCAATATTGATTTGTGATCTTACCTGAGACCTACAAGTGTTTTAGGTTTGTCAGTGAATTACAGCAAGGTCACTAGAATATTTCAGAGTCCAAACCAGAGGTTGGAAGTTATTTAGAGGTGTAAAATTAACAGCATATACTACGCAAGAGTCATATGTAAGTTAGGTGGATAAAGCGTTATCGTAATGAGTATAGTAGGGGTCAAAAGGTCAGGTCAAGAGCATAATTGAGGAAAAAGGCAGTGGGATATGAAGTGATACTATCAAAACTGAATAATATTAAAGTTACATAATTAGAATAAAAGTATCTAAGAAAAGATTAAAAGAATTTCTTTTTAAACACACAATTTGGATATATTTAACCATTCAGTGGTTACAACTTCCACTGTGAACGGCCTGCTTGCATCAGTGGGCTATCTGAACTTCCATCCAATGCAGCGCTTTATATTCCCCATAAAATGCTTATTGTTTTGACCATTCACTCTTGCTGTTGAGTTGCACAGTATACCAAATTTCAACTTTTAAGTGGCTTTCGAACTACCAATAGGGAGCTCTTGGAGACAAGGGAAAAATATCATGAAGAATTAATCCATGCCTTAGACAAAAACTGGATTGCCGTATGTGTAAAACTTGGGCACTGTGGTAGTAAGTAATTCCATATTAGTTTGTTTATTAGATGTATCACACAGTGAAACGGTATTACTATTTATTAGGTGACGTTTCGAACGAAATTTATTGTCCATAATCATAGCAATTGTAATCACACGACTTCGAAATTTGAGTTTTGTAGTTTTCTTTGTTCTCTCCTATTTGTCGTCGTTGGGTAGTAGAATTTTCTAAATATCCGACTGGACAGGTGTTGAATCATTCCCATTACACATGTTGGTTTGCAGTTGATTCGATAAACAAAGCTTCTGTTATCAATCTCCCCCTCCACCCTGCTATTACATTATATTTCAAAACTGTCATCCTATTCCATCCTTTTGTATGGTTTTGTGTGACTGCATGTAGTAGGGGTAAAGCTGAACAGTTCTCTAGATTTCTTATCTTATTTCGGTCAACCAATCTAGAATTTGTTAGGTTTTTATGTTCAGCTAGTTTGACTGATTGCCCCTGTTCTACTAGTTTGACCTATGTATTTGACCTGACAATCATTAGAGGCAGGGCATTAGATAGACTGAATTGTTTTGTTTTAAAGGCTCCACAGAATTGATCCTTTAACAGACAAAGCTTCTTTCTAATTGAGTTTGTTGGTGGTTTGAATGCCAGCCACTTTTATTCCTGCCAGCATTGTTAAGAATTCTGCTTAAGGTTTCGGAAGTTCCTTCCTTCTATGAAATTACTACTGATGATTTAGATTCCTTATTGTTGGTGTCGTCATTAATATTATTATAATTATCACTATTATTATTATCACTATCGCTACTACCATTATTTATTTTATTTTTACATTTCCTTACATGTTTCGTGACTAATTTATCAAGGTAATTACTAAGTTTCAAGGCTTCTTTTATGTGTATCACTTCCTGTCTTAGATTTTCCTTGATACTACTTAGTTTTTGTGCTCTGTCATTTAAACATTTCTTTGCTTTCTGCATTGCTTTACAAGATTCACCCCAGATTGCTCTTTTACTTAAAAATCCTGGAATATAGCTAATGTATACACATATGTAGAAGCACAGCTCTCCTTTATTTGATCATACGCCTAATCTATCATCTACCGAAATGAAATTCAGCCATACAATTAATTTTATTCTCACTCCAGTGACACTGAAATGTAATAAACAATTTTATACAAGAACATGCATGTATTTACAAGTTTCAACTTGTATTTAAAAACTATCATTTACGTCATCTAACCCATTACTAAGATCGTTGCAATTTCTGCTACTAACCTCATTTAGCCAGTTGTTCACAAATGTCTGTTGACATATGGCCTTCAGACTAGTTCATCTCAATTTACATATTATCCAATGGCTATATATTCTAATGACTGATTACGTCCTTTGAGTTACAAATCTTCGCTGTTATCATTATATATTACGATGTATAATAAAATTGATTTATGTTTGTTGCCACACAAAATCGATGACTTACAAGCGAAAACCGACAAACTGATCGAAGAAGCAGCAATTGAGGCGAAGACAGGACTCCAGGTGAACACAGACAAGACGGAGGTAATGAAAATAACCAACCAACAACAGCAGCAACATAAAACGCCAAACAGCATCAACGGGAGAGACTTGAAAGAGGCTACTTCATTCACTTATCTCGGAAGCATTGTCTCGACTACAGCCAGTCGGAACGGAGGAGGATGTCAAATCGAGCGAGAACGAGGAAGGCGAGAAACACATTCATCAACCTGAAACGTGGAAATCTGGAAATATTCGTCACTCAGCCAGCATCAACAACAAAATTCAGTCGGATTTTCAATACAAACACGTCAAGTCAGTCAGTTCTTCTATACGGTTCAGAAACTTGGCGGGCGGGTCACAGAGAATATTTCCAACAGCCTGTTGCAGACCTTCACCAACCAACAACTGTCTTCGCTGGCTCTATACTGAAGATCAGATGGCCGGGTCGGAAAGAATCACCAAATATGGGAAACTATGGGAACAAACAAACAAACAAAACCAGAACCGATCGCCGCCCAACAAATATGCAGGAGAAAGTGGAGATGGATGGAGATGGACACTCGCTGAGGAGGCCACTGAGTGACATCGTGCGCGCGTCAGGCCGTTGCTCGAGTGGAACCCGAAAGGGAAGCAGCCAGTGGGACGTCAGTGCAAGGGTGACATGGAGGATATGGTATGAAGAGGATTTGATACAGTCTGTATGGACTAACATGGATGCAGGTGAAAAGTACAACGGAAGACGAAAGCAACAAGTGGAGACGTGCAGTTGAAGCCCTATGTTTCAATAGGAACTCAAGGGAACAATAATAATAATAAAATCACAGTAATTCTGTTGAACAAGATGTAGCTAACACAGACAATTGTTCAGCGGACTCTTGCTTCTGACTTTCTAAACACGCTGAGATTATTTCACATTATTTTTATAATTATTCAACTTGATAATTTAATAATTCTCATTGTAGCATTGAGAACACAATATTCTTTCAAGTATTGGTTTTACAGGGAATTTTGTTTGATTGGTTGGAGGATTTCATCATGAGCTGACATCAGTTAGAGAGTCACTGGAAAACCTATGAGCTCGCCTTGTAACCAGAAGGTCCTGAGTTCGAACCCCAGTAGGTGCGTACTGTGACAAGTGCCAAACTAGGACGAAACAGCTGTCCAGGACTCCGTGTAGGTTTTCCAATGGGCCTCTAACTGATATCAGCTCATGATGAAATTCTCTAAACAATCAAATACAATTTTCAGCGAAGAAACTTTTTAAAATTCGGATCAAAGTTGTGAATATATGAAATAATAATAGTATGTAATACAATTAAAATATTTGTAATTATACTCACAGTTAAATGTCAAGTGGCAGAGTGAGCAATTTAATATACAGAATAATTCATAAAATATATGGATGTTGGAAAGGTATATATGATTATAATGTTAGTAGACTAATATAAAACGTTGCATAACACTTTGTGTAAATTCGTTAAGACAGAATTCAACATTGTAAAAAAAACTTTGGATTAAGAACGAGAAATGGGACAAGCGGAAATGATTCAAAGTGAGAATGGTAATAATAATAACAATAATCGTAGTAATAAGTGAAAGGTGCGTAGAATAACTGAATAAATAAATATCTACCCCTTTACGACCAAGGCAGAAGTAGGGATCGTACATACTTCTTTTGTACACAAAAGTCTGGCTTAAAGTCATGAATTGGGAAGGTCCCTGCTGTCTTTAGAAGTTTGTAACGAGGAAAACGCAGCAAGTTAGTATGGATTCGATAGATGATCTTAAAATCATCTTCAGGGTTGGTTGAGTGACAGGAGTCTGTCAGGTGTTCTAGAATAGAGCTTCGCACACACACTTCCTTCCTCCCTTGTAAAACCATGCTGGAATATGTTCTCGTATCCCTGTTGAAAGAGTTCTTCGGCGAAGGCCAATATACCCTGCTCCACAAGAGCAAGTGAACTAATAGATACACATGGAGGCGGCCAGACGAGGGAGCTTATCTTTTACAGAGATGAAAAACAACTTGAGACTGGTAGTCGTCTTATATAATTTTACTCCAAGGACCGTCTTAGTGACTGATTTAGAGAGATGGTTTTTGAGCCTATCCGAAGGCTGATCACCTTTGAATTCCAAGTTCATCAATAAGGTTTTCTTTGGGACTGAGTCAGTGACCAGTTTAGACATAAGTGATTATGTTTTCTTGGAACTATTTCTTCAACGGATAGCTTTGTTGTGTAAGTTCGATATCAACAGAGGCATGCTGATATGTACATTAGTGTAGAGATCAGTTCTGTGAAAACTATCAAGTTTTTAGAATTATTTCTTATTTGAATGTCACTCAGTTTCTTTTCCGTTTCATATGAAATGATTAATCTAGAGTTTGACCGATTCCTGGTTAGACAGCATATCAATACTTTATGCGTGGATATCTCATATGTAGGGGTATTTAAAAATCCTTTCGTCGGTCGCTAACATATGCATCGCGTCTAATGCTTTGTTTGATGGTTTCATGTTTGTTGTCACTAGTCAGGAGGGTGTACTGTAAGATAATCTGTTTTATATGTCTGGCATTATTAGTTATAATCATTAAATTGAACCATTTAGACTCGTTCAGTGATAGCATCAACTAGCATGCTAAACCCCGTGTAGACTTGATGACGCCACTGCTGGAGAAGGTATGGAAAATGGGCAAAGTACCCGAGGATTGGAAGAAAGGATACTTATTCAAACTACCAAAGAAAGGAGACTTAAGTCAATGCAAACACTGGCGCGGAATTATGCTCCTGTCCATCCCAAGCAAAATACTAAGCCTCATCATCCTGGAGAGAATCAAACAAGCCACCCTGGATGAAAAACTTCGACCGGAACAAGCTGGATTCAGGAGAAACAACTCATGTATTGATCAAATCGTCACACAACGGATCATCATTGAACAAATCTTGGAATGGCAGTCACCTCTCCATCTCAATTTCATCGACTTTGAAAAGGCCTTCGACAAACAGCGTCAATCGAGAGGTGATTTGGAAACTACTTCGCTACTATGAGGTGCCATCGACAATTATACATCTCATGTAACAGTTATACGACAATGCTGCATGCCAAGTAATCCACAACGGGAAACTTACGGAAGCCTTGGAAGTGAAGACGAAAGTGAGGCGAGGCTGTCTACTATCACCAATGATCTTTTTGATTGCAGTAGATTGGGTAATGTGACAGACAACGGCAACCAACGAGGGAACAGGCATAAAATGGACTGACACAAAAGACTTGGAGGATCTGGACTTCGCCGATGCGATATATATGTCTGGTTTCCCACAAACTGGAAGATATGCAAGTGAAAAGCAGCAAGTTGGCAGAAGAAGCGTTCACAGTGTCGGTGGCACAGTGGTTAGGACTCTCGCCGACCATGCACATGGTCCGGGTTCGAGCCCACGCCGGCGCACACCTGATATCTGTGGTTGGCCTGCAAAATTTGGGCTACCGATATCCATGCTGAAAATTCCATACTTGTACCAAAAATACAGTGTGGAATCAAGCTGTAAATCAAAAATAAAAAAAAAATCAAGAAAATAAGCCTTCAGGTGAACATAGAGAAAACAGAGGTGATGAACATCAAGAGCAACAACAGACAACAATCAGCATAAATTGGAGGAACCTGAAAGAAACAACCTCCTTCACCTACCTGGGAAGCATCGTTTCAACTACAGGCGGAAATGACGAGGATATCAAAGCAAGAATCGGGAAAGCAAGACAAGCTTTCATTACTCTCAAATCTGTGTGGAAGGCAATAGCACTCAGCATCAAAAATAAGATCCGGATTTTCAACTCCAGTGTGAAGTCAGTGCTACTGTACGGATCAGAGACTTGCACTGAGAGTCATAAAGAGCACCTCAAACAAACTTCAAACCTTCAATAACAATTGTCTTCGCTCAATACTCAAGATCAGATGCCCGGCCAGAAAAAAATCAGCAAGCAACCAGAAAGAAGAAATGGAGATGGATTGGCTGGCCATACTCTGAGAAAATCATCAAGTGACATCACTAGACAAACCCTCGAATGGAACCCGAAAGGGAAGTGGGGAGTTGGTCGTCAATGCAAGGGTGACTTGGAGGAGGTGATGTGTAGAGGAGATAAAAACTTGGGGCCAGACTTGGAGCGGTGTGAAAAAGTTGGCAGAAAACCGAACGCAATGGAGATGCGCAGCTGAAGCCCTATGTTCCTCCAGGAATTAAAGGATAATATAATAATAATAATAGCCTTCTTAATTTCTTCAAACGGATCCATTTTGGTCTGCTCACTATTTTTGGTGGTGTAGTCTGATTTATTCATGGCTACTGTTGACTTCTTTTCATTTCCAGGTCTTCTAATTTAAACATAAGGTCCCAAATTTGAGCTCTATCTTTACCTGTCAAAGATTTTTGAAATGGGTAAGAAGATCATGTAATCATTTCAAGCAATATCATGGATGTTTACAATCAATGCATTTAACATCAGTTAAATTATTACAAGCTTCTGATTATACAGTTCAAATGAACAGCTTCAAAAACAACTAGCCATTTTAAGCTGTAATCTGTTTTCTCTAGAAAATGGAAATGCAGGGAGAGAATTCTTCAACTCCGCATACACACTATTCCCAAATGTTTTCACAAATACAACTCTAGCCTAGCACAACCACTAATAAATACTATTAGTTTTAAATTTAGCCTAAGGCGATTTATTCCACTACTGATATAGGAATAACAAGATGTGAAGGGAAGTTCAATTAACAAGAGGATCTCTAGTGCCTAGTCATGAGCTGATTATCACACAAGAGTTGCTGTATTAGTGAAGGTGAAGAAAGATATGCGATTGGCAAGTATAATCTCATTATAAATTGCCTTTTTATTCTTTGTATAATGAAATAGATTATGAAAACTAGCTTAATCAATAATCTTTATTATGTCAGTGGGTGGAATTATGTTAATATACCATATTACGGGTTGTGCATATACTGGTTGAAAGATGGTTGATGGTTCTATCGATTCAACTGTCAGTAGTAGGTATTCAGTTTAAACTGTATCAGCTCCAACGGAGTTCAATAGCTTAAGAGAAAGTGCTTGAACTTGTTAAATCTGGAGAAATACGACTAAAATAAGCGTGGAAAACGACGAATGAATGTGACTTGTAAAATGGATGTGATTGTTAGTTTGAGTTATTTTTAAAATAATAAGTGTTACTCATTGTTCAACATGTAACACTTCGGGATTTGAAACAATGGGTTCTGGGTTCGAGTCTTGCTTATCCAAGATTCCATTGTTAGTCACCACCATCATTGAAGCAACAGTGTGTAAAAACATATACTTTTTCCAGTCACTAGGCATTAATCAGCGTAATGCTTCCAGTTTTGATTTAGTGTAGACTGAATTCTGTCATTCAAGTGTGTAATGTGGTTATTAGTATTCTAAGTGTAGCAATCGATACAGGCTCATTGTGGTTTGAATGCAGAAAACTGACCTCCACTTTCTACTGTATAGCTGACATAAACTTCTTTGAGAGATATACAGTCATAAAACACTCCAAAGACAGTGAAAAACACGGTAAATCATCGATAAATCTATGTCGTTCCATTCAAAAACAACAAAATAAAAACAACTGAAAATTGCCTCAAGAGTGCCATTAGCAAGCTATACGGACAAAGCGAGTGTTGTAGCACCGAAATTCAACTGTAGGACGTGCATGAGAATCAAATAGACTATTCTCAACAACATGGAATTAGAATTCTCGCCACAAAAACAATACTCACATATCGTCGAAGGTCAAAATGACCTAGTCGCACTAAAATAATCACATCATGAACAAACACACTATGAGTGTGTACACAACTACAAAGAGAAGCATTAAAATAGTAAATTAAATAGAGAGAGAGATAAAAAAAATAAAGTAGAGTCAATATGTGAAGTGTGGATGTCAAAAGAAGGATTTAGAGCATAGTAGGGAAAAGGATACTTATTACCAAGTTAGTGAAAGTCATCCAAACAAGTATAAATATTGCAATTATATCGTTCATAAGTGATTTTCAGAATAATTATTCCATCACTTTAGGTGGCTCACCGTCACTGTGTAGTCTGCATTGATTTTGGATGGTTTGATGTGGTTGGCAGGAAGCTTTGCATATCTACAACTTTGAGGGAAAGTATGTGTCGTCTGAGATTTGAATCCGCGTCACCTAGTGCTGCAGTCGAAGATGTTTCCACGGGGGCTATTTGAGCTGGCGACTGACCGTCTGCTAGAATGCAATGGATACTTTGACTAACTAGTGTCATAAGTCTAATGCTACGCTTGGCGCTGACAAGTGCTAAGAGGCATGAGGCCCAGTTCCATCCATGGCTTTCTGCCTATTGCCTTCAACCATGTAAAGTCATTTTTTGTTGTGTAACTATATTCACAGGTCTATATTATTAGATTGCTAGTTCATTACTACTGTAGAAAACAGTTATTGACCCTAATTTTTAGTTATTACGATTATTCCTTTTAGTTCCGGATAGATCATAGGGCTTCAGAAGCAAATTTTCGCTTCACCATGTTATCTACAATCTTTTTTTAGCTGGTCTCACGGTTGCCTAAAAGCTTCCAGATAGCTGTTATACGATCTTCTCTATGCGGTTATCGTATATAAGCCCAGCTCATTGTTTCCTGTTTGCTTTCCACTCGACTGCCTGACCTGGCCTGGCCGGAGATGTCACTTAACGGTGTCCTCAACGTGTGTTGGATTTATCTCCATTTTCTTCGGAACATTTTCTGAACCATAGTTTTTTGTTTCTGGTTCTTTCCGGCTATCTGATCTTCAGCATGCAGTCAGCGAAGGAAGCTGTTGATGAAAGTCTGGACTAGCCTGTTGAAAGTGTTTCACATAGCTTGCAAGGTTATTACGAATAAAATTAAGATGTTTCAGAATCAAAGATACACACCTAAAATAAATTATCAGAAAAGTGATAGTGAAAGATTTTTCTAAGAAAAAAGGGTGGATTGGTGGATATCAAGACAATATCAAGAGAATACAACTTGGGGGTTTTATAGCAATGTGGAATTTAACAATTTTATAATAATCTTTCCCTTGGGACATCTCCTTTTACTCTATCCTCTTCAGTCTGTTTTAACCCACTCCACAATTGCATATAAACCTCTACTTCTTCATACCACAACACATTTCATGTCACTCACAGAGCAATGCTAAACTCGTCGTTTCATATTCGGTTCCCCATCTAGGGACAGCCTTAAGCGTAATTTCATTTAACAGTCTCGTTATCGTATGTCCAGTGCACCTCCATTCCCTTCAGCACATATATTTGGTTGGTTTGTTGCCAGATTTTTTCGTTGCATATCCATTCCTGAAATTTTGGTATTCAGTATGAAGTGCATAATAGAACAATTAGCTTTATCTAGTGCGCTGCCGTATACTCTTAATTAGTGTTGCTTTGGACCATACAGAGAATTGTAGCCTGCTTGCAAGAGTCTTGAAGACGCTAAGAAATTTAATCTGTTGTATCAAGAATTTTCAAGAGCCAGTTTAAAGGGATTCGGTTTCAATCAAGTTTGGCAATAGATTGAAGTCACTTAGAGAGCCATTGAAAACCAAGTAGTACTAAACAGCTATCCGGTCCTCCTTTAGAATCTATCGGTAGTACGCATCAACTGACAGGGTTTGATCCACGGGACTACCGGTTGCAAGACAAGATAATAGATCATTCAGCCATTGTAACCTAATTCAATGGCCAATTAATTTAAACACCTTTCAGTTCGTTATTTTATAGCGAGCACCAATCACCGTCATTGGCGAGTATTTCTCCTCACGCCTGACCCGATGGGCCCAACTAGTCATGACAGTTCACTAGAACTCCAGGTTACTCCATTTTATAGTCGGTCATTAGCGAGTATCAGATTAATTTGCAAGAATTAATTGGTGGGGTTACTGACTTATTCTCGCTAGATAACCGCTGAAAACCAGGGAGTACCGGAAAGCTATTTCATCCTTGTCTGGGGCTAATCGGCAGAAGGCAGAAGTGGCTGAATTCTTGGACCATTGATTCCAGTCCCAATGGTTGAATGGTCTACGAGCTGTACTTGAAACCAGAAGGTCCTGGATTCGAACAAGGTGTGTGCATACTGCCAACGCTATCGAAACGAGTAGAAAACAGCTGTCCAGTACTTTTTGGTTCTCAATGGTCCTCTAACTAATGCCAATCCGCCGTCAAATTTGGCTGCTCACATTGCTTTTCCTACAGTAATAAGTCTTTCAGAATTCATAATGAACGTCTGCAATCAATTAAAATGTTGTCAGCAACCTGTAGCTTTGACGCTTAATAATGAGTTTTCCTGAAGTATGATGCCAGTCTCCTTGAAAGAAAGAATAAGTTGAATAACTGTCGAACCTGATGAAGTGGTTATCAGAAAGAATATCCCCTGTTCATTAATAATAATAATCTATGATATTTACTGATGTTATTCTAGAAAATATGTTCACAAGCATTACAGAATCCTTAGCGGAATACCTTGCAAAATACTTACTAACTGTATACAATCTTCATGTGAAATATCCGTCTACAGTATATCGTATGATGCAATGTCGTTATGTCATAAACAAGGCTGAATCCTTTACAAAATTTTCCTTACACTGAAAGAACATAAAGAACAGCATACCTCCGGTTTTCTGAACATAAACCAAAAACCCTATATCTAAAGGGAACAAATGCTCTACACAGTGCCATCGCTAGGCATCTACTTGACACGGGTCATGAGGTGGACGTCGAAAAGTCCTTCAAAATCATCAGTAGGCAAAAGTGTCCAAGTCTCCTCAAGTTTGCCGACGCAGTCTCCATCAAGCGCCTGAAACACGATGAAAACATTCAAAAAGAGGTGGTTATCAGCCTTTCCTTGCCCTAGTAACGGGGTATTTTCACCTCTCTTTTATCTGATTACGTAACGCCGAATGTTTTTATTGTGTACGATCGTTATTGTTCGGGATAAAGTGTTGATTACTGCATATATTACTATTGTATGCATATAATGACTGATAGATTTTTGTTTAAAACTGAAATCTGTGGAACTATGTTAAAATTGTTTCTGTAAATATACTTAATAATGAATTGGCCTGTAAGCAGCTGATGAGAAGCCAACAAAATAAGCAATGACGGTACCATTTTATTCTGCAAAAACTGCTGTTCTTGCTTTATTCAATTTCATTAAGGGGAATAAATGTATGAATTTCCCTTTCCTTTATTTCTAGAAGTTTTTTGAAGAAAAACTGAAGAAAGATATCTTATGGACGTCTTCCAAAAGAATGGATATCCCTGGAATTTCATCATAAGACATATACCTCCAAGCCAACCTATCAAACCAAAAGCCCCAAGAAAAGCACAAAGAAAATCGCCTCGCCATATATAAAGGATATCTCAGAAATCACTACAAGACTCTTCAAACCTCTAGGAATTGACGTCGTACACAAACCAACAAAATCACTTCACTCAGTTCTATGTCAACCGAATGACTCAACAGCGAAAAAAGATAAAACCAACTTCATCTACAAAATAAATTGTAACAACTCCGAAAAACACTACATTGGCTAAAGTGGACGTCTCCTTCGTCTTCGTATCCACGAACATATGCTAGCCGTCAGAAGACATGATATCCACTCCCTCGCTCATATCACTACATACAGACAACCACGGACGCCAATTCGACTGGGACAACCAACATTGAAATATTAGATAGAGGAAACACCAAGAATGCTTAAGAATTTTTAGAAGGCTTCCTGGTATTCCAGTGAATCGTCAATCATTAGACACATCGAGATAGACAAAATTTATCAACCAATAAGGAAGAAACCTCTCACACAGACGGTCAAACAGTTCCAATAAAAGTAGCCTAGAGGGTGTGTAAACACACAAAAAACAACCAAAGAGTCACGTTCAAGGTGGTCACCAGGAGAGATGATTAATAAACTCGTGGAGAAATCTAAAAGCTGAATTCAATTTAAACTGAAGTAAGCGCTGAAGATGTCACCTAGAAGGGTGATGAAAGCTTCGCAAATGAACTATCCAGCTTAGAGGACACTACCACATCAAAATCATCCACCTGAGCTACAAATCTTCTCTATCATATCTAAATTCCTAGAAGTGCACAACAATGGGCTGGATTTGCGTCAGAACTTGTCATAATCTAAGGACATACATCTGAAAGATTCAAACGGTAACAAAGAAAGTAATTCATTATGCTGGATGGAAATTTAGGCAGTCTAGTGATTTAATCAGTCCGCCGTAGGCTTTTATCGATTACTAATGGAAGTAAAATGCCACATTACCAACACATTATGCAGCTTTTTCAGAAAATCTACTAATCGATTCAAGGAAATTATAAATTATATTCCATAAATATAAGTTAAATAACATTTTTATGATCCAGTAATTAGGATGTGATATTTATCTTCAAGCCATACACGCACACACAGACAAGCAGACAAACATGTATGATTTGGAGAAGTAGATCTTAGCGATTAACCAAATGGGTGTTAAAATATCATATTCGTTTCAAGGGAAAAACTGTTCCTGAAATCTTAGTAGAAGTCTATACCTAATTAGGATATATAGTTTTCAGGGTTGAATGAAACGGATTTTCTTATCATGTGAAATGTTAATGTTGCACCATTCAACTTTGCGATCACAGTAAACGTTTATCGAATAAAACAGTTTGGTTATTTCGGCTGATGGTGACTGGTAGTGAAATCTATCAACTATGTTTCCTTCTATTTGTGATTTCAGTCAGTTCGACATACTTAAGTGTCCAGTAAACGATAGCGTCTACGCCATGAGCCAAAATGCTAACAGAGTTAGTGTGATGTTTGGAGGCAGTTTAGAGTGGATTAGATAAATTAAGCGTGAACGCATTAAAGTTAGTTAGTTCCACTTACCTAATGAAGGAGATTATTGTTAGTATTCTTTCAGGTTCCGAGTGAAGTATACATGACTTCAGCAGCATATGTCCACCTTGTTCTGTTCTCTGCAGTCCTCTTCAGCTGTTGTCTTGATTACGCATAAGCTTTCCCCGCCCTCCCACATTATCTCCACCGTGGCACCCACGGATTATTATTGTTTCCTTTAATTCCTAGAGGAATGTAGGGCTTCAGCTGCGCGTCTCCATTGCGTTTGGTTCGCTGCCAACGTTTTGACCCCGCTCCAAGTCTGCCTACACGCTTTCATTTCCTCTTTACATCACCTCCTCCAAGTCACCCTTGCACTGACGACCAACTCGCCACTTCCCTTTTGGGTTCCACTCGACGGCTTGTCTGGTGATGTCCTCAGAGTATGGCCAATCCAATACAGCTCAATTCCTTCGTGCTTATTTGTTGCACAATCGGTTCCTGCTGTGTTGGTTCTCTCCCAGAGACCCCTGTTGCTGGTCTGTTTCGACCAGCCATCTGATCTTGAGTATTGAGCGAATGCAGCTGCTGATGAAGTTCTGTAGTTTGTTTGAGGAACTCTTTATGACGCGCAAAGTCTCTGATTCATATAGTAAGTAATTCTGGCTTCACTTTGAAATTGAATATCCGGATCTTATTTTTCATTCTGAGTAGTGGTGTTGACCTCCACACAGACTTGAGAGTAATGAAAGCTTGCCTGCTTTACCGATTCTCGCTGCTTTGATATCCTTGTCAGTTCCATCTGCCTGTAGTTGGAACGATGCTTCCCAGGCGGGTAGGTAAAGGAAGTTGTTTCTTTCAGGCTCTTCCAACCCATGGATAACCAACTCGAAGTTCCTCATCCGGGTTCCTGTAGTGCTGTCCTGGTGCCTGAGGCAACCTAATCTTCTCCGTAACGTGTGTGCAGTCCGCCTTCATTTCCTGCTGCCATATTCTTTAAGCAATATAATGTTGATTGTTTGGTTTCCAGTGTTAGTTTTTGATGACTTTTTTCTGGTCATCTAGTCTTCGATGTCAAGCAAAGTGTGCATCGGTTGATAAAATGTATTTCGTGATGTGCTAACCGAGTCCGTGAACACTACAAAAGAACTAACTTGGGACTGGTGTTAAAAAACCTGAATTTGGTTCTTGATGTTGTGTGAAGTAGATTTCGAATTTCATTTCAGAGCGATGGTGATGGTCTACCCAGCCTTTTTTTCTATCCAGGCTTTGATATCCACATTCCTGACAGATGTCTTTAGTTGAAACGATACTGTTCATATAAATGAAAGAAGTGGCTCCTTTCAAATTGATCCCTTCGATAGCGATTGATGCTTATAGTTGATGTTTAGGTATCTGCATTACATGTGTCTTTTCTATGTTCATTTGAAGTCGTTCCTGTCTATGGTGCTTCTTCTGCCGACTTGTTGGTTTTCGCCATTAGGCCTTCCAGTTTATGTGACATTAGGGATAAATCGTCTAAGAAGTTCAGATCTTCTAGAGTCTAAAGGATTTCATCATGAGCTGACATTAGTTAGTGAACCATTGGAAAACCTGAGAGTACTGGATCACTGTTTCGTCCTAGTTTGGGACTCTTCAGAAGTACACACTCAACACCACAGCTCGAACCCAGGACCTACTGGTTACAACGCAAGCGAGCTCGTAGACCATTGAGCCACTGGGACCCGATTCAATGGCCAATGAATTCTAACTTCTGTCGATTCAGGTAGGCAGTTACCTGAGGTTCTAGTCAAAAGTCGTGACCAGTAGGGTGCAGCAGATCGGGTGTGAGGACAAATACTTGCCAAAGACATTGTATAAGGGTCGCGCGATGTCGTGAATTGACAGAAGATAGAATTCAAGGGATGGCCATTGGATCGGGTCTCAGTGGCTTAATGGCCTACGAGCTAGCTCACCTTGTAGCCAGAAGGTCCTAAGTTCGAACCCCGGTGCGTGCGTATTGCTGAAGAATCCGAAACTGGGACGGAGAAAAGAGCTGTTCAGTACTCCCAAGTTTTCCAATGGTTCTCTTACTAATGTCAGCTCATGATGAAATCCTGTAACCAATCAAATCTCTACAAACCAACACATGGACTTCTAGAGTCTTTCAGTCAGTCCAACTTATTGCTGTCTTCTCGCTTCCCACAGACTTCTGTATGGTCCAGGCCTCTACGTGTGTTGGCCTTATTTGTAATGGTAATAAACTAAAGGCACACAAAAATGCTGTGTACAAACACTAGTCAGGAGGACCAAGAAACACTTCAGCACTCATGTCTTTTTTATGAATAATAATAATAATCCGCTTTATTCCTAAAATAGTACCTATGATACAGTATGGAATTCTCAGCATTCATCCTGAGGAGAATGGAGCAGGAACACTCTATAACATTTCCCCGGAGAAGAATGGATATGCATGGGACATCGTCAAAGGGAAATATATCATCAGTCACTATCTGAAACGAGAAGGGAAATATATCTTATGAAAAAGAGAAGACGTTCAGCGAAGAGACTCTTTTCGGCGAATTCATTCACATAGCTGTACAATCGCATTTATATATAATTATTTGAGTGTGTGTGTGTACATGAGGTTTGTCAAAATTAGATAATTGATCAGGTAATAAAAGAATGATCTAATATAGAAACAAAGTTAATTGGACAGCAACTAAATTAAGATTGAGTTAGTAAGTTAGATGACGTAATACAATTGACTAAAATGTTTTAACTTAGGTCAGGTTAGCAACAGAGGTAATTACAGGTAGAGACTAAGTAGAAGTGGGGTAGATAATAATGCCATTTAGATTAGAAATGAAATTGAGCAATTAAGTTGGATGACGTAACATAAATGACTATAAATTGAGCGTTGGTCAGGTCAATTAAAGTGGTAGTGAGGTGTAGAAATTCAATCGGGTAGGGGTAGAGACAAGAAAGTTGAAAATGCAAAATATTACAATTGAGAAGACAGAATAATACCAATGAAGAGACAGAAAAAAAAAAAATTAGGTAGAATTTACCTTTCAGGTAATAATGTAGGTTAAGTCCATTGTAAGTTTAGTGATTGAACGAACCTCTTCTGTATGCAGAGTTCAGGGCTTAGCAAGTGAATCGCCATTGCTTCTGCAGTTTGAAGAAGTCTGATTCGTACACCTTTTGGAAGACTACTTCTTACTCTGTAGACGACTTTGAAGTTTGTTTGGGGTGCAGCTTGGTGTCCGGATTCTATCAGGTGTTCTAAGATGGAGCTGCGGGGACATCGCTTTTCTCCTTTGTAAAACCATGCTGGTAAGTGTTCGGTGATACGCTTGGAAAGCGAACGCTGGGTACGGCCGACATACCTGGCTCCGCACGAGCAGGTGAATTGGTAGATACACATTGATGAGGCCAACAGTGGTAGCTTATCCTTCACGTTCACATGAATCATAGGTTTTGTGGAGAAAGTTAGTCGTAGTTCAGCTGCGAAGAAAGTCTTCTTGAGTGAGCGCGACAGTCGATTTTTTAGTATTTCCGCAGATATATCTCCATTGAATTGAAGGTTTATGTAGAGCGGTTTCTTCGGGACGCTATGCGTGGGCGGCTTTTGTGGCCTAGGATTCATAGATTCATAGATTCATAGATATATCTTACTTTAGGCGAAGAACATTTCCGAAATCATTGCTATAAAAAAGTGAAACCTCACGGAATAGCTAGCCGCTCCTCCAAAAAACCAAAACACAGTTTCTTCACTCCATCTTATTGTCAGCCAGAGCAACCCAGTAGCCACAGTAAACAAAACCAACGCCTTGCATAAAATAGACTGTTTCGGATACAAAAGACACTACACTGACTAAAGAGGACGTTCCCCTTTAACAGTCAAAAATCATGGCATGTAATGATTTCTATTAATTTATGGGGACAAATATGAATATGGATTCAAACAGAAAAACGCAAAGTTCTTAAACGTGAAATACACGGAGTACTCGGAAGGATTCATAGACGTCCGGTATTCAAGTCAATCTGTACTAAATATACGTGTAGGCAAACATTAAATATATCTTCTATTGTTTGGTTCGTAAGGGTTAGTTTTGTTTTTACGAGTTAATCACGGATTGATATCAGTTAGAGAACCATTGAAAACCAGGGAGTACTGCCAGATAGCTGTTTCATCCTTGTTTGGGAATCATCGGCAGTACGCAACCACTATCACTGTTCGAACCTAGGACCTTCCGGTTATGAGGGTTGCGCTAAATCACGAATTGGTAGAAGTTACAATTCATGATCCACTGCTGATGACTTCCAAACTAAGATGAAACAGCTTTCCAGCACTCCCTGGTTTTCACTGGTTCTCTAGATGATATCAATCCGTGATCAACTCATAAAAATTAAATATATCATGTGATCAAAAAAGCAGATATCAAGTCAAGCAGAGTATCATTTGTAATACAAGTGGTTATATTCATAGAAAAAATCTGTGGAAACCGGCAAGCAAAGGTAATGTCACCAGAAGAGACATACATTTCATTTGCTCAAAGTTTCACTTTACGTAAACTTTAGCACTGAAGATGTTATCCAGAAAGGAAACAAGAATTTCGAAATTAGACTATAGTGAAGAAAACACATTAACACAAAATACATTCACACATGACCTATAAATTGTTATTATTATTCCTTAGATTCACAATGTGAAAAACAGGGCTTTAAAAGCAAATATTTCTTTCATCCTGTTCTTATCAGTCCCTTTTAGCTGGCCTCACAACTACCCACCATTATCTTAACTCATCGACATCACCCTCGATTACACCCAACGTGTCGTTTCCCGTTTGCGTTTCATTTCAGGGTCTGGTATACGACATCAATCAACGGCCTTTACAACGTGTGTCTGAGATCCACCTTCATTTCTCTCAGCAGATTAACTGGGTTCTTGGTTAATCCGTTCGCAGAGCTCCTTATTGTCAGTCCTTTCTTATCATCTGATCTTTAGCATGAAAACAAGACAGCTGTTGACGAAGGCCTCTGGCATCCTACTAGAAATGCTTTCTGAAATGTGTGAGCTAATTCGCTAAACCATATAGAGAGAAAGTGACTTGGCGCCAGTGTTGACAATTCAGACCTTATTCTTTATAGTCAGCTACAAACATTTTCCATCATTTCGAAATCCAGTTAAATGTTTCTGATTAGTGAGATGCGAAATGCAACTTTTTGTCCCAGTTTCTGTTGTCAACACTTATTAAATTTTTTTTCTTGGAATGGAATACTGAAATAACATTTATGCATACTAGTGGCTACTTCCGTTCCACTACTTTGCGTTTCCAGTAGGACAAGGAGCTTTGAGCTTCTTTGGGATTTTAGTAATGATGATGTTTCTAACCTCACGTCCACAAACTTCCGTCTTTTCTCAGTTTATTACTGGATAGCAGGCTAGGTAGATTTCGAGAATGCATTGGTGGCTGGTGGATCGAACTCGGATCTCCTCCCACCCCACCCCACCCCGTCAACTGACTGGGGTGGAGCACAACACTATTAGTTATTGTTTACAAATACATCGGTTCACCGAGAAAAAGGTAAGACTCTCTCTCTCTCTGTCTCTCACACGTCGAATAAATTTCCTACCGAATGAAAACATAATGAAAGAACCAGATTATTTTTATTTGTTTGCTTTAACTTTAGAACTGTAAGCAGGTGAGGACACTGTTGTACGTATTCACCCTTAGTAAATAACTAACTAACTAACTGATTGACTAGCTAATGAATATTTATCGAATAAGTCACCTAAATTATTGGTTTAAGCTTGCACACGTATATATAAAAATTTACGTTTATTTTCGGTTATTTTATTTGCTCTATTTATACTTCAGCTAACCGAAAAGTCACAGTTCAATTAAGGGGGCATGAATATTAATTACCTGCATAAAAACAAGCTATATTACTCATGCATGAAAGAAAACAAACAATGGAATATGCAAAATAAAATTCGAGTGAATTCTCTTATTTTGTTTTTTTTGTTTTCGTTTGTTCTCTACCAATATCATGGAAAATACCTATGGGGACATCCGACTGAAAGGAACAAGAAGTTCAGCAAAGATATTTTCCAGAGATTTCATTCTCAAAAGCACCTGTACAATCGCATTTATGTAGATTATTTTTTACATGGACAAAGTCATTATTTGTATAATTCCACATAGTAACGAAGGTGATAATAATTTTCAACTTGATATGAAAGTTTGACGGTACGAATATAGATTACAAGGGGCTTAGAAACAAGATCGCATAGGATTAGAAAACAGTTACAACATATGCAAAATTAATATTTGATAACTGGAGAAATAAATAATTTTAAAGGCGAATAAAAGGTGATAATTATTTTCAACTTGATATGAATTACAAGAGGCTTAGAGACAAAAATTACTCAGGGATAGAACGAATTACAGGTGTGAACAAAATGGGCATGGAAACAAATTGAAATCAAAGTTTTCAACTTGAAATGTAAGTTGAGAGGTGTGAATAAAGATTACTAGAGGCATAAAAACAAAAATTACACAGGTTTAGAATATAATTGTAAAATGGTTATTCTAAACGGATTACAAGTGTGATCAGGAGGTGCATGGAAACATGCTTAAAATAACTGACTTTTTAACTAAAAAAATGGGATGAATCGAATAAAGACAAAGAGAGAAAATTACACATAGAGCGAGTTGCTGGAAAGATATCTTTGCTGAAATTCTTGTTCCTCTACCGATATGACCTGATGAAGTTATCTATATGAATAATCCTTCATCAAAAATAATAACATCCGCTGCAGTAGTTATCATTATATAATTACCAATGCCAAAGGTTCCAAGCGGCCTCGCGGTTAAGCGGTTAGCACTCTGGACTCTGAATCCAGTGAACCGAGTTCGAGTCTCGGGGAGGCCGCGAGCTAAAGACTTTTTGTGTGTCGGTGGCACTCTGGTTAGGACTCTCGCCCACCATGCAAATGGTCCGGGGTTCAATCCTCTACCAACGCACACCTGATATTTATGGTCGGCCTGCAAAATTTGGGCTACCGATACCACATGCTGAAAATTAAGCCGCAATAAAAAAAAAGACTTCAACAGCACATCTCCACTTTGTTCTACTCTCTTCAATCCTCTTTAACTGGATCCACGGTTGCATCTAGGCACTGGATTCCATCTCATACCATCTCCTCTATGTCACTCCCGGATCAACACACCAGTCGGCGTTTTCCGTTGGTGTTCCAATCCAATGACTCCAAGGAGCGTAATTTCACCAAACGGTTTCCACAACATGTGTCTGATCTGTCTCCATTTTCTCCAGCATATTTGTTGAGTAGGGGATGCTTGATTGGTTCGTTTTTAGAGTTACTTGTTGCTAACTTTTTCGGGTAATTTGATCTTCACTATGGAGCCAGTGAAGGTGGTAGCTGTTGGAAATGCTTTTGATAACGCACACGTCAAGTTTCCGACCTATACAGAGGAAATGACTGACTTAAAACTGGCGCTGGAAATCCACATTTTGTTCCAGTCTGATTTCAGGGTAGTGTGGGGTAAAAGGAATAATGAAAATAACAGTCATTGTTTATGAAAGTAGTGAAATTCCTTGTTGATGTACTGAAAACTATCCAGTGATATAGGCTTTACCCACAATAAAAGTTAGTCTTCTGATTTTAAATTATGTGACTAGTTGTCATCAATTACACATGATTACGTCATCATTTGACCATGTAATCATGATAAATAAACATGATAAGAACTTGTGTTTCTGAATATCCATGGGCACCCAGTTAAACAACATTCAGGTACTCTGTAAATTAAAGTGTCGTTTAAATGAGAATGAGGAAATCTATTGAATACCAGTGATGAGTTGGACAGCAGTCACATTTTAATTTAGTGTGTTTACTGATGAGCATTTGTCATGCGTGGTATCATCTCCATAGCAGGTGGATTTTCATTAGCAGAACAGGCAGTGAAGATGGGACTTCAGGTGAGCTCACAGGAGAATAAGGTGATAAAGAGACCTAACTAACCACAGCAAGCTCCAATCATCAACAGGCAGAAATATGGGGAAATTGGTCTTATCTACCAAGCTGATTAAGACAAAATCTTTTTACCCATAGGCAGCACGGATCGATATTTCAAACTCAGCCAATATATGGACAGAAAGCACAACTGCCGTTCATTACTTTGAAATGCGCATGGAAATCTAAGACATTCAGCACGAGGAATAGTTTCAATTCAGTCCTTCGATACTATATGGTTTAGAAAACTAGTTCGCTTGTCACCAAAGGTATTTGCGATAAGATGGTATACGCTGTCCCTAAAAGGTGCTTCCTGTAATACTCTGATAGGATCTTCAAGTGACATAAAATACCAGGGAGGTGACCAAGTAGGACTCGAATGGATGTTCAAATGTGATATGACGGGGAGGGGATTGAAGTTCATGGCCAGTTGTGGCGATAGTTGACATTTGTACATAACAAACTGTAATGGAAATATTCCACTGAATTCCTAAGTTACAATTCGAACAGACGGAATGAATAATAACAATAAAACTATCTGCACCAAATTTGGGGATTTTATCCGTCTGTCATTTGAAGGAATCATACTCACTGTGATCTGAATGTCAACTCACCAGTCACCTAATTACACAGAATTACAGAATGAGGTTGTGTGACTGATAAAACGATCTGAGATCTTCAAAAAATATAAATCTAGCAAACCTGAAGTTATATCAGAATGAGTATTTCATTTTGTAGGAGATTTGTCTATAGTAATTTCTCACTTCATGTTAAATAAAGTTCATGGTTGAGGAATGTTGAAGATCCACAAAATACAACATAAAGCATTTCTAGTTTACATCTAATCATGAACTCTTATTAGTCGGAGAACTGCTTAAAACCTAGGTGTACTGGGCAGTTGTTCTGCCTTCATTTGAAGCTTTTCTGAAGTACGCACCGATGACCCCACCACAGATTGAATGTAGAAACTTTGGGTTCCTAGTTTATCTCACCCACTGATCGCTTGGATTCACAGTTTAACATAATGCTTCAGCAGTAAATAGTCAATTCACTCTGTTCTCTGCTGTCATTTCGTCTTCACATGATCTTCTTGATGTCTTGCTCATAAGTGTAACTCATCACTCACTTGCCACTTGGGTCTTTCTCGATCAATGACCTGGCGCGTGGTGGCACTCAATGGTCGCCTCAGTGCATGTCAAATCCTTCTCCATTTCGTTTTGCAATATATTCGTCGTTGTTTCTCTTTGCATAGTTCCTTATTGTCTATCTTTTCTTGCTGGCGATCTTATCTTCAATACTGAGGCAATGAAGACAGATGTTAATAAAAGACTACAGCCTGCTGGAACGCCACATCTTTGAACTAGATAGAAGCATTGATCTGGCATTGATGTTAGAAATTCGGATCTTGTCCCTTGTACTGAGTGCTGAAGATATCTGCACTGTATACAGACTGATGGAAGTCTAGCTTGATTCTACGTTCATTCTTTTAAAACTTGGAGGATCTCGACTCCGCCGATGATATATGTATGATTTCCAACAAACTGCAAGATATGCAAGTGGAGAGCATCAAGTTGGCAGAAGAAGCATCCAGAGAAGATAGGACTTCAGGTGAACACAGATAAAAAGGAGATGTGATGAAGATTTCTGGCCAACACCAACAGCAACCACAACAACAGACAACAATCAGCCGGCATACATAGGAGGAACCTGAAAGAAAAAACCTCATTTACCTACCTACCAGGGAAGCATTGTTTCAACTACAGGCGGACGAAACTAATAAAGATATCAAAGCAGCGAGGATCGGGAAAGCAAGACAAGCTTTCATTACTCTCAAGTCTGTGTGTGAGTTAACAGCAATCAACATGGAAAAGGAGATCCGGATTTTCAACTCCAATGTGAAGTCAGTGCTACTTACTATACGGAGCAGAGATTTGGCGCGTCATAAAGAGCACCTCAAACAAACTACAGACCTTCATCAACAGCTGTGTTTGCTCAGTACTCAAGATCAGATGTTCAGAAAAGATCAGCAATAGGGATCTCTGGCAGTGAGCCAACCAACCCAGCAGGAATTGACTGTGCAACAAATAAGCAGGAAGAAATGGAGGTGGATTCACTGGGCATACTCTGAGGAAACCATCAAGTGACATCGGTAGACAAGCCCTCGAGCGGAACCGGAAAGAGAGAAGCGGCAAGTCGGTCGTCAATGCAAGGGTGACATGGAGGAAGGGATGTGAAGAGGAGATAAAGCATGTGGGAAGATTTGGAGCGGGGTGAAAAAGCTGGCAGAAAACCGAACGCAGTCGAAACGTGCAGCTGAAGCCCTATATTACTCTAGGAATTAAAGGAAATAATAATAATAACGACTATTCACTATTTGGTTTCCATTAATAACGGTTAGAATGAAATCACAACTTCAAAAAGACAAACTCATTGACAGTCTACATTTTGGACTTCACATAAAGTCCGAAATCAACAGGAATGGATTATCCAAAAAGTTAAAAATTCTCTAAAATGTTACATGCAGAAGAAAAATTTCTTTTTCGTCTCCCCCGTATATTAAAAACAATTCTTTAAACTTTCCCTTATGTCATTTTCACCTGTCAACAACTGTGCACATTCCATCTTATAGATATTATATAACTTCCCCTTTTTCTTCATCAAAAGAATTTATGCAACCAACAACAAAAATTAAATGTTCGCCATTTTTTGAATTAAACTCTTGTAATGTGGCATTTCACTGCATTTGTTTTTTAAGAAAAAAGCTATTCATAATTCACCCTTCGCTTTTTAGTAAATGTCATTGATGATGATATTCGAATAAAGGTTAATGTTCACAAAAATTCCACTTTAGAACTCCTCTACCATATGTGCACATATTGCATTAGTAATACTAAAAGAAAAGACAATATTTTGTCAGCTACACATTTGTTCAAGTGTTCACTATTGGCTTTCACTGAAACACATGAATATTGAACGGAAGAAAAACACAGATAACCAACAAATTATTATGATCATTGTTCCCTTGGATTCCTAGTGGAACGTCTCCACTTGCTCCTGTCTCCTGCTTGCTGTACTTTTCACCTGCATCCATGTTAGTCCATACAGACTGTATCAAATCCTCTTCACACGATCTCCTCCATGTCAACCTTGCACTGACATCCCACTCCCCGCTTCCCTTTCATCCCGGTTCCACTCAAGCAATGGTCTGACCCTCGCGTGATGTCACCCAGTGGCCTCCTCAGAGAGTGTTCAGTCCATCTCCATCCTCTTTCTCCTGCATATTTGTTGGGCGGCGATTGGTTCTTGTTTTGTTTGTTCCCAGCCATAGTTTCCCATAGTTGGTGATTCTTTCCGACCCCACCCGGCCATCTGATCTTCAATATAGAGCGATAGTTGACAGTTGTTGGTTGACAAAGGTTTGCAACAGGCCGTTGGAAATATTCTTTGTGACCCACCCGCCAAGTTTCTGATCCGTATAGCAGAACTGACTACTTGACGTTTGTATTGAAAATCCGACCGAATTCTGTTGTTGATGCTGGCTGAGTGACGAAGATAAATTTTCCAGATTGGTTTCAGGTTGATGAGTGAATGTGTTTCTCGCCTTCCCGATTCTCGCTCAATTTGACAGACTCTTCCGTTCCGACTGGCTGTAGTCGAGACAATGCTCCCTAGATAGGTGAATGAAGTAACCTCTTTCAAATCCCTCCCGTTGATGGTGATTGGCGCTGGATATTGCTAATGCTGTTGTTGTTGTTGTTGGCTGGTTATTTTCATCACCTCCGTTTTGTCTGTGTTCACCTGGAGTCCTGTCTTCGCCTCAATTGCTGCTTCTTCTACCAGTTTGTTGGTTTTCGCTTGTGAGTCTTCGATTTGTGTGACATCAAGCATAAATCATCCACGCACGAAATCCAGGTCTTCTAGGCTCTTCACGTCGGTCCAAACTATCCTTGTCTTCTCGTATCTCACTCACTGTTTGACGCATAATCCAGTCCACCACAATTAGGAATATCATCGTGGGTGATAATAAGCACACTTGTCAGACTCCCGTGTTTACTCCAAACGTCTCGCTGAGTTTTCGTTATGGATCACTTGACATATGCCGTTGTCGTACAGCTGTTGAATAAGGTTGATGAATATTTGGGGTACGAAGTAGTAGTCGAGTATTTTCCAAATCGTTCTTCTTATATTATCTTCTCCCAGTTTTGCATTCATATCACCCATCAGGATTTTGATATCGCCGTTTGGGACGTTGTCCATTACTGTTTGTAGTTGTCTATAGAAATCATCCTTCTTTTCTTGTTCTGAGACGTTTGTAGGTGCATAGCATTGAATGATTTAACCTTCCTTCCTGTTGAGTTGAAGCTGGCTGTCATTATCCTGGAGGAGATTGGTTCCCACTGCATGAGAGCTTTGGCTTTGACATCATGATGACCACTCCCTCGGTGTGCTCATGACTCTCCTCTGGGTGACCGGAATAGACTACTTTCTCTCTAGTTGATAGTTGGCACCTTCCATATCCGTTCATCTGCTCTCTCGGATTCCTAACACTTCTATTCTATATCTTCTCATTTCTGCGTCTAGCTGGGCAACCTTTCCAGCTTTGTACATTGTACGAACATTCCAGGTACCCATCCTTACTTTTGCTTTCATCGTAAGAAGGCAAATTAGGTGACTGGCTTCCCGAAGGCTTTCACCAGCCTGCGTCATTTCGCTTCCCTGATTTCGGAGAAAAATAAGGTTATTGTTTGTATTTTGAGTATCTTTAGTAAATTTAAGCGTTGGAGTTTCTGTAGCAATTTGGTTAAGTTTTGGGGGTGGAGTTGCTAGCACCATGCCCCAACCCTCCCTCTTTATCCGGGATTGGCACCGGCTAGGAAACTAGCGAGCTAGTAATCTAGGTGAGGTGATAAACAACAAATATGGGAAATAATTCAGCTTGGTTTTTCTAAATAAAGCCTATCTATCAACTTTTTTTTATTTTAGAAAACTAATTCAAAGAAAATTCATAAAGGAACATAGTTTACGTTGAGATAAAGTGAACAATAAACTCTGTGTTGTTTTTCTAATACGTCAATCTACATACAGTTCATACGTATTTAAAGAAGAGGCGCCAATTCTCTAGTCATATCCGATATATAATAAAAAAAAAATTTTGTTTAATAGGACGGTCGGTTGAATAGTGTTAGGCAGAAGTGAACTATTTATATAATTATTTCTTTGTTGAAAATTATAACTGATCAGCTTTCTTTGTATCTTTGGCACGTAGATAAACATCCTGATTGACGTGTTTGTACACGAAGGGGATACAAGGAGACGTTTCACATAAACAAAGTTTGAACAATGCCTCAAAAAAAATAGAAGATCGGAACTTCTACTGTATATTTTTTCTCATGATTATGCTAGCCCGCTATATATGTGGGAGGTCTCGGCTCGATTCTCGCCCGACTCACTGTTATTACTCGCCTAGCGGATAGTAAGCTCGGGAATAGGAAGAGGTTCTGGTTTAGAAACAAAGCCACTGCTAGTGAAACTTCAGGGAGCTGAATATTCCGCTGGGAACATAAAGACTGAAGAAAATGCTTGTGTAAGTATTTCCTTTTTTTGTCCTATTTTTCATTCCTTATGACGCTTTTTTCATCTTTTTTTCTGTTTTGATTGTCAGGTAGTCAAATGGACACAGATTCTGGCAATACTTTCCTTTTGTGCGGTATGAAAGGAAAGCATCATGCAAAATGGGATGAGTTATCTTGGTTCTATTAAATTCAATTGATTCGCTAAAATCTAACTTCAATGGTAGTTGAAAAGTTTAGATAATTCCCCCTTTTACATTGATCAGTCCAATAGGAGAGTATCTAGTTTCTTGTAATTAGTCCTAAGTGTGTTGGTTTAGTGGTCTGCATGCAAGAAACCGAATAATATGTTCTCGAGTATGGTTTGCCAGCGATTCATAAGCAAAACAGAGTCCATAATTATATTCTAAAGATATCGAAACTCGGTATAATGTGAAACAATCTATGGTATCATGCAGTAATATTTGAGGTATGCCGTAGCCCAAATATTCATCAACCTTATTCAACAGCTGTACGACAACGGCATATGTCAAGTGATCCATAACGAAAAACTCAGCGAGACGTTTGCAGTAAACACAGGAGTCTGACAAGTGTGCTTATTATCACCCACGATGATATTCCTAATTGTGGTGGACTAGATTATGCGTCAGACACTGAGTGGGAAACGAGGAGATCGACGTGAAGAACCTAGAAGACCTGGATTTCGTGCGTGGATGATTTATGCTTGATGTCACACAAATCGAAGACTCACAAGCGAAAACCGATAAACTGGTAGAAGAAGCAGCAATTGAGGCGAAGACAGGACTCCAGGTGAACACAGACAAGACGGAGGTGATGAAAATAACCAACCAGCCAACAACAACAACAGCATTAGGAATATCCAGCGCCAATCACCATCAACGGGAGGGATTTGAAAGAGGTTACTTCATTCACCTATCTAGGGAGCATTGTCTCGACTACAGCCAGTCGGAACGGAAGAGTCTGTCAAATTGAGCGAGAATCGGGAAGGCGAGAAACACATTCACTCATCAACCTGAAACCAATCTGGAAAATTTATCTTCGTCACTCAGCCAGCATCAACAACAGAATTCGGTCGGATTTTCAATACAAACGTCAAGTAGTCAGTTCTGCTATACGGATCAGAAACTTGGCGGGTGGGTCACAAAGAATATTTCCAACGGCCTGTTGCACACCTTTATCAACCAAAAACTGTCAACTATCGCTCTATATTGAAGATCAGATGGCCGGGTGGGGTCGGAAAGAATCACCAACTATGGGAAACTATGGCTGGGAACAAACAAAACAAGAACCAATCGCCGCCCGACAAATATGCAGGAGAAAGCGGATGGAGATGAACTGAACACTCTCTGAGGAGGCCATTGCTCGAGTGGAACCAGGCTGAAAGGGAAGCGGGGAGTGGGACGTCAGTGCAAGGGTGACATGGAGGAGATCGTGTGAAGAGGATTTGATACAGTCTGTATGGAATAACATGGATGCAGGTGAAAAGTACAGCAAGCAGAAGACAGAAGCAAGTGGAGACTTGCATTTGAAGCCGTAGGTCGCACTAGGAACCCAAGGGAAGAATAATAGTAATATCAAAATTACAAAATTACCTTAGCAATCCTGTGTGGCATTTGGACATTTCAAGAACCAAAACGTTATGCCAATGACTTTATATGCTTATGAGCAGTAATTTGAAACGTCATCAGTTAATATTACGGCATAACACTGTGTGATTTATCAAAATAACATCTTATCCATAATGGAGTTATGCTCTACCACAGTGTCCAAATTTTATGCTTATATCGATAGCGCGTTCCAACAGAGAGCACATTTTCTAAAGACAGTTCAATATCAAGTAGTCACTTCATAACATAATGGTGAAACAAAATAGGAATAGTAAGACAACACATTGTTGTCAACAATCCACCATTACACAAAAGTAGACTCAGGCACTTAAAATAGGGCGAATATGATGACAAATGAATGTGGGCCAATTCAGAGGGAGACACGTGAATGTTAGTGCAGCTTGAGAGAAAATTATTATTATTATTTTCTTTAGTTCCTAGAGGAACATAGGGCTTCAGCTCCAGGCCTCCATTGCATCCGGTTATCTGCAAACGCTATCACTTGACTCCACGTCTGCCCACATGCTTTCATCTCCTCTTAACATGACCTCCTCCATGTCACCCCTTGACGATCAATCATAGCTTGAGAGAAAAAAATGGGTAGTAATTACTAAGTCAGTTGAAATATCCAAACAAATATCAATAGTGTGAATAGATTGTTTATAGAGGGATTTTACGACCAGTTATTATACAAAGTAGGCAGCTCGTCATTGAGGTATGCTTCGTTTCATTCTGTCTGATTGGAGGTTATCAGAAAGAATCCATGGGTCTAGGCGTGGTGCTTACCTGTACCCTCTCTGAAGGCGGTGATTCCCTAAACTGACTCTAGACGCCTTACTGCAGTCAAAGTTGCTACTACTAATCTTAACAATAAAAAATTACTATTTAAAAGGATAACTTAGTCATATTAGGGATTTCTTGAAAATAAAATAATTTCATAAAGTGAAAAAAGCGAAAATGACTAAAGCACCAGGATAAAATCAGCTCTTCTTTTATTAAATCGAAGATTCTCCCCAACTGGTTACAGCCTGAAGTATGTTAAAAAAATAAATTTCAATAAAGATTTGATCATTTCTCTCGATGACAAGGAGTAACTGATAGGAACTGAGAGTAACATAAATCTGGAATGATATAGGCTGTTAAATAACTAAAAGTTGAAAAGATTGAGTATTTAAAGAAATATTTAGACAAATACTCCTAGATCGAGTTCCCTTGGCTTAATCGTCTATGAACTTGCCTTTTAACCAGAAGTTCCCGAGTTTGGGTACGTACTGACGAAAAGCCTAAAACTCGGACGAAACACCTCTTCTTGCATTGTTCAAGTTAAATGATCAGGAGAATACCATGAAATTCACCAGGAAATGATAAAGTTTACTTTTAATAGAATGAATTTTTAACTAAAAGCTTTAATATTTTTCTGGTAGGGGAAGCTACTACACATTTGAATTTCACTTTATCCATCCGATGAGTTCCACACAAGACGAAGCTTGTTTTTTGCTATCTGAGAGCACTGGACAGCTGTTTCATCCTAGTTCATGACCCTTCAACAGTACGCGCTCACCACCACGCTTTGAACCCAGGACCTTCTGGGTACAAAGCGAGCGATGTCGTAAACCTTTGAGCTACTGGGACTCAATCCAATGGCTCATGAATTCTAATTTCTGCTAGTCGATGACATAGCGAGACCATTTCTCAATGTCTTCTTCGATGGGTTGCTCCCTCGTCTTCAACCTGCTGCAACCTACTGGTCACAGCTTCCCACTATAACGCCAGGTTACTGCCTGAAAAGAGCCAGTTGCTAGTGAGCATCAGATTAATTTTCAATTATTCGACCAGTGGTTCTCCAAATGATTTCAGTTCATGATGAAATCCTCCATGCAATCAAACAAAATCCCTACAAAACCAATACTTGAAAATTATAATATGTACTTCAAACTAACACTGAGTGTCTTTCTTCTTTAGCATTGCTATCTCCTAAAATGCCAGTATCATTCTTAGTGAATAGTCGATTTCTAACATTACGCAACTTCGACACTGCAGTATGCTGTTGATAAGCATGGTGATGAAAATTGTGCATAAATGTCGCCTAATTTCTCATCTCACTGTACGAAATGAATTTGCTATTAGTGAAAATATTTTTTGGTAGAGTTTTTTATGCATTAGAATATTCATATCTGTTTACAATCTTGAATTTTTGCTTATTTTGGCTATTTGTTATCTAGAAATGATAAAAAAGATAGATGACTGACAGGGGATTTAAAATAAATTTGATTTTAGAAGGCTTTCTTTACAGTTTCTGTAACAGAAAAGTAGTTAAAATACCAGTAATTAATGTGGCTATTAATGTATTGGCATACCATAGGTATTAGGTATTATTTGCTATGAATCATCCAGTGTTTTTCCCAAATGAATTTGGTTGACTGTGACTAGAAGTGGAATCCAGGATTCGTATTCCATTTCTTCCAGCCTGTACTCTCGAGCTGAATTAAATCTCAGAGCCCAGTGTGCGATGGTGGACCAAGTCACCCAATAGATGACGTTTTGGCATTTGTAAAGGTAGATACTTGGTTCAAGTTCCCGTGGGAACACAATCACTCTGTGAGTTATGAAAATCCCCCAGGTGACGAGTCTTAAATTGGACGAAATGCGCACTCTGGATTCCAATGCTAGTCACCATCCATCAAAGAACACCTTGTAAATTCTCAAACACGGTCGAAGCATCTATACCAGAAACTGACATATCAACACAGGTCAAGCATATCGGTACATTTAAACAAAGATAAGGCGAAATTGATTTAGGGAGGTAACGATATTAGTATTACTGAAGCAGAATTAACAAAATCTCAGATTATCTACACTATCTCAATTCTTGTTATTGAACATGAGGTTTTTTTTCCAATTTGTCAGGTGGGTGAATCAGCAAAGATAACAAACCATGTGCCAGCTGTAAACCATTCAGCACATGGTTTGTTATCTTTGAAGGGTACAGCAGGCTGAAGATGTGGCAGCAACTCATCGAAGAAGACATTGCAAAATGATCGCGCTATGTCATCAATTGGCGGAAATTAGAATTAATGAGCCATTGATTTGGGGTACTAGTGGCTCAATGGTCTACGAGCTCGCTGGCCTTGTAACCAGAATGTCCTGGGTTCGAAGCGTGGTAGCGGGCGCGTACTGATGAAGAGTCCTAAACTAGGACGAAACAACTATCCGGTACTCCCATCGGATAGATATACCTAAATTCCAATGAGCAACAGTTTTACCTACCAGAATAAAATGTAAGCTTTTAGTTAAAAATTCATTCAATTAAGGGTAAACTGTTTCTTTTCATAGTGAATTTTGTGTTTATTTGGTCGCTTCATGAACTAGAAAGAGCAGTGATGCAACCACGTCGAATTCTATCTTAGTATTTACCATTTCTATTCAGACAATACAGATCCCGTTTAATGTGAAGCGCTTCTGATATGAGATAATCTCTCGGTAATTTTTAAAATTTCTCTGAATGATTTCAGCATTATCGAAACCATTTTTGTGCCCTGGTTCTATTGACACATGACCAAAGATATTTCGAAAACTTTCTAGTTCCGCTGGATTTCTTGGTGGTAGAATGGAGCCTCCATGGATTTCATTTCTACATTTAACACACAAAAGGAATTGCATACAAACACTATTCAAGAGGGTTTAATCATGAGCTGACATCAGTTACTGGACAGCTGTTTCGTCCCAGTTTGAGCCACTGGGACCCGATTCAATGATCCTTGAATTCTAACTTCTACCAGTTCACAAACGACATAGCGCGACCATTTCGCAATGTCTTCTTCGATGAGTTACTGCCTCATCTTCAACGTGCTGTACCCTACTGGTCACGGATTCCCTCTAGAGCCCAGGGTCACTTCCTGAATACAGCCAGTCGCTTGTGATCATCAGATCAATTTTCAAGTATTGGTTTTGTGGGGATTTTGTGTTTGATTGCATGGAGGATTTAATCATGAGCTGATATTAGTTAGAGAACCACTGGAAAACCTGGGGGTACTGGACAGCTGTTTCGTCCTAGTTTGGGACTCTACATCAGTACGCTCAATGGTCTACGAACTCGCCTTGTAACCAGAAGGTCCTGGGTTCGAATCCCAGTGGGTGCGTACTGTTGAAGAGCCCCAAACTAGGACGAAACAGCTGTCCAGTACTCCCAGGTTTTCCAGTGGTTCTCTAACTGATGTCACCTCATGATTAAATCCTCCATGCAATCAAACAAAATTCCTACAAAACCAATACTTGAAAACTATTCAAGAGGGCAAGGACTCACTGCAGCACTCCCACCTTAAGGAAAATTGAAGAAAGATATCTCATAGACGTCTTCCAAAAGAATGAATATCCGCGGAATTTCATCAAGAGACGCATATCCCCAAGTCAATCTATCAAACCAAAAGCCCCCAAAGAAAGCACAAAAAAATTCTCCTACCATGTATAGAGGATATCTCAGGAATCAACACAAGAGTCTTCAAACCTTTAGGAACTGACGTCGTACACAAACCAACAAAGTCACGTCACTCATTTTTATGTCAACCGAATGACTCAACAGTGAAAGAAGATGAAACCAACATCATCTACAAAATAAATTGTAACAACTGCGAAAAGCAGTACATTGGCTAAAGTGGACGCCCCCTTCGTCTTCGTATCCACGAACATAAGTTAGCCGACAAAAGATATGACATACACTCCTTCATGTCACTACATACAGACAACCACGGACATCAATTCGACGGGGATAAACGACGTTCAAATATTAGACAGAGGAAACACCAAGAATGCTAGAGAATTTATAGAAGTCAGCCTGGTATTCCAGTGAATCATCAGTCAGTAGACACATAGAGATAGACAAATTTATCAACCAATAATAAGGAAATCTCAAACACAAAGGGTCAAAGTTCAAGTCAAAGAAACAATCAGTTCCAATAAAAGTAACCTAGAAGGTGCGAAAACACAAAAAACAACTAATCACGTCCAGGGGCATCAGGAGAGATGAATATTAAACTGGTGGAGAAATCTTAAAGCTTACTTCAAAGCAAATTGAAGTATGCGCTGAATATCTCGCCTAGCAAGACGATAAAAGCTTCGCAAATTAACTATCATCCAGCTCAGAGAACACAACCACATCAAAAACATTTATGTCTGTAGATTTATCGGGTAACTATTGCATCACTTTATGTGTATTTTATTGTATAAACACAGTTGGAGTGTGAATCATTTGGAATTCGATCCTTTACATGAATAAAACTGTTTTTTTGTTAGTGTGTATGATATTTTGAAGCAAAATGATGCTAGATTTATTGAGGACTTCTTCGATATTCTTCCCTATACACTGACAACCGATGATGTCCACGTTTCTAATTGGATTTTTTTCATACAATGATTCCCTTTTATAAATTTGAACAAAGAATGAAGAAACATTGGCGCAGAATAATCTAGATCCATTGTATTTCGTCGGTTCTCATCAGCTGCGTACAACGTGAATTCTTCAATAAAAATAAAAAGTGTACAATTTTAACAAACTTTTGTCCATTAGCAAGCATATTGTGTCAGAGCGTCATAGTAAAATAATGCGTTGAGATTTACAAGGTGTCTAAAGTGTTACCATATATATATATATCTTGGTAAAGGGACGTTTCTTGAAAAAAATTAATTAACATTTGTGTTGTTGGGGTGGTAACAAAAGAAATTTAGCAATAGTTACGTAATTAGATAAGAGAAGATCAAAGTTTCAAAATTTCAGTGCACATGAAGTCAGATGAGAAGTTGATGATATAATACAGTCAGCAGAACTCTGAAGATCAAGAAAAATTACCTCTTAAGAGAGTCAAGGGAAGAATAAAGGGGGCAGAGAAGTGAAAACACAAGTTAACAAAATTAACAAAATTGGAAAACAAAGATTTACTAAGAAGTGAGTCACCAGGGTAATTGAAGTTCAACAACGGATTCCTTTTGGACACATAAGTCAGGCTTCAATCGTTTTATTGCTATAGCTTCAGCAAACCTGAGAAGACTCGAGGTACTTAGTCTGTTAATTATTTTGAATGATTCCAGCACATTTAGCCGGTGTCCTGTGTCAATCAGGTGTTTGGTGATTGAAGAGCTTGAACAATTCAGTCCTTTTAACCGGAGGTTCATTGGTACATTTTTGCAGAATCTGACGTAGGCCCTCCTCTCTCTTTTTCCAATGTAACTGCTCCCGCAGATACATGTGAATTGGTATACACAGTTGGAGGTAACATGTGAGGAGTACTTGTCAATCTTTGACTGCACCAATGAAGAGTTTGTTCTGGAGACTAATAACGCTACAGGATACGTCCTAGACAGGGCTGAGCTTAATCTTTTATTAACCATTCTCATAATTTCGTCACCCTTGCAGTCGAGTTTGATGAAAATAGGCTTTTTACTGGCTGTGGCTTTATCAAGCTTCTTGAGTTTATTCTTGCCATATTTGTTAAGGGAATTTGGGGGTTACTGTTTTCTTTCAAGCATTTTTCAAGAAGCATTAGTTCACCATCTAGTTTGTTTGGTGAACATATTCTCTTCGCTCTGGAGAAAAGTGTTTTCGCCAGCGTTCGTTTGTATCTTACTCGGCCAGAAGCTGTTGACATTCAAGTAAAGACCACTCCATGTGTCTTAACGATATACAGATCTTTCAAGTGTCTCATCGTATTTTCTCTCCAACTTTACGTCCAAAAAATGGAAATTTTCATCATCTTCACGCTCCATCATGAAAGTGATGCTTTTGTATACATTGTTGAAAGAGTCTAATAGAGATGAAGCGTGACTCAAATCATTGCATACAATGAATGTGTCATCAACATATCCATAGTAGGCTGTTGTTTCGCCAATTGCACACTTGAGCTTTGTCTGCTCCAGACTAGCCACAAAGATATCAGCTAATATCGGGCCCAGTGGACTCTCCATTGTTACACCATCAATCTGGTGATAAATTTTGTTTTCAAACTGAAATTGTATATCATTAGTACATAAAACGAGAAGCTGCCTCAATTCCAGTTTTGGTAGAGGAAGAAGATCAGAGTGATGACAGATAATGTCTATTGTCTCATGCAGGAGGATCTGGGTGAATAGAGAAGTCAAATCACAGGAAATCATGATTTTTTCATGTACATTTAGTTGACTCACCTCTTCAACAAATTGGAACGAGTCTTTTCGGGTGTGTTTAGCTAGACGTTGTCTGACATGTTCTAACCTATTGGCTAACCAGCGAGCAACTTTGTGAAAGGGTGAATTCACCATTTTGAGTATTGGTCTCATTGGTCAATTATTTTTATGTATCTTAGACAGACCATACATATATGGTAGAAGAGACCCCATGGATTTTAACTCATTGTACGTATGATTGTCAATCATTTTCTTTTTCAATAGCTCTCTGAGTACTTTCGTAACTTTCTTTTATGCCGAATCCCTCATACCCTTCTTGCAGTTATCAATCTAATATTTCGACGTGTCATTCAGAATTTTTTAAATAATATGCTATGTTTTTAGGGGAGATTTGAGTTTACTAGGTAAGACAGTTACAAAATGCATAAATTCTCTTAAGGAACTTAATTTATTGGTGTTTTAGTTTTACTGGTGAGAAGTGTATTCTGATTTATAGTTGCCTTAACAGATCTTTCATTCACTAAAAGCCTGTGGCTCGGAGCTAACAGTTTCACAAGGTGATATTTCGCTGATAATTTCAATTCTTTTGCAGAAGATGAATCCTAGAATAAGTCAAGGCTAAATTCCTAAGTAAAATTTAAAAGAAATTTGAATCACTCACTGGGATTGTCACAGCTTGCATTAACAGCTATCCTAGAATTAACAAACGCATACTTTTACCGGCATCAAATCTATTCAAAAGTGTGGTGAGGAAGAGTTTAGATAGAAAATCAAAACTATGACGAGATTTTCACTTTATTTGAGACAAAAAGACTATCACTTAGCATGAATGAGAGAAAACAATACTTTTCTTTTACTTATCTAACCCAGACGACATCATTTTAGATACAGACACAGCAGAGATGATGATGTCAGCACTAGCCAAGATGCACACCCCCCGAGAACAAGGAACAGAATTTGATTTCTCATCAATAATTTCAAGTGGTCAATGAACTCATCCATACGGTGCAGTAATTCAGTGCATGAGGCTACTGCACACTTCCAGCAACAGAGGCCTTTCCAGGCTCGATATTGAGGATGGAATAGGATCAGAAAGCATAACCAAGGCAACAGTGGGTGACGGCAGTGTGCCTCTAAAATGCTATGTTGCACCTGGAACTTAAAAACTGGGTAGTAATAAAATAATTTATTTGGGCTTTTTATAGTCTCTTGGATAACGATAATGTTGCAGAATGGTGTTTATTCAGAAAAATGGTAAGGGAATACAAGACCTGCTGGTACACAACAGAAATTCATGAGGCCTAATTTGTAATCTCCAGGGAAATGTGGTTTCTCTTTCCCCATCAGACATTGTTTGGCTGGGCTTTTTTATATTTTAACTGATTAAAAGTGCCCATTAAAAGTTTTCCTAAGAATGGATACTGAACAAAGAGTACTCTTTTCGATAACCCCTTCATCATCAGGCTATTCAGTAATATATACATTATAGTGAATGAATGAATGAATTAGTGTTATGAACAACACTAATGTTGTTGAAATAACATCGAATCAATAATAATAATAATAACAATATTTTCTATAGTTTGGTTTGTAATGGTTTGTTATGTTTTTACGAGTTGATCACGGATTGATATCAGTTAGAGAACCATTGAAAACCAGGGAGTACTGGACAGCTGCTGTTTCATCTTAGTTTGGGAGCCATCGGCACTACGCACCCATTGGGATTCGAACCCAGAACCTTCCGGTCACAAGGCAAGCTCGTATACCATTCAGCCACTGGGACCCGATTCAATGGCTCGTGAATTCTAACTTCTACCAATTCGTGATTTAGCGCGACCCCAACCATTGTCGTTGGTGGGACATCCATCCACAATATTAGTGGATTACAGTTCAATAGCACCAACATAACAATAAACTGAGTAACTGAAAAATAAGGCAAGATATTATTACAAATTCATGAGTTTATAGTTTCTACTGAAGACCGGCCAGGGCAGTACTGCGGGCTGGACTTGCTTCTTCTGAACACAGAGCACTGATTGTTTGGGGCGAATTGCGATAGCCTCTGTTGTTTGGAGTATGCGGTCCTTCGATGATTTTGGCAATTAATTAGACACCTGGTAGATGATGATAGGGAAGGATTCTTCCACGCTAGCTGGCTGGCTGGCTTTGTTGCCGGCCGGTTTGCACCAGATGGTGCAGTATAGGACTGTTAATGGTTTTAACTACACCTTTACTTAGCCATAGTGGGAGATGTTTTCGAGCGGTCACGAAAAATCAAGTCCCTAGAACAACGACCAATATAACTCGCTCCACAAGAGCTGTTGAGTTGGTAGATACAATTAGAAGTGGCTAGTCTAGGTACTTCATCTTTCAGTAGAGGTAGCAACATCGGACAGTTGGAGTTTCAGAATAGATTTCAAGTCAGTAATTTTATACAACTCAGAAACTCAGCACTCTACGAAAAGTTTTTTTTAACAGTCTTCCGAGTGTCAAAAACAGCTTTCTACGCTCATTACAGAAGATCAAATAACCAGAAAAGAATGAACGACAATTAACTCTATCACCGAAACAATCAACAATCTATCACTTAGGAGATATGGAGAAGAAAATGGAATCATACGTCTGGAAAGCCTTCATTTCGCACCTGAATGGCAAGCGACAGCCTAGATGTTATTCCGAGGGTATCAAAGAGGGGATCATATGAAAAGGAAATGAAAGCTTATGCAGCCAGACGAAACACGCACCAAAACACCGGGTGAAATGGCAGGGTTCTTCTGAAATCCAATGTTCCACTTGCAGCTTAGAAGAGTACTAATAACACTGCCTTCATGAATATGTTCCCACTGTTATTTTATTCTATTAGTAAATGCAATTTTGAAAAAAGAGATAGACTCTGCTTCTCAAGTTATCCTTAAGTAATTCATTATCCATTCAGTATTCACTGAAGTGTTGAATAATTTTTAATTTCACACGATTTATATTTCAATGATCAAACACTTCATGATATAAACATTATTTCTTGAAATTATTTATTATTATTATTATTTATCTGGAAATAATGATACAAAGTGATAAATGTGTGAAAGTTAATTCATGCAAAACTATCACTTAGCTAAACAGGACAACATGAGCATGTGAAATCTTACTTTGCAATCAGTGTGAAAATCACCAGTGTAATGGAAAATACACTGAAGAAACTGTTGGGTAATACTTTACATCAGGTCAGTCCTTGACTGGCATACAATCAAACGAGAAGCGACAAGTTAGGCGTCTAAGTATGATATGGAGGAGGAATTGAAAAATCACCAGTAATCATGGAGTCAGTTTTTGAAAAAAGGGACTGTATAGAATAAAGGGATATGAAAATGTACTTTTGAAAGCCCATGTTTCCACTCAGATCACAATGGAATAATAACAATAAATTACCCTCTGTTTTAAATTAGAAAGCGCCAATGAAAGCTATTCATCATTTCACATGTACATCATATTTGTACTGAACATGCAATAATACAGGTGTCCCACTATAAATCAATCAATAAGTATCCCATTACTGCATTTATTGCATACCTAAAAACAACTACTATTATTTTATGTTATATGTCTTCAAGAGTTGATCTGTAAGGGTCCGGTTTATTTTTTGAGTTTAACCACGGATTGATATTAGTTGGAGAACTATTGAAAACAAGCCACACATGGTACTGGATAGCTGTTTCATCCTAGTTTGGGAATCACCGACAGTATGCACCCACCGCCATGGTTAGAACTCAGGACCTTCCGGTTACAAGCAAAGCTTGTATTTCATTCAGCCACTGGGACCCGATTCAGTGGCCAGTCCATGAAGTCCAACTTCTACCAAATTGTGAGGCTTACAGGTGCCTTACTACAGGATGGAGTTTCCTGGATTTCTATTGTAAAGTCATGATCCGTGAGGTTCATCCAGTCAAGTGTGTTCGGATGGATGTTGCGCCGACGACATTGGTGAATGGTCGCGGTAAATGATGAGCTTGCCATTGAATTGGGTGCCAGTAGGTGAATGTTATACAAGATCGCCTTGCAAGCGGAAGGTCCTGAGTTCGAACCTTGGTGGTGGATGCGTATTGTCAATGAGTCCCAAACTAGGACAGGGGAAACAGCTGTTCAGCACTCCTTAGTTTTCAATGGTTCTCTAACTGATCTAGATCCGTGGTCTAACCTGAAACAACAGATCATATCCTTTTATTTCATTAGTATATAGTCAGTCGTTTACAACTTTAGATACATATATGTACAGGAAAGGATTTTTATTTACTTGCAGAGATTATGTGATTGTTAGTAGACATTGAATGAGCAACATATGGTTTGTTCATTCAAACTCCATTCGGAGAGAAACAATCACGAAGGCTGGCGCTTGATTGTACGTTGAAGAAGAACAATGAGAAGTATTATCGTACTTTGTATTAACGTTTATTCATAAGATTTTGTGCCTTGTAATCCTATCATTCTTGTTCACTTTGATTTAAGAAATACACTGTCTCGCTAGTGCCAGTCTGTTCTCTGATATTATCGCATCGGTTACTACACACAGTGTTCCAAGGCACCGAATAGTCTTCTGGGATCAGAGCTAGGTTAAGTATCTTTGCGACCTGGATATTTGACAGGTACCATGATGTCGCTTAACCGTAGACCATAAACGTGGTGAAAAATTGTGCTCAATAGATACACCTATATATCATATATACAGAAGATTTAGGTTGATTTAAAAGATTTTCATAATACTGCAGAAGTGGTTAGCAGATGTTTGAATGCCTCAATAGCCACAACCTCTTCTGTGGTCAAGTTAGTTCCCATGTATCGAATAGTGTGAAGTTTTGGGCAACTAAGAATTGACAGGTACTTTTCTTAATTTAACTCTAAATGCATACAGAAATTTAAATGTACCTCGAGTGGTAATTATATTTAGGGGAATAGAAAGGCCACACTTCAGATCCTTTAAGCAAATGGTAAAAAGCCTAATAATCAGGGGAACAAATTATTTTAACAGTACTCTTGCCATGCATCTTACAAGTCATGAAACTGATACCTTGAAACCCATTAATATAATCATCAGACAACATGATTTACTTTGCTGAATCTATTAATTGACTGGAGTCAAGGTTACGCCATGCCGTGACTGCTTGATTTAGGATGTCTGCTGGAAGGGTGTTTGTTCTAGTCGACAAAGTCTCGATCTCATTTTGATTCTCAGGTGTTTTACGGTTGTGTTTGGTGGCCAGTGGCCAGTCTTTTGTACCTGAGCAGCTGCTAGATGGCATTGTTACAGATGATCAATGGAAAGGAGAAACAAAAAAAACAATAGGCTGGTTACATCAAGGGGCTCCTAAATCGACAGACACCTGCAACTACTCCGGAAATGTCACTGACAGTACCCACAGAACTGCCAATGCACACCAATCCTCCAAAAGAGCAGAGACCTTGAATGCAGTAAACCTGCTGAAGGTCAGCTAGGAAGGTAGCAGGACCAGACAGAATTCACCCCTTCCCATCAAATCACTGGAAACAGATCCAGAGACTATTGCAGATATGCTGATGCCATTATTGAGAAGAGTTTGAAGGAAGCGAAGGGGACTAATGATTGGAAGAAAGGCTACATTGCGAAATTACCATTGGGTCTGACTGAGGCCTCTTCAAGGACTGGTGCGAAAGCATGTTCTTATCTACACCAAGTGAAATATGAAGTCACATCACCCCAGAGAGAATAAAGGGTGAACTAGATGCAAAATTCCTCGCAGAACAGGCTGAATTCAAGATAATCAAATCAACACCAATGAACAGAGCAAAGAATAGCATTCGAGCACCTACCTCAACTTCATTGACTTTGTAAAGGCTTTCGATAGTGCCTATCACGAAGTAATTTAACAGCTACTTCGACAATCAAGAGTGCCCCAAACCCTTATCAGCTTCATTCAAAAGCTATTTGATAATGGCAAGTGTCAGGTGATATACAACGGAAAATTCAGTGAAACGTTCGAAGCGAATTCAAGAGTAGGACAAAGCTGACCGCTATCACTGATGATATTCTTAATTTCGTTGAACCGGATCATGCAATAGATCATGGAGAGTAAGGAGACAGGAACACGTTGGACAGACTAACACACCATGAGATATCTTGATTTTGCGGACCATTCATGTTTAATTTCACATTTATTCAAAGATTGACCCAAAAATCAACAAGCTGGAAGAAAAAGCCGTTACTAAAGACTGGGCTTCAAGTGTACATAGGCAGGACACAGTTGAATAAGATAACTATCCAACGAAAAACACCAATCATCATCAACTCGAAGAGTTCGCGAGGGTCATTTCTAAGCAGCATCGTTTTGAACTCCTGGAATTGATGAGGATTTGGAAACCAGGTTATGGAAAAACAACACAAACCTTCTCCACTCTGAAGTCAGTTTGAAAAACTTCTGCACTCAGCGTAAAATAAGAAATTCGGATTGCATGAAGAATTTCATCATGAGCTGACATCAGTTAGAGAACCATTGGAAAACCAACCAGGGAGTACTGCAAGACAGCTGTTTCCTCTGTCCCAGTTTGGGACTCTTCAGTAGTACGCACCAACCACCACGCTTCGAACCAGGACCTTCTAGGTACAAGGCGAGCAAGCTCGTAGATCATTAAGCCACTGGGACCCGATCCAATGATCCTTGAATTCTAACTTCTGCCAATTCATGCACGACATAGCGCGACCATTTCGCAATGTCTTCTTCGATGAGTTACTGCCTCATCTTCAACGTGCTGTACCCTACTGGTTACGGATTCCCACTAGAACCCAGGGTCACTTCCTGAATACAGCCAGTCAGTTGAGAGCATCAGATCAATTTTCAGGCATTGGTTTTGTAGGGATTTTTGTTTGATTGCATGGAGGATTTAATCATGAGCTGACATTAGTTAGAGAACCACTGGAAAACCTGGGAGTACTGGACAGCCGTTTCGTCCTAGTTTGGGACTCTACATCAGTACGCTCAATGGTCTACGAACTCGCCTTGTAACCAGAAGGTCCTAGGTTCGGATCCCAGTGGGTATGTACTGATGAAGAGTCCCAAACTAGGACGAAACGGCTGTCCAGTACTCCCAGGTTTTCCAGTGGTTCTCTAACTGATGTCAGCTCATGGTGAAATCCTCCATGCAATCAAACAAAAATACTTACAAAACTAATACTTGGAAATTCGGATTTTCAACACCAGTGTTAAGTCAGTCACTTCTTCTGTGTTAGAATCGAAACTTTTAGCGCCAAGAAAAGCATTTCTGATAGCTTTCTTTAGAATTTTATCAACATCTGTCTTAGCTGGCTCCAAACTGAAAATCATATATGGCCAGCCAAAGAGGATTAGGAAGAAAGAACAGTGGGAACAAACCAACCAAGAACTCATGGACAAAGAAGCATTCCGAGGACAATGGAGATGGATCTGACGCACGCTGAGGAGACTTTTCGATGACATCATGTGGCAGGTCATTTCTTAAATGGAATGCTAATGGGGGACGACAAGTTCGGCATGGGTCCATGGGGGACAAGGATGAGATTGTGTCAGTGCAAAATGGATACTGGTTGTTGAAGTCCTATATTCCACTCGTAACTCAAGGGATTAGTTAAATAACAACAATGTTATTTGGTTGCAGGATTTCATCAAGAGTTGAAATCAGTTAGAGAGCCATTGGAAAACCAACCAAGGAGTACTGCCAGACAGCTGTTTCATCCGCCCTAGTTTGGGACTTTTCAGCAGTACGTGCCCACCACCACGGTTCGAACTCAAGATCCTCTGGTTACAAGGCGAGCTAGCCACTGGGACCCGATCCAGACATAGCGCAACCGCTAGCCAATGTCCTCGACAAGTATTTTTCAACACACCCGACCTGCTGCATCCCACTGGTCATAACTTTCCACTAGAGCCAAGGCGACTACCTACCTGAATAGGGCCAGTCACTAGTGAGCATCTCACTGGAATTTGATAATAGTCCACGAGCTCACCTTGTAACGAGAAGGTTCTGGGTTTGAACCGTATTAGGCGTGTGCTGATGAAGAGTCCCAAACTAGGACGAAGGAAACAGCTGTCTGGCAGTACTCCCTGAAGGTTTTCCGATGGTACTGTGACCGGCGTCAGCTCATGATGAAATCCTGTAACCAATCAATTAAATCCCTACAAACCAATACTTGAATAACAATGTTATTGTTAACCAGTACCATAGATTTTATCACTTTGAAGTATGCTCTTTTTTGACATTTTTGAAATATAAGGCTAAACTATTCGTGACTCAAGAAAGTTTGTGAAGTAAGCAGAGAAACCAATACACTAACTGGTTTCTCGATTGTCACAGATTGCATATGACTAAGAATAAACTGATGAACTAATATGCTATAATTATCACCTGTGGAAGTTATACTGCTGTTGTAATGCAAGCTAGTAGTATCTTACAAAGGCAAAAAATGGATAAAATAAGACTAGCAGTGACTTAGAATGTCAAAGTCCCTTAAAACAGAAAAGAAATCCATCTCATGTCAAATGAAACTTTTAAACTTGACGCCAAAATAATTAACTTATTCTAGTTATTACTAATTGGGTCTAGGATAAGTAAAAGACAGAAAAGTATCGTTTTTTATTTTTCTTCATTGGTATCATTTCTGTTCTTTTGTATTTCTACTCTCAAAACTGTGATGATGAACAATTCCATAGTTTGTCTACAGTATTCTGTAATTTCTTTTTTTCGGAAACCAAATTGTGACAAGCATGACACTTGATTGCAACTAAGACATGAGGACGAGACATTAGAAAGAAGTTGATTAAATTGAAAAGGAGGTGGTTGATGCAATAAAAATACTACTACTGGTATATGCATGAGGAATTGTAGGATTATTAATATCGCTGACGATAATAATAATAATAATAGTTACATGAGTAGTACACTACTCTACTCTACGTCTTAGCCAAGTGAACAACCACAGGGGAATTAGAAAATCAAGTTTATAGAAAACCAACTCACACAGACCAAATCCTGAATTACAACAGCAACAATCCAATAACAGACAAAAGAAATTGCATACAAACACTATTCAAGAGAGCCAGTCAGGACTTATTGCAGCAATCCAACCTTAAGGAAAATTGAAGAAAGACATCCCATGGATGTCTTCTAAAAGAATGGATATCCACAGAATTTCATCAAAAGACATATACCTCCAAGCCAACCTATCAAACCAAAAGCCCCCAAGGAAACTACAAAGAAAATCGCTCTACCATATATAAAGGAAATCTCAGAAATCACTACAAGACTCTTCAAACACCTTTAGGAATCGACGTCGTACACAAACTAACAAAGTCACTTCACTCAATTCTATGTCAACCAAAATAGTCAACAACGAAAGGAGATAAAACCAACATCATCTACAAAATAAATTGTAACAGAAGCAGAAAACACTAAACTGACCAAATTGGACATCCTTTTCGTTTACGCATCCATGAACATAAGCTAGCTGTCAAAAAACATAACATCCACTCCCTCATATCACTACGCACAGATAACCATGGACATCAATTTGACTAGGACTACCAACGTTCAAATATTAGACAGAGGAAACACCAAGAATGCTAGAGAATTTATTGAAGCCAGGCTGGTGTTCCAGTGAATCACCAATCAATAGACACATCAAGATAGACAAAATTTATCAACCGATAAGAAAGAAACCTCACACACAAAGGGTCAAAGTTCAAGTCAAAGAAATAATCAGTTCCAATACAAGTAGCCTAGAGGGTGTGAATACACACAAAAACAACGAATCACTTTCAAGGTCACCCACCAGGAGAGATGACTAATAAACTCATGGCGAAACCTGAAAGCTCACTTCAACAAATTGAAGTATGCGCTGAAGATGTCGCCTAGTAGGACGATGAAAGCTTCGCAAATTAACTACCATCCAGCTCAGAGAACACAACCACATCAAAATCATCCACCTGAGTCAGAAATCTTTTCTGTCATATGTATCAGTAGCATTTTATAAATTATACACTTTGTGGTCTCCACTGTCATAGTTCATGCATCGTTTGCCTTGAATTTTTCTAGAATGTTTAAATAAATATCCAAAATGCTTTTTTTTCTAAATCCTGTCTCCCATTCAATGTCTAACATAACCAACAAAACAAAATCGGTTCACCTGTACTTTACTAGAATACTGTCAAAGGTGATGTATCACGTCATTTCATACTTTCAGCGTTTACTCACTAATACAACGTCAGGTGCTTCATATCTATAATACATATATAACAAAAGAAATACTATTGGAGATTGGAGATAAGCGGTTGAAAATATTACGACATTTACGTTTTCCATGTGTTTCAGGCGGGATCATAAAGGACAATTCTGACTAATTCGTTTTGGTGAGTATGAATTATACACCGAAGCCTCTGTGATAAAACTCTTCAGTCAGGTACCAGTGAATCAACAGGGAGGAATCAGAATTTGCGAGTGTCGGTTTGCAAGAATTGTGCGTTGGTGGCAAAGAGGCCAAATGCTCTCCGACCATGCTCTTGGCGAGAGGTTTGATCCCAGGTCACCGACGCAGTGCCTCACTTCGCTAGGCCAGTAATAAGACTGGTAAAGAGGGCGGGTTGCGCATGTGAGGCTAGCAACCCCATTCCGTAAAAGTAAACACCTGTCCTATCGAAACCATCAAGTCTCCACCTTGAAGCCATATGTTCTACCGGGAACGTAAAGGAATAAAACACTAATGATAAATAATGAAAGTTTTTGCAAGAATTTGACTGATTTCTGGTTGAATCACCAAATGACTTTTATTAAGAAAACTACCGGAAACCAAAGACTACTGGAATATTGTTTCATCTAGGTTTGAAACTGTAGAAATACACATGGACACATGGCTCTAAAACCTTCTGGACTCTACAAGGTGAGCTCCAATTGCCTATTAGTTCTTTGCTTCTGACAATTACCGATATATGGCTTCTTCATTATCCTGTGTTACTGACGAGTATTCTTCTTTACACATGACTTGGTAGTCCTCCATTCGTCATGACCTCTAAAGGAAACACCTTGAAAGTACTCAGATCGATTCTTGTTGCAGTCATGGGTCATAGGACAAAACAAATATCCAGAAGTTCCCCGTTCTCAATAATCCTTTTACTAAAGTTGATGATCTAACTTGAAATAATGATAAGTTTCGATGAAGAAAGGTGCACTAAGTGGTACAAATGTAATTTTATAAACTGAAAATGAGGAAAGACGACGAATTACTTGTTCCCACTGTCATAAATTGGATGAATAAGAGATTGTTAATAATTCGAGTATTTAACTGGAACATGTAAGGAGAGAACCTTATGAAATAACAATAATAATAGTAACTCCAGAGTTCATATCCATGTGTGAAATAGTTGGCTTGAGGATTGTCGTGACTGATGCATTTCTCGACAACTTTGGGGGGGGGCGGTCATAGTATACCAGTCTGTGAGGTTTCAAACGTAATTTTAGGCGTATTCTGTTAAAATTTTAAGACAAGCTTTTTCATGATATCACTGAGAGACCTACTGGAACTCATGCTATTAGATTCAGGGGAATATTTAAGCGTGTACTTATCTGCATTTCTGAGGTCTGTTTAAAAATGAGCTATCAAAAGAATCCATCATTATATAGCATATAATTTCCCTGGTTCATTTTGTTTTTAATCCGTCAAAATATGACCCTGTGATAGTGTTTTATACTGTCACGAGCACTAAAATATCTGCCATCTACTGATTCCCAAGTTCTACCAAGCGTCAGTGGAAGCAAAATCGTGAGTGGCAACGTATGTCAATCCATAAGACAACTGTTCCCGAGATTTTTAGTACAAATTACTACTGTCCGAGAAATAAAACAGATTATCTACAGCCCCAAAGTTATTTAACTATTATTATGTTCTTGTGTCAGAAGCTGTACTCCTGCACCTTTCTTAATTAGCTTTCAACCAAATGTTGTGGATTTCTAGAAAAGAGCAAAGGAGAAATATCATAAGGGATTCAATTTCGCTGGAGGTCAGACAAAAGGCTGTCACAAGATTCACTTCTGGTTATTATCTTACTTGAAGACCCTGGAAGAGATATTGCGAAACTAGATCCCTTGAAACAATCAACCGCAATCTGATCTCGAATATATATATATATATTTGTAGATATCTGTTTTTGATATGTTATGCTTTAGTAATTCACCGTGGGATTTGTATCCGTAATTTAAAAAATTTAGGGAATTGTATATTCCATCTATTAAAACAGTCATTCTATGTTTGCTGGTGAATATTTTGTTTGCTCAGAGTACTTTCTCGTCATTCACATCAGTTGTCAGTATTCAGTGTATTATTAGAAATACAGAAAGGGTGTCATAGTTTCTGTTTTGAAGTTGGCAGTGTGTGTGTGTGATAACCAAAACTAGAGCAGACTTTGAGGACAAATAATTACCGGTAGTATTGTGTAAACGTCACTTTTTGCCAACTACCGTATATTATTATTATTATTGTATCCTTTAGTTCCTAGAGGAACATAGGGCTTCAGCTGCGCACCTCCATTGACTTCGGTTTTCTGACAACTTTTTCACCCTGCTCCAGGTCTGTCCACATGCTTTCATCTCCTCCTCGCATGACCTCCTCCAAGTCACCCTTGGACGACCAACTCACCGCCTCCCTTTCGGGTTCCACTCGAGGGCTTGTCTAGTGGTGTCACTTGATGGTTTCCTCAGAGTATGACCAGCCAATCCATCTCCATTTCTTTCTGCCGTATATAGATATAGATTATCAGTACTATTATTTATCCCTCGGATTTCGGGTGCAACGTTGAACTTCAGCAGCACAGAACAATTTCAATCCGTTTTCTGTGATCTAATCACCACAAATGCCGATTGGTTTATGAAGAGAATAACAAACAAATTCAGCAAAGGAAATTTATTTTTATCGACGAAATCCTCTTCAGAGGCTGTACAGCCGTATTTATATTTACCAGAAATGTATAGTCGTCTACTATTGAGTAATAGGGGAGGAAGACTTAACTGATATAATTACTCAGAAGTAGCTTCAAAAATAAAAATAAGGGTTACAAACTGAGTAAAATGCACGAAATGAAAAATATGAGAGTTTCGGCTTTTGTGTGAGGTCGGAGTCGCTGGCAATTCGTCAATATAACCCCGAACTCTGTATACAGAATACGTTTGTCTAGTCTCTTATTCTACCTTGGTCTTAACCTCTACACTGGTCCTTCCCTGGAAAAGAAATTTAATTTTAAAAAATATTCTCAGTCCTACTTTTAGTTAACTTTTACTTTAATAATTAATTCACTGTTATCACTCTCATATGTTGGTAAATATAAATACGGCTCTACAGCCTCTGAAGATGATTTCGTCGATGAAGAAAATTTTCTTCGGTGAATTCGTCTTTTATTCTCCGTGATCTCATTATTCTGGCTGCACAAGTGCCTACAAACCTTTTGATTTTCTCTTTACGTGATCTTCTTCGTGTCACTTACCTACCCACACTTAACCTCCCCGTTTCTGATCCAGTTTATACTCGACATCTTTCAGTGTGTGTGACTTCTCTCAAAAGTATCCTCAGCGCATTTCACACCCATGCATATTTCCTTCCTAATAGTCGCTGGTGACTCGTCTCAAGAGTTCATTGTTGCTAATTCATAAGAACACGAGCTGTAAGTGGAGGCAGGTACTGATAAAAATCAGCAGCAGGCTATGGATAACACTACTTTTCTTGTTCAGTGAAGAAATTTCTATTCAACGACTCCATTTTCAAGCTGTACAGTCGTATTTATATTACAGAAAAAGTTATTAAGTGGCACTAAATAATTGCCCAGTCAATATACGTATATATGTGTGATAAGAATAACGATGATTAAAATGTTATAAGGGGTAGAGTTGAGGTGTATAAACTACAAAATTATTAAAGATTGTTTTATAAGTGAATTGATACCAAAAATAGTTTTAAAAAATTGTCAAGCCTTCTCTAAGTATTTTAAAAATTAGGAGTACGATTACGATAAGAATAAAGATGTGAAGTGAAGAGGAATGAATTCAAGTGGTAAAATAAAATAAAATCAAGGAAGAACATTACTATGACCAAGGTAAAGAAAGGGGTTTGACAAAACGCTTTTGAACACATAATTTTGGTTTCTTTTCATGTATAGCTAAAGCTTCGGCTATGCATAAGTGAAGAAAACGTAAACTTTTGGATCGATTCGATTTCGCCATGTATATAACTTTGAAAGATGAATCACGTGGGGCTAAATGACCAGACTCTAACAGGTGATCACAAATAGACGACTTTGCAGTTCTACGTTCGCCTTTCATTAACCAAACCGGATAGTGTTCAGCTACACGTTTTCGGAGAGTACGCTTACAACGTCGAATATAATCAACTCCACAGAACCAGGTAAAAGAGTAAATGCACATAGATGTGGACATAGGCGGTAATCTATCCTTGACGCATTGTCTAATCATATTTTGGCTGGCGAAAACTTGTTGCAAGTCAGCTGCAGGAAAAGTGGGTTTAATGCATTTAGATAAGTGATTTTTGATGAATTCAGAAATGGTGTCACCTTTGAATGCAAGACTCATAAACAGTTTTTTCTTTGGTACTGTGATTTGTCTAGGGGCGGATTCATTCTTTCTTGATGTTGCGTTCAATAAACCTTGTAGGATATCCATTGTTAAGGAGATTTGATCGAAGCTTATCTAGTTCACTACCAGTTGTCCCTGTAGATCAAATTTTACGAATTCTGGAGCATAAGGAATGAATAAGTTTTCTCTTTCTCCCTAAAGTTACCCAACTGTTGAAGTTAGTCTACTGCCCTGTGAATGTTGGCTTTCGGTAAATCGACCTTAACAGCATGCTATTCTCTCTTCTACCTAGCTTAGCGTCAAGGAAGTGAAACGAGGAATTCGACTCTTCTTTGATGGTGAAACGCGAAGATGGATAAGAACCATTGAATATTCCAGGCATTTTGGCAGTTGAAGAGTTTTCCTCACAGACAATGAAGGTATCATCTATATATCTTTTATACATAAACTAACACTCGATGGTTTTTATTAGTGGGCCGTTCTCTTATAATAATAATAATACTGTTCACAATGTCCCAAGTCTCTGAACCAGATGAAAGCACTGACTGACTTAACACTAGTATTAAAAGTCTTTTAATTTACACTGAGTGCAGTAGACTTCCATACTGATTCTAGAGTAATAAATGGCTGTTTTACATTTTTCTGTGATCTTGACACCCGCTGACATCCTTAGCCTGCAGGTAGGTGAAACAATACTTCCGCTAAGATGAAAAGGAGGAATCCTTTAAATATTCGCTTTCGTGGTGTTTGACGCTTGTTATTGCTTAATGTATCTTGATTCCCTCTGTCTTCGTTAAAGAGGTGATGAATAGCATTTGGCTTGCGCGGTGTGGGTTCCTCAATTCGTATAAGATAACACACATTCATGTATAAAATTGAATGAAAACGGTGTGGCATACATAGCTGAGTGACCGAACTTATTGTGCACAGGCTATTGTATTCCAGTCTACCTGCTGATCTGGTAACCTGTTAGAATCGTATTTATTCAGAATACTAATGGTTGGTGCTACTTGATTCGGGACTTGTCACCAAGACATATCTTTAACCATGAAGGAACCCATGTCCCACCCACCCCCCTTCATAATTACAAATATGCCATGATGACTGCTGCCAATAAGCCCGAATTGATATCCAAGGTCTCCTGCTGATTGCTCCTAAACACCTAATAACAACAATTCAGAATACACCGTGATGGTGAAAAACCTAGGGTGATGACCACAGCATAAAACTGACTAAATTTCAGTCTGTACCATCACCAGTAACTAGACGCATGATTGAGGTTATTAAGAAATATTGCCATGGTGGATTCTAAGTGACCACCTATTTTTCAATTCCTTGGCGTTCCAGATGGGACATGGGGCTTCAGACTCTAAAGTCCAAGTAGCAGTGGTGATATTCTTTGGTGGAACTGCCAGCTTCATGCCCAACCTTCTTCCGGGTTCGTTCCCCGTGAGTGATTGGTGAGCATTCTACTGATCAACTACCAACGCTAATTGACCATCGTCTTGTAGTCTGATGGCCCAAGATTCCTTTCCCTATTGGGTCATAGCTGTGTACTGTTGGAGGGTCTGAAACGAGAATGAAATATCCGCTTGTAGTCTAATTTGAAAATGACTGTGTTTTGGGCAATGATAGTGAATTTTAAATGAATAAAGAGAGAACGAACATATTTTATTTGAAATAGTATATACATCAGCCATTTTTAGGAACCGATTAGATTTTACATTTTTCCAGACATCAGTTGGCCGTAGTTCTTTATGATAAAAGTTCTCTTTTAATAATATAAGGAAAAACAAAAGACACTTACAATCCATGCAAATCCACTTAAACTAGTACCCAATACGCTATGAATCATATTTTACAAACACTTGAATAAAACATATTTTCGAGTACTTGTAGTACAATGGTTATAAAACTTTCGACTAGAAATGTTAATGAATGACAAAAAGTGAAAGGGAACAGTGAATGATTAACAGACTTGATGATGATGAAGACTTACCCACTCACCTTTTAAATAGTTCTATTGTTAATTAATACTTTCTCTGCAAATGTTTACTTTTACAAAAACTCTGGCGTGTATATAAGCCTTTGGCCACCTGGACAGGTGTTCAATGCATATTTTTGACGTAAACTCCCAATATTGTGAAAAAGTCATGTGCAGACTAGTAAGTTATTCACTATGAGAATTCCACTATACAATATAAAGCACCATAATCAATTGTCTATACGAATAGGCGACTCCATGTACAGGTTAGATTGCTAAATAACCTTTAAGTAATTAAGAAAATCTAACATGTAACAGTATAATCATCATTTCACCGGGTATCCTGGAATTATGAGTTCAGTCCGCTGTGGAATTCCAAACTAGGAGAAAACCCTAGATACGCATTAAATGGAAGTTGTGACAGCTACAGTTATATGAAGAATTCCAGTGTAGGTTTCTTCAACAACAGCAACAACCAACCTCATTTACATGAGCGTCAAAAATCAAGCAACAACTTCGTTGTAATTTTTGACACTCAAGAAGTACACAGCTATGGTCCCAGCAGGAAATGAGAGCAAGATTTCCAGACTGTAGGATAAGCCAATAACCTTTCGGCCATATAGACAGAATAAAATGGTTCCTGGGTTCTCCTTTCTGTCGATTCCTAATATCGTACTAATGCCAGTGATGAATGTAAGTTTTTAACGCAACAAGGTTGGAAGCAACTGACAAATTCTTAATAAAAGTGAGATATTGACCTCTGGTTTTGAACATTTCTATAACTGGTGATCATCCATGACGAAATCTACGTTGAAATCTCCAAAAATTATAATCTAAGTGGATAAGGAAAGTTGAAAACTCTTACTCTACATCAAATCTTTGGATATCCTAGGTAGTCAGTCTGATTGCGAATTAATATCAGTGAATCGACAGAAGTGAGAATTCATGAACTATCAGATCTGCTCCGAATGACTGGGTTGTCTGTGAGCTCTTTGCGTGACCGGAGGGTACTGCGTTGAAAGCCCATAGATGTGTACTGATGAAGAGCCCCAAGCAAGGATGAAAGAACTGTGCAATCCACCTTGACTTTCCTATGGTTCTCTAACTGATGTCAGCTGATATTGAAGCTTTCACTAACTAATTCCATTATTCGTGATATGTACTACATATAGGTTCCTGCCAGTCACCACACTGTAAACATGTAGGCGCTCAGGAAGTATAGGGGAAATAAAATACAAGTGACCTCACAGTATTCTTAAACTTTGTTATCTTTCTATTCTCTATTTTATTTTTTATTTTATTTTTATTTTTTTATTTTTGAATACAGCTTGATTCCACACCGCATTTTTGGTACAAGTATGGAATTTTCAGCATGGATATCGGTAGCCCAAATTTCGCAGGCCGACCATAGATATCAGGTGTGCGTCGGCGTGGGCTCGAACCCCGGACCATGTGCATAGTCGACGAGAGTCCTAACCACTGTGCCACCGACGCAGTTATTTTGATGATTGGATAACATTTGATAAAATATGCAATAAAAAACATCGATCTCTTTCGAAAATTTTACGATGAATAGAGGTCAAACTGGTTATCCGCTTCGACTCATAGCCCAAGAGCATAAACTAGTTGCTAAAATACACGACACGTGTAGATGGCTATGGATACCAATTTTACAGGGAGTATATAGGAAATTTATGCAGTGGTAACAATAAAAGAATGTCAACGAATTCCTAGAAGTATGGTACTCAGACGAATCTGCTTCCAAGAGGTGATACAATAATTCACATTACAAAAAACAGTCGAATTCTGAGTAAATAAAATAGTCACTTGGAATGGAAACTAACACAACCAATCACAACAGATGTTTTTGTGAGATAATATTTGATCCTTCACGGATAGTTTCAATAAGTTCACTTGTTGTTGAAAACTGTACAGAAGATGTTGTCCAGAAGAAAGATGGTGAGAGCTTCGGAAAAATAAAATTACCTAGATTAGAGGACACAATGACATCAAAAATTCCACCAAAACATAAATGTTTGCTTCAAAAGAGACAATAACAGAATAATTTGATAATCATGTTGATGGATCTTTTCCACAGGACATAGAATCACATATCTATATACATCTGTCCAAAGGCCATTAGTCTACAGCAGCAGAATACGAGCCAATGTTATTGAGGTTTTACTAGTTAATCACGGATTAATATCAGTTAGGGAACCATTGAAAACCAGCCACAGGGAATAATGCACAGCTGTTTCCTCCATCCTAGTTTGGGAATCATCGGAACTATGCACCCACCACCATGGTTCGAACTCAGGACCTTTCAGTTACAAGGCAGGCTCGTATACCATTCAGCTACTGGGACCCGATTGAATGGCCAGTCCACGAATTCTAACTTCTACCAATTCATGATTTAGCACGATCCCAACCAATGTCGTAGGTGGGACATCCATCCTCACATATGACAACTGGATGGACCTCACTGGTCACGACTTCACACTAGAACTCCAGGAAACTCACTAGTGAGTATCAGATTAATTCTCTATAGTCTGGTTTGTAAGGGTTAGTTTTGTTTTTAAGTTGGTTGGGGGGGGTCGCGCTAAATCACGAACTGATAGAAGTTAGAATTCATGCAATGGCCATTGGATCGGGTCCCAGTAGCTGAATGGTATACGAGCTTGCCTTGTAACTGGAAGGTCCTGAAATTGAACCGTGGTACTGAGTGTGTACTGCCGATGATTACCAAACTAGGATGAAACAGCTGTCCAGTACTCCCTGTGACTGGTTTTTAATGGTTCTCTAACTGATATCAATCCGTTATCAACTCGTAAAGAAACTAACCCCTACAAACCAAACTAAAGAAAACAAAGTTATTGAGGTCACCTAAAAGTTTGGAAACGTTTCCGATTCTGTACCGCATTTGTTGAGTGCTATTAGTTTAACTTCATCACAAACTGAAGACAGTCGAATCCTTGATACATTATAACCAAAACGTTTAATTTCGTGGCATCCTAAAAGCAAGTGTTACAACTTACAGCGAGTCGTCGTGGTCTAATCTCAGGGAAACAACTTCTGCGTCCAACTCACAGTCACAAAGCTCTCCAAAAAACTGAGAAATCATAGCCATAGATATATGATCTTACTCGACAAGAGTAACACCGAAAATTCAAGATTACCTTAAAGGCTCCGACACGCACCTATACACTCCAGCTGATCTCCTTAGTAAACAGTAAGCAATGAGAACAAAACTGGTTAACCGAAATTCCACTGTTTGTGGTAACTTAGAAAGAAGAAGAATATTCCCCAACACTCTGTGATCGAAACACCCTCCACAAGAATCACACATCAACAATTCATGAACACACACACTCTCTCCAACGTCACAATCATCTTCATTCACTCAAACAAAGTCAATCGCATTGTAAACCAACACATTATCAGTGTGCACTTAACTATAAAAAGAAAAGCATTAAAATTAGAGATTAGACAGGTGCGAATACAAATAATGAGGATGACGTCAACGTGTGATATATGCGAATGTCAGAACAATGATACAGAGTGTAGGAGAAAAGCAGATAACAATTACGAAGTTAGCCGAGCCGTCGAAATAAATACAAACATTATCATTATACCGTTCACAAGAGATTTTTCACACAGTCATTCCGTTTCACTCTGAATGTCAACTCAATGTGAAACATGCCGTTTGAGGACATGCCGTGTATGATTGACACCTAAGAACTGCAAACTTTGATGTGTCAGTAGAAGTTGGCTTATTTCCACGAAATGGGGTTGCTAACCTCAGGTGCAACCTTCTCTCTTTTCTGGTATAACTCCTGTCTAAACGAGGTTTCATCGTGAATCAGTCATGAATCCAACTCAGACTATGCGCATGGTAGGCGACCTAGAAATATAATTTTTTCTACATATGTCATTCGACACCATACTCTCTTTGGAATTAATCATAGTTTGTAGAAATGTTATCTGTTAATAATCTTTGATGTATAAAACTACTTTTATGCCTTAGTTAGTAGTTTATATATGTACGAAGAGCCACATTTTAGTCTAATTCATTTTAAATTTGAATTTTTGATTTCCCCATCGATTGAGTGATGATGTTCCCACCGAGGCTCGAACCCAGTGCCCATAGTTTCAAACGCCGAAGAGTTATCCACTAGACCACTTGGGCCACGAGAGCCACCTCTTGTGCAACGGGCCATATTAACTATTGAATTGAAATGCACGTACATCCAGATGACGAGTCCCAAATAGGACGAAATGCGCATCCTGTATTCCACTGCTAGCCACCATCCACCAATAGTATACTAATTCATTTTACTTAGTTACATTTAGCCACTATATTATACATGCTATGTTCACAATAGAAAAATCGATACATTTTGCATCACATGATCCTTCATAATTTACCCGATCGGAATGAGTCAGTTACTTTTGAATTATTTGACCTGTCATAGGTGCATGAAATGTGTATGAATCAATCAATATATGCCAGTTACGTTTACAAACTAATAATCGTTAAAATCAAAGTCACATTACTAAGAAAGTAAGTATATTGAATTACTTATCTTCATGTTAACGAGTTATAAAAATTTATAAACGATTCTGCGAAAATTATTCAATCCAGCCTGAGCTGACACTGGTTAAAGAACCAATAGAAAACTTGCTGGGGCGTACTGGACAACTGCTTCTTTCGTTCTAATTTGAGACGCTTCATCAGTACGCACCCACCAGGATTCGAATCCAGGACCTTCTGATTACAAGGCTAGCGATCTCGCATTCCATTAAGCCATTGAGACCCCGTCAATTTCCTAATTACGTACTGGTATTTAGAATCAAGTATAATATTCATGACAAGGTGGCATCGAAATTTCCCCCGCCTACCCACAAGAATCACACATCAACAATTCATGAACACACACACTCTCTCCAACATCACAATCACCTTCATTCATTCAAACAAAATCAATCACATTGTAAACCACCCAACTACAAAGAGAACCATCGAAATTGGAGATTAAACTAAGGGAGGGGGTAAAATACAAATAATGAGGATGACGTGAACATATGACATGCAAATGTCAGAAGATTGATAGGCAGTCTAGATGGAAATAGGATAATGACTACAGAGTTAGTTGAGATGTCTAAATAAGTATAAAAATTGTCATTAAATCAATCAGCAGGGATTTTCAAATAATTTTTTTTATTTACAGTCAGAAGTTTGATTTTCCCTATCAATATGCTGCTAAGCTTTTTGTTTCAATCAAAAGAAGAGTATGTTACATTTGTGACGCAATGCATCTTGTTATATCTCTTTTATCCCAGCCTAGTATACCTAATTTGCTGGGCAGTTACATTTTTATATCTTCCTATCGTTTAGTCTAAGCTCACTAATGTATATTCCTACACTTAAATGCATACCGCTTAACATTTCCTTTTCAAAAGTATTTTTATCATGTAAATTATATTCCAGACTGGGTTTCTTTCTTCCACTGCACGAGAAACTGAATGTATATACACATATACACAACTGATGATGCATATGGACTGTATAGATTATGAAATAAGAAGATATGGGTGCCAGGAAAGCATATTCCTTTGTCATTACTCCACCTTAAAAGGTTATAGAAATACCTGTAAACGTCGGCTGTTATGTAAGACTGATAATCCGCTATAGATAGAAGTACTTAAGAAGATTTTGGTTGCAAGGCTGAAATTCAAAGGTAACACAACAGTTGATATTATTCAAATCGTGTAAAACACCTATAAGGATATTAGAGAAAAGAAAACACGCAGTTTAGCATAGATATCTTTTCGGTTATTTCATTTTCAAAAGCTGCACAGTCTCATTTAAATGCATAGTTCTACATGTATACATAATTACGACGGCGAATAAAAGTGACAATTATTTTCAACTAGATTTGGTTTATGAGAGGCTTAGAAACAAAATTAACACAGGATTAGAACGGATAACAAGTCTGCAAAAATGAGCATTGAAATAATAATTTTCATCTTGAGATGGGAGTTAAGAGGTGAGAATATATATTACACCGGTTCAATCAGAAGTGCCATTAGTCAACATCTAATCCACACCTCCTACAACATCTCAACTGATTCATTCAAAGTAATTTACAAAGCCAACAGAAACCTACCAAAAGCAGTATATTTCCAACTTCTGTGTACTCCAAAAGCTGTGGCAATATGCATTGAGAAGCCAGAGCTGTGTGTTCAGAAGAAATTAATTCAATATCTACAACTACCATGGACCTAGTTCGGTATGTTCCCTTAGCTTCCATGTTTTTTTCTTCTTTCGTTTTATTCTTTTAAATCTTCTTTTGGTTGGCTGTGTGTGTGTGTGTGTGATTCTGACTCCCTTTGTCTTCATTCGCTTTACCCCATTTTTTCAGTTATAAAAACAGTTAATAAAAATGATATTAACAGCTTTATTCCAAACGGTATTTGTGGTAGAGGTATGGAATTTTCAGCTTGCATTACAATATATTGCATCTAATTACCTCATAAATTTTATAAGACTTAAAATCAAAAAATAAATAAATGAAAAAAAAACCAACGCCAAAAAAAATAAAAGATAAATAAAAATTTAAAAAAAAAGAGCAGCGTAGAGTTTACATTTCAAACAATGCACCACAGGGTATGGAATATAAAGTTGATGTGTGATAGAGGGTGAGAACAACAGTGTAATATTAACGAGGAAAGGAAAACAAAAACTAGTGGGACAATTTGTTAGAGTGCCGCAGTAAGTTGATCGTGTCATACCTATCGGATTTCTCATCACATAACAGATGTGACAGATATGGTATTGTGGAGTTTTTGTATTTGGTAGTCCTAGCATATAGCCTCCTATAGCTGCTTCTAGTTATACCAGATGAAATGCAAGGAGAGAGCTGCGTATAGAGAGGATGCTCGGGGTCTGACAATATTGTATTTGCTAGTTTCTTACATGACATAATATGTCTATCCACAATAGTGTTAACCAGTTGGTTTAACGATATCCCACTTGCCCTACTAACGGCTTTTAGTGCCTGCCCTTCTCAGCGAAGCAAAGTCTTTCTTAAGTAGTCCAGGAAAGATTAGTGGGGAGCAGTAAAGTGGGATGGGTAGAATACAAGAATTGAAAAACTGAGAAAGCAAAGACTGGTTTATGCCAGACTGCCTAAATTTCCTAATGTAGAACGTTAAGCGAAGCGTCTTTCTAGTAACTAGCAAGATGAGGGAAGACCAGGAAAGATCGGCAGAAAAACTCAGCCCAAGGTACTTGACATTAGATGTATTTTCAACCTCTGTGCCGTCAATGATAGTGGGGCCATGTGAGCTAACTAGTAGCTGTAAGTCACGGTTATGTCTTCAAGTGAAAGTGACTACCTGACATTTAGACGGATTAAGCTGTTATTTTAAGTTATTTTAAGTTTGTTTCCAAGCTTTTCCTGCTCACAGCTATAATTCGTTTAAAATAACTATTTTGCAATTATACCTTAATCCTGTGCGATTTTTGTGTTTTCAAGGCTCTTGTAATCCATATTCACACCACCTGACTTCTATTTCAAGTTAAAATTATTATTTCAATTTCGTTTCCATGCTCATTTTTGCAGACTTGTTATCCGTTCTAATCCTGTGTTAATTTTGTTTCTAAGCCTCTCATAAACCAAATCTAGTTGAAAATAATTGTCACCTTTTATTCGCCGTCGTAATTATGTATCCACGTAATATTATGTATTTAAATGCCATTGTACAGCTTTTGAAAATGAAATTACCGAAAAGATCGTCATCTCTGCTGAACTTCGTGTTCCCTTCCTTCTTTGTGATATTATTCGAAGCAGATTATCGATAGTAGTTCGGAAGACATTACTCACTTAATTTCTTCGTCTTGTATTCCCCATTTACCTCTTATTTTACAAAATGTCAAAACAATGCTGCACTGTCGTCAACATGTGTGTGCATATTTCGGTGCAGCTGGGCACATAGGCTGTACCAGTAAGACGCTGATAAGAATACCCTTAAACACGGTTGTCGAAAAGAGGATTTAAGCTACTTTGACAGCTGAATTCTTAATGGCTTATTCCTACATGTCATTTTGCATCAGTAGTGAAAAATTACGAAATGGTGATGGAAAACTGATCGAAGAGTTTTCAGCTTCATTGTCAGTCTACAAAGGAATGTGTCATTTTACATACACAAAGGAAACCATAAACTGTAAATACAAAAGCGATTTGGTCAAACCTCTTTACAGATTCTTATGAAACGTATATTTATTCATGTTTTAAAATAATAGAGGAGAATTGTAGCTCAGGTGGATGATTGTAATTAACAGTATGAATTAATAATATTATGAATTAATAGTATGAACCTTAACAAGCATTACACCGGACGAAGTGGGTGTCCCCTTCGAATTAGAATTCAAGAGCACAAATCAGTCGTGAAGAGACACGATACATATTCTTTTGTATCAATGCACATAGACACTTAAGGACATCAATTTGATTGGGATAATGTCGAAATCTTAGACAGAGGGAACTTCACCAAAAGTGCAGTCAGAGAATTTTCGGAAGCCTGGTACTCAAACGAATATGCGATGAACAAACATGTTAATACAGACCAAATATACCACCAACTGATAAAAAGTAAATCAGGTGGCCAGAAATTTTAAAATTCAAGTCAATAGAAAATGATCAATACACATATGTAAAGATGGTTACCAGGAGACGCAATTATATCTATCACTCATGGAAAATTTAAATCATTTACTTTATGCTAAATATTGCGCTGAAGATGTTGTCCAGCAGTGGGACGACGAAAGCTCTGCAACTAAACCAACTAGCTCAGAGAACACTGTTAATTAGAAATTATTTATGTTTTATTCTTCTACCTCTTGAAACTCAATTTTTAAAATATGATATGTTCTGAATCTAATACTCATAAACTCTTGGAACCGACTCCCAAAAAGAAGTGATGTCTGCAACATCAACTGATTCGTTCAAGAAGAGTTTGGGCAACCACAGAAATCTACTAGAAAAGAATTAACATAGGCTCCAGCCTTCTATCCTCAACAAATAAATCTGAAATCTGTTTCCAGTCGCCTCAATTTACTCTCATATGATTTCATATTCTAAGAAACAATTGTAATATAAAGTTAACAAGATACGGCGGGGAAGATTCGTAGCTCAGATGGATGATTTTGATGTGCTTGTGTCTCTGAGCTAGCAGGATAGTTAATTTGCAAAGCTTACATTGCCCTACTAGGCAACATCTTCAGCGCATACTTCAAATTGAAGTTCAGAGAACACAACCACATCAAAAGTTAACAAGAATAAAGCATTTTTAACCCTCATTAGAACATACTTCCAATTATATAATAATAATAATGATAATAATATCATAGTTAGCTGAAACAGTCTACGAGAAGTTGTGGGCCTATATGTCTTGCTTATCAGCACTGATTAGCAAAGCGTATCTGCAACTTCAAAAGTAGAACAGACATTCCTCACTCGACACAGTGTTGCTACAGACTGTTTGAACTCACGACTGATTTCCTGATGGTCTATAATAAATATATATATTGATTCTTGAGTTGTAATTGAGTATTTGTTTGGATTATCCCTTCTGAATGATCAAGTCACAATTTTTAGACTTATTTGGACATCTGACTAATTCTGTAATCATTATTCAATTCCCATCTAGACTGCATATCCCTCTTCTGATATTTGCATATCATGCGTTGACGTCATCCTCATTATTTGTATTCGCCCCCGCCCTCTTCAATCTCCAATTTTGATGCTTCGCCTTGTAGTCGGATGCATACTGATAATGTGTTGATTTACAGTGTGATTGATTCTGTTTGAGTGAATGAAGATGATTGTGACGTTCGAGAGAGTGTGTGTGTGTTCATGAATTGTTGATGTGTAAATCTTGTGGAGGGTGTCTCGATTCCACGTTGTTGGGGTATATTCCTCTTGTTTCTGAAGTACTGCATAGGGTTGAATTTCGGTTGACCACATTTATCGTCTCAGTGCTTGTTGTGTACTAAGGAGATCAGCTGGAGTGTATAGGTGCGTGTCAGAACCGTTGAGGCAATGTTGATTTTCTTGTGTTACTCTTGTTGAGTAATACCACATATTTATCAAGTAATAGCTATCTTTTCACCGTCTGTCAAGGAAGTTCCGGTCAATTATAAGTCAGATCTCAGCGATCGGTTTCCTGTGTTTATACCACAATTAGTCAGTATTGTTCGTTACAGGCATATTTCATCTTATTTGTGAGTTGTCTGGAGCATGTACTTGGATCTACACAGTAACTCAAAGTATACTCAATGTGCCGTGACCATAGCAACCATTTTTTCAAGCTCAAAAGTCTGACCTGCTGGCACATTCAGTAGATGAGTCTCGAAACCTACGAAGTGCACATCCTGTATTCTACTCCTAGTCATCAACAACTAAAGAATTATCATATTCCTCAAAGTCTTTCTAAATGAAGTGAATCCCTCCGTCATTATATAACACACCATATGAGAATTCTATCAAATATATATTGCATTCTAATTAATTAAAAAAAATGTAATTTATTGAAAACTTCACTATGCGTAGGATATTGAGCATAAGTCCTCGCCCCACCCGCCATCCTTTTCCATACTTACAGTGTTCTCCATTTTCTATTATGCTTTCAGTGCATTTTAGAGTATAATTTGAATTATCCGCCAAATGTAGGATGATGAGGCTTCAGGACTGAACTGGAATACATACGCTCCTAGTTAAAAAATAGGGTTTGAAATGGTAGAGTGCGTTGAACTCTTCAATTATTTGCGAAGTTGCATCAGTCAGTGACAACGGGTTGATTGCTGAAGCAATCTGAAAACAGATTGTGCGTCGGTGGCACAGTGGTTAGGACTCTCGCCGACCATGCATATGGTCCGGGGTTCGAGCCCACGCCGACGCACACCTGATATCTATGGTCGGCCTGCAAAATTTGGGCTACCGATATCCATGCTGAAAATTCCATACTTGTACCAAAAATACGGTGTGGAATCAAGCTATAATGAAAAATAAAAATAAAAAAAATACAGAAGGTAAGTTTTACATATGCCACATTAGGCTGTCTCTGGGTATTGACCAAAATGGGATGTATTCCTCAGCAGTTCCCTCCGTCCGCCTTTTTCGCTGGCTGTAAGCGATGGGTTGGATAGTTGACTTTTATCATGGAGGGCTTTTATGTACTCGTCGAGTAGTTACTAGTCCTGATGCGGAAAGAGGGAAATCAGAAGACCACTAGGTTTATGATGATACTTGTATTTTCCAGACAAGGAAAATAATTGTCACACAAGAGTGTGAATGAATAAGTACGAAAATGTACGGACAAGTATGAACAAGGGTCTAATACAAAAGTATATATGAAAATGGCTAATACACATGAACCAATAAATAGCCAGTCTTAACACAATTGGTTGTAATGTCATGTGACAACAAGATCATACATGTTTATTTAGTTATTGAACAGACAAAAGCATATTATCAGTTATAATGAAATATCGATCCATATACTTATACCAAAAAATATACTAGACTGTTAAAACCAAAACACACACATCATGTGGATACATATCAGGGCCTGCGTTCTATCTTCTGCAATATTGAGGTTAGGTTTCCGTTAAGTGCTAGGTAGGGAGGGGAAATCAATCGACGAGACTTTGAGGCCACATCGACTGAGATGGTTGGACCATGTGTTACGCATGCATCCCTAGCCATCGCCTTCCTTGAGGGTCAATCTTAGCTTAAATAGGGTCAGGATGGAAAAGAACTGGCGGTGGTCTAACCGAAACCTGACATCAATCAATGAAATCCACAACAATTAGTTTCAGCCGCTTATGAAAGTGTAGACTTCCTGACTGGTTGGGGTCCTCAGGATGGTAAACGCCAATGGCTGGAGTCAGCTGGTGGTACTGGCTCAAAATTCTCGTTCTCAATAGCTTGCGCAGATGCATCCACTTCCTGTGACTTATAATTTCCAATGAAACTATACATTCTTTTGTCTCATATCCCTGTCTAATGTCTCTATTTGCATTCCTCTTGACTTTCTTCTCTTTCTTTGTATGCTACATGAAGGAAGTGTAGAGACTCAAACTGTTGCACATCGGTACAAAGTTCTATTTTGAAACCAGTTAGTCAGTCAATCAATTTGATTTACTCCATTTTTGTCTATTTAGTAGTATAACCTAATATTTGTTGCATTTTTGAAGTTTTTAATTCACTCAATGTCTCTCTCTCTCACTGACTCCATTTGTTTTTAAAATGTTTAAACAGCTGTCTTATTTATCATTTTGTGATCAGTGCTCATGTCATTATCACCATCATCATCATTAATACTCCCCATATTCCTGCTCCTCCAACTCCTACCAATACTAACTCTGCTATTAATTCTAGTCATACGACTACTCTTATTATCAATTATTTCTGATCAGATTGATATTACTACTCATTGGTAGATGTCTATGCTTTTTTTCATATTATATATATGCATATACTGTGTATGTTTTCAAAGAATCACTATCAGTGAATGAATATTATGTTAGTGACAGTATTAAGTGCTGATTAATGGACATTTAAAAATTCAGGTATAACCAAACAACTCCTTATCTTACAGTCTGTCAACTCGTGTATTTTACCTATTCTTCTTAAGTGTTCACCTTTATTCTTCCCTAGATTACTTATAAAAAAAGACTATGTCATACTTCGTAGAACTCTGAAGACTGTCGGTCAGTAGGACGAGTGGTATGCTAACCCATTAGGCCATATTGTTGACATTGTCATTATTGACAGGGACTTGATGTCATGCAAAAAATTTGCTAAAGGAATTTTGTCAGACTGTAAGCACCCACTTTAGTCACAGCTCCAACCTTGTGTCTCCTCATCAGGTAAAACAAGAAGTCTTTTTAGAAGAATTTACGCACATACGTCTATGTATAAAAATTCCACTATACCATATTTAGCACATACTTTATGTGATGAAAATGGTGTCAGGCATGAACTGACTAACCTTTTTTGCTCTAGTGAATAGAATTCACCTAGGCCAAGGGAGAGACAAAGGTAGAACAAATTTCTTTTGTATACAAAGACTAGGATTGTTCTCTCGAATTCCCATAGCTTCGGCTAAGTGTAAAAGTCGGGTTCTGATTCCGTTCGAAAGGCTTGATGGAATGCGGTAAATAACTTTGAAAGCACTATTTTTGTCCACTTGGTGACCACTATCAATCAAATGTGCCAAAATAGAACTTCGTATGGACTTTATTTGACCTTTTCCGAACCATGAAGGAAGATGCTCATTAATGCGTTTGTTAAGCTGCCTAGTGCCCATATAGCTTTTTCAACAAATTTATAAATACACATGGAAGTGCACAACTCGGAAAAGGTCAAATAAAGTCCATACGAAGTTCTATTTTGGTACATTTGATTGATAGTGGTCACCAAGTGGACAAAAATAGTGCTTTCAAAGTTATTTACCGCATTCCATCAAGCCTTTCGAACGGAATCAGAACCCGACTTTTACACTTAGCCGAAGCTATGGGAATTCGAGAGAACAATCCTAGTCTTTGTATACAAAAGAAATTTGTTCTACCTTTGTCTCTCCCTTGGCCTAGGTGAATTCTATTCAAAACCCTCCCACCCTTTCTTATCATCCCTCTCCTTCGTACTTTTATGATATTTATTTAAACTCTGATTATCGTTCCATTTGATTTGACCTAATTTATTTATTTATTGAATTGTCTACATATATGCATATACTAACTTTGTTATTCTTATCACCTATATAAGCCTTATTAACAATATTTTGTTATTATTATAATCATCGTTATTAACTTCGTTCAAAACATTTACCACATTATTATTACTATTATTATTATTTGTATTATTATGATTACTATTATTATTCGATCCACTAAATCACCGTCATTGGTTAAAATTTTATATATATAAGTCTATGTAAATTAGAGTAAAGCCTGAAGAAGATCTAATTGAAAACAATATTGTTCGCTTATATGTCTTGTTCTAATATTAAAAATGGGAATATTTAAAGATCTAGTAAATAAACCATTTCCTCCACTCTTACAACATCAAACTTTATTGTTACTTTATTTCTTATATTTATAATCCTCTCAATTGTTTGTTTTTATTTATTTATTTTTCATTAGTATGAACATCATTTAAACTGTGTTATAACTGTTAATTTTTGCATTTCCCCTCACCATGCTGCTATATCAACAGGACATTAGATCCAATAATTTATAACATGCTAACAATTTCCAAACTGAATCGACAATACTGTTTGAAACGAACTCACTGTTATTATTATTATCATTATTATATTTAATGCTCTCAATTCGTGCTTCGAATATTTTCGACTTAATATCGTAAACGTGGACAAATTGCTGTGGTTAATTTTGTTTTAATTTTTAATTCTACTTATATTTTGAATAAATCAGATGCAAGGTTTTGCGACAAATGCTGAGAATTCCATTCTGTGTTATAAGTACTGCTTTTGGAATAAAGCAGACTATTATTATTATGTTACTTATTATACAGCAACTATGAAAAGTGAGTTAGCCTTAAGAAAGTACACATGTGTATCGAAAGCGATGGATCCTTTTCAGTTGAGCATTACTAAAAGATTTGGATTTTGAGCATGATTTTCATCTACATGCGGAAATCAACACATTGAAAGAAGAACTAAGCAGCGAAGACAGGATTTCAATGGAATATAGACGAGACAGATATAATGAAGATCGATAATAACAACAAACACCAGCAGCCATCATCAACGGAAGTAATTTGAACGGAATCACTTCTTCTTCCATCTTTTTGGATAGCACCAATGTCAAGTCTTTTTCTTTATATAGTTCAGAGACTTAAGGCTCCGCGAAAAGCACCTCTTGCGATAAGATAATGCAGACTTACATTAACAGCTGCTTTCACTCAACGCTAAATATCAGAAAGTTAGCCAGAAAGGATAACCAATAGGGAAGTCTAGAGATGCAACAGCCAAGAACCTATCTGCCAGAAGATTCACTAAAAGAAATGGAGGTTGACCAAACACATGCTGAGGAGACCACTAAATGCGTTTCACCCCATGCAGTGGAGTGGAACCTGTATGGGAAACGGCGAGTTATGCATCTGAGGATGGTATGGAAGAGATTGTTTGCGGAGATGACAAGTAATTATAGAAAACATTGTAACCAGTCAAGCGGCATTGCTGACAACAGAATGAAATGGAGATGTGCTATTGAAGCGTTCCCTTAAGCGTGAAATCCATCTTAATAATAGTAAAAGAGACGAAGGGAAATTGACCGGTTCCTCTTAAATAGACAGCTGTAAAACAAATACCATACACAATGAAAACCTAACTACTTCAAAAGACGTGTATTTTTAGATTGAAAGTTCAAACTGAGGTGTTAAGGGGGGATCTACACTGAAAATTTTATATTATTCACAAATTTTTAGCTAACTTTGGAGTTAAGAATGCAAATAACATCTTCGGGAAATTGAAATCTTGATGTAATTGCACCTCAGGAAGTGATGACACTCTTAACAAGACTATGACCCACTGCTAATTTTTACAAAAGTAAAAGTTTTACGCCATGCAGTTCATATAACTATTCTGGAATCGGTCAAGACGCTTCAAAAATATCGCCATTAATACACGATCCAAAAATACATTAAAACGAAATCAAAACTGCAGTATGGTGTGGCACAGTCAATGGTATGTTTCAATAATAATAAATTACAAACATTTGGTTCCCTTGATAAATTTCGATAAAGAAATAAAGAAAGACAAGATTTGCAGTATAAATTGATATCGTTTAATTTCACAGGCTCTCATCAGCTGTAATCTACCTGAAATTATAATGGCTTATAGAGCATATCTTGCTGTATAGTGAGTGTCTCAAGATTAGCTACAGAGAATCAACATTTTACTGCCTTTTTCACTCTCTCGTCAATATTTTGTGATACTGCTTCTCCTCTCAATGGGAGACAGATTGAAATTTTCCTCTATTCAACTGTTGGGTGCTCTGTTTTCTCGTCTTTTACTTTGCAATCCTTTTGGGTAAATTGTACAGAAAGCAGAATTTAATGACTTGTGGTATATGTCGTAGACAAACAGGATAAATAGCACCACTGTAACCTAACTATTATGGAAATGAACAAAACTTCGCCTTAATTCAAATAAGCGTTTATATTCGTATCGATTTTATGGAGTAATGAGATTTTTTGTTCTTATTACTCTTCAAATTTAGCCTACTTTTGGAACCAAGTACATGAGGAAAGCGACAAATAATCTTTCAGTTTTCCAGTAATCATGTAATTGGTATGATTCATTCCCTTAGAATTTCTTCCTAAACTGGGTATTTTACTTCACTGCACCGCAAACGGCCTAATTTCTGGCTTGGTATATGGAAAAAGTTAAATAATATACTCAAGTTTAATAGAGGTATAGTGTGTGGTATTCACTATCTGGAAGTAAATGAGAAAAGGATTTCTTAGAATTGTGTTACATTCCTCAATTTTCTTATTACTTCCTACCTAAAAGAGGATAAAATTCGGATGAAATCCAATGTAATGACTCCTTTTGTAAAGCAGCTATGAGTTTGTTGTGAAATGCGTTCATTCCCGATAGCATAAAATATTCAGAGGCTTACCACCTGTAATTAACTACGAATTTCAAGAAATTTATAACCAGTGAGAATCATTGGATTGTTAATTTGGGGTCGTTAATAGATGGTGAATCCAATTAGTTCTCAAGCATCAGTCTGCAGGACTCAATTCACTTCAAGGCCTATTACGAAGTGACATCAGCTGAAGAACCAATGGAAACTCGGGTGTAATTAACCCCTGTTTCGTCCTTGTTTGAGACTCTTCAGTATCACGCACTCATCAGCTTACCAGGGAATCAAAACTAAGTCTCGTGCTGACCGCTGACAGAATATTGGATGAAACTGCTTTGACACTAAGAATCATATATTGCAGGATGATAGTTCTCATGTGTCATTGAATTACATTCCTGGAGATTGAATGGTCAAGTAACCTGCCTCACAACTTGAAGGTTCTGCAATCAATCCTTGGTAAGGTCATCGGTATGCACTGTGAAGAGTGCAAAATTAGGACGAAACAACTCTGCATAATATTTTCTGACTCCTGATAATTCTCGAGTCAAAGCTAATTCATGATCTGAATACAGTGAGATGGAGTTAGAAATCATTTTCATCTTACCTGAAATTATTCATCGGCATTTCTCTAAAAAGTATCATGAGGCAAGTCCGAGTTCCAATAGAAACAGTGACCAGTTTTTTTTCCATATTGCTAGAAAAGACTTTGTTAACCGTTGCTTAACTGATATGTAGATGTGTCAGTTAGCTGATACCTTAAATATCCTGACATATTCAGTAAGAAAAATGAGCTGGAGGTTACGGCCAAGTATTCAGATATTCACAGCAGGCATTCATACCATTCAGGAAGGAATATCACAGTACCTGTATTATTTCTATTGATAGGTGTTTCCACCCAAAGCCAGTAAACCCAGAATTTTTACTGCTGTTGACTGAACTTCAGTATTTTACAGATAAATAATAATGACAGATTTAATGGAACAAACCATGGAATGGCAATCAAACATCTAACTAAAATTTGTAGACATTGTAGAGAAGGCATTCGACAGCGTTGACCACAAAGTAATTCAAAAAAATTTCGAGTACTACGGCGTACCCCAAATATTCATCAACCTCATTCAACAGCTGTACGACAACGGCAGATACCAAGTGATCCACAACGAAAAACTCACCAAGGCGTTTTGAAGAAACACAGGAGTCAGACAAGGGTGCTTAATATCACCAGTAAATGATATTCCTAATTGTGGTGGACTTACTAGATTATGCATCAGACACTGATTGAGACAGGGATATCTTGGACCGACGTGAAGAACATAGAAGACCTAGATATCGCGCGTGGATGATTTATATCTGATTTCACACAAAATCGAAGACTTACAAGCGAAAACTTACAAGCTGGTCGAAGAAGCACCCGGCGAAGAGAGGACTCCAAGTAAACATAGATAAGACGGAGGTTATGAAAACAACCAACCAACCAACCAACCAACAACAACAACAACAACAGCAACATCCAGCGCCAACCACCATCAACGGGAGGGATTTGAAAGACTTTACTTCATTCGCCACTTATCTAGGGAGCATTGTATCAGCTACAGGAGGAACGGACGAGTATGTCAAATCGAGCGAGAATCGGGAAGGCAGGCGAGAAACACATTCATCAACCTGAAACGTGGAAATCTGGAATATTCGTCACTCAGCTTCAACAGCAAAATCCGGTCGGATTTTCAATACAAACGTCAAGTCAGTCAGCTCTTCTATACGGATCAGAAACTTGACCAGCGGGTCACAAAGAATATTTCCAACAGCCTGTTGCAGACCTTCACCAACCAACAACTGTCTTCGCTGGCTCTATACTGAAGATCAGGTGGCCCGGCCGGTTCGGAAAGAATCACCAACTATGGGAAACTATGGGGACAAACAAACAAAACAAGAACCAATCGCCGCCCAACAAATATGCAGGAGAAATTGGATGGAGATGGATGGAGATGGACACTCGCTGATGAGGCCACTGGGTGACATCTCCCATCAGGCTATTGCTCGAATGGAACCAGGCCGAAAGGGAGGCGGCGAGTGGGATGTCATTGCAAGGGTGACATGGAGGAGATGGTGTGAAGAGAATCTGATACAGTCTGTATGGACTAACATGGATGCAGGTGAAGAGTAAAGCAGAAGACAGAAGCAACAAGTGGAGACGTGCAGTTGAAGCCCTATGTTCCACTGAGAACCTAAGGGAACAATAATAATGATGGCAAAAATAATATAAAATGAGAGTGTAATGAATCTGGGACCTTACAAAGAACGGCTTTGAACCTTGTCACCATCAGCCACAGATTGTCCTTAGAGCCTGATGAACCCCTGCTTAACAGTCTATAATTCCCTTAAATGATGATGGGTTTAGGTCTCAACAGTATTGACCTAGCTTCCAATATATTTGTTCAATCAACTCACGTCAGTTATTGAAGTAGGCAAGCTGAAGCCAACTGACACATGTTCCTCTGACAGAGTTCCCCTTTTTATCAGCTTATTGATTGCTGCATGTTATGTTTTCTCCTATCAGTCTTCTAATGTTCTAATGATAAAAAAGAAATAGCCCTGTATGAACTAATGTCATGGTAACTGACACAAATAATAAGTAACATTAATAACACTTAGCAACTAAACATGATGTTTTAAAAACATGCAGAATTAGTCATGAAATTAGAACATCGAGGGAAGATTTGTAGTGATATCTATTGGTTGCCCTTAGAGATGATTTATCACTTATGTATATGTATGTGTATATACAGAAATGAGATCACTCAAGTTTTCTTAAATAGATAGTTGACACAGTTTGTTATTACTCTTTTGTTTCACTCAAGTAATTCTGTTATGGAATTATTAGTAGATTCTCTGTCAGTAAATATATTTAGATAGTTCATTATTTTATAAAGTGGTATTTTATCATACTAGTTTATATTAATGTCATAAAACTGGTTCTCTAAGCAAGTCTGAACAAGATCGTATTAAAAAAACAAAATAAATTCATTGTATGGAGGATTTAATCATGAGCTGACATTGGTTAGAGAACCATTGGATAACCTACAAGGAGTACTGGACGGCCGTTTCCTCCTTCCCAGTTTCGGACTCTTTACCAGTGTGCACCCAACTACAGGATTCGAACCCAGGATCCTCTGGTTCCAAGGCAAGCTAGTTCGTAGAACACTGAGCCACTGGGACCCGAAACAATGGCCAGTACACCACTTCACGACATAGCGAGACATTTTGCAATGTCTTCTTCGATGAGTTACTGACTCATCTTTGACCTGCTGTACCCTAAATGTCACGGCTTCTCACTAGAACCCCGGGTTAACTGCCTGAATAGGGCCAGTCCCTGGTGAGCATCAGATTAATTTTCAATTCCAAGTGGCTCAATGGTCTACGATCTCGGCTTGTAACCAGAAAGTTCTGGGTTCGAACCCAGGTGGGTGCGTACAGATGAAGAGACCCAAACCAGGATGAAATACCTGTCTAATACTCTCAGGTTTTCCAGTGGTTGTCTAACTGATGTCAGCTCATGATGAAATCCTCCATGCAATCAAACAAAATCCCTACAAAACCAATACCTGAAAAAAAGTGAATTCACTTTAGCGTTATTCGTCTTCTCACAAATCATTTGTTACGCGTTATGAATCATCGAGTGACATCCTGGGCCACTCTGGCCCTTTACTGAGAAACAATGAGTCGTGAGTGAGTCTTAGGATGACATGGAGGAGGTCGTGCTAGGAGGAGTTGCAAGCTAAAGGACTATCGTGGAAACAGAGAAGCGAAACAGCAGACCACATAGTGACATAACAATGTATTACTTAAGCTAGCTCTACGTTCCACCAGGAACTCAAGAGTAAATTAATGATGTAGATTTGTAGAAAAACTCCATTATTATTTTATTATTATTCCTTTGGGTTCCCAGTGGAACATAAGGCTTGCTACACTTTTCACCTGCATCCATGTTAGTCCATACAGACTGTATCAAATTCTCTTCACACCATCTCCTCCATGTCACCCTTGCAATGACATCCCACTCGCCGCCTCCCTTTCGGCCTGGTTCCATTCGAGCAATAGCCTGATGGGCGATGTCACCCGGCGGCCTCCCCAGAGAGTGTTCAGTCCATCTCCATCCACTTTCTCCTGCACATTTGTTGGTTAGCGATTGGTTCTTGTTTTGTTTGTTTGTCCCCATAGATTCCCATAGTTGGTGATTCTTTCCGACCCGGCCGGGCCATCTGATCTTCAGTATAGAGCCAGTGAAGACAGTTGTTGGTTGGTGAAGGTCTGCAACAGGCTGTTGGAAATATTCTTTGTGACATGCTGGTCAAGCTTCTGATCCGTATAGAAGAGCTGACTGACTTGACGTTTGTATTGAAAATCCGACCGGATTTTGCTGTTGAAGCTGAGTGACGAATATTCCCAGATTTCCACGTTTCAGGTTGATGAATGTGTTTCTCGCCTGCCTTCCCGATTCTCGCTCGATTTGACATACTCGTCCGTTCTGACTGCCTGTAGTTGATACAATGCTCCCTAGATAAGTGGCGAATGAAGTAAAGTCTTTCAAATCCCTCCCGTTGATGGTGGTTGGCGCTGGATGTTGCTGTTGTTGTTGTTGTTGGTTGGTTGGTTGGTTGTTTTCATAACCTCCGTCTTATCTATGTTTCCTTGGAGTCCTCTCTTCGCCGGCTGCATCTTCGACCAGCTTGTAAGTTTTCGCTTGTAAGTCTTCAATTTTGTGTGACATCAGATATAAATCATCCACGCGCGATATCCAGGTCTTCTATGTTCTTCACGTCGGTCCAAGATATCCCTGTCTCAATCAGTGTCTGATGCATAATCTAGTAAGTCCACCACAATTAGGAATATCATTTACTGGTGATATTAAGCAGCCTTGTCTGACTCCTGTGTTTATTCAAAACGCCTTGGTGAGTTTTTCGTTGTGGATCACTTTGTTTGTGGCGTTTTCGTACAGCTTTTGAATAAGGCTGATGAATATTTGGAATACGCCGTAGCACTCGAGTTGTTTCCAAATTTCTTTGCGATCAGTGCTGTCGAAGGTTGAGTAACTGACAATCCATTAATTTGTGACTGAAAATAATAAACATTTCAGAAGCGGAAGACATTCTTAGCATGTCTTAGATTCACACTGGACTAAATATAAAGATTGAGAACATATATAGCTATGTGGAACAGTTGTCAACTTAGTAAACACATTATTTAAGAGAACTATAACGTTACTTTAAACAGACAAAATTTTAAAAACTCGGATTTGTATCCTTAAGTAGACAATGACTGAAATTGAGATCTGAAAGTATATGGTTACCTGAATTTTTATTTCAAAGTGATTTTTACCATAGTCAGTGGTCACTAAATGAACGCGAAAATCTCGTCGTATTTCAGGTTTCCTCAGTCGTCCAAATTAGAGCTTAAAAGAGCTGCTGATTGAGGCAGCAACTGAATTTACGCACTTACTCACTAAGTGGTATCCTAATTGTCACTATAAATGAATTACTCTTACCTTATCATATGTTTACTTACTTGTTGACAGCTAAGACTGGAATCAACGACGTGCATTTTGTCCCGTTTTAAAGCAGTAAACTGGGTGCAACCTAACACTGGTCCTGAACTCTTAGAAGGTATATCCGGTTGAAAAGCGCCACAAGGCATAAAACCTCGTTCTACATTCCACTGCTGCTCATCACCAAGCAAGTAAGATCATGTTTTTATCTCATGGCGCCGTTGACTTGTATGTCTCAAAACATGACACGGGAATAGAGACCAAGCATTTCAGTCTAACAGGAGGCAGGTGAACTCAAAATGTGAAGTAGCTTCAATAAATAAAGTCTGATAATTATCTTATGGAAACATGATCGGATTGAAGATAGACTTCACAACAAATATTTTTGAAGCCACCAAATTCAGTTTTCATATGTTGGTTCACAGGGACGGGTTGTTCAAGACGGATTGTAACCTCCATCACCACACTAGAAAGGATTATATGGAACTTTAGTCCAAGTTGAAGGTAAACAAATGAACTTGAAATTACTTCCTACAATTCTGTAACTCGTTAGCAGAGTGAATCACAATGCTAAAGACTGATAATTTCATTTTTCCTCTGAATCTGTTATTTTCTCAGAATCCAATTGGTGGGTGGTGTGTGGTAGTGGAATTCACGATGCTTATTTCGTCCCATTCGGTACTTTTCATCTCTATGTACCTACATTCCTCAGTCAGTGATGGTGTCATCGCTAAGGCTAGAACCCAGTGCTCATAGTTTCAAAAGCAAAAGCATTATCCACCGACTAGTCTTCTTCATTATTCAATTCAACTTAGGTTTCCACCTTGATTGGTTGAGAACACCGTCACTTGCTGGGGAACACAGGCAGATTAAGTTGACGAGTCCTAAATAGGACGAAATTCCAGCATCCTATATTCCACTGCCTGTCATCACCCATCAGTTGATTTTAAGTTACATTACCAGACATCACCAAAGCACCTCCACAAGGAGACGGTATGTCAAGCGGACACTGAAGCACTTCGGTCCAATCAATCGACGGTAAAATCTAAACTGAATTATGCAATTTTCTCAGAGTCGTTTATAAATTTTAAAAAAAGACTTTTTAACACTAAGATAAGTAATTCGATATACTTACTATCTTAGTAATATGGCTTTGATTTTAACGATTAAGAGTTTGTTAATTTAACTGGCATATATTGATTGATTCATACACATTTCATGCATCTATGATAAGTCAAATAATTCAAAAGTAACTGACTCATTCCGATCGGGTATGCTTTGAAGGATCATGTGATGCAAAATGTAGATCGATCTTCTATTGTGAACATAGAATATATAATATAGTATGTAGATAAGTTTAAATAAGTAAAATGAATTAGACTAAAATATGCCTCTTTGTACATGTATAAACTACTAGCTAAGGTGTGAAAGTAGTTTTATGCATCAAAGATTATTAACGAACTATGATTAATCCTAAAGACAATGTGGTGCCGAATGACATATGTAGGAAATATCATATTTCCAGGTCACCTACCATGCGCATAGTCTGAGTTGGATTCATGACTGATTCACGATTAAACCTCGTTTAGATAGGAGTTAGACCAGAAAAGACAGAAGGTTGCACGTCAGGTTCGCAACCCCATTTCGTTAACGATAGCTGAAGTAAATCATTCTAAAGTTTCGTTTGGCCAAGTGGTCTGGACATCTTCAACAAAATTAGTAGAGAAGAAAGTGAGTAAGGGTGAGAGCAGTTATTGTCTCCCAGTTTCCGGAGAATTGGGAAAGATGAATTTCTTCGTCGTGTATCTGTAACAGGATTTCTAGTGTTGCGTGACCACAATATCCAGAGGACTACTGTTAGTTGGTGATCATACACGGCATGTTCTCAAATGGCCTGTTTCACACTGAGTCGACATTTAGAGTGAAATGGAATGACTGTGTGAAAAATCTCTTTTGAACGGTGTAATTATAGTTTTTGTAATTATTTCGATGGCTCAAATGGCTTCGTAATTATTATTCGCTTTTCTCCTAGACTTTGTATCATTGTTCTGACATCTGCATATCTTATTTCGATGTCATCCTTATTGTTTGTATTTTCCCCTCCTCTTCAATCTCCAATTTTGATGCTTCGCTTTGTAGTTTGGTACACACTGATAATGTGTTGGTTTACAATGTGATTTTGATTCTGTTTGAGTGAATGAAGGTGACTGTGACGTTGGAGACAGTGTGTGTTCATGAATTGTTGATGTGTGATTCTTGACCAGTTTTGTTCTCATTCTTTGTTGTGTACTAAGGAGATCAGCTGGAGTGTATAGGTGCATGTCAGAACCGTTGACGTAATCTTGAGGTTTTGATGTTATTCTTGTTGAGTAAGACCACATATTTATTGAAGAATGGCTATCTTTTCGCTGTTTTTGTAGAGTTTTGTGACTGAGATTTGGATGTGGACGTCGTTTTCCTGAGTTTAGACCACAACAACTTGGTTTAAGTTATTACGCTTGCTTTTAGAATTTCACGAAAATGAAATTTTTGGTAATAATGTATTAAGGATGCGACTGTGTTTAATTTGTGATGAATTTAAACTAATGCAGAACAGAATAGGTAATGGTCTATAACTTTTAGGCGATCTCACTAACATTGGGTCTTATTCTTCTGCTGTAGACCAATGGCTTTTGGTAGATATATACATGTATGATTTCATGTTTCGTAGACAAGATGCATCAGCATGATTATCAAATTGTTTAGTTATTCCCTCATTTGAAACAAAGGTTCGTAGGCAGTGTGCATGATTTTGCTACGATTGTCTTCTGTGCAGTTTATTTTACTTTCTTTGAGGCGCTTTGCGACTGTGTGTGCGTCCTAATAGAGTTTCAGTTAGCTATACATTCAGATACGAAGATCGCTCTCCTGTGTTGAGACAACAACAAGTCGGTTTGGTCGTAGCAAAGTTCATTACAAATTTTCTCATTGTCATGACAATTCGGCGTAGCAAAATCCAAATCTTGCACTCATCTGTGAAGTCTACGACTGCTGGTTTAAACCACCTACGGTGATGTGTACTACTCGGCTGAGATCTTCAAGAATCTAAAAACGAATGGCACGAAACTCTTGGTTATACGGTTTAAAACCTTTCTGATTGACGCTGTTGCATTCATCCCTTGTATTATGACAGATTCATTAAGACGTCATGTTTTCTCGCGTTATTAATGCATCTCCTGTACATTTCTGCTTATTACAGTTTCCTTAATATTGTATACTATATGGATTAAAGTAACTTGAACTGCTGCCTTTGTGCATACTAAGTCGACATTGAGTCAGCCAGTCTTCAGGAAAGCAATACGTGTCAAAATGTCAAAGGAATATAAATAGCAACAGGTTGGCAGAAGAAACATCACAGAAAGTACTTCAGATGAACATAGAGAAAACAGAGGTGATAAAGATTCCTGGTCAACACCAACAGCAACTACAACAAAAACAGACAACAGTCAGCATGAATGAGAGGAACCTGAAAGAAACCACCTCCTTTACCTACCTACCTACCTACCTAGGAAGTATCGTTTCAACTACAGGCGGAATTGACGAGAATATCAAAGCAAGAATCGGCAAAGCAAGACAAGCCTTCATTACTCTCAAGTCTGTGTCGAGGTCAACAGTAATCAGCATCAAAAATAAGATCCGGATTTTCAACTCCAATGTGAAGTCAGTGCTTCTTACTATACGGATCAGAGACTTGGCGCGTCATGAAGAGCACCTCAAACAAACTACAGACCTTCATCAACAGTTGTCTTCGCTCAATATTACTCAAGATCAGATGGCCGGCCAGAAAAGATCAACAACAAGTATCTCTGGCAATGAGCGAACCAGTCTAACAGGAACCGATTGTGCAACAAATAAGCAGGAACAAATGGAGATGAATTGGCCATACTCTGAGGAAACCATCGAGTGACACCACTCAACAAGCCCACGAGTGAAACGCGAAAAGGAAGAGGCGAGTTGGTCGTCAATGTAAGGGTGACTTAGAGGAGGTCATGTGAAGAGGAGATGAAAGCATGTGGGCAGACTTGGAGCTAGGTGAAAACTTTAGCAGAGAATCAAACGCAATGGAGACGTTGGGCTGAAGCCCTATGTTCCTCTAGGAATTAAAAGAAATAATAATAATTACCACGTTTTCAATGAGGATCGAATTTTGTGGCCTATTATGATGAAATGTTAATTGAAGAGCACAATCATAAGCTCGTAGAATTTAACCGCTAGTATACCTGAGTTATTACGCACCTACTTTTGGTTGGTTCTTATTTGATTGAAATATTGTATCTTCACTGATATGTCAATGCCTAGTCGAAACGCTTCGAAGATGTTTCATGTCTAACATGATGTTATTTGGATGATATCAGCAATAAGCAGAATTAGGAATGTTTATTTCGACCTGTTTTGAAATTGTCAGCTGGATGACAATGAACACTATAAAGTGGAGGGTTTTAAGTCTAACTTACAATGGGAACATCACAACCCTAACCATTACAAATAGAACAGAGAGTGACTCCGGGATATCATGGCTAGCCACCGCTAACCAAACCCAAACAGTGAAGTTAATTTGCATTAATGCTACAGGCGATAGTGGGCAACATTTCACCCTGTCGTTTCAACATCTGATATGAGTTTCGAAACAGGAAAGAAAGAAAGAGAAGAATTCAGCTAATATTCAATGTAACTGAAAGGAACTTTTAACAGGGTGTTCATGTGTTTTAACCATCTTTGCAGAAGCAAATGGAGGTGGACTGCATATATATATATATATATATATATATATATATATATATATATATATATATATATATATATAATCGTAGGAGATCTCTGTGTAACAAAGTGTGTTTGCCATTCAGGCATAACTTTACAATAGGAAACAACAATTTGCGCTAGTGTCTGAGGGTGACATGCAGAAGATTGTATCCCGAGGAACTGAGAGTCAGGTATAAAAGTTCTCAAAGAATAGAATGGAATGGTGATGTGTTACTGAAAACTTGTGTTTCATATTGGGACCTACGGGAATAATAAAAATAGTACCGTAAATAAACCAACATAGTATATGCATTTATAGTAAACAATAATGCCCATAGGGGAAAACAAACTTGATCAGAATTAGTTAGTGTTTTTTTTTAATGAAATTGTTTTGACAAGTTGCTTTTTATTTAACACTTGTGAACAGTAAAAAAAGAATTTTGTTTACAACTCTCTAAGAGAGATGAATATCTACTCTACCTTGATACTTATATCATATTCTACGTTAAATATCAACTATTCTATGTAAATATTCATATTATATATTGAAACTAATGAAATGGAAAAGATAAGGGGAAAAATTGTAAACAACCTAATTTTAATAGAGTTTTCAAATTTCTATTATTATTTACAAGTGTATATTATAATTTGAGATGATTAGGAAGTGTGGAGATAAGTATTGTGCTTTCCTCAAGCTGGATCGATTTAACACTTGTAGTATAGATAGGTAGCGCTAGCTGCTGACATGAATCTGCAAGTAATATGTGTTATGTACAGCATCTTCTACAAAATTCATGAATTTGCAAGCATTTCATTAACTGCAGTCAGGGAAAAACAAGGAATATCGGATAGCCAGTTCATCCTAGTTTGGCAGTCCTCAACAGTAGGCAAGCAGTGGGTTCCACCAGGTTAAGTAAGACATTGGCTGGCGATTGCGGCAGAAGTTGCAGTTCATGGTCCATTGGATCGAGTCTTGGTGGCTCTAAATGCAAATTAAAGGTCCTGGGTTCGAACCCTAGTTGGTGTACACTAATGATGAGATCCAAATCAAGAGAGAACAGCTGGCTAGTGCTCCAGTGGTTCTCTAACTGATGTCAACTCCTTGTTGAACTTGTCAGCAGTATTCATAAACATGATATGTGAAGGTGAGAGAAGCAGAGTACAAATGAATTCAGTCTGAAGTGGATTTTAAATACTGGTAACACGATATCTATTTTCAAGGTTACGCGACTTTAGAAATATAATTTCAGGAGTCAAAAAACACAATTCTTTTCCACCGAGCCTCCGCCATTCATTCATTTAGGAAGTGTTCCTCTTCTTATAATTATTCCCTTAGGTTTTGTTCGAGTGGGGTATAGGGCTTCAACAGCAGATCTCCACTTGGTTCTGTTCACTCAAGTAGTATTTAGCTCTCTCCTCAAGTTATCTATAAGCCGTCCCTATTTTCTCTTCACAAGATATTCTTGGGGTCACACTTGGACACCGAACGTGTTGTTCGCCATTCGGGGTTCCACTTGAGCGAGATAGCCTAACGCACGATATCACTCAGGAAGCATTTTTAACACGCACTCATCTATCATGATAGTCATATCAGTAATGGATTTGCCTATAAGTGAGAGATTACAAAACACCCACACATATTTGCATCATTTGTCTGCAAAAAATGATAACAGACTCTCAGTTCCATCGTTTCATTCAGACAGGTTTATATAAGTTAATTATGAGGGGAGTTAGAATCCAAATTGAACTTCTCACAAGATCGAAATCAAATACAATAACGGAAAATATCAATTCGAAATATCTCGAAAGTGTATCTTTTAACTGGATTTGTGGCTTCCCTTCTTATGTCTCTGATGGATATTTTCCCTAACTTCTATTTGTTTTATCGCATACGATATTAGCGATTACAATCGACTAAACCTAAATAATTTAATTTATTCGACAGACTTTTCTGGGTTAAAAACAGCTAAGATTGTTTGAAGTGACGATTTGTGACTGAGGATAATATGATGAACATCGACAAACTGGTCACAATTAGTAGAAAATAAGCATTCACTGTCATACTCATTTAATAGTGACATTTACTTTGATGTAGACTGAAAGTGATCTCATATAACATGTATAAGGCATTGTATTCAACAAATCTCCCAAGTAAATATTCGGGAGATATTTCCATGGATTTATTTCTAAGACATTAATTTCGTGAAGATATGTTCATTACCACTAAGATCAAATGTAACATTTTTAACTGAGAAACTGGGTAATGCAGATGTCAGGTTCATGGTGAACTAAAGTACCTTTAGGGCTGTAGATATGCTTCGCTGATTAGTACTAGATGTCAAGAAACCTAGGACTATAGCTTTCAGCCAGTTGACTTCAATTATTTCGTGATAGTCTAAAATATGAATTACCACACAGAAGCACCAGCGTGGGGAATAAATGAATTCCATACACTTATATATATCAACAGCTAGTTTCGCTTGATACTGAAAATCAACTATAGAAGCGAATTAACCAAAAACCCTTCACCAAAAAGATATGTTGGGGAAAATGGGGATGTATCCAACACACACTGAGGAGACTTTTAAGTAACATAAGGCACCATACCGTCTAATGGAACCCAAATGGGAGCTGAAGAGTTGAGAGTACGTCCAAGGGTGACATGCAAGAGATCATGTGAGAAGGTAAAGAAAGCTTTCTGCAACCGTAGAAGCAGCTGGGAAGGACTGCAGAGAACATGATGGAATGTCGATGTCCTGTTGAAGCCCTATGTTCAACTCGGGGCATACGATAATATTATAATATATTCATATATATATATATATATTCAATAATGGACAACTTCAATTAGATTGTATGTGTCCAAACCAAGTTCAATTTTGACAGTTTGAAGAAATTGTGGCACTGCGTATGTGATATCCATTATAATAAAGGTTCTATGTATTTCCCAATGAATGGGAAACAAAACGATATTGTTTTTACTGACATTTCGCGAAACAACTTTATGAACGACCAATTCCCTGAAGATTCTCTATCTAATTGTGTCTATGAAATAAAGTGCTTGGAATGTGATGCGACATACCTCGGACAAACATCTCAGGAATTCGAAATCATAAGAAATTAACACCAAAGAGCATCTGTTCGACCACCGATAAATCCGGTTAGTGAACTATAAAAGCTTGAAAAATCATCAACCGTAGGTCTACACTCTGTAGAATCAGGTCACAAAATTGATAATGACAATATTGAAATTATCCAGAAAAAGCATTTCATAAATCACAAAGAAGGTCTAATATCAGAAGCCGGCACTTCACATCAAGTGGAATCGAAATTTTCTGAACAGGAATTATAGACTAAGACAGAATTTGAGCTGGTTACAACAGCCACGTCCCCCATGAAGTGGAAAAATCAACCCGAATATGATAAGCAATTTCCTTATGTAAACACACGCTGCTTTTATAATTTTACGCACTTATCAAATCCAACAATCTACGCTTGGTTTTGTTATCTTTACCAATTGGCGAATTTGACAACGAAAAATGACCCCATAGTGAGGAACGTTGATTAAGTTGCCATTATATAAGCTGAGATTTTGTTATTTCTGGTTTAATAATACTACTTAGTTAAAGCTATTTAGCATTAAATAGCGAAACGTCAGTAAAAACGACAATATCGTCTTGTTTTTCATTCATTAGGAAATACAAAATATCTTTATTATAATGAACTTCAATTAGAGTTCAGATAATCAAGAACGGATATCATCTAAGTTATTCAGAGATTGACCTTTCAGTGTACATGATTTGAGAGGTATATAATTTCGTCTATGATTCAGAGACTGTTTGAAGGTGAGAATTTGACGAGTTTCTATGGATTTTCATTATACTTACTGAGATGAGTGAAAAAGTTACTCCTTGTGTGAAGAAACGTGAATATTCAAAATCGAAGAACCAAAGTTCCGATTTTCAAACACATTTGCAATTTACACAATTTGAGGTGAGATCACACAATAGTTTCCTTTGGATACCCGACATCCCAAATGGTGATCACAAAATCAAGTATAAAATAACTAAGAATTTAACTGGTAGATGGTGACTAGTAGTGGAATCCAGGACAACGCGCATTTCATCCTATTTAGGTCCCGTCACTGGATGTACCTACTAGTCATCACCCACCAATTAAATTCTAACTACATGCCCAGACATTGTCAAAGCATCTGCACAAGAAGCCGACAGACATGTCAACCTAAGACCGAGCATTTCGGTTCAATCAATCGACGAGGACATCTAAAATTCAGTTCAATAAATAACACTAAGGTTTTAGTGAAATTTCTTCCAAAACTGTTTAGTTTGTGAATTAATTTGAAAACTGGAAATCTGATGAGCAGAATCATATCAGTTCACCCAAGTAGCTAGCTAGATATCGAATAGTTTGAACTAATTTAGCTATGTGAGCTGAATGAAACCTGGTACACAGATGATCAGATCAACTGTAAATGCAGCGAAAAGGCTGTCTAGTAATTATAACACCATTCTGCCTAGCAAGCACTAATTTTTGAGATGTTTTCTATACAACAACTACTGATCTGAGTCAAGGCATTCTGGAAGAGTGTCACAGGTAATGGTACATATTGCTCAACTGACATACACTTAAAAATCGCACACTCCTTATCAAATTGATGTCATCAGTTGTCAATTGCATCCAATGATTCCCTTTTATAAATTTGAACAAAGAAAGAAGAAACATTGACACAGAATAATCTGGATCCATTTTATTTCGTTGGTTCTCATCAGCTGCGTACAACCTGAATTCTTTAATAAAATAAAGATAAAAAGTGTACAATTTTAACAAACCTTTGTCCATTAGCAAGCATATTGTGTCAGAGCGTCATAGTAAAATAAGGCGTTGAGATTTACAGGGTGTTACGACATACATATATATATATATATCTTGTTAGATAGAAGTTTCTTGAAAAAAAGTTAATTAACAGTTGTGTTGTTGGGGTGGTAACAAACGAAATTTAGCAATAGTTACGTAATAAGATAAGAGAAGATCAAACATTTCGGTGCACATGAGGTCACATGAGAAATTGATCATGTAATACAATGAGCAGAACTCAGGAGACCAAGAAAAATTACCTCTTAAGAGAGTCAAGCGAAAAGTAAAGGGAGGGGGTGGAGTGAAAATAAAATTGACAAAATTAGAAAACGAAAAGTTACTAAGAAGTGAGTCACCAGGGTAATTGAAGTCCAACAACGGAATCTTTTTGGACACATAAATCAGGCTACAATCGTTTTATTGCTATAGCTTCAGGAAACCTGAGACGACTTGAGGTAATTTGTCTGTTAATTATTTTGAATGATTCCAACACATCTACTCGGTGTTTTGTGTCAGTCAGGTGTTTGGCGATTGAAGAGCTTAAACAATTCGGTGGCATAGTGGTTAGGACTCTTGTCGACCATGCACATGGTCCGGGGTTCCAGCCCCTGCCGATGCACACCTGATATCTATGGTCGGCCTGCAAAATGTGGGCTACCGATATCATATGCTGAAAATTTCATACTTGTACTAGAAATACAGTGTGTAATCGAGCTGTAGTCAAGAAAAATCAAACTTTTAACCGGAGGTTCCTTGATACGTATTCTCTCTACCAAGATATACATATATATGCATGTATGTCGTGACACTTTAGACACCCTGTAAGTTTCAACGCTTTATTTTACTATGACACTCTGACAATTTGCATGCTAATAGACAAAAGTTAGTTAGAAATTGTACACTTTTCATTTTTATTTTATTAAAAAAATTCAGGTTGTACGCAGATGATGAGAACCAACAAAATAAAATGGATCCAAATTGCTCTGCGACAATGTTTCTTCTTTCCTTGTTCAAATCGCCAATTATATGAACTTGAAAAAAAACCTGAAAAACTGATATGTTCAATGGAATCACAAATAATAAATACTTTGAATACAAGTGCATTTACGAGATGATATCAATTACAGAACCAATAGATGACTAAAAGTATTCGACAACTGTTCGCTCCTGGTGTGGGACTCTTCAGAGTTATGCAGTCACAGGAGTATAAATCCAGGAACTACCAGTTAATAGGTGAGCTGGTAGATCGTCGTGATCCAATAGTCAATAAATGCCAAATTCTGTCAATTCGTAATTTGCTTAGCACGAGTTATCACTATTTATCCGTGGATTTAGAATAAATAACAAAGAAAAGTCAGTATCTTTTTCAATATAAATAGTTGTAAAAACATTTAGCTTTACAATCTCATCCTTATACGCTGGCAAAATATTCTCCCCAAAAATTTAGCCATTTTCAAGGTTTTCTTTAAGAAAAAGCATTTCCTGTAGGTAGTTTAAACTGAATTGATTAAAACGGTTGTAGGGATAAATGTCACCAGTAGGGTATACTTTGAAAAGATATGGGGAAAACCGTCCTTATAACCAGTTTATTATATACATATATATATGCATCTATGCGTGTGGTATCTACATTTAACCATTAAATTTCAGCGAAACACTCTCAGGAACACTAAAGTTTCCAAAAATATAAAGCAGTAAGTACATTCTGCAGTTTTATCAAATATGTATTCTAAAAATTACAGTACACAATTGTAATATAATCTTATTGTGAAAATATCAATAGAAAACTCTTTCGTATCTACTTTGCTTTTTGCGTCAGCAATAATGAATGTTGTTTTGATATCATGTGAAGGAAATTGTTTACTTATATTTTGCCCACATTATAGAAAATAAAGAATAAAGTAGGAACAACTTTACACATACATATCAAAATTGTTTCAGCTTCGCTTATTTATTCAGGTAGTAAGTGATAAAATAAGATATGAAGTATTCAAGAGAAATAACGTTATTCAGCGGTCGGTTGTAGTTCATTGATTCCTACTGTGTGTGTGTGTCTTTGGAAGCCATTTTCGTTAAGTATGCCAATAATCTGATTGTTATCATGGCAGTTAGATCTCAATCAGATTGTTGCAAATTGAACAAGTGCGTCAGTGGCACAGAAGTTAGGAAGCTCACCGAGCATGCACATGGTCCGGGGTTCGATCTCTGGCCACTGACGCACTGCTTAACCTCATTAGGCCAGTAATAAAGCTAGTAAAGAGGAAAGATTGGGCATGGGGCTAGCAACCCCATCCTGTAAAAGTAAACAGTGCTACAGAAACTTAAAAGCACTTGCTTGAAGCCCTATTTTCTACTGGGAACCTGAAGGAATACAAAAAATTATTCGCAAATCCTTGTAGAACGTTTTTTAAAGCTAAATCTCTCCAAATCTTAGATCTTTAATTCCACATTCAGTCACAAATATGATACACATGAAATGGTGAGTTTCCATGATTCTTCTATCGCACAGAAGGCACTGAAGTTGAAAGCGAGTTGATTGGTAAATACCTCAGATTGTGCCTTACCTCTAATCTTTCCTGCTCTTCTAACAGTATGTCAATGTATAGAAAGACATTCTGCCTGACCCCCAGTGTAAGGAAGAAAGTTAAAACAATCTGGTATTTCTCAGTCACTGCTCTGAGAGTTTGTTAATTCTTATGTTTTATCTATTCTTCTATATTGATCACCCTTAATCTTTCTGGACTACTTAAGAAAGATTTTGTTGCCCTGCAAAGGGCATTAAAAGCTGTCCAAAAGAGGAGACGAGGGTACCGCTAAGCAAACTGGTCAATACAACTGAAATCATGGGAAAATTGGTGGATGTCAGTTTATCGAATACTGGGAATCCTCTCTTCATACACAACTTTTAGTTTGTAACTTATCAGGTTAGACTACAAGCAATTACGCAAGAATTCATGTTCGGATAACTAAGTATAAAAATTCAACGATACCTTATTTGAATAAGGCATTAAGAAGACAAATTTCGCGAGATGGTATCATTTCGTAGCTTCTTTACAACCACTTTATTACTAACATGGTTAACAATGATAAAATAAAGTTCATGAAAATTACTCAGTTAAATAAAAACAAAAGTACATACTAATGACCAATCATATTTAGATAGGTCATGTAGCCCAGGGTACGCGAAGATTGAAGACTATTGTGTTTTTTGTACACACAGTTTAGGCCGTATGTGATTAATCCAAAGTGCTTCCATCACCTTGAATAACCTTGTTATAGAGTTACGTAAAATAATTGTCGAACAGTCATTGATATTTATTTTGTGACCTGACATTAATAAGTGTTTTGCAATGGATGATGCTGGATTTCTATTCAGAATAATAGCTTTGGGATTTTCGATATGATTTAGTAGCCATTTTGGAACATGTTCTTTTCCACCGTGACATTGGAACATTCTATTGGTTCTACCTATATAGGTGTCACCGCAGCTGCAGGTGAACTTGTAGATACAGTTTGAAGTAGAGTTCACAGAATTTCATCCTTTAATCGTGGGTATAGGGATCGAAAATGTGCGGCAAATGAGAAAAAGAGATGCGGCGTAGAATGTTTTTTTATTACAGCTTGATTCCACACTGTATTTTTGGTACAAGTATGGAATTTTCAGCATGAATATCGGTAGCCCAAATTTTGCAGGCTGACCATAGATATCAGGTGTGCATCGGCAGGGGATCGAACCTCGGACCATGTGCATGGTCGGCGAGAGTCCTAACCACTGTGCCACCGACGCACATGTTGATGGCTGTTTGATGGCTGACCGAAGTCTTTTAGCTGTCAACTGCATAATCTGGTTGCCCTTGAATGGTAGGTAAATAAAGATAGCTCTCTTTGGTACAGAAGCTGCCTTTTAAGATGTGTCTTTCTTTACTGTGACAAGGGATAAAGTTTTCCGGATAACCAATAGTTAATAAAATTGAATGTATATGTCGAAACTCACCCATCAATGTGTCACTCTTGCATATTTTTCAGGCCCTTGAGAACAAAAATTTCACTAGGGAACATTTATACTGGATAGGAACAAAATTGGTAAAATGAAGATATTGTCCACTCCATGTCTGTTTACGAAAAATAGATCGTCGAATCTCTCCTAGTCATAGTAATATCCAGGAAGCCGAGTTTGTTATTTGATTCTAGTTCGGAAGTCACTCGAATCTTTGAATGAATATGATTAAATAGGGTAACCATGCATTAGTAAAATCTGAAGCTGACGATTGATCTACTTTTCCTTATTTGGCGCACACATGTTTTCTTTGGGTTGCGAAAAAAGATGCAAGACAATAAACAATTGAATAACTGCAAAACACCACATAACAATATTTAGTTAGAAAGCCGGAGGGTCGCGTAATTTGTGTTGAGCCTAGTGTAAATGGAACAGTCATTAATTTTTTATTCAGTTTTGATTTTCCAGTGGACTGAATTCGACACAAATACTCGGCCATGTCAGACACATCGGCATCTTGTCAGGATGCTTCGACGATGGCTGAATATGAACTTGAAGCAAATTTGATGTACGGTATCTAGCGGTGGAATGTAGGATAAGAGCACTTCGTCCTATTTGGGACTTGTAATCTTCTGAAGATATTTCCACTGAGACTCGAATCTAGTACTAATCGTTTTAAACATCAAAGTGTCGTCAGCCAGCTCACCTAGGCTAAAAGCACCACCTTTTGTGCGTCAGACATCAGTCATTGTATATTTTTAATTCCCTCACATCCACTTAAAAAGCATAAACGTCGAAATGCCTATTTTAATTATCACAAGTGGCATATTGTTGATATGCGATTTAGATTTAACGATTAAATCTACAAGAAAAGAGGTTGGAGACATTATGGGTGTTTATTTTAAGAAAACTCACAGTGGATGCTTTCATGAAGAACTTAGAAAAATCATATCTAATTCGATATTTCACTTCTTAGATGTAATGCTAGATAGAAAAGAGGATGGTGGATTGAGGGTGTTAGTCTACCGAAAGCCAAAACTAAAGGAGTAGTATGTTAAGTTGAACAGTTGGTTAACTCCAAGTAGAAATATATATCATACCCATTCTCTATGTTTTCCAAGATTTCGGAAATTCGCCTTATAGATGCGGTTGATAAAAAAAAACTAAAGAACCTTCGCACAACACTTTTAAGTAATAGAAGCTTCTGGAAGCTTTATTGAAAGAAAAATGAAAGAGGAAGCTGCTTCTAGCCAAATAACATTATCAAGGAAGGCGCTGCTTATGAGCTTGGCATTCAAAGATGAAACTGTTGCTATAGTGATTAGAGTTGTCTTAATAATTGTATAAAATGCTGCTTTGATGGTACCGACTTACACTTAGTATTTTCCTAGCCAAATTATGACTCGACAGTGAGTCATGGATAAACCACCGCTTATATATTTAATTTTATGCTTCTGTAAGGCTAATTACACTGGGCATTATAGGCGTCTTCTCTGTTACCGCGTGGGTGATCACTGCCTGTTTCTTGGTTAATGAAAGTTAGGCATAAGATGACGAAGTCTCCAATTTGTGAACACCTTCTAGAGTTAGGTTATTCAGCTTTACGTGACTTATCCTTTTAAGGTATCTACAGGACTGAATTCAGTCGCTCTAGAAAATTAAAATTAACTGCAGTTGACAATGTTATCCCATAATCTAATTTTATGGATGGTGACTAGCAGTCGAATCCAAAATGCACATTTCGTCCTATTTGGGAACCGTCATCTGGATGTACCTGCATTTCCCAGTGAGTGATGATATCTCCACCGAGGCTAAAACCCAGTGCCCTTAGTTTCAAACGCCAAGATATTATCTACTAGACCACTTGGGCCACGAGAGCCAGCCACCTCTTGTGCTACGGGTCATATTAATTATTGAATTGAATTTGAGATTTTCTCGTCGATTGATTGGACCGAAGTGCTCGATCTCAGGTTGACATGTCCGCTTCTTGTGTAGATGCTTCGACGGTATCTGGTCCAATCTCAAATTCAATTAAATTATCTCATAATCATCAATAATGTTTTGTGCTGACCTCAATGTTGAACCTTAGTTTATCATTTTAATTGCTTTGAATGATCACAGTTCCGTAGTCCGATGTAATCCCATGTTCTACCTGATCTGCGATGCAACTCCTCCCCTCGTATATGTCAAGAAAACAAACGATTCTATTTGACAGAGACCTGATTATTAGAATTTATTCCCCAAAAAATGAGTTTTTTTATTTTTGTTTACAGCTTGATTCCACACTGTATTTTTGGTACAAGCGTGGAATTTTCAGCATGGATATCGGTAGCCCGAATCTCGCAGGTCGACCATAGATATCAGGAGTTTCTTTACATTGAAAGTATAAGAAACCAGTAGTCTATATAACAGTGCACTGTATTAAAAATTTAACTGTAGTGTGCCAAGAGATTTCAGTCAGAAGTTTTGTACACATATATTGTGTTCCAATAGAATATACACTCCAACAATGTTGCCAAGTAACGCCCTCTTAAATGTTTACCAACTAAATACCTAAACGAAATAAACAAAACAATCGATTTCACAAATATCCTAAATATTTTGGAAACACATAGAAAAGTGCGATTAAAATTGGAAGAAATGTGTATCCCTTGAACATTAAATAAATAATGTTTTTACGAGTTTGACCTCGGATTAACATCAGTTAGAGAACCATTGAAAACCAGCAACGAGTACTGGACAGCAGTTTCATCCTAGTTTGGAAAACATCGTTCAAACGCACCACCACCACGGTTTAAACCCAGAACCTTCCACTTACAAAGTAAGCTCGTATACCATACAGCCACTGGGGCCTGATCGAATGGCCATTGCATGAATTCTAACTTCTAAGAATTCGTAATTTTTAACACGAACACCAACCAATGTCATCGGCGGGACATCCATCCTCACACTTGACTGAATGGACCTCATTGATCACAAATTCGCGCTAGAATCCCAAGAAACTCCACCCTGTAGCAAATCACTAACGAGCATCAGATTGATTTTCAAGAGTTGGTCCGTAAGGATTAAATTTGTTTCTACGAGTTGATCACGGATTGATATCAGTTAGAGAACTGTTGGCGGTATTTAATGAAATCAAAATCATCCGGCGAATTTCAACGATAGCGTCCCAGGAGTGTGAACGCTCCAATCACCTTGAATGCATGCTAATCGTTGGCTAACAGCATCTGTCATTATCATACCTGAAATATCAACTTAGGAGCAAATATCACCCAGATCACTCTTTTTTTAAAGTACTGTTTGGACAATGTGTGAATAGTTTGTTATGGTAAGGATTAGGGTTAAGGTAAGTATCGGTGTTAGGGTTAGAATTACGGTTTGGATGAGGGTTAGGATTAAGGTTAGAGTTAGTGTTAGGGTCAGGATTAAGCTTATGGTTACGATTAGGGATAGATTTATAGCTGGTCATTTATTTTAATTTGTTTCATTATCCACGTTTTCCTGGTAAGTAGTCGTCCATCCTCTTGTTAAAAACCATAATAATTCAACCAAGGGGCTGTTTTGGAAGACTGCAGGCAGGATGAGAGAGATAAACGATAAAAAGAAACAGTTTATCTGAAGTCTTCTCGGTGAATACATGTACAGAAACTAGTCTAACTTAGCAACTGATTCTCCTTGATATAACTAGGACGTATTTTTAAGCCATCTCAGAGAAAGATAACCTGATTGGTGTGTTTTCAAGCATTTTCTTGTCAATATGCATCATTTTTTGAGGAAACATTCCTCATTTTTATGATTGGTTGGCTGAAGGTCACTCGTGCGTTTGCACTTCTGGCACACGATTGTTGAAATGTGCCAATCATGCATAGCCATATCAAAGGGATCATTTGAAATTTGTAATGTAAAACGCGTAGGTTTCAGAAGTTACCTTAGTCAACAAACTATTCTCTTGACTGGCTAATCCATCAAAGCGATAATTCTACACTATCTACTCTAGTATACAATGACCAATATGGTATGCAAAACCTTCCATTCTATCTGTTGCATATATTTTCTTTCGTTTGGCTTGTTTTAATCGATTAGGAATATGACCTCTAATGATATTATTTACTCTTGTGTGTGTGTTTAAAGTATCTACAAGCTACCGATTAGCAAGTTCCTACTAAACGAGAGGAATGGCCTGAATATGGGTGGCAACGTGTTCAAATCACACGAGATAACTGTTCTTCCGTTATATCCTTCAGTCTCAAAATGTACCTCTGAACACCTTACAATTGGCTTTCAACTTGATCAATATCGTGGATTTCTTGAAGAAGACAAAGCAGATACATCATCATAAGTGGAATGGTTTGTGCTTCAGATTAGATACCATTGTGTCACAGGATAATATACGGTCAGTTAATATTTAAGTTGAAGATATTGTAAGAAGGGAAAATATGATGCAATAAAATCCTCTGAAAATTCTATACATTTTATAAATACTCTCCAGAATAAAGCTGTTACCATTATTATTATTATTAAAACATCAAACAGTGAGTTCAAATTTATTGTATCCTCTACCCCTATATATCATTTAGTGTTTTTAAAGCTTTATCGTTAGACGAATGTTAATCATCTTCCTGGATGAACAATTTTAAACTCAAAACACCTGGTCGTGGGTTCGAACTCAGTTGGTAGATAATACTGTTGAAGACTCCTAAACTAGGACGAAACTGCTGTCCAGTACTCTCTACAGGTTTTCCAATGGTTCTCTAAATGATGTAATCCTCCAACCAATCAATCAAATGAAATCCTTACAGAACAACCAACACGTGAATATCCCATAACTGCTTAATATATGGTATTACTTTCCTCTTATCTGCTGATAATGCTACATGTGAAGTGATACACAACGGAAATAATTGTTCATCAAAAAATCCTGTATTTTCCTCAATATAACAAGAAAGAGGTTATCAAACTTTTGTTACCATTATCCCCTTACGTTCTGATTGGAGGATACAAGTACAACAGCACATCTCCATTGTAAATGAACATGAACATTGGACGCTGGTTCGTTGGCCTTGGTCGCCATTGGTGGGCAATTCAAAGGCGCGAATGACTCAGCCGTGTACAAGTTGGAAGAAGACGAAAGAATACCAATATAAGTACAGTACATTCCTTTGTAAAACATTTGTTTATAGACCTTTTGTACGATAAAGATTTTAACTGCCGAACAATACAAATTTTTATTGGTTCTTGTGTTTTGGAGTTAAAGTCGATAATCGTACCTAGTAATTATCAATTCGGAGCGTCTTCGTAAATAACAGGAATTTAAGGTTAAGTTCCTTGACATCCATTTTCTCTTGTTCTCTTCAATCATTTTCACCTGGCTTCACAGCTTCCCATGTAATTAATTTCATCCTTACATGATCTCCTCTACATCATCCTCGAATGCATGCCTAACTTTTCCTTCTTCAAGTGTTGGTTTGTATGGATTTGGTTAGTTACAGGACTTCATCAAGAGCTGACATTAGTTAGAGAACCATTGGAAAACCTAAGGGTACTGGACAGCTGTTTCCTACGTCCTAGTTTGTGACTCTCCAGAAGTACACACCCACCAGGGCTCGAACACAGGACCTTCTGGCTACAAGGCGAGGTCGTAGACCTGTAAGCTACTAGGACTCGATCCACTGGCTCATGAATTCCAACTTCTGCCAAATCACGACATAGCGCGACCCCTATCCAATGTCTTCGGCAAGAATTTGTCCTCATACCCGACCTGCTGCACCCTACTAGTCACGACTTCATTTAGGTTACACTCGAGGGCCAGTCTGGCGTGCGTTATCATTCAGAGTGTGTTCAATCTATATCCACTTCCTTCGCCACATTCATTGAGCAATTGATTCTTGACTGGTTCGTTCCCAGAGTTTCGTGTCGCTTACTTACTTCTGACTGACTATCTAATCTTCAGGAGTGAGCTAGCGAAAATACCTGTTGACATAAGCCTTCAGTAGACTGCTGAAAAATGCTTTCCGTGGCTCAAGTGCAATGCATCTGAACCACAAAGAAGTTGTGAATTCACGTGAGTGCTGAAAAACCGAAACCCGTCCTTCATCCTAAGTTCAGTAGACTTTCATAATGAATTCAGAGTGGTGAAAGTCTATCTTGCTTTTTCGATCCTAACTGGTGCTGACAGCCGCATCTGTGCTACATCTGGTTGAAACGGTGAAGTTTAGAAAGACACACTAAGCAACTTTCTTTGAATTACTCCAGTTGATGGTGACTGACGCTCGTTTCATTTTTCATTGAGTATCGTCTCTTCTCTATGTCCACTTCAATTCCTGTCTTCGCTGCTTCTTCTGACAACTTGTTAGTCTTTTCTACCTATAAGTACTCCAGTTTGTGTGACATAATACATAAATCATCTGCAAAGTCCAGATCATTAAATGTCACCGTATCAGTTCATCTAATACTCGTCTTTTCACCCTTCGTGGTCTGTCGCTTGATCCAGTTCACCACAACTATAAAATATAATGGACGATAGTCGGTGGCCGTGTCTAACTTCTGTTCACATATTCGCTGAATTTTCAACTGTGGGTCATCTGAAATGTAGCAGAGTCACGTAGGTATTGAATCAGGTTGATAAATATCTTGGGCCCTCCATAGTCTTGAAGCAGCTTCAAAATTACTTCACAGTGAACGCTGTTGAAAATCTCCTCAAATTCAGTGGAGATGCATAGTGTTGCAAATTTGTCCTCACATGATTTCCTGCATACGGCTTTTTCCAGACGGAGTTTTTCATGCAGCGCATCTCTTATTACCTTCAGAATGACTCTCTTTGGCAAGCGACTGCAGATACACTTGGTTAACAGTTACAGAATGTTCCTGATGATCACAATTTTTAAACAAATGTTTTAATGTTGCACCAGAGATTTATGATAGTATGTCAGTTCTTATTGAAGCACAGATATTGTCTGAATCATTAGTTTCCTTTGCTGCATACTGAAGATGTCTGGACAGCAAGAAGGAACTCTAATTAAGAACCACACAAGCATCTACTGACTAACAAGTACCGTAAAGGTAATAAGGAATAATAGGCCACATGGTGAAGAGATCACTCAGTAACAGGTACTGCTCTAGGGGAACACTTATGAGAAATGACGAGTTGGGCATTAGTCCGCTCGCAGTGAAGGAGGACGTGTGATGAGGAGATGAAAGTTCCTGGCGGATCATGGAGCCAGCTAAGGAGGGGTACATCGAAAAGGATGAAATGGGTAAGTTCTGTTCGACTTCTATGTTCCATTAGGAACCTATCACAATAATAACAACTTAATTCGTTATCAAAGTAACTGATGAAATATCTTCAATGCCGCCTAACTTGAAATTATCCGGCAATCACAGTTTAACAATGAATAACCGAAATAGCACACTTCTAATAAAAATTAACAAAGCCGTCAACCTCAATTCTAACTAATTCAACCGATCTTCCCAGATCAATCTAATCTAAAACAGAAGAATTCAGCAATTAGTCTAAGAGAGTCTCCATCAATTTAAAAAATACAACCAAAACACCTCAGTTAACTGCATTCAGATAATTAGAATCCGACCGGTGATATAATTTTTTTTATTATAGCCTGATTCCATACCGTATTTTTGATACAAGTATGGAATTTTCAGCAGTGTGATATGAGTAGCCCAAATTTTACAGGCCAAGTATTGATATCAGATGTGCGAGAGTCATAACCGCTGAGTCACCGACGGACGATACATTTGTATTGCTGAAGCAGAGTGATGGCTTAAACACTCAGGAAGTTGGGATTCAATTACCGACCAATGCAGTCCTAGAAATAACCTAGTCTGCCAGCCCAAGAAAGAAGGAGGGTTAGATGCAAGGTCAGCGACCCCACTCCACAAAATGAAACAGAAACTTCACGACTAAAAATTCACGGTTTAAAGATTGAAACCCTATATTCCCCTTGGAATGCATAGAGTGAAGAAGGATACAAGACACTCTGAATGAATAGCCCATATGCAACTCTACATTCAGTGACTAGTCTTATAGAAATGCGGCATATTTACTCCGAAACCAGAGGCCGAAAGGCGGCGTACTCACCGCATGCCAATGACTTCCAACACCTTTTCAGTACAACAGGCCGATTAATTTTACAAAAACACCTAAATTTAGGCGAAGAATAATTTTCAAGTGTTGGTTTGTAGAGATTTGATTGGTTACAGGATTTCATCATGAGCTGACATCAGTTAGGGAACTATTGGAAAACCTACAAGGAGTACTGGACAGCTTTTCCGTCCTAGTTTAGGACTCTTTATCAGCACGCACCCATCCCAGCGGGATTCGAACCCAGGACCTTCTGAGCTAGCTTTTAGTCTATTAAGCCACTGGGACATGATCTAATGGCCCATGAATTCTAACTTCTGTCAATTCACGACACAGCACGACCCCTGGCCAATGTCTTCGGCAAGAATTTGTCCTCACACCCGACCTGCTGCACCCTACTGGTCACGACTTCTCACCAGAACCCCAGGTAACTACCTACCTGGTTTTATTTACAAACAAGTTTCAGTAAATATTCTTTTATCCCTAAAAATAAATCAAATCGCTGCTTATCAATCCAATCATAATGTCTAGTAATTCAGTCATACTTTCAGTTACAATTTATGGACATAAACGATCATGTTTACATATTATGTTTGTTTTCTACACAATACACGTATAGATATGTAGGTCAGTATAGCCATTTCTGTCGACATTTCATTCCAATTCAACACCACCACCCTTGCCTTTTGGCTAAGAATGTCGTAAGAAATGTTTTGATTCTGTCTGTGGAGAAGCTTTCTTCACTATCTTAGAAAATCTTTCCCCCTCTCTGTGTGTGAGTGTGTAACTATTACTCTTCTTATGGGTCAGAATAACTTGGGTAGAAAGCAAAATTAGCATCTCATTGACAGATTTCAATAATGGGTGTGTGTGTGTGTGCATGTAAATGTTGTGAAATATGTTTCGTTTTTGCCCTAAGGCTAAGAATGATTACTACTCATTCGCGTTTTTAATACTTGTCTTCAATCTTTCTTTACCTGGTGTATATTTCAAAACAGAATGGTGACTAGCTTTAATTGATCGTCACGATTATGACAATGTTTATATATTGACTACTGCACAAACAAACAGAAACATTGTAAGCTTATAAAAAGACATTAAGAAGTAAACAAGAACAAGCCAGCTCAACATGAACCAAATTGAAGGAGGAGGTGTGTTGGATTATTTTGTTGAGTATGAGTCATCAAAAGGCGTAATAAGAAATTCAATTACTACAGTCACTTTAATAATTATACCCTTTAATATTAGATTTATGTAGATGCATGCATACTAACTACTTCAAAATGTTTATAGATGTTTTCATAAGTGATTATTCTTCCAGAAGGAATATATCCTTCTAATACACTTATTCATATACATATATATATATTATTATTTCCTTTAATTCCTAGAGGAACATAGGGCTTCAGCCCCAAGTCTCCATAGCCTTCGGTTCTCTGATAGAGTTTTCACCTGACTCCAAGTCTGGCTACATGCTTTCATCTCCTCTTCACATGGCCTCTTTCAAGTCACCCTCACAATGGCGACCAACCCTCCGCTTCCCGTCCGGGTTCCACTCGAGTAATGGCTTGTCTAGTGATGTCATTTGATGGTTTCCTCAGAGTATGGCCAATTCACCTCCATTTCTTTCTGCCTATTTGTTTCACAATCGGTTCCTGGTTGGTTCGCTCACTGCCAGAGATCCCTGTTGTTGATCTTTTCTGGCCATCTGATCTTGAGTAGTGAGCGAAGACAACTGTTAATGAAGTTCTGTATTTTGTTTGAGGTGCTCTTTGTGATGCGAATTGTCTATGATCCGTATGGTGAGTAGCACTGACTCCACACTGAAGTTGAAAAGACCAGAAAGCAATCAACAGCTGTCTAGTTCTGGTGTGACGTGGACTACTGCAAATATTTTATAAGTAGTATATATTGTTCGTTTGCCTGCGCAAGGACTGCCGTTTAATAATACTCTTGTACACGCCAAATAAAATACTAAGCCGAATCATCCTGGAGAGAATAAAGGATGCATTGGATACAGAACTAAGCCACCCAATGCCGAAATAAGCTAGCTGGATTAAGGAAAGACAAATCATATGCTGATCAAATTGTAACTCAATGCATTGCCATCACAGAACAGAGCATAGAATATCAGCTGAACCTCTACCTCAATTTCATCGACTTCGACAGACAGCGTTGACCAAGACGTCATTTGGAGACTACTCTTACACTACGGAATGCAATGCCCAAGTCATTATCTACCGCATTCCATAGCTATATGACAATACCGCTTGTCAAGCGATCCACAATGGAAAAATCAGTGAGGCATTTGAAGTGAATACAGGAGTAAGTCCATTACCACCGATGATATTCTTAATTGTTGTGGACTGGATTATGTGTCAGACTGCTTGGGGCGAGGAGTCATGAATACGCTGGGCACAACCGATAAGAATACTGTGAAAGATCTGGGGATTTCGTAGATGATATATGTCTAATGTTACACAAACTCGAAGACTTGCAGGCAGGCGAAAACCAACAAAGTGATAGAAGAGACTGACAGCGAAAACAGGATTATAGGTGAACACAGAGACGATGGTGGTGATGAAAATAACCAAACAACAGCAACAACAACAACTAGGACCAATCATCACTAACGAGAGAGATTTAACAGAGGTTACCCAATTTCACTTATCCAAGCAGCAAGCATCCTTTCAACCACAGCCGGCGGAACGGATGAATATGTCAAAGCTAGCCAGCTAAAATTGGGAAGGCAGAAAACGGCTTCATCAACCTGAAACCAGCTGGGAAATCTTCTCTGTTCTCATTTAGCATAAGGACACACTGTTGGGATTTTCAACACCAATGTGAAGTCGGTTCTTCTATCCAGGTCAGAAACTTGCACTGCATGTGATACGAAAAGGATTTCCAAAAGGTGTCAGATTTTCATCAACAGCTGGCTTCGCCACCTCCATACTGAAGATCATATAGGCTGCGAGATGGAATAAGCAACAAGAAGCTATTGGAACAAACCAACTGATCAACAAATATGTCGGATAAAATGGAGACGGATTAATCGGACATACATCGAGAAGTCTGCCTAATGACCAAATGAGAAGAGACGAGTGTGTCGTCGTAGGCTGACATAGAGGAGATCGTGTGATGAAGATATGAGAGGATTTGGTCGATCGTGAACCTGGATGACGAGGACGGCAGAAAGTGGAACAAAGTGGATATATGTTGTTGAAGCCGTATGTTTCACTCGAAACGCAAGGGAATAATAATAATAGTATATTTTTTGTGATACGTCTGCGGTCCGCCGGTAAAACGTCTACAAACCACGCATGTGGGCCAGCTACCGACACATCCCTAAACTACGTCCAACCGATAGTAAAACCAGTAAAATGGGAATGTAAAGCGACAGATCAACAACTCCGCATTGTAAAAAACAACGCCACTGACTCTATAACTTAACATCTGCAGCTTAAATTCCTATGTTCCCCTCGAAATACAAAGAAATAGAATAACAAAAATATTGCATACAATATCTTCTGCAAGAATATTGAATAGTGGAGCGATGGATTAATTCCCAAAGAGAAGAAATGAAAGATCCTTGTAAAAAAAAAACAATTAGAAACCAGGAATAGAAGACAAAAGAAAAACACAAGACGAAGTACATGATCAAATGCAGATTTCAAAGTAAGGCCTATTATTGATTATGGTAAATAGCGCCACGTCCTGCTGTTGCACTAGTTTGGGACTCTTATTCATTGAGCGACAATTACTAAACTAGAGATTAAACTCAGGAGGCCACCACACTGACTATTCAGCCACTTAGTGAAACCATAGGCACTCACGAATGACGAGTACCAAAGCGGCACGAAACACCCATCGAGTGCTTTTCACTTTTCCCCAAAAAGTGATACAATCTACACTGAAACATATTTCATTTCAAAGTCATCTAAGTTTCCCAAATTCTGTTAGTCATGTTAGCAAAGTTTGAAACTGCTCTGACATAAAATGCCTTCAAATTCAATTCTGTCATGATGTTAACCTTTTTGATGATTTGACTATATCAAATAGCATTCATAATTCATTTTACAAACAGTATCTTTTTTATGACATGTGCAAATGAATGAAAAATTCTTTCACTAAAAAAAAAATTTATTTATCTGAATTCTTAATTTTCTGTTTTTTGTTTGTTGTTGTCGTTAGTTTATCGTATGTTTTGTTTGTTTCGTATCAAAGTGAAAAATTGTTATTTTGTAAACAGAAGTTCGTTACTAGGCAACCTAGGAGGGATGGTTCTGTTAGAAGAGCTGTATAAGATATTTTTTTTTAAAAATTAAAGATATTTATTCAGAGAGACGGACAAAGAGAGAGATGTTAAGAATTTGTTTCTCTCTCATGCGCGCGCTCTCTCTCTCTCTTTGTTCCTTCTGTCATTCACCTATTTGGCATAAATTAATTTTCTATTCACAACTAAAAACAGAACAATTGTCGTAGCAAATTTGAACAGTTTAAATTGAGGCAGTCATTTAAATAAAATATTAATATTATTGGTAATGGCAATAATATCCGGTTAGTGAGTCATTCCTGGAACAGGCTTGGTGCATGAGTCAAAACTGAGATGAACTAACAAAATGACAAGTGTAAAGATTAAGAGACAACACAAAACTAAAACTGATCAAGTCCGTTGTAGATTTAGCAACTGAACAAAACCCTTTTTGTATGCAGATTTCTAGATTAATTTAACATAAGCGTTGCATTCAATTTTGTGGTTTGAAGAATTCCGAACGGTACTCTTTTAGCAAGACTCCTACGTATTCTGTAGCTGACTTTGAATGTGGTTTGCCAGTTCATTTGGGGTCCAGAATTAATCAGGTATTCGAGGATGGAGCTAGCTAGCATGGGGGGAGGCGTTTTTTCTACATTATAAAACTACGACAAAGTGTTTGGTGATATAAGTATAAAACTTGGGCACTGTTGTAAAAAATTTATATTTTTTTTAATATTTTTGATTACAGCTTGATTCCACACCATATTTTTGGTACAAGTATGAAATATTTAGCATGTGACATCGGTAGCCGAAATTTTGCAGGCCCACCATAGATATCGGGTGTGCATTGGCAGGGGGTCGAACCCGGACCATGTGCATGGTCGACAAGAGTCTTAACCACTGTGCCACCGACGAATATAACTCCATAATAGATAAGATTTTATTTTTATTTTGATAAACCACACAGTGTTATACAGTATTATTAACTGATGGCGTTTCTAGCACAAATAATTATTGCTCATAATCATATCAAAGCACTAATCACACAACGTTTTTTACCTCATTTATATACATGATTTAAAAAAGATAAAAAAACAAATGTTACTGATCAATTACAATCAGATGGGAAAAAGACGAGTGTTTTTATAGTAATAATAAGTTACTTGTTAGAATGTTGTGATATTCTTGAGTTGAAATAGAATTTTAAGATTATTTATCATCGTCCTCTAATTTGATTGGTGGTAATAATATCTTCCATATCTCTGCTAAATGCGTTGAGTAATTTCTGTTGAATTTGTTGGGTGTAATCTCAGTCAATCAGGATTCAGTAATCAGTCTCTCTCTGTCTCCACCTACCTATATTATTTCTTAGAATTTCGAGTCTGTCCCACCCCCCCCTATTTTGTGGTTGTGTGTTAGCGCATGTAATGCAATTGTTGAGCTATTTTCTAAATTACTTATTCAAATATCTAATCAATTTCACTTATGTATATAAATGAAGTGAAAAGTTGTGTGAGAGACCTACATATTCTGCAACCTTCCGCCCGTGATAAAACAGGCATAACTTAGGCTGACAAAATGAACTTGGGATATGTGAACTCCACAAATAATTTGTGTGTACTTCTTAAAAACCTAAAGGTTTGCTAGCGGAAACCATCACTCACCAGAGACAATCTCTGTAGGCTAGAAGAACCGGTGGACCTAATTGAACAAAATAATATAATTTACATCTGTCAGTAAGGTCAACTACAAAGAGGTCAAACTAGTAGATCAGGAGTAGTGAGATTATCAGAACATTTATTTACTTTGTGGCTAAGGTTAGAATGACGAAACCCACGAAGATAAGTTATTTAGAAAAAATCTCTGCAACTGCACTGAATGGATTAACACACAACTAGAAAATAGGGTGGGTGGGACAGAGTCGAAATTCCAAAAAATAATATAGGTAGGGGGAGATAGAGAGACACTGATTGCTGAATCCTGACTGGTTCATCGAGTCTTCACCCAACATATGCAATAGAACTGATTCAACGCAGTTAACGGAGATATGGAAGATATTATTACCACCAGTCAGTCAAATCAGAAGAGAATAATAAATCATTAGAGAGAAAGACTCCTCATCCCCAATTGTAGAATAATAAATCATTTTAAAATGTATTCAGTTAATATTATAACGAGTTACTTATTTATATTACTATAAAAACATCTTATTCTGCATCTTGTTGACTAATATCACTCGTCTTATTTCCCATCTGGTTGTATTTGATCAGTACCATTGAATAGTTTGTGCTTGAAACGTCATCAGTTAATATTACTGTATAACACACTGTATGACTTATCAAAATAAAATCTTAACCATAATATAGTGTTTGGTGATACGTTTGGATAGGAAACACTGTGTACGGCTGAAATACCTAGCTCTATACAAACAGATGAATTGATAGATACACATTGATAAGTTTAGCTGTGGTAGCTTATCTTTCATGTTCATGCGAATCATTGGTTCTTTGGAGAAATTTAGTTCAAGTACAGCAGCAAGGAAAGTTTTCTTCAATAACTGAGACAGCCAGTGTCTCAGTATTTCTGTCAATGAGCCTTTACTGAATTATAGATCCGGGTAGAGAAGTGTTTTGGGAGCAGTTTGTGTGGACGGCTTCAGTGGTTCAGGTTTCATGGGTTTTGTGATGGAATGTCTGAGGTAGATGTTTTCAAGGTGGATTCTTTTCAGAGGTTTCAGCTGTTCTGTTTTGTTGTCAAAGCTTCAAATGCTGCGGTTTCTACCATTCAGTTGTCGAATCAGCTTTGATTTTGTATATACTGGCTCCCGGCTGTGAACCTGAGTGAATCGTTTGTTCGACATCAGCTTTCTGTAGACGTAACATTTTTAGTGTTATATCTTAATCAGTAATGGTCAACGTTCAGGTTGGAGTAATGGATTCATATATAATTTTTCGGTTCTTCTGCTTTGTGATAAAATTAATATTCCTTAAGACATGCATACTTCTAGTGAGCTAAGTTCTCCCCTTCTATATTCAGCTGCCTCTACCGCAGCCCACAAGCTTTCAATTCCTCACCACTTCATCTTCATCTTACTTCTGGATATGTGCGATGTGGCTTGAAGGTCTTCTTAGAGTATATTCACTACAGTTTCCTCTGTATATTTATTGACTGATAAGTTATTGTCTGATTCACTTCATTGACAATGGTCCTTGTCTCTGCCTTATCCTTTCTGACCATCTGCTGTTTATTATAGAGTCTGCAGTAGGCTTCTGAGAATACTTCGAATGACGTCCGAGCTGTTGAATTACTAGTCGGGACCCATTGGCTGAAGAGTCGCAAGCTAGGACGAAGCATCTTGCCAGTACTCCCAGGTTTTCCAGTAGTTCTCCAACTGATGTCAGCTCAAGATGAAATCTTCCATACAATCAAACAAAATCCCTTCAAAAAAATCAACACTTGAAAATTAATCTGATGCTCACCAGTGACTTCCCTATTCAGGGAGTTAACCTGGGGTTCTAGTGGGAAGCCATGACCAGTAGGGTACGGTGGGTTGAAGATGAGGTAGTAACTCATCGAAGAATATATTGCGAATCGGTAGAGCAATGTCGTGAATTGGGTGTAGTTAGAATTCAAAGACCACTGGATCGCGTTCCAGTGGCTTAATGGTCTACGAGGTCGCCTTGTGACCAGAAGGTCCTGAGTTTGAACCCTGGCGGTGGGTGCGTACTAATGACGGGTCTCAAACTTGGATCAAACAGCTGTCCAGTACTCCCTGCAGGTTTTTCAATGGTTCTGTAACTGATGTCAGCTCATAATGAAATCCTCCATGATATTAATCAAGCTGCTGAAATGTTCTAATGATTTTAATCCACAAAATGATTAATTCGATGGGGGAAGGGAGGAGAACTTTTCTCGCTGATTACGAAAAATATACTCGACTAAAGGATAAGACGGTTTCAGGACTATTTCACGTCAGTTATCCTAATGTAATGAGTAACAAAATTAGGTTATACAATCAAATGTCTACCTTAATCTCACTGACTTTGAAAAGGCTCTTGATAGCACTGACTACGAAATCATTTACAGTCTGCTTCAGCACTACAGTTTATCCTAAATCTTTGTCGACTTCATTCAGCAGCTATGTGAAGACGGTGTATGTGTAAAACAGAGAGAAAAGTCTCTGAAGTCAACAGACGAGTGAAATAAGTCTGCCTGTTATCATGGGTGATATTCCTGATGATAGTGCACTTGGCTGTGCGTCAGACTGTGAACAGCGAGAACACTCTACCGAAGATTTATGTATAACTTCACCTAAATTCAAAGACTTGCGAGCGGAAACGAATAAATCGGCAGAAGAAACGGACAGAGAAGACAAATCTTCAGGTGAACACAGAGAAGACGAAGTTGATATAAATAAACAACGAATAAAACAACAAGCACCAATCAAAATTAAACGCCATTCCAGCTACGGTCAGAATGGACGAGAATGTCAAAACCAGGTATGGAAAGGCGAGGCAGACATTCTTCACTCTGAAGATAGTGTAAAAATGTTCTGCACTCACAATAAACAATATAATTCGGATTTTCAACACCGAGGTATAGTCAGTCAGTTCTTCTTTACAGGCTAGAAACTAGGTACATCACGAAATGCGTATCCAGCAGACTGCAGACAACTAGCTTCGCCAGCTCCATAATGAAGATTATATGGTGAGCCAGGAAGAACTGGCAGCAAGAAACTCTGGTAACGAACCAATTAAAAACTTATTTCTCCAAAAACATTCTGAGTAAATGTCTAAGCTATTCCTAGATATTCTGATATCACTCCTATTAACAAGTTTGGTAGAATCTTGTATAGCACCTTGAGAGCTTTCTCAAAAAGAGCTGTATATTCTGAGTTTATATGGTGTTCTACTGTAGAATAATATACAAAATTCTGTTTTCCATCTTGTAGCTAGGGCTGGGTAATGTTTACAAGTGACCATATGGTACACTATGCAGAGGCATATCGTTCATGAGATTAGATTAAATCCCTCTTGTTCGGATGACTTGATTCATTTTGCCTTATTCGTTCTCGTGAAGCGAAAGGAATACATACAGTTCTTAGACGTCAGTCAAATTTAAGGGATTTCATTTATCCCAAGTTTGATCACGAACCGATTTCACTTACAGGGTCACTTAGAAATCACAAAATACTGAACAGGTGTTTCGTCCTAGTTCTTGGCACTCTTCATCAGTATGCACCCATTACCATCCCATTCTGCCTGAAATTGAACCAAGGACCTTTAAGTAACCGCAAGAGCTTAATAATTATTCAGCCAGTAGGACGAAATCTGGTGGATAGAGTTTAGTTTAAGTATATTAGATAAACTGAGACATATTTTATGCCATACGTGATGCCATACCATCAAAACTTCTGGAGATCCAAGTGTTTTTTTGTATACGTTCTGGCGTTCCTCACAGTGAGATACGTATTTTTTGCATATTATTGGGAAATCAGTAAAAATGTCCATGACATGATGAAGAAGATTCACATAGTTCAACGGAGATGACACTGATGTGTGTATGTGTGCTCTCCGTGCTGGATGATTTAATCAAGAGGGTGTCGTTGTTTCACTAAACAATATATTCAAAGCATAACTGTATATTGGAATTAGATAGGCAAACAAAACTACATAAAAAGATAAATAGTGACTATACTAAAATGTCCAGAAACTTTGTTTCACTTCATGTTAAGTCTTCAACAAAAATCGAAATAGAGTTTAACTTGTGATGTTCACCTATATGCTTGAAGTCTATTATTCATTCATCGTTTCATTTGACGATATTGGATCCCTGAGATATGAACGATAAACAAATGTGCGTTTTGTTGTAATTATATGCAAACAACCTGCTTTACCTACCTACCTACCTACCTACCCGGGTAGCATTGTTTCAACTACAGGCGGGTAGAACTGATAAGGATATCAAAGCAGTGAGGATCGGGAAAGTAAGGCAAACTTTCATTTCTCTCAAGTTTGTGTAGAGATCAACACTTAGCACTCAGCATGAGAAATAAGATCTGGATTTTCAACTCCAATGTGAAATCAGTGCTACTTACCATAGGGATCATAGACTTGCACTGAGCGTCTTGAAGGCCACTTCAAACAAAATAGAGACTTTCGAAAAGAGTTGTCTTCGCTGAGAACTTCGCTCAAGATCACATGAAAGGTGAGGAGATATCATCAACAGGGATCCCCGGCAATGAATGAAGCAACTCAGCAGGAACCGATTGTGCAACAAATCTGCAGGAAGAAATGGAGGTGAATCGGCCATACTCTGAGAAGAGAAACCATCAAGTGAATGACATCACACGCCAGGCTATCGCTTGAGTGGAACCCAACTGAATGGAAATCAGCGAGTTGGTTGTCAGTGCGAGAGTGTCATGAAGGAGGTCATGCAGAGAGAGGAGATGAAAGCATGTGGGCAGATCTCGAGCCAGGTGAAAACGTTGATGAAGAACCAAGCGTACTGAAGATGTGCAATTAAAGCCGTATGTTCCTCTAGAAACTTAAGGAAACAATAATAAATAATAAAAAATAAATATGCCTTAGGAAATTATAGCAACTCCTCACTTAACTATCCTTTTTTAAAGCGGAGGCCGTGATTATAACAGAAGATCATTCACTAGAACCAACTGCAACTCTTTCAAATTTTCTTATCTTAATGTGGGTTTGGTCACTAACCAAAGTCAGCTAGAGGATCGGTGAAAACCAGAGATCTCCGAAGTTCTGTTTTGTGCTGATTTGGGGCGCTTCAGCGATGCAAACTCACTACTGTACTGAAAAATCAAAGCTAGGAGCCTACTAACCCACAACAGAGCCTACTAATTTTGTTATATTCATATATAATATACTGTAATTTTATAGTCTATATTTGCAGCATAGGATCTTTCTAGAGACCAACAATTAATTTATCATATATTAAAATGGTTCTTTAGAAGGATCGTAGTTAAACTTGCAAAATTTAATCGACTGAAACGTAAAGTTAGAATCTTTAGTGACAGTCAACAGACATCAGTGATTCATCCGCAATTTTTTATATGTCTGCTTTCATGGACAAGATTCACCTGTGAACCAGAAAAACAGCTATGATATTTCCTATCTCTGTTTTGATACCTTTCACTAGTTACTTGAATTGATACATTAAAATAGAGGGCACGATAAATTTATTAAACAGAACTCAATAAATGGATATTTTAAATAACTGCCTTAATGTAGAGATATAGGACAAAAAATTACTCATCTATGGATAATTGCCTACTCGAAGAGAGTAGTGTTTATTCTGCCGCATTCAGAATGCGGAACAAGTTTCGGATTTGATAGAAACATTACGAAAAGCATTTTCAACAACCTACCGATATCTGCGTTTGCTAGATCAATATTGAAGGGACAAGGGATTCTGGCAATGAACAAATAATGAATAAATTGCCCTTTAAATATATGCCAAAAATAGAGATGGATTGAACGTGTACTGAGTTGGCCGTCGAGTGACATTGTGAATCGGGACAGTATTCGAGGAATCCCAGTGGAAGGAGAAGACCATAGCTAAAAAACAACCGTGGAAACAGCTGAAGATGACTACAAAGGACAGAAAGGAATGGTGATGCGGTCATGAAGCGCTATATTCTAGTCGTAACCCAAGGGTAATGCATCTGCTTCTAAGTAAGATAGAAAATGGACCTTTAAACAATCTTATCAGTAAGTTCTCATTTTATTGCCAATATATGGATGACTCCTTCATCCTTTGTGACAGTGATTCCGATAGGAGTACAATAACTACTGAATTCAATGAAGTACATTTGGCTATGAAATTCACATGCGAAGAGGAATCCCAAGACAGAATTGCCTTCCTGAATGTCCTACTTACAAGAAAACCAGATGGTAGCATAAAAAGAAATTTGCATAGAAAAAGTACTTGGACAGGACAATATACATATTCTCACAGCTTCGTCCCTATCAAGTACAAAATAAATTTAGTGAAGACCCTCAGCCACAGAGTTGGAGCAATGTGCTCAGAAGAAGTAACTGAAGATGAATTAAGCACTGTATATGATACTTTGATCGAAAACGGCTATCCCGACAAATTTATCAAGAAACACATGATGAAGAAAACGGAAAAGGATTACTCACTATCTGTAAAAAAGAACCCACTTTATATACGACTGCAATTGAAGGGCGATATACCAAGTAAGATAATTACGAAGAAATTATGAAAATCGGTTCAAAGAACATTTATTGCTGGCGAGCTACAAGTCGTATTCTCTACAAGACCGATGGTGCTACCTCGACTGAAAAATGAAGTACCTAGGCTAGCCACTTCAAATTGTATCTACCAATTCAAGTGCGCTTGTGGAGCGAGTTATATTGGTCGTTGCTCTAGGAACTTGATTTTTTTGTGTTCAAGAACGTATCCCACTATGTAGTTAAAAACAATAACAGTTCAATATGAGACCATCTGGTCCAAAATGGCCACAAAGCCAGCGTGGAAGAATCCTTCTCTACAATCTACCGGGTGTCAAATAAATCGTCAAACGCATCGGGGCGCCGCATACTCCAAACAGCTAAGGCTACCGCGATTCGTCTCAAACAAGAAATGCTCTGTGTTCAAAAGAAGCAAGTCCAGCCATCCATTACTACTGCCCTGACCGGCCTTCAGTAGAGACTATGAATTCATGAATTTTTATTATTATCTTTCCTAATATTTCTGACATTCAGCTTATTTTATGTTGATGCTATCAAGCTGTAATTTATCAATATTATTGATTCGATGTTATTATAACAGCAAACATTAATGTTGTTCATAACACTAATTCATTCATTCACAATAATGTATATGTAACTGGAAAGCCTGATGAAGAAAATTTTATCGAAAAGAGTACTCTTTGTTCAGTATCCATTGTTTTGGTAACATGCAATTGTTTGATGCTTCATACTTCACTGATGAAGTGATGATAGGAAATATTCCTCCTATTAAGTAAAAGTAACGCATGGTGTTCCTAATGAGAATGTCAGCCTCCAGCATCACTATATCAGACGTCATAATTGCCTCCTTTTACTACGCCACTAGTCTCAGGAGACATGTCATCATTTCTCTCTCTTAGATTACAGATATGCCCAGTTGACGAATCTAAAACGGAAAAGCTGCTCATTCTGAATCGCTCTGTTAGGCAATACCGACCAAACAAGTTAATGTTAACATTCAAACATCGTTAAACGTCTGGACTAAGACAGAGCGTGTGAATAAAACAGATCGTTTCTGTCAATTTATTATTATTTTTATTATTTCTTTGGGTTCCGATTGGAACAGACGGCTTCAACAATACATCACTCTTTAGCTGGGAGCACGATTGCACACAATCTCTCACCTCGTCCTCCCTAAATGATCTCCCCCATGTCACCGTCGCACTAATGACCCACTTGTCGCTTCTCATAAGGATTCCATCGAGCAATAACCTGCAATAAGCCCGATATCAATTGACAGCCTCTTCAACGTATACCCTATCCACCTTCATTTTCTTCGCCATATTTGTTGAAAAAAATAGGTCTTGGTTAATTTTTCCCCGATTCTTTCCGGCCACTTAATCTTCAATGAAGAGTCAGAGAGGGCAGCCGTTGAAAAAGTCTGCAACAAACTTTTGGGAATATTCTACGTGATGTGCAATGGAAATTTCTGAAGCATAAACAAGAATTGACTGACTTGACACTGTTGGTGAAAATCCAAATATTGTTTCTTTGTGCTGAATAAGTTCAGAAGATTTTCGAACTGGTTTTAGGTTGATGAAAGTGCGCACCTTGCCTTTCCGATTTTGACCAGCTTTTAGATCTTTATCCGTTCCACCTGTGTAGCTGAAGCAATTTTTACTGCCCAGATAAGTGAAGAAAGTGTAACCCCCTTTCAAATCTCTCCCTGTGATTGCAATTGGTGCTGGTTGTCGTTGCTGTCGGTTGGTCGGTTGGTTATCTTGATCACCTTCATCTTCTTTATGTTCGCCTGTAGTCTTCTCTTCCCTGGCTGATTCTATTGCTGGTCTGGCGATTTTCGCCTACAAGTCTTCGATTTTATGTGACATCAAGCACAAATCATCCACATACAAAATCCAAATATTTTGGAGTCTTCTTATCGGCCAGTTCAGCGCATTCCTGTCTCCTTACTCCCCACAGTTTGACGCATAATTCAGTCCACTACAATTAAGAATATCATCAGTGATAATAGACAGGCAGCCTTGGCTTACTCTTGTATGTCTGTTTTCGATATAGAACTTTGCATCAATGTGCAGCAGTTAGATTCGCCACACTCCACTCCTTGTAGCACACAAAGAAAGAGAAGAAAGTAGAAGAAATGCATAATAAAGACAGTAAACAGAGGTGTGAGACAAAGGAATAGTAATAATGAAGAACAATATAGTTTCATTGGAAATCATAAGTCACAAGGAGTGGATGCATCCGCGCTAGCCATTGAGAACGATCACTTTGAGCCATGTCACCAATTGTTTCCAACCATTGGCTTTTACTGTCTCGAGGATTCCAACCAGTCAGGAAGTCTACACCTTCCTAAGTGGATTAAACTAACTGTTGTGGATTTCATTGACTAGTGAGGTCATGTTTTGCTTTGACAGCAGCTAGCTCTTTTCCAGCCTGACCCTATGTCAGCTAACATTACCTGTTGTCGAGGAAGGCGATGACTAGGCATACGTAACACATGTCCTAACCATCTCAGTCGATGTAATTGCTTCACAACCTCGTCGATTGATTTCCTCTGCTTACCTAGAACTCGACGCCTAAGCTCACTAATGCTCACCTTATTATACCACTTCACACGGGAGAAAGATAAAACGCAGGCACCTATGATCGAAGACAGCTAATCGGTTTATGCTTTCCACTCTCAGTGGCGAGGTCTCACAGCCCTAAAGGAGGACGAGGCGGACTACTGAGCAGTACGCCCGCCCTTTGGTCAATAACCAGCCGGATATCACGTCTACGCCAGAGACGGCGTAAACTGGCATATGCGAAACTAGCCGTCTGTATCCGTGCCGACATTTCGTCAGAGATCAACCCGTTGGCACTGGCTGGTGCAACTTCTCAAATATGTGAAGTGGTCAATGTGCTCTACCACTTCCCTCCCTATTTCTAAACTAGAAGTCAGTGTAGTCCAGTCCTGTAACATCAGCTTACATTTGACAGAAGGAGCGAATCGCATGCCAAACATTGGTAGATTGCAGTTCAAGGTTTTCAGAAGACTCTGCATTTTATCAGTGTCCTCGCCTAGAATGACTATATCTTCTGCATATTCTAAGTGTGCATTTCAAACGCCTCTCTCAGTTTCCCATTGTGGATTTCCTGAAAAATGGCACTGTCATAAAGATAGATGCTGAATAAGGCTGATAAATATTTGTGCTCTGCACAGCATAGTGTTGAAACATTTTCCAAATTACTTCGTGGTTAACGTTATCGAAGGCCTTATCAAAGTCGCCGAGATCAAGGTAGAGTTGTGATCACCACATGATTTTCCTTACCTGACTGAATCCAGCCTGTTCCAGTGGGAGTCGGAGTTATGCATCCAGTGGAACTTCTATTCTCTCGCCAGAATTTCTGCCCAATATAATAATGGCCAGTTAGTGGAAAATGCAAAATCACTTAAGAAAAGAAGCTGAAATATCTATCGTATTCCTTTTCAACCGAAAAAAAGGGAAAGGGAAATTTCAGAAAATCAGTCTCCAGCTTACTGACGGCTACTACTTTGATGCTTTAAAATCGTAGTGAGGAATCGTTACCAGAAAGGTCCACTTCGTCGAGCTGAATTGCATGCGCTTCGGAGACGTTGGTTAGAGATGGCTGTATATCATGAATTGACAAAATAAGACTTCAAGAGTCTTTAAATTCTGGTCCAAATGGCTAACAAACTCGGCCTCATAAGCTAATAGTCCTCTTTTCTAAACCTAGTGCAGTCGTGGAATGTCACACCTGAGGAATCCCAAGTTATTTTCAATGATTTAATTGAATTCTAGATTTTCCCGTTGATTGATTGGACCGAAGTGCTCAGTCTCAGGTTGACATGTTGGTTGGCATGTGCAGATGCTTCGACGATGTCTGGATATTTAATTAAAATTTAATTGGTGGATGATGGATGACCAGCAGTGGAATCCAGGATGTGCATTTCGTCCTATTTGAGACTCGTCACTGGATCCACCTGCTAGTCACCATCCACCAATCAAATTCTAATTAAATGCGCAGACATCGTCAAAGCATCTGCACAAGAAGCCGACAGACATGTCAACCTGAGACCGAACACTTCGGTTCAATCAATCGACGGTCAAAAATCTAAAATTCAATTCAATAATTAATATGACCCGTTGCATAAGAGGTGGCTGGCTCTCGTGGCCCAAGTGGTCTAGTGGATAACGCTTTGGCTTTTGAGACTATGGGCAATGTGTTTGAGCCTCGGTGGGGACATCATCACACACTGGAAAATGCAGCTACATCCAGATGACGAGTCTCAAAAAGGATGAAATGCGCGTTGCTCTAGATTCCACTGCTAGTCACCATCCACCGATTATATTTTCAATGATCTTTTCAACTAATATTTCCTTCGTAACGAAATCTAACACCTGAGATTCAATTTAATCCAAATTCCCTATAAATCTAAAAGCATTTAGACAGATTACTTAACTGTTGCCTGTCTGTTTTGTGCCTTTAGCCTTTTCATCTAGTTCTTCTCCTCATCACACTGATAACATCCATCCATCATTAGTCTGTTCTTTTTTATGATAAATATGTTATCACACACACAAATTATTTTCCACACAAGACATTTTTCAGTAAGTGAATAGCACTTTTTTCTATTTTGCTATCTATATTATAACACCATTTTAGAAAGGTTATCATTCTGCAATATTCTTATAGCGTTAATAGCTTAGGATTTATGATGTTATCACTTGCAGCAATAACATTAATAATACTGGACATAATAACGTTGTCATTATATTAGTAATAATAATAATGAAAGCATTATTCAACCTGTCAGATGAGTGTTTCTCCTATCTACCTGTAGTCATGTAATCCCAATAGGAATACAAAAAGCTAAGGCAAAATAAGTAGTGTCATTAATTTTATGGAAAAAAAAACGAAGAGCAGTAACAATGTTATCAACAAAACTTGTTAACTGTCTCGTGTCAGAGTGAGCTAAGTAAGGTGTAGAAAGATCAAGGGGGAGAGTGACAGTTGGAAAGGGAGAGTTGCTTCAGTTACTTACTAATGAGAGTAATTATACATTAGTCATTGAATACTCAGTGAATGTAAAAGAACACGGAACATCTGTTATCATTGCTGACAGGCTATTCTTTTGTCTGAACTAATATAAATGATAATAATAATAATAGTGATAATCACCGCTTCGTGGCAAAATGAATAATTTATTAGCAATATGATATATTCATATATTAGACAATGAATTAACTTTTATTTTGACAAAGTTTACTCTGATTCATAAAACAATGTACTTTAGTGATGAATGTTATTTGTAGATAATATTTGCTAGTTTCCTTGTTTCTTGAAGTGTTTTATTTAGTTACCGGATTTCATCGAGAGCTGATATTAGTCAGAGATTCATTGGAAAACCTGTGTGGAGTACTGGATAGCTGTTTCGTCCTAGTTTGGGACTCTTCATCAGTGTGTACCCACCACCACGGTTCGAACCCAGGACCTTCTAGTTACAAGGCTAGCGAGCTCGTATGCCATTAAGCCACTGGAACTCGAACCAGTGGCCTATGAATTCTAACTTCTGCGAATTCACAACATAGCGCGACTCCTAGCCAATGTCTTCGGAGAGTATTTTTCCTCACGTCCGACCTGCTGCACCCTACTGGTCACGAATTCTCATAAAAACCTTAGGTAACTACCTTCCTGAATAAGACGAAACAGCTGTCCAGTACTCCCTGCAGGTTTTCCAATGGTTCTCTGACCAATGGCAACTCATGATGAAATCCTGTAAAATTTTCTTGGATTCCAAATGGGACATACGAATTAAAAACAGTACATCTACTTTTTTATCCTCTAACACACAGATGCCAATAGGTTCTCATCTTCTCCTCATGCGAACTCCTCCCCCGCCATCCTCAGATTAAAGCCGACTCATCACTTCCCATTCCGGTTCTAGTCAAGTGATGGCCTGGCGCACGAAATGGTTCATCAGTTTTCTTCGCATTTTATCCTGCATATTGGCTGAGCAGTAGGTTCTTGTTCAATTCGTTTCCAAAGTTTAATGCGGCTAATTCTTTCTAGATAGCCATCTGATCTCCACTATGAAGACAGAGTAGGCAGCTGATGATAGAAGCATCCAGATGGCTGTGGCGCATTAGCTAGCCTTCTAACCTATTAGGAAAGAGTGACTGACTTGTCACTGGTGTTGAGAATCTGAATTTTGTTGCTTACACTCAGTGTAAAAGATGAATGTCCGACCTACTTTCTCGATTCTAGCTTTTGGCATCTTCACCCGTGCTAGCTGCATGTATTTGAAAAGATGTTTACTAAATAAGTACAGGGAATGACCTTTTTTCATATTTCTTTCGTTGATGGTTATTTGTGCTTCTTAATAATATATGTGTAAAACTTGAGCACTGTGGAGGTAAGTAATTCCATATTAGTTTGATTATCAGATATATCACAGAGTGAAACAGTATTATTTACTGGATGACGAAGTTTCGAACAAAATTTATTGCCGTTCATAATCATTTCATCAATTGTAATCACATGACCTTGAAAGTTGAGTTCTTTAGTTCTCTATGTCTTCTCCTATTTGTCGTCGTTGGGGTGGTAGAATTTTCCAGATGTCCACGTGGGCAGGTGTTGAATCATCCCTATCGCACGTATTTGCAGTTGATTCGATAAACAGAGCTTCTGTTGTCAATCTCTCCCGCTACCCTGTTACATTAGATTTTAAAGCTGTCATGTTATCCCATCATCCTATTATATGGTTGAATGTAATCGCATGCAGTGAGTACTACAGCTGAACTATTATCTAGATTTGTTATCTTATTTTGGCCAACCAATCTAGATTTCGCTCGGCTTTTATGCTCGACTAGCCTGAGTGACTGCACCTGTTCTACTAGTTTGACCTATGTATTTGACCTGACAGTGATTGTAGACAGGGTATTAGATAAACTGAATTGTTTTGTTTAATTGGCTCCACACTGTTGATCCTTTAACGACAAAGCTTGTTTCTAATTGAGTTTGTTGGTGATTGAATGCCAACCACTGTTATTTGTGCCTTGTTAAGAATTCCTCGTGAGGTGGTTTCAAGAGTTCCTTCCTTGTATAGAATTACTACTGATGATTTAGATTCCTTATTGTTGGTGTCGTCATTAATATTATTATTATCACGTTTATTATTATTATCATTCTTATTGTTATCATTATTATATATCACTATCGCTACTATCATTATTTATTTTATTTCTACATTTCCTTACATATTTCTGATCTAAATAAGATAAGAAATCTAGAGAATAGTTCAGCCATAGCATTAAATGCAGTCACACACAACCATACATTAGGATGGGTGGGATAGGATGACAGCTGTAAAATCTAATGTATCAGCAGGGTGGAGGTAGAGATTGACAACGGAAGCTTTGTTTATCGAACCAACTGCAAATACGTGCGATAGGGATGATTCAATCGCTGTCCATGATATCTGAAAAATTTTACTACCCGAACGACGAAAAATATGAGAAGACAAAGAAAACTATAAAACTCAAGTTTCAAAGTCGTGTGATTTTAATTGACTAAATGATTCTGAACAATACACTTTGTTCGAAACTTCGTCATCCAGTGAATAATACTGTTTCACTGGTGCTTCTTACTGTTCTAAGGTTGTTTCCATCACCTTCGTCTTCTGTCTTTGCGGTTCTTCTGTCAGTTCTCTGGTTTTAACTTGCGTAATTTACCAATTCACTAGTACCTTAGCCGGTGTGAAACCCTGTGAAGAGCGAAGGTTGGTTGTAAGGCTAGCGACCCTACTCTAAGAAATCACTTCAGTCGATATGGAAACTTCAAGGCGAAAGAAAAAAGTAATAAGAATCGTTGTAATGTAATTTCACTCCTACAATTTTTTTTCCATTCTTTTGTGATTAGCGCTGAATATTTTCGTAAACTCCTGATTGGAGACTTTGAAAATGAATATCGATTTTGAGTACCAAACGATACACCGCAGACAAGTATAAACCAAAATAAAATTTTTATCTTGACAATTGTTTCAATCTATGATAGACCTGCTATCAAACACTAAGATGACATAATCTTTATTTTGATGCTATGATTGACATCCCACATTAAATTCTTTTGGTTAGGAAGACAGCAACACTTGAAGTCAGCTTTCGATTTTGTGTCCTAATTAGTAGGGAATATTTTTTTACGATTTCTTCACCTAAACTTTTTTTCATAAATGACATTTCAATATCTTCTAACTTCAAGACATCTGTAGAATTCCCGTCCCAGGTCGCTGACAAACCATAAGTTTCATTGTTTTAACTAGTTTCTCCGTGTAATGAAATAATATAGAAATGTAGAAGGGCATTTTTCTGCCCTTTCAATGTATGATAAAAATGTTTATTTATTGGGATTTTATTGGCTGAAAGCCAGATCATGGATCGGTGTCAATTACAGAACCACTGGAAACATGAGAGTACTTAACGAATGTTTAACTCCAGATTCGGAATCTTCAGCGGTACACCCGGGGTGATCGAATTCAGAACCTTCAGGTTACGTGGCGTTATCAAATGGTTTACCCATAAAACTCTAATCATGATATATGGCACCATATTCAGCTAATGTCATATGTCCGACTTAATGATGAATAATGACTTTTTACAACAGCTCCTAGCACATTCTTTCTGTATACAGTCCTTCATGAGTGAGAATTCGACTGGTTTTAATTAAGATCATGTATCACGACTAGGTAGGATTTAGAATTTATAAGCCAATGGATTCCGGCCGATTGGTCAAATGAATAATGCGCTCAACTTGTAACCTTAAGGCACTGGAATCCATAGTAAGGAACCGCCGCATAGCGTCCTCCATGATTTCCAATAGTTTTTGAACTGACATCAATTTATTTGACTGATTTGTCGTAGTTCTTAGATAGCAGTCTGTTTGGATTTGTAAATCTCAGAGACTTTCGATCAATGAGGAAAGACTTATTTCCATAAGCGATTCTAGGGTATATTCATTTTCTGATACTTTTCTAATCAAGAATCAAAAGATTTCGGACACTTTCATTTTGAAGAGACATACTATATATGTGTTTCAGAGGGGTGGCATGCATTGCTCACGACATCGTTAGACGGCCTCCTCAAAGTAATGCCTGGTCAATCCATCTCCAATTTCTTCTACATATTTGTTGCGCAATCGACGCATGGTTGGTTTGTTCTCACAGTTCCTTGTCGCTAATTCTTTCTGGCTAGCTGGCTGGCTGGCTGGCTGACCTTTGATCTTCAGTATGGAGCCAGAAAAGTGGGCAGCGCTGTTGATTAAAGTCTGTGACATATTGAAAATCCTTTTCGTGACACACAGTGCAAGTTCCTGTCCTGTACATCTGTGTTGAAAATCCAAATCTAGTTCTTCATGCTGACTGACCACTTTAGGGATATCCATCAGGAAAAACGAAAACAGCAGGTTAAATAATCAAGATAATATAAATAATAAGGAATTCAAAGCCTCAATAGTTAGTTCATTGAATCAATATTAGTCAACATGTGCAATCGAAATATGCTGAAACAGTTATTACCATTTATAAAGAAAAACTGCCATAATAATAAGCAGCAACAGATAGGATTATATAAGGCAACTTATATGAACATATTGATTACATGATTACAAGCAGCAATTAATTGTGCTCAAAACGTGACCAGTTATCAATATTGTCATATCAAGATGTCATATCAAATGAAAATTATGTAATGCAGAATTATAGTCTACATCAATTATATGAATGGAAGATTTCATCATGAGCTGACGTCCGTAAGAGAACCACTTGGAAACCCTGGGAGTACTGGACAGCTGTTTCGTCCTAGTTTCGTAGTCTTCATCAGTACGCACCCACCACAGGGGTTCGTCTACTTCTCTGGCACCATACTTAAAATCAAATGACCAGCCAGCCAGTCGGAAGGAATTAGCGACAAGGAACTTTGGGAACCAACCAACCAGGGATCGATAGCGCTCAACAAATATGTACCAGGAAATGGAGATGGTTTAGGCAGAGGTTGGGGAGGCCGTCTAATGACATTGCGCGCAACGCAGGCCGTTACTCGAGTGGAATCCCAGTGAGAAGCGATGAGTAAATCGTTCAAGGGTGAAATGGAGATCGTGAGAGGGAGCAGATGAGAGATTGTGGGCAATCGTAGGTCCGGCTAAAGAGGACGATACATAATAGAAAAATGTGGATAATTTAGGTAGTTGGAGGCAATTGACAGGAAGCCATGAACGTGGGTTTCGTGCTAGTTGGCACTCACCAGTCAGCAAGAAGTATTTGCAACCGTAAAGGAACTTATATCTCTGAGCATCGAACCTGCTCCACCCAGTGGTGAAGTCAGAGACCTTACCACTGAGATATTCGGGGATCCAGCTGACCTCCTTTAGGATTGTAGTGGATACTTTGATTGGATACTAGTAACTAGTGTGATGTGTCTAGACTTGTTCAGTTTTCCCAGGTTTTCCAATTGTTCTCTAACTGATGTCAGCTCATGGTGAAATCTTTCGCCCTATGAAACTAAAGCCCTACAAAACCCGAAACTTGGAAATTATTCAAATCAATTAAGATTTCTCAGTCTGTTGATTGGACTGAAGTACTCGATCTCAGGCAGACATGTCAGATCCTTGTGTAGATGTTTGGACGACGTTTGTTCACGTTACTTGAAGTTTATCGGTAGATGGTGACCGACAGTGGAGTCCAGGACAAAGCACATTTCGTCCTATTCGGGACCAAGCACTTCGGTTCAGTCAATCGATGGACAAAAACCTAGTTGGAATTAAATAATAAAACCCGTTGCACAAGAGATGGCCCTCATGGCCCGAGTGGTCTAGTGGATAACGCTTTGACACTTGAAACTATAGACATTGGTTGTGAGCCTCGGTGGAAACACCATCACTCACTGAGGAATGCAAGTACATTCAGTTGACGAGTCCCAAATAGGATGAAATGCGTGTTGCTCTGGATTCCACTGCTAGTCAGCATTCAATAATTTTGGTGCATTTCGAAATGAAACTTTTTTGGTCTAATCCTATTCAAACTGACTTTCTAACAGCTTTAAAAAATTAGCATAAATATTACCATGAGAAATTGCATTCTGTGAACTTTGCATAAGTAGGGGGGGAGAGACGCTTGTAGAAAATGTGCTGCATATACGTGGCACTTGTTGACCAAAAAAATGACCTCGCCACATTTACACATTCTATCGTCAATATACATAAACATTTATGCATGAACAGTGAGAAATATATAACAAGGTCAGACAAATAAAATTAAGGTGATATAGTGGAATTGAAAAAATAAACGAAGGCAGAATAATTGTGGTCTAAAAGCTGATATATTAGGTCAATATTATATATGACCTCTTTCTGTTTAGTATTTATTTATTTATTTATAGACAGTGATGCCTGTCTTCTCTGTGTGTGTGTGTGTGTGAATTTATTTAATTATTTGAGTATAGTTATTTCGGTTCCCATTTTGAGATGTCTTCAACAACCACAGGTTTAATTATTCGATTGATGCTTCTCGCGTCTTTTATTTTTGTAAATATATACACACTGAACGTGAAAGTTTACATCCATTTGTATGTGTTACCTCAGTTTTAGCTATCTCACCCCACCGTAATTCTCAGCTATTACATAAATGCATACAGAATGTTTATTTTGTTCAAAACCCATTGCTGATACGCACCATCGTTGCAGCAATAGCTGGCGGAAGAAACGAAGATGTTAAAGCCTGTCAGAATCTGTAGGGCAAGATACACCTTTTCATCAACCTGAAACCAGTTTGGAAATCTTCTGGTTTCACGCAGCACAAGAGAACAAGATTCAAATTTTCAACACTAATGTGAAATCGGTTCTTCTCTGTGGGTCAGAAACTTGCACTGCGTGTCATTCACGAAAAAAAAAATTCCGACAGCCTGTTGCAGACTTTCATCAACAACTGCCATCTTCGCTGGCTCCATACTGAAGATCATATGGCCAGAAATAATAAGGAACAAGAAACTATAGGAATAAACCAATTGAACAAGAGTCGATCGCTCAACAAATATGTAGGGGAAAGTGGAGATGAATCGGGCATATATTAAGGAGGCCGTCGAATGACGTCAAACGCCATCACCAGTTGGGAAGAGTCGAGGTGGTATTCCTAGGTTGACATGGAGGGGAAAGTGTGATGAAAAGATGAGAGGGTTTGGTCAATCGTGAACCCAGATGAAGAGGACGGTAGAAAGCAGAACGAACTGCAGAGGTGTTGTTGAAGCCGTATGTTGCACTCGGAATGCAAGCGAATACCAATAATAGAATTGATGAGCCCTGTTGCCAAACTAGCGAAACTGCTGTTCTGTGATTATTATTTATATTATTATTGCTCCCTTGGGTTCCTAGTGGAACATAGGGCTTCAACTGCACGTCTCCATTTGTGCTTCTGTCTTCTGCTTTTCACCTGCATCCATGTTAGTCCATATTCTTTCAACTCCTCTTCACACGATCTCCTCCATGTCACCCTTGGACGTCCCACTCGCCGCTTCCCTTTCGGGTTCCACTCGAGGGCTTGGCGCGCGATGTCACCCAGCGGTCTCCTCAGCGAGTGTCCGATCCATCTCCACTTTCTCCTGCATATTTGTTGGGCGATTGGTTCTTGCTTTGTTTGTTCCCATAATTCCTTGTTGGTGATTCTTTCCGGCCATCTGATCTTCAGTATTGAGCGAAGACAGTTGTTAATAAAGGTCTGCAGCCTTTTGGAAATATTCTTTGTGACCCGCCCGCCAAGTTTCTGATCCGTATAGAAGAACTGACTTTACGTTTGTATTGAAAATCCGAATTTTGTTGGTGATGCTGAGTGACGAAGATTTCCAGATTGATTTCAGGCTGATGAATGTGTTTCTCGCCTTCCCGATTCTCGATTTGACATCCTCGTCCGTCCTCCTGTAGTTGAGACAATGCTCCCTAGATAAGTGAATGAAGTAACCTCTTTCAAATCCCTCCCGTTGATGGTGATTGACGTTGGATGTGTTGCTGTTGTTGGTTGGTTATTTTCATAACCTCCGTCTTGTCTATGTTTACCTGGAGTCCTGTCTTTGCTGCTTCTTCGACCAGTTTGTCGGTTTTCGCTTGTAAGTCTTCGATTTGTGTGACATCAAACATAAATCATCCACGCGCGAAATCCAGGTCTTCTAGGTTCTTCACGTCGGTCCAGGATATTCCTGTCTTCTCGTTTCCCACAGTCTGACGCATAATCCAGTCCACCACAATTAGGAATATCATTGGTGATAGTAAGCACCCTTGTCTGACTCCTGTGTTTACTCCAAACGCCTCGCTGAGTTTTCCGTTGTGGATCACTTGACATGTGCCGTTGTCGTACAGCTGTTGAATAAGGTTGATGAATATTTGGGGTACGCCATAGTACTCGAGTAATTTCCAAATTACTTCACGGTCAACGCTGTCGAAGGCCTTCTCAAAGTCTATAAAGTTGAGGTAGAGGTTTGATTGCCATTCCATGCTTTGTTCGATGATGATGCGTAGAGTTGCAATTTGGTCAGTACATGATTTGCCTTTCCTGAATCCAGCTTGTTCTGGTCGGAGTTCTGTCTCCAGTGCGTCCTTTAATCTCTCCAGGATGATGCGACTCAGGATTTTACTTGGCGTCGATAGGAGCATGATTCCTCGCCAGTTCTTGCAGAGTCCTAAGTCGCCCTTCTTTGGTAGTTTCACGAGGTAACCTTTCCTCCAGTCAGTAGGCACCTTTCCCTCCTTCCAGACCTTTTGCAATAATGGAGTCAGCATGTCTGCTGTAGTCTCTGGGTCTGCTTTCAGTGCTTCAGGGGGTATTCCATCTGGTCCGGCTGTTTTTCCAGCTTTCAGAAGCTTGATTGCGTTCAAGACTTCAGCTCTCGTTGGAGGATTGGTGTCAACTTGCAGTTGTGTGCGCGCTGTTGTTGGTATTTCTGGACGGGTTGCAGGTGATGGTCGGTTCAAGAGTCCTTTGAAGTGATCCGCCCATTGTTTAATCTGTTTTTCTTCCTTGGTAATTGGGTTCCCTTGGCTGTCTTTTATAGGTTTCGCTTGTGTTGGTCTCTTCCCGGATAGAGATTTGGTTATCTGATATAGTGTCCTCAGGTCCCTTTTGCCTGCTGCCTTCTCAGCTTCAGTAGCTAGATTGTCGTAGAATCGTCTTTTGTCCTTCCTAGCACTCTTCTTCACTTCTTTGTCCAGTGCTGTGTAAGTTGAGCTCATCGTCTCCTTCTCCTGTCCGTCCTTGCATTGAATCATTTTCTCTTTCACCATTCTCCTCTCTTCTATTAATTTCCAAGTGTCCGTTGAGAGCCATTCCTTGTCTTGTCTCTTCTTTCTTCCTAGAACCGTTGAACACGTTTCGTTGAGAATCGCCTTCAGAGACTTCCAATGTTCTTCCACGCATGATTCTTCAGTGATGTCGCGTAGTGTTTCCTGCTTTGCTCTGACAGTTGCAGTGAAGTGTCTTTTGTGGTTGTGTCCTTCAGTAATTGAGTGTTGAACTTGCATTGTGGCCTATCCCCAGCTATCCTCGAGGCTTTTAGTTTCACCTTGAAAGTCCCTTCTACTAGATAGTGGTCTGAACCCACATCTGCTCCTCTCCTTGACCTTGTGTCCAGTAGGCTCCGTCTCCACTTTCTTGAAATTGAGATGAAGTCTATTTGGTTCTTGGTGTTTCCATCTGGTGAAATCCATGTCGTCTTGTGTATATCCTTGTGTTTGAACACACTACCACCAATCACCAAATCATTGAAGGCGCAGAAGTCTGAGAAGAGTTCACCATTGTCGTTCATTTCGCCGAGGGCCTCACGACCCATGGTGAGTTCTCTTCCTGTGTTGTCTCCTCCCAGCTTCGCATTCATGTCGCCCATCAGGATTTTGATATCGCCATTTGGGACGTTGTCCATTATTGCTTGTAGTTGTCTGTAGAACGCCTCCTTCTTCTCTTGTTCTGAGACGTTTGTAGGCGCATAGCATTGAATGACTGTAACTTTCCTTCCTTTTGAGTTGAACCTGGCTGTCATTATCCTGGAGGAGATTGGTTCCCACTGCATGAGAGCTTTGGTTGCTGTTGGTGACATCATGATGGCCACTCCCTCGGTGTGCTCATGGTTGTCCTCTGGGTGGCCGGAAAAGATTACTGTCTCTCCAGTAGGTAGTTGGCACCTTCCAGTTCCGTTCCATCTGCTCTCGCAGATTCCCAACACTTCTATTCTGTACCTTCTCATTTCAGCGGCTATCTGGGCAGCCTTTCCAGTTTCGTACATTGTGCGAACATTCCAGGTACCCATCCTTACTTTTGCTTTCATCGAAAGAAGGCACATCGGCTGACTGGCTTCCCGAAGGCTTTCACCAGCCTGCGTCATTTCACTTCCCCGATTCCAGCGAAAAGTAAGGCTATTGCTTATGTTTTTAGAATTTTTAATATATTTATTCGTTGAAGTTTCTGTAGCGATTTGGTTGTTTTACAGGGGTGGAGTTGCTAGCACCACGCCCCAACCCTCCCTCTTTACCCGGGCTTGGGACCGGCGAGAAAACTAGTAAGCTAGTAGCCTAGCAAGCTAGTATCTGGCGAAGTTACTAGTTGACACGCATTTCATTCAATCAATGGTATATGCCACCAACTGTATCTTTTTAATTAATTGTCTTTTGGAGACGTATGAAATTTTCTCACACTTATATGAAACACAAAACAATTCAGCAAAGAATTAATAATAATGATGATATAATACCAATTAGAATATTAACTAAAATTAGGGAAATTTCTACAAAAATTGAAGACCATTCGAATCTGGATGGCCAAGGTAAGGACAATGTCTGAACTAGCTTCTTTTAGACGCATAAATTAGGCTTCCTAATGTGGACCCCAATGACCAGCCGTTGCAATATTTAGTAGTCGAACTCTTAAGGTGAGATTGAGATTTGTCGGTATGCGCTAAATGACCTTAAAAGCATGGTTAGCGTCAATCTTGTGTTCTGTATTCACAAGATGAGATAGAATAGCGCTATGAACAGATTTTGTTTGTCCTTTGCTTAACCACGCAGGGTGATGTTCGTAAATCTGACGAGAAATATGCCTAATTGTACGGCCCATTTAACTAACTCCACAGGAGCAGTTGAATTGGTAGATACACATGGAAGAGGCAAGATCAGGCTGTTTATCTTTCACTCCTGAACGCAAAAGAGGAGTGGTTTTGAAGACACAGCGTAATTCGGCGGCGGGGAATGCTCTTTTTTTTACCTCATTTCTAAGGCGCTGCGTTAGTATCCCGCTGATGTTGTCCCCAGTGATGTCTGAATGAATACTTATATGAAATGTTGATTAGTCAATTTGCCCCACATCTCTTTTCTGCAAAACATTTCACTGTTCATAAAACCGGTTTCCTCGGTTAGATGAATAAATAAACAACAAACATATTTGCAGGATAACACAAGCTTGTTGTATCTCGAGAATTCTCTTCAACTGCTTACATCCTAAACAAAATCACTTATAAGTTAAGATATTCTTAAACATACTTTGGACAGTCGACCTTAGTTATAGATACAAAGTATGAGCAACATTATTCCAAAGATGATGCACTTAGGCAAATTATCCAGTGTTAAAACCCCAACTATTTATATGATGATTAGTGTAGAGTTCAGACTTCACTTCGCGACAATGATTCACTGGGGAGAAATAGAAGATAAAATAACACAACGAATTTATACACATTCTGATAGAGAGTTCAGGAAGCTAGGGGTGAATTGTAAAGTAAAATTATGACAGAGACAAAAGTAGACTTAAGCAGATTTGGAAACCTCAACTCAGTAGGTGAAAATCGAGATAAAGTAGACTGTTACGCAACAGGATAAAACACAAGAACAAAAGAACTACGCTTATTAAGTCGAGTAGTGAGAGATTAATCACACTATCTGTTTGTAATCAGAGGTTGGATCGAATTCTTTCGACCGACGTTAAATGCTTCTCGAAAGCGAGGTAACCATACTTTTCTTTGTATATTGATTATTTTGAAAGCCTCACTAATTTCTACTTTATGCCCTATCTCAATTAGGTGTTTGGCAACTACGCTTGAGAACACTTTCTTACACTACAAATAGAGACTTTTAGGGATATGCTCGGAGAATCTAGTAGGCGCCCTTCTCTCAGTCCTTCCTAAAACCTTTCTGCCACAAGTGCAGGTGAATTGGTAATTGTGGTCGGAGTTCACATGAGTACGATACTTATCATCTCTTTTGACTGAGTCAACCTGCACACTGTGTTGTAAACTGAAATGAATTTGGATGTGGTAAATGCTCTTTTCAATACACCCTGAATTCTGTTTTCCATTCTCATGGATACTTCTTCACCTTTATACTCTAGAGGGATGAAAACTGACTTTTTTGCAGCTATTTCGGGTTTCGATCTAGGCTTTTTATTCGTTCCTATATTTCAACATAGACTTTCCAAGGTATCCATTTCTGATAACGTTCTTTTAATTGACTGCTAGTTCCTCTTTGTTCTTATCTTCTGAACACAACGCAATAACTGTACTGTAGAGCGTTTTTATTAGATGTCTCGTGTAACCACTTGGGCACAAGCTGTGATAATTCAAGTATTAGTCAATCAAGGTTTCTTTTCAGTCGATGGATTTTTCTATCCTTCCATCTTTTCTTCTTTTCATATTGAGATCCAGGAAGTGTAATTGACTGTCAAGTTCATGGTTTATAGTAAGTTTTTCTTTTGTTTTGCTAATTTGCAAATCAAATTAATCAAAAGCAATCTCCAGTCATCGATACATTGAAGTATGATTAATTTTCAAATCAAAGTGACTATTTCTAAGTGTATGGAGGAACAAATGATGCCTGTTTCACACACCTATTAGGAAGAAAGCTGACAGTAAAAGCGGTAAATACGTTTTAGATTACAAAAGAAGTTTTAGGAAGACATTTTATGATGCATATCCTTACTTAAAACATATTAATGCTTTTAAATAATAAATAGTCTTGTTTTAAGTATACTCAGGGGTTTAACGTTTCACAGAAAATCATTTAAATCCATGCATATTGCAGCACAACTTTCACCCCCATGGTAGTTCGTATAAAGAATGCTCAGTCATTTTACAAGTTATCAGTGTTTAAGTAAGGTGAAGATTGAACTCAGTCAATAAATGTATCCAAAGAGGTAGTGATTTCATATTGCAGCAGACCTTGGGGAAACAGGAAGCCAAGCAAATTATGGACTTAAAGAAAGATACTAGAACATAACAGAGTATGCAGATGACTCTTGTTTCATGTTTCCAAGTCTGCAAACTACGCAAATGAAAACCAGCAGGCTTGCTGGAAAGGCAGTGAAGACTGGATTTCAGATGAAGCAACCACCATGAATAGGAAAGTAGTCTTTTTCATTACTTGATCAGCGGCACAAAAAGGGATGTCGAATTCAAGATTATTATTATTATTATTGCCTTAGGTTCCCAGTGAAACATATTGATTCAACAGAACATCTCTACTTTGTCCTTTTTACTGCAGTCCTCTTTAGCCGGCTTCACTATTGACCACAGTCTTTTATCTCCTCCATGTCACCCTCACATCCAACTGGTGGATTCCTTTCAGGGTTCATCCAGGGGCCTGCAACGCGATATCAAGGCCACAGTCTCCTCAGCCTCTGTCCTAGCCATCTCTGTTTTATGCCAAATATTTGTTGAGCAATCAGCTCTTGGTTGGGTTGTTGTCAGCCAGAGTTTTCCTGCTAATTCTTTGTGGCCTGCCATTTGATCTTCAATACAGAGCCAGTAACGTAGGCAACTGTTGATAAAAGTCACCAGCTGGCTCTTAGTAAGCCTTTCCGTGGCACGTGAGCGGAGTTTCTCATCCATATAGAAAAATTGGCGTAGCATTTGTGTTGAAATTCTGAAATTCAGGATACGGAAAGCAAAAGAGTTATTCATTATTCTGAAATTAGTATTAGTTACAACATCCGAATTTCTTCACATGGTTGAGTCCTCTGAGACGGGCGCTTTAAATACGAAGCTTTGATTATCCCTCTAGACATACAATTCTTCTAGATTTTTGTTTCTAATGTCAAGTTAGGGATTCTATGCGATTTATTTGTGGCGTGTTGTGCTGATCAGACTTATCAGCAGTACATTATAAGGCGCTCGTAGGCACAAAAATATCGAATAGCAGAGAGATAGATTTAATTTCAAAGACAGGAAATAAACCGGTAATACAACAAAGCATTAAAGACAAGCAAAAAAGACAAAGAAACGTAATACGAAGGGCAGAAGTCGTTACCGAGTCTCTAGTCTTCTACCGTTACATTTTGATGCCGATGCCTGCAGATAATGAAGACCAAATAGCCTCCTGCTTTCCAGGAAAGAGACACAATGAGCTTTTGCGGAACTTCGATGCCATCACTGAGTTTGTGGCTGTCAAGAATCCAACGGAAGAAGTCATCATGATATAGGCGCTGCTTAGGGGTAGGACAATGGCGGAGTTCAACCTTGTGGAAAGGTCAGGTGATAAAGCGAGCTAGAAGGTTTTTATTAGGTTGCCACGAGCGTCGCCAAAAGCCTTTTTAAATAGATGGCAAACGTTTATCATCAACTACTTTCGCCTGATACTGACGCAATAGATTGAATACACTCTCACAGAGGCTTTTGACGGATAACAACATCATAGCTGTGGGAAGTATGACTTGGTTAGAACAGGTATTTGCTTGTCTGACAAATGTTTTGTGTTCATTTCCTGTAGAGAGAAGGAGATTACAGTGCCTTTTAACCTGTGACACTTTACTTGCTTAAAATATATACACACACATAAGCATAACAATATACACATAGCTTGCCCCAAAAAAGTACGTCTCAAATTTTGCCCCCCTCTAACACAAATGACTCATTGTCCTTAAAATTAAAAAAAGTTTATCTGAAAATAGACAGAACTTGACAAGTTAATAAACAAATCAAAAAGATTTTTTTCATTGTTCTCTATACATTAATATTAATTAAGAAAATTTAAATTTATTGTCACATAGATATTCTTAGTTCTTGTCTATTGAATTGACACAGAATAGTGTTGGAATTCCCGAGAGCCTTTTGAAACTGACCTTAAGTGAGCTTTTATGTGAAAAAAGACGTATAAGCTTTTTATAAACATACTACATCAATGTGTTTTGACACTTAGCATTTCATACTGTCAGCGATACCCAACCTACCTACCTACCTACCTACCCCAATCAATCATTCCTTATTTTAATGCATTGTGGTGACTTCCGTTCATTTGTCTCTACATTATGAAAATCGACTACTGAGGATAGCAATTTCAACAGGCGTAAAATTGTAGTGACCTTTGTTTTATTATGATTAAATTATTTTTAAATGTAGCAAGGCGCTTATCTTTAACTAATGAATAGGACAAGCATGACATTTTTCACACTGTTTAAATAGAACTTAGGGCTTCACTCTGATTCTGTGAAGTCGGTTTTAGCTGATTCAAAGATTGCCCATTAAACATTTCTTCCTCACGCTAACCCTTCCAAATTGCCTTTGAACTCATGTCTATTCAGGTTCCGCGATGTTACCCAACGGTTTCTTCAAGGTGTGTCCAACCCATCTCCATTTTCCATGCATCAGTTTTTGTAGGGACTTAGTTTGATTGGTTGAATGCTGAGGCGATAAATCACCGAAGAAGACACTGCGAAGTGATCGTACCACGTTATGAAATGTTGGAAGTTGGAATTTATAAACTGGGCACTGGATCAGGTCTCAGTAACTTAATGGTCTACGAGCTTGCTAGTCTTGTAAACAGAAGGTCCTGGGTTCGAATCCTGATGGTGAGTGCATACTGTTGAAGGGTACCAAACTGGGATGGGTTTCACCAGTGGTTTTTCTAACTGATGTCAGCTCAAGATGAAATCTTGTAACCATCTTGATTTCCTTCTGCATATTTGTGAGGCAATAGTTTGATGGCTGGTGTGGTAAGCTAAAAGAATTCCTCCTAATCCATTTGAATAACTATAATAATAATGATAATTTGTTCATTGAGACAAAGAACTTACTTGGATGAGAACTAATAATTTAAAGAATAATTTGGAGACGTTGAAGTGAAGTTACACACCGAAGCACCAGGAGGAATGTAAATAAGGAATGACAAGCTGGCTGTGGTTCTGAGGGTGACATGAAGAAGATGATGTGAGGAGAAAATAATAGCTCGTGCGAGGTTATGGAGCCATCCAAAGAGTACTGCAGAGAACAGGATTGAATGGAGATGTTCTACTGAAGCCCTATGTTCCAAATCAGGCCTAAGGGAAAAATAATAATGATAGGGAAATATAGTTGTAATTCCAAAAATATTTCAAATGGACCAGAATTGTGGTTCCATGAAGGTTTACCGACTTCACACCTATCGACTGCTAACAATCATCAATAGAACCGATAGGCATTGTCACCCATATTTTAGCTTTGTCGGTTAAAGGACCCTGTGGAGCCGTTGAAACAAAACAATTTTTTACTTTATCTAATACCCTGCTTCTAATGATTGTCAGGTCAAATACACAGATCAAACTAGTAGAACAGGGGCAGTCAGATTTGCCGAGCATAAAAACCTAACAAAATCTAGATTGGCTGACTCGAATAAGATAAGAAATCTAGAGAATAGTTCAGCTTTACCCCCTCACTGCATGCAATAACACAGAAATCTACAATAGGCTGGATGGGATAGGATGACAGTTTTAAAATTTAATGTCACAGAGGAGAAATAGAGATTGAATAAAAGAAGCTTTGTTTATCGAATCAACTGAGGGGGATATGTCTAATAGGAATGATTCAACGCCTGTCAAGTCGGATATCTGGAAAATTCTTTTACCCCTACGACAAATGGGAGAGTACGATGAAAACTATAAAACTCAACTTTCAAAGTCGTGTGATTATAATTGATATGATTATGAAGAATAAATTTTGTTCGAAACCTTGTCATCCAGTGAATAATATTGTTTCACTGTGTGATGTATCTAATAAATAAACTAATATAGTCTTCATTTATTTATTTATTCAGGTAGAATTATTCAGGTTTCCTTGATGCACGAAATTTGTACGTCAAAAAGTGGTGTTTTTAATCAGAAGGATTTTACAAATATTTCACAGGGAATAGTAAAGTTAGCTTCCTCATTTGCCCATAAGATTTTATCTCCTTTACCCATGATATCCTTCATGTAATAGTACGATATTTGGACTGTCTGCTGTCGTTTGTTTTTCCATTCAAGGTCTAGTATGAGGTGTCAGTCTACATTCCGCCTATCTTCAATTTTTTTTACATATTAGCTGAACAATAAGTTGTTGGTTGGTTCTCTGCACTATCTGAGTTCAGCGTTTCTCATCCTTTACAACCGGCAATCTTATCTTAAGTACTGACCAAAAAAGAGTAATTGTTGGAGAATTCTTTTTGCAGTAGCTAGTTGGAAATGCTCTCGGTGACAGGTGCGCTAAGTCTCTAAAGTCGCAAACAAGCACTGAAGTGATAAAAAATAACATCTACGTACTCCACTTCATTTTGGTTAATATCAGACGTAAGTTAATTAATTTTATACCCCTTCACTCTCCTTAATATCTATTGAGAAAAAGCTAAATTTTTTAGAAACCAGTAGCAGTAGTAATAGTTGAAATGAATCCTTGCAGACAATGAAGAAAACCATCGATATTTAAGTTTAACCACCGATTGAAATCCGTTAGATAACCATTGAAAACCAAGAAGTACTGTTAGACAGATGTTTCGCCTTTGTTTGGAACGCATCATAAGTACGCACCACCTCCGTGGTTCAAATCTAGCACCATCCGGTTACAAGGAGAGATCACAGACTATTCAGGCACTGGGATCCCACTCAATGACCAGCCCATCGACAATAACCTCTACCAATTTATCATTTAAAGCAACTAGGTGCCTATGTGATCACTTAGTGTTTGTCCTCACACCCGATAGGATGGACCCCACTATTCACAACTTTTCACTAGAATCTTCAAGTATTCGTTTTTGTAGGGATTTTGTTTAACTGATTGGAGGACATCATCATGAGTTGATATCAGTTAGAGAACCAATGCAAAATCTGAGAAAACTGGACATTTAGCTGTTTCGTGCGTCCTAGTTTGGGACTCTTCAGCAGCACTCACACACCACAAGGTTTCGAACTCAGGGTATCCTAATTAGGAGGCGAGCTCCAACCAAACAAACAAAATTCCTACAAAAACCAATACTTCGAAATTGATCTGATGCTCACTTGCGACTGGCTCTATTAAGGTAGTTGACCTGGGGTTCTAGTGGAAAGCGGTGATCAGTAAGCTGCAGCAGGTTAAAGGTTAGGCAGTAACTCATTTAAGAGGAAATTGTGAGAGGAAGAGGTTTAAATTCATGGACTGGCCATTGTATCGGGTCCCAGTGGCTTAATGGTCTACGAGGTGACTAGAAGGTCATGGTTTCGAACACATTCGGTGGGTGCGTGCTGATGAAGAGTCACAAACTAGGACGAAGAAGCTGTCCAGTACTCCCAGGTATTCCAATAGTTCTCTAAGTGATGTGAGCTCATGATGAAATCCTTCAACCAATTTTTACTAGAACTCCAGGCAATCTGTAAGTCATGGTTTCGAACCTTGACTTTGTGTCTGTACTGTTGATGACTCCCAAACTAGAAGAAAACAGATAACCAGTACTCCCTTGTAGTTTTCAATGATTCTCCTACTGATATCAGAATCCGTCGTCAAACTTTAAAGCAGTAATAGGGATACTACTCCTAATTTGGGTCCAAAAAGTTGAAAAAGTGAAAATTTCAGAAACGCTTCCAAATGATAGAGGAATGCGTGAAACGTGTTTTGGTATCCGTGACCATGGGATTTTTAGCTTGTTTAGGGCCTAACAGCGCCCAGCTAGACTGTCTTGATTATAACTCTAAAATCCTATAGTAAACACAGCATAAGCTATATAGACGATATGAGCTTGGGTTAAATGGTTCTCATGGCTCGCTCATATGACTGTGTATGGTTTCCTGTAGTCTTGGCAGACGTACAGAAGATATTTGCATGCTAAAATGGTTGGCAGGGATAACGATTTCATTGAATTTGGAGGCTGCTGGCTCCGTTTATAAGGGCCTATTGTCACTATGGCGTTGCTATACGTGCTACTTTTTCATATAATAATACGTTTGGCTAGTCTTGAATGCGAAATGCAGTGCATAATTGATTGAAGCGATCAATGATCGGCATAACAATGCTTACCTATGGACTACTATGTTTACTAACTGTGCGAATAGTCCACCAAGGTAGAGGGCTGTTGAGTGGTTGCGCCACAGGATGATCCTGCATACCGGTATCGTCTTGCAAGAGGCAGGGATGGGTGTGTTTGGTTCTCCTGAAAACCAACAACTAGTCAATGGTTGTATCACTGTTTGAATAAACTGGTGGATCCTATGCGTCGGTGGCATGTTGATTAGGACACTCGCCGACCATGCACATGGTCCGGGGTTCGATCCCCGACCGACGCACTCATTTACCTCGCCAAACCAGTCATAAAAGTCGGTAAAGAGGAAAGGTTGTGGATGAGGCTAGCAACCCCATCCTGTAAAAATTTATACCACTACTACAGAAACTTCAAGTCTCTAGTTTGAAGTCCTATGTTCCACTGGGAACGTAACGGGATGGAAAAAAATAATAATTCGAATGAATTTGTGTAGACAATGGAAAAAACTGATAGTCGATATTAAACATTAGAATAATTTAGAGGAATAAAATGTATGTATAATATATGTGTATTTTTTCACCTTTATTTTGCAGTTCGGGAATAAGAGACGGAATAGTGACATGTTTGTTTCTGTCTAGTCTTTTAGGCCCATTTTAGTCTGCATCTCATATACCAGAGATAGACAGATAGATAGATTAAAGTGCATAGTGCGTACAGGTGGAGGATTTAATGCATATATACATATATATATATGCTTGGATGGGTTGGTGACAGAATATTAAATAAAATGTATACACATAGAAAACAAGTGTAACAAATACCAAGTCTTACATCAAAAGTATAAAAGGAGACGACAGGATGCCAGGTGGGAGGTTGAAGGCTTAACACTGAGCTTTATATATATATATAGAATGGGGAATAATTCCCCAAGGGATTCATAAACATTTATTCGTTCAATCATTCATTCTATTATTGTTGCTGTTAATGTTCTATACTTTTTTTAAAAAAGCGTTTTATTCAAACGAGAATGTGGAATTTTATTCGGTCTCTTTGTTTATCTATCTATCTGTTTTTGATACATATGTTTTTAGGATTTATTGCCTTTCGTCAGTATGATTTTTAATTTTTAGAAATGGCTGTTTGTCACATTGAAGAAAAATTGAAACTGAGGCTTCTGCATTTTAAGATTAAAACTGTCTGTATACAAAAAGCATAAGAATTTAGCAAATAGAACTGAATAGCTTTTGTTGAACTGCTGTATATTGTTATCGGTTCACTCACTAGTGTTTCCTTGTAGTGAAGTCGACGAACGAAATATTCTGTCAAACTTAAGAATTTTATATGAGCTTGCTTTGTAACTGGAAGGTCCTGGATTCGAACCCCAGTGGTGTGTGCGTACTGCCGTATCTCCCAAAATAGGACAAAAATGCCTGTCAAATACTCATTGTGGCTGGTTTTCAATGGTTCTCTAAGTGATATCAATCGGTGGTCGAACTTGTAAAAACAAATCTAATCCTTATAAACCATCTCTTGAAAACTTAATAATTACCCTCTTGCTATATCTGTGAATATGCTGTCACATTTCACTACAATCTACCCTTTTTATACGAAACGTTTGCTGATAGAAATAAGCAAAGGTATGCGGAGTTGAAGAGAGGCCTCAAAATAAAATGTATGCATTTTATGCCACAAATTATATTCCTCGTGCATTTTGATGAAGTAAATAACATAAGTGAAATTCTTATGGAAAATCACGAAAATAAAATATAGCGAAAATATTCATTCAGACATCTATAAAACACAAAATAACTGAGCAAAAAATATCCTTTTCGATAACTTCCTCCTCGTCTTGCTCTACAATTGTATATATTTTACTTTTATTATTTCTATTATATTTATGGTCCTGTTGCTTCTTTGTTTTACTTTCATTATTGCAAGCATCAACTTATCTCTATGAGTGTTGTAATCTTTGTTTTCCCCTCACCATATGATTATATTCAATATTTTTAAACATGCTAGGATTTCTATATCGCATCGACAATACTGTGTGAAACAAGCCCGCGGCCATTTTTCACTTGTATTACCATTATTACTTTAGCTGTTATCATTATTACTATTATTTCTATTTTATATGCTGCATGTTTTTGACATTACCCTTATTGTAAATGTGGAAAATGTTCTGTGTAATTAATTTTATTTATAATTTGATGAAATTAGATGCAGTATTGTGATTAATGCTGAAAATTCCATTCCATATCACAAGTACTGTTTTTGGAATAAAGTAAATCATTATTATCATATGTCTGTATACATAAAATAGTAGTCAGTAACAATATCAGTGTTTCTTAAACAATATCGATTTGTTAAGTAAGATCAATGGAATTGAAGTTCATTAAAGATGCATAAATTATAGTAATAATAATAATATAACAGCAATTAGAATATCAACTAAAATTAAGAAATTCCTACAAAAATTGAGGATCATTCGAATCTAAATGGCCAAGGTACGGCAGTGACTGAACTGGCTGCTTTTGGACACCTCGGCAATATTTAGTAAACGAACTCTTAAGGCGAAGCTAAGATATGTTGGTATGCGGTAAGTGACCTTGAAGGCTTGGTCAACATCAATCTTGTGTTCTGTATCCACAAGACGAGATAGAATAGCTCTGCCAATAGATTTTGGTTGTCCTTAACTTAACCAGAGAGGATGATGTTCGGAAATCTGTAGAGAAACATGGCTTATTTAAAGGCGTATGTAACTAGCTCTATAAGAACTGTCAAACTAGTAGATACACATCGAAGAGGCGAAATGAGGTAGTTTATCTTTTACTCGCGAAAGCAAAATAGGGATGGTTTTGAAGACACAGCATAATGCGTCAGCACTGAATGCTATTTTTAATGCATTTCTAAGGCATTGTGTTAGTATCTCGCTGATGCTGTCCCAAAGGAACTGAATTTCTAAGAATAAGGCCTTTTTTGAATTGCTGGTACCTTAGGCTGCTTTGATTTTAGATTCAAATTGTTATCAATAAACTTTTCTGGATAACCGTTTTCACTTAGCAACCGTTTAATATTATGAAGCTCCTTATCAAGACATTCATCCTAGCAGATTTCTCTTGCTCTGTGAACCAAGCACTTTATCAGATTGCGTTTGTATTTCAAGAGTACGAAGTTGAAAACATGAGTATACTGACCCGTTGATGTAGATTTTCTACATACACTCTTCTGATTGTGCCATCCTCTTTTCTGGTCATAAGGACGTCCGGAAATGAAATACTGAAGTGTTTTTCTTTCTCAATATTAAAATTTTGTTGCAGGATGAACCTCGTTAAATTTGTCCAGAATGTTCTTTGCTTTCTTATCATTTTTCTTAATCAAAAATATATCATCCATGTACCGACAATACAATTCGAGTTCATTATTAACATGCTTCAACGGCCCATTTTTCTAGTTTCGCATGGAAGGCGTCGGCTAGAATGGGTCTTAATGACGACACCATCGCCATACCATCTATTTTTCCATATAGTTCCTTATTAAATAAAATAATAAAATAAAACAAATAAATGGAATAATTTCCTAACAATACTATTGTCTATAACAAAGTCTAAATTTCATGGTTATATGAATAATTATCAATCATTTTTACCTTTTTTTAGAGGGTAGACCTACTGTACTTCAACGAAATATGAGCTCCCCTCATTGTATATTCATTTGAAAGCTGTCCAGCGTGCACAGGTGAAGAAATACCCATAAGAAGAGAAAACAAAATTAAGGATGTATTGAAAATAACATTTCCCGCCGCCAGAATCACTTCATCTTACAACACAGAGTGCAGGTTAACTCAGTCAAAAGATGATAAGTATCGTACTCATGTGAACTCCGACTAAATTTACCAATTCACCTGCACTTGTGGCAGAAAGGTGATAAAAAGGACTGAGAAGAGGGCGTCTACCAGATTTTCTGAGTATATCCTTAAAAGTCTCTGTCTGCAACGCAGCAAAGCGTTTTCAAGCGTAGTTGCTACACACCTAATTGACACGGGGCATACAGTAGAAATTAGTGAGGCCTTCAAAATAATCAATATACAAAGAAAAGTATGGTAACTTTGCTTCACAGAAGCGGTTGCTATCACAGCCTATTGCTATCGATTCAACCATGCATACAGAAGCATAGTGTGAGCAATCACTTACTACCCTGGTCACCGTGGTGGTTTTGTTCGTGCTTTTGTGTTTTAACCCTGTTGCATAACATTCTACTTGATTTCGATTTTCACTTACTGAGTTGAACTGACTTTTAAGTTGACAAATCTACTTTAGTCTACTTTTTTCTCTGTCATAATTTCACTTTACTATTCACCTTCACCTTCTTGAACACTCCATCTTAATATGTATAAATTCACTCTGAATTTCTGGCTTGTCGCAAAGCGAAATCTGAATTCCGTCCTACATAAATAGTAACTCTCTTTTAACACTAAATAATTCTCTGCCTACATCATCCTTGAAATCATTTTGCTTATACCTCCTAACTATAACTTGAAGCCATTGTAAAAAGTATATATTCAGAAATTTATCAACTTACTATTGATTTTTCATATAAGTTTGTTTATTTCATGTATCACACAGTCAGTGAAACAGTATTATTTAGTGGATTACAAGGTTTCAAACAAAATTTATTGTTCATAATCATGAAAGCATGAAAAATAAGATCCGGATTTTCAACTCCAATGTGTAGTCAGTCAGTGCTACTGTACGAATCAGAGACTTGCACTGCGCGTCATAAAGAGCACCCCAAACAAACTACAGACCTTCATAAACAGCTGTCTTCGCTCAATGCTCAAGATCAGATGGCCCTTCAGAAAAGATCCCCAACAGGAAACTGTAGCAGCAAACTAACTAGGAAACGATTGTGAAAATGATAAGCAGGAATAAATGGAGTTAGATTGAACATACTCTGAGGAAACCATCAAGTGACATCGCCAGACAGGCCCTCGAGTGGTACCTGAAAGGGATGCGACGAGTTGGTCGTCAGTGCAACAGGGACTTGGAGGAGATCATGTGAGCATGAGATGAAAGCATATGGGCAGACTTGGAGCCAGGTGAAAACTCTACTAGAGAACCAAACGCAATGGAGGTGTGTGTCGGAGGCCCTATGTTCTTTTAGGAATTAAAGGAAATAATAATATCAGTTATAACCACACAACGTTTGTTTAGGATGTAGGCAGTTGAAGAAAATCCAAAAAATAAAACGAGCTTGTGTTATCTCGTAAGAATGTTTCTCCTTTATTTATCCAAACTAATAAAGGTGAAAGACTGTATGTAACTTTGAAGTAACTTATATGGGATAGGCAAATAGGTGAATAACCACAATGCAAGCATCTTTGGACGGAAAGTGGTTCTAGGTTCGAACCCAGTTGTGGTGGGTGGGTACTGTGAAGAGTCCCAAACTAGGACGAAACAGCCGTTCAGTAGGTTTTTCAGCGGTTCTCTAACTGATTACGGCTTATGATGAAATACTGTAAGTGTTATTCTTTTCTTGTTTCATCAAAACTAGGTATATCGTAAGAATTTCTTGGGATGATCTAAACATCAAGTCTGATCTGGCTTACTCCATGAAACATTCAGCAAGAAAAAATCTCGTTTTATTTGTTATACATTCTGTGATTACTTAAAGTAGGAATTTTATAATATTCTAGATATGGTTATCGCTTTGAAGACTATATTTCCGACCTCGAGTAAACCCTTCCAGTCTGGTTTCTAAGTAATATTGGAACATTTGAAGACACAGTGACATATTCTGTGCTCAAAAAGAATTTTTCCCCACTATGTTTTTCTTTTCAACAAAAAAGGAATCACAAAGGGTCCCACTTTTATTATTATTACTTCTGACACCTTCTACATTCATCATCCGGCTGTTTTCTTAATTGAAACTTAAAAGAACGAAACACTGACATTTTCATGCTACTGCTGACAATATTCACAGTCTACCTCTATTATCACCGATATTCCATTTGCGTGGAGTTATATACTACTAATTCATTGATTGATTTAAGTAGTTTATTACCGCACACATCAACCGGTGTGGTGAGAGCAGGCCACTAGCCAATTGGTAGACATTAATTTACGTCAATGTCTAGGTCACTAATATTGGCGGTGAGAAAATATGAAGAAGGCTGATTCAACAACCAATCACAGCAAACTTAAACGTGGGCAAATAATATTCGCAAATATATGGCTTAACTTTCCGAGAAACCAGAAACAACCAATCAGAAGACTGTGTTTGTCTGCTTGAATAAGCTTTAATAATGTACATGAAATATATACAAATACGTGCTGATTTCCGTGATAAAACGATCTGTTTCCGGCCCTTGTCTTCTGTTGTTACACCGGTAGCCGTTGCATGTCAGCCATGCCGAAATGATTTAAGCACTTGATGAACGATATTCTCCTTTTCGAGCAGGCTCGTCAGCGGTAGACCCAACAAGTTGACTCACCGACGAAAGTCGAATCAGTTTAAACCACGTAAAATTCAGGCAAACTAAATAAGCGAACTAGTAAGACCCTGAATTAAATTCTAAATTTGTAAACTACATGGAGGGGAAATTTCTGCGCAATTATCTTTGAAAACTAAATTATTCTAACTTCAGTATGTGATCCTTTAAGTGTCATAAATGACAACCTAAATAAAGAAAGCATAAAGGCATGACACGATATACTACTGACTGCTTGGTATACGTAGTTGAATACCACCCAGAACGCGAATTAGTTGCCAAACTGTGCATTTGATATAAAAAATTTCAAAAGAATGGATACTGAACAAAGAGTGCTCTTTTCTATTAACCCTTCTATTTCAGCCTTAACAGTTATATATACATTATAGGGAATGAATGAATTAGTGTTATGAAAAACATTATTGTTGCTGTTTAAATAAAATCGAATCAAAAATATTGATAGATTGCAACTCATTAGCACCAACAAAATAATAAACTGAATGTCAGAAAAATTACGAAAGATAATTGTAAGCGAACTATCGCTTGAAATTAAGTCACGCGTAGATAAAGGCTATCCCGGTCCAGAACAAACAAGAAGCCGGTCAGTGTTTCTACGGTACTATTAATAAACAAATCAATAATTATATATACAACAAACTTTAACGGTTTCAAGAGTACAAAGCACAACGCTTAACAGAAAGCAAGGTACCCCTATCAGAGCGGAATAACGTTAAAGCCAAAATTGAGAACTAGCCGGAACCAGACACGACCGTTCAGGTAAGCAGTCAGTAGAAGAATAAACCCAAGTAAGGCATGGTATAAAACAGAGAGCGGTTAAAAGAGATAGACCGAGCACAGGCACAAAGATAGAATTTAATTGGCTACTTAACCAGGTAGGAAAATACAGATGAAGATCAATAAATAAGATAAACTCGACAGAATAGTACAAAGTAAGACATGGGCCAGCAAAAATAACAGTTCACAAAATACTCTGATTGGGTCATGAGTTCAACTATCTGACTAAACTGATCGAGGTAAAAACACGTGCACACAGTTCATTAAACAAGCAGGGATAGACACCTTAGGCATGGATAATTGGGTTGCAACAACGATAGGCTGATCCAGGACAGGTTGACTTGATTCAAGGATGGGAACTGAATTGATCTTACAATATTATTACAAATTCATGAGTTTATAGTCTCTTCTGACGGCTAGCCAGGGCAGTAGTGGAGGCTCGCTGGACTTGCTTCTTGTCAACACGGAGCACTGGTTTTTTCACGCGAATCGCCGTAGCTTCTGATATCTGGAGCATACGGTGATTTGATTATTTTGGCAATTTATTGGGCATCCGGTAGATGATGATAGAGAAAGATTCTTCCACGCTGGCTGGCTTTGTGGCCAGCCGGTTTGTACCAGATTGTCCAATATCGAACTGTCAATGGTTTTTTCATTGCACCTTTATTAAGCCTTACTGGGAGATTTTCTCGAGCACGAAAAATCAAGTTCCTAGAACATCGATCAATATAACTCGCTCCACAAGAGCTGTTAAGTTGGTAGATACAATTAGAAGTGGCTACTCTAGGTACTCCATCTTTCAGTCGAGGTAGCACCATTTGATATCAAATTCGCGATAACATTACTATGATTATGACTGGCATGAACAGTAGGATGAACTAAACTCATCGCTGACTAACAAATTTATACAACTAATGACATATATATGCATAGAAAGTTATGTCGCTTTGCATATTTAATGAGAACTCGAGCAGAGGAAGTCCGTCACAGTCTGTGAGAAATAATCACAAAGAAATCAGTAGACCAGCAAAGATCAGAAGAAACTTCATCTCAATATCATATCTGACTGGATAGAAGACATTGTAAAATGTTCTTAAAACTCACAGCTTTTTTTAAAGACATAAATGTGTGAGAAAGTCGTTTTTCGTGTCCACAACAGCTTGTAATTTAGAGAATTCAATTGTCTTTCCAAATAAAGGTAAGGTGAAAAAGAAGTGGGTTTTTTTTCTTACAGTTCTTTATAAACTTTCATGGAAATTTTAATAGTGTGTTAGGAACATTTTGTGTTTCTGGTATGCAACATCATAGCAGTCTTACTAAAACGCAATGTATCCAATGCGCCCACCTAATCAAAACGCTACCTAACATGCATTACCGATAAAATACATTTATCAAAAGAATGATCACTTATTCAGAATGATAGTCTATTAGGCGATGTATTTATATATAATAAAATGTTTTGGTCATTTGGGGGCTAGTGCCGCAGAACTAGAAAGACTAAGGATTTAAATGTTACCAACGCAAAGCAGAAGAGCTTGGTTGGATGCGCGCCGGTTAGAGTATAATTTATAATACTTGAAGCATCCTCATTTGGGCTAAGTTGATATTTAGCTAATTTAGTTTTGTTTTTACAAGTTGATCACGGATTGATATCAGTCAAAGAATCGTTAAAATCCAGTGCTGGAGTAATAGACATCTGTTTCATCCTAGTCTGAGAATCATCAGCAGTACTCACCTCCCGCACATAAGGGTTAGAACTCAGGACCTACCTGTTACGAGGTAAGCTGATATACCATTCAGACACTAAGACCCGATCCAATGGCTAACCCATTTATTTAAACTCCTACCAATTCGTGATTTTTTTAGAGCTACCCCAAACAATGTCTTCAGGGGGGGGACACATCCTCATATTTGACCGGATGGACCTCACTGGTCAGGACTCCTTACTAGAACTCCAGGAAACTCCATCCAGTGGTATGTAACTAGCGAGCATCAGATTAATTTTCTATAGTCTTATACATTTAATTTAGTCCCAGGTGTGTTTCACCGTCATGAATGTTGGGCTGCAAGCAGCTGACTTAAGAGTCGAAGCTCTACGATGAAGTATGTGTCAATCTGAGATAGCCATATAAGATGAATGACGAAAGGCACATGCTATTTATACTCTTAGTATTATTACTATTATCTTAGGTTCTGAGTAGAACACAAGGTTTCAGCAACAAATTTAAATTTCACCATATTCTTTGGAGTCGTTCCAAGCTAATCCTACGATCGTCGATAAACTTTGACTTTCACAGCACGCAATCTCCTTCATGTCAGCCTTCCAGTGACGACCAACTTGTCCCCTTTTTTCATATTCAATTCAAGGGCCTGGCAATAGATTTCCCTCCATTGTTTTCTCACAGTGCTACCGAACAGTTGTTTGATGATATTTATTATTCTTTGGTCGGCGAAAGATTTCTTTGTTCTTCGTCCATCTTGAACCAAAAACCCCCTCAGCGTCAAACATTCGGATCGTTATCAATATGCTGAATACACCAAATATTCCTCAATGCTTTCAGATGAGTGGATTACAGTCTTGTTTTCCAGATCCATTTTAGCTTTATCAACCTGTGGTTGAAACGACTCTGCCTGGGAAAAATTGAAAGATATAACTTCTTTTAGATATCTTCTACTGTGAGGTCATTTAGAAAATGCTCCTCCAAACTACCAGGTAACTCGAAATATCTCTTAAAGATTCAATAGTGAATGTTGGAATATTGTTTAAGAAACATGAAACTAATGTCAGCTCATGATGAAATTCTGAAACCAATCAAATCCCTACAAACCATCACTTGAATACCAATGAGATGCTCACTGGCGACTGGCCCTATTCAGGTAGGTAGTTACCTGGGTTCCAGTGGGAAGCCGTAATCAGTAGAGGGCAGCCGGTCGGGTGTGAGGACAAATACTCGCCGAAGACATTGGCTCGCGGTTGCGCTATGTCATGAATTGGCAGAATTTAGAATTCATGGGCCATTGAATCGGGTCCCAGTGGCTCAATGGTCTACGAGCTCACCTTGTAACCGGAAGGTCCTGGGTTCGAATCCCGGTGAGTGCGTACTGCTGAAGAGTCCCAAACTAGGACGAAGCGGGTGTCCAGTACTCCCAGGTTTTCCAATGGTTTTCTAACTTATGTTAGCTCATGATGAAATTCTGAAACATGAGAAGAATCGAATAATCTTTTTGCAGGAATGTGAATAATTCAAAGATTGAATTAAAATCATGAAGGATTTCATCATCAACTGACATCACTTAGAGAATCACTGGAAAACCTGGGAGTACTGAACAGCCGTTTCGTCCCAGTTTGGGACTCTTTAGCAGTACGAACCCAACAGGGTTCCAAACTCGGACGAAATAGCTGTTCAGTAACCCCAGGTTCTCAAGCGGTTCTCTAAGCGATGTCAGCTCATGATGAAATCCTCCATGAAATCTAACAAAACCCCTACAAAACCAATACCTGAAAATTCATCTGATGATCACAAGCGACTGGCCCTATTCAGGCAGTTTACCTAGGGTTTTAGTGGGAAGCCGTGACCAGTAGGGTACTGCGTGTTGAAGATGAGGCAATAATTCATTGAATAAGACATTACGAAACGGTGGCACTATGTCGTGAATTGGCAGAAGTTAGAATTCGAGGACCATTGGATCGGGTCCCAAAGGCTCATTGGTCTACGAGCTCGCCCTGTAACCAGAATGTCCTGGGTTCGAACTCCGTATTGTTGAAGGGTCCCAAACTAGGACGAAGCGGCTGTCCAGTACTCCCAGGTTTTCCATTGGTTCTCTAACCGATGTCAGCTCATGATGAAATCCTTCATGTAATCAAACAAAATCCCCATAAAACCAATTCCTTAGAGTTAAAATCATGCATGCAATCACACACATGCACTCAAACATATGCACAAACACTTTATTGATTTCTGTTTTTTTAGTGAAAACAAAGAAAATGTATTCTAATCTCAGTAAATATTACGCCATTTTCTATCCACTTTCTGTCTGCTACACTTTACGCAAAAATATGCAACACGTGTACTTGCCAACTGTCAGTCAAATTAATCAGCACTAGTTAGAGTTTTGAAAGAAAAAATGTCTAATATTATTTATTTGCTAAAAGAATGTTATCCATGGGTGATCGATGAAACACAAAAGATGAGTGGAACATCTACAATTCAACATTTGACAGTGCTCTATATGTGTGCCAGATAGCTGAATAGGTTGTGTTTGCTTATATACGAACACACACACACACAAATGTTTTACACAATATACAAAACTGGTAGCTCTATTCGGCTTCTGTATTTCTTAAAAACATATACTTATCACGCATTGTAAAAAAATACATGTGTTTCATCATTCGTTTTGAGTGAGCATGTTAATGATAGTAAACCAAACTTGCTTCTGTTGCATTTCCTTCAATCTGAATGATTAGCGACAAGTTGGTCTATCACAGTCTTTTGATTTTTTACTCAGGTGGTTGATTCTGTGTGATTGCATGTTACTTGCTTAGAGGCGAATGTTGTAATCACGTGAGATGCTACAGTTTGACTACTTTTAAAGACGTTTTACTAACCTTTTTTCAGGCAGCTTGAATATCTATTTTAGGGATTTGATTCAGCACCAACGCATCGCTAAACTTCACATAATTTACTGGATTCTGATAAGCCCAAGAAAGTAGGAAGATTGGGTTGGTGGCTATCGACAACTCTCCCTCTTTTCTACCGAGATTTTATGCTATGAAACTCTGTGTTTCACTCATACCGGGAGAAATGAAAGAAAAACCTTAGGACCAACTTGATACTATGCAGCTGACTGTGAGCTCTTTTTATTTCGATTCGTGAATCAGCAAAACATTTTCATATCGTCATATTGTATGGCTTCTCACTGCTGGCCACATCCAGTATTTGAAGCTGTCTATCGTATCTTTTTTTCAATTACTGCACTGTTAAATTTACACGAAACATTCTGTGTCAATGTTTTAACGGCTAATATGAATCCAGTTTAGTATAACTTTGGCGTGCTCTACTGATAAGAATTGTCAGTAGTATACCAAGACACGTTCATCGGTATAAAACATTAAACACCGAGGAGATAGATTTGATATCAAAGAAGGCAAATGATACGGTGTTGAGGAGATATATGTGAGATGTGAAAGGAACGAAAAGAAACACAACATAAAGTCCAGCAGTACGACAACGCGATCTGTGCAAATGGTTCGTTGAAGATCAGGTAAAGAATTTTGTCTATACAGAGACACCTTATGCCAAATAAACATTTCATTACTTAGCGTCTCATATTCTGAATAAAGCAAGAACAACAGCGGTCCATGCAGAATAATATGGTGCCATCATTTATCCCGTTAGTTTCACATCAGCTGCTGCTTACAGCCTAAATAAAGTTTGAGGTTTATATACAAAAAAAATGGAGAAAACTAAGTTGAAGCATGCGATTGACGAAACAACTTCCTACTGTCGATATGTCAATGACAAATGTGTAGTATGCAAAAACGAAAGTCAGGCTTTCTACCCATTCAGATTATTCAACAACGCACTTACAAATATTGTATTTACTATGGAACATAAAAATGATGGGAAGTTCCATTTCTTTGACATCGCCATGCAACGCCTAGAAGATGGTAGTCTCTGGAAGTTAATTTACCGAAAGCTTACATGGAATAGACAATATATGCATTTTAATAGTTCCTTGTCCAAATCACTATAAACGAGCACTAGTCAATACCCTGTAATATACAGCGAGGAGAATTCGCTCTGCAGAGAAATAAGAGGAAGAATTCACGATTCTCGGAAAGGTATTGAAAAGCAACGTTTATTCTCTAAGATTCATTAACAAGTACGGAAGATGTGAGGGCTCAAACATCAAACAAACCAGAGTTGAAAAACAGTGTGTCTTGATTCAACTAAGTTTTAAAGGTGAAGACATTACAGCAGTGGTCAACAGAAGACTGAGTACATCATTAGCCAGAACCAATCCTGAAGCTTATTTGGTGCCCATCCATCGAACAACATGCTATTCGGTGTAGTCAGAAGTCGACAGATACCCTTATCATGTTAGCCCAAAGTGTGTATACAAATTTAAGTGTATCTGCGGGAGCAGTTACATTGGGAGGACAGAAAAAAGGTACACTATCGGTTTTCTGAGCTCCTACCGAAAGGTCTACGTCCCAAGGGAATAAACTCTTGTGATAGCGCTATTACCAGGCATCTGCTTCATACTGGTCATGAAGTGGAAATTACGAATTCCTTTGGAATTGTCAATAGACAAAAAATCTCCATTATCCTCAAGTTTGCCAAAGTCACCCCTATCAGACGCCTGAAACCCGATTTATGTGTTCAGAAAGAAGTAGTGATCAGTCTTTCCTTGCCAACGTGGTAACTGGATGTCTTTATTCTTTCTTTCATTTGATTACATAATCCTTGGCTTTTTTCTAACCTCTTTGATACAGTGTAATTTCGTTTGTCTCTTGTTTTCCTGATTTGAGTTGAACTCAGTACACTGTTACCTAATTCTTTAGTCACTCAGCATCTTACGCATCTCTCACCTTTATTACGTAACTCCTCTACCACTGTATGCATACTTTTCTGTATATAAACCTCATAATTTATTTAGGCTGTAAGTAGCAGCTGATGAGAAGCCAACGGAATAAAGGGTGGTGCCATATTATTCTGCACAAATCACTGTTGTTCTCGCTTTATTCAAATACATCCGGTCCTAAAATGTCACCAAGACCTCGCCTACCCTGGGTTTATTGATGGCTAGTCAACTAAGTATAGTTTAAAACAGTCTCAGTTGTGAATTGAATCCCACCCCTCGTTTTTTTTTTGATTGGTAAGTACTGTACCACTAAGCAACTGACGCACATTTATCATCTTAGGAAACGTTTAAATTAGTTTCAAGTGTTGACTTGCAGGAATTTGATTGGTTACAGGAGTCAATATCAATTAGAGAACAACTGGAAAATCGGGGAGTGCTGGACAGTTACCTTGTTCTAGTTTGCGATTCTGTATGCGCTCATTGAGGTTCGGTTATAAGGCGAGATAGTGTAGCATTCAGTCAATGAGAGTAAGTTGAATGGCTAGCCCATGAACTCCAACTTCCACCGATTCGCAATATATATATATATATATATATATATATATATATATATATACATATATATATAGCGCCACCACCAGCTAATATCACAGGGGAGTAACTTTTCTCTTGCCTGACTTGATCAAACACACTAGTTACGACTTCTCACTAGAACTCCAGGTAATATCCTGCATATCGGCAGCCACTAGTTAGCATCTCAAGTAGATTATCAGGTGTTGTCGTCGTGTTGAATTCCAACAATATTATTCTATGTATTCTAAATGTTTATAAGATGAGCGGCAAAGTTAAACTTTCAGGACCACTGACAACCAATGAGCAAACGACCGTGAAAGGACCAATCACATGAAACAGGGATTTTCGATAAAGGAGAACGTACATTTATGGGAAAAAAAGAGGGTATCTCTCTCTAACATGTGACAGAAATATCTCACAGTTTAGCATAGGAGTGTCAATAGAAAATTCACACCACATTCTGTACATATATTCATCCAAATGACTATAAATGAGATTCTTTTGAGATCCATTTATAGCTTTAATCCTATTTTTCATTCTGCTCCAAAATCCTTCAAAATGATTCACAAAATCACTGGAATGCTTCACTCTCTGATGAGTGCTTCCAAGAGATGACAGAGAGTTATAACCTTTCCATTCATCAGTATGTATTATTGATCCCCATTTCACAAATCTGGTAATAATAGGTATTAAAGTAGTTGCCCTTCTATCTGGTATTCTTAACACGAGTCTTTTCCGTAAGGAGGTGTCGTATAAACAAATTACCTAAATGTTGTTGGCTCGCTGACGATCATGGTTGCATTTTTTCTTCAGCAACACAGTTTCTTTCACGTGCACAACGATGCCTTCTCCACCCAACAAAGAAGTAATTTTCTTCATTTTCCATGATGCAATGTCTCTGCAGTGCTGATACCACTGAACTGCTGAGGCAAAGCTATTCTCGGTTTTAGCGACTGTGGCTCTCACAGGCTGTTTTAAGACCCAGAAGTTACACATATACAAAATCTGTGTTAGGGAGAGATGCGACTTAACAGAAAATGTTCCTACGAAATATTAAAACTATCAGCTTACCTTCTCTAGTGCTTACTCGCCTCAAACGAATTGCGTAACGATGGACCCATATGGGTTCATACGCCATTTGATCCGATTGGATACTGGAACCCATGTACCCCATGGTAACTGCTTTTAGTCTGACCGCTATCCAAACAACCTTCTTGACATGGTAGGACCTTCAGGGACAGAGTCTCAGTCAGTTAAGCATGTTGGGTAGGCCGGGAACATTGGACAATTCGACATCGTTCGTTGAAGGGTAATTAGTGGTGCTTAAAGGTTAACTTGGCCAGATGAGCTTATTATTCATTCACTATTTTGTATTTCTTCAGTTAGTCAAAGAAATAAAAGGTCAGTTATTGTTTACCTTTAGGGTGTATTTTTATTTACGAGCCATAGGCATAAGCATCAATCTTTAGAGAAATATATTAGAGAAATAGTGGCTTTTGTTTAAAAGTAGTTAATAAACAAACAGTAAGGCAGTCAGTCATTAAAAAAAAACAATGAAATATTTTATCGTATCACTGTGAAAACCCTAAATTATTTCCGTCAACTCACTAAAAACAATCAGTCAATCACTACTCAGGTGTTTAGCCTACTGTAATTGTATTTGCTTACAATCTTCAGGCATATTAGCGTGATTAGTCCTACCTTTAAGTTACACAGGATTCTTCTTTGAATCACAAAACCACTGCAAACCTTCAGTCACATGGATTTGTACTTGTGTTAGACAACAAACAGATGAACCCATTCTCCAGTAGGCTGATAAAAGTATTCAAATGTTCAAACTCATGTCTTAAAACTGCAAGTTACTCGTTAAAAGTCGACGTATATAGAGACTTGCGTAGGAGAAACGTAGTTTTTGAATGCAATAAATTGAGAAGCTCTCAATGTCCTCATTCAATCTAGAGTTAACATTGAAGATGTTGTTTAGAAGGAGGCAGTAAAAGCTACACAGTTAAGGTATCCAGCTCTGACAATGCAACACAACAGCACCGAAAGGAGATGTATTTCATTTTGGCAAATTCAGGTATGATGAACTATTGATTTCTTAGAAATGACAGCTACATGACATACTGAACGCATAATAACATAATAGGGATAAGAATTACGGAATTAAGCTATTGACCTTTGAGAATTAATTTGCAGCTAGGTCATAGGTTCGAATTCCAGTGAGCGCGTACTGCTGAAGTTTCCCAAAATCAGAACGAAACAACTGTCAAGTACTTCTTGGTAGTTTTTAATGGTCCTCTCACTGATAACAACTGATGATCAAGACTGTAATTTAGCTTCATCTGAAACTAGCGCTATATAGTAGATAGTTCCGCTTCTAAAATGACACTTTTTAATGGTCTAAATACATTTTTTCATTCGCAGTATATAAAATGTTTGAAAATCAAAACAGAATCATTACCTATACAGATGTGAATAGGATTCAAGCCTCAAATGTATAACATTGTAATCTTTCAACCAGCATATACACATACTTGAAAATATCCTCAAATTTCAAATAAAATCTCTTCAACTGATCTAACTGATGCGAAGTGATACAATTTTTTCAGAAGAAGGCGAAGAAGCAGAACCAACAGTTTCAACGATGCATGAATTTCTTTTGACAAAAAAAAATTTCATTATATTTTCCTCTTCTAAGTATAAGCATATAACACTATTTAAACTTATAGAAAGACTTGTTATCTAAGCAATGACATGAATTCAACTGGAGTACTTTAATCAAGCAAAATAGAATAGAATGAAAAGTATGCGAAAGGTCTCTGTTTAATATATATATATATATATTATTTAAGTAGAACAATTATGTTTAATGTCACACAAAATCAAAGAATTACAAGCGAAAACCGACAAACTGGCCGAAGAAGCAGCCGGCGAAGACAGGACTCCAGGTGAACATAGACAAGACAGAGGTTATGAAAATAACCAACCAACCAACAACAACAACATCCAGCACCAATCAACATCAACGGGAGAGATTTAACAGAGGTCACTTCCTTCACCTATCTAAGCAGTAAGTATTATTTCAACTACAGTCGGAACAGATGACCAGAATCGGAAAGGCAAAATACGCCTTCATCAACCTAAAACCACTTTGGAAGTCTTCTGTTACCAATCACTCAGCAAAAAAAACGATTCGGATTTTCGACAAAAACATAAAATCAGTCAGCCAGTGCTTCTATGCGAGTGAGAAACGTGCACTGCGTGTCAGTTACGAAAATGATTTCCAACAGGTTATGATACACTTTTATCAATACCTGTCCCATTCTCTGGATCCATAGTGAAAATCAAATGGCCAGCGCGGCATCCAGAGAAAATTAGCAAGAAGAAACTCTCTCTGGAAACAAACCAACCGGGAGCCTATTGCTTAGCATATATATATATATATATATATATTTGTATGGGAAATGGATGTGAACTGGACATACACTGAGGAGGGCGTCAAATCACATCTTGCTCAATACAGGCCATCCCTTGAGTGAAATCTCAATGCGAAGCGACTAGTGGGTCGTCTGTGTGGCTGTGATATGGACGAGATTGTACGAGGCGGAAATGAAAGATTATGGACAATCGTAGACCCAGCTGAAGAGAGGACACCAGAGAGTAGAAAAAAGTGAAGGTGTGTTGCTGAAGCCCTATGTTCTACTCAGGAGCCAAGGGAATATTTATAAATAATGGTTATAAATAGGCATTTCCACAATCCGAAACACATATTTCATTTTGAATACACGTTTCATATGTAATCAAAGGGGTTGAAATCCCCCGTATTCAATTCAAATCCTTGGACTGCATTCCACATCACATTTTCTTCTTTGAATTTATATTCATTTATTTACATGTTTACCCGTTTCCGTGGGAAATCGGTAATGCTTTGTGTTTAATCGCAGTAGACCAGAGAGAGAGAGAGAAGATGAATAAATTGATGGAACTATTTCTGAAAGAATTCAACTGTTATAACTTTATAAACGATAGCTAGACAACTTATTATTGAATAATTAGTGCTACATTGAAAAGTGAATCAGAATGTGGACTATAAAAGATCTCAATGCTTCTGTGACAATATGAAAATCACCAGTTTCCTTGACATATATATATATATATATATATATATATATACTGCTGTTGGTTTGTACGGATTTGATTGGTTACAGGATTTCACAATGAGCTGATATTGGTTAGAGAACCACTGGAAAACCTGGGAGTACTGAACAGCTGTTTCGTCCTAGTTTCTTCATCAGTACGCACCTATCACTAAGGTTAGAACCCAGAACCTTCTGGTCACAAGGCGAGCTAGCTCAGAGACCATTAAGCCACTGAGACCCAATCCAATGGTGCATGAATTCTAACTTCTGCTAATTTCCGACATAGAGCGACCCCTAGCCAATGTCTTCGGCGAGTATTTGTCCTCTCACCCGACCTGCTGCATCCTTTATATATATATTTGTAATAGAATTCCTTAGGAACACTATGCTAAGGTGCACCCATCCATAATATTCCTGAAGAGTATTGATGACACTCTTAGAATCACTGTGATTATGATTCAAATGCTAACAGTGAATTACAAGTTCCAGGGGACAGAGTACCAACAGAGGCGTGACATTTTCGTTCGGAACAATTATCAGTAGGAAATTACAATGCTGTACATATTTATCAAAACTATCCGAATTAGAGAGGCATTTATCAGTGGAATGCACTTTCTTTGTTTATTTTTAAATTAGAAAAAAAGGGCAAATGACAGTTACCGCCTATATTCGCGATTTAAAACTGTCACTCAAATGCTGTCAATTTCCGATGAATAGAATTCCTTTGATCAGTAGACATTTGCTTATGTTTTACGTAAATACGGGAAAAAATAGTTTCCATTTTACTATAATAGGATAAAGTCAATGGTGATTTCTTAGGTGATTTTATGAACCGCCTTCTCTTTTGAACCTGAAATCTGCCCAAAAAGCGAAAAAATTCAAATTAGTTAAGAGATGAAGGGATCATAAATTCCTGGTTTTTGTGATATAAACTATGATCTTGGATCAAAGCTCTAAATTCCAGTAGTTACCAATAGTCATGATAGTTACATTTCAGAATGAAAGTGAAACAGAGAGTTTTAAAAACTTTGAGAAAACTAACCGCAAAATAACAAGTCAATCATAGGACTTCAACATCACATCAAAAATTCATCTTATTTCCTGCAGTCGTATTCAGCTGGCCGTTTGATCACTCATAAACTCTCACCTCGTCAGTATCAACCTCAGAGTTACGCACAACTCACCGTTTTCCATTCAGGTTCCCCCTGGCTGCCAGACTATTGGTGTCTCTCAAGAGTGTTGTCAGCATATATCTTATTGAATTTTATTTCTTCAATATGTTTGTTGGTTAATAGGTTCTTGGTTGGATCGTTGCAAGAAATCCTAGTCCCTTACTCCTCCCGGCTATCCATATGATCTGCATTATAGGGCGAATGAAGCGTTGATGAAAATGTATAATATCTTGTGAGAAACGCTTCTCATGACGTCTGTGAATCACAGAGAAGCGATAATTAAACATTGCTGTAGAAGATCCGAATCTAATTTTTTTGCATATTGCACACTGATTTCAATGTAATGAGTAGCTGCTATCTTGCTTTCCTGATCCTAAATAACGTTCACATCCTCATCCTTGCTACTAGTAGTTGAAACGATGTTCCCTTGATTGACAGAAGAGATTGCTTCCTTAATATTTCTCTCGTTGATGAGGATTGCTATTAGTTATTGTTGGTAGTCAAGTGTCTTCATCCCCTCAATCTTTTTTGTGCTCATTGCTTCTTTTACAAACTTGTTGGTTTTCCCCTGTGGGTTTTTAGGTTTTTGTGTGAAATTAGGCGTAAATCATCCACGAAGTCCATTCTTTCCAGAAGATACTTGCCTATCCAACGTTATCCTGTCTACTCACATCCCAACTTTTTTCGCATGTGCAAGTTCAAAACAATCAGAAATACCATCGGTGATGATAGATGGCATTGTTTCACTCCCATATACACCTCAAAGGCTTCATTGAGTTCTCTGTTGTGAATTACTTGACATGTAGCGCCACTGCATAACTGTTGAATGAGGTTAATAAAGGTTTTAGGAGCTCTATATCGTTCTATAAGTTTCTCAGTTACTTCATGGAAGTTAAACTAGCAATGAATATGTATATGTGTAACAACAGAAAACAAGCGCTGGCGACAGATCGTTTTATTACGGAAATCAACACGTATTAATATAAATTTCACATACATTATTATAGCCTAGTCAAGTAGACAAACGCAGTCTTCTGATTGGTTGTTTTTGAGTACCTCGGAAAGTGGAGCCATCTATCTGCGAATCATATTTGCCCACGTTTAAGTTTGCTGTGATTGGTTGTTGAACCAGTCTTGTTCATATTTTCTCACAGCCCATATTAGTGACCTAGACATTGACGTAGATTAATGTCAACCAATTGGCTAGCAGGCTGCTCTCACCACATATGTGCGTGAAAGAAAACGCCATTCACAGATTCCTTGCGACTATGAGATAAATGATCACAGAAGACAAGATTTGGCTGTCTTAAGGAGGGTATCAACCAGAGACAAAATGGATACAACAATACTTATTTATTTTTAGCCATAAGGATGGGCAACCCATACTCTTAAAAATCAAATAATGATAATGATAATTTGCTCTATTCCAAAAACAGTACTAATAATACAGCAAGGAATTTTCAGCATTCAGTACAATACTGCATATAATTTACTCAAAAAAAAGACAAAAAGTATAATAGAAATAAACATTACATAATAATAATGATAAAACGTTGTTATAGCAGCTACATAGCAAATTACTGTATGCAATACGGAGAAAAATATGCATAAAGTATAAAATTGTAGTAATAATAGTAATACCAACTAAAATAAAATAGCAGAGTTATAATTAAGCGATAAAAAGGGTGACACCATATAATACAGAAAGATGAACAATGAAAGGGTCGATTCACTGTGCTAATTACATAGTAACTTATGTGTTTCACGTCTAACAGAGTCTTCGTCACATAAAGTACGGGCTAAATAGGGTATTGTAGAATTTCTGTACTTAGTGGTACCAGTATATAACTTTTTATATTGACTTCTCTTCCTACCTGATGAGATACAAGGGGATAGTTGTGAATAAAGGGGGTGCAGAGGGTCTGACAGTATAGCCTTTGCCCATTTTGTACAGAAATTTATGTGTCTCTTGACTATAGTATTGGCGAGCTCATGCAGTGGCATACCACAAGCCCTACTCACAGCATTTAATACGTAGTATGATATAGTCTTTTTTGAGGACCCCAGGAAAGATTAATGGAGAGCAATAGAGTACAATAGGTAAAATACAGGGGTTTAAAAAATGCAAATACTGACTTCTACAAGGAGGAGGATACCTCCACAACTTGTTCACTTGAAAAAAATAGCCACTTGTTACTTCAAGCCGGAGAGGTGGATAAATTCTTCTGATGCTGCAATAGTTTTCTTTTCTAAATTATCAGTTATCACGATGATAACACTACTTTCCAATTCTCTTTTCCTTGAATTACTTTCATATGTCAGATGATGCCTAGTTTCTGCATTTTACATCCATAAGGTGTTTTCAAATTCTCCTCCTCGATACGCATTGCTAACCACTTTATTTACCTTTTTTTCTGCGTTATCTCTTTTCTTTTGTCTTACATTAAATTTTCATCTCCTCTCTAATAATAATGTGTCATCTATACCAGAATCGAATGATAATAGTTTTATGATAATCATACGTGCAGTTAGTTATTTACCTTCAATGAACAGCTTTGAGGAATAAGGGACATTTTATCCTGTTTTATGATTTGAACCGAGTATTCTTAGCTTGCTACAGTCAATTGAAGGCTAATCGTCTTTTCAAGAATTCATACATTTTTTTTCCTATTTTGAGTTTTTAATGGAACGTACAGCTTCCAATCTTTGAGGTTCTATTAGCGTTAGTATTATTTCCATTATACAGGCTTGCTTGGTTGGCGAGCATTCCACTACAGAAACGTTGATGCAAACAGTAGGTTTTAATTGCTAAAGAGTTTGAAAGGCTGGTTGAATTTTGTTATAAATTTGAAATAAAACCATTAGATCATAGGAAAAATAAATTGGAGTCATCGACATGAATGGAACTTCGTGAATACACAACAAAGGGGTGTGAAAATTCCTGGAATTACTAACGGTCAGACGTTAAAACTTAGCTAATAATAAAAAATGAATTTATCTAATACAAATAGGGTAAAAATAGGAAAGTAAGTGTTGACTTCAGGTAACAAACTAAGCGTTGAAAATTGATCTGAAGCTCCTTAGTGACTGGCTACACAACGAAGTTGCCTGCAGTTGTAGTTAGAAGCCGCTACAAGTAGCGTCCATACGGTAGGGTGAAAGGACGAATACTCGCCAGTGACACTGGCTGACGGTCTCCCTAAAATCAAGAACTCGTGGAAGTTATAATTCATCGGTTGTCCTTGGAGTCGGGTTCCAGTGGTAGAATGCTCTAAAACCATTTCAGTAATCCGGAGGTCCTGGTTTTAAACTCTGGTGGTGAGTGTGCACTGACGATAAGTTCCAAACAAGGACTAAACAACTACCCAGTACTGTCCAGTACATTGTTTCTCTGGTTGATGTCAGTCCATTATGAAACTTGGACCAAATCAATTCCCGACAAAATAAATCTTCATAATTAAGTAATAACGACTTTCTTGATAAAAAAAAGATTGATTATAATGACCACGGTGAAGACAATGGTTGAACGGGCTTTTGTTTTAGACAAGTAACATTGGACTGAAGTTTTGAATCTCTAATACTTCAGTAATATCCAGATTTAAACAAGAGATTTGATAGGATCTTTTTTAAGAGACACTGAAGAACTTCTCAAGTGAAGCTAAGTGTCCTGAGTTCAGAATGTGTCCTGCTGTCAAACTAAAGAAGGAGTAAAGTAAAATAGTAATAATAAGAATTTAAAAAATAAAAGATTTTATCATGGCGTCGGTGGCACAGTGGTTACGACTCTCGCTGACCATGCACATGGTTCAATTCCCTGCTGACGCACATCTGATATCTATGGTCGGCCTGCAAAATTCGGGCTTCCAATATCGGATACTGAAAATTCCATACCTGTACCAAAAATACGGTGTGGATATCAAGCTGTAACCAAAAAATATATATATGATTGCCATTGCCTTTGATATTGAGAGATTAGGTTCAGGAACCTTAATTTCACAGGCCTGTTCATTATCTTTTATTATGTTAACTATTATTATTATTATTCCTGAGTTAACTGAAACTATTTTCTGTCACTGTCCTTACCTTACCTTAACTTACTTCACTATTACTATTATTCACTTTTCAGTTCTTAATATCTTCACTATCTCTCTCTGATACCTAACTGTTCAACAAAGTGACGTAACTGATTAGTGATGCATTATAATCTCAATTTTCAATCTCATGAATTCCTTACATCCTCTTCTTATGTAAAGTTGACCTATGAGGCATTGTCATTTTTCGTTTCGCTGTGACTGATTCACTGTGATTAATTCACTAAGCACTCACTGTATATAGAGTACTCAAACGAGGAGTTCTACCAGAATTGACTGAATTCATTAAATCCTGATTTATTTCAACATTTATGGCTTCTACAAGTTGATTACGGATTGATATCAGTTAGAGAACCATTGAAAACCAGGGAGTACTGCCAGACAGCTGCTGTTTCATCCTAGTTTGAGAATCATCGCCAGTACGCACTTACTGCCAGAATTCGAACCCAGGACGTTCCGGTTACAATTCACGGATTCTAACTTCTACCAATTCGTGATTTAGCGCGACCCTCACCCATGTTGTTGGTGGGACATTCATCCACACACGTGACATCTAATTGGACCTCACTGGTCACTGATGCTCGCTAGTAACTTGCTACAGGTTGGAACTTCCTGAGTTCTAGTGAGAAGTCGTGACCAGTGAGGTTCGATTAGATGTCACGTGTGTGGATGGATGTCCCACCAACAACATGGGTGGGGTTCGGGCCAAATCACGAATTGGTGGAAGTTAGAATCCGTGAATTGGCCATTGAATCGGGTCCCAGTGGCTGAATGGTATACGAGCTTGCCTTGTAACCGGAAGGTCCTGGGCTCGAATTCTGGAAATGGGTGCGTACTGCCGATGATTCCCAAACTAGGATGAAACAGCAGTTGTCCAGTACTCCCTGGTTTTCAATGGTTCTCTAACTGATATCAATCCGTGATCAACTCGTAAAAAAACATAACTAACCCTTACAAACCAAACTATAGAAAATTCATGGCTTCATTATAAATTATTTAAATTAATTGCAGCACGTTTAAGAGGAAATCAAACTAAGATTTTTAATACTAGTGATAATACGCTTTTTCCAAAACAGTACTTGTGGTACAGAATGAAATTCTCAGCATTTCAATACATACAATGTTGTATCCAGTTAGCACATTAACAATAAATAAAGTTCTACATAGATTAAGGTAATCTCAGTTCGTTATGTCAACAACATATTGGCATGTCGGTAGAAAAGCCAAAATTGAACAGAGTGTTTGAAGGTGTTAGAAAAGTAGATACTACTAGCATATTTACTGGCGTATGCGGTGACAAAATGGTCGAAATATACAGAGTGTGAGAGAACGAAGAAGAATGGTCTAAGTAGAGTTTGTAAGCAAGAAAGAAACAAAACAGCACAAAAGAAAAAAAGAACGTTTCGCTGTGTAAGCTACAGCTTCTTCAACAGACCTATTCGGATTTTTGTATCGGATTGCGAATGTGTTTAGTTTTTTTTGCTGGCCGATGACTACCAGTTGAATCCAGGATGCATATTTCATCTGATCTAAGATTCGTCATATGGACTTGCTTGTCATTCAGTGACGGATGACATTCTCTTCATGACGCTCGAACTCTGCACCCATCCTCACAAACTGCAAAGTATTTAACTCTAAACCCCTCGGGCAATAACAGACACCTTTAATGCAGGAGGGTATCAATTATCATTCGTTTTTCCGTAATTTTGAATTCTCCGTCAACCGACTATATTGGACCGAAATGTTCGGTTTCTACAGAAATGTCATCCCCCAGTATTGGTTCATCGACGATCTTATTCAACGGAACATTAGAGAGAAAGAAAGAGAAAGAAGTTCAGCTAAGACAACTTTTCAGTGATGTCATTTTCAAAAGCATCTTTACAATCGCATTTGTATACGTAAGGTTACATACAAAAACAATTATTACTTAACTAATCAAAAATAAAGCAGACTTAAGAAGATTATAATTATCAACTTGATAATAAGGTTCCAGGGTGTGAATATATACTTTACAAGGGGCTTAGAAACAATATTACACAGGATTAGAAAATAGCTGCGTTATAAGAAAAAAACAATTGTCTTAATGAATTCAGATGTGAACAGGATGAGTATGAAAATAAATCTTAAAAAAATTGTTTTTTATAATTGAAACGAAAGAAAGGAGAGAATGAAAAAGCAAAATATGAAAAATTAAAGAATCAAACAGAACTAGATCGATAGTGAACGTGGATGTCGGACCAGTATCTTTCCAAAACACGTAGCTCCGACATTTCAATGAATATGGCGAGGCCTACTGCAGTACAAAGAAGTCGGAAACACACGGCTATTAGCGGATTTTTGTTTATTTTGTAAGTGGCTTTGAATGATGAGTTGGTTGAGAATCTGTGCGAGATTTCGATGAGACACTCAATTGTGGTGGTTCTGACTGAACTAGCATCTTTAATTCACAGGTGTCCAATTAAAGAAGTTTGTCATGATGGTTTTCAGTCGATAGATCAAAGCCTCATCATCTTTTCTTGTCAATTCTACGTCCAGAAATAGAGTCTTTCATTCATTTTCCAATTCCATTGTGAACTTAAAGTAAACAATGGCAATTATCAAACACTTATAAGATACAATTGAAATCGAAATGATTATAATTGACTGTAAAAGTGTTGTCGACATACTTTCTGTACAGCAGAATCTGTACTCTTGTTTATTTTAAGATCTCATTTTTCCAAACTGAACAAACTGGCTTTAAAGCAGTCTGCCAAAAAATTGGACCAGTATGAGAGCACATGGTAGTTCCATCTTTCTCTCTCTCTAGGTACGTAATCAACTAAGACAAAAATACCTGTGGTATAAGAGGTGCTTCTTGTTACCCAAGCAGCTCAGTGGATAATACCTGAATTTTTTCTGCTCAACAGTAATATCAGTGATTTCACCACCAATCCATTTGTTTATCGCGTTAGGATGATGCATAAAAATTGATCACCTATTGTAGGAGAAACTTCGCGCATTTATTCCCCTTGATGAATTTAAATAAAGCAAAAACAACAGTGGTGGTTTGTGCAGATTAATATGCTACCATCATTGTTTATTTCGTTGCCTACTCATCATCTGCTGCTGACAGCCTTAATAAATTATGAGGTTTACTTACAGAAACGTTTTAAAATACTTGTAAATTTTACGTGCTGTCAGTTGACAGAAAGTTCCACAGTTAGTAAACAGTGCTTAGAAAATTGCGCCTATATAGTTTTTACACAGGCAGTTCAAGTTTAAACCTAAACTAATGTATGCATATAATGGTAAAGGAGTTACGCAATAAAGATGAGATGTGCGTTAGATGCATAGTGACTAATAAGTTAGGTAACAATGCACTGAGTTCAACTCAAATCAGGGAAACAAGAGACAAGCAAAATTACACTACATAAGACGGTGAGGTTGAAGCCAAAGATTCCATAATCAAATTAAAGAGAGAATAAAGGCAACCAGTGGGCAAGGAAGACTAATAACAGCTTCTTTCTGAACACACATAAATCAGGTTTCAGGAGTTTGATAGAGATTGCTTCAGCAGACTTGAGGAGAACTGGCTGTTTTGTCTATTGATAATTTTGAAGGAATTTACCATTTCCACCTTATGACCAGAATGCAGGAGATGTTAGATAACGGCACTATTGTAAGCGTTTGTTCTTTTGAGATGTAGGCTTTTCGGTACATGTTCAGAAAATCAGAGGTGTGTCATTCCTTATCTTCTCCATATGTAACTGCTTCCGCAGGTACGCGCAAATTTGTATACACAGTTGGAGTCAACATGAGAAGAGTATCCGCTGACTTTTGAATGCACCAAAGACCACGCTGTTCGATGGACGGAGCCAGCTTAGCTGCGGGATAGGCCCTGGCTGGTAATACACTCAGTCTTCTGTTGTCGAACGCTGCAGTTTTTCACCTTTAAAATCGAGTTGAGTGAAAGCAGGTTGTTTTTCAACTGTGATATGTTTGATATTTGAGCCTTCACATTTTCAGTACTTGTTAATGGATCTTTGAGGATAATCGTTGTTTTTAAACACCTTTCCAAGAGTCGTGAATTCTTCCTGTAATTTCTCTGCACAGCATATTCTCCTTACTGTATAGTGCAGAGTCTTGACTAGTGCTCGTTTATAGCTATTTGAATAAAACCTATCAAAATGTAAGTATTGTACATTCCATGTCGGCTTTCGGTAGATTGACCTCTGGAGGAGACATCATTTTACCTATTGTTCTATAATGCAAAAAAAACAGTATTCGACTATAGATTTGTATTTCTACATGTTATGTTGTAAAATATATTGCTGAATAATTCGTAAAGTTTGGAAAATTATCTTCGACTTCTTCCATAGTTCAGTTAACAAACATTTTCATCAAATGGTATGTTAATAAAACGTGAAATTAAACTAATCAGTCACTAGAGAATTCGGTGATAAAAAAGGTGACTCAATTCCCAACTCATTCTCTTATTTGATTACGAAACATTTAACATGCTATTTATCATGGCTATTTGTTTATTTATATTGAAATCTAACCAACTCACAGTGAACATATGAAAACATTGACACATTTAACATTGTGAAAGAGGGCGATATAAACCATAGTAGACATTAGGATAGATGAGTCCACTTTATCTGTAATTAAGTCTCTTACAAACAAACTCTTCATTTACACAGTTTTATATGCAGAATTATTCAATAAATAATGATAAATAAGTTGTTAGTTAATGGTCGGAGAAATAATCTTATCACTCGAGTATGAGAATCTATTGATGAGTAGGCTGAAGATCTCTTTAATTCTTATTCGTCTTTCTGCATAATAAGCTTCTTTATATTGTTTAACCTAATTGTAAGGAAGATATTCCAAAGTTTATCGAGTGTAGCATACCTTAGTCTGTTTCCTATTTCCACAATGACTCATCGAAAAAAAAAATTGAATGAAGAATACTCGAGCAGCCTAATCACTAAAAATTCTATCACAATTTTAAGTAATCTATGTGAATAAAGACTTAAATGCTTTTGTATACATCCAGGGAGTATTGATATATACACTTAAGGTTTTTATGTCTTTAAATAATAATCTTCTTAAGTGATACTTGACCTCCATGCTTATTGTAACCTGACAGACAAACTTTAAATCTTATGGATGGTTAACAGATAGAGAAGATATTCTCCTACAATAATTCTGTGGTGTATATTTTTTGTCGTTAGATACTTTCTGTTCTCAGTCTACTGGGATAACGAAGAAATTATCATTTTTATTTCATTGGATTCCATTTGAAACCTAGGACCTAAACAGTGGATTTCTTTAAGCTGACCTCACGACTACGCAAAGGATATCGTCTCGTCCTCGCACCGTTTCTTCCACGTAACCTACTTGAACCCACACCTTCTCTTCTGGTGCGATGTCAGTCGATAGCATTTTCAATGTATGTCAAATCCATCTGCATTTCCCTCAGCGTATTTTTGGGGAAATAGATTCTTGGTTGGCTTGTCGCTCACCTTCTTTGTTGCTAATTTCCCCTATCCTTTATTCTGATCTTCACAATGGATGGAAGGGTGAAAAAGCCAAGTCGTTTAATCATACAGAAACACTAACTGATTCGACATTTTCACTGAAGATGGGGATGTTGACTCTTATGCTTAGTGCAGTAGATTTCCACATTGATTTCAGAATAATGAAGGTGTTCATTGCTTTTCCAATCCTGCATTGTATATCCGTATATGGATTCCTGTAGCGGAGACATTGCTGTCCAAGTAGGGCTAGTGAAAGGTATGACTTCCTTCAAATTGCTCCAGCTAATGATAATTCATTCTTGCTGCCGGTGGCTACTTTCCATCATCACAATTATAAAGGGAAAATAGCGAACGTATAAACAGATAGATGAACTGTTCAAAGAAACAGTTATCCATGCAGCAGACATAATGAAATGACATTCTCTCATAGTTCGTCTTGAAAAACCGCAATTAGTTAGGAGCATCCTCATTTCTCACTCTGTCATCAGCTACAACACACCATTGATCTATTTTATCAATATTCAGGTGAAAAAATAGTAGAATTTTCATCATGAGCTGACATTAGTTAGAGGACCATTGGAAAACCTAGGAGTACTGGATAGCTGTGCTCTTCCGTTCCGGTTTGGTACTCTTCAGCAGTATGCACCTACCGATGTTCCAACCCAGGACATTCTGGTTACAAGGCGAGCTCGTAGACCATTAAGCCACTGGGACCCGATCCAATGGCCCACGACTTCCAACTTCTGCTATTTCACGAGATAGCTCGACCCCAGCCAATGTCTTCGGCGAGTATTTGTCCTCCCACCCAACCTGCCGCACCCTACTGGTCACGACTTCTCACTAGAACCCCAGGCTAACTGCCTGAATAGGACAAGTCGAAAGTGAGTCTCTCATTGATGTCAGCCCATGATTAAAATCCTGTAACCAATCAAATCCCTACAAATCAACACTTGAAAATAATAGGAGTTTCAAGAAGATGGATAAATTTCGTCATGGAGATAACACCTTCAGGTATCTCATAAAGGCTGAACTCCATATGATTCTAGAATTAAATCATATTCAAAACAGAAATAGTGCAGAATATTAGTGTGTGAATAAAACAGGAAGTATGATGGAGATGACTGATAGCTCAGATGGATCATTTTGATGTAGTTATGTTCCCTGAGATGGACAGTTTCTTTGCAAAGCTTTCATCGCTCTACTAGGCGATGCATACTTCAATTTGAAGTGAACTTTCAGATTACTCCACAAGTTTATTAGTCATCTCTCCTATTGAGTGAACTTGAACGTGGTTGGTTGTTTTTGTGCATTTCCATACCCTGTAGGCTATTCGTATTAAATTTGATTGTTTCTTTGACTTGTACCTTGACCCTTTGTGTGTGATATTTCCTTCTTATCGATTGGTGGATTCTGTCTATCGCGATGTGTCTATTGATTGACAATTCACTGGAATACCAGGCAGCCTCCTAAAAATTCTCTAGCATTCTTGGTGTTTCCTCTGTCTAATATTTGAACGTTGGTTGTCCCAGACGAATTGATGTCCGTGGTTGTCTGTATGTAGTGGAATTAGGGAGAGGATGCCATGTCTTTTCACGGCCAGCTCATGATCGTGGATACGAAGATGAATGGGATGTTAACTCTGGTCAATATAGTGTTTTTCTCAGTTGTTACAATTTATTTTGTAGATTATGTTAGTTTTATCTTCTTTCATTGTTGAGTATTTTGATTGACATAGAGCTGAGTGAAGTGATTTAATTGGTTTGTGTGCGACATCAATTCCTAAAGGTTTTAAGAGTCTTGTAGTGATTTCTGAGATACCTTCTATATATGGTAGGGTGATTTTCTTTGTTTTTCGAGTTGATCAAGGATTGATATCAGTTAGAGAACCATTGAAAACCAGGGAGTACTGCCAGACAGCTGCTGTTTCATCCTGGTTTTGGGAATCATAGGCAGTACGCATCCACCATCAAGGCTCGAAACCAGGACCTTCCGGTTACAAGGTAAGCTCACATACCATTCAGTCACTGAGACTCGATTTATTGGCTCATGAATTCTAAGTTCTACCAATTCGTGATTTAGCGCGACCCTCACTGATGTTGTTGGTGGAACATCCATCCACACACGTGACATCTAATTGGATCTGACTGGTCACGACTTCTAAATTGAACTCCAAGCAGGGCTCTTATGACTTCCAATCACCGTCCTAAGGTATTTTGGCAATATAAGAATGATGCATCTACATTGCTCAGGTCTAAATACACATCTAATTTCTCCATATGTATAAAATGAGCAGCAGTTGAAATCCAATTCATCTTCAAGACAGAAGTTGAATAAGGCTGGATAGAAAAGGTAGGCCAAAAATAAACGGAATTTTCGATAGCAGGACTAATGAGGAAGCATATGATTCCGACAAACACTTTGAGTCTCAGTCATCCTACCCAAAATCATTATTGATGATTTCATTAAAATGAGTAGGTAATAGATTCAGGTATCTGATTACGGACACCGGAAGCCGTTTGTAGGGTTCTTCATAACACTGAAATCACAGCGACATTTAAACCAACCAACTCAGTTAAGGACAAGTTTTATTGATATAAAGACTCAATAGATCCATTTAGTAACATACAGTGGCTTTGAAGTCAGTTAAAAAGGTCACCATAGTAGACTGGAACACTAAAGTTTAGCTAGATCTAGAATGATTAATCCCAAGAATTCAGAAAACCTCGACAAGAGCTGGGCCACTAGTATGTAGACACATGTCTGATATTTCACAATAGACAGGGGAATGGTTAGGATATTAGAAAGAGTCAGGTCAATCACTGAATCTTTCTTCATTGAGTAAACAACACTTACAAGCAATAAAAATAGTGTAACACCGATTTATAGGGGAAAAAAGGGTACAAAATGACTGTAAGGAGAAATTTAAGCATACATGTAAATATACTAATATGAGATTATGAGAGAAAAGTTCTCCGTCAAATATCAACCAGTTATTATAACTCTACCATCACTGTGTATTATGTCAGATAAACGTGTCTGATATATGATTATATTCTATCATTAGGTCTAAATTCTACTTCTAAAAAAGACGTTTACATAATGAGAATAACTACTGCAAATGGTGATATGAAACATGCTCATATTCTTTTTTTTCCAAACGAAAATTAAACCTCCTTGATAATACGATTTTGAAAATGGGTGGTCATATAACAATTTTTAAAAACAAGAGTAATTTATACATGCGTGTAAAGACGAATTTTGTTTTCAGCATGAGTCGAATAACGGCAGTAATTAAAGGACAACGGAAATTCGCAGAAAAAATTCTTTTCCTAACGAAAATTCCTTTCCGTCGTTTATTTCCTTCCTGTATTTTATCCTCATGGCTGACTCATGGTTATATTACTTTGTTATTTATACTATTTTTTTTCTTACCCTACCGAGTGGAGCGTAGTGCTTCAAGCTACAGCAGTGGTGTTTAGTTTTACAGGGTGGGGTGGCTAGCCTTAGGGCAAACCTCTCTTCTTTGTCGGGATTTTCACCAGCTAAGGGAGGTGAAGGTGTGCTCCAGTCGGGACTTGAACCTCGGACCACGTGCATAGTTGGCCAGTACTCTAATGCGGAACCACCGAGGCACTATCCCTAATATATACGAAAATATTTCGAATGAAGGGAGTTTTTCAAAATGAGAAAAAAAGTAAATTTCTTTGTATGCCTTTTGATGTCATAACTCTAGTCGAGCTTTTGCCGATTACACACTTCCTTTAAATAAAATATCCAATAAACAACAATTTCAACATAATGCGTCAGAAATACACAGCACAATTTTTAAAAAAGCACTGTAAAATCTGGAGAGAAGAAAAAGCTGTTGAAAGACAACAGTTTTATGAAAATGAAGCGTGATATCATTGAGACAATGAGGAATACGAGTGTGAAATGACAAATGTTTAGTCACTTGAAGGAATTCATAATGAGCTGACATCAGTTAGAGAACCGTCAGAAAACCTGGGAGTACTGGACAGCTGTTTTGTCCTTGTCTGGAACTCTCCACAGTACGCACTCACCGTGAGGGTTCGAATCTAGGACCTGATTACAAAGCAAGCTCGTAGACCATGAAGACACTGATACCCGATCCAATGGCCAGTCCATGAATTCTAACTTCTGTCAATTCATGATATAGCGCGACCATTTCGCAATGCCTTCTTTGGTGAGTTACTACCTCATCTTCAACCTGCTGCGCCCTACTGATCACGGCTTCCCACTAGAACCCTAGGTCACTGCTTGAATACAGCCAGTAGCTGGTGAGCATTATATCAGTTTTCAGGCATTGATTTTGTAAGTCGTGGATCTGAACCATGGTTGTGGGTGGATACTGCTAAAGAGTCACAAACTAGGGTGGAAGAATTAGCTGTCTAGTACTCCCAGGCTTTCCAATCGTTGTCTAAGTGATGTCAGCTCATGATGAAATCCTCCAACCAATCAATCAAACTATATCCCTGCAAAACCATTACTTTTAAATTGATGTGATGCTCACTAGTGACTGGCCGTATTCAAACAGTTACCTGCAGTTCTAGTGGAAAGCCATAACCAGTTGGTTGCGCTATATCATAACTTCGCGAAGTATCAAACAGTTATTAGAAATTTATCATCCCTGTGTAGTATATCAAATAAACTTGTCTGATATACGATTATATTCCAACAAAGTTTTTTTTTAAATTTCTACTCTTACATTAACATAAACGTTTGTATGGCTAAAATTATCGCAGCAGCAATCACAGTGATATGAAACATGTTCATATCTCGGTTTTCAAGACGTAAATGAAACCTTCCTGATAATAATAATAATTATAATAATATAATTTTTTTTACAATTAAGTCACAAAACAATTAGAAAATGATTAGTAATTTATACATGCGTGTAACGATGAGTTTTCTTTCCCCTCTGAGTATAATAACAATAATAACAGCAACTTTAAATTGACAATAATTTAAGGGAAACGGAAATTCATAAAATAAGAAATTCTTTTCCGACTTTTATTTCACTTTACCTTCATGACTGAATCATTTCGGTTATTCGTAGAAATACTAAAATGCTTTTGAAGGGAACAGAGGTTTACACACACTGAGAAAATAGAGAACTTCGTGTTTGTCTTGAAGTGTGTGTGTGTGTGTGTGCGTGTTAAGCATAGTCGATCGTTTGTCCATTACACACACACGCACACACACTTCCTATAAACAAAAAAATATGCAATAAAAATAAACGTAATAGAACATCGATGCATAATAAAACATAATTTGTTGAAAATAGACACCAGAATGTAAATAAAACAAGGTTAAAACAGGCGAGAGAAACAAAAGCAGACATAAAAAAGACAACAAAAGCATGGAAATGATATGATACTCCTTGACAGGAGTATAAAATCGAATTAAATAAAGGCAGTATACGTTTAATCAGCGATTATACCTGAATAATTTTGATTGTTTTTATTATTCTCTTGGGTTCCTTTTAGAATATAGGGCATAAACAGCACACGTGAACTTTGTCCTATCTTTAGCGATCCTCTTTTAATAATAATAATAATAATCATTTGCTTTATTCCAAAACAGTACTTGTGGTACAGAACCGGAACTCTCAGCACTTTACTAGAGTATTGCATCCAGTTAGTACATTATTATTAAATAAAATTCTACATAGATTAAGGTAATCTCAGTTCGTTATGTCAACAACATATTGGCATGTCGGTAGCAAAGCCAAAATTGAACAGAGGGTTTGAAGGTGTTAGAAAAGTAGATACTAGCATATTTACTGGCGTAAGCGGTAACAAAAATGTCTAGATATGCAGAGTGTGAAAGAACAGAGAAGAATGTTTTAAATAGAGTTTGTAAGGAAGAAAGAAACAAAACAGCACATAAAAAAGAAGGAAAGGAAATGTTGTACCTATAAATGATATGAGTTGGAAAGACGAGATCCACTTGTTCTACTGACTATTTAATAAGTTATAGGTATCACGCCTAATGCTTACTTTATCTCACAGAACACGAGCCAAGTAGGGTATGGTTGAGTTTTTGTACTTCCTAGTGCGAGCATATAGTTTTCTATGTGTAGGCTTCTGGTTGTGCCTGATGAGATACAAGGAGAGAATTGTGAATGAAGAGGGTGGTATGAGGTAGACAGAATGGATTTAGCCAATTTTTCACATGAGTCCAAGTGCCTGTCGACCAGAATATTAACAAGCTGGTTAAGTGACACGTTGCATACTCTGCTGACGTTTAAAATCCTGCGTATTAAGGTATAGTCTTTCTTCAGTAGCCCTGGAAAAATTAGGGGGAGCAATAGAGAATAATATGCAGGATGCAAGAGTTAACGAGTCGTAGAATTTGGGTCGGATTATTCCAAAAATGTCTTAACTTCTTGATGTAGAAGGTAAGACGGAATATTTTCTAAGAAATCATCAGGATTTGAGACGACCAGGAAAGATCAGCAGAAAGAATGAGGCCGAAATATTTAATTTCGGACTTGGTTTCTATTTCACTGTCATTTCTGTTGCGCACCACGTGAGTACTAACCAGTTTGTTTAGGTCAGATTTATGCCTGAAGGTGATTTTGACTGTTTGACATTTAGAGGGATTTAAGATAAGACCGTTTTCCTTGGACCACGTGCTGATTTCTGATAAAAAGCCATTTAGTTAAGAGCAGTCACTTTGACATTTGACAGGCAACAATACAGTCAGGTCGTCAGAATGTTTAACAACATTAATGTCATTTGAAGATGGTAGGTCATGTAGAATGAAAGAAGAGAGAAGTGGGGAGAGTACATCACTTTGGGGTGCTCTTTAGCTGGCTCTACGATTGCCCATAGTTTGTCGTCTCCTCCTCTCCTCATGACCTCCTCACTATCAACCCCACGTGCAAGGTGAGATGGTCATTTTCCACGGTTTCATACGTTCTTCTTTTTAGAGTGTACCCAATCCCACTTCTTTCTTTCCTGTAAATTCGTTAAGCAATAGGTTTTTGATTGGATCGTTCCTATAATTAGCTGTCACTAATTCTCCTTGATTGGCCATCTTATCCTCAGGGTGGAATCAGCAAAGGCAGTTTTTGGCAAAATTCTGCAGTAGTCTCTTCGAAATGCTTTTCATGACGCAGACTTGAAGTTTCTGACTGAACAATAGAATTAATATTCCAAATTCTGTTCTCTTTGCTAATTGTATAAGATTTTCAAACTGATTTTGGAGTGCTGAATGTCTCTCCCGCCTATCCATATCTGGTCTTGACATCCTGATATGTACTGACTGCCTGTGATTGAGATGAGACTGTCTAGGTAAGTGAAGGATTTCCCTAGTTTTCGAATTTATTACATTGATATTAATTGGTACTTCTTGTTGTTGGTTGACTGAATATCTTAGTCAATTCAGTCTTTTCGATATTCACTTAAAGTCCTACCAATAGGTTCATTTTATTTTATAAACAAATACGCCTGAGTGAATTTCAACAAAGTAATAATAACAACACACTGTGCTGGATAAAACATACGTCCAATGATTCCTGTGTCACTAACTTGTCAGTTATGTGTAACCTAAATAATGAAACGTAATAATTAGTTTGATTACAGCTTTGATATGCCTCAGTTCATCAGACAGACAAAAAATGGGACTATGCATAACAATAATCAATCTATATAGATAAATTCAAATATAAAATATTGCTGTACTTATGTGAGTAATGTGACTAAAGTTTCACGCATAAGCGAAAATATGCGGAGCAAGGGTATCAAAAAGATATTGAGTTATATAAATTATAAGATTTTAGAAGTTGTTAAAAAAACCCAGCCACACAAGTGTTGGAGAGACAGTAATCTATTCCGGCCACCTAGAGGACAACCATGAGCACACCGAGGGGGTGGCCATCATGATGTCACCAACAGCAACCAAAGCTCTCATGCAGTGGGAACCAATCTCCTCCAGGATAATGACAGCCAGGTTCAACTCAAAAGGAAGGAAAGTTACAGTCATTCAATGTTATGCGCCTACAAACGTCTCAGAACAAGAGAAGAAGGAGGCGTTCTACAGACAACTACAAGCAATAATGGACAACGTCCCAAATGGCGATATCAAAATCCTGATGGGCGACATGAATGCGAAGCTGGGAGGAGACAACACAGGAAGAGAACTCACCATGGGTCGTGAGGCCCTCGGTGAAATGAACGACAATGGTGAACTCTTCTCAGACTTCTGCGCCTTCAATGATTTGGTGATTGGTGGTAGTGTGTTCAAACACAAGGATATACACAAGACGACATGGATTTCACCAGATGGAAACACCAAGAATCAAATAGACTTCATCTCAATTTCAAGAAAGTGGAGACGGAGCCTACTGGACACAAGGTCAAGGAGAGGAGCAGATGTGGGTTCAGACCACTATCTAGTAGAAGGGACTTTCAAGGTGAAACTAAAAGCCTCGAGGATAGCTGGGGATAGGCCACAATGCAAGTTCAACACTCAATTACTGAAGGACACAACCACAAAAGACACTTCACTGCAACTGTCAGAGCAAAGCAGGAAACACTACGCGACAGCACTGAAGAATCATGCGTGGAAGAACATTGGAAGTCTCTGAAGGCGATTCTCAACGAAACGTGTTCAACGGTTCTAGGAAGAAAGAAGAGACAAGACAAGGAATGGCTCTCAACGGACACTTGGAAATTAATAGAAGAGAGGAGAATGGTGAAAGAGAAAATGATTCAATGCAAGGACGGACAGGAGAAGGAGACGATGAGCTCAACTTACAAAGCACTGGACAAAGAAGTGAAGAAGAGTGCTAGGAAGGACAAAAGACGATTCTACGACAATCTAGCTACTGAAGCTGAGAAGGCAGCAGGCAAAAGGGACCTGAGGACACTATATCAGATAACCAAATCTCTATCCGGGAAGAGACCAACACAAGCGAAACCTATAAAAGACAGCCAAGGGAACCCATTACCAAGGAAGAAAAACAGATTAAACAATGGGCGGATCACTTCAAAGGACTCTTGAACCGACCATCACCTGCAACCCGTCCAGAAATACCAACAACAGCGCGCACACAACTGCAAGTTGACACCAATCCTCCAACGAGAGCTGAAGTCTTGAACGCAATCAAACTTCTGAAAGCTGGAAAAACAGCCGGACCAGATGGAATACCCCCTGAAGCACTGAAAGCAGACCCAGAGACTACAGCAGACATGCTGACTCCATTATTGCAAAAGGTCTGGAAGGAGGGAAAGGTGCCTACTGACTGGAGGAAAGGTTACCTCGTGAAACTACCAAAGAAGGGCGACTTAGGACTCACTCTGCAAGAACTGGCGAGGAATCATGCTCCTATCGACGCCAAGTAAAATCCTGAGTCGCATCATCCTGGAGAGATTAAAGGACGCACTGGAGACAGAACTCCGACCAGAACAAGCTGGATTCAGGAAAGGCAAATCATGTACTGACCAAATTGCAACTCTACGCATCATCATCCAACAAAGCATGGAATGGCAATCAAACCTCTACCTCAACTTTATAGACTTTGAGAAGGCCTTCGACAGCGTTGATCGTGAAGTAATTTGGAAATTACTCGAGTACTATGGCGTACCCCAAATATTCATCAACCTTATTCAACAGCTGTACGACAACGGCACATGTCAAGTGATCCACAACGGAAGACTCAGCGAGGCGTTTGGAGTAAACACAGGAGTCAGACAAGGGTGCTTACTATCACCAATGATATTCCTAATTGTGGTGGACTGGATTATGCGTCAGACTGTGGGAAACGAGAAGACAGGAATATCCTGGACCGACGTGAAGAACCTAGAAGACCTGGATTTCGCGGATGACTTATGTTTGATGTCACACACAATCGAAGACTTACAAGCGAAAACCGACAAACTGGTCGAAGAAGCAGCCAGGAAGACAGGACTCCAGGTAAACATAGACAAGACGGAGGTTATGAAAATAACCAACCAACAACAGCAACAGCATCCAACGTCAATCACCATCAACGGGAGGGATTTGAAAGAGGTTACTTCATTCACTTCACTTATCTAGGGAGCATTGTCTCAACTACAGGAGGAGCGGACGAGGATGTCAAATCGAGAATCGGGAAGGCGAGAAACACATTCATCAACCTGAAATCAATCTGGAAATCTTCGTCACTCAGCATCAACAACAAAATTCGGATTTTCAATACAAACGTCAAGTCAGTCAGTTCTTCTATACGGATCAGAAACTTGGCGGGCGGGTCACAAAGAATATTTCCAAAAGGCTGCAGACCTTTATTAACAACTGTCTTCGCTCAATACTGAAGATCAGATGGCCGGAAAGAATCACCAACAAGGAATTATGGGAACAAACAAAGCAAGAACCAATCGCCCAACAAATATGCAGGAGAAAGTGGAGATGGATCGGACACTCGCTGAGGAGACCGCTGGGTGACATCGCGCGCCAAGCCCTCGAGTGGAACCCGAAAGGGAAGCGGCGTGTGGGACGTCCAAGGGTGACATGGAGGAGATCGTGTGAAGAGGAGTTGAAAGAATATGGATTAACATGGATGCAGGCGAAAAGTATAGCAGAAGACAGAAGAAAATGGAGACGTGCAGTTGAAGCCCTATGTTCCACTAGGAACCCAAGGGAGCAATAATAAAAATAATAATAATAACACAGGTGGGACTTAATCTCTTTCAGGTAGATACCACACATATGAAGCATGACACTCATTAAATTATAATCTACCTAACAAATGACGTATTTACATAAGGTTTAAAAAGCCAAATTACCATGGTAGATAGAATCACACTGAACCTTCATTTTGAATTCAGAAGTCACGTCTTAATTGTTTGATGCTGAAAGCCTCTACAAACCTCAAGAGATCTAAGCTTGATTATGTGACTCTTATTTTTAAGAATTCAAGGTGTGTATACCTGATATCCTGTATCAGTCAGCTGTCTTACGACAGCGTTGTTCACAGGTGTACTTCTTCTTTCTAACTGCAGACTTTTTGGTATGTTTCAAATATTCAAAGTAGGTCTTCCCTTCTGTTTTTCTAATATATCTAGTTCGGCAGCTGCACATTAATTAATACGCAGTTAGAGTTAACAAAAGGGAGGGTATCTCTCCGTTTTTGAATGAACAAATAAATATCCCATCTAAGTACTTAGAAGGTTGACTACTCTTAGTGAATTTCCTAGCCGATGATATTTTAAATCCGTATTTCGATTATTCCAGTAATGTTGTATGGTACTATTAAAATAAATAAGCCAGGTTACCCCATAGGACCAATTGTAGATTTCAATAATACTCCTAATTATGAGTTATCAAAACACTTAGCTCTAATATTATGTCCCATTAAAAATCGTTCAAACTCTAGATTAACTAATTCATATGAGATGAAAAAGAAACTAAATGACATTCAACTAGAGAATGATGAAATAATGATTAGTTTTGATAAAACCAGTCTTTATACTAATATACCAGTCAATATTCCCGCCTTAGAAGCAGTTAAAAAAGAACTAACTGCAGATCCTGAACTCATATATAGGCCGAAGCTACCCATGAAAAATTTATTTTAGGGATTCATTTACGCTTCACATCTATCTTTAAATTCCAAGGCAAAATATATAGACAAACCGAAGGTGTAGTAATGGGACAGATCACAAATATCCCCTATCGTAGCGGATACATTTATGGACAGCTAGGAAAATATGGCTCTTAATACATTTAATCCTACTCCGAAAATATGGTGGAGATATGTGGATGGCACTTTCATAGTGCTAAAAACAGAACATATCTCTATTAGGCTTCTTGACGCATATAAACTCACTAGTAGAGGGAATAAAATTCACATTTGAATCGAAAAATGAACAAGGATAATTAGCTACGGTGTTAGAATGTAAATTAAAACGAACAGAAGAGGGTAAACTGCACACTAGTGTTTATAAAATCCAACACATTCTAATACATATTTAGACTTTATTTCATCTCATCCATTGTCTGTTAAGGCTGGCCTGGTTGTGTCTAACAAACCGAGCAGTAGCACTAAGTAGTACAAGAGAAAACCTAAATGATGAAATAAAACAGACGGAGGAAGAAGCGTTGGTGTTGGATAACTACCTTATAAAATTCATTAGGAAGATCGATAAAGGCCAAAAGAAAAATAAGAATAATTGTGAAACTGGTAATGATAACATAAATAAAAGAGATTATAAGGCATCTACTGTTATACCATATAAGGCAGGGACATCTGAGACCCTACGCAGGATTCTGAATAAAGCAGGAATTGGGGTGGCATTTAAACCTGCAAGGCCACTCAGTGACCAGCTCTGTTGGCTAAATGACCCACTGGACCCAACTTAACAAAATAATATAATTTACAAAATACCCTGCAGTGACTGTGAGTGAGGTCAACTACATAGGTCAAACTAGTAGGTCAGGCGTAGTCAGATTGTCAGAGCATAAGAATTTAGCTAAGGTAAGAATGGTTGACCCCGATAATATAAATAATTTCGAAAAAAGGTCAGCAATTACACTCCATGCATTAACAAAAACACACAATATGGTGGGAGAGGGTTAAGAATCTAAGAAGTAATTTAGGTAGGTGGAAAGAGATTGATCACTGAATCCTGGTTCATCGGGTCAATGCAAATACCAGAAATATGGAAGATATTATTACCGCCAGTGAGTCAAATCAGAAGAGGATAATAAATAATCTAAAAATTCTATTTCAATTCAAGAACATCACAACATTCTAACAAGTTACTTATTATGACTATAAAAGCACTCGTCTTATTCCCCATCTGATTGTATTTGATCATTAACACTCATATTATTATTTTTGAATGTACATTATCTCCTACTGATTTATATTCACATATCTAGTCAATTCCACACATGTATATAAATGAAGGAAAAAAGTTGTGTGAGTGAGTGACTTGATATGATTATGAGTGGCAATAATTTGTGCTCGAAAGGTGGTCATCAGTTAATATAACTGTATAACAACACTGTGTGATTTATCAAAATAAAATCTTATCCATAATGGAGTTATACACTACCATCACACCGGCCAAGTTTTATACTTATATCACTGATTTATTCATTATTCATTCATAAATTGATTATTTGCACCTCAGGCTTCAATGATAAAATCTAATGTTTGACGTCTGTCAATTTCGACAAATATCTGATGTATTTATGCTTAAGAAATGATACCTTAATCCTTTTACTTTAGATTATTTTGTCTGCCATTCGAATAAATTATAACCCAATTGTAAATCTGAAGTTCTCACTAATAAGCTACTTTTGTTGATTGATGCCTATTAAATACTGACTTCCAACTGAAATGCATCGAATGTGTGGGTTTTTTTCCTAACCTGACAACAACGTTGCTACAGTTTATTTCTCCCTCTGTACGCATTATCCGCAAAAATCAAGCGTCAGTTAATCTCATTCGTCTGCTTTGTTGCAGCTTTATTTATATTCCTTCATGTTCCCAGTGGAACATAGAGCGGCTCCAAGCTAGAGGCTTGAAGTTTCTATGGCAGTGTTTATTTTTACAGGATGGGGTCGCTAACCTCATACCAAACCTTTCCACCTTTTTACCAGCTTTATTTATGGCTTTGCGAGGTAAAAGAGTGCATCTGTGGCCGGGAATCGAACCTCGGACCTTGTGCATGGTCGGCGAGCGTCTCAACTGCCATCCCACCGACGAAACCTGTTACAGATGTTTATATCATAATCTTAAGAGAGTTCGAAAAGACATCTGAATCTCATTTCAACCTAAGTGCAAGATGTCACCTAAAGTATGTTCAACCCATCTCTATTACCTTTTTGCATATTCGTTGAGAAATAGCTTCTTGGTTGATTTGTAAACAGAGTTTAACTTTTTTTATCCAGAAATTAATCTAGTCGCTACATAAACTTCTAAGAATAGAAGAAAGTTCATGTTTACGTAGAACTGTACTCTGTGAAGATATGTCATTGTACTGTCATCAGGAAAATATCCTCATGTTTCATACATTCTAAAAAAAGACTCCATAATATGTTTCTCACATCATTACTCTTGAGAAGAAAACATCGTCCGAAAACTAAGAGACAACTGAATTTTTTTGGCTGATGTACGCTTTGGGTTTAACGTAGAGATTCAAGCTAAAGTTTTGAAGTTTCAGTTGTGGTGGTACTTTTTGTTGAGTAGAGTTGTTAAACTCTTGTCTAACCTTCGGTCTTTACCAGGCTTATAGCCAGCTAAGCAAACTTTGGCATACTAGCTACCGGGAGTCGAACTCTGGACCAAGTATGCCTAATTGGCAAACACTCTAAACTGGAAACACTAGCACATAAAAGTACTCTACATTAGTTCACTAGGACCTCGCACAGACTATACTTGAATAGTCGCGGTGTAACCTGTCTAAGTGAATGCAAGTTTTCTTCTTTGTATGCATCAGATAAGTCCTGGATGAAAAACTTCGACCGGAACAGGCTGGATTCAGGAGAAACAAGTCATGTATTGATCAAATCACCACACTACGGATCATCATTGAACAGAGCTTGGAATGAAAGACGCATCTCTATTTCAACTTCGTCGACTTTGAAAAGGCCATCGACAGCGTCGATCGGGAGGTGATTTGGCAACTACTTCCCTACTGCGGAGTTACACCTACAATGTGAAGTCAGTGCTACTATACGGATCAGAAACTTGCACTGAGCGTCACAAAGAGCACCTTAAACAAACTACAAACCTTCATCAGCAGTTGTCTTTGCTCAATACTCAAGATCAGATGGCCAACCAGGAAAGATCAGCAACAGGGATCTCTGGGAGCGAACCAACTCAGAAGGAACCGATTGTGAAACAAATAGGCAGGAAGAAATGGAGATGGATTAACCATACGCTGAGGAAACCATCAAGTGACATCCCTAGACAAGCCCTCGAGTGGAACCCGAAAGGGAAGCGGCGAGTTGGTCGTCGGTGCGGAGGTGACTCGGAGGAGGTCATTTGAAGAGGAGGTGAAAGCATGTGGGCAGACTTGGAGCCACGTGAAAACGTCGGCAGAGAATCGAACGCGATGGAGACGTGGGGATGAAGCCCTATGTTTCTCTAGGAATTAAAGGAAATAATAATACTAGTGCATCAAGTACTGTTGCAGTTATCATAATTGGTGTCATTGTTTTCTGCTGACTGTTGTGGAACAAGTGAAATGTAAAAGGAATTCAAAAAATTACAAAAATTGCGGCATTCCAACCTTACATTAACCTATTTTTCAGGTTGGATGACCAGTGGAGTCTACCATGTTAGTAGTGAGGAGAAATACTCACCGACAACAAATTCCTAGGAGTTTGGAGAGGTTAGAATCAATCAACCAATCATTGGATTCTTTCTCGCTCGCCGAATGGCGAACTTGTAGGTCATAAGGTCGATTCCTTTTGGCGTCGTGGGTGTATACCAGTGAAGAGTATCAAACTGGGACGAAACATTTGTTTGGTGCTCCCTGATAGTTTCCAGTGGTTCTCCCCAATTGAAGTCACTCCTTGATCAAACGGGAAATCAGTCCAATCCATGTATAGGAACACTCGATATCTAATTTTCATATCATGAGGACGCTGAAAAAATAGTTATTCTTTACCCCCAGAACTTTGAAGTGGCATTTTCCATAAAAAAGGGACAATATAAGACAATAATCAACTACTTATCTGACCATCTGTCAGTAGGGGATTCTATTTTCTTTTTGTCAGTAGATAACAATGTAATTATCTAATATTACATTGATGTATACATATAATGTTGACATAATCATTTTGTTTTTTTTATCGAGACATCTGGACAAACAAACGAGGAATAGATTAGTTTTCTACTTATAGACAACTCATCCTTAATGAATAATTCAGTTATCATTATAACTGTTAACCCATGACAGTCTCTTTAATATTGAGATATTATAAAGCACTGAGGTTAAATAAAGCTGTTGGTTCCTATGACCCTTGCAGAATTGATGATACTGATATAGAAATCAAGTCTGCAGTTAAGTATCTTCGATTAATTCTTTCTTCTGACCTGCCTATCCTGGTCTTCCCATGTCTTAGTGATTTCTAAAAGAATATTTTGTCTGACTTTTTACATTAAGAAGTTGAGACACTCAGGCATAACCCACCCAACTACTACTCCTCTTACAGTTTGTCAACTCGTGTATTTTACCTATTCTTCTTTACTGTTCACCCTTATTCTTTCCTGGATTGCTTAAAAAAGACTATGTCATACTTCGTAGAACTCTGAAGACTGCCAGTCACTAGGCCGATTGGTATGCTATTCCATTGGGCCATATCGTTGACATTGCCACTGATGGGCATTTGATGTCATGCAACAAATTTGCTAAAGGAATTTTGTCAGACTGTGAGCACCCCAACCTTACCCACATCTCCAAACTTGTGTCTCCTCAGGTAAAACAAGAAGTCTTTTCAGAAGAATTTATGCACGTAAGTCTAAGTACAAAAGTTCCACTATACTTCATATGATGAAAAGAGTGTTAGGTATGAACTAACTAATCTTCTTTGCACTAATAAACAAACCATTTTTTCCATCCCTACAGTACCAAACTTTATTTTTATTGTATTTTTATATTCATAATCCTCTTATTTGTATTTCCCTTCGCTATACTATATCAACAGAACATTAGATTCAATGCTCTTTAGTAACATGCTAAAATTTCCAAACTGAATCGACAATACTTTTTGAAACAAACTCACCGTTATTATGATTATTATTATTGTTATAATATTAAATGATCTCAATTCGTGCTTTGAATATTTGTGACTTTATATCTTATACGTGGACGGATTCCACTGGTTAACTTTGTTTTAATTTTTAATTGTATTTATACTTTAAGTAAATCAGATGCAAGATACTGTGACAAATGCTGAGAATTCCATTCTGTATTATAAGTACTGTCTGTTTTGGAATAAAGTAGAATGTTATTATTATGTTTAAAATTCATACATGTTTACGTGAAAGGTCTATGGGACAGAGGAGAAGTTTGTGGTTTACATAAAATTTATTGAAATGAAATATTTATTTTTACATGGATCATGTCACTGTAGGAAAACTAAGAACATGAGATAACAGTAGATGGGATCCACTCACATTAGACAGTAGTCTTCACTAGTAAGTAATTCCCAATTAGTTTGTTTAATATGTTCATGAATAAAGTTAAGAAATCCACAGTGGACCTTCTACGCCAAATGAAGCTGTTTCTAGGTGAGACTAAGTGGTTTAATTTAATGCCGAAAGCTAATAACTCCACTCAACATACCCTATTAGGCCTAAAGTTGATTTTAGAAATTCACCTACTTATGAATTATTTAAATATTTAGCCATGGTATTAAATCCTCTAAAAAGCCACTCGAAATCTAGACTGACTGATTCTTATGAACTAAAATCAGAGATTAGATAATTTAAAATTAGATAACGAAGAGAAAATGGTTGGTTTCGACATTGTCAGTTTATATACACGTATATCGATAATAAACATGACAATAGAGGCAGTCAGAAACGAACTCATTTCTCACCAGGAACTCAAACTTAGGACGAAAGTGCCACTTCAGGGAGTGCAGCTCTGCCTGACTTCCACAGTATTTAAATTCCAAGGGAAAATATACAAACAAACTGAGGGAATTGTCATGGGATCACCAATATCCCCGAGTGTAGCAGATATATTCATGAACAGGTGGGAAAGCTTAGTGGTTGAAACATTCACCCCCACCCACCCCAAAAGTATGGTGGAGGTGTTTAGATGACACATTCACTGTACTAAGAACACAGGATACAGATAGATCTTTCGAACACATCAACTCGAAGGTGGAGGCAATTCAATTCACTTATGATGAATTGGAAAATCAGGAAAGGGAGTTTCCAATGTTAGATTGCAGCGTAAAAGCGAAAGAAGATGGGAAGTTAAACACACGCTAGTGTTTACAGGAAACCCACATATTTAAACAGATATTTGGATTTCCGATCATCCCATCCTATGTTAGTGAAAAAAGTTTTGGTGAAATGTTTAAATAATAGAGCACAAAATCTAAGTAGTATCAAGGAAAATCTTAGACAGGAAGTGCCACATATAAGAGAAGCCTTGAAACTTAATAATTACCCTGATAAATTAGTCAGAAAATATGTAAGAAAGCGTAAAAATAAAATAAATAATGATAGCGGTGATAGTGGTGATTATAATAATATTAATGACGACATGCATGTCAAACATTCGCAAGGCAACACCAACAATAAGGAATCTAAATCATCAGTAGTAATCCCAGACAAGGAAGGAACCTCGAAAGCCTTACGCAGAATTCTTAACAGCACAGGCAGGAATAAAAGTGGTTTCCATTTAATCACCCACAAACTCAATCAGAAACAAGCTTTGTCGGTTAAAGGATGAATCCTGTGGAGCCTTTTAAACAAAACAATTTAGTTTATCTAATACCCTGTCTACAATGATTGTCAGGTCAAATACATAGGTCAAACTAGTAGAATAGGTGCAGTCAGTCAGACTAACCGAACATAAACACCTAGCAAAATCTAGATTAGTTGACCCGAATAAGATAAGAAATCTATACCATTCACTACATGCAGTTACACACAACCATACAATAGGATGGGATAGGATGACAGTTTTAAAATCTTATGTCACAGGGTGAACGGAGGTAGAGATTGACAACAGAAGTTTTGTTTATCGAATTAACTGCAAGTTCATGTAATAGGAATGATTCAACATCTGTCTAGCCAGATATCTGGAAGACTCTACTACCCAAACGACGACAAATAAAATATAACACAGAAAACTATAAATCGAAAGTTCCGAACTGGAGTGATTATCTTCATATGATTATGAACCATAAATAATTGTGTTCGAAACTTCGTCATCCAGTAAATAATACTGTTTCACTGACTGTGAGATAAAACTAATAAAGTCTTCAGTAGTCAACGAAAATGAAATGACCTGAGTAAGGGACAGTAGTTCCAATTCACTTTAACAGACTCCTCCTTCAAAGTGATCTATTAAAGTGAAGAACAGCCTAGTAGAGACAATACGCTTTCATTTCTTTTGTATTGCTGAAGCCTTAGCTATTCAGTTTGAAAAATAAACCTGAGTTATGTATACAGAAGAAAATCATCCAACAACTTCTACTCTCATGGTAACAACGGTGTTGACTTCTACCGACTTGATATTAGTGTGCCTGTTTTTTTGTATTTTCTAAATCCTGATAACAATCATAAATTTCAGAACTCCTACTTAATTCTACATTTTCCTTCGTTTGTATGTGAATCCTAATCACAATTCACTAGTTAAACTATTCACCTTATTTGATTCAATTTTAGATTTTCCCGTCGATTGATTGAATCGAAGTGCTCGGTTTCAGGTTGACACGTTGGCTCCTTACGCAGATGCTTCGACGATGTCTGAAAATGTAAACCTTAGACCAAACACTTCTATTCAATCAATAGACGAGAAAATCTAAAACTGAATGAAATAATCAATATGACCGGTTGCACAAGAGGTGGCTGTCGTGGCCCAACGGGTCTTGGAGATAACGCTTTGGCGTTTAAAACCATGGGCACTGGGTTCGAACCTCAGTGGGGACATCACCCACTGCGTAATGCACGTGCGTCCAGATGACGAATCCCAAACAGGATGAAATGCGCATTCTAGACTTCACTTCTAGTCACCATCCATCAATTAACTTCCAAACACCGAATTGCGTAAAACTGTTTTGCGCTTATTCCACTTCATTTATGTGTTGCTTAACAATAATAACTATGTTTTTTGGCAACACATCATCACTACCCTCTAACCAATCTTCACCTCCATAGTTACAATTTGATTTGAAATGTCTTGACAACAATAACTCGGAGTTACTTTTATTCTTATTGGACAAATCTAATGTACACACATATAAAAAAATAAGTATATATATAATTGTGATTATACGGCTAAGTGAATGAATTCGACGCCGAAAAGAGACTCTTCGCTCAACTACGTGTTTCGTTTTCATCAATATCTGGATGGAGATTATTCATGAATGGTAGTTGCATGCAGGTGCTACTAAATTTATCAGAGGTGGATCTGGTTAGACTGAGGTCAGTCCAAGTAGATAACTGGAATTTGGGTAGTATGAACAGCTCTACCTATTCAAGATGAGTCCAACCGAATACAACGCCAATGAACTCGGCCCCAAACAGGAGAAAAGACAATTTTTCCGTTAAGATCATGCTTTGCTTAATTACAATTAATGTTGTCAGGTAGATCATAGAGGTTTCAAGGTAATTTATCGTGTCCCACCGAATCTTTCCAATAGACTTCGTATTCGTCTAGTGCACATATTTGGGGCGACAGGTATTCGAACTATTAATCCTAAACTATACCTATTAAGACCTAACCAAATGATGACTTCTCCACCACCCTTTACTTATATTATATTTTCATTCCCTCTCTTATCATCCCTTAATCTTATCATATCTTCTTTAAAAAAACGTATTTTATTTACTTCCCTTACTTAATGGGTTCATTTGTTTTCTTGAATCTCTAATGTCTACTTCGACATGAACATTTGTTTGTTTAATCATGCAGATTTTACACTATTCTTTTTATAAGAGATCACCTCACTTTTTCATCCTTGTCACTGGTAGAACCACCAATATTATTATCATTATTATTGTCACTACTGTGTGCGTCGGTGACATAGCGGTAAGGATGCTCGCCAACCATGCACATGGTTCGGGGTTCGATCCCTGGCCGACACATTCCCTTACCTCGCTAAGCTAGAAATAATGCTGATAAAGAGGAAAGGTTGGGCATGAGGCTAGCAACTCCATCCTGTAAAAATAATCACCACTGCTACAGAAACTTCAAGCCTCTAGCTCTGAGCCGCCCTATGTTCCAGTGGGGAACGTGAAGGAAAAAAATTGAAAAAATTGTCACTACTATTATTATGACTAACCGGGTAATCTTATTATCCTACAGACAAAACACCGTGATTGGTTTATACATGAATATTAATTTGTAAAATTATGTAGGTATATATTCGAGTTAAGAACACAATACCCAGTGAAGAGACTCTTTTCAGTGCATTTATCATCAAGCTGTACAATCGTAAATATGGTGTTTTAGAAGTTATATCCGGTGAGAGAATCAGGTCAAAGATGTTAATACATGAGATAATAATAGTAGTATGAAATGCAATTAAAACTAAAATGTTTGTGATTATAATCACAGTTTAATGTCAAGTAGCAAAACAGCTAATGTCATATACAGAATAATACATAAGGCGTATAGATGTTGCAAAGGGGTGCATAATTATGTGATTAGTCAGCGAACATAAAATATTACATAACAAGGTGTGAAATTTGATAAGGCAGAATTCAATATCGTAAAAATAAAAAATATACAAATTCATAATTTTGGGTTTAGAATGACAAGTGTGTCAAGTGTAAGAGATTCAGGGTGAGAATAGTAGTAATAAGAATAATAAAAAAAATAATCGAAGTAATAAGGGAAAAGTACATAGAATAACTAAATAAACAAAATAAATAAATGTCTATCCCTCTACGGCCAAGTCAGAATTAGGGATTGTACATACTTCTTTTGTACACAAAGGTGTGACTTAAAGTCACGAATTGCCAAGGCCTCAGCTGTCTTTAGAAGTCTGTAACGAAGAAAACGCGGCCTGTAAATTAGCATGGATTCGGTAGATTATCTTAAAATCATGGTCAGGGTTGACAGAGTGACAGGAATCGACTACGTGTTCTAGGATACAGCTTCGCACACACTCACTTTCTCCCTTGTAAATCCATACCGGAATATGTTCTCGTATCCGTGTGGAAAGCGGCGTCCTCTAAACAGGCGGCCAATGTACCTTGCTCACCGGGAAGAGTAGGTGAACTGATAGATGTACATGGAGGCCGCCAAACGAAGGAGCTTATCTTTTACAGAGATGGAGAACAACTTGCAACTAGTGAACGTCATTTGTAATTTTGTTGCAAAGAACGTCTTACTGACTGATTTAGACAGACAATTTTTGAGCATATATGAAGCTTGATCACTTTTGAATTCCAAGTTCATGAATAAGCTTTCCTTAGGAAGTGAGTCAGCGAACGTCTTAGACTGCTTATCTTTCGTGTTACTGTCAACAAATCGGTTCGAGTAACCATTTTCTGCGATCGTGGCTCTTAGAAAGGCAAGTTCTGAGTCAACGCAATCAGAACTACAATTGTGTCTTTTCCTTAAGCAGAGCGAATGAATTAAGTTCCTTTTCCTAGAGATAGGCAAGCAGCCCAACTATAAAAATTGGTTAGTTATCCGTTCCGTATACGTTTCCAGTGGATGGATCTTTTCGAGCTTGATGAGATCTAATTAAAATGTGTTGTTTTAAATTTTCATGAATGTCTGGATAAGGATTGTTTATGAATATGACAATAGATACATTCTTGATTGTCTCACTAAATAACCAGTTTTATTTGTTTCTTGCTTGGCCTTTCTAAAGCACAACCAAATCTTTAATACAGAACAAAACCAGCTAGCTATACAGATATCGTTCTGGAGACATTATTTGCTAAATTAAGTCACTCTATATTATCTGTTGTCATCTGTTGTGTATATTTCTCTTCCAGTTCTTCCACTCCATCTAACTTTTGGCGTCGATGACATTACTGATTATAGAGTTGGCCCCCTTTGTTTTCTAGACTACTATATTCCATTAGTAATATATTTCTTTTTCACTATATATCACGCATATAATTTCTATGTGTGAACGACACATAAAACAGCTCCAATTATTCATTTATGCCAAATGATTAACACTCAACAGTTGAATTTATTTCTGCCTTATTGCAGCAATGTCGTTCAGCGTTCAAGATAATGTATAAATTCATTCTCATAGGTGAGATAATTATCGGCTATTATTGCTGAATTAATAATATACCTAGACTTTTATGCCTAATAAAATCCATTAAACATGAATGTTGATATTAAAAAACATTAGTCCTATCGTCAGTCTGATCATATCAATCAGCATGAATGCCATTTCTACATTTAAGTTGTCCTAAAATGGTTTTGGCCTATTAATGTACAATTAATGCATATTCAATGTTTGGTAATCTATGTGTTGACAGTTAAGAAAGCAATCCCATTTTATACTACTGATAATTATGAGTAGTTGGAAGCCCTACTCATACCAATTAGTAATGCGTAATGTTTCAAGAGATCCGAGTTCAATGCCCCCAGCTCATTCGCGCTTAAAACTCGTCTAGGCAGCAGTAGTCTCCGTAAAGATTGTAGATAGGACGTAATTTGGGGGGGGGGTGGAGGCAAATAGCTAGTAATTCAACCTGAAAATATTGAAGACCATCATCCCTTGGCGAAACTCTGAAGTTTGATTTCACATATGTTCCACTTGAAACTTAAGGAATCACGTAAAACAGATATACCCTCATGAATTCACACCGACTTTGTTCAATTGACATTTGTGCTCATCACATGAAGGAAACCCAACGCAATAAATATTTTGACTTCGGATTATCACACCTCATCAGCGCAAAGACTTCAGTTGTTTCAAGTCCTCTTTGACGAGTACACTGTCTCATAACGGATGCGAAAGAAAAAAAAAGAAGAAATATCAAATATTACTGAAACTCTCAAGCAAAACAACTACTCAAATAACTTCATCAACAAAATCAACACAGACATTCAGTATGGCTGAAAACGCATTCCAAAAATATAAACATCAGCATTCGTCATTCCATATAGAGCAGAGACGCCGGACAATATCAGAGGAGTACTCAATAAGCTCGACATTAGAGTTTTCTTCAAGGCATCAGACACACTTCAAAGCAACCTTGTCCATATAAAAGACCAAATCCCTAAAGATTCTCTATCTGATTGTGTCTAGAAAATAAAATGCTTGCTTGGAATGTGATGCAATATACACCGGAAAAACATCGCGAGAAATCAAAATCAGAAGAAATGAACACCGTAGAGCATCTCTTCGACCAACGAGAAATCCAGTTGAACTAGAAAAGCTTGAAAAATCATCTGCGATAAATCAACACGCAAGGCTATTGAATCAAGCCATAAAATTGATTTTGACAATACTGAAATAATCCAGAAAAGCATTTCAGAAATCACAAAGGATGTTTTATATCAGAAGCGGGCACTTCATATCAAGTAGAATCGAAATTATCGTAATAGAAATGATGAACTAAGACAGAATTTGACCTGGTTACAACAGCCATGTCCTCCAAGAAAGTGACAAAATCAGCTCGAATTTGATAAGCTATTCCATTTTGTATACACACGCTGTTTTTATAATTTTACACACATCAAGTGCAACAATCTACACTTGGTTTTGTTATCTTTACCAACTGGCAAATTTGACAACATATTGTGATGTAAATATTATTGGTTTTAAAAAGATAATTATTGTGGATTCTCACCCCGAAATTATTAATTTCAAAATTTGTGAATTTGGAGTGAGGGCGTCATAATATCCAACACAACCAGAAGATGTTCATACCGGGAATTGTACTTGTTTTTAGGGGGTTTTTGGGGTCATGACAGTCAGCTGTTACCCAACAAGCATCTGTCTTAAGAGCTGACACAAACTTAATGACACACAGGTATAAACCAAGACGTTAATAGAACAGGCAGTGAATAGTCGGCTTCAAGTGAACATAGACAGGACAAAAGTAATGAGGATACCTAACCAACAACAGTAACAAGCACAATCCCCATCAGTGGGAGAAATTGGAAGGATTTTACCTCTTTCTTCGCCTAGACAATATCGTCTCAACTACAACAGCGTCGGTGGTATAGCGGTTAGGACGCTCGCCAACCATGCACATGGTCCAGGGTTCGATCCCCGGCCGACGCACTCCGTTACCTCGCTAAGCCAGAAATAAAACGTGGTAAAGAGGAAAGGTTGGACATGGGGCTAGCAACCCCATCCTGTAAAATAAATACTGCTACAGAAACTTCAAGCCACTAGCTTGGAGCCCTATGTTCCACTGGGGAACGTGAAGGAAAAATTATTATTATTATTACACACAGCAGAGATGTGAATGTCGAAGCCATTAGGGATTGAAAGGTCGAAATAAACCTAAATTCGGATTTTTAACACGAATGTCAAGCTGTTCCATCTATATGAGTCAGAAACTTGCACCGCGAGTCACAAAAAAGATTTCAAACAGGCTACTGCAGAGTTTTATCAACAGTTTCCTCCTGTTCTGGTTCCACACTGAATGTCAAATGGCCAGAAAGAATTAGTAACAATAAACTCTGAGAAGAAACCAACCAAGGGCAGATTGTTCACCGAATATGTAGAAGAAAATGGAAGTAGAACGGGCATAAGTTGAGGAAACACCGGGCATCAGGCCCTCAAGTGGAATCCTATTGGAAAGCAACGAGTAGGTTGGCGGTGCTAGGGTGACATCAAAGAGATCCTGTGGCGAGGAGAAGATAAGAGGTTATTCTCAATCATCGACCCAGTTAAAGAGGACGGCAGTAAATAGAAAAGAGTAGAAGCGTACTGTTGAAGCACTATGTTCCACTTGGAACCCAAGGGAATGCTAATAATTATATGATCTGAAATCACTGTGGAAATATGCTATACTAACTAAGCTTAAGGAACAAAAAACGAATTTTCATCACTAATATCAATCAGTGCTTCTGTATGGTCCAACGACTTTTCTCTCGTATCACTAAAAACATTTCTAACAGCTTTTATCAACAACTGGCTTTACTTGATACTGAAGTTCAAATGACGAGGCAGAAAAGATTGGCAATTAGAAACCATGAAAACGTACTAATCAAGGAATTATAACCCAGCAAATATACAGAAATAGGTGGAGATGAATTGGAGACAGGTGGAGGATAGCACTGAGTAACATCTCAAGCTAAGACGTAGAATTGCGTCTGCATAGATCCGAAGATGACATGATTTTCTTAGTGACCTTGCTTTGCGATGAAATCCTCCATGTTATCTAAAACAGTTTCTTTCCAGTTTTCAGATGTCGTGATTGGATTCTCACATAATTTCATCAAGTAAATCACAGCTTGAGCAACATCGAAAAAATTATGCAGATTAGTAATTCTAAATGTCAGTGTGGCGGTTTACAGATGGGATGACAGATTTTCTTGATACTAGTTGACCTTATCAGCAGTGTACCTTGACTAAATCAACCGAGCGGATCTAATCGATTCGGACTACTTTATTTCTGGCTAACCGACATGGCGAACTGGTGATGTTTTTCCGTTTCTTTCTATTCCACATGGAATATGGGGCCTCACTTTTCCGAAGAGTCAGCAGTGTTGGCCGGCTAGTAAATTAGGGAAGGATAAAGAGTAAGTCAATACGGATCTAAACATCAAACCAAATGCTTTTGATGAACTGAGTGAGAACAAATCACATCCCTAAAAACCAACTCTTGAAAAATTAATCTGATGCGCTCTAGTGACTGACTACTTGATGGAGTTTCTCACAGTTCCAGTCATATATCGTGACCATTGGGCTCTATCCAGTTAGGAGTGAGGACATACACACTCTGATGACATTGCTAGTGGTGGTACTAAAATCACGAATCGGAAGAAGTTACAACTCACAGGTTAGCTGCTGAGATGAGTCCCAATGGCTGAATGTTCTACAAGCTTGCCTTGTAAAACATAACGTCCTCGTTTCGAACCCCAGTGGTGAGAACTTACTATCGATGTGTCCCAAATTAGGATGAATTGTAGATGTCCAGTACTACCTGTTAATTTTCAACCTTTCTCTAGTTGATATCGATCTGTGGCGAAACGTGGAATAAATCAAATTAACTCCTGAGAGTGATAATAGTTATTTTCGACTTGTGGTTATGTTTCACCATATAATACCAAAATATAACATTTTAAATAATGCTTATTGAATGAAATCCCTAATTTCATACATTCGGCTCCCTTAATAAATCCCGATAAAGAAAGGAAGATTAAACTTGCAGTATAAAACAATATCATCATTTTAACATACATAACATGCATAACATTTTTTAACATACTCTAAAGTTTAAGTGGTAGTAGAGAAGAGACACTATAAAATTGACGCATCCAAAATATAAGCATTGCAAATTTCAGTTTAAGTTTTTGTCATCAATTTAGATGCTTTCAATTTCATCATAGATGCACTAATGGATTTAGCACTAACTTACTTCAGAGACTCAGGAACTGACTTGCTAAACTTTTCGACTTAGAATATGCAGATGATATAGTCCTTCTAGGCGAGGACGCCGAGAGAATGCAGAGTCTCCTGAACACCTTCAGCTGCAACCTACGAATGTTTGACAGGCGATTCGCTCCCGCCAAATGTAAGATGATGTTACAGGATTCGACTACACTGACTCCTAGTTTAGAAATAAGGAGTGAAGTGGTAGAGCACGTTGACCGCTTCACTTATTTGGGAAGTACCATCAGCCAGTGGGGATAGGCCACAATGCAAGTTCAACACTCAATTACTGAAGGACACAACCACAAAAGACACCTTCACTGCAACTGTCAGAGCAAAGAAGGAAACACTACGCGACAGCCCTGAAGAATCATGCGTGGAAGAACATTGGAACTCTATGAAGGCGATTCTCAACGAAACGTGTTCAACGGTGTTAGGAAGAAAGAAGAGACAAGACAAGGAATGGCTCTCAACGGACACTTGGAAATTAATAGAAGAGAGGAGAATGGCGAAAGAGAAAATGATTCAATGCAAGGACGGACAGGAGAAGGAGACGATGAGCTCAACTTACACATCACTGGACAAAGAAGTGAAGAAGAGTGCTAGGAAGGACAAAAGACGATTCTACGACAATCAAGCTACTGAAGCTGAGAAGGTAGCAGGCAAAAGGGACCTGAGGACACTATATCAGATAACCAAATCTCTATCCGGGAAGAGACCAACACAAGCGAAACCTATAAAAGACAGCCAAGAGAACCCAATTACCAAGGAAGAAAAACAGATTAAACAATGGGCGGATCACTTCAAAGGACTCTTGAACCGACCATCACCTGCAACCCGTCCAGAAATACCAACAACAGCGCGCATACAACTGCAAGTTGACACCAATCCCCCAACGAGAGCTGAAGTCTTGAATGAAATCAAGCTTCTGAAAGTTGGAAAAGCAGCTGGACCAGATGGAATACCCACTGAAGCACTGAAAGAGGACCCAGAGACGACAGCAGACATGCTGACTCCATTATTGCAAAAGGTCTGGAAGGAGGGAAAGGTGCCTACTGACTGGAGGAAAGGTGTCCTCGCGTCGGTGGCACAGTGGTTAGGACTCTCGCCAACCATGCACATGGTCCGGGGTTCGAGCCCGCACCGACGCACATCTGATATCTATGGTTGGCCTGCAAAATTTGGGCTACCGATATCCATGCTGAAAATTCCATACTTGTACCAAAAGTACAGTGTGGAATCAAGCTGTAAATCGAAAAAAAAAATCGAAACTACCAAAGAAGGGTGACTGACGCCTCACTCTGCAAGAACTGGCGAGGAATCATGCTCCTATCGACGCCAAGTAAAATCCTGAGTCGCATCATCCTGGAGAGAATAAAGGACGCACTGGAGACAGAACTCCGACCAGAACAAGCTGGATTCAGGAAAGGCAAATCATGTACTGACCAAATTGCAACTCTACGCATCATCATCACAGAACAAAGCATGGAATGGCAATCAAACCTCTACCTCAACTTTATAGACTTTGAGAAGGCCTTCGACAGCGTTGATCGTGAAGTAATTTGGAAATTACTCGAGTACTATGGCGTACCCCAAATATTCATCAACCTTATTCAACAGCTGTACGACAACGGCACCTGCCAAGTGATCCACAACGGAAGACTCAGCGAGGCGTTTGGAGTAAACACAGGAGTCAGACAAGGGTGCTTACTATCACCAATGATATTCCTAATTGTGGTGGACTGGATTATGCGTCAGACTGTGGGAAACGAGAAGACAGGAATATCCTGGACCGACGTGAAGAACCTAGAAGACCTGGATTTCGCGGATGACTTATGTTTGATGTCACACACAATCGAAGACTTACAAGCGAAAACCGACAAACTGGTCGAAGAAGCAGCAAAGACAGGACTCCAGGTAAACATAGACAAGACGGAGGTTATGAAAATAACCAACCAACAACAGCAACAGCATCCAACGTCAATCACCATCAACGGGAGGGATTTGAAAGAGGTTACTTCATTCACTTCACTTATCTAGGGAGCATTGTCTCAACTACAGGAGGAGCGGACGAGGATGTCAAATCGAGAATCGGGAAGGCGAGAAACACATTCATCAACCTGAAATCAATCTGGAAATCTTCGTCACTCAGCATCAACAACAAAATTCGGATTTTCAATACAAACGTAAAATCAGTCAGTCTTCTATACGGATCAGAAACTTGGCGGGCGGGTCACAAAGAATATTTCCAAAAGGCTGCAGACCTTTATTAACAACTGTCTTCGCTCTATACTGAAGATCAGATGGCCGGAAAGAATCACCAACAAGGAATTATGGGAACAAACAAAGCAAGAACCAATCGCCCAACAAATATGCAGGAGAAAGTGGAGATGGATCGGACACTCGCTGAGGAGACCGCTGGGTGACATCGCGCGCCAAGCCCTCGAGTGGAACCCGAAAGGGAAGCGGCGTGTGGGACGTCCAAGGGTGACATGGAGGAGATCGTGTGAAGAGGAGTTGAAAGAATATGGATTAACATGGATGCAGGCGAAAAGTATAGCAGAAGACAGAAGAAAATGGAGACGTGCAGTTGAAGCCCTATGTTCCACTAGGAACCCAAGGGAGCAATAATAATAAAATAATAATCAGCCAGTGCCAATTGGTTGATCTCTGACGAAATCTTAGCCCGGACAGAGAGGGCTTGTTTGGCAATTTGCCAGTTTACGCCGTCTCTGGCGTAGATGCGATATCCGGCTTTCAACCAAAGGGCAAGTATACTGCTCAGAAGTCCGCTCTGTCCTTCTTTATGGCTGTGAGACCTGGCCATTGAGAGTGGAAGATATGAAAAGGCCGGCGAGCTGTCTTCGATCATAGATATCTGCGCTCTATCTTCCATGTTAAGCGACATAATAAGGTGGGCAACATTGAGGTTAGGTATTGGTCGAGTTCTAGGTAAGGAGGGAGAGGAAATCAATCGACGAGGCTGTGAAATTACATCGACTGAGATGGTTAGGACATGTGTTACGCATGTATTCCTAGTCATCGCCTTCCCCGACAACAGGCGTCAATTTTATAGTATCTCTTCTCTACTACCACTTAAACTTTAGAGTATGTTATTATCATCATCTGCATAACCATTGTAATTTCAGCTGCAGGTGTGCAGCTGGTGAGGACCTATGAAATAGAATGATGATATCATTTCATACTGCAGATTTCGTCTTCGTTTGTGAATCGAAAAATCCTTAACTGTGTATCACACTCATTATAAAAATACAAAATAAACACCAATGATCTCAAAAGATAGTATTATATTTTAGATAGATTTATATATGCATAACTGCTAAGCAGACAGAGTAGTACAATAATGTTGCAAGACATATACATTTCCAGAAAACTCTCCTTATACCCTTTTTTATGTGATATAGCGCATAAAGTATGACATTTTTGATACATCCGCAAGATAAATTTTACTGTTGTATGTAACACCCTAATAAAATTATAACTTTGTAGTCTTTAGATGACATTTTTAAAAATATTAGATAATATGACCGTCACTTTATTTAGTTACTTTTAAGTGGTTTCCTATTGGTTTGATATCAATCAAAAATCGTGACTGCTTTTCAGTCTTTCTGTATATAATTAGAGTTTTAAGAAATTTCCGTTTAAACGTTATAGGACTAATGACTGTTAGCATGTAATATTGCTACTGTTTTGTCAACTTCTTGTTAGTTTTAATCTGTAGGCATTTAACTGTTTTAGACTAATAATTTCATGTTGTACAAAGCAATTGGATATGAAACTTAAGAGATTTTAATTGATGAAATTCTACAAGTGTACTCATTGAGAGATTGTGCAGAGACACACTGTTTAACGAACAAAACGGATGTCTGGTGATCTTGATAAAAATAATAACAATAACAGCTTAATCCTGGACAGAATTTATAAAATGTACATACATAATTCTCACAGGAGTTTGTTGCATGGTATTTTCCCTTTGTAAAATATCTTTAAGTAAAATATTAATTGACAGTATATAGTGTGACACAATGGTCTCTGAGGTGGAGCACAAACCATTCCACTCATGATATATCTGTTTTGCCTACTTCAATAAATTCACAATATCTAGTTAAAAGTCCACTGAGGGATATTCAGAAGTACATTTTGAGACCCAAGGGCTTAAATCCAGAATAGTTATCTCATGTGATTGGAACACGTTGCTATCCACAACCAGACCATTCCTCTTGTTTAGTAAGCCCCGGAGAATCAGCAGCTTGTAAACATTTTGAACACATGCAATAATATATAATATCATTAGAGGCGGTTAAAACTAACTGAAGGGTAGAAAATAAATGCAGTAAACAGATGAAAGTTTTCTTAGCGGAATAGATGACTCTGTAAAGAGTGTTACAGAAACGGACTTTGTTATGTAAAGGTTTGATGAAGTTTTGCTAAACACCGGGAAAGGATCAACGAACTCTTTTGTAGTTTCCATAAGTCATGACTTGTCGAGTTCTGATACCGAAAAAATTGACAGTGTGGATTGTTTTCAAAATGATTTTGACACACTCTATCATTCTTAGACAGGATAAAAGTCGATTCCTGCAACAAAAATATTATCGTTATTAAATAAATTCAATTTATTTTAAACATCAGAGTATGTAAAGTGGCGATTATTTCTGTCTTTCTATAGTTTGGTTTGTAAGGATTAGTTGTGTTTTACGGGTTGATCACGGATTGATATCAGTTAGAGAACCATTGAAAACCAGGGAGTACTGGACAGCTGCTGTTTCATCCTAGTTTGGGAATCATCGGCAGTACGCACCCACTGGGATTCGAACCCGGGACCTTCCGGTTACAAGGCAAGCTCGTATACCATTCAGCCACTGGGACCCGATTCAATGGCTCGTGAATTCTAACTTCTACTAATTCGTGATTTAGCGCGACCCCAACCATTGTCGTTGGTGGGACATCCATCCACACACGTGACATCTAATTGGACCTCACTGGTCACGACTTCTCACTAGAACTCATGAAACTCCAACCTGTAGCAAGTCACTAACGAGCATCAGATTAACTTTCTATAGTTTGATTTGTAAGGATTAGTTATGTTTTACGGGTTGATCACGGATTGATATCAGTTAGATCAATCCATGATCAACCCGTAAAAAATATTATCGTTATTAAATAAACTCAATTTATTTTAAACATCAGAGTATGTAAAGTGGCGATTATTTCTGTGTTTCAACAGTAGAATAGCTGTTAACTACACAGGCGGTTCGGTGGTCCGATTCCGGGTTGACGCTCTCGTCATTTCCATCTCGGGAAGGATGGAAGACAACGCGAAAGTAGCAGCCGAACGTCGTGAAAAAACAATACCACCGATAAGGAAACTGTGAAGCTTCATACTACACTTGAGACATAAACGAACTGGAAAATATTTTCTCTATGACCATTTCTTTCATTTATATTTATGCAATCGGACACTGAGTAGGGAATAACTGGTAGCTCATTAATATGTTTCTCGTAAAAATGTCTCTCAGAAATGATTTCACAAATTGTTTAGCATAGGCTCCAGGTGAAATTCGTTTCTAAAAACTATTTTGGAGTGAAAAATGTCTTCTGGACCTTATAACGATGATAGATATGGATGACATCAAGTTGAAATACCCATATTATTAGTTTTATGATTTCCTTTAGCTTCCTACAGAAACATAGGGCTTCAGCCGCACGTCTACATTGCGTTTGGTTATCTGCCAACGTTCTCACTTGGTTCCACATCTGTCTACATGCTTTCGTCTCCTCTTCGCATGATCTTTCCCATGTCACCCTCTCACTGACGACCAACTAACTCGTCGCTTCCCATTCGGGTTCCACTCGACCAACGGCCTGGCGTGTGATGTCACTCACTTGATGATTTGTCCTCTCAGAGTATGGCCAATCCACCTGCATTACTTCCTGCACATTTGCTGAATAATTGGTTCCTGCTGCGTTGGTTAGCTCCCAGAGACCTATGCTGCTGATCTTTTCTGGTCAACTGATCTCGGGTGTTGAGCGAAGACAGCTGTTAATAAAGGTTTGTAGTTCGCTTGCATTGCTCTTCGTGATGTACCGTGTCTCTGATCCGTATACTAACACCGACTTCACATTGGAGTCAAAAATCCACATCTTATTTCTCACGCTGAGTGCTGTGGATCTGCACACAGACTTGAGAGTTATGAAGGCTTGCCTTACTTTCTCGACCCTCACTGCTTTGTTATCCTCGTCAGTTCCGCTCATCTATAGTTGAAACGATGCTTCTAAGGTCGGTTGGTAAAAAAGGTTGCTTCTTTCAGATTTCTCCCATTTATGCTGATTGTTGTCTATTGTTGTTGTGGCTGTTGGCTAGGAATCTTCATCACCTACCTCTATTTTCTCTATGTTTACGGAAGTCCTATCTTCGCTGGATGCTTCTTCTGCCACCTTGCTGCTTTTCAATTGCATATCTTCCAGTTTGTGGGATGCCCATGATTCACAAAAACACTGTTCAAATATCGGCAACCTATTTTATTTTACATAATAGAGTAAAACACAATCCTGTATGTGGTTACAATACATATCCAAAAATCTGTAAATTTTTTTCAAAATCAATGCTCTTCTTATAGCAAATCATATAAATATAAATATATGTGAATAGCATTGTAAATACATTTAAGTTATAACTACTACTCTGCTCCCGTTATAACACAGAAAACGAATACTAATCATATTCTCTTGAGTGTAAAATAGAGCTTCAGTAGTATGCTTATATTTTACATGTTTCTTTGGCATCTTTCTAGTCTGACTCCAGTCATACTCACAAGCTTTTATCTCCTCCACATAACAACCCCCTAATGTCACACACATTGGCTTCCCATTTGCGTTCTACTCGATAGCCTGGTGCGTGATTCCACTATGCCGTTTCTTCAGAAAATGTAAGCTCATTATCCCTTTTGTTTTGAATACTTGTTGGGTATAAGGTTCCTGGTTGATTGGCTGGAAGGCGGCGGGTTCCTTGTCGACTGTTCATCTTTTCTGACAGAGCGTCTGGTATCGAGATGTTATTGAAGATCTACAGCCCGTGACTCATTCATATAAAGGCACTAGTTGATTTAACATTAGCGGCAAAGTGGATTCGCAGTTCATAAGGATGCTTGCCTTAGTCTCAATTGTACTACGTGGTAGTCAGATGAATAGGAAGCATCATACTTCATCTTTTATACTTCATTTGTATATTTAAATATATATTCGCATTAATTAAACTGAAGTTCTATACATTTTAACACGTTTATGAACATACCTCATCGACTTTTGGAGCCAGCAGTCTCAAATCTCAGTTGTCTACATTTAAAATCGTACAACTGAAGAAAACATCAGTATATATAAGACAACCGATAACTCTGCATAGGAGAGTCACTTATGTGATAAACCACAGTGTTTTAAAATGTGTCTGCCTTACAATGTAGAAATTTGCCACTGTTAAGTTTGACTGTGACGAGATGAATTAACTATCGATCCTTATTCAAACAGCTTATTACTACAGTATTACACATGTTTTCTACCCTGATAAAAGAAGTTGAGAACATCTCAACGACTAAAGTATCATCAAACATTTTTCACTTGATGTTTTTTTTCATTGAAGAGGATTTTTAAGCTTCTAAGGATTTTCATCAATCTCTGTGCGGACGACGTCGCAAACTGAAGTCGTTAAGATAACTATTAAATCATAAGAAAAAGGCGTAAACAGCGAAGAAAATTTTCTTTTCTATGATTCATTTTCATGAGTTGTTGTACAATCGTAATTATATTTAACAAGGATATCTTTAGACCAATCAGATACTGGTAAAATTTATCCTCGAAAAATTTATTACATAATGTTAGGTGTAACCTAAACAGCATGACTAATTGTAAGTTAGAAAAGAAGCAGAAGCCGTCATGAAGTTATAAGTGTAAGATAATGACTAATCAATAAGTTCGTGTAGAATGGACAAGAACTTGTGGAAAGATGATAAAGTGTTTTTGTATAAAATCTGTATGAAAAAGAAATGTTATTAATAAACAGTAATAGAGTGGTAATAAAATGTGAATGATAGGAATAATAATCATAATAAATAATAGTGAACTTATATAATAAAAGAAAGAAGCAAAATTGTAGTAAGAACCTTACTCTGGCCATGGTAGGGCGAGTGAAAGTATGTATCGCTTTTGAATGCAGAGGTTCGATTTCGTATGTCGAATAGCTAATGTTTTAGTTATGTACAGATGGCGTATCCGAAGTCTCTGTGTATGATATTGACGGACTCTGTGTAGCACTGTGTGGCACCGTGAAGCATTCACATGGGGGTGCTTGATGTTCAGTTATGACAAGGTGCTCGAGGATAGAGCTGCTGCTAATCTTCTTCTAGCCTCTGGCTAACCAAGCTGGGCAGTGTTCCAGAATACGTTTGTGGACTTGACGTTGTGTACGACCGATATACTTTGCTCTATATGAGCAAGTAACTTGATTAATACACATTGAAGTAGCCAAAAGTGGTGTCTAATCCTTAACGTTAGACTGGACTAACTGTCTGCTGCAGAATGTGATACATAAGGTGGCTGTTGGAAATGCCTTTCAAAAGGCAATTCCTGAGATTTTTCACTCCAGTGTCACCTTTGAATTCCAGGCTCATGAAGAGAGTTTTCTTGGGAACAGTTTTGATGTCTGGTGACGGAGGTTTCTCTTTATTGTTTTTGTCTATGAATCTTGATGGATACTCGCTTTTTCTCTATTAGATACTACGTACTACGTAATATTTCACTTAAATATCTCACGTATGGCAATGTCAAGGATAGGATCAGAAAAGTAAGTCAGACATTACTTACTGTGAAATTAATTTGGAAAACTGCTGCACTCAGAATAAAGAACAAGATGTGGATTCTTAAAAGCTTGCTTCGAGTTAATGCTTCCGTATAGTTCAAAGGCTTGACACGTCACAAAGAGCATCTCAAATAGCCAGCTACAAGATTCCAGCTACAGATGGCTATGTCGACGGAAACCTGCCTAAATAACTGGGATACCTAAACTCTCCATCCATCAAAATGCACCGCGTTAACTACATTTCGTACTGCTTTTATGATTCAGATATCCAAATGTGTCACTACTCCTACTCGCGGACTATTTGGAAAGAATATGCACGAAGAACATGGCGAAGTAGTGCTAAATCAGCTGTGAGAGGAATAGTATTGTATCAGATGAGATACTGTCGATTATTATACTACGCGAAGATTCTGCCCAACAGGTGAACACATTGCAATGAAACTCGCTGAAAATTCTGCACTGTATATAGACATGGCTTAGACATACGCTGAGAAGATCACTAATGGACAACACAAGCTGGGTGAATCTCCGACTGGAACTCCATCCACCACCATAGTATAATAAGACGAGTTGACAGTAAGTGCAAAGGGTGATATGAAACTGGGAATGAAAGCCTATGGCCAGTCGTTCAGCTTATTGGAAAAGACCACAGAGAACCAAGCGGAATAGTGACGTGCTGCTTAAGACTTACGTTCCCCTATCAATTCAAATAACATGAGAACTTAATGGATCTTGTAAAATTACAACGCTGGAATGCATCTGCATCTGTGAGAACGATTCTCAGTTATGTCATTATTAGTCTTCAGTCATCGGTTCCTAGCATCCCGAGGACCCTAAGAACTCAAGAATTGCAAAATTTACTAACAATGATCATTATTAAAGCTTTTAAGGTAACGTTACTGATAAAAGAAAATTTAAAATGAACCAAGGAGAATGATACGAGGTGGAATAAAATATCAATAATGCTAATAAAAGTTAATAAGTACTATGGGCGGTTCAAAGTGACTAACATTTATTTCTATAAATAGAGACCGGGTTTGTAAAATTTTATTTTACAAGCCTCAACAAATGTAAGCATCTTTCTGATTGTTTGTCCGGCAACAGTGGAACACATGACGGCATTAATATCTTGTCCTTAGTGTATAAGATGACATTGTTGAACTATTAATTATGTAAGTAATGTGCCATCGTATCAAAGCATTGCTGAAGCTAGCCATGCATTTGCAATGAATCAGAATATTATACTATACGTTGGATGCAAGCGACACGGGATTTGATTAAATTTCATATTACTTCAACAGATATTCATCTGTAGAAACTACGGACAAGTTGTGTGCGAAATGTTCAGTAACACGTTGGCTAAGCTGTCAAGTGGTTTACTCCACATAAGTGTCACCACAGGTGCAGCTGAATTGATAAATGCACACAGATATGACAAGACTATTTGGCTTATCCATCGTTTGAATCCCAATCATTGTGTGGCTCGAGAATGACGAACATAGGTGTGCTGCGTAAAATTTTCTTCGTATACTCTTGGAAAGTCTCTGGAATAAAATCTCAATTGACAAACCATCATTAAATTGTAGCTAAATAAATAGAAGTTGTTTTTACGTGCAATCATAGTTTCAGGTATTCTCTTCAATGTTTTCACATGTCTCTTTGTGAATTTACTCAGAAAAAACATCTCCATCAAGGAATTGTGAACATATTCAAATTCCTTTTGTAAGATGTCATTTGTACATATATTTCTTGTTCTGCTCGTAAGACATTTAGCAACATTTCTTTTATATTTAATGGACATATAACTAAGAAAGTGGGCACTGTCCTGTGAATGCGCTTTTTCTATACACGCTTCTCGTAAGTGACCTTTCTTCTCCGCTACTTACCAAGACATCCAAACATCTAGTTTACTATCCTGCTCCTTTTCACAAGTAAAAGTAAGCGAAGGGTGGATGTTAATGAATTTCACCCACAATTTGTCTATGTTTACATTCAAATCAACAGTGTGTACCAACTAAGCGGATAGAAGCTGAGTTCAAGATCTTCAGATTTCCAAAGAAATCATCATGTAAGCCACTGTTATCTCATGAAATTCCTCTACAATCTTACGATATATAATATATGTAATAATATCACTTCATACCTTGCCTAATTTACACGTGAATGTTAATCACATATTGAAGGTGTTAACACTAAAATGAGGAAAATTCTTCGTTTTTCTTATTGTTAATTGACCCTGATCTTCAGGCTAAATGTTTGTGTCTGACTGTTATCTCAGTACTTTTAATAATACTTTCAGTGAAATATATACATATATATATAAAGATCTTTTCCTCGCAGCAAAGAAATACACTTTGATATTTGCCGATCTTGATTTTTATATTAGTCTGAGAAATTACAACCTGTTCATTATAAGGAATTCTCTCCTAATAACAAGGTACACATGAAACTACTTGACCTTATGAAACTATATAATTACATAAGGCTCCATTTTGTTACTTTTGGTATATTATTCAGCCACATACAATTGTAAAACAACTTGACTGTTTATTTTTCTGTAAAAACAAATTTTTCGTCTGCTAATTATCATAAATATTCTTTCACCTTTAAATTGAGTTCTCAGACCGTAAATCTATTCGCCAACTATTTACTAACAGCCTACACTGCGTCTACAACGAAGTCGACTGTACAAATCTGACTTAAATTAACACTCTTTGGTCAATTATCTTAGCTAAATAAAAGCAAAAAATTCGAAAAATAAAATTAGTTGTCAGACAGAGTAATAAAAACTCTAGCGAAGAATCAAATTCGCTATATGCGATTTGTACATTTCTGTGTGAAAATTCACCACCAAAAGCAGATAATGTATACAATTGGTGGATGGTGGCTAGCAGTGGAATCCAGGATGCGCATTTCGTCCTAATTGGGACTCGTCAGCTGGATGTACCTGCATTTCTCAGTGAGTGATGATGTTCCCACCGAGGCTCGAACCCAGTGCCCATAGTTTCAAACGCCAAAGCGTTATCCACTAGACCACTTGGGCCACGAGAGCCACCTCTTGTGCAACGGGTCATATATTAATTATTGAATTGAATTTTTGATTTTCCCGTCAATTGATTGGACCGAAGTGTTCGGTCTCAGGTTGACATGTCGGCTTCTTGTGCAGACTGACGAGTCCCAATTAGGACGAAATGCGCATCCTGGATTCCACTGCTAGCCACCATCCACCAATTGTATACAAATCAAATCCCCAGACATCGTCGAAGCATCTGCACAAGAAGCCGACATGTCAACCTGAGACCGAGCACTTCGGTCCAATCAATCGACGGGAAAATCAAAAATTCAATTCAATAAAAGCAGATAATATTCAAATCACTATGGCATTTAATGAATCTTTTTCCATAAATGTCGTGGCAGCCGTTTGGAAGGACATTAAAATTGCACCTATACCTAAGTCGTCTACTGGAACATGTTTACAATTTAGACCTATTACTAATACCTCTACTTTCGTATAAAATTATGGAAAATTTACTCTTAATAAACCCTCACTTAAAGCTTTTAACAATCTCAAACAATTAGCCTATAAACATAGTAGAAGTATTTTAGATGCAGATGCAGTCTTGTATCATAACATTGTCTCTAGTTTAGAAAAGCGGGCTAAAATTGTTCACTACACCTTCATAGATTACACTTCTGCTTTTGACTCACTACATGGGGGGGGACATTGTGTTAAACAAGTTAGCTGAAACTCAAATTGACTGTTGGGTTGTCAAATGGATGGATCCTTATTTCTCAGGAAGAAAGTAGTACACTGTATGTCAGGGAAAGTCGTTCACTTCGTTGCTTAGTGATGCTGGCGTCCCTCAAGGTGCTGTTTATTCTCCTTTTCTGTTCTCTTTCTTCTTGCATGATTTGCCTCCCTCCGATGAAATGAACCTTGTTAAGTATACCGATGATCTAACTATTTCAGTGTCTGTTAACTCCCAGCTTGGCTGTATTGAGATAAATAGCTCTCTATCAGGAATTAACAATTGGTCTTCGTTTAAGGACCTTACACTAAATCCTTCCAAATGTCAGATTGTTAATTCCAGTTTCCGATGTAAACGAAAGTTAAATGAAGCCGTTGGTTCCTATGACCCTTGCAAAATTAATGATAGTGATATAGAAACCAAGTATGAAGTTAAGTGTCTTAGATTATTTCTTTCTTCTGATCTACCTATCCTGGTCTTCGCATGTCTTAGAGATTGCCAAAAAGTATTTCATCTGACTTGTTTCATTAAGAAGTCAAGGCACTCAGGCATAACCCAACCCCTCCTCCTCTAACAGTTTGTCAATTCGTGTATTTTACCTATTCTTCTTTACTGTTCACCCATACTTATTCTCTCCTGGATTGCTTAAAAAAGACTATGTCAAACTTCGTAGAACTGTGAAGACCTTCAGTCAGTAGGCCGAGTGGTATGCTATCCCATTGGGCCATATCGTTAACATTGTCAAAGATAGGCACTTGATGTCATAAAGGAATTTTGTCAGACTGTGAGCACCCCAACCTTACCCACACCTCTAACCTTGTACCTCCTCAGGTAAAACAAGAAGACTTTACAGAAGACTTTATCCACGTACCTTCAATTATAAAAATTCCACTATACGATATTTGACGGCAAGTACTTTATGTGATGAAAAAAATGTTAGGCATGAACTAACTAACCTTCTTTGCACTACTAAATAATCCATTTCATCCACCCTTACAGTACCAAACTTTATTGTTATTGTATTTCTTATATTCATAATCCTCTCAATTTTTTGTTTTTATTTATTTATTTTTCATAAGTGTGAACATAATTTAAGCTGTGTTACCACTGTTAATCTTGTATTTCCCCTCACCATGCTGCTATATCAACAGAACATCAGATTCAATACTCTATAGTAACATGCTAAAATTTCCAAACTGAATCGACAATACTGTTTGAAACAAACTCACTGTTGTTATTATTATTATTATATTTAATATTCTCAACTCGTGCTTCGAATGTTTTTGAATTTTTATCGTAAACGTGGACAAATTCCTCTGGTTAATTTTGTTTTAATTTTATTTATATTTTGAATGAATCAGATGTAAGATATTGTGAGGAATGCTGAGAATTCCATTCTGTATTATAAGTACTGCTTTTGGAATAAAGTAGATTATTATTATTATTTACTACTGGTTAATTAGTGTGAGTAGTTTAATGCTAGTTATATAAACAAGTAGTTCTTGGTAATCAACCAGAGCGAATAAAATCTAAGCACCGAATAGTTGTTTCTGCTCGCTTCCAATCCTGTTCGTCAGTAGTCGGCTGAGTTTCAATTTCACACAGAGAAATGAATCAGTATGAACATTAGTTACGCTCACTTGAAGTATTTAGTTTATTAAAGGGACAATTTAAATAAGACGTTACGAAGATAATAAAAATTTTCTTGTATTTTCCAATGAATGAAAACCCGGAAAAACGATGTTGTCTCTACTGACATTTCGCAACTTAATGCTGCTGCTAAGAGCTTCATCAAAGTATTATTTAACCAGGATTTACAAAATCTCCTCAGCTTATTTATAACAACTTAACCATCGATCTTCAGCGTGGGGGGGCCCTTTTCGTTGTCAAATTGGCCAAATGGTAAAGATAACAAAACCAGGTGTAGATTGTTGGATTTGATAAGTGTGTAAAGTTATAAAAACAGCGTGTGTTGGTAAAATGGAACTGCTTATCACATTCGTGTTGATTTTGTCACTTTGTTGTGGGGGGGGGGAGGGAGGTGTTGCAACCAGGTCAAATTTTGTATTAGTCCATCATTCCTATTCAGACAATTTTGATCCCACTTGATATGAAGTGCTCCTGATATTAGATGTTCTTTGTGATTTCTGAATTGCTTTTCTGGATTATTTCAGTATTGTCAAAATCAATTTTGTCACCTGATTCTATAGCGTGTAGACCCATGGGTGATGATTTTTAAAGCTTTTGTAGTTCAACTGGAATTTCTCGGTGGTCGAAGAGATGCTCTGCGGTGTTCATTTCTTCTGTTTGTCCGATGTAGAATCGCATCCCATTCCAATCATTTTGTTTTATAGACACAATTATATAGAGAATCTTTAAGGATTTGGTCTTTTATATGGACAAGGTTGCTTTGAAGTGTGTCTGATGTCTTGAAGAAAACTCTAATGTCGAGCTTACTGAGTACTCCTCTGATATTGTCCGGCATCTCTGCTCTATATGGAATGACTAATGCTGATGTTTATATTTTTGGAATGCGTTTTCGGCCATACTGAATGTCTGTGTTGATTATGTTGATGAAGTTTAAGAAGACTTGAAACAACCGATATCTTTCCGCTGATGGGGTTTGATGATCCGAAGTCTAAATATTTATTGGAGTGGGTTTTCTTCCTGAATATGGATATACTAAAATGTCCGTTTTCCCTCCGCTTAACTAGGCAGTCTAGAAAATTTGCTTCACCCATATATGATTCTGCTTCCGAAATAAATTGGATTCTGGGAGACAGATTGTTTATTTTCTCCCGGAATGAACTGTTTAGATCTCGTTTTAGCACTACAAAAGTATCATCCACACAAGCTTTATTTTTTTTTCCCAGGCAATTATAACCCATCTACCAAAGACCTGGTTTTTTTGTTAATGCGAAGACAATACTTCTGTATTTCCTGATGTGTTGCACTCACTGAAAATCTAGCGGATTTTTCCAACTATGCACAGAAATGATTGTACATAAGTGAAAAGGATGTTTTATACTATTCAGATTAACATTTATCAAGTGTACGTATAATCTCCAGTGTACATGTTAAACATATTTTGCTATCGACTGTAAATTGTGACTGAATAATATGATCCTATTTCTGTAACAATTTGATGATGCCTGTAAACTGGCGTCCCTCATGTACTGTATCATGAGAATAAATTTATTTATTTATTCCTATACTTCATGATGTGCTCCATTGAATGACTTGTTATATTGTGGAATAACCTCAAGCTTTATTTTTTCCCAAGTATTTTTAATCCATCCAAAACATACTTGGGTTTTTTTGTTAATGCGAAGTTAATATTCCTATATTTCATGACGTGCTCCATTGAATGACTGGTTATCATATTGTTCCCACAGACCTAAGACAAAAACGCCAGCAACCATGTAACTTAACCATGAACCAAATTTATGAAATTTATATAATGCTTATCCATGCCTGTATATTTGGTGTGTCCTACACAAGTAGGAAAAAATGTGTATTTTATTAAAACATTATTATTAATTATGATTGCTAATCGTATATGTAATTTATCATATTGATGATGCCTGTAAACTGGCGTCTCTCATGTACAAAATGAGAATATACTATTATTATTATTATATCTTAACCATATTTCAAGAGTGAGTACGCTTGAAAAGATGTTATTTTCGAATGTATTCATGAAAAGGTCAGTGACTATTGGGGAGATTGGTGAACCCATAGCAACACCATTTGTCTATATAAACTAACTTTAAATGTACAACAATTACTTTCTAGACAGAATTTCAAGCTCTTAATTATTTCACTGGTGTCGAGTGGACATCTTTTTGATAGCGTTGTATCTGATTCTAGTAGATCCGAACAAGATCTATACTCAGAGATGAGATCATTTCTTATTTTCTTCAAGATAACTAGTCACTTGTATAAAATAAAAGTGAATATTTTAGTAGCTTTAAAAGTGCATAACAGGCAAAGATTGAAGTTTAATGGTGTATACCGTATACCGTTTCCGGATGAATGTGATGAATCCAAAGTGACTCCATCATATTTAATAAACTTGAATAAGGGTTATGTGAAATAATTGAGAAACAGTCATTATTATGGATTTCATGACCAGATATTAATAAATTCTTTTCAATAGCTTATCCGAGATTTCTTTTCAGCTTAGGTACGTTTGAATTATCTGGGCTACTTAGTAGCCATTTCAGAACATGTTGTTTCTGAAGCAAATGAAACATTCAATTGCTTTCATTCACATATATTTTTTCTATAGTTTGGTTCGTAAGGTTTACTTTTGTTTCTACGAGTCGGTCACGTATTGATATCAGCTAGAGAACCATTGAAAACCAGCACTGAAGTACTGGACAGCTGCTGTTTCATTCTAGTTTGCGAATCATCGGAAGTATGCACCCACTGCCAAGGTTCGAACCCAGGACCTTGCGGTTACAAGGAAAGCTCGTATACCATTCAGACCCTGGGACCCGCCCGATTCAATGGCCATTGCATGAATTCTAAATTCTACCAATTCGTGATTTAGCGCGACCCCAACTACTGTCATTGTGGGACATCCATCGAAACACGTGACAGACATTTGGATGGACCTCACTGGTCACGACTTCTCATTAGAACTGACTCCAGGAAACGTCATCCTGTATCAAGTCACTGGCGAGTATCAGATTATTTTCTATAGTTTGGTTTGTAAGCATCCTGGATTTCAATGCTTCTATAGCTGATATCAACCCATAAACAACTCACATATTTGTCCCTAAAAATGCAAATGAACTTCTCAATACAGTGCGGAGTATACTTTATAGAACTTCTTCTATTATTCGTGGGCATATGAACTGAGAATGTTTGAGATGTTAGGAAACGATATGTGGCGTGATTGTATCATTTTCACAATATAATCAACTGTCAATGTTAGTTTAATGAAAATAGATTTCTTCATTAAGGAAGAGTTCTTTTCAAGGAGCAGTCCCTCCTCCCCCAAAAAAATACAGGGTGCATGAACTATAGCTCATCCACTAGTGTATCGTTTGTGAAAATTATTCAGGAGCCACTGAAAGCAGACATTTCATTTCTAAGGAGATGTTGTACTGAATATCAGAAAACCTGCTTAGTCATTGAAATATCCAGGAGAGAGGACTGGTCCCTAGCTGAAATCATTAAGAGAACCACTAGAAAACTATGCAGTACTGGAGAGTAGTTTCGTTCTAGCTTGCAAATCTTCATTACTAAACACCCACTACCAGGGTTTGAATCCAGTACCTTCCAGTCACTAGAGGAGCTCGTAGACCATTCAAACTTCTTCCAATTCGAAAAAACTATATTTATATATGTCGCGACCGCTACCCAGTGTCATAGGTGAATAACAGTCTCTTTGGTTGACTCGATGAACTCAGCTGGTTATGACTTTTCACTAGAACCTCAGATAATTCCTACATAAAGCCAGTCGCTAGTGAGCATCAGATTAGCTGTTTAGTGTCGGTATACAGGAATTTGTTTTGGTTACAGGACTGGTCACGAGCTGAACCCACTGGTCCACGAAGTCAGGCGAGAGGACAGTCACTTGCCTTATGACAGTGGCTGGCTGATGCGATGCATATATATTTAGAATGGTAAAAGTCAGAATTCATGGTGCACGGGACCGGTATACGACCTCATCTAGGGACTGTAAGATCATGGATTCGAACGCTGGGAGTAGGTGCTTAAAGACTCACAAACTAGAACGAAACAACTGTCCAGTACTGCCTAATTTTCCAAGGGTATGCTGAATGAATTCAGCTCGAGATCAACTCTAATCAATGGAATAAATCCCAGCAAATGAATGCTTGACAATATCCATGAAACCTAACTATTTTCGTTCACGGAATATACACGTTGGGTCATAAGAGTTATAAAAAAAGACAGTTGCAGCGAAGAAAATTTTCTTTTCGACGAAGTCACCGTCAACTAGGCTGTATATTCGCGTATTTATATCCAATGCATGGGAAAGTTTCAGAATAATTTCCGGTTAAGGGTGAAAAAATGATGGCCATGGCAGGGACAGGGGTTGAACGTGTTTCTTCTGGATACGAAGCGTGGCTTTGAGCTTTTGGATAGCTAGTGCCTCGGCTATGCCCAGATGTTTTGATTTTACTCCCTTTGATAGATTTGATTGAAACTTGTATATTATTTTGAAGGATTTTTCAAATGGCGCTGAATGTTGGTTTCAATGGCTGTTAACTCCCAGCTAGATTTTACAAAAATAAATAGCTTTCTATCGGGAATCAGCAAATGGTCTGAGTCTAACGGTTTTAAACGGAATCCTTCTAAATGCCAAACTGATCTGATCTCTCTTCGTCCTACCATGTCTTATCAGCACCAACGGACTGATTGGCGATGAAATCTCAGCACGGATCCGAAAAGCTCGAGCTGCTTTCGCTGACTTACACCATCTCTGGCGTAGGCGTGACATCCGGTTATCAACCAAGGGACGTGTGTACTGCTCATCAGTTCGCTCCGTCCTTCTCTATGGCTCTGAAACATGGCCAATACGCGTTGAAGACATGAAAAGGTTGACTGCTTTCGATCATAGATGTCTGCGATCTCTGTCTCACGTTAGGTGGTTTAATAAGGTAAGTAATGTTGACGTTAGGCGTAGAGTGTTGGGCAAAGAGGGAAAATCAATCGACGAGGTTATAAAGTTACATAGACTAAGATGGCTAGGTCACGTGGTGCGCATGCCTAACCACCGCCTCCCCCGACGGGCATTGTTAGCTGATATAGGTTCAGGTTGGAAAAGAGCCAGTGGTGGCCAAACAAAAACATGGCATCAATCCATGAAATCCTTGACAGTTAAACTGAGTCAGGTAGGGAGATGCAGACTCCCGGGTTGGGGCCCTCGGGACTCTAGGAATCAATGGCTGGAGACAATATGTGACATGGCTCAAAATCGTTGTCAATGGCGCAGATGTATTCAATCTCTGTAATCTTTCATATTCCTTTCTACCATTACCCATTCTGTTTCACTCTTATATTTGTCAAACTCTATTGATTCTCTTCACTCATCTTCTTGTCTACCTCTGTGTGCTATTTGGAACGTGGCAACTCGAACTGCTGCACTTCGGTGCCAAGTTCTATGTTGAATCCAGACAGACAGACAGACCATGTCTTAGTGATCTCCAGTAAAATATTCCGCCTGACATTTTACATTAGGAAGTTAAGGCACTCGGGTATAACTCAACCCTTCCTCTTACAGTTCATAAACTCTTGCATCCTACCTATTCTTCTTCTTTATTGTTCACCCTTATTCCTTCCTGGTTTGCTCAGAAAAGACTATGTCACAATTCGTAGAATGCTGAAGTCGGTCAGTAGGGTGAGTCGTGTCCCAGTGGACCACATAGTTAACGTCATTGTCGGTAGGCACTAGACTTCGTGCAATAAATTTGCTAAAGGGATTCTGTCTGACTTGAAGCATCCACTTTACCCTCAGCTTTCACCTTGCATCTCCTCAGGTAGGACAAGAAGTAACTTCAGAAAACTGTATGCTCGCACATCTACGTATAAAAATTCTATGATACCATACTTGGAACGTATTTTATGTGATGAAAATAGTGTCAGGCAAGAATTAACTAACCTTTTTTCATTTAGTAAATAAACAATTTCCTCCACCCATCCTTATATACCTTGAAGTTTCACTTCTATTATTTCTATTACATTTAGGGTCTAGTTGCTTCTTTGTTTTACTCTCACAATTGATAACACCAATTTATCTCTATGACTGCTGTAATTCTTGTTTTTCCCCTCACAATATCATGTAAAGAGAACAATATATCCAATATTTTTAAACATGTTAGGATTTCTATACCGCATCGACATTACTGTGTGAAACAAGCCCATGGGAATTTCACTTGTATTCTTATTATTATTTCCTTAGCTGTTATCATTATTATTATTATTTCCATTTTATATGCAGCATGTTTTTGACACTACCTATATTGTGAACGTGGAAAATTTTCTGTGTGATTAATTTTTATTTATAATTTGAGGAAATTTGATGTAATATTGTGATTAATGCTGAAAATTCCATTCTGTATCACAAGTACTGTTTTTGTAGTAAAGTAAATCATGATTATTATTATTATTATTACTGAATTCTCCAAATGTTCTGTCACTGAACTATATACACGTTTGTGGTCTCCTTTTACTAGCCAGGTTGGATAGTGTTCACGAGCGCGTTTCTCAAGTCGGCGCATGGTACGGGCGGTGTAATCAACTCCACAAGAGCAATTAAACTGGTATATGCACGTCAAAGTGGCCTAATGCGACAGCTTGTCTTCCGCGTTCTAGCTGAACAGTTTATTTTAGTGAAACGTCAGTCGTAGGATCGCGGCGAAGTATGTCTTCCGCAGCGATTTTGAGAGGCGTTTGCGAAGGATTTCTGCTTCAATATCACCTTTGAATTCTAGATTAAGCAGAAGTATTTTCTTTGGAACGGATTGGACTTGTTCAGAAGTCTTTTATGAATTGATATTCTTGTTCCTGAACCCAGGCGGAAAACCGTTTTCCCTCAGGGTTTTTCGGAGATTACGCAGTTCTTCTTCAACCACTTCCTCGCTGCATATCTTCCAAATCCTCGAGCAAAGAGCGTATATCAGGTTCATCTTTCTGCTTAGGGGTACGAAGCTTTAAAAGTTGAGGAATTGTCTATTCCATGCAAGCTTTTTGTATAGGGACCTTTTCAGGGAGTTGTTGGCATTTCTTGTCAGATGGACGTCAAGGAAGTGGAACATTCCTTCGGATTTAGTCTCAAGTGTAAAGTCGACGTTTGGCTGGGCCTTATTGAAGATCACAATTCTTATCAAAAATAATAAAATTATCATCGATGTTTCTCTTGTTGAGATGGAGGTCGTTGATAGCTGGTGATAAGGGGTTGTTTTCTAACTTAAATTCGCAACTTAAATTCTAAAGTCATAGGAATATTTTGATAAATATGATTAAGCGGAGTAATAAACCTATGAACTAACTGAATTTAAATCATGCAGTCTTTTTCATGTCTTCTGAGAACGGTTTATACCATAACTAAGTGTGCAAACCTGCCTTGCTTGTTTATTAATTCTTATCAGTCTGGACATATATTCTACACTATGAAACTTAACAAAGGATTTTGCAAAATACCTACAAGGAAACATCCAATTAATATTTATATAACCCAATGAAATAGATTGCAGTAAATTTAATTCATGAAGAGAAGTCACTACATATAGTTTGTTCTCCCATGTTTTATAAACTCAGCTTTCTTCAAATAAAATTAATTTCAACCCAGCCAGACAAAAAGAAAGGAGGAAACGGGCTAATTTATAGAGCTCACATTGTCTTGTTTATCACCAGCAGAATTACCATTTCCTGTTGAATACCATTCATAGTGTGATGTTTAACGCTTAGATACAAACAAAGCATATAAAAAGTTGAATATCACTCAAATAACATGAAATGAAAAAAATAAAGTGAAACTTACGCGCGCGCGCACACACACACACCCACACCATAAACACAAGCTAATAAATAAAGGCCTCTCATGTGCACGAAGTGCTGTGTATTCATTTATGTTTGCATTTGGTCAGGTACAGGGGGTAATGCATTTTGCTTTTAATGTGTTAGTAAACAGGATTTATGTAGATTTTTCTTCAATGTTACTGAATTACCCTTCTTTTCGTTCACTTTATTTTTTATTTATTTTGATCTTAATCAAGAGAGAAGGCAGGCATACATCACTGTCATTTGTGATGGTTATGGTTGTTTTCAATAAAAATGCAACAATTTTAAACAAACAAAAAAGAAGAGGAAATTAGCTCATTTAGAAAAGAAACCACTGAGAATGCAAGCATAATTTACGACACAAATAAATTAAATAATCCTACTTGGTTTTTTTCTTTTATAAGTTATATTCGTATATATATATATATAGGTATGTAAAAATATTTAGATTTGAAGGAACAATCAACAAGAAAATAAGTTAAAAAAAATGAAAACAAAAATTGAGCAAAGAATATCCTTTTCGATGATTTCTTCTTCTGATTCTACACTTATATTTTTACGAGTTGATCACGGAGTGAAATCAGCTAGAGAACCATTGAAAACCAGCACTGAAGTACTGGACAGCTGCTGTTTCATTCTAGTTTGCGAATCATCGGAAGTATGCACCCACTGCCAAGGTTCGAACCCACGACCTTCCGGTTACAAGGAAAGCTCGTATACCATTCAGACCCTGGGACCCGCCCGATTCAATGGCCATTGCATGAATTCTAAATTCTACCAATTCGTGATTTAGCGCGACCCCAACTATTGTCATTGGGGGGACATCCATCCACACACGTGACAGACATCTGGATGGACCTCACTGGTCACGACTTCTCGTTAGAACTGACTCCAGGAAACTCCATCCTGCAGTAAGTCACTAGCGAGCATCAGATTAATTTTCTGTAGTTTGGTTTGTAAGGGTTATTTTTGTTTTGACGAGTTGATCATGGATTGATATCAGCTAGAGAACCATTGAAAACCAGGGAGTACTGCCAGACAGCTGTTTCATCTTAGTTTGGGATTCATCGGCAGTACGCACCCACTAAGGTTAGAACCCAGGACCCTCAGGTTACGAGGCAAGCTCGTATATATATATATATATATATGTTTATAACATGTGAGCGTATTTTTCGTTGGATTTCTGAACATCACTCTGAGTGGTTGATTAAGTAAAGGACAAACAAAACCCATTCATAGCGCTATTCTATCTCATCTTGTGGATACAAACAAAACACAAGATTAATGTAAACAAGGCGACTTTCAAAGTCATTTACAGCATACCGAAAAATCGTGATTTCGACTTAAAAGTTCGTTTACTAAATATCCTTGAGGCTGGCCGTTGAGATCCACATTAAGAAGCCTAATTTATGCATCCAAGAGTAGCTAATTCAGACATTATCCTTACCTTGGCCATCGAGGTTTGAATGATCCTCAATTTTTGTAGAAATCTCCTTAATTTTAGTTTATATTCTATTTGCTACTATATCTTTATTATTATTATGATTTAAGCATCTTACCTAAACTGTAATCCCATTGATCTTACTTTACAAATCGATATTGTTTAAAAAGTATACTAATATTGTTATGGACTACTATTCTAGAATATTCTATGTATATAAACATATATATAATTGTAGAGCCAGAGGAAAAGGAAATTATCGAAAAGAATATTCTTTGCTGAATTATTTTGTGTTTTATAGATGTCTGAATGAATATTGTCGCTATAATAGAATAAAAAACACTAAAGCGAAAAAGAAGTCCAGGCTAGTATATGCCACCGATTAATGTGAATAGTCGGAAACCTCATAGCATTAACTAATAGTGATCCGTATTCCGAGCAAAGTGATCCCTAGCTTGTTTTGATCTACTACTAATATACAGAATCTTCAACTGAAACAGTAATCTGTAGTAAAATTATTCATTGGAATGTTTCCCTGAACTTCATCATGAACTGACATCGATTAGAGAACCATCGGAAAATCTGCAGGGAGTACTGCCAGACAGCTGTTTTCCCCCGTCCTAGTTTGAGACTCTTTGGCAGTACCCAATCATCACCAGGGTTTCAACCCAAAATCTTCTGGTTACAAGGTTAGCGAGCTCGTAGACCGTTGAACCACTCGGACCCGACCCAATGGCCAGTCCATGAATTCTAACTTCTGCCAATTCACGAAATAGCGCGACCATTTCACAATGTCTTTTTCAATGATTTAAGGCCTCATCTTCAACCTGGGGTTCTAGTCGGAATCCTTGACCGATAGGGTCGTGCTATGTAATGAACTGGCAGAAGTTAGAATTCATGGTTTGGTTGGGTCCCATTGGCTCAATGTTCTACGAGCTCACTAGCCTTGTAACCAGAAGATCTTGGGTTATAACCGTGGTGGTGAGTGCGTACTGCTGAATAGTCTGAAACTAGGATGGGGGAAATTAACTGTGCAGTACTCTCTGCAGGTTTTCCAGTGGTTCTATAATCAATGTCAGTTCATGATGAAATCCTCCATCCAATCAAACAAAGTATAGCTGAGTGAAAATTTGTTGCACTGTGCTGTATGCAAAATTAGGCAGTCCAGTGATCTAAGCAGGCTACCGAAACCTTTCAATCTAAACACTAAACTGTTGTTTCGTTTGTGTAATGAACTAAGATAAATACATCAGTTCGAATAATAATAATAAAAAGGATTTATCTCAGATTGTTTAATTTACGGATGACATTGATAATGGCAGTATATTTTTTTTCAGTTGATTCTTGATTTCTAAAAAATGGTTACTGAACAAAGAGTACTCTTTTCAAGAACCCCTTCATCATCAGGCTCCATAGTTATACACACATTATAATGAATTAATTAATTGATGTTATTAACAACATTAATGCTTGTTTTAATACCATCAAATCAATAATAATATTATTAGTGGATTACAGTTCTATAGCATCAACATAACAATAAGCTGAATGTCAGAAAAATTATGAAAGATAACAATACATTTTCATGAATTTATAGTCTCTACTGAAGGTCAACCAGGTCAGTAGTAGTGGATAGCTGCACTTGCTTCTTTTGCACACAGAGCGCTGGTAGTTTGAGGCGAATTTCAATAGCCTCTGCTGTTTGGAGCATGCGGTCCATCGGTGTTTTTGGCAATTTATTTTGCATCCAGTAGATGATAGAGAAGAATTCTTTTTTGCTGGTTGGCTTTGTGGCCGGTTCGGACCAGATGGTCTCATATCGGACTGTTAATGGTTTTCACTACACCTTTACTCAGCCATAATGGAGGATGTGTTCTAGAGATTACGAAAACCCAGGCTCCTAGAGCAACGGTTAATATAGCTCGATCCACAGGCGCGGATGAACTGGAAGGTGAAATTTAAAGTGGCTAATCCAAGTACCTCATCTTTCAATAATGGGAATCACTATCGATCGTGTAGAGAAAAATACGTGTAGTTCACCAGTATTAAAATTTCTCTGAACTGATTTTCTTAATTTCTTCGTAATTATTTCACTTGGTATATCAACCTTGAATTGTAGTCATATATAAAGTGGCTTCTTGCTTACAGATAGTGAGTAGTCCTTTGCCGCTTTCTTTGTCATGTGTTCCTTAATAAATTTGTCGGGAGAGCTATTTTCTGAATGCTTCAAATTATAACCATGTGAAATTATAGGGTTTCAGTTAACTCAAATGAGATATGCGCTTTTGAAAATTTATGTTAAACAAATTCAAATTTGTACTTCAAGAAATTATATTCAGTGACTCTATGTTGTTATTAATACACGTAAGTTTTAATTTGCCATCTCTCCTGGTGGGTGACCTTGAACTGGACTAATTTCTTTTGTATGTTTTCATACCCTCTAGGCTGATTGAATTGGTACTCATTGTTTTCATGACTCAAACTTTGACCTTTTGTTTGTGAGGTTTCCTTCTTATCGATTGGTGGATTTTGTCTATCTCGATGCGTCTATTGACTAATGATCCACTGGAACACCAGGCAGCCTTCTAAGAATCCTGTAGAATTCTCGATGTTTCCTCCGTCTAATATTTGAACGTTGGTTGTCTCAGTCAAGTCGATGTCCGTGGTTGTCTGTATGTAGTGATATGAATGAGAGAGTGTGGATGTCATGTCTTTTGACGGCTAGTTTATGTTTATGGCATAGCGGTTAGTACGCTCGCCGACCATGCACATGGTCTGGGGTTCGATCCCCAGCCGACGCATTCCTTTACCTCGCTAAGCCAGAAGAAATGCTAGTAAAGAGGAAAAGTTGGGCATGAGGCTAGCAACCCCATCCTGTAAAACTAAGTACGTCTACAGAAACTTCAAGCCTCTGGCTTGAGGCCCTATGTTCCACTGGGAACGTGAAGAAAAATTATTATATTATATTATGTTTATGGATGCAAAAATGAAATGGATGTACACTTTGGCCAATGTAGTGTTAAGCAAACAACCACACGGGATTTAGAAAGTCAAGTTTATGTAAAATCAACTCACGCAGACCAAACACTGAGTCACAACAGCAACAATCCAATAACACACAGAAGGAATTGTAGACAAACACTAATCAAGACAGTTAGCCAGGGATCATTGTAGCACTCCCCACCTTAAAGAAAATTGAAGAAAGATACCTCACGGACGTCTTCCAAAAGAATGGATATCCACAGAATTTCATCAAAAGGCATATCCCTCCAAGCTAATCTATCAGATAAAAGGCCCCCAAGTAAAGCAAAAACCATATCTCAGAAATCACCTCAAGACGCTTTAAACCTTTAGGAATTGACGTCGCACACCAAACAATAAAATCACTTCACTCAGTTCTGTCAACCAAAAGATTCAACAGCGAAAGAAGATAAAACCAACATCATCTACAAAATAAATTGTAGCAAACCCGAAAAACACTACACTGGCCAAAGTGTACATCCATTTCATTTTCGCATCCATAAACATAAACTAGCCGTCAAAAGACAAGACATCCACTCTCTCTCTCATTCATATCACTACATACAGACAACCACGGACATCAACTTGACTGAGACAACCAACTTTCAAATATTAGACGGAGGAAACACCGAGAATTCCAGAGGATTCTTAGAAGGCTGCCTGGTATTCCAGTGGATCATTAATCAATAGACGAACCGAGATAGACAAAATCCACCAATCGATAAGAAGGAAACCTCACAAACAAAAGGTCAAAGTTTGAGTCAAGAAAATAATGAGTACCAATTCAATTAGCCTAGAGGGTATGAAAACACACAAAAGCAATTAGTCCAGTTCAAGGTCACCCACCAGGAGAGATGACTAATTAACTCGTGGAGAAATCTGAAACTTCAGTTAAATTTCAAGTATGAGCTGGAGATGCTGCCTAGTAGGGCGACGAAAGGTTTCCGAATAAACTATCCAGTTCAGAGAACTCAACCACATCAATATATATATATATATATATACATATAAATGCAGCTATTTTTCATGTCTCGGTAACTAAACATTACAATTCCTGTGTATACAACAATCATTATTGTGTACATGTAGACAATATCTAACTGGAACAGTCTATGTACTTAGTTTCACAGAAGCAAGTGAACTGGTACATGCTCCTAGACCTTGTTTACAATCGAAAAATATCCTTCACTATTTGATAAATAAGAAATTGTTTAGACAGCCTTCCATAACTCTACCTACCCTAACTTCATCAATTTTCAAAAAGCCTTTAACCAGGTTGACTGCGATATTATTTGTAAACAACTAAAACAGTACAAAGTGCCTAAAATCTTTACCAACAGTATTCATTAGCTGACTATATGACAATGACACTTTTTCTCAGGCGATCTACAGTGGAAAACTTGGCGAAGCCTTTGAAGTGAATACAACAGTATCACAAGGCCGTCTACTATCACTGATTATATATATATATATTCCTAATCGTGTTGGACTCGACGATGTATCACATTTTGCACGGTGAGCGAGAAGTTGGGAATACCTTCAATAGATAAGAGAACTCTAGAAGATGTATACTTCACGGACAATTTACGTCTAGGATTACACAGATTCGAAGATATACAGGCAGAAACCAACAGGTTAAATGAAAATGTAGCAAACATAAGAACTTCTGTTGGACTTGGAGAGGACAAAAATTATGAAAACAACCAATGAACAAAATTTAACACCAATCACTACCAATGGAAGAAATTCAAAGTAGGTAACTTCCTCCAATTATCTATGCAGTCGGTGTGGATGAGGATATCAAAATCATAATCAGCGTTTGTAGAAAACCAATACATTCTGCTAACAGATATTTAGACTTTAATTCATCTCACCCGTGAACTGTTAAGGAAGGCTTAGTTAAGTGTCTAACAAATCGAGCAATGGCACTAAGTAGCACAAGAAAAAACCTAAGTGACGAAATAAAACAGAAGAAGCTTTGGTGTTAAATAAATTAACTATCCTATAAAATTCATAAGGAAGATCATTAAAGGCCAAAAACAAAATAAAAATAATTGTGAAACTAGTAATAATAACATAAATAAGAAAGAATATAAGTCATCCACAGTTATACCATATAAAGAGGGGACATCTGAGACATTACGTAGGATTCTGAATAAAATAGGAATTAGGGTGGCATTCAAACCTACAAACTCACTCAGGGATCAGCTCTGTAGTCTGAATGATCCGGTGGACCCAATTAGACAAAATAATATAATATACAAGATACCTTGCTATGACTGTGTGCTTAGTCAACTTCATAGGTCAAACTAGCAGATCGGGGGTAGTCAGATTATCAGAACTTCAGAATTTAGCTAGGGGAAGAATGGTTGACTCCGAGAAGATAAGTAGTTTTTTAAAAAAAGCTCAGCAGTTATACTGCATGCATTAACATAAAGCCACGCAATAGTGTAGTGTGTTAGGGTTAAATGTCTAAGAAGTAATAAAGATAGGTGGAGAGAGGTTAATTCCATATTAGTTCGTTTATTAGATATATCAATCGCTATGTTTTCCCACCTATCCCTGAATATATCTGCTACAACCGGGGATGTTGGTGATCCCATGGCCACTCCCTCAGTTTCTTTGTATATTTTCCCTTGAAATTTAAATACTATAGAAGTCAGGCAAAGCAGCACTCCCAGAAATATGTCCTCAAGTGGTATTTTTGACCCAAATAAGTTAAGAAATCTAGAGAATACTTCAGCCAACAAACTAATATGGAATTAATTACTACGACGGTGCCCAAGTTTCAAACATATATTAACATGACTTATGGAGAGAGAGGTTGATTACGGAATCCTTGTTTATCGACTCTATAACCAACAGCACACATGCGACAGAAATGACTCAACGCAAATACCAGAAATATGCATGGAAGATATTATCACCACCAGTCAGTTAGTCAGTCAAGTCAGAGGAGGATAATAAATAATCTCAAATTGTATTATATTTCAATTCAATTCACGTACATCACAACATTCTAACAAGTAACTTATTACTGATGACTATAAAAACACTCGTCTCATTTCCCATCTGATTGTAATTGATCAACACCACTCATATTATTATTATTTCTGAATCTACATTATCTCATATTGATTTCCATTTAAATATCTAATCATTTCCACTCATGTATAGAAATGAAGGAAAACGTTGTGTAAGTGACTTGATATGATTATGAGTGGCAATAGTTTGTGCTCGAAACGTGGTCATCAGTTAATATTACTGTAAAACACTGTGTGATTTATCAAAATAAAATCCTATCCATAATGAATAAACAGTGAGACAAGACAGACGATGTTCATCATGGTGAGATTAGTTTGGAAATCTCCTGTATTCAGCGAATACGACAGAATTTGAATTTCCAACACCAGACTTAAGTCCTTTCTCCTATATGCATCGTAATCTTGGCATATTTTAACAGCCACCCACCTTCAAAATTTTATCAACAGTTTTCTTCATTCCATAGTAAAGATCAGACGGACAACAAGAAAGAGTCAACGCCAATAAACTCTGGGAACGAAACCATTAATAACCTACTGCTTAACAAACATGCAGGGAAAAACATAGTTCGATTAGGCACACATTGAAGAGACTATCGAATGACATTGCACGCCAGGCCATCTCTTAATTGGAACCATTAAAAGAAACAACGAGTTGAGCATATATTCAGTAGTGACACGGAGATCTTGTAAGAAAGGGATGAGAGACTTTGAGCAATCAGGCAGAGTCAGCTAAATAAGAACTCAGAGAAAAGGAAAAAGTGGAAGCGTGTTGCTGAAGCCCTATTTTGTACTCAGAACTCAAGGGGATAATAATAAGAGTTGAGAAAGTGGGATGTAAAGATGCAGGGAAAGTTTCTTTTTGTATAACTGTTTTTAATAATCCCCTCCAAGGAATTTCAGCACTTGTGATACATTCAAGTTTCAGGTTTACAACTAACGTCCTTTTTGGAAGGGAGACTACTGATTGCATTTCCTAAATTTTTGTTGAAGGAAAATAACGGATCCCATTTCAAAATCATAGTGCTTCATACAGACTCTAGCCTTAAAATAAAACTAGCGGACCTACCTGAATTATTTCCACTTGGTTGATCTCGTCTACATCGTTTAACCATAACTCATATTTCTTGGAAATATCTCACCACAAATGGCTTAGATTTAGTTTACAATTCGGGTGATAATATCCTCTAAACGGAATGATTTATACCATTCTTTCGAGTAAGAACATAGTTGATTTTCCCGGGGAAATTATTATAGTAAAACACACGATATTACCCACTGAGTATAACGTGGAATTATTGGTGAATTGATTTGTAAATCCTTAAACCAAGGAAAAATTAGTCGAAAATACACTCACAACAGGTTTAGAAAGAAAACGATCAGTACACTGAAGATTGGGAATACCACTCTCATTATTACTGAACAAATCGAAGTAAAGTCAGGAATATTTCAGTTCTGTCTCGATAAACTAGAGAAGAAATTTCATAAAAATGTAATCAGTTTATGAAATAGATATCGTTTTTTGTTATACCATTAGAATAAAACGTTGATTGAATTAGTTCACATTATAATTTTACGACAGTTCACGACAGCGCCAGGAGGTTATGTTCGCCTAACAAGGCGGAAGAAGAATTAAGCTTTGTTGAAAAATGACTTAACGAAAAACAGGTATTCAAAAGGATTCATCCTAAAGTACAGAAAAGAAAGAGAAGTATCCAACAGTTGAAAAGAAGAGAGTGTTCATATGCCTCCCCTCCAATACAAAGGAGAAACGGTTTCGCAAAAGATTGAAAAGAGGATGAAAGGAGCAATAAAAAGATGTTTCCCTGCAGCTAATCTGGCGACATTATACAGTACTACATGCTCTATAAGCCAGTCGAAACTGAATAAGTATCCTGCTGATGTTACCTCCAACTGCATTTATAAATTTGTGTGCACTTGCGGCAGCAAGTACATTAGAAGGACAGAAAGAAGGGTTTCTATCCAGTTTTCAGAGCATAAAAAGAGAAACTTATGCTTGAAAGGAAGCAGATATTTACAAAGTGAAGTTACCAGACACCTAGTGGATACGAGTCATTTTGTCTAGATTTCCAAGCCCTTCAAAATATTAAACATACAAAGGACAGCGAATCTACTACGATTTGCTGAAATAATTGCAATCAAACGTCTCAGACAAAACTTATGCACACAGAAAGAGGCCGTAGCAAATCTCTCACTCCCTTGGTAACCATTTCATGACACTGATTAGTCATACACACTAATGGGCCCAACTCACTAAGCAAGTTTTCAAATTGATGAACTTTGACCTTCTTGAGTTGCCATGTTGACACTATTTATTAGATTTTTCTGTTTTCTGCCTTCTGTCATCCCCTTTTCTCTTTTTTCATAGTTTGATAGTATATAAATTGATGGTAAAATAAACTATAAATTGTATTACTTACATTCTGGATGCGTTCACTTTATAATGTTTTCTCTATTACCTTTCAAACAATGAAGCATGAAATGTTATTATTTATAACCGTTGTAATTTCAGGTAGTTTGCAGCTGATGAGAACCTGTGAAATAGAATGATGAGATCATATTTCATACTATAAATCTAGTCTTTCTTTCTCTGTCGAAATTTATCAAAGGAACCAAATGTATGAAACACATCATAATGTTTCCTAAACACAAGGTGGCCTACTGTCTCCGACAATATTTCTGACTGTGTTAGGACTCCGATTGACTGTAGGAAATGAGAAAGCAGACATACATGAGACATTAGGAGATGTGGATTACACGGATGATTTGTGCCTCGTTTCTCACAAACTCGAGGATATCCAATCAAAAATCAACAAGTTGGTGGGAGAGGTAGGAAAGACGATAGAAATATAAAGAGATGACAGATATGATGAAGATACCTGCCCAACGAAAAACACCAATCATCAATGAAAGATATCTAAGAAAGAGACTTCCCTTCCACTAACTTAGCTTACTTAACGGTAAAGCTTGATCAATAACTGTCTCCACTTGATAGCGTAAATGAGATATCCAGAACGGGAAGAAGACCTGTAGGGGATTACCACAGGGCCAAAAAAATGCAGAAGAAACGAATGTGAACTCAATATACATTAAGAAGACATTCAAGTAACATCACATTCTAAAATGACTCTCAAGAGTTGGCCATGGGTCCTAATGTGACATGTAGAAGACCGCATAAAGACGTAATCAAAACTTGTTGGCATTCTTGAAGCCATTTGGAACCAACAGCAGTGAACTGAGCGGAATAGAGATTTATCGTTTAGGGTGTATGTTCCACTCTGAAGGCAATAATAATGATGATTACTATTCGACAACGTAACTTTATTCATGGGAAATCAACAAAGCAACTCGTAATTTTCACTTAATTCTCGGTATTTAACACCTACACGCCAAAACGTAAATATCATATTTCTAAAGGCCTGTATATTAAACTACACCTAAACTATCGAAATAAACCAGTTTTTCTGTATTCAGGGGGAAATAGTTTTTTGTAAATGTGTTGTAATATGTCAATTTTTCTCAGGATATCAGATTTGTCGGTGGTATGTGATTCGGTTAGTGTGAAGATTTATTATTTATGTATGGAAGCGCTTGGCGTGTTGTTTATATATATATATATATATATATATATATCGACGAAGTCTTCTTTAGCAAAGTGTAGGAAAGAAGGAGGGGAAACATGCGCACATACACACACTGATTAACTTTTACACCTTCATCTTGTGTTTTTCGGCTTCAGAAATAAGACGTTAACAAGTATGAAGATGTGGTTATGACATAAATTACTATTATGGTGGATTTAAGTTGTGGGTGGCTTTCAATTAGTGCAAGTAGAACAGACAAATATTACATAAACTTTATCAGTAAGTAATCTCAATGGGTAAAAGTTCCTTTTTCAGAAAATATACTGAGGCTAAAGTGGTATATTTTTGTGTATGAAACATTATACAAATATCTTAAACTTTAAAGTAGCTAAGTGTATAATTTTTACTTAGGCATTTCTTGGAATTCTGTTAGAATGTTTTTCTGATGAATAGTTGTGCATTTTCGTTTATATCGAGTAAAATTTGGATGGTAGTGCCAGTCTAGATTGTTGGTTTCGTTTGTTACTAAAGCTTTGAAACTTTGTAGTTATGTAGTGTCAGCCAATTCAGTCTCATAGTGATGTGAATTCCGTGAACATTTCACGTGATCCCATATGCAGTTTATTCTTTGGCTTTCAAAAAATTCTCAAGATATGATATAAGTATAGAACTTGGGCACTAAGGTAGAGCATTACTCCATTATAGATAAGAATTTATTTTGATAAATCGCACAGTGTTTTACAGTAATATTAACTGATGACCACGTTTCGAGCACAATCTATCATTGCTCATAATCATATCAAGTCACTTACACAACGTTTTCCTTCATTTCTATACATGAGTGGAAATGATTAGATATTTAAATGGAAATCAATATGAGATAATGTAGATTCAGAAATAATAATAATATGAGTGGTGTTGATCAATTACAATCAGATGGGAAATGAGACGAGTGTTTTTATAGTCATCAGTAATAAGTTACTTGTTAGAATGTTGTGATGTACGTGAATTGAATTGAAATATAATACAATTTGAGATTATTTATTATCCTCCTCTGATTTGACTGACTGACTAACTGACTGGTGGTAATAATATCTTCCATGCATATTTCTAGTAATTTCATCGAGTCATTTCTGTTGCGTGTGGTGTTTTGGGTGTAGACTCAATGAAAAAGGCGGGATTCATTTATCAATCTCTACCTCCACCTACATAGAATACTTTTTAGAATTTTAGCCTTCTCCCACCCACACTAATGTGTGGTTGTGTGTTAATGCCTGCAGTGCAATTGCTAACCATTTTCCAAGTTACTCATCTTCTCAGGTTGGGTCAACCATCTTTACCTTGGCTTAATTCTTATGTTCCGACAATCTGATTACCCTAGATCTACTAGTTTGATCTACATAGTTGACCTCACAGTCATTGCATTGTATTTTGTAAATCATATTATTTTGTCTAATTGGGTTAACCGACCATTTCCCTTAACCTACAGAGCTTGTCCCTGAGTGAGTTTGTAGGTCTGAATGCCACCCTTATTTCTGCTCTATTAAGAATCCTTCGTGACGAGGGTCTCAGATGTCCCCTCCCTATATGGTATAACAGTAGATGCCTTATATCCATTCTTATTTATGCTATTATTATTGATTTCACAATTATTTTTATTTTGCCCTTGCCCTTTATTGATCTTCCTAGCGGATTTTATAGGATAGTTAATTTATTTAACACCAACGCTTCTTCTGTTTTATTTCGTCACTTAGGTTTTTTCTTGTGCTACTTAGGGCTACTGCTCGGTTTGTTAGACACTTAACTAAGCCTGCCTTAACAGTCCACGGGTGAGACGAATTAAACAATAACAATAACGATTTCGCTTTTTTCCAGAAACAGTACTTGTGGTACAGTGTGGAATTTTCAGCACATATCTACAATATTGCATCTAATTTCATCGTACATTTAAAAGGAGTATTACAAAAAAATATATTATATAAAAACAAAAAAAAACCAAAAACGAAACCAGAAATAACAAAGAAAAACAAAAGAAAAGAAAAAAAATGCAAATAAAAATACCAAGTAGAAAGGAAGATAAACACTAATAATGAAAAAAATATTTCAGTATTGGTTAGTGGAAGCTATGATATGTGTATGCGTGGTGAACAGTAACAGCTATAATCATACAAGAAATTATTGAGATGTTCTTAAGAATGTTTATAGCCAAGATGATCAGTTAATTTGATTGAACAACACTAAACAATCATAAAATAAACATTTCAGGTTGTGTTTTTTTTATTGTCAGCACTAATGCGGTGTTTGTAGTGGTAGTGTGAGGAATCATGCATAATACAAAATTTTTAAGATGGTGATAGTGGCAATAACAAACAAGATTGTCAGTTAAATAGTGCCGAACAAAGAACAACCACAAAACTAATGTTACATGATGGTTAATGACGGGACAATTTTTAATAATCATAGTGATAATATAGTCGGACCCAGTAGATATACAAAGAAGGAATAGAATAAAGTAAAAAAAGTAAGCCAATGATAATAATTTTAAGCAGCTAAGTATGTTTAAGAAGGTTGTTCACTATAGAGTACAAATAAGAGAGTGTAAGGGGGAAATAACAAGGGCCAAAATTATGTTATTAACAACAAAGCAAGTCATAGGTTTCACGCTTAACATTGTCTCTGTCACTTAGAACACGGGCCAAATATGGTATCGTTGAGTTCCTATACTTGGTTGTACGAGCATATATTATTTTGTACTGATTTCTGGTTCTACCTGATGAGATGCAAGGAGAGAGTTGGGAATAGAGGGGGTGTTGGGGGTCAGAGAGTATGGTTTTAGACCATTTCTCACATGTATTCAGATGCTTATCCACTAATGTTGTGACGAGCTGACTGAGTTTTACACCGCTAGTCCTACTAACTACCTTCAACATCCTTCTCAGGATGGTATAATCCTTTTTCAGTAACCCAGGAAAGACTAACGGGGAACAGTAAAGTAGAATAGGTAGGATACGAGAGTTGACAAATTGTGAAAGCAGAGGTTGAGGGACTCCAGTTAGTCTGAGTTTCTTAATGTAGTAGGTTAGACGAAACACTTTCTTGGAAATCATTTGGATATGAGATGACCAAGTAAGGTCGGAAGATATAACTAATCCGAGGTATTTTGCATTAGACTTTGTTTCAATTATAGTCCCCTCAATTCTACAGACATCATGAGTGCTTACTAGTGTTTGTAGATCTCGTTTATGCCTAAAGGAGAAGTCGACAGTCTGGCATTTTGAGGGATTCAGCGTTAGGCCATTTAGTTTAGACCACTGACTGATGTCCGACAGGAAGCTATTTAATTTGAAGCAGTCTGACTGAGACTTAACGGGAAGCGAAACAGTCAGGTCATCTGCATATTTGACGAAGTTGATTTCGTCTGAGAGAGGTAAGTCATGTAAGAAGAAGGAAAAGAGAAACGGCGAGAGAACAGCACCCTGAGGAACACCAGCTTCAGTAAGCAAAGGAGAGGAAGCTACACCATTATATACCGTGTACTGCATCCTATTGGAGAAGTAAGAGTGCAGCCAGTTGATAGCCCAGGACTCAGTTTGTGTAAGGCTAAGCTTGTTTAACAAAAGGCCTCTAGGTACAGAGTCAAAAGCAGATGTGTAATCAAGGAAAGTACAACGGACATACTTGGCCCCTTTGTCTAAGGAGGATACAATGTTGTGATGAAACACAGCAGCAGCATCCAAAGTACTTCTACCCTGTTTGTAAGCAAACTGCTTTGGATCGTTTGAGAAGCTTAGGGAGGGAATGAGTTTTTGTAACAGTAATTTCTCCATCAGTTTCAAAAAGGAGAGGTAATGGCAATTGGTCTAAACTTAACACTATCTCCAGAACCAGACTTGGGTACAGGGATGATTTTAATATCTTTCCACAGAGAAGGTACATTATTATTAGAAAAAGAAGTATTGAAAATGCTTGTAAGTGGGTTACTTAAAATATCAGCACATTTCTTTAAAACAATGGCAGGTATACCATCAGGGCCTAGACTCTGGGAAGGTTTAAGAGATTTCAAACATTTAAGAACATCAGAAGTATTGAAACGATGAAAGTCACTGGTCGTGTTATTAGTTAAATTGAAGGCAGAAGGGACATTTGGAGGGCGGATGAAAGATCTATTGAGAGTATTTACATCAATAGAAGAGGCAAAATTATTATGCTTACCACAACCAGTAATTTCTCTAAAAAGCTTCCATATGTTTTCTGAGGTTTTACAAGATAGTATTGTTTGATTATAAATGTTGTTTAGTCTCTTGATTTCAGATTTAATTTGGGTGTTTATCTTCTTAAGACCAGATTTATTCTTTGTCTTGTACAGCTTCTCTTTTTCTCTACGAAGTTTTTTGAGATGAGGGGAAGAAAAACGATCCATTCTTTTGAAAATTATCTGTTTTGGACAGCATATATCAAGACAGAATTTAAGATAGTCAGTCAAATTGGAAATAGTATCATCCAGTTTGTGTTCGTTGAAAAGTTCCCAGTTAGTGTCATTTAGCATACATCTTAGTTTGAGCATATTTTCTTGTGAGTAACACCTTTGCTGTGTTTTCTTGGACAGATTTGAGAAGATATTAAAGTGAGATCTGCTGTATATCTTAGGTAATATCCGAATAATACAATGATCTGAGTTCATGATAGGAGCACGTCGGCGTACTTCATATATTTCCTCATCATTAATGAACACTAGGTCAAGGGTTTTATCAAGTCGAGTAGGGAATTTAACAATATTGGCATGACCTAATGATACGAGGAAAGAACAATCACAGCAGTTAAAATCTCCTGTGACAACTGATAAAGAGTTTTCAAGATGTGTAACGGCGAATTCAGTGAATTCATCAGCAAAATCAGATAGATCAGATGCAGAACAGCCAGGAGTAACATAAATGTTAGAGATGAAGACGTATTTAAACTTGGATAAGTGTTTCGGGCGGCATTTGACCGTTATACAATCAATAAAGTCATTAGAGTAAGAAAAACATACATTATTTGAAGTTGACCATTGAGAATGAATGAAAGTTGCAACACCTCCACCTCTTTTCTTTCTGGAGCATAGTCGATCTTGTCTAAACAATGTAAAACCATTTAGGGAAACCAGATTGTCATCATAGAGTTCATGGAGCCATGTTTCTTGTAATGCAACAATCGTCGTATTGTGATAAAGTCTAAATACCTATTAGAATGAGTTGGTTTTCTGTACACACTAGTGTGTAGTTTACCTTCTTTTTTTCGTTTTACTTTGCAATCTAACATAGCTAATTCTCCTCGTTCATTTTCCGATTCAAATGTGATTTTTATTCTTTCTACTACTGAGTGTCAAGAAGCTACAGATATGTTCTGTTTTTAACACTGTGAAAGTGTCATCTACATATCTCCACCATATTTTTGAAGTAGGATTAAATGTATTGAGAGCAATCTTTCCACAACTTTCCATAAGATATCTGCTACGATAGGGAATATTTTTGATCCATTCCATTGCTACACCTTCTGTTTGTTTATTTATTTTGCCTTAAAGTTTAAAGATAGTAGATGTGAACCATAACTGAATTCGTAAAATAGCTTCCTCAGTAGGTAGCTTTGTTCTATGAGTAAGTCAGAGATCTGCAGTTGGTTTTTTTTTAACTGCTTCTAAGGCGGGCATATTGATTGGTATATTAGTATAAAGACTAGTAATACCAAAACTAACCATTTTTTCATCATCCTCTAGTTGATTGTCGTCTAGTTCATTTTTCATCTCATATAAATTAGTTAGTCTAGAGTTTGAACGATTTCTAATGGAGCGTAATATTACAGCTAAATGTTTTGATAATTCATAAGTAGGGGTATTTCTGTAATCCCCTATCGGTCTTATGGGTAACCTGGCTTATGTATTTTTATATTACTACACATTCTACTAGCATTAATAGTTTTAGGCATTAAATTAAATATGATTATCAGTGGCAATAGTTTTTGCTCGAAAGGTGGTCATCACATAACATTACTGTATATCAACACTGTGTGACTTACCAAAATGAAATCTTATCCATAATGAAGTTCTCAAGATATGGTGTGCTGGGATCTGATTTTTATTTTTTCCAAGTTTCACCACACATCGGTATGGGTCAGCGAAGCATTAAAAAATATCGGGGAGTACTGGTTAGCTGTCTCATCCTTGTTTTCTAGTCATCACAGTAGGCAGCCACCTCAAGAATTCGAACTGAGGACCTTCCAGCTTTGATGCGACTTAATGGTTGATGAATTCTAAATGTAAACACGACTCGCACCAACCATTGTCATCGGCGAGTATTTGTCCTCACTCCAGATTGGATATACAGAAACGTTCCAGACTGATTTCATCCAGTGTATCCACTGGGTATCGAAAAAGTTGAGTGTAGGTCTAGTGAGCAACCATGACCAAGGGAGTCTATCCGGTCTGAATTGAGGACAATGTCTAACAGATGACATTGACTGACAGTCACGCTAGAATCGCAAGTTGGTAGAAGTAAGAATTTACAGACCACTGATTCGCGTACCAGCGTTTTGAAAATTCCACTTAGTTTGATCTAAGTCTTTGAGTAACAGTCCTTGAATGATCGTTTATGTTATTTAAGAGAGAGATTCACGGACTAACGATTCGCAGGTATATATTGAGCTCATGGCGAGTCAAAACTTACGCTAGATATGCTCAAAACTTTCCCTTATGCAGTAGATTTTAGAATCTAAATACTGGCGTATTTAATTGTGTAACAGCAATCATTGCAGGAAGTCTCACAGAGTTTATCAACGTGGCCAACTTATTGTATAGTTAACATTTCCCAAGAAGCATAAGATGAGCACCTCAAAATTCTGACGATATATTCACTGTTGTTTCCCTTCGTGTAGCTGTCATATGATCGATAGAACAGACCATAAAACTGAAATAATAATATACCCGAGTCACAGATTCCCCTCCTCGGATTGGTTAAGACATATGGCTACAGGAGTCGGTAACTGAGTTCCTAGACTGTCGTTTGTTATGTCAGAAGACTGCAGTTCTTCCACATTTTCTGTTCATCAGTGGACGCTTGACATTTCCATGCCGTCACCAAACTACTCTGAAGGTTACACTTCCCAACGGAATACTTCACTTCATTCTTCTCACTAGTTCTATGATTCTTCGTGTGACTAATAGTTTAATTTGTGTATGTTTATCTCTACGTTCAGCGTAATCGTATCATGGAATTTGCTCATTATACCACATTAGAAGAAGTATTTATGAATGTGATAACGAAGTTATCACAGAAAAATATGCTTTCTCATTTGTTATGGATTACTTTCCAGGGTTCAATCTTAAGTGCGTGATTATAGGTTCATGTGCCGCTGAAGAATCACAAATTATGAAGAAATATTACTGTCGAGTCCTTTTTTGAACCCAACATCCACAGGACGGTAGACTAACTTCAACAGTTGGGTACCTTTAGGGAGAAAGAGAAATCTTATTCATTCCTTATGCTTCAGAATTCGTAAAATCTGCTCTACAGAAACAATCGGTAGTGAACTAGATAAGCTTTGATCAAATCTCCTTAACAATGGATATCCTACAAGGTTTATTGAACGTTACATCAAGAAAAAATCCTCTCCTAGACAAATCACAATGGCAAAGAAAAACTGTTTATGAGTCTTGCATTCAAAAGTGACACCATTTCTGAATTGATTAAAAATCGTCTACCTAAATCTTTTAAACGCACTTTTCCTGCAGCTGACTTGCATCTAGTTTTTACCAGCCGAAATATGATTAGACAATGCGTCAAGGATAGATTACCGCTTTTGTCCACATCTATGTGCATTTACTGATTTACCTGCTCTTGTAGAGCTGATTATATTGGACGTTGTAAGCGTAATCTCCGAAAACGTGTAGCTGAACACTATCCGGTTTGGTTAATGAAAGGCGAACGAAGAACTGCAAATTCGTCTATTTGTGATCACCTGTTAGAGTCTGGTCATTTAGTCCCACGTGATTCATCTTTCAAGGTTGTTTTAACATAGCAAAATTGAATCGTTCAAAAAGTTTACGTTTTGTTCACTTATGTATGCATATCCGAAGCTTTAGCCACACATAAACAGAAACCTAAATTATGTATTCAAAAACGTTTTGTCAAACTCCTTTTTTTTACCTTGGTCATAGTAATGTTCTTTCTAGTTTTTATTTTATTTTACCACTTGAATTCTTTCCACTTCACTTCGCATCTTTATTCTTATCGTAATCCTACTCCTAATTTTCAAAATTTTTAGACAACGCTTGACATTTCAAAAAAATATTTTTGGTATCAATCCACTTATAAAACAATCTTTAATAACTTTGTAATTTATCCACTTCAACTCTCCCCTTTATAACATTTTACTTATCGTTATTCTTATCTCTTATATATGCTTATTGACTGAGCAATTGTTTAGTGCCACTTAATAACCCTTTTCTGTAATATAAATACGGCTATACAGTTGGCTTGAAAATGAAGTCGTTAAAAAGAAATTTCTTCGCTGAACAACAAAAACTGTATTTTTACTGATGAATATATGGGTATTTTTCGTGGTTCACTAATTGACGCCATTTCGTGATCCAACATGAAGTCGATCAGATCTCCCCAAACAAACACTTCAGGATACATTTTTTTCTCAGAGAAGGGGGAAAACCTGGCCGAAAAACTCAACAGTAATAAAATAATTCCCCTAAATCATAAAAAGACATAGAAAAATGTCAGTTTTGATGATTGTGGCTATCGTATTGATCAGCTTGAACATTTCGATGGCTATTTTGCTTTCCCAATAAGTAAACGAAATGTCCTGTCAATCGTGCGCATAAAAGTTGTTGACAAAAACTGTGACAGAGAATGTCTCTGATGTAGGTATATTCCCCTCTTTTGAATGACAACGTTTCCCATATCTCATCTAAAGCTTCAAAAAAAGTGAAAATACAAATTACTGTCAACACACTGTGCATCGCTTTGTTCTATATATATTTTTAAATATTTTTTCACAAAATATGTCACACACAGTTTTACAAAGTAAAGAAATTTGTTTTCCTACGTGTATACAAAGATAAGGATTGTTGATTACTGTTCAGCTTTCATGCTTTTCTCATCCAAAAGCATCGATAAACTTTTAACCAAAAACTGGTGAAAAAACCGACTATTGACTCAAATTGTAACCCAACCTTCTTTATAATACAACAAAATTTCATTTGCGACTAAAGTCGATGTATTCCGGGTTTCCAAGACCAGTCATTAAATTGTTTTGGTCTCACCCAACTCATAAAACGCTCATTGTATATTCTATTGCTAGTCACCATCATTCAGAACCCCCGCAAGGAGATTATAGGTAACCAAAAACTGGACATCTCGGCACTAGATAGTCAATTAACTTAAAACACAGCTCTGTGACTGCCTAATGGAGCAGTGTACACCGGTTGTTCAACATGTATCTTATTTAAAGCTATTCAAAAATACTATACCTCTTGATTGAAGAGAGCCAGCAGTGGCTTTATAAGCAGTGCGACGATTGAATACCGAATTAGAACTCGACAATCCTACTCAATAAATTATTACTTCAAATGAACCTAAAATGGGAAGAACAATATGAATAATACCAACTGTGTGTGTGTTTATCAATTCACCTGCTCGTGAGGAACTGGGGATATTATTATTATTATCTTGATTACAGCTTGATTTCACAATGTATTTTTGGTACAAGTATGGAATTTTCAGCATGGATATCGGTAACCTAAATTTCGAAGATGGGCAGGGAATCGAAACTTGGACCATGTGCATGGTCGGCGAGAGTTATAACCACTGTGCCACCGACTAGAGTTATGTCCAAGAGGGTGCAAGAACACTATCATGTATGCTAGTTAACAAGAGGTGGAAGTGGAGCAATAAGAAATGCGATCATTCAACATCTTGTCGATAATGATCACCCTATTTCTATAGCCTCCGCCTATACAATCATCTACAAGGCAAAGAGTAATTTATCCAAATCCCTACGTACACAACTCAACTGTATTTCTGAAGCCATCTTTGGCTATCGAAACAGAAAAGCCAGGTCTCTGTGTACAGAAACGGTTCGTTCATCCCCTCCAACTTTCATGGTCTTAATCCCTCATCTATGCTAAAGTATAGTAATCCCTAATCATATTTTGGCTCTATTCATTTTCCGTTTCGTCTTGTTTATTCAATTTGTATACTCTTCCTTTATTACGTCAATTGTTACTATTACTATTCTCACTTTGAACAAATATCCGCGGTATTATTTCACTTGCTACACTTGTCATTCTAAATCAATTCTTCTTTTTACAACGTTAAATTCTACGCTATCAAATTTCACACACTATTACGTAACGTTTTTATTTTATTCTATTTCTCTACTAATCCTTAAATTGCACATCCTTTTTCAAGTCCTATCCATCCTATGAATTATTCTATATATGACATTAATTTGTTTTGGCACTTGACATTTAACTATGATTATAATCACAAGCATTTTAGTTTTGATTGCATTTCATGCTAATATTATTATTTTATGCATTCACACCTATGATTCTATTCCCTCACCGGATATAACTTCTTAAAATCCGTGTATATATACGATTGTATAGCTTGATTATAGATTCGTTGAAAAGAGTCTCTTCGCTGAACCACTTGTTTTGATTTTCTATATGTTACAATGGGAATTTTCCATGAGTTTAAAAATGTGGTTAGGTTGAATTTTTACATTGATTAGCCGTATGAAAATGAATTCCTTTAACATTTATTCTTGTTTAACTCGAAATGATAGAGTTGATAATCTGAGAATAAACAGGATGCTAAGTATCCGACAAGAAGACTTCAGCCAAATCATTGCAATAATCAAAATGGCATATCAAGAATTTCACATAGCCGGTTACCTGCATTAGTATCATTCATGAAAGAACGAACATATCTTCGCGATAATAAGGAGCACATTTTATCACGTGGATTCTCTTCAGCTGTTTACATCCTAAATCGATCAATCAATAAGTAGTTAGTTTGAAAGGATTAGCTATGTTTCTACCAGTTCGACCAAGGATTGATATCAATTAGAGAACCATTGAAAACCAGCTTCAGGGAATACTCGCCAGCTACTTCATCTTAGTTTGGGAATCACTGGTAGTAAGCACCCACCTCTGGGGTTCAAACCCATGACCTTCTGGTTATAAGGCATGCTCGAACACTATTCAGACCCTGGGAGCCAATTCGATGGCCACTCCATGAATTCTAACTTCTATCAACTCGTCATTTAACGTGAATATCAACCAGTCTCATCAATGGGACATCCATCCTCACACTTGATTAAATGCACCTCAATGTTTCCGACTTCTCACTAGAAATCTATTGAATCACATCTAAGTGGCTGAATGGTATAGGAAGTTGCCTTGTGACCGGTACGTTCTGGGTTCAAACCCCAGTAAGTGAGTACTGCTGGTGATTTCCAAACTAGGATGAAACAGCTGTCCAGTACTTCAGTGCTGGTTTTCAATGGTTCTGTAACCGATATCAATCCGTGATGAACTCGTAAAATCAAAAATCACTCATTAGTTAGAAAGTTTCTGAATTTACTTTTTACAATGGCTTCAAGTTATAGTTAGAAAGTACACGCAACATAATTTTAAAGACTCAGGCTTTAGAAATAATTTATACAAAAATCAAATTTCATACAGTGATTCCCTTTTATAAATTTGAACAAAAAGTCGCTGAATCATTTGGTAACCCTACGCTGCAGAATATCACGTGAAGTTACTCGACTGAAATTTTATGATCAATGTCTACGCTCCTGCTGTTTCCCTCATCAGTTCATAAAAAAACCTTCGTTCTTGTAACCTTTCTCCTTCCTTGAAAAATCTCAGATGCTTAGCGAAATCCAATACTGAATCAATGAAACGACTGATTACGAAGCTGAAAACAGAAGCTAGCTCTTTTGAAAACATTGTCAATGACTTAAACATTGTATGCAGAGTCCAGTTCATAATTTTCATTCGACGTCTTCAAAGCAAAACAAGTGAAAACTTCTTCATGACCCCATCGAAGACATTAGTGAAAGAACAGTTATATGAAGGCTTCCCGGAAAACCCCGAAAAATATGTTATCAATCAGCCAAGTGTAAAGCTAAATCAAACTGAAAGTGAGGCACTTTCACTCGGTTTCAAGTTCCATGTACCGAGAAAATTTGTAAATAAAATAGACACAGAGGCTCGATTCGAGAATTTATTCAACCACTTAACCGACTTACATCCCGTTAGTGAGGTTAACAAAGGCTGGTTCGAATCAAGACTAGTTGATTTCACTAACCAGTACCTATGCTCACCAATTCAAGAGTCTAGAATCATGACGAAAGAACACCGAAAGGCAATTAAACGTCTGCTCAACAAGGGAAATACCGTTATAATGCGGTCAGACAAAGGTCCAGGCGTGGTGGTGATAAACAAGGCTGAATATGGCCAAATAATGGAGTGTATTCTGAATGACACGCCGAAATTTGACACTGATAACTGCAAGAAGGATATGATGGATTCAGCAGGAAAGAAAGTCATGAAAGTAGTTTTTCGGCATCAGTGTTCCTTCTTTCTTTGTTCAAAAAGTAAAGTCATGGTTACTTCGGTTCTCCATAGCCATTGCAGTCAAATGACTTCGATCCAGCCGATGCATATAGAAGGAGAGTGTGACTAATCTCTCACTACTCGAAGAATGGTAATTGTTTTGTCCGTGTGGTTTTGTGCGTTGTTCTGTTGCATAGTATTCCACTCAATCTTGTTTTTGATTTTCACTAAATGAGTTTAACTCACTACTAAGGTTCCAAATCTACTAAATTATTTTATCTATTTTTATAAGTGTACTTTCCTATTCACCCCCACCCTCCCGAACCCCCCCCCACCCACCATAATATGTATAAATTCACAGTTATTCTATCTTATATTATGTCTCTACCCCATCCTTGTCTCCAAGATATGTCAGAACCCCACCCCTCTGTCTAATTACTATTATAAATAGTTACTCTCTTTCAACACTAAGTAATTGTCTATCTACATTATCTACGAAAATGCGTAGAAGGTATATATTCAGAAATTTTGTGACTTACAATTGATTTTGTGAAGGATGTGCGCAGATGAAGAGAGTCAACGAAATAAAACGGGCCTATATTATCCTGGAAGTATATTCGTTCTTTCTTGATTGAAATATAACATGCCCATCAACATTGGTGTCACTTACATCGGTCAAAGGAAGACCACTAATCTGCTTCGGAGGCCTTCTAAGTTCCAAATAGTATAACACAATCCTTTTTAAGAGATATAAGGAAATATAACAGGTGAACAATACAGAGAAATTGGCAGAATACATGAATTAGTAACTTGTTATTTAGGCTTTTGACGTAAGCCCGAAAGTTCTATCTCCTTTACGTAATAAGTCAAACGAAAAATAGTTTTGAAAATTAACAAGTTACAAAACCAGTGTAATTCTACATTATTTTTTTTACATACGCATTTGGGATTATACACAAACCTTTCACGTTTCATAGTATGTATAGAGGTTGTATTGTCTGAAAGGCGTACATCACATTCAAATCGTTGAAAAAACACCTTTTAGGACATGAAAAAGAAGAGAACACGAAGTTCAGCAAAGATGTTGATCTTTTCCGCAATTTTATTTTGAAAAGCTGTATAATCGCATTTGAATACATTATTTTATGTAGATACAATTTTTACTTGATTCCGCATAATTACGAAATCTCAAAATGGTTACCTGACACATTTTGTCAAAAAGAACATGAAAACTAAACAAATAAGAGAAGAATGCGATTTAGCACCGAAGAAAACGCTGTATATGAATCTGAATTTCAGGAGAGATTTGTCAACTGATATCCTAAAGAGGAGAATATCTAGCTCTTTAAAGAAGACCTTCCCTGCAACAACATTACTAGTGATGTTCTCTAGCCACCCAATACTTCGGAACAATGCGAAGGACAAACTGTCGAATATGACCAATTCAGTGTGTATATACCAGTTCACCTGCTCCTGCGGAGCTAGATGCATAGGTCGTTGTATGCACGTCCTTTCAAAACGTGTTAGAGAACATTACTCGGCGAGGCTACAAAGAGGAGGCACCAGTTCATTCAGAAGTGCTCTTATTGAACAAGTGATCAACACCTCCCACAACATCTCAACTGATCCATCCACAATAATACACAAAATCAACAGAAACTTACCAAAAACAGTATCTTTCCGACTTCTCTGTACTGCAGTAGCCATCGCAAGATGCATCGAAAAGCCGAAGCTGTGTGTTTAAAAGAAATAAGTCTAACCTCTACAACTACCAAGCACCCAGTTCTGTGTGTTCCCTCTGTTTCCGTTTTCTTCTCTCTTTCGTTCTCTTTTTTTGACCTTTTTTTGGTTCGCTGTGTGCGTGAGTCTTACTCCCTTTGTCTTCATTCACTTCACCCCATTTTTTCAGTTATAAAAACAGTTATTTTAAGTTTGTTTCTATGCTTTCCCTGCTCACATTTAAAATTCGTATAAAATAACTGTTTTACAATAATATTCCAATCCTGTGTAATTTTTGTTTCTAAGTCTCTTGTAATCTATATTTGCACGTCCTCACTTACATTTCAAGTAGAAAATTTTGATTTCAATTTGTTTCCATGCTTATTTTATTACACACTTGTTATCCGTTTTAAATCCTGTGTTAATTTTGTTTCTAAGCCTCTCGTAAACCATATACAGTTGAAAATTTTTGTCACCTTTTATCCGCCTTCGTAATTATGCGAAATCAAGTAAAAATTGCATCTACATAAAATTATGTATTTAAATGTGGTTGTACAGCTAATTTTGAAAATGAAATCGCTGAAAAGGTCAGAATCTTTGCTGAACTTCGTGTACAACATTCTGTTGATAAATTTGTAGGAGGCATCTATAGTCTCAAAAATTGTTCAACGTTTATGCTTTTGCGAAAAATAATCCATTTTGAAGAAATAGGAGAATGTAGTATTTACAAAATTTGATGAATTCTAGTTGGAAAGAAAAAACTGTTTGGAGAATATTTCCTGAATGATATAATAACAATATTTGTACTTACGTAAACTTTTCAACCAACTTTATTATCGGTTTTTCTGCTATACTATGTATCATTGTTCTGACACTTGCATTTCATATATGCTAATTTGTTATTTAAGAACACAATATTCAGCGAAGAGACTCTTATCAACGAATTTGTTTTCAAGCTGCACAATCATATATATATATATGATTTCTGTAAGAAATCATATTCGTTGAGGGAATTAAGTCAAAGGTGTGAATACATGAAATAATAGTAATAGTAGTATGAAATACAATTAAAATATTTGTGATTATAATCATAGTTTAGTGTCAAGTGGCAAAATAATTAATGTCATATATAGAATAATACACAAGGTGTAAAGATTTTGGAAAGAGGTATATAACTGCAGGATTAGTAGACGAAAATAAAATGTTACATAACATGGTGTGAAATTTGATAAGATAGAACTCAATATTGTTTACAAGGCAGAAAGGGAGTTTGTGCGAACCTCTATTCTAGAACATCTGATCGACTTCTGTTACTCTGTCACCCCTGACCATGATTTTAAGATCATCTGCCGAAACCATGCAAATTGCCTGCGATTTCTTCCTTACAGAATTCTAAAGATAGCTGAGGCAGTGGCAATTCATGACTTTAAGCCAGACTTTTGTGTACAGAAGATGTATGTGCAATCCCTACTTTTGCATTGGCCGCAGAGGGAAAGATATTTATTGATTTATTTTGTTCATTTAGTTATTCTATCTAACTTCCCCTTATTACATCGATTATTTTTATTAGCTTTATTACTATTCTCACTCTGAATCCTTTCCACTTGATCCATACATAAAATTATGTATTCAAATGCGATTATACAGCTTTTCAAAATAAAATTGCGGAAAAGATCAACATCTTTGCTGAACTTCGTGTTCTCTTCTTTTTCATGTCCTAAAAGGTGTTTTTTCAACGATTTGAATGTGATGTACGCCTTTCAGACAATACAACCTCTATACATACTATGAAACGTGAAAGGTTTGTGTATAATCCCAAATGCGTATGTAAAAAAAATAATGTAGAATTACACTGGTTTTGTAACTTGTTAATTTTCAAAACTATTTTTCGTTTGACTTATTACGTAAAGGAGATAGAACTTTCGGGCTTACGTCAAAAGCCTAAATAACAAGTTACTAATTCATGTATTCTGCCAATTTCTCTGTATTGTTCACCTGTTATATTTCCTTATATCTCTTAAAAAGGATTGTGTTATACTATTTGGAACTTAGAAGGCCTCCGAAGCAGATTAGTGGTCTTCCTTTGACCGATGTAAGTGACACCAATGTTGATGGGCATGTTATATTTCAATCAAGAAAGAACGAATATACTTCCAGGATAATATAGGCCCGTTTTATTTCGTTGACTCTCTTCATCTGCGCACATCCTTCACAAAATCAATTGTAAGTCACAAAATTTCTGAATATATACCTTCTACGCATTTTCGTAGATAATGTAGATAGACAATTACTTAGTGTTGAAAGAGAGTAACTATTTATAATAGTAATTAGACAGAGGGGTGGGGTTCTGACATATCTTGGAGACAAGGATGGGGTAGAGACATAATATAAGATAGAATAACTGTGAATTTATACATATTATGGTGGGTGGGGGGGGTTCGGGAGGGTGGGGGTGAATAGGAAAGTACACTTATAAAAATAGATAAAATAATTTAGTAGATTTGGAACCTTAGTAGTGAGTTAAACTCATTTAGTGAAAATCAAAAACAAGATTGAGTGGAATACTATGCAACAGAACAACGCACAAAACCACACGGACAAAACAATTACCATTCTTCGAGTAGTGAGAGATAAGTCACACTCTCCTTCTATATGCATCGGCTGGATCGAAGTCATTTGACTGCAATGGCTATGGAGAACCGAAGTAACCATGATTTTCTTTTTGAACAAAGAAAGAAAAAACACTGATGCCGAAAAACTACTTTCATGACTTTCTTTCCTGCTGAATCCGTCATATCCTTCTTGCAGTTTTCAGTGTCAAATTTCGGCGTGTCATTCAGAATCCACTCCATTATTTGGTCATATTCAGCCTTGTTTATCACCACCACGCCTGGACCTTTGTCTGACCGCATTATAACGGTATTTCCCTTGTTGAGCAGACGTTTAATTGCCTTTCGGTGTTCTTTCGTCATGATTCTAGACTCTTGAATTGGTGAGCATAGGTACTGGTTAGAGAAATCAACTAGTATTGAGTCGAACCAGCCTTTGTTAACCTCACTAACGGGATGTAAGTCGGTTAAGTGGTTGAATAAATTCTTGAAGTGAGCTTCTGTGTCTATTTTACTCACAAATTTTCTCGGTATATGGAACTTGAAACCGAGTGAAAGTGCCTCACTTTCAGTTTGATTTGGCTTTACACTTGGCTGATTGATAACATATTTTTCGGGGTTTTCCGGGAAGCCTTCATATAACTGTTCTTTCACTAATGTCTTCGATGGGGTCATGAAGAAGTTTTCACTTGTTTTGCTTTGAAGACGTCGAATGAAAATTATGAACTAGACTCTGCATACAATGTTTAAGTCAGTGACAATGTTTTCAAAAGAGCTAGCTTCTGTTTTCAGCTTCGTAATCAGCCGTTTCATTGATTCACTACTGGATTTTGCTAAGCCTCTGAGATTTTTCAAGGAAGGAGAAAGGTTACGAGAACGAAGGTTTTTTATAAACTGACGAGGGTCACCAAATGAATCAGCGACTTTTTGTTCAAATTTATAAAAGGGAATCACTGTATGAAATTTGATTTTTGTATAAATTATTTCTAAAGCCTGAGTCATTTAAAATTATGTTGCCTGTACTTTCTAACTATAACTTGAAGCCATTGTAAAAAGTAAATTCAGAAACTTTCTAACTAATGAGTGATTTTTGATTTTACGAGTTCATCACGGATTGATATCGGTTACAGAACCATTGAAAACCAGCACTGAAGTACTGGACAGCTGTTTCATCCTAGTTTGGAAATCACCAGCAGTACTCACTTACTGGGGTTTGAACCCAGAACGTACCGGTTACAAGGCAACTTCCTATACCATTCAGCCACTTAGATGTGTATCATTAGATTTCTAGTGAGAAGTCGGGAACACTGAGGTGCATTTAATCAAGTGTGAGCATGGATCTCCCATTGATGGGACTGGTTGATATTCACGTTAAATGACGAGTTGATAGAAATTAGAATTGATGGAGTGGCCATCGAATTGGCTCACAGGGTCTGAATAGTATTCGAGCTTGCCTTGTAACCAGAAGGTCCTGGGTTTGAACCCCAGAGGTAGGTGTCTACTGCCGGTAATTCCCAAACTAAGATGAAGTAGCTGTCCAGTATTCCCTGTAGCTGGTTTTCAATGGTTCTCTAATTGATATCAATCCTTGGTCAAACTGGTAGAAACATAGCTAATCCTTTCAAACTAACTACTTATTGATTGATCGATTTAGGATGTAAACAGCTGAAGAGAATCCACGTGATAAAATGTGCTCCTTATTATCGCGAAGATATGTTCGTTCTTTCATGAATGATACTAATACAGGTAACCGGCTATGTGAAATTCTTGAAATGCCATTTTAATTATTGCAATGATTTGGCTGAAGTCTCCTTGTCGGAATGTCTTACTATGAGAAATGCTTCATTTTTATTCCCTCACGTTCCCAGTGAAACACAGGGCTGCTTCATGCCATAGGCTTTGTTTTCACAAGATCCGGTCGCCCAACCTTCTCATCTTAGCGAAGGAAAGAAGTGCATCAGTGGAGAATTGAACCCTGGACCACATGGAGCGTGGTTGGCGGACATTCTACCACTGTGTCACCGACGAACACAATCTAGGTAAATTTTGATATGTGAATTCAGTATTCTTGTTCACTGTTCTGACTGTTGTCTAGTACAATACAAGCTCTTTATCAGCCAGACTGTACATTCGTGTATTTATAATAAATGAGTAGGAAAGTTCCAGAATAAATTCTGGTCAAGGGTCAGATAAATAGAAATATAATTAAGAATTAAATGCCATAATAAGCAGGGCGACGAATAAGGCTCAGACAAAGTAGCATCATAATTACTGATAAGACTGACATATTGTGCAATTAGGGGTTAGAAATGTAGAAATAACAACAAGAGGCAGGATGCTTGAATAAAAAAACTAGTGGGATCATAACTAATCTGATGAATAACTGTTTATGCAATTAGGGATTAAATATGTAGAAATAATAAAATGATAAAATAGACAGGAAGTTCGGATATGAAAATATGGTAGTGTAAATAGGAATTTAGGAAAACGTAAAAATAACATGAATAAACAGGAAGTTCAAATAAGAAAGGCGATGGGATGGTCGTTTCTAAAAAACATTACCTGTTTATGATGGCCATGGCAGGGACAGGGGCTGGACATTTTTTTTTTGAAGGATTTTTCGAATCGCACTGAATGTCCTGAAGTGACCAGATGTTCTTTCACTAAACTATATACACGTTTTCGGTCTCCTTTCACTAGCCGGGCTGGATGGTGTTCACGAGCGCGTTTTTCAAGTTAGCGCATGGTACAGCCGATGTACTCAGCTCTGCAAGAGCAAGTAAACCGATATATGCACGTTGCGGAGCTGAGTACATTGGCTGTACCAGACGCCAGCTTGAAAAACACGCTCATGAACACCATCCTGCCTGGCTGGTAAAAGGAGACCGAAAACGTGTATATAGCTCAGTGACAGAACATCTGGTCAATTCAGGACACAATAATAACTCGTGAAATTATAATTATAATTTTCGACTATAACACATTGCGATGTTGATAATGAAGTTAGTAGTACAAATAAAAATAATATTTGCAGTTATCTGGTGTCAGTGGGATAACCGATATAAGAATATAACTTGTACACTGTGGTTGAGTATAATTCTATTGTGGGTATAATTTATTTGGATATAAAGTTTCACAGTGTTATGCTTTAATATTTACTAATAACCACGTTTCCAGCACATTTTATTGCTGTTCATAATCCTATCAATTTACTCACACGACTTTCCAACTTCGTTTAAATAATTCCAGTATTTTTTATTGCTGGACCTGAATGGTAGTAGTATTTCCCATATTTTTGGCATGAGTGATGAAGCATTCCCATTGCAGGTGTTGGGTGTTAACTCTATGGACAAGGATTCAGTAATCAACTTCTCTCTCCACCCAGATACCTTTATTACTTCTTAGAATTTTAACTTTCTCCCACCACACTATTGTATGGTTGTGTGTTAATTCATGCAGTGCAGTCGCTGAGCTTTTTTTAAATTACTTATCTTAGTGGGATCAATCATTCTAACCTTAGCCATTAAATTCTTATTTTCTGATTATCTCACTACTCCTGATCTACTAGTTTGACCTATGCAGTTCACTTCGATCATAGTCATTGGAAGGTAATCTGTAGATCAGATTATGTTGTCTTAATGGGTCAACTGGGCCGTTAAGTCCTTCCTGAGTAAGTTTGTAGGTTTAAATGCTACTCTTATTCCTGCTTTATTAAGAATTCTACGTGGGGTCTCAGATGTTCCCTCTTTATGTGGCATAAGGCATCTACAGTTCCACCATATATATATATATATATATATATATATATATATGCGTTTATCCCGAACAAATTGCAAGCATTTCTTTCTATCTGTCCCCATCATGGAGACTTCAACAAATCTTTCTGGATATCCTTCCTCTTATAACAGGTTTTATGTTTTCACTACTTCATCTCCAAGATTGTCGGTCGTTGCAGATTTTCTAGCACAAAAAACATCATAGTTCTTGTGAGACGTTTTTGTGTGCGAAGGAATAAACGATCCGCAATAAACATATTGGCCAATCAGTGATTTGTCTCCGGAATCCACGCCGCTTAATACTGCCCTCTTGCCTTCTTGTTATTTACATTGACAAGGGATTATTTGACGTGTTCTGATTTGAAATATTTTTCTCAATTTCAACTGTACATTTCTGTATAGAAGATTCTGTAAGCCATCCTGATATATTGCATAACCTTGCGACAAAGTAAGGGGAACTATAGAGGAATATCTTCGATTATTTCTTAAATTAATGTAATGAAATTCTTTAGTGTCTGTGGAATGAATCACTTCTTATTTGACGTTCGCTGTATCCTAGACTGTCAGAGTGCAACAGACAGACTTAGACAAATATGTTCACGTAAATTACATTATTTAACTTGTATGACAGTTGTTTAAGGCCATGAAACTCCATAATTTGCAAACATGCTCTCCTAGAAAGCATAGACAAGTTTGGGACAGATCACCATCATTCGTTCCATGTGCTCTGAGTGGGACACATGGCCGCGGTTATACATCCCATAGCACTGGATTGTTCCTCATATGATATCTTCCATGTTATACTTTGATTTAAGCCCAGTTCGTCCCTTCGCATTAGGTTTACACTCGAGGGCTCGTCTGGAGTGTGGCGTCATTTAACCGTCCCCCCGACATATTTCCAAATCGTCTCCATTTCTCTCTGCATATATGTTGAGTAATAGGTCGTAGATTAGGTCAGACGTCGTTTTTACTCATCTCTTCTGGTTGGCAACCTGACCTTAATTATCAAGACAGTGAAGGTAGGTGTCGATGAAAGTCTCTAGCCTTAAACAGATGCCTTTCCTGGCACGTGCACTAAGTCTGTGAGCCACATAGAACCATTAACCTGACATTAACGCTGGCATTGATAGTCTCATTCGTGCAGGATATAAGTGAAACAATGCTACCTAAGTCAGGTTCTGTCAAACTGATCCTAAGGTTGCATGTGAATTCCAGTCACTCTACTCCTACTAACATATGCATTCAAATCCGTAGATAACATTAAATTATTTCAGTGATATTTTAAACCGAAATATACGAATATCACCCTAATGTTTCGCTTTATTTTTGTCACATTTACTTATGTTTATACTATTATAGCCATAAAATGGAATTTCCGACTTACTGTATTTCCTGATCAATGTAGAAAGCAATAATCTTTATTCGTTTTGTTTAGTCGCTTGAGTCTTACAAGAGATTGATGGATTTTGTTTTGAATCAGATGAAATAAAGTTTAGTGACAACAACAAAAAGGAGAACCGAAATCTTTTAACCGTAAATTGTTCAGTGTTGTAATTTCGTTTCCTGTTATTATTGTTATTATTATTATTGAGAATGATTAGCGGAATGGAAACAAAGACTATGAACATATGTCTAGCCTTACGGAGTTTTCTTTGTACTTACATTCAAGGAAAGATAAGGGTATTAGGCAATTAGTTGACATCACTTGTGAATATTTTGAGTGAATGAATAGCTCCCTGGCTAGGCAGTATTATTTATATTATTACTAATATTCCTTTGGGTTCTGAGTAAAACATAGGGCTTCAACAGCATCTGTCTATTTTGTCCATTCATAGCTGTCCTCTTCAGGTGGCTCTAGGTCTGCTAATGGCCTCCCATCTCCTACTAATAGGATCTCCTTCATGTCACCATCAGACATACTCGCAACTCATCGTTTCCCAATTAGGTTTGAATTGACCACTAGCCTTGCGCACGATTTCACTTGACAGTCCTCTCAGAGTGTGTCTGATCCATCTCTTTTTTTTCTCTGGCATATTTTTGGGTGGTAAGTTCTCTATTGGTTATTTTATGGGGTTTGTCCATGCTGATTCCTCTTGGTTGACCATCTGATCTTCAGAATGGAACTAGAGAAGACAATTTCTCAAAAAAAGTCTGCTGTAGCCTGCTAGGAATGCTTTTTGTGTGGAGTCGAGTTCCTAACCCATAAAAAAGTATTCTCACATGTTGTCGGAAATCCGAATTTCGTACCTTTTTTATTTATTTCAAAAGATATCTGAATTAATTTGATAGAGTAATCAAGGTCCATCGTAGCTTTCCAGTCCTGAGTGGCTTTGATATCCTCACCCGCGGCGTCGCCTGTAGCTGAAATGACGCTGTTTACAGAATTGAAAGAAGCGATTTCTTCTAAATTCACTTTTCAATAGGATCCTCATCTCTGGCTCTACTCTAACATATTATGTTTAGCATTTTTATTACAATACACAACAATTTATCACTCAAGTGGCCATATATTTGTTAACAGTATTTAGTCAGTGTCAAAATGTCATTAGGGTGATAATCCGCCTGAAGAAGCCAAACTTGTGCGTTCAGAAGAAGGAAGAAGAAAGCCACTTTCCTCATCGTTACATGATTGTATAAAACCCTCCCCCTAAACATTTTAAAAATTATAAATATTATAATTGTCAAAATTATTTTATTATTCTGACTAGTTCATCTTTAATTACGTGTTAACCATGTAAAATTATTTTATTCTTATGACCACTTTAACCTTAGTTACAAATTATCATTGACCAATTCGTTTTATTTTTTTTAAAATCTGTTACGTAATCAACCTGTGCACACGCTTATTCCCTAATTGCTCTTCATTTTTCCAAACTTATTATGCATTATGCAATCCACTTGTTACAACCATTTCTATCCTTCAATTGCGTGTATTAATTTTCTTCGTTAATTATCACCCGATTGACGTTTGGACACTGTTTAATTATTGTTAACAAACATATCAGTACCACTTGATTGGTAAATTGGTGTGTATCGTAATAAAAATGCTATACGTGTATATTAGAGTATATATTAAATATTCCCATAGTAAAATTTAGAACAACACATTTAAGCGAACAATATTGTGCTTTCAATTAGATCTCATCAGGCTTAACTCTAATATGTATAACTTTACAAATAAAAATTCAAATATAAACCAATCATGGTACTTTGTCTATAGGATAATACGATGGTGAATATAAATTGTGCAATTAGTCATAATAGTGGTAATGATAATATTAATAATAGTAATAACAATAATAATGGTCTTATCAATAATAAGGATGAAAAAATGAGGCAATCTGTGATAACACGAATAATGAAAAACAGTATGATTAAACAAACAATTGTTCAGGTGGAAGTAGTCGATAAAGGCTAGTAAAAACAAATGAACCGACTACGTAATGTTAGATTGTAAGGGAAGGAAATGAAACACGTTTATAATGAAGATAAGATTGAGGGATGATAAGAAAGGGGTTGGAAATATAAATAAGGGGTGGTGTAGAAGTCTTTAGTTGGTTATGTCTTATTAGGCCACGGGAGGGATAATGGCTGTACGAACTTCTTTTGAATGCATAGTTTAGGTTTAATAGTTCGAATGCCTATCGCCTCAGCTGTGTGCAGTAGACGAATACGAAGTCTATTAGAAAGATTCGGTGGGATACGATGAATTACTTTGAAGGCTTTCGTTTTATCGACTACATGACCACTATCAATTAGATGTGACAGAATTGAGCTACGGATTGTTTTTGTCTGTCCTTTGCCAAACCACGATGGGAGATGTTCACTAACACGTTGGCTAAGCTGTCTAGTAGTACGCCCAATATAACTGTCACCGCAGGTGCAGTTGAATTGATAAATACACATAGATGTGGCAAAACTATCAAGCTTATCCTTCGTTTGCGTCCCAATCATTCGTCGGCTAGAGAATGACAAACATAGGTGTGCTGCGTAAAATGTTCTACGTATGCTCCTTGAAAGTCTTTGGAATAGAATCTCACTAGATAAGTCCCCATTAAATTGTAACTTAATAAATAGAGGTTTCTTATGTGCAGTCAGAGTCACAGGTTTTTTCTCTGATGGTTTCATATGTTTCTTTATGAAACTACTCGGATAACCCATCTCCGTCAAGGAATCGTGAATATATTCAAATTCCTTTTGTAAGAGGTCCTCCGTACATATCTTCCTTGCTCTGCTCGCGAGACATTTTACAAGATTCCTTTTATATTTAATGGGCACGTAACTAAGGAAGTGTGTGTATTGCCCTGTGAATGTGCTTTTTCTGTACATACTTCTCCCAAGTGACCCATCTTCTCTCCTACTTAGCAAGACATCCAGGAAATGTAGTTTATTCTCCTGCTCCTCTTCACAAGTAAAGGTAAGCGAAGGGTGGATGTTGTTGAATTTCAGCAACAATTCGTCTGTGTTAACCTTCTCATCAGCTAAGATAAATGTATCATCGACATATCGGTAATACATATCCAACTCCTTGATGGTATCCTTCAATTTCCCGTTTTCAAGTTTTGCGAGAAAGAAGTCAGCTAATATTGGGCCTAATGGTGAACCCATAGCTATTCCATCTACTTGTCGATAGTATGAATTATTGAAGACGAAGTGAACATTCATTGTGCATTTAAGAAGTAATTCTTTGAGGCTACACAGGGGGATTCCTAAGTCTAATTGCCTATTGGTGATTTCTTGACAAACATAATCCACTGTTTCCATAAGCGGCACGTTAGTGAATAGTGATGATACATCCATAGATAACATGCGTTTATACCTCACATTAGTCTCGGATATTTTAGAAATAAAGTCGAAGACATCACTAATTCTATGTTGCACGATTTCTCTGTGCAAAGGACCCAGAATCTTAACTAACCACTTCGCTGTTTCGTGAAATGGAGAGTTATACATATCTAAAACAGGGCGAAGAGGAAGACCCGGTTTGTGCACTTTCGGTAGACCGTAAAGACGTGGAGTATTGGTACCCGTAGGTTTCATGGACTCATACGTGGTTGATGGTAATACTCCTATTTGGTTCAGTTTTTTGAGGTTTCGAGAGATTTGACAAGACTAATCCTTTTATTATTACTTCTGTTTACTGTTACGTTATAAACATATTCAATGAACATCAATTGTAATTCCTGAGGTAAATCATCAACTGAAAATTGTCTTTGTGATATGTTCCTTTCTAGATCATTTATAAAAGTTTTAACAGAATCAATCTGATTAAGAGCATGTCTTTTTAAATTCTTAGAATTAGGATAAATCCTCATTCGTCTTAACGACCTCCAATATAGTTTGGGATAACGTTCGGTTTCTACACATTCTTTGAAAAATTCCAACGATGTTTTCGCTTCAGTGAGCCTCGCACTAAACTTCAGGTGCTCATTGAGCGCCTTAGAGTATAGCCACAGTGAGATGGGGAACTAATTAAAAAGTAAATATTTCTTCGCTCAATCCTTCTGTTTTCTAAATGTCCAAAAAGGGATTTTTTCTATATTGAATTCTTCTAAATTTGTTCCATTGAATGTGACTTGTGCTTTATATAGTCGGTTGCTTGCGCATCTGCTTCTCTATGTCCAATCTTTGTTACTTCTCTTCCTTAAGTCTTCTGTTGTGGACCACATGACACGTGGCTTTGTTATATAGCTGTTGAATGAGGTTGATAAAGATTTGAGGCACGCCAAAGATTCTGATGATTGTCACCTGAAAAGACGATAAAGACGTATCCAGCCATCAATTCGATGATCATGTATAAGTGAACTCTCGTTAAACCCATTTGTGTTTCTTAAAATCCATAAGTATATTCTGTAGCCAGTAGTAAAAGGAATGAAGAGGTAACTATCCACAAGGGTTTCAAATTCAATATTTTAGTGCCACATTTTATCAGCTTAGGGAAAAAAAAGCAAAGTAAGATTGTTGTTCAAATTGAAATCATTACTTACCTATTACTGTCTTGGCGAGCATTAAGTCTTTTAATAGTAAACGGGTGAGAAAGTGTTAGAATTATTTCCCGTCCAATGTCAAATTAATAAAAATTCCTGGGTGTAATAATCAGGAAGATCGGGTAGAAATGGCATAGTGAGATTATGATTACTGGAAACTCATCAGTTTGTAGAATTATGGAATAAGAACGTAGGATTAACAAAATAGGTAGGAAGTTCGGACACATATAAAAATTAAAAAAACAGCTACCAAATCTAGTAATGCAGATAGGTATTATAAACGTTAAAATAACAGGCATAAACAGGAAGGTTAGATAAGAAAGGTGATAGGATAATCATTGCTGGCGGGACAGAATTTTCATGATGGCCATTTATCGGGACAATTGTTTAGCGTATTTACGCATATTCTGAATCTCTCCCACTAAGGATCATTAATCCCATATGTTTGTTTCATATGATATGTTAGAATCAGAAATATAATTTCACTCAAATTTGACATAATTTTGATATTAGTGTTAGAGAGATGTAGAAAACCATGGAGGTTTTGTCCTGCAACTGTTACGTCCTAGTACTGGGCACATCGGCAGTATGCACCCGCCACCAGAATGCAAATCCAGGACCTTCGGCTAAAATTATGATATAACAGAAGTGACAATTCATAGGCTTTTGAGTCTTGTTCCCAATAATTGGGTCGCCTAAAAGTTTGCCTTGTTACTGGAACGTCCTGGATTCTAAACATGGCTTTGGACGAATTTTTATTATTATTATTGTTCCCTTGGGTTCCTAGTGGAACATAGGGCTTCAACTGAACGTCTCCAATTGCCACTTCTGTCTTCTGCTGTACTTTTTACCCGCATCCATGATAGTCAATACTGTTTCAACTCCTCTCCACACGATCTCCTCCATGTCACCTTTGCACCGATGCCCCACTCGTCGCTTCCCTTTTGGCCTGGTTCCACTCGAGCAATGATTTGACGCTCGATGTCACCAACCGGCCTCCTCAGTGAGCGAGCGTTCATTACATCTGCACTTTCTCCTGTATATTTGTTGGTTGGGAATTGGTTCTTGTTTTGTTTGTTCCCATAGTTTCCCATAGTTGGTGATTCTTTCCGGCCCGGCCATCTGATCTTCAGTATACAGCCAGTGGAGACAGTTGTTGATATAGGTCTGCATCAGGCTGTTAGAGATATTCTTTGTGACCCGCCCGCCCAATTTCTGATCCGTATAGAAAGAATAACTGACTGATTTGACGTTTGTATTGAAAATCCGACTGAATTTTGTTGTTGATGGTGGCTGAGTGACGAAGATTTCCAGATTGGTTTCAGGTTTATGCATGTGTTTCTTGCCTTCTCGATTCTCGATTTGACACTATCGTCAGCTCCTCCTGCAGTTGAGACAGTGAATGAATGAAGTAACCTCTCTCAAATCCCTCCCGTTGATAGTGATTGGCGCCATATGTTGCTGTTGTTGTTGTTGTTGTTTTTGGTTGGTTATTTTCATAACCTCCGTCTAGTCTTTGTTCACCTGGAGGCCTGTCTTTGCCGGCTGCTTCTTCGACTAGTTTGTCGGTTTTCACCTGTAGTACTTCGATTTTTTGTGACATCAAACATAAACCATCGACTCGTGAAATCCAGGTGTTCTAGGTTTTTCTCGTCGGTCCAGGATATCCCTGTTGGGTGAATACCGATGATGAATCCTAATCTGAGACGATACAGCATTTCAGTACTCCCTAGGGGTTCTCAGTGATTCTTTAACTGATATTAATCTGTGGTCAAACGTGAAACAAATCGAATCTACATAACTGTTTCACTTTGAAGAGAAGTTATGAGAAGAATGCCTTTTGTTAACATCCATATCTTTGAAATTATTATCAAATAGGTGTTATTTGTATACCCAAAATCCTATTAACTGTGTATTGAGCGTGCGATTATATGAATTTTATTAAGATAAACCAACTTTTCAGCCCATGAACTTTCCACTTCAGTTTTATAGACTGTTAGACAAATAAAATGATTTACAACCCCATATATAATAATAAACAGTTGAGATAGAAGTGATAACTGAGGTTTAATTTTACACATGAATTATAAATAAATAAATATCTTATTTATTAGTAAATTAAATTCGTGTTCAGACAGCATTAAGGCGATAAAAATTTGATAGGTTGATAAAGTATAATTCCATAACATGAGACCATATCGTTTTGTCTAACATGACACAAAAAAGTCATGTTATGTGTAGAACACGAAAGTAGAAATTCAACCACACTCACTTCACATTACTGATGATTTACGGATTTTCTCACATTTCGCTTCTACAGATTTTGTCGTCTCTGACACTTGACACTCCCAAAAACGAAGCGTGAGCAAAACACATTCCATATTTATATCTTCTTTACTCATAAATACTTAATGTCTGAATCATTCGGTGTCTAGACAGAATAACCTTCTTCCGTGTTTTTTATTTAGTTAATTTAGTTCACCAGTAATCAGAACTTGACTCAAATATTCATGAAATGTATTTATTTGCTATATATTTGTCTACTCAAAATGACGAGTGAGTTTCTTGTATCAGGAAGTATTTTACTTTTTTTCTATTCCTTTACGTTTCCAATGGACCATGGGGCTGCTTCAAGCGAGAGGCTTGAAGTCATGGTAGCAATGGTGTTTACTTTTATGGAATAGGGTTGCTAGCCAAACCTTCCCTCTTTACTAGTATTGTTAACGGCTTAGCGAGATAAAAAGAGTGCCTCAGCAGAGGCCTGAACCCTGAATCCCCCGCGTGGTCGGCGAACATTCCACTGCTGTACCACGAATGCACAGCTTTTTGATTATTGGATCATTTATTTCATTTACCTCCAAGTAGAACATAAGGCTTCAACGTCATATTTGCATTTCGTTCTGTTCTCTGTAGTCCTCTCTAACCGAATCCACAACTTCCTAGAAGCTCTCCCATCTCTCCTCACAAAATCCTCTCTATGGTAACGTTGAACACAAGATCAACTTGTGGTTTCTTACTCACTTGACGATGTTACTCGACAGTTGCCACTGAGTGTGTTATATCCATCCCTGTTTAATGCAGTATATTTGTTAAGCAGGAGATTCTTGGTTGGATCATTGCCAAGATTCCTTGTTGCTATTCCTTTTTTGGCAACATTTTGGTCATCAGGGTGTGGAACAAGTGAATGCAGATGTTGGTAAATGGATGCAGCCTGTCAGAAATGCTTTCCGCGGCTCGCCAACTCCTGAAACCTCAAATGCTTTTAATTTACGTCACCTCTTTGTTAACTCATTTGTACAACATGTGAAAAAATGGTGAATTTATTTACAAATTTTCTGAGCAAAACTCATAATGTATCGTCTCATATTTAAAAGTTAATCATAATGACAGTGAATTCAGAAGATGAAAAAGATATAAAGGATAAAATACTAGGTAATAATTTCTTTTTTAAATAAACAAATATAAAAGCCTTTAATTGGTATATGGTGACTAGCAATGGAATCCAGAATGCGCATTTCGTCCCATTCAGGACTCGTCATCTGGATGTACCTCCAATCCCCACTGAGTAATGATGTTCCCACTGAGGTTCGAAACCAGTGACCATAGTTTCAAACGCCTAAGCCTTGTCCACTAGACAACTTGGACCGCGAGAGCCACCTCTCTTATGAAACGGGTAATGTTAATTATTCAATTAAATTCTAGATTTCCCCGTCGATTGATTCAACGGAAGTGCTCGACCTCAGGTTGACATGCCAGCTTATTGTGCATATGCTTCGACGATGTCCGGGCATTTAAGTGGAATTTAACTGGTAAATAGTGACAAGAGGCCGAGATGACAACCTGAGGCCGAGCATTTCGGTCCAATCACTCGAAGGGAAAATCCAAAATTCAATTAAATATAAAAGTCACTTAATTCATCAATCAACAGTAAAACTTAATCAAAGATTGTTTGAAGTTTTTTTACGCACACTTTTACCAGCATCCGTAGGTAGACGCAACTGCATAACAGATATTAGCTAAAAGTTTGAATAGGAGATGGCTTTCAAAATACACTCTACACTCACCTTGCTTTTGAATGTGGTAGTCTTTATGTAACAGTAGCAAATGGGTTTTTAGGAATAATGTGTGTTCCAACCAACTTTTATTAAAGTAAATGGTTCATTGGTCAAAATGCTATCCTCAGTACCTGGAAGTTATATACCGAACTATCGATAAGATCATGAAAAGTCTTCATATGGGACAAAACAGAGGTTCATAATTTTCTCTTTTTCATTAGTTCCATAAATAATGTCTCTAAGCACTTAGATATATCTCGAAATCGAGAAACCTAACCTGTGAAGATTAATCTACTCTTCATCAGTTACCGTCTGCAGAACATATTCCCAAAAGTTCTTGTTAGAAGTCGTGGTGGCCATTAGGTCCACTAAATCCGGTTTCACTTTAGATGGTTACCAGGGACGCTGGATAGTGGCGGTGCTGTGTATCGAAAATTATAGAAAGTTAGACCTCATAAGATGCTGGCTTCTATCCCATTGTCCATGTTCAATCCTCTAAGACATCTTTGGTACACAGCGTTGAATACTCTGGAACATGAACAAAACGACGTTCAAATGATCTCAGATTTCCAGCGTATCTTTAACAAATGTCAGTTCATACTGAAATATAACTCAACTGAATCTTTACAAACTAAAACTTGATAATCAATAACTATATTACACTTTGTTAAAGCTCGAACCACGAAAACGAAATCAACTAGCCATTCCAAATATGGATTACATTTGACTGTATTCAGATTCAAGGGTTAGTTTGTCAGGATTAAGTCTCATTCAAGCTAGACCATGTATTGACATCAGTTAGAGGACTGTCGGGAACAAAAGAGTACCAAGCAGCTGTTCCTCCCTAGTCTGGAACTCATTAAGTGTACGGAGCCACTGAGATTCAAACTCAGGATCTTCCGATGACAAGGCAAGCTTGTAGACAGTAGCTAATCTAGTGAAACCCTACTCAATGACCAGCCCGTGAATTTTAAATTTTACTAACTCATGATTGTGGCGCTACCATCAGCCTTTGCGTACTGTGATGAGTCCCAAACAAGGACGAAACCACTGTGCAGTGAAACAGATTTTCAAAAAACCAATATCAGGTCAGTCAGTACATCTATGCTGTCCAGGAACCTGAAGCGTCAACTGAAGTATTCTCACCACACTGAATTTTAACAACATTGCTCTTTATTCAATACAGAAAGTTAAACGGCTTAATAGGAAGTATAAGCAGACAAAAAGGAGCACATACAGTGAACAGACCACGGACTATTAGCCCATCAAATATGTTAGAAGGAAAGGTGGCGGATTAATTATACGTTCAGGTGACCTTTGAGTGACACCACTGGCAAGGTCCTCAACTGGAAAGGTAAATAGGTTACGTCCTCTTGAATCTTTGCGTTTCACTAGAAACGCATGGATAAAAAGCAACCATAAGAACAATTTTCAATATATCATGCAATGTTGTGTCAATAACAGTAGAAATATGTTAATAACAGGAATTGTGTTCCTTAAAGATGTAGTCTCGCTTCGTGCAGTCAGAGTAAGTGTCAAATTTGCTGTAAGTCACACTACAGTAAAGCGTTTCATGGTGACTAGCACTAGAATCCAGAATGAGTGTTTTGTTCAATTTGGAGATTATCATCTGGAAGCACATGCATTCTCCAGTGAGTGATAGTGTTCCTACTGACACTCAAACACAGTACCTGTAGTTTTAAACGCCAAAGCAGCATCCACTAGACCACTTGGGCGACAATAACCACCTCTTGTGAGACGGGTCTTATTAATTATTTAATTCGATTTAGATGTCACCTGACTAGACATCGTCGAAGCAATTGCACAAGGAGCCAATATGGTAACATGAGACCAAACAATTCGGTCCAATCGGTCGACGGGAAAATCTTAACTGAATTAGATAGTTACTCACATTAAGGTTGGTAATTTGACAAATGGTAAAACATCGTACGACATGAGTGTTTTATTCTCTCCAATGTATTCTGTGTTTCTAAAGAATATTTAGGATGCATTTCGGAATTTATGTGTTCTTAGCTGAATCAAACCGAGTACACTGTTGGCAAGATCGGCTCTAAACGAGCAAAATGGCTATCACTTTAGTCTCAATGCCAGGCAAGCACTACTGGTTGACGTCAGTGGTATTCAATTACTAATCTTAACCAATTAGAAGTTGATAATCTCACGCATGTATGCTCAACTTCTTCATTACCATTCATGGTACCAAGCAAATAAAATATTGTGTTCTGGATAACTTTGGTTTCCAAAGGAAATTTTTGTGAGATATTCCCTCGTAGAACTGTACAAGGTGCAAAATTGACTTGTAGAGATTCTGATCAATCAGAGTTTAAATTTCGTCACCGACAACCTTCGTTACACAATCATTTGAAACTTTAAAGTAGCGTATCCCGCTCGTAAGATTTAAATATGATAGGGAAGATTTGTAGCTCAGGTGGATGATTTTGATTTATGCGCTGGAGATGTCACCCAGTGGGGTGATGAAAGCCTCCTAAATTAACCATCTAGCTCAGAGAACACAACCATATTAGAAACTTTAGAGTGCTGTATATTTGTTTCATCACAGTTTGAAAGTGTTCAGCAAAGATCACTTATGAACCCAAGAGGGATCTAACCCGAAAACTTCAGATTGTGCGGTCAGATTCTGTGTATTTCCACTTACTTGTAAGTTGTTGTCTATTTTTCGTATGGTTTTTCTATACGTAATAATGACATTTTAACAATATACGTTATGCCAACGATAATTTTTAAGGTGGTGCTGCTTCCATTGTTCTATCACAGAATCACATTAGTGAAGATAGCACATATCAGCCGTAAAGCACTTTTAATTCGTTTCCTAATACATGTGTTTGAATATCATTATTTAGAGGAAATATTAACCGTTCAATTTAAATTTAGCGAATGGTTAGACATGTGCATATTCTATATACATGTATATGAAATTATTCTTCATGAAGATAGCTAAAAAAAAACTTGGATTGTTATTTGTTTGTACCGGATTTCGCGACTGTTGACAGTGTTTAGCATAGTATATCTGCAAACTTGAAGGAACTAATGTTCTCCACCTGATATTGAAACCCTCATCAAACAGTGCTGTAGTCACAGGCATTATATATTCTAACGATTCAGGCACACCCATCCCAAAATGACACATTCCTTTTTGAGAAGTAGCTTAAGAAGAACTAAGAGGGAGTATCTGTCTGTCTGTCTGTTTAGTTTTAACATAGAACTTTGCACCAGTGTGCAGCAGATCATAGGAGTGGTAAAAAACAATAGGTAAGACTAAAAAGTAGACAAACTGTAAAAGTAGAGGTTTGGTGATTCCTGATTGTCTTAACTTAATAATGTAGAAGATTCAACGGAACATTCTTTTAGACATCGAAAAGATATGGGGCGACCAAGAGAAGTCAGAAGACAGAGCTATTTAAAGGTGTGTTATTGCTTGAATTAGCTTCCTCTTGTAAACGAACAAGTTACTATAGATCATACCTGAAAGTGAAGTTGACTATTTGTCATTTGAAGAGACTTAACGTAAAGTCGTTTAGCCTCGGCCACTGACTTATGTCCGACAGAAAGCTATTAAGTTTGGAAGATTCAGATGGAGAGGTAACCAGAGACAAGACAGTCAGATCGTCAATGTATTTAGCGCAGTTTATCTGTTCCAAAATAGGCAAGTCATGTAAGAAGAAAGATAAATGAAGATGAGAGAGACCGGCATCATGAGAGACTCCAATTTCAGCAAGCAATAGTAATAATAAAGAGAGATGAAGATTCACACTTATTTACAGCACACTGCAACCAGCTTTTGTGCCAAATAAAACCCATCTAGGTACAAAATCACAAGTAGATGTGTAATCGAAGAAGGCAAATTGGACATATTTGTCTCTTTTTTATACAAATAGGAAGCAATATATTATGACGTAAGACTGTACCTGCATCCGAAATATTTCTATCCTTTCTACATTCAAACTGTTAAGGGTCATTAGAAACAATTAAAGAGTTTACAAAATAAGCAGAAGTAATCGTGATAAATCTACATTTAACATTGATACCAATCCATGATTTAGGTAGTGGGATAATTTTTAGTGTCATTGTATAATATCGGCATAACATAAGAAATCCGTGAAAAATATTAGTATACACCTCCAAAAAAAGATTTATTAGATGGATACAATTATTATTTGTTTCATTTCAAATAGTAACTAGGGTGACAATTATTTTCAACTTGATATGAATTACAAGAGGTTTAGAGACAAAAATCACGCAGTGATAGAACGAATTACAGGTGTGAACAAAATGAGCATGGAAACAATTTGAAATCAAAATTTCCAACTTGAAATGTAAGTTAGGAGGTGTGAATATAGACAGATTACAAGAGGCATAGAAACAAAAAAATTACACAGGATTAGAATATAACTGTAAAATGGTTACGCTAAACGGATTACAAATGTGATCAGGAGGAGCATGGAAAGAAAACTTGAAATAACTGATTTTATAACTGAAAAAATGGGATGAATTGAATGAAGACAAGGAGAGAAAATACACACACAGATAACAAAATTAAAAAAAACCGAAGGATAAGGGAACATACCAAACTAGGTCCATTGTAATTGTAAAGGCTGGACTAGTTTCTTTTGAACACATATCTCCGGCTTTTCGATGCATATGGCGAAAGCTTCCGCAGTACGAAGAAGTCGGAAACACACTGCATTTGGTAGATTTTTGTTTAATTTGTAAGTGACTCTAAATGATGAGTCAGTTGAGATTCTGTGACAGGTAATGACGAGATGTTCAGTTATTGCGCTTCTGATTGCGCTTCTAATCCTGTATAATTTTTTTGTTTCCATGCCTCTTGTAATCTATCTATATTCACACCTCCTAACTTACATTTCAAGTTGGAAATTTTGATTTCAAATTGTTTCCATGCTCATTTTGTTCACACCTGTAATTCGTTCTATCACTGCGTGATTTTTGTCTCTAAGCCTCTTGTAATTCATATCAAGTTGAAAATAATTATCACCTTTTATTCGCCTTTAAAATTATTTATTTCTCCAGTTATCAAATATTAATTTTGCATATGTTGTAACTGTTTTCTAATCCTATTCAATCTTGCCTCTAAGCCCCTTGTAGTCTATATTCGTACCTTCAAACTTTCATATCAATTTGAAAATTATTATTATCACCTTCGTTACTATGTTAAGATTTATTAGAGTTTTTCCATATATTATGTAATACAATCCAAAGGAAATGTTGCTGTATGAATATATTTCACATCAATAAACGCAAAGCGAAAAAGAAATGCAAAGAAAAGCTATGCTAACCATTTTTGTAATATGACTTATTTGTTAAATCTACGAATAAATCTAAGCAGGAGTTTATTTGAATTTAATGAAGCATCATTTTATTCAGTTCACTTGAGGCATGATAATGCATAAAAGCAATGGTATTACATCTCATTTAAGTTTCAGAGTATTATATACAGTTCACTGGATATCAGAATTGGAAAAAATTATTTTATCTATACTTTTCAAATGTTCGTTTGTAGGGACTTCGTTGATTTCTAGGTTGAGCATGAAATTACTTCAGTGAAAGAACCACTGAGAACCAAAGAGTGATGGATACCAGTTTCCTCCATATCTGATACTCTTCAGCATTGATGCTATCAGGGATCAAACGACAGGGCATGCCAGATGTTCGTTTAACCACTCCGACAGGATTCAATGATCCAAGAATTCTAACGTCTGTCATTTCCTGATGCATCTATTCATTCAATCGATGCTATCAATGAGCCCTTCATTTTACATTTATGGGTCAACCTAGAGAATAACGTTAGTGGAATGTGAACGCACCAATAACTCCGGACGCATGCCATGCATTGCATTACAGAACCTGCAGTTTTTACAGAGCTGAAATAAACGCTGTGCATAAATTGATCTGCAAACTTCACCTTTATCTCGTTTCTAAACACTATCTGGATTAGTCTTAGGGTTTCGGCGCCCTTCCTCAACAAGCAGTAATAGCTGACAAAGTTATCCTCTTCTATCGAAAACATTTCATCAGTCCATGAAATTTTTAATAGTTGCTTTCATCTAACCACTTCGGCAGGTGTCTGGCTGATGGCAGTCCTCTGGATGCTAAGAACCAATGACTGAAGAAAATTCTTGATATGGCACAAAGTCGTTCTGAAAGGTGCAGATCCATCAACATCCTTCGATCTGGTATATCTAGAAAGTAAACCCTATCGTTTTGCTATGTTATAATAATAATAATGACAGCTTTATTTCAAACAGTATTTGTGGTACAGGTATGGAATTTTCAGCATGCATTACAATGCATTACATCTAGTTACCTCATAAGTTTTGTAAGATTTTTAAAATCAAAAAAATAAATAAACAAAAAAACAACACCAAAAAAAGATAAAAAAAACAACGTAGCGTTTGCATTTCAAACAATGCACCACATGACATGAAATATAAAGTTGATGTGTGATAGAAGATGAGAACAACAGTGTAATAGTAACGAAAAAACGAAAACAAAAACTAATGGGACTATTTGTTGGAGTGCCGCAGTAAGTTTATCGTGTCATACCTAACGGATTTCTCATCACCACATAACAGCTGTGCCAGATATGGTATTGTGGAGTTTTTGTACTTGGTAGTCCTAACATATAGCCTCTTATAGCTGCTTCTAGTTCTACCAGATGAAATGCAAGGAGAGAGCTGCGTATAGACAGGATAGAGTGCGTCGGTGGCTCAGTGGTTAGGGACTCTCGCCGACCATGCACAAGGTCCGAGGTTCGATCCCCTGCCAACCCACACCTGATATCTATGGTCGGTCTGCAAAATTTGGGCTACCGATATCCATGCTGAAAATTCCATACTTGTACCAAAAATACAGTGTGGAATCAAGCTGTTATCAAAAAAAATAATAAAAAAAATAAATAAAATGCTCAGGGTCTGATAATATTGTATCCGCTAGTTTCTTACATGACATAATATGTCTATCCACAATAGTGTTAACCAGTTGGTTTAACGATATCCCACTTGCCCTACTAACGGCTTTTAGTGCCCTTCTCAGCGAAGCAGAGTCTTTCTTAAGTAGTCCAGGAAAGATTAATGGGGAGCAGTAAAGGGGGATGGGTAGAATACAAGAATCGACAAACTGAGAAAGCAAAGACCGCTCTACACCAGACTGCCTAAATTTCCTAATTTAGAACGTTAAGCGAAACATCTTTCTAGTAACTAGCAAGATGTAGGAGGACCAGGAAAGATCGGTGGAAAAACTCAGCCAACCTCTGTGCCGTCAATGATAGTGAGACCATGTGAGATAGCTAGTTATTGTAGGTCACGTTTTCATTTCAAAAGGGAAACTGACTATCCGACATTTAGACGGATACAGCTTAAGGCTGTTTGAAGAGGACCACTGAATAATTTCCGACAGAAAATTATTTAATTTGGAACAATCTGACTGAGAGTTGACAGGCATAGAAACCGAGAGGTCATCGCCATACTTAACAAAAGTGGCTACATCAGAATGAGGCAAGTCATGTAAGAAAAACGAAAACACAAAGAGGGAAAGAACAGCACCTTGAGGAACACCAGCTAAAGTAAGTGAGGTAGTGGAGGACTTTCCATTGTAGACGGTGTACTGCTTCCTACCAGAAAAATAGGAATGCAACCACTTATTTGTCCAGCTCTCAGCCTGTGTTGCAGCAAGCTTACTTAGCAAGAGAGACCTGGGAACAGAGTCAAATGCAGATGTGTAATCAAGGAAGGCACAGCGAACGTGATGATGTGGACTATGATGTAGGACGACAGCGGCATCTAACGTACTCCTACTATGTTTATAAGCAAACTGGTTGGGGTCGTTGAAAGGTTTTAAAGAGGGATCAAGATTAAGTAAAATAAGTCTTTCCATAACTTTCAAAAAGGGTGAGGTAATTGCAATGGGTCTAAACTTAACATTAGGTCCACTTGTTGATTTAGGCACTGGAACGATCTTGATATTTTTCCATGATTCAGGTATAATACTTTTGGAAAACGATTCGTTGAAAATGTCAGTTAGCGGGGAACACAAGATGTCGGCACACTTCTTAAGGATAACAGCAGGAACACCATCAGGACCAAGGGACTGAGTAGGCTTGAGAGATTGAAGACACTTGAGGACATCATTCGTATTAAAGCATGAGAAGCAGTCATTGTTTACACTATTTGAGTTAGGAATCATAACATTTGCTGGAATACATATGAAGGATTCATTAAGCATGTTAACATCTACAGAAATATCATTCATCATTTGCTTACCACCTGTGATTTCCTTTAATAACTTCCACATATTTGATGGGGATTTACATGAAAGAAACTTCTGGTTATAGAGAGCATTCAATCTTTGTAATTCAAGCTTAATCAAAGTGTTCATTCTCTTAACACCAGATTTGTTTTTCATTTTGAACAACCTTTCTTTTTCACGGCGGAGCTTTTTGAGTTGAGAAGAGGAGAAGCGATCGAATTTTAAGAAGATTGTCTCTTTTGGACAACAAACATCAAGACAGAAATTAAGATAATGTGTTATGTTGGCAATTGTGTTATCAAGAGCTTGTTCAGTAAATAAATCCCAGTTTGTGTCTTTTAACATGGACCTTAGATTCAGTATGTTGTCATGGGAATAACATCTGTGTTGTGTTTTCTTTCCAAGGTGTAAGAAGACCCTTTTGTGCTGCTTTCCATATACTTTGGGCAATATTCTTATGATACAGTGATCTGAATTTAGTAGTGGGGCTCTTTTTCGAGCTTCAAATATTCCTGCGTCATTTGTAAACACAAGATCAAGAGTGTTGTCCATTCTAGTCGGGAAGTTGACAATATTATCGTGTCCAAGTGAAATTAGGAAGCTGTGATCACTAGAATTAAAATCACCAGTAACTATAGACAAGGAATTTCCGAAGGAGGTGGCAGCAAGGGAAGTAAATTCATCCGCAAATAAAGATAATTCTGTGGAGTTGCATCCAGGAGCAATATACATGTTCGAGATGTAAATGTAGTTGTATTTTGACAAATGTTTAGGTCGACACTTAACGGTGAGACAGTCAATATTGTCACTAGAGAATTTGAAACATACATTATTAGACGTACACCATTGTGAATTGATGAAGATGGCGACACCGCCACCGCGTTTCTTCCTGGAACTACAACGATCTTGTCTGAATAATTTGAAATTATTTAGATACACTAGATTGTCATCATATAGATCATGAAACCATGTTTCTTGAAGTGATATAATCCCAGTATTATGATATATAATGGAAGACACAAGCGATTGAAGACAGTTAATTTTAGCCGGCAGGGAGCGACAATTGGTACTCATAATTGCGGGAACAGTCATGAATTGAATAGGGGTATTTTTTAATGCTCTTTGCCAGCCAGCATGATGCTTTTTTTTGTCTTTTTTATGGAGTTGCAGATCAGTAGGTTTTAAGGATAATAAATAGTCACGAGAATAAATATTCCGATTAGAGGTCATATTTGAATAAGATTTAGTGATTAAAAATCAATTAGAAATAAGAAGTTAGATGCAATGTGATTTGTAATGTTTAAGGTATGTGGTAGACCAAGATTTAAGCAGGCCGCCAAGGTCTCATCTCTCATTATTATTGTTTATCCCTCATATTTCTGCCTATTATGGTATTTCCAGATCCTTGTTTTACCTCTTTCATCTTCCTTTGTATACTTCATGGAGTGTGGGAGACTCAAAGTGTTTTACTTCCATGCAAAGCTCTGTCTTGAAACCAGCCAGTCACGGTTGTAGTTAGGGTTACTATTAAGGCCAAGGTAAGGGTTAGGCTAAAGATTAAGGTGTTTTACTATCATTCTTTATTATTATTTGTATTTTTCTTGTAAATAAACAGGTGGTTGGAGAGAGTTTCGTTGTTCGCATAGATAAAACCATTTTTATAGCCACGAAACTTGAAAACTGATATCCTTCATTGTAACTGGGAGGTATTTTTCACTAGTATCAGGGCAAAATATCGTTTATCATGTATTCGATTGATAATTATTACAATTTTTATCGGCTTCTGGATGGAGAATACAAGACAGGTTCTTTAATCCAAGAAATGCTATGCGTTTACAGCAATCGGTGCTTTCGCACTACATGATAAGATCTCTTCATGTTCGGACACTGACGATATATATATATATATATATATATATATATATATACAACGAATTAAGGATTTACTACCCAAAAATACGAAGAAGCAAACAGAGTTCGATGATATACACTGAGGCAACCCTCTAGTGACATCAGACTCCAGGCAATTTGTCAACTGGAATCCAAATGGATGAAACGAAATGATTAATAGTAATAACTGGATTTCGTCCCAGTGTCTGAGTAAGCAACCAGCTTACTTTATAAGCTTCGAGTCCTGGGTATGATGCATCATGGAGATATTTCTGCATACTACTAAAGAGCCTCAAACTAGGACAAAGTGCCTATCCAACACTCCCTTCTTTTCAGTGGAGAATAGGACATGCGTTACGTATGCCTGATCATCGCCTTCCTCGATGGGCAACTTTAGTTGACACAGGATGGATCAAGTTGGAGAAGAGCTAGTGGTGGTCAAAGGAAAACATAGCTTCATCAGTCAATACAATCCACAACAGTTAGTTTAAGCCAGTCAAGCAGGAAGGTATAGACTTCCTGACTGGTTGGGGTCCTCGGAACTGTAAAAACCAATGACGGCTGGATACAATCAGTGATATTGCTCGAAATCGTTCTCATTGACTGGAGCAGATGCATCCACTCCTTCTGACTTATAATATCCAGTAAAATTAAATTCTTCTTCCACATTACTATTCTTTTTGCCTCAAGTCTCAGTTTATTGCCTCCATTTTGCGCTTCCTATTGCTTTCTTTTCTTGCTTTGTGGGCTACATAGAGTGTGACGACTCGAACTGCTGCACATCGGTCTAAAGTTCTACGTTGAAAGTAGTCAGTGAGCCAATCGATCAGGGGGTTGTCTAGCTGAAGTCAGTTTATAATCCAACTTGAAACCACTCAAAACCCTGCAGAATATGCAGCACTTGAAAAATAATATATTTGTCCGAAAAAAAGCATACGATTTGAGATAATTTGACGGATGGTGACCAGCAGTGGAATACAGCCAGGATATGCATTTCATTCTGCCTGAGACTCGTTAGCTGAATGCACCTGAACTACCCAGGGAGTGATAGTTTTTCCACTGAGATTTGAACTCATTAGTCATCGTTTCAAACGCCTAAGTGTCAACCACTGGTCACTTGGTCTTGTGTAATGGGTTTCAGTAATTATTTATTAATAATTCAGTTTGGAATTTTTAGGATGACTAGTCCGAGATAGGACGAAATTCGCATCCTAAAATCCACTGCTTGTCACCATCCGAAGACATCACTGAATCGTTCACACTGGGAACCAATATATCAATAGAGGCCGAACACATCAGTCTAAACAATCAGCAGAAAAATCAAATATTGGTTTGTAGGGATTTGGTTGATTGGTTTCAGGATTTCATCATGAGCTGATATCAGTTAAAGAAGCATCGGAAAACTTACAGGAAGTACTGAGTATATGTTTCCTCCATCTTAGTTTGGGACTCTGCAGCAGTACGCCCTTATGGTGGTTCCAACCCAGGACCTTTTGGTTACAAGGCTAGTGAGCTTGTATACCATTAAGCCACTGGGACTCGATCCAATGGCCAGTCCATGAATTCTAACTTCTGCCAATTCACGATATAGCGCAACCGCTAGCCAATGTCTTCGGGGAGTATTTGTCCTCACACCCAACCTACCGCAACCTACTGGTTATGACTTCCCACTGGAACCCCAGGTAACTACCTACCTGAATAGGGCATGTCGCCAGTGAGTATCTCATTGATATTCAAGTATTGTTTTGTAGGGGTTTGATTGGTTACCGGATTTCATCATGAGCTGACATTGCTTAGAGGATGCTTGTGTGACGGCTAACTTTTCATCTGTTGCTGTTGTAATTCAGTTCGACGTCGGCAATCCTCATTGAGTTGTGCTGTGCTGTCCAGTGTTCCAACTTACATGTCTTTGAGCAGTAGGCTTTCCCAAGACAACAATCATAGAATGCTTCATTCAGGCAGACTTCACACCATGTCCTATGTTTTATGCGTTTGATTTCCGCTTCATGAGAACGATGCAGTTCAGAAATAAGTATATCACGTCGGTGTACTTCTTGACGAGCTTGATCACGTTCTGTTATCAGTGCGATAAACCGGTCAGAATAGATACGGTTAATTTAAAAAATATTTTTACAGTTTAACACTATTTTTAAAGGGAAACTAAACTAAATCGTCTTTGTAAAAATTCACGGAAAAGAGTACAAAATTATTTGATTACCACTTAAGAGAAGATAGTTTAATCCAAAGTCATATGATGTTATTTTACGCGAAATGTATACTACATCAAAATATTTTGCTTACATATTTCCCTAATTTGTTTATGTCTGATTACTGAGGTCAAAAAGGCACAAAACGCCTGAGACATGTTCATGAAAAAGCATTTAATGCCAAACTGTTAAGAATAAAAAATTTAATGGTCAACACTTGTACTGTTTATTACTGATGATATCCACCATATGTGAGAGTTTTGATTGGTTTTAATTGAAATTCGTGTAGGTCAGTTTATTTGTAGTTTTTGTATACATCTTAGCTGAAGGTCAAAAATGCTTTCCATAGCAAAGCAACATATAAAGTTCACCAAAAAACAGTTAATCTATTTTTTCGTTTTGTGCTCTCTTATCTCGTTTAGCTAAAAATTTGTCTTCGGTAGGGAGGTAAAATTCTCTTTAACTTAGCTTGATGAACAGACAAAGTTTGTTGGAGGATTTCATCATGAGCTGACGTCACTTAGAGAAGTTATGAAATAACCCAAAGAGTCAAAACAAAATCTCTACAAAAATCAATACTTGAAAAATGGATCTGATGCTCATTAGCGACTGGCCTTATTCAGGTAGGCAGTGACCTGGGGTTCTAGTGGGAAGCTGTGACCAGTAGGCTGCAGAAGGTTAAAAGTGAGGCAGTAAATTATCGAAGGAATTATTGTGAAGTGGTCGCGCTACATCATGAATTGGCAGAAATTAGAATTCATGGGCGGGCCATTGGATCAGGTGACAGTGACTTAATCGTCTACGAGCTCGCTAGCCTTGTAACCAAACGGTCCTGGATTCGAATCCTGGTGGTGGGTGCGTACTACTGAAGAGTCCCAAACTAAGACGGTGGAAACAGATACCCAGTACTCCCTGCGAGTTTTCCAAATGCTTCTCTAACTGATATCAGCTCATGATGAAATCCTCAAACCAGTCAGTCGAGATCCCTCCGAAATCCAATACTTGAAAAAACTAAGTTTGTGCTGATGTAACTAGTTTATGCACTAACGTATTATATGATGATGATAATTATAATGGAGACAAATTATTATTATAATCCGCATGGGTTCCAACTGAAACATAAAAACATCCACAGGAAGCTCCATTTCGGTCTCTTAAGTGAGGCCTCCTTCAGCCGGCAATAAAATAGCCCGTAAAATGACGTCCTTCTACCTGGGTGACACGCAGCGAAAGATTCTGACACATATAGAAAGACTGACTAAAAATCTGGCAAGCTAGTAAACCAGATGAGGTTATCAAGAAACAAATTAATATGGTTGTACCTGATGTACCTAGTCAAGAAAATGGTCATTTTCAGGGTTTTGAAGAAAAGGATGTACTATTATGTTTGAAGTCATTAAATCCAACACACAGCCTTGGTCCAGATGGTGTACCAAGCATTCTTCTCCAAAAGTGTGCAGACATCCTGTGTCATCCTCTTACTCAAATCTTTAACGCATCATTTAAGAGGGAAACGGTACCTGCTGACTGGAAAGAAATCAAGGTTGTACCTGTACAGAAATCATCTTCTGGAGCAGGTATAAAATTTAGACCAGTCGCTATAACATCTCCTTTTTTGAAAACTATGGAGAAACTTCTTTTGTATATTCTTAAACCTTCTTTAAAAGCTTTTAATGACCCTAAGCAGTTTGCTTATAAGTGTGGAAGAAGTACATTAGATGCAGCCATTGTACTACACCACAATATTGTTTCCTGCCTTGATAAGGGCGCTAAGTTCGTTCGAACAGCTTTCTTAGACTATACTGCAGCTTTCGACTCTGTTTCTAGGACACTTTTATTAGGAAAGATGATTTCAGCACAAACAGAGTCCTGGGCAACTAGATGGCTGTCTTCTTATTTTAAGGATAGGAAACAGCATACTGTTTTGGCTGGAAAGCGCTCCACTTCCCAGCTAACTGAAAGTGGTGTGCCTCAAGGTGCAGTACTTTCTCCATTTCTTTTCTCTTTCTTTCTGCATGACCTTCCGAACTCACCCAAAGTTAACTTCATTAAGTATGCTGATGACCTGACCGTTTCTGTCCCTGTAGTTTCCACATCGGATTGTTCCTATATGAATGGCTTCCTAGCTGAAGTTAAGGATTGGTCTGGCTCAAATGGCCTTAAACTAAATCCAACTAAATGTAACACTGTTGATTTTAGCTTGAGAAGTGAAAAAGTCATGCATGGATTGATTCAATCTCATGATTGTTGTAATATTGATGGTACCATGATAGAGAGTAAGTCAAGTGTTTCTTATCTTGGCATTAGTTTCTCGTCAAATCTTTGCTGGTCGTCTCATATTCTTATAGTTTCTAAGAAAGTTTTCCGTCTGACTTATTACATAAAGAAGTTGAGACACTCAGGTATAACTCAATCTCTTATCATACAATTTATTAATTCATGTGTTTTGCCCATCATTCTTTATTGTTCTCCATTATTCTTCCCTGGGCTACTCAAGAAAGATCATATAATACTACGAAGAACATTGAGGGCTGTAAGTAGGGTCAGTGCTATCCCTTTGACTGAACTAAATGACACTGTTGTCAATAGGCATATGAATTCTTGTAAACACTTAGCTAAAGTTATCTTATCTGATAGTGAACATCCTCTTTATTCACAATTATTTCCTTGTATCTCTTCGGGTAAGACCAGAAGAAATTTTATAAACATTTATGCTCGTACTACAAAATATAAAAATTCGACCGTTCCATATTTGGCACGAGTATTGTGTGAAGAGACAAATATCAGAAAAGAACTTTTACAACTTTTGAATCAGTAACTAAACTATAAAATGTAATGATGCATATTAATGCAAGTGTTATTTGTTATATTATTTATTTATTATTCACTATGACCTAGAAATGGTATGATTTTGTTGGGTTTTTTATTTATATTTATTTTTATTATTTTTTCCTATTAACTATCAATATTTTAACATTTTATATATTTATATAATTATAAACAGAGCTAAACCATTGCAATATGTAAAAGAAACGCTGAAAATTCCATGCTGTAAATTGTTATTGTTGTGGAATAAAGTGATTATTATTATTATTATTATATATTATTATTATACATGTAAAGAATAGTTAAAATTGACAGACAGTCAGCATCCATGCGTGTGTGACATGGAGAATATCATGTGTAAAGGGAATGGTACCTTGTAGGAAAATGTGGAGCGGGCTAGGAGTGATGGTAGGAAATCTAGTGGAATGAGGATATGGTGATGAAGCCCCACAATCCACTAGAAACTCATGAGGTGAATAGAAGTGCCTTTATTCCCTCTTTCATTCCGTCGCTTGGTATGTGGCTTTAACCCTCTCCTCTCGTTATGTAGTGTAACTTTGCTTCTACCCTGTTTCTGTGATTTGAGTTCAACCCACCAAACTGTTCTTACTCCTTAATTGATAAGTAGTCACTCATCATCCTACTCACCCCTTGTCTTCATCACGCAACTCTTTTACCACTGTATGCAAACGTTTATTTCTGTTTAAAATTGACCTCTGTGGGTAAAAAACATTTAAAAGAAATCTCCTGAGTGGTATTTGTTAAGTCTGGAGTCTCCTGTGAGCTGATATCATGTAACATTTGTAGGTATGTTGAAGTGGTTCTGTGCATAAACTTAACAGGGTGTATGCAGCTGGTGAGAATCCAAATGAATCAATGATGAAACCATATTATTCTGCACAAACCGTTGTTCTTGCTTTATTTGTATATATATATATACATATATATAAGCATTTGTTCTGTCACAGTGTTTCACAATTCTGAATAATCTGGAGTGGAAATATGAAAATCACTATTTCTTTAGACATTGCGATTGCGTGACTGCATAAATTATTCCCTTCAATTAATTCTTACATTAAGGGAAACCTTAAAAGCACAGAAAACGTGTAAACACTTTCGTGACTTCAGTCTTTAAGAGAGGTGGTGAAAGAGAAGTGAGATATTCACATGGTGTTTTGTTTTAATATTTCTAATCATTATTATAATCATCTCGGTTTACGAGTGAAGCATACGGCTTCAGCAACACATTTCAACTTTGTTCTATTCGGTGCTGTCCTCTTTAGATGGGTCGACGATTGCCCATTATCTCTGATCTCCTTTAGCCCACCCTTAGACGACCAAGTCGTCACTGTTCAATGAGATTTCACTCCAGTGATGGCCTGCATTGAGCGCCATCTCGTTCGATGGTCTCCTCAGTTTACCTCCTATCCATCTTTATTTTCTCCTCCATATCTGTTGAGCAGTCGACTCTTGGCTGTTTGTTTGCTCCCAGCCACAGTTTTGTGTACCTTGTTCGTTCTGGCCAGCTGGCTCGCCACTTGATCTTCATTATGGAGCCAGTGAAGTCGGTGGCTATTGATAAACGTCTGTGGCGGCTTGTCGGAAATCCTTTTCGTGACTGACACGCATTGCAAGTTTCTGACCCGTATAGAAGCATTAACTGACTGACTTCACATCTGCGTCGAGAATCCCAGTCTTGTTCTTTATGTAGAGGAGTGCTGAAGATTTACAGACTGGTTTTACATTGATGAAGGCGTATTTTACCTTTCCGATTCTGGCTGGCTGGCTGGGTTTGACATCTTCATCCGTTCCGTCTGTCTGCAGCTGAAACAATGCTTACTATCTAGATTAGCAAAGGAAGTAGTCTCCGTTGAATCTCTCCCGTTGATGGTGATTAGTGGTGTCTGCTGTTGCTCTCTCTCTGTTGGTCGGTTATTTTCATCACCTCCGTCTACTCTAAGTTCACTTGGAATCGTTTCTTTGCTAATTTGATGAGTTATTTCTGCGTTACTTCAGCAAACAGAGCTTTATATGTTAACTAGGTGACAGAGAACTATGATCAGATAAGGATTCGATACCTGTGTAAAGCTCTGAACATTCAGAAGATATTAAGTGAATCCCTTCAACCAATTAGTTTAAGTTACAAATTTTGAGAAAACCAGAATAAGACGTAGTCTCTCTGAAATATGTCACACAAACACGAAGATCTACAAGTGAAAAGCATCAAGTTGGCAGGAAAACAATCGAGCGAAGCCAGGGCTTCAAGGAAACACAGAAAAAACAAAGGTGATGAGGAACAAAATCCAGATCATCAGCAAAAGTGCTAAATCACTGCTTCTCTATTGTTCAAAGTTTCAGCGCTCGCATCTCGAAAAGCGTTTCTTACAGCCTATTGCAATCTGTCACTAAGAATTGCCTTCACTCCATGCTTAAGATAACGTATCGAGAAAGCCTAACAAACAAATGACTCTGATAATCTACCAATGCAGCCAAGAATTTGTCATCAAAAGTAAATCCTGAACAAAATCGAGATAAATCGGACAGACATCGGGGAAGACCATTACTTGATATCACTTTCTAGGCTGCTGACCAGCAGCCGAAAAGAATGGGACAAGTTGACCATCAGAAGTTGAGTATATTGAGTAGACCATCGAAGGACATCGTCCGAGGGTGGTGTGGAGGAGATGAGAGATTATGGGCAATCGTCGACCCATCTAAAGAGGACAGCACCGAATAGAACAAAGTTGAAATGTGTTGCTGAAGCCGTATGCTTCACTCGTAAACCGAGATGATTATAATAATGATTAGAAATATTAAAACAAAACACCATGTGAATATCTCACTTCTCTTTCACCACCTCTCTTAAAGACTGAAGTCACGAAAGTGTTTACACGTTTTCTGTGCTTTTAAGGTTTCCCTTAATGTAAGAATTAATTGAAGGGAATAATTTATGCAGTCACGCAATCGCAATGTCTAAAGAAATAGTGATTTTCATATTTCCACTCCAGATTATTCAGAATTGTGAAACACTGTGACAGAACAAATGCTTATATATACGTATACATATACAAATAAAGGAAGAACAACGGTTTGTGCAGAATAATATGGTTTCATCATTGATTCATTTGGATTCTCACCAGCTGCATACACCCTGTTAAGTTTATGCACAGAACCACTTCAACATACCTACAAATGTTACATGATATCAGCTCACAGGAGACTCCAGACTTAACAAATACCACTCAGAAGATTTCTTTTAAATGTCTTTTACCCACAGAGGTCAATTTTAAACAGAAATAAACGTTTGCATACAGTGGTAAAAGAGTTGCGTGATGAAGACAAGGGGCGAGTAGGATGATGAGTGACTACTTATCAATTAAGGAGTAAGAACAGTTTGGTGGGTTGAACTCAAATCACAGAAACAGGGTAGAAGCAAAGTTACACTACATAACGAGAGGAGAGGGTTAAAGCCACATACCAAGCGACGGAATGAAAGAGGGAATAAAGGCACTTCTATTCACCTCATGAGTTTCTAGTGGATTGTGGGGCTTCATCAGCATATCCTCGTTTCACTTAATTTCATATGATCACTCCTAGCCGGCTGCCTTAGTTCTCACAGGGTAGCATTTCCCTTTTGCATGGTATTCTCCATGTCACACACGCATGGATGCTGACTGTCTGTCAATTTTAACTATTCTTTACACGTATATAACCTCACCTAGTTTACTAGCTTGCCAGATTTTTAGTCAGTCTTTCTATATGTGTCGGGAGCTTTCACTGCGTGTCACCCAGGTAGAAGGACGTCATTTTACGGGCTATTTTATTGCCGGCTGAAGGAGGCCTCACTTAACAGACCAAATTGGAGCTTGCTGTTGATGTTTTTATGTTTCAGTTGGAACCCATGCGGATTATAATAATAATTTGTCTCCATTATAATTATCATCATCATATAATACATTAGTGCATAAAATAGTTACATCAGCAAAAACTTAGTTTTTTCAAGCATTGGATTTCGGAGGGATCTCGACTGACTGGTTTGAGGATTTCATCATGAGCTGATATCAGTTAGAGAAGCATTGGAAAACTTGCAGGGAGTACTGGATATCTGTTTCCGCCGTCCTAGTTTGGGACTCTTCAGCAGTACGCGCCCACCACCAGGATTTGAATCCAGGACCGTTTGGTTACAAGGCTAGCGAGCTCGTAGACCATTAAGTCACTGTCACCTGATCCAATGGCCCGCCCATGAATTCTAATTTCTGCCAATTCATGATGTAGCGCGACCACTTCGCAATAATTCCTTCGATAAGTCACTGCCTCACTTTTAACCTTCTGCACCCTACTGGTCACAGCTTCCCACTGGAACCCCAGGTCACTGCCTACCTGAATAAGGCCAGTCGCTAATGAGCATCAGATCCATTTTTCAAGTATTGATTTTTGTAGAGATTTTGTTTTGACTTTTTGGGTTATTTCATCATTTCTCTAAGTGACGTCAGCTCATGATGAAATCCTCAAACAAACTTTGTCTGTTCATCAAGCTAAGTCAACTAGAGTTTTAGCTCTCTACTGTAGACAAACGTTCAGCTAAACAATCTCAGATGCAACTGAAGAGAACAGCAAGAAATAAAGCAAGGTGGAGCTGTGTTGTTGAATCGCTATATTCCACTTGAAACGCAAGGGAATACTAATAACATGCACGTATGTGCATATTTACACAGAATAATCTGTTTTAATGGATGACATGGTGTAACAACAGAAGACAAGGGCCAGGCAACAGATCGTTTTATTATGAAAATCAACACGTATTTATACATCTTTCAACTACATTATTATAGACAAGCGCAGTCATCTGATTGGTTGTTTAGGTAGACAAACGCAGGCTTCTGATTGGTTGTTTCGGGATTCCTTGACAAATAGAGTTCTCTCTGCGAATCATATTTTGCCACGTTAACTTTGCTGTGATTGGTTGTTGACTCAGGCTTGTTCATATTTTCTCACGGCCCATATTAGTGACCTAGACCTTAACGTAGATTAGTGCCAACCAATCGGCTAGCAGCCTGCTCTCACCACACTCGTCCCCCCGTCAAATACGTGCGACTGAAGTCGGTGTGATCTACTTGGTGCAGGCGTCATCGTTGGCTTGTCTCGCTGTATCCATTTCTGGAGCTCGCTGACGTTCACGCGCCTCTCATTGTTCGCCATTGCGACTGTGTCTGCGTAACCCCATCTCGAAGTGACCATATATGGTCCTTCCCACTTTTGAAACTGTTTGCCTGACCCTGTCGAACATTCGTCCATACTTCGGCCGACACCTTCATATGCTGCTTTCACCCGACCTCCCAGCAGCGTCTCAAGTAGCAGCTCTATCGCTGGCAGATCTTGAACGCCACTCAACTGCGCAGAAGCCTCGAAGTCCTGCCCGAAGATCCATATGTCTCCATCGAAAACAGCAGGGCATAGGCTTTCCATTTGTCGGTAGGCAGCGACACCAAATGTAACAACAGAAGACAAGGGCCAGGCAACAGATCGTTTTATTATGAAAATCAACACGTATTTATACATCTTTCAACTACATTATTATAGACAAGCGCAGTCATCTGATTGGTTGTTTAGGTAGACAAACGCAGGCTTCTGATTGGTTGTTTCGGGATTCCTTGACAAATAGAGTTCTCTCTGCGAATCATATTTTGCCACGTTAACTTTGCTGTGATTGGTTGTTGACTCAGGCTTGTTCATATTTTCTCACGGCCCATATTAGTGACCTAGACCTTAACGTAGATTAGTGCCAACCAATCGGCTAGCAGCCTGCTCTCACCACACTCGTCCCCCCGTCAAATACGTGCGACTGAAGTCGGTGTGATCTACTTGGTGCAGGCGTCATCGTTGGCTTGTCTCGCTGTATCCATTTCTGGAGCTCGCTGACGTTCACGCGCCTCTCATTGTTCGCCATTGCGACTGTGTCTGCGTAACCCCATCTCGAAGTGACCATATATGGTCCTTCCCACTTTGGAAACTGTTTGCCTGACCCTGTCGAACATTCGTCCATACTTCGGCCGACACCTTCATATGCTGCTTTCACCCGACCTCCCAGCAGCGTCTCAAGTAGCAGCTCTATCGCTGGCAGATCTTGAACGCCACTCAACTGCGCAGAAGCCTCGAAGTCCTGCCCGAAGATCCATATGTCTCCATCGAAAACAGCAGGGCATAGGCTTTCCATTTGTCGGTAGGCAGCGACACCAAATGTAACAACAGAAGACAAGGGCCAGGCAACAGATCGTTTTATTATGAAAATCAACACGTATTTATACATCTTTCAACTACATTATTATAGACAAGCGCAGTCATCTGATTGGTTGTTTAGGTAGACAAACGCAGGCTTCTGATTGGTTGTTTCGGGATTCCTTGACAAATAGAGTTCTCTCTGCGAATCATATTTTGCCACGTTAACTTTGCTGTGATTGGTTGTTGACTCAGGCTTGTTCATATTTTCTCACGGCCCATATTAGTGACCTAGACCTTAACGTAGATTAGTGCCAACCAATCGGCTAGCAGCCTGCTCTCACCACAATGGTAATTGCGATAATTAAGAATATATATATAGAAATGTAAATAAATAAAACATTATTCTTGTAGAAATCATAAAATGAGTTTCAATCACTTAAGTCAATGTATCTTTATTGCGTGACTGTAATCCATTTTCCTCTTGATCGAAATACAGAAATTAGGCGAAAGAAAGACATTTTAGTACAGATCATAAATCACACGAATAAATAGGATGGATAATGAATAACAGCAGTATATTTTATGCTTCCTTTTAGATTTCTTTGTGTAACAACTTTGATATTAATCATAGATAAGAATTATTAAACATAGGGACATTAGACTGTTGGATAGGATACTTTGAATAGAAAACCTAATAGTATATCATAAATAACTGACTTGATTCAATCTTATGTTGTCATTATAATTATTTCTGTAATAAAAACAGTTCAACTATGAGCATTAATTGAAACACAAATGAACAATAAGAACTCCCAAACTCAGTCATAAACAAGAAGGGTGAAAGTGTACCAGTGAATAGAATTCACTTTTCGATAAATCATTTCCAGCAGTTGCTGTATAATCTTATTTAATTTGTAGCATAGAATTCATAAAACTAACTATATACAGACTACTAAGTCATGGAAAGTACGTTATATAATGTGGGCTCTGTAAGTCAATGAACCGTCTAGCCTATATTGGTTTTCGGTGTATAGATCTTTGCATTTAGAAATGAAAAGGGCTGGTCAAGTCGTCATTCTAGAAGGGTATGTTGCAGTAGAAGTGTTGAGGAGAGAAAGAAAACGCTTTCTGATAAATGAATTCAAATTAAATCTTCATGAATGGTACAAAAGAGACTGAAATTTAATCTCTTTGTGGTTATCCACCTAAATTTGTTAAATAAAACAAGAGTTAAACAACCATCGTTGGAATTCCTAGCTCTCTTCATGAACCTGAAGTTTAATGGGTGATATCTAAGTTGAAATTCTTAAAAATTCTTTTTCCAGGTATCTGCAGAAAGCCTTCACAGAGGATATTTTCCCAATAGCATTCTCTGGAAGACAATAAATCCAGTCATGCATTCAGGATATTATTATTATTATTTCCTCTAATTCCTAGAGGAACATAGGGCTTCAGCCGCGCGTCTCCATAGCGTTCGGTTTTCTGACAACTTTTTCACCCTGCTCCAGGTCTGTCCACATGCTTTCATCTCCTCCCCGCATGACCTCCTCCAAGTCACCCTTGGACGACCAACTCGCCACCTCCCTTTCGGGTTCCACTCGAGCGATGGCTTGTCTAGTGATGTCACTCACTTGATGGTTTAATCAGCGCATGGCCAACCAGTCCATCTCCATTTCCTCCTACCTATTTGTTTCATAATCGGTTCCTGCTGGGTTGGTTCGCTCCCAGAGATCCCGGTTGCTGATCTTGAGTATTGAACGAAGACAACTGTTAATGAAGGTCTGAAGTTTTTTTGAGATGCCCTTTATGACGCGCCAAGTCTCTCATCCGTATAGTGAGTAGCACTGACTGACTTCACATTGGAGTTGAAAATCCGGATCTAATATTTCATGCTGAGTATTTATGTTGACCTCCACACAAACTTGAGAGAAATGAAAGCTTATCTTGCTTTTGCGATCCTTGCTTTGATACCCTTGTCAGTTCCGGCTGTAATTGAAACGATACTTCCCAGATAGGTAAAGGAAATTGTTTCTTTCTGGTTCCTCCCATTTATTCCGGCTGACTGTTATCTGTTGTTGTTGCTTTTCATGTTGCCCAGGAGTCTTCATCACCTCTGTTTTTTCTATGTTCACCTGAAGTCCTATCTTCTGTGGATGCTTCTTCTGCCAACTTGTTGCTTTTCGTCACTTGCATATCTTCCAGTTTGTGGGAAATCAGACATATATATCATCGGCGAAGTCCATATCCTCCAAGTCTTATGTGTCAGTCCATTTTATGCCTGTTCCCTCGTTGGTTGCCGTTGTCTGTCGCACTATGCAATCTACTGCACTCAGGAAGATCATTGGTGATAGTGGACAGCCGTGTCTCATTCCCGTCCTCACTTCGAAGGCTTCCGTAAGTTTCCCGTTGTAAAATTAATTTTCAAGTATTGGTTTTTGTAGGGATTTTGTTTGATTGCATGGAGGATTTCATCATGAGCTGACGTCAGTTAGAGAACCACTGGAAAACCTGGGGAGTACTGGACAGCTGTTTCGTCCTAGTTTGGGAATCCTCAGCAGTACGCACCCACCGGGATTCGAACCCAGGACCTTCTGGTTACAAGGCGAGCTCGTAGACCATTGAGCCACTGGGACCCGATCCAATGGTCCTTGAATTCTAACTTCTGCCTACAAAAACCAATACTTGAAAACTCATCTGATGCTCACTAGTGACTGGCCCTATTCAGGCAGTTAACCTGGGGTTCTAGTGGGAAGCCGTGACCAGTAGGGTACAGCAGGTCGAAGATGAGGCAGTAACTCATCGGAGAAGACATTGCGAAGTGGTCGCGCTATATCGTGAACTGGCAGAAGTTAGAATTCAAGGACCATTGGATCGGGTCCCAGTGGCTCAATGGTCTACGAGCTCGCCTTGTAACCAGAAGGTCCTGGGTTCGAATCCCGGTGGGTGCGTACTGCTGAGGAGTCCCAAACTAGGACGAAACAGCTGTCCAGTACTCCCAGGTTTTCCAGCAGTTTTCTAACTGATGTCAGCTCATGATTAAATCCTCCATGTAAAATTAATTGGCATGCAGCATTGTCGTATAACTGTTGGATGAGATGTATATTTGTCGATGGGACCCCGTAGTAGCGAAGTAGTTGCCAAATGACCTCTCGATCGACGCTGCCAAAGGCTTTTTCAGAGTGCATGAAGTTGAGATAGAGAGGTGACTGCCATTCCAAGCTTTGTTCAATGATGATTCGTAAAGTTGCGATTTGATCAATACATGATTTGTTTCTCCTGAATCCGGCCTGTTCCGGTCGAAGTTTTTCATCCAGGTTGGCTTGTTTGATTCTCTCCAGGATGATGCGGCTTAGTATTTTGGTTGGAATGGACAGAAGCATAATTCCACGCCAGTGTTTGGATTGACTTAAGTCTCCTTTATTCGTTAGTTTGAATGAGTATCCGTTCTTCCAATCCTCGGGTACTTCGCCCTCTTTCCACACCTTCTCCAGCAGTGGCGTCATCAAGTCCGCCGTTGTCTCTGAGTCCATTTTCAATGCTTCTGCTGGGATTCCATCTGGTCCTGCTGCTTTTCAAGCTTTTAACATCTTGACTGACTTCAGGACTTCTGAATTCGTCGAGGTTCGATTTTTACTGGTAGTTCTGCTTTCGTTGTTGGAACTGTTGGGCGCGTTGTAGTTGGCAGTCGAATTGGGAGTCTTTTGAAGTGTTCAGGCCAGTGTTACTTTTTCTCCACCTCTTTGGTGATTGACCTTCCACTGTCATCCCTCACTGGCCTAATAGGTGTCGAACTTTTGCCTGATAGGTGCTTTGTTGTTTGGTAGAGTGTGGCGAGGTCTCCTTTGCCTTCAGCTTGTTCTGATTCACTTTCCATGGCTTCATAAGATTTTCTTTTGTCTTCCCTGGCACTCTTCTTCACGCTCTTGTTCAGCGTATTGTAGCTTGTATTCAGCTTCTGCTTTTGTTGCTCGTCGGTGCACTGGATAATCTTTTGTTTCAATGTCCTTCTCTCTTTTGTTAGTTTCCAAGTGTCCTTAGTGAGCCACTGTTTGTCCTGCCTCTTCTTTCTGCCTATAACTTCCATGCAGGTTTGACTCCACACCGTTTTCAAGTTGTCCCAGTGCTTTTCGACGCTGGCCTTTTCTCTGGTGTTGATTTGTGTCTCGGCTTTTTTTCTTATGTCTGCAATGAAGATGTCTTTTTGAGTGTTGAACTTGGCTTGTAGTCTGTCTGCAGCTCCTGTTTCCCTGAAAGCTTCTAATTTGATTTGGATTGTCCCTTGTACGAGATAGTGGTCTGAGCCAACGTCTGCTCCCATGTAGCCTTGTGGATATCTTTATGTCTGTATACGCTACCACCAATCGCTAGTTCATTGAAGGCTCAGAAGTCGACGAAGAGTTCTTCATTTTCATTCATTTCTCCGAGAGCTTCTCTACCTATGATGAGTTCCCTTCCTGTGTTGTCTGGTCCCAGTTTGGTGTTCATTTCTCCCATTATTATTTTAATTGTCTGTAGAATTCTTCTTTCTTTTCGAGGTCTGCGTTGTTTGTGGGTGCATAAACATTGTATAATTGACACTTTCCTTCCTTTGGAATTGAATCTGGCGGTCATTATCCTGGGCGAGTTCGCCTCCCATTGCATCAGGGTCTTCGTTGCCGTTTGTGACATTATGATAGACACGCCCTCGGTGTGCGTGTGGTTATCTCCTGAATTTTTCGCCACCCCATTATATACTTATTTCGATGAAGATTACAACTTCACGTCCATAAACGTATTATGGAATAATGTTCAGCCTGGCAGATCAGAGGAGAAAAAAGGAATGTCAGTGGTGTTATCTTTGGGCATCTTGTCATCTCTGGACACTGAAGACCCATACTTTATTGTTTCAGAATGGTTCACAGAGTTTGCTAATATCGCATAAGGGGGATTGGAATATGCCAGCTATGTATGGCTGAATTGCTGGCTATCCGAAACCACAAACTAAACGATTATCAGTCTAAAAGTAACGTATACTCCTAATCATCTTACTGCGGCTAATTTAACATCGATTTTTGTACACCTAGAGTGATTTGGTCATTTTTCAACATTTATCACATGATAAAACTTCCGCTGAGCAATATCTACTTGTGTATTCCCACATAAATTATATCTTGCATTATGTAAAACATTTCCAGGAACACAGTTACCAGTATTCAAAGGGTTTCGCGAATCAAACCATCTACACACCTGCGTTCCCCATTCGCAAGCCAGGATTGATAGTGTTCCCCTAGAGCATTTTACAAGAGAACACATGAAACGGCTAATGTACTCAGTTCCACGAAAGAAAGTGAACTGGTTTGTGCATACTGAAAGGGCCAAACGCTATAGCTTGCCTTTCAAATGCTGGCTGAATATTTTCTACAACAGGTACATCAATGATAATTCCATCATTTGTTATGAGAATTGGGATCCCAGGAATCTACTTCAAACCATCGATAGTACCTACTCAAACACTGATTTCACTCTAGAGGTTAAGGCTGACTCAGCTTTTCATTTCCTAGATGTTCAACTGGGGCGAAACGCTCATAACTCGCTGAAAAGACTCGCAAAAAGCCCACATAGAATGGACAATTTATCAGCATTCAAAATTGTGTTCCTCGAAGGAGATGGAGGAACCTCATACATCCTGTCTCATAAAGGATCCGGAATATATGTACTGAGGAATCTGTATGACGCAAAACTGCAAAATATTCCAGGAAATTGGCGGAAAATGTCTCTCCACCAAGTTGAAGTCATCCGTCAGCATAAAACCGTCTCCACAAAACGGTTTCGAAAAATCTCTGGAAAACCTACTTTTCTGCCCGCTTAAGAGTAAAATTTCCTTCCAGGAAAGCTATACATACATCATATAAAAGACTAGCTGTTGCATTGCACCACCTCAGAATTCATATACCAGTTCACTTGGTATTATGGAGCTGAGGACACTGGCCGTACCATGCCTTAGTTCGCAAAACTCGCTGGGGTTTTATGAATCCTGTGTTGAATATAAATATGACTGCTCAACATTTAAAACATTTCGACGTTCTTTATTCATAAAAATTATCGCAAACCAGAAGTTTGCATTTTTCTCATAATTTCATGATATCCACTCGCGGTAACTTCATCTTTTGTATATAGATTACCTTCAGTGTACTGAAGTAAAAGCGGAAAGGCAATATAGACCTTCATCAGTTTGATATCAGTTTGGAAATCTTATGTAGTCAGCATCATCAGGAACGAAATTCGGAGTTTCAACATCAATTTAAAGTCAATCAGTTCTTCAGTGTGGGTCGAAAACTTGGCGTGCGCGTCAAGGAAAGCGTTTTCGACAGGCCACTGCAGACTTTCATCAGCAGCTGCCTTCGCTGGCTCTATACTCAAGATCAGCTGGCTGGCCAGAAGGTATTAACAAAAATATACTCTTAGAACGAACCGCCCAAGAATATGTTACCCAACAAATATTTCGAATAAAGTGGAGTTATACAGGAAACACTCTGGAGAGGCTACCGGATTATAGTACTCGCTTAAGTGGAGCTGAAGTGGGAAACGACGAGTTGGGCTTATGTTCGACGGTACTATGGAGCAGATTGTGAGAGGAAAAGATGAGAGTTGATCCATTTGAAGAGGACTGAAAATAACAAGGTAAAATTGAGGTGTGCTAATGAAACCCCATTTTCCACTAAGAACTGAACGAAATAATAATAACATGATCTTCGTGGCTAATTTTTGAACAGTGAGTGAGAAGTTCTAGCTGGATTCTCGAATGAAACACTCACAGGTGTCACCTTCTTTATTTTCACGCAGTATGCCAGATAAAGGTTATGAAAATAACTTACCAACAACAAAAACAACAGCAGCAACACCCAGCGCCAATCCCCATCAACGGGAGGGATTTGAAAGAGGTTATTTCATTCAATTATGTAATTAGCATCGTCTCAACTGCAGGCAGTCGGAACGGACGAGGCTGTCAAATCGAGAATCAGGAAGGCGAGAAACACATTCATCAGCCTGAAATCAGTCTGTAAATCTTCGTCACTCAGCATCAACAACAAAATTCGGATTTTCAATACAAACGTCAAGTCAGTCAGCTCTTCTTTACGGATCAGAAATTGGGCGGGCGGGTCACAAAGAATATTTCCAACAGCCTGTTGCAGACGTTACCTTTATCAACAACTGTCTTCGCTGGCTCTATACTGAAGATCGGGTGGCCGGGCCAGAAAGAATCACCAACAAGAAACAACTGTGGGAAGAAACAAAACAGGAACCAATCGCCAACCAACAAATATGCAGGAGAAAGTGGATGGAGATGGATTGGACACTCGCTGAGGAGGCTGCTGGGTGACATCGCCCATTAGGCCATTGCTCGAGTGGGACGTTCAAGGGTGACATGGAGGAGATCGTGTGAAGAGGAGTTGAAACAGTATGAACTAACATGGATGCAGGTGAATGGTACAGCAGAACTAGGAACCCAAGGGAACATTAAATAAATAATAAAGCCAAATAAAAAGGAAACATCAGGTGATGAAACTGATGACTTCATCTAGCGAAAAACAGCAAAGTTTAAAACCAGGAATGTAAAACATCCCGCGGATTAACTAATATTTCTGAGTACTGCAACAATATGACGAAGTATCTAGTAATCCTGGAAAGGAAGTTAAATGTTATTTTTTGAGCTTGATCTAAATACACCTGAAATGATCCGAGATCGTCTTGGATTAACAGACTGATATCTGGTAAGTCTGTACACTTTTGATCATAAACAGTTGCGATTCTACAGCTAAATGAATGAACTTGCCGAAAAGAGACTCTCTAATGAACTACGTGTCTTATTTTCATTATAAATTTTGAAAAACACCCTTCATATTTTACTCAAAAAAATATTTCTAAAATTCACTAAAATTAAAAGCATCAGACTGGAAACTGTCATTTGGTTTCATTCATCAGAATAGTTTTTTTTAAGAAGGCAAAAGTCATTCCATTTCATAAATCTTCTTCTTCTTCTCTAAAAGAATGAATTCCATGTCAGAATTTATCTTGCCTAACTAAACTGCAAACATTTCAAAATATTTTCGCCGTCTTCTTCTTCTTTTTTTGAATTTTATCACAGCTGTGTTGTGTCAAACAGTGTACATGTATGCATGTGTATCAGCGGGAGAAATGCTGTGTGACTTCATGATATATATTCATGATTTATTCAATTTAGTAATGTTTATTGATGCATAAATTGAAATATATTTTTGCTTCGGAGAATGAGTTGAATTCATATACTTAATATTTTTTTTAACACAATATTACACTTTGTCGAGAAATATTCACTATTCTGTTGTTATCGTATACAGAATATAAGTCTCTTTAGCGTTTCTCAATTCATGTAATTCAATTTGTGGTTTTTAAGCGTTATTTTGAGCTATATCGTCATAATGCTTGACTCTTCACTAACCCTCATCGAGGATATGAGAGGTCTCAGGGCTAAATAGTCATCAGTTCCTCTCGAGGTTTAAATGTATTTAAATAAAAAGTAATTAGGTACGAAGATAGGAAGAGACGTTGGTCACTGAATCAACACCATAACATATGCAATTAACATGACTTAATACCTGTCCGACGAGAAAATAAAAGAGTACACAAAAAATCGTGACCGATTCTGTGTGATAACACTGAGATATGATTATGTGCAGTGGTCGAAATGTCGTTATCCAGTTGACAAGACTCTATTGTAAGGATTTTTGTTTGTTTGATTGGTTGCAGGATTTCCTTATGAGTTAACATCACTAGGAAAACCATTAGAAAAGCTGCAGGGAATACTGCCAGACAGCTGTTTCGTCAGCCTTGTTTTGGACTCTTCATCCGTAGGTGTCCACCGAGAGGATTCGAACCCTGGACCTTTTGGTTAAAAAGGCGAGCTAGCTCGTAGACCACTAAGACACTAGGACCCGTTCCAGTGGCCAGTCTATGAATTCTAACTTCTGCCAATTCATTATATCGCGAGACCATTTCACAATCGGTGCGTGCTGTGGGAGAGTCTCACACTGGGCTGACAGAACAACTGTCCAGCATTCTCAGGTTTTCTGATGGTTCTCTAACTGATGTCACCTCATGATGTAGTCCTCCAGTCTGTCACATATGTTATATGTAGCGCTTTTTAGGCCAATTTGTTAATATAGAAATGATGGATAAATGTGTAATATGTATACTGTATTAACAAAAATCAATCTAAGAGTGTTTATATTCTCCCATCTCTTTACGTTTACATCCATATGTATATTTCCTGTCATCGTATGGAGTAATTATTAATATGTGTGTAAAACTTGAGCACTGTGGTAGTAAGTAACTACATATTAGTTTCTTAATTAGATGTATCACAGAGTGAAACAGTATTAGTATTTACTGGATGTCACAGTTTCGAATAAAATTTATTGTTCATAATCATTTCATCAATTATAATCACACGACGTCAGAATTCGCTTTTGTAGTTTTCTATGTACTCTCCTATTTGTTGCCGTTGTGGTGGTAGACGTTTACAGATGTCTGGGTGAACAGGTGTTGAATCATTTCTACTACACGTATTTTCAGTTGATTCAATAAACAGCTATATTCATGGATAAGTAGTAAACCATGGCGATTGAAACTTTCATCTTCACCCCAAAAGTAAGGTATGGGTGGATAGATAGATTTTTTGAACACACTAACTCAAAGGTAGAGGCAATTTAATTCACTTATGAATAGGAAATTCAGGAAGGGAAGCTTCCTATGTTAGATTACAACGTAAAAAGGAAAGAAGATGGGAAGTTAAACACTAGTGTTTACAAGAAACCCACACGTTCAAACAGATATTTGGACTTCCGATTAGTAAAAATAGGACTGGTGTAGTGTTTAAGTGACAAAGCAAAAAAACTAAGTAGTACCAAGGAAAATCCAAGACAGCAAGTAAGATATATAAGAAAAGCCTTGAAACTTAATAATTACCCGGATAAATTGGTAAGAAAATATGTAAGGAAATGTAAAAATAAAATATATAATAATATCAATGACGACATCAACAATTAGGAATCTAAATCATTAGTAGGAATTCCATACAAGGAAACAACCTTGGAAACCTTACGCCGAATTCTTAACAATACTGGCAGGAATAAAAGTGGCTAGCACAGTGGTTAGGACTCTCGTCGACCATGCACATGGTCCGAGGTTCGATCCCCTGCCGACCCACACCTGATATCTATGGTTGAACGGCGAAATTCGGGCTACCGATATCCATGCTGAAAATTCCATACTTGTACCAAAAATACAGTGTGGAATCAAGCTGCAAATCAAAGATAAAGTAAATAAAATTCAAACCAACCACAAACTCAATTCATGAATAATTCCCATTCGAACATTAATAGACAAAAGACATCAAGTTCAGCGAAGAGTCGTTTTTTGGCGAACACCAACCTCCGAACAAGAATTGCAACGATTCAAATCAACAGTAATCGATAGCTATTATCAGTATCTTAACACAAAACCAAAAGTATACAACCACCTGATAAACTCAATTAGAAACAAGCTTTGCCGGTTAAAGGATCAATCCTGTGGAGCCTTTACAACAAAACAATTCAGTTTATCTAATACCCTGTCTGAGATGACTCTCAGGTCAAATACATAGGTCAGACTACCCGAGAATAAAAACCTAGCAAAATCTAGATTAGTTTACCCGAATAAGATAAGAAATCGAGAATAGATTTCAGCTGTAGAACTCACTATATGCAATTACACAAAGCCAAACAACCTTAAAATGTAATGGAATAAGATGACAGTTTTAAAATCTAATGTCAAAGGGTGAATGGAGGGAGAGATTGATAACAGAAGCTTTGCTTATCGAATCAACTGCAAATACATGTAATAGGAATGATTCAACACCTGTCCATCCAAACATCTTCAAAATTCTACTACCCCAAAGACAACAAATAGGAGAAGACAAAGAAAACTATAAAACTCAAGTTTCAAAGTTGTGTGATTATAACTGATGAAATGATTATGAACCATAATGAACTGTGTTCGAAACCTTGTCATCCAGTAAATACTAATACTGTTTCACTGTGTGATATATCTAATAAACAGACTAATTTGGAATACGAAGTAATTCTTTTTCATGAGGATATATAGTGTGCTCCGATGGTTCAACGGAAGAGTTTTCTCCAACTACCCACGTGGTCCAGTATTTGAATTCCGACCGGCGCACACCTTTACTTTCCTTAGCCGGTTACAATCCTGACAAAGAGGAAAGGTTGGCCCCATTTCACGAAAATAAACACCCCTTCTGTAGCTTGAATTCCTATGTTCCACTGGGAACGTATAGGAGTAAAAAAAAATAGTGTACGCTAACAATTCTGTAATGTTTGCACAGTTCATCTTCCTTTCACGATTCCATAAATAAAAATTGCTTCATTATTAGTAACATAAATATCACAAAAATAAAATAACCTAATTTAATTATGAGAAATACTTTATACTACTAAACCTCTTTAAGTAGAAGGTGGGAAAAAGAGTTATGGGCTAAGATGTTTACCATCATCACATAACTCTTAATAGTAGTTATAATTTAACAGAAGGCAAACATCTGTCCCCTTTGATGTTCTTCAATTAGCCTTTGTGAAACTCTATTCATACATCTAAATTGATATGATGAGCAATATAACGTACGTTATAGGATCATAGATAATATAAACTGCGGTATTTATTATACACAGGAATATAATGTTTCCTGATGTATGCAGCATTTGCCTAGAGATTGGGTTGAATTCAATTCCTTTGCATCCATCATACACACACACACATATGCATATCTGACGAGAATAACAATTGCAGTTGTGTTATTCTCTTTTTCATTACTTTATAACTCTCCTTTAAGAGTGAATTATTGCCGAAATATGCTGTTGTGATGCTTGTGGCTATTTAGACAGAATGTGTGGTCACAAAAGAAAAATGGAAAACTCATACAACACAAATAAATAAACAAGTAAATAGAATGAACAGCAAGTACAGGAAAAAATATTGGAAAATGTATCAGTTATTCTTTTTATTATTATTATTATTATTATTTTGCCATGCTTCTTGTCTTTTTTGTTGTGTTCACTGAGGCGTGTAAATAAACCAAGCGTGTTATTGTAGGGAACTGAAATAAATGAGAAACGAATATGCTATTCATGTATATATGTATATGTACATAATTTATTTTCGCAATGAAGTTATTTTTGTTTTTATGACTATATATAATCCAGGCGAAAATATAGAAGAGAGGGAAAGAGAGGTAGTCAAGATTACGCATGTTATTTTAAGCTTTTAATCTGACTGCCTTCACATGCATCTATCAGTTCACTTACTGTTCTCGTGGAACAAGGTACATTGGCCATGTAGTCAGAGGACGCCGGTTTCCACGCGAATACCAGAACATATTCCAGCTGTATGGTTTTACAAGGGAGAAAGGAAGTGTGTGTGTGTATGTGTATGAAGCTCTATTGTGGAACACCTGATCGACTTCTGTCACTCCGTCAACCTTGACCATGATTTCAAGATCATATGCATAAAGAATCCATGCTAACTTATAGGCCGCGTTTACTTTGTTACAGACTTCTAAAGATAGCTGAGGCCTTGGCAATTCATGACTTTAAGCCAGATTTTTGTGTACAAAAGAAGTATGTACAATCCCTACTTCTCCCTTGGTCGTAGAAGGATAGACATATACTTATTTTGTTGATTTAGTGCCTTTCCCCTATTCCTACGATTATGTTTGTTATCATTATTAATAATATTATTACTATTCTCACTCTGAATCTTTTCCACTTGACCCACTTGTCATTCTAAACCCAAAATTATTAATTTTTATATTTTATTTTTTTTATTTTTACAATATTGATATCTATTTATCTTATCAAATTTCACACCATGTTATGTAACATTTCATACTACTAATCCTACAAATATGTACCTCTTTCCAAAATCGCTACACCTTATGTATTATTCTATACATGACACTATTTGTTTTGCTATTTGACTTTTAACTATGATTATGATCACAAATATTTTAACTGCATTTCATACGACTATTATTATTATTATTTTATGTATTCACACCTTTGACCTAATTCCTCACACCGGATATAATTTCTTTAAAAAACCCATATATATATATACACGACTGTACAGCTTGATAATAAATTCGTTGTTGAAAAGAGTCTCTTCGCCGAATATTGTGTTCTTAAGCTTATTATTGTTGAACAGAACCACATATAGATCTTACCACGAGTAATCATGTTTTTCAACATAGAAAAATCCCTCATTTAGGCATTTAGAAAACGGAAAGGATTGAGTAGTGAAGATATACCTCCTTCCCAATTAGATCCTCATCTCTGGCTCTAGTCTAATATATATCCATAGCATTTTTATTACAATACACAACAATTTACCAATCAAGTGGCACTGATACGTTTGTTAACACTAATAGTTGGTCAGTATCAACATATCGATCGGGTGATAATTCACGCAGAACATTGATACAATCAATTGAAAGTAACCTTCAAATTAAATGACTTCAATATATGCAGAAAATGCTTTGATGATTAGTAAAAGCTGAATAATTCTGCTAGAGAAACTGTGGTTTACACAGTAAAACATTTAGAAAAATCTTGTTTTAATTTTTTTTTATTAAACATGCTGGGATTATTTTGAAGAATTTATATTAAAACAGTTTGACTCAGCGCTCAAATTACTCCAGGAAATTCGTAAAATCTCCGTAACGGTCTGGAAACTTATAATCAATTAAAAGGTAGAAACGGTTACAACACATGGATTGCGTAAGACATAATTCTGGAAAATGAGGAGTAATTAAGGAATAGGATAGAGGATTTCATCACCAGCTGACATCAGTCAGATAGCCACTGAAAAACCTCGGAGTACTGGACAACTGGACAACCCAGGACCTTGTAAGCAGAAGGTCCTGGGTTCGAACCCTTGTAGTGCCTATTGTGAAGAGTCGCAAACTAGGACGAAACAGCTGTCCAGCACCCCCCAGGTTTTCCAGTGGTTTTCTAACTGATGTCAGGTCACGATGAAATCCTCCAACCAATCAAACAAAATCCTCCCTGCAAAAATAAATACTTGAAAATTAATTAGGGAATAAGGAAGGGTGTGCTGAAGTTGATAAAATCACAGATTGTTGGAGAAAAATAAAACGATTTGGACAATGGTAACTTGTAACTGTAGATGAAGTAGTCAGAAAAATAGTAAAAACAATTTGGACAATTATAATTATTTAAGGCTTAGGGGGAGGGGGGCAAAGTAGTCTGGTTTATACATTTATTTAGCGATGCCCAAGGTAAGGAAAGTAGCTGTATAAATTTCTTCTGAAAACACAAGTTTACCTCCTCCAGATGGATTCCTAGTGCTCCAGCTGTATGCAGAAGGCGAACTAGTAAAAAGCAAAATTAGGATTAGTAGGATTGCGATAAATACTTTTAAATGCTGTATTAACGTCAAGCTTATGCTCACTATCTAAGAGGCGTGCTAAAATTATTATTTCCTTTAATTCCTAGAGGAACATAGGGCTTTAGCCGCACGTCTGCATTGCGTTCGGTTCTCTGCTAAAGTTCTCACTTGGCTCCAAGTCTGCCCACAGGCCTTCACCCCCTCTTCACATGGCCTCCTCCAAGTCAACCTTGCACTGACGACTAACTTGCCGCTTCCAATTTGGGTGTGATTGGGTGATAGCCTGACGTATGATATCACTTGATGGTTTCCTCAGAGTATGGCTGATCTACCTCCATTCCTTCCTGCCTATTTGTTGCACAGTCGGTTCCTGCTGGGTTGGTTGGTTCGCCCATTGCCAGAGATTCCTGTTGCTGATCTTTTCTGTCCATCTGATCTTGAATATTGAGTAAAGACAGCTGTCGATGAAGGTCTGTAGTTTGTTTGAGGTGCTCTTCATGACGCGCCAAGTTTCTGATCCGTAAAGTAGCACTGACTTCACATTGGAGTCGAAAAACCGGATGTTATTTTTGATGCTGAGTGCTGTTGACCTCCACACAGACTTGAGAGTAATGAAAGCTTGTCTTGCTTTCCTGATCCTTGCTTTGATATCCTCGTCAGTTCCGTTCGCCTGTAGTTGAAAAGATGCTTCCCAGGTGGGTAGGTAAAGTAGGTTGTTTCTTTCAGGTTCCTACCAATTATGCTGGCTGATTGTTGTCTGTTATTGTTGTTTTTGCTGTTGGTGTTGGCCAGGAATCTTCATCCCCTCTGTTTCATCTATGTTCACCTGAAGTCCTATCTTTGATGCTTCTTCTGCTAGCTTGTTGCTTTTCACTTGCATATCTTCCACTTTGTAGGAAATCAGACATATACCATCGGTGAAGTCCAGATCCTCCAAGTTTTTTGTGTGGGTCCATTTTATGTCTGTTTCCTCTCTAGTCGCTCTCTGACGCATTATCCAATCTACTGTAATCAGAAAAATCATTGACGATAATAGGCGGCCAACTTGTCTTGCTCCCATCTTTACTTCGAAGGATTCCGTAAGTTTCTAGTTGTGGATTAGTCGGCATGCAGCACTGTCGTACAACTGTTGGATGAGATGTATAATTGTCGGCAGCACCCCGTGGTAAAGCAGCAGTTGTTTTTTCTTTGCTTAATCATGCTGGATGAGTACAGCCAGAGATGAGGATCTAATCGAAAAGTAAATATTTCTTCACTCCATCCTTCCGCTTTCTAAATCGCGTTTTTGTTGTTTTTGGAGTGTCATGTGACTGTGCACGTTTGAAGGATGTTTCAGTCAGCTTTGACCTAGAACTCTAAGGTCGGTTTCCTGAGTTCACACCACAACGAGACGGTTTTGGCAGTTGGTCTACATGCAGTAGCTAAAAAAAGTTAGCTGCCTCACTTACTTACTTACTTACTTACTTACTTACTTACTTACTTACTTACTTACTTACTTACTTACTTACTTACATACTTACTTACTTACTTACTTACTTACTTACTTACTTACTTACTTACTTACTTACTTACCTACTTACTTACCTACTTACTCTGACATCATTTTCCCAACCACATGTGGGTATGGATAAGAATGTCAAAGTCAGCCGGGATCGAATCGGGAACAACACCAATTTCTCGTCAACTCGTAAAAAAACATAAGTGACCCTCACAAACCAAACTATAGAAAGTTAATCTGATGCTCGCTAGTGACTTGCTACGGGATGGAGGTTCCTGGAGTTTTAGTGAGAAGTTGTGACCAGTGATGTTCAGTTAGACGTCACGTGTGTGGATGGATGTCCCACCAACGACAATGGTTGGGGTCGCGCTCAATCACGAATTGGTAGAAGTTAGAATTCATGAGCCAGTGAATCGGGTCACAGTGGCTGAATGGTACACGAGCTTGCCTTGTAACTGGAAGGTCCTGGGTTCGAGCCCTAGTGGTGGATGCATACCTTCGATTGTTCGCAAACTAGCATGAAAGAGCTGTCCAGTACTTCCTGTGGCTGGTTTTCAGTGGTTCTCTAACTGATATCAATCCGTGATCAACTCGTAGAAAATTATAACTAAACCTTACAAACCAAACTATAGAAAACTTGTATATCAATCATAAATTTGGTGTATTCTTCACTGAAAGCATTTCTAACTGTGTGCATCCTTTCATCAACACCTGCCTTCGCTCCATGCAGATTTCAAAATAATCAGAAATCAATAATTTAGTCAACAAATCACACAATTATCCCTACATCCTTTCAGTTGCTCAATTGAGTTCATTCTCTCGAATTCAATGAATATCTGAGTTAGACTTTGCCTGGCTATAAACCGCATACGGAAGGCACCAAGTATACTTCTCTTCAGATTTTGCTGAAATAATACTTTGATGAGTTGATCTCTTTGTTCAGTTGAAGGTGTTAAGGTTAAGATTACCTTACCTTATCTTCAGTCTAAGTCCCTTTCACAACAAAGTGAATAAGCTATATTATCACGCTGTTGAGTTAATAAATCACTACAGCCCCTTCCTTACACAAGTTTCGAAACCTAGCACACATTGTGTTATTCGGCCTCAATTTACAGATTTAAAAGATGAATCTGATGGGGCTGAGTGATCTGTTTTCTGATTGGACACTAGTAACTAGAGTGATGTGTCTAGTCCTTCCTTTGTTTGATGCAAACTGAATTCTACCAGTCAGGTTTGTAATGTGGCCACAAATTCCAGGCATCTCGCCATCACGGTGCATATTGATTTGATGATATTAGATGGTTGGAGGCAATTGGCCACAGGAAGCCTTGCACCTATAGGTGCAGTCATTAAATGCTGCATCATGTAACCGTTTTTGACGGCGATAAAATGTGGATGTATCCAAGGCATTCATGCAGTCTGCCAGAAGATATTCTTCTCTTATGAATTGTTTCAGAATGTTGAATACCCGTATTTAACACATTTTCTGAATTGTTTTCCTTATAACAGAAATGGAAAAATAGTATACACTGAAAATCTAACTCACCTGCATGATTTATAAATCCTGTAAGAATGGTCTCTGTATGTAAGGAGTACGGCTTATATACCTCTAGGTAAACATCCATTTTCTTAATATGAAAAGGGATGACAGATGAACTGTAATCACAACTAGTATACATTTGATGGATGGTGGCTAGCAGTGGAATCCAGGATGCGCATTTCGTCCTATTTGGGACTCGTCAGCTGGATGTACCTGCATTTCTCAGTGAGTGATGATGTTCCCACCGAGGCTCGAACCCAGTACCCATAGTTTCAAACGCCAAAGCGTTATCCACTAGACCACTTGGGCCACGAGAGCCACCTCTTGTGCAACGGGTCATATTAATTATTGAAATTAACAAGAAGCCGACATGTCAACCTGAGACCGAGCACTTCGGTTCAATCAATCGACGGGAAAATCAAAAATTCAATTCTGTAATCACAACTGTTAACATTTTCACTATAATAAGGGTTTTGTATTCCTCAATGAATGAAAAACAAAACGATATTGTTGTATTTACTGACGTTTCGCTACTTAATGCTAATAATGTTAACATTTTCCTTACACGAAGTATATGTTTTCGTCTGTAAATCAACACAATCACCCCCACATTGTTTCGCTTGAATTCTCAAGGTTTTAATATATGACCTCTTAAATAGTGCTCAGCAATCGAAACAATTTATACTTCACTTATGACAAGTATCAATATATGTGTAAAACTTGGGCACTGTAGCAGTAAGTAATTCCACATTAGTTTGTTTATTAAATGTATCGCACAGTCAGTGAAACAGTATTATTTACTGGATAACAAGGTTTTGAACAAAATTTATTGCTGTTCATAATCATTTCATCAACTATAACTACACGACTTCAAATCTTGCGTTTCATAGATTTCTTTGTCCTCATCCTAATTGTTGTCGTTGTGGTAGTAGAATTTTCCAGATATCTGGGTGGACAGGTGTTGAATCATTTCTGTTACACGTGTTTACAGTTGATTCGATAAACGAAGCTTCTGTAATCAATCTCTCCTTCCATTCACCCTGTTACATTAGATTTTAAAACTGTCATCTTATCCCACCCATCATACTGTATGGTTATGTGTAACTGCATGTAATGCTATGGCTGAACTATTCTCTAGATTTCTTACCTCATTCGGGTCAACCAAACTAGATTTTGCTAGGTTTTTATGTCCAGCTAGTCTGACTGCCTGCCCATGTTCTACTAATTTGACCTATGTATTTGACCTGACAATCATTGCAGTCAGACAGGGTATTAGATAAAATAAATTGTTTTGTTTTAAAGGCTCCACAGGATTGGTGATAATGATAATAATATTAATGACAATACCAACAATAAGAAATCTAAATCATCAGTAGTAATTCCACACAAGGAAGGAACCTCGGAAACCTAACACAGAATTCGTAAGAATGCTGGCAGAAATAAAAGTGGCTGGCATTCAAACCACCCACAAACTCATTTAGAAACAAGCTTTGTCGGTATAAGCACCAATCCTGTGGAGCCTTTAAAACAAAACAATTTAGTTTATATTTATTATTATTATTGCTCCCTTGGGTTCCTAGTGGAACATAGGGCTTCAACTGCACGTCTCCATTTTCTTCTGTCTTCTGCTATACTTTTCGCCTGCATCCATGTTAATCCATTTTCTTTCAACTCCTCTTCACACGATCTCCTCCATGTCACCCTTGGACGTCCCACACGCCGCTTCCCTTTCGGGTTCCACTCGAGGGCTTGGCGCGCGATGTCACCCAGCGGTCTCCTCAGCGAGTGTCCGATCCATCTCCACTTTCTCCTGCATATTTGTTGGGCGATTGGTTCTTGCTTTGTTTGTTCCCATAATTCCTTGTTGGTGATTCTTTCCGGCCATCTGATCTTCAGTATAGAGCGAAGACAGTTGTTGATAAAGGTCTGCAACAGCTGTTGGAAATATTCTTTGTGACCCGCCCGCCAAGTTTCTGATCCGTATAGAAGACTGACTGACTTGACGTTTGTATTGAAAATCCGAATTTTGTTGTTGATGCTGAGTGACGAAGATTTCCAGATTGATTTCAGGTTGATGAATGTGTTTCTCGCCTTCCCGATTCTCGATTTGACATCCTCGTCCGCTCCTCCTGTAGTTGAGACAATGCTCCCTAGATAAGTGAATGAAGTAACCTCTTTCAAATCCCTCCCGTTGATGGTGATTGACGTTGGATGCTGTTGTTGTTGTTGGTTGGTTATTTTCATAACCTCCGTCTTGTCTATGTTTACCTGGAGTCCTGTCTTCGCCGGCTGCTTCTTCGACCAGTTTGTCGGTTTTCGCTTGTAAGTCTTCGATTTGGTGTGACATCAAACATAAATCATCCACGCGCGAAATCCAGGTCTTCTAGGTTCTTCACGTCGGTCCAGGATATTCCTGTCTTCTCGTTTCCCACTGCCTGACGCATAATCCAGTCCACCACAATTAGGAATATCATTGGTGATAATAAGCACCCTTGTCTGACTCCTGTGTTTACTCCAAACGCCTCGCTGAGTTTTCCGTTGTGGATCACTTGACATGTGCCGTTGTCGTACAGCTGTTGAATAAGGTTGATGAATATTTGGGGTACGCCATAGTACTCGAGTAATTTCCAAATTACTTCACGGTCAACGCTGTCGAAGGCCTTCTCAAAGTCTATAAAGTTGAGGTAGAGGTTTGATTGCCATTCCATGCTTTGTTCGATGATGATGCGTAGAGTTGCAATTTGGTCAGTACATGATTTGCCTTTCCTGAATCCAGCTTGTTCTGGTCGGAGTTCTGTCTCCAGTGCGTCCTTTAATCTCTCCAGGATGATGCGACTCAGGATTTTACTTGGCGTCGATAGGAGCATGATTCCTCGCCAGTTCTTGCAGAGTGAGTCCTAAGTCGCCCTTCTTTGGTAGTTTCACGAGGTAACCTTTCCTCCAGTCAGTAGGCACCTTTCCCTCCTTCCAGACCTTTTGCAATAATGGAGTCAGCATGTCTGCTGTCGTCTCTGGGTCTGCTTTCAGTGCTTCAGGGGGTATTCCATCTGGTCCGGCTGTTTTTCCAGCTTTCAGAAGTTTGATTGCGTTCAAGACTTCAGCTCTCGTTGGAGGATTGGTGTCAACTTGCAGTTGTGTGCGCGCTGTTGTTGGTATTTCTGGACGGGTTGCAGGTGATGGTCGGTTCAAGAGTCCTTTGAAGTGATCCGCCCATTGTTTAATCTGTTTTTCTTCCTTGGTAATGGGTTCCCTTGGCTGTCTTTTATAGGTTTCGCTTGTGTTGATCTCTTCCCGGATAGAGATTTGGTTATCTGATATAGTGTCCTCAGGTCCCTTTTGCCTGCTGCCTTTTCAGCTTCAGTAGCTAGATTGTCGTAGAATCGTCTTTTGTCCTTCCTAGCACTCTTCTTCACTTCTTTGTCCAATGCTTTGTAAGTTGAGCTCAGCGTCTCCTTCTCCTGTCCGTCCTTGCATTGAATCATTTTCTCTTTCACCATTCTCCTCTCTTCTATTAATTTCCAAGTGTCCGTTGAGAGCCATTCCTTGTCTTGTCTCTTCTTTCTTCCTAGAACCGTTGAACACGTTTCGTTGAGAATCGCCTTCAGAGACTTCCAATGTTCTTCCACGCATGATTCTTCAGTGATGTCGCGTAGTGTTTCCTGCTTTGCTCTGACAGTTGCAGTGAAGGTGTCTTTTGTGGTTGTGTCCTTCAGTAATTGAGTGTTGAACTTGCATTGTGGCCTATCCCCAGCTATCCTCGAGGCTTTTAGTTTCACCTTGAAAGTCCCTTCTACTAGATAGTGGTCTGAACCCACATCTGCTCCTCTCCTTGACCTTGTGTCCAGTAGGCTCCGTCTCCACTTTCTTGAAATTGAGATGAAGTCTATTTGATTCTTGGTGTTTCCATCTGGTGAAATCCATGTCGTCTTGTGTATATCCTTGTGTTTGAACACACTACCACCAATCACCAAATCATTGAAGGCGCAGAAGTCTGAGAAGAGTTCACCATTGTCGTTCATTTCACCGAGGGCCTCACGACCCATGGTGAGTTCTCTTCCTGTGTTGTCTCGTCCCAGCTTCGCATTCATGTCGCCCATCAGGATTTTGATATCGCCATTTGGGACGTTGTCCATTATTGCTTGTAGTTGTCTGTAGAACGCCTCCTTCTTCTCTTGTTCTGAGACGTTTGTAGGCGCATAACATTGAATGACTGTAACTTTCCTTCCTTTTGAGTTGAACCTGGCTGTCATTATCCTGGAGGAGATTGGTTCCCACTGCATGAGAGCTTTGGTTGCTGTTGGTGACATCATGATGGCCACTCCCTCGGTGTGCTCATGGTTGTCCTCTAGGTGGCCGGAATAGATTACTGTCTCTCCAGTAGGTAGTTGGCACCTTCCAGTTCCGTTCCATCTGCTCTCGCAGATTCCCAACACTTCTATTCTGTACCTTCTCATTTCAGCGGCTATCTGGGCAGCCTTTCCAGTTTCGTACATTGTGCGAACATTCCAGGTACCCATCCTTACTTTTGCTTTCATCGAAAGAAGGCACATCGGCTGACTGGCTTCCCGAAGGCTTTCACCAGCCTGCGTCATTTCACTTCCCCGATTCCAGCGAAAAGTAAGGCTATTGCCCTTTTTTTTAGAATTTTTAATATATTTATTCGTTGAAGTTTCTGTAGCGATTTGGTTGTTTTACAGGGGTGGAGTTGCTAGCACCACGCCCCAACCCTCCCTCTTTACCCGGGCTTGGGACCGCCGAGAAAACTAGTAAGCTAGTAGCCTAGCAAGCTAGTATCTGGCGAGGTTATAGTTTAGTCCAATCAATCGACGGGAAAATCAAAAATTCAGTTCAATAATTAATATGACCCGTTGCACAAGAGGTGGCTCTCGTGGCCCAAGTGGTCTAGTGGATAACGCTTTGGCGTTTGAAACTATGGGCACTGGGTTCGAGCCTCGGTGGGAACATCATCACTCACTGAGAAATGCAGGTACATCCAGCTGACGAGTCCCAATTAGGACGAAATGCGCATCCTGGATTCCACTGCTAGCCACCATCCACCAATTGTATACAAATCAAATCCCCAGATATCGTCGAAGCATCTGCACAAGAAGCCGACATGTCAACCTGAGACCGAGCACTTCGGTCCAATCAATCGACGGGAAAATCAAAAATTCAGTTCAATAATGCATTAAACATGGCCCAATACGTTCTCTCAAGATTGTTTCGGTTTTCCATTTTTGACCTCATTTTTACTGAGCTGATATCAAATTTCGAGACGATGTACTAAAAAAAAATTTTTTCCCATAGCTGGTAGAATACACATTAGACACAATCTACCTTGCTTATAATTTTTTTTCATTTTTGACCTCGTCTCAACTGAACTGTAATCAAATTCAGGGACGCTCCCACAAACGTAATAATAACTAATCTGATAGTGTGAAATATTCCCACATTATAAATTAAAAGTCAATCTGAACGAAGAATATTCTTTCAATAATTTCTCTTCAGGTTCTAAAAATCATAAAATATAATATTTGTGGTCGTTACAATAAATATTATATTTTATTATTGTAAGAACCTGAAGAGAAATTGTTGAAAAGAATATTCTTCAAATAAAGTATAATTATATTTTAATGGTTTACACACAATGATAAATTTTGTTATTGGTAAGATTTCGAGCAATATTACTGCCCGTGTTCACATCACTGTTGGAACTGTTTTATTCTTCATTCAGATTGACTTTTAATTCATAAAATGGGAATATTTCACACTATCAAATCTTATAACTCTCATGAGCATCCTGTTGCGTTAAAGGAACTCAATGAATTCCTGAAGCTCAACGTACGGCTCGCCGAATCAAGAATATGTATTGAATTTATAAAGGATTGTATCCAGAAAAATCGATATCCTAAACTCTTTTGGAAGTCATTACGTAGAAACAGAATACCACAAAGTAAAATGACTTTAAAACGACATGCACTTAATCAGCTCGAATCAATACAGTCTGACATCACACAATTGGAATTAAATATATCACAAAGGAATTATGCACTTCTCGACCTTCCAGAGGATATGAGACTACAATTTATGCAATATGTCGACGAAATCGCCGAATGTAATTCCTCGAAAAAACGAACACAGCTGATGAAAGGCTTAGAAAGCCGAACTCCGGAATGTAGATTTCCAGCTAATCCAGAAAGGTATGTCCATAACTTTTCTAGTGTGATTCTTGACAAACTACAACTTGGAGCGTTATCTCTAGGGACTAAGTTTTGTGATATCCGTACGGAGATTAGTCAGATTGACACTGATGTACAATTCGAGAACTTCTATATGCAAACAGGGGACTTGGTCGCCTCTTCTGATGAGGACCTAGAAAGATTCAAATCAACTCTGGTAGACTGTTGCTATCAGTATAGGCAGAAGGATAAGAATAAGCCCCATAGTATACTCACGAAACAGCATGGAGAAGCTGTCAAAAGACTAAGACAAAATGAAAACATAGTTATTACCAAACCGGATAAGGGACCGGGGATAGTAATTATGGATAGGCAGGATTACATCAATAAGCTGAACTCCATACTAGCTGACAGAAGCAATTTTCAGAAGCTGAAAGCGATGAAAGATCATACGGAGAAAATAGAGACAGAAATAACAAACTTATTAAAGGATTTGAAGGGTAAAGGGTGTTTATCACCAAAAACTTTCGAAAACATAAAACCTACAGGGAGCACCATCTCACGCATGTATGGTCTACAGAAAGTGCATAAATCAGGAGTGCCCCTACGCCCCATACTAGACATGTCACTTTCACCCTATCACGAGACGGAAAAGTGGCTGGTACAGCTAATTCAACTCTTGCATGATGAGTTAGTAAAGCACAGCGTCAGGGATGCCCTTCAATTTATTGATACGATCAAAAACTTGAATGCGACTGGCAAATATATGGCATCACTTGATGTTTCATCTCTATTCACGAATGTGCCTCTAGTGGAAACCATCGATTATATCTGTGAACAGATTATAGAAAAGAAATTGTGCGCTGATATTCCTGTCAGTAATCTGAAACAACTACTTGTTAAACGCACAACGAATGTTTAATTCCTATTTAATAATGCAATATATGGACAGGTTGATGGAGTAGCCATGGGATCCACAGTGGGACCTATTTTCGCGAACATATTTCTAGCAAAACTAGAAAATAGTCCGTTGAAAGAGGAAATAGCGAAAATGGAAATGCATTGTCGTTACATGGATGACACTTTTGTAGTGTACGATGAAGGGTTAAATAGTGATTTGATTTTGAACAACTTCAATAATGTTCACTCAGCGGTCCATTTCACCTACAAAGGAGAATACAACGACTCTTTACACTTCCTCGACGTCCTACTAACGAGAGAGAGAGGATGGTTCCATCAAAAGAACCATATTAAGAAAGCTAGAGACCAAAGCTCAGTATACACATTTCCTTAGCTTCGTACCGATGAAATACAAACGTTATCTAATCAGGTGCTTATCATTTAGAGCGAGGTCTATTTGTTCCGAAGAGTGCGTAGAGAAAGAACTCCAGATCATTCGAGACATTCTAAGCGAGAACGGATATCCAGCGAAGTTCATTAAAGCCAACATGGGTTATATTAGTCGTAAACATGAACTGGCAATTGTGGAGAAAAAGCCTTTGTTTTTACGTCTCCAATTCAAGGGAGATACTCCTGCAGAGATTCTATCGCAACGTTTAACCAGGGCGATCAGGAAAACTTTCTACTCTACATTCTGTGTCTATCCTTCACTAGCCGCTTAATGTTCACCCAGCAACTCAAAGATGTCTTACCTAACCTTAGCTCTTCTTCATGCATATACCATTTCAACTGTTCCTATGGTTCAAGCTATATAGGGAGCACGATTAGGCACGTTCGTCTACGGGTTCGTGAACACTTACCAGCTTGGTTCAGCAGGGGGGAAATAAAGTGCATAAAAAGCTCGATCCTGTCACACTTGGTCGATACTGGATATCGTATCGACGTCAACACAGCTTTCAGGGTTATATACCGAATTCCGAAGTCGCTATCACGTACAGTTCGCTTACGTCTCCTACACATAGCTGAAGCTGTTGCAATAAGATAGGCTAAACCGGAACTCTGTATCCAAAAAGAACACGTTCAGACGCTGTTCCTACCGTGGCCAACCTTGGATTGAAGATTTTTCTTCTCACCAAGAGTGCTCCTTCCCCTTAACCCTCTTGGTTTTTATCCTTTGCTTATTATTACAAATATTATTATTACAGTTATTAATATTCGTCATAATTTATGCCCTTTATGTAAACATTCCCTCAATACTATCGAATTTTCATTTATACGGACTTATTATTAGTGATATTATCTGTTTTCTCAATATATGCCTCCACCTGTTTCATCTAACATATTCGTTATTTCATTATGAACCTCTCATTGTAGTCTCACTATCTCCTGTTTAACTCAGACCAATTTGTACTAGCCACTCACCTGATACCTTTTATAACCTTGAACTGATTTGTCAATTTTCCTACCCTACACTCTACAATTCTATATGATTAATCACCACTATTGTCTCCCGTTTTACTATATTTTGTAATCGATTTCAGCCTAGCACGTTTGTCACACATATATGACTATTTATTTTGGCACCCCATTACTAATCTGTTATTCTACGTTAAAAATGTATCCTCCACATAACTGTCTACGATAATTGTAACGAAAACAAATGTGTTATATTTTATAATTGTAAGAACTTGAAGAGGAGAAATTATTGAAAAGAATATTCTTCGTTCAGATTGACTTTTAATTCATAATATGGGAATATTTCACACTATCAAATATATTATTCATTGTAATCTTCATATGTGATAAATTCACATTCACCTACCCCCCCTTTTGAATTATGTTTTCGTTGGTTTCATTTACCATAAAAAGGTATTATCGACGCATAGGTTAGAATAAGTTTAGAATTGTTGTAATCTTGGGTAGGTGTCGTGCTATTTGGCACACGTCAGCAAAACGTATCTGCAACCTTAAAGGAACTTATAACCCTTCTGAGAGTCGAACTCACGCCACCCAGTGAGTACTGCAGTCAGAGACGTTACCACTGAGCTATTCAGACTCGTGATTGACCTCTCGTAGGACTGTATTGGATATTTTCGATTGGACACTAGTCAGTAATTGGTGTAATGTGTCTAGTGCTATCTTCGGTGCAGACTGAATCCTATCAGAAGGAATATGAGTTCCTTCAAGTTTGCAGATACGTTTTGCTGACTAGTGAGCGCCAACTAGTACGAAACCTAGGTCCAAGGCTTTCTGCCGACTGCCGCCAATCATATAATATGATCCGTTTTCACCGGAAACTAAAGATTGATTTGCATAGTGTTCTTGATAACCATCCTAGTTAGTGTTCTGAGATGTATTCGAAAAGCACGAGTGTTATGTGACCAGTCTCCCAGACTTTTTCGGAATCTCTTCTTTGGAAACAACAATTGATATAAAGATGATAAATATATTTCAGCGAAGAGACTCTTTTCAACGAATTTATCATCAAGCTGTACAGACGTATATATATACGGTTTTTAAGAAGTTATATCCGGTGAGGGAGGGAATTGAATCATAGGTGTGAATGCACAAAATAATAATAATAATCATATGAAGTTCAATTAAAACTAAAATGTTTGTGATTATAATCGTAGTTAAATGTCAAGTGGCAAAGCAAATTAATGTCATATATGGAATAATTCATAGGAGGGATAGAACTTGAAAAAGGATGTGCAATTATAGGATTAGTAGGCAAATCGAATAAAACAAAAAAACGTGTGTGTGAAATTTGACAGCAAAGAATTTAACGTTGTAAAAAATAATTGATTTAGAATGACAAGTGGAACAAGTGAAATAATACCGGGGACAGTTCAAAGTGAGAATAGTAATAATAACAATTGAATTAATAAGGAACAGTATACAAATTGAATAGACAAAATGAAAAATTGGTAGAGCTAAAATATGATTGGGGATTATCATATTTTAGCATAGAGGGATTAAGACCATGAAAGTTGGAGCTTGATGATAAATTCGTTGAAAAGAGTCTCTTCGCTGAATCACTTGTTTTGATTTTCTAAATGTTACAATGGGAATTTTCCGTGAGTTAAAAAATATATTTCACACAAGAAATTACGTTAAAACACCAATCAAGCGAATAAATGTGGAAAGAAAACGTTGGACTATTGAACTAGATCTCAAAAGACAATTCTGAATAAAGACGATAACAGCGCAGAGAAGACAAACAGGCAAATGAAGAAATAATAATTGGCTAAGATATTCCCTGCCGCTAGATAGACTCCTACACAGTGAACAGGATGTTCCTTAATTAAATCACACGTCAACAGATACGCTTCTTTTGTAAATTCCAACTGTGTAGTATAACAGTTTAATTATGCCTTCCGAAGCAGACTCACTGGAAGAACAGAAAGAAGGGACTATCTTAAGTCTTCTAAATGCACAGCAAGACGTCTACTGTCAAGAGGAGGGAAATCGTTGGATGAGGAAGTCACAAGATATTCGATTGATGCTGAACGTCAGTCAGAAACACTTTGAATTCCTGGAAAATAATAAACAAACAGTCAAGCTGAAGCCTGTTGAATTTCGAGGAGATCATTACCGCTGAATGATTAAAACTTGAATTATGCGCGTTAAAAGAAGGCATAGAAAGTTTTTCTGCGTCACGGTAACTCGGCTTTTAACCATAACTGACTATATCGTCTACTATTAAATGTCAATTGCTGCATTCTTTTCATTCTTGTCCTTATTACATCATCATTTGTTAAGCGTCATGCCTCATATTGTCTGATATCTTAACTGTGTAATAACAATTTTCTAATGACTTGCGACATTCTGTTATTTATATACCTCAATATCTTGTTGCTATACTGAGTACCCACTTTAAGTGAGAATTTTCGATCACACCATGCATACAAGCACAGCAATATTCTAATTTAGCAATTCTACTCAGGTATACATAATATGATCACTCTTCACTATTTAGATATAATGGAGAGGATTTGTAGGTCAGGTGGATGATTTTGAGGAAGTTGTGTTCTCTGAACTGGATGGTTTGTTTGCACAGTTTTCACTGCCCTACTAGGCAACATCTTTAATCTGTTGATTTGATTTGAGCTTTTAGATTTCTCCACGAGTTTATACATCATCTCATCTGGTGGTGACCAAAACCGTGACTGATTGCTTCTGTGTGTTTTTCAGATCGTGGAAAACATCCATAAAAACATTAAAAAAGAAGACAACACGAAGTTCAGCTAAGATGACCTTCGAGTTTTCTTCTTTTGTGTGTTTTCATTCTTGGTACATATTTTGTCTCCAGTTAATTAAGGGACTGTGATAAGGCTACTGACTTACATTACTCAGGTTTTATAAGCAGATAGTTGAAAAAGTGCTGACTGACGAAACAAACAATGAATCCGTCACCTAACCTGCACCATATGTTGTTTTTAATACTTTAGTCAAATTTATTAATGGAATGAGTTCATGAAATGAACCTTTAGAGGGTTGACGGAATTCTCTTACACAGCCTCTAAATTATTCTCGCGTACCAACAACAAAGCAAAAGCCAATATTTGATCGTCCAAACTAACTGATATATTTTGGGACCAAAACAAGCCTTCAGACGAACGCTTAGCTAGCTACTGATCGTGCACGTGACACGACGGGGTACCAAATGGCGGGGATGCTTGACCGGAAGCCTTCAGCTAAACAAGTCGACTTAAACAGTGGTGGTCAGCATCCAATGGTGAGTGATTGCTGTGGTCAATAATTTGTTTGGTTGGTTCAGGGATTTCATCATGAGCTGACATCAGATAGAAAAACATTGGAACCATACTCACCAGCGACTGGCTGTATTCAGGCAGTGATCTGGGGTTCTAGTGGGAAGCCGTGACCAGTGGAGTGGAGCAGAAGTTTGAATTAATGCACGGTACATTGGATAGGGTCCCCATGGCTTAATTGTCTACGAGACTGCTCGTCTCGTAAACAGGACCAGGGTTCGAACCCTGTCGGTGGGTGCGTACTGATGAAGAATATCAAACTAGAGCGGAGGAAACAGCTGTCTGGCAGTACTATATACAGGTTTTCAAGTGGTTCTCTAACTGATGTCAGCCCATGATTAAATCCTCCAACCGATTAAACATTTACCGTTTTACACTCGTATTTCCACTTTTATCAATGAACATCACACATCATTTTCATAAAACTGCTGTCTTTAAACAACTTCTTTTTGATGTTCATTTTAAAAATGGCTTTTTATTGAATTTTTTATTTACAGGAAGTGTTTAATGGACAAAGGCTGGACTAAATATTAATATCAAAAAGCGAACAAAGAAATTTACAATTTTCTCAGCTTGAAAAACTCCCTTCATCCAAAATATTTTCGTATTTTAGGAGTACTGAGTCGGTGATTCAGCGATAGTTTGCTGGCCAACCACCACCATGCACATGGTCTAAGGTTCGAGTTTCAAACGGTGCACACCTCTACCTCCCTTAACCAGTTACAATCCTGACAGAGAGGGAAGGTTGGTTGTGAGGCTAGCCACCCCACCTCGTAAAAATAAACACCATTGATCTAGCTTGAAGCCTTATGCTTCGCTCGGAAATGTAAGGAATAAAATGGTATAAATCATAAATAAACGACGGGAAGGAATTTTCGTTAAGAAGAATTTTTTCTGTGACCTTCCGTTGTCCTTTAATTACTGTCATTATTCGACTCATCATGAAAACAAAATTCATCTTTACACGCATGTGTATAAATTACTCATTTCTTTAAAATTGTTATCTGACGTATTTTCAAAATCGTATTATCAAGAAGGTTTAATTTACATCTGGAAAATAGAATATGAGCATGTTTCATATCATCTCATTTGCAGTAGTTATTCTCCTCATGTAAACTTTTATTTTAAAATAAAATTTATACTCTATGATAGAATATAATTGTAAATCAAACACATTCATCTCACATAACACACAGTGATGGCAAAGTTATAATAATTGGTTGATATTTCCATATTAGTTAGTTTATTAAATGTATCACACAGTCAGTGAAACAGCATTATTTACTGGATAACAAGGTTTCGAACAAAATTTATTGCTGTTCATAATCATTTCATCAATTATAACTACACGACTTCAAATCTTGAGTTTCATAGATTTCTTTGTCCTCATCCTAATTGTTGTCGTTGTGGTAGTAGAATTTTCCAGATATCTGGGTGACCAGGTGTTGAATCATTTCTGTTACACGTGTTTGAAGTTGATGTGATAAACAGAGCTTCGGTTATCAATATCTCCCTTCACCTGTGATATTAGATTTTAAAACTCTTACCTTTGGGCATAAATCTGACCTAAACAAACTGGTTAGAGCTCACGAGGTCTGCAACATAGAGGACACTGAAATAGAAACCAGGTCAGAAATTAAATATATTCGCGTCATTCCATCTCCTGATCTTTCCTGGTTGTCTCATATCTTGATCACTTCTAAGAAAATATTCCGTCTCACCTTCTACATCAGGAAGTTAAGACATTCTGGAATAACCCAACCCAACCCTTACTCCTACGATTCTTTAACTCTTCCATCCTGTCTATTATTCTCTATTGTTCCCACTTAGTTTTACCAGGTCTACTGAAGAGTGACTATACCTTATTACGCAGGATGTTAAAGGTTGTCAGCAGGGTAACCGACGTCCCACTTAACCAGCTTGTCAATATTCGGGTTGACAGGCACATGGACTCATGTGAAAAATGGGCTAAATCCATTTTATCTACCTAACTCACACCGCCCTCTTCATTCACAACTGTCCCCTTGTATCTTATCACGCAAGACAAAACCAGAAGCCTACACATAGGAAACTATATGCTCGCACTAGGAAGTACATAAACTCAACCATACCCTACTTGGCTCGTGTTCTGTGCGATAAAGAAAGCATTAGGCGTGATACCTATAACTTATTAAATAGTCAGTAGAACAACTGGATCTCGTCTTTCCAACTCATATCATTTATAGGTACAACGTTTTCTTTCTTTCTTTTCTCTCTCTCTTCTTTCTCTGTTATGTGCTGCTTTGTTTCTTTCTTCCTTACAAACTCTACTTAAAACATTCTTCCTCGATCTTTCCCACTCTGTATATCTTGATCATTTTGTTACCGCCTAAACCAGTATATATGCTAGCATCTACCTCTCTTACACCTTCAAACACTCAGTTCAATTTTTGGCTTTGCTACCGACATGCTAATATGCTTTTGTCAAAACTAACCAAGATTACTCTTAATGTATGTAGAACATTTATTTATTGTTAACGTGCTAACTTCATGCAATACTGTAGTGAAATGGTGAGAATTCCATTCTGTATCCCAACAACTGTTTTGGAATAAAGCAAACTGTTATTATCCTATCCCATCCTATTGTATGATTGTGTATATTTACCTGTAGTGAGCGCCATGGCTGAACTATTCTCTAGATTTCTTGTCGTACTCGGGTCAACCAATCTAGATTTTGCTAGGTTTATATGTTCGGCTAGTCTGACTTCCCCTGTTCTACTAGTTTGATCTATGTATTTCACCCGACAATCATTGTAGGCAGAGTATTAGATAAACCAAATTGTTTTGTTTTAAAGGGTCCACAGGATCCTTCAACCGAAAAAGCTTGTTTCTAATTGTGTTTGTGGGTAGTTTGAATGCCAGTCACTTTTATTCCTGCCAGCATTGTAAAGAATTCTGCTTAAGGTTACCGAGGTTCCTTCCTTGTATGGAATTACTACTGATGATTTAGATTCCTTATTGTTGGTGTTATCTTGCGCATATTTGACATGCATGTCGTCATTAATATAATTATTATCACCACTATCACCACTATCATTATTTATTTTATTTTTTTATTTCCCTACATATTTCCTGACTAATTTATCAGGGTGATTATTAAGTTTTAAGGCTTCTCTTATATATATCACTTCCTGTCTTAGATTTCCCTTTGTACTACTTAGCGTCTGTGCTCTGTCATTTAAACATTTCGCTAATCGTATTTTTACTAACATAGGATGGGATGAACGGAAGTCCAAACATCTGTTTGAATGTGTGGGTTTTCTGTAAACACTAGCGTGTTTAACTTCCCATGTTCTCTTCTTTTTACGCAGCAATCTAACATAGGAAGCTCTCCTTCTTGAATTTCTAATTCATAAGTGAACTGAATTGCCTAAATTATTGAGTTAATATGTTCGAAGAATCTATCTATATCCTATGTTCTAAGTACAGTGAATGTGTCATCTACATACCTCCACCATACTTTTGGGGTGGGGGTTTTGTCGAATCAACTGCAAATACGTGTAATGGGAATGATTCAACAGCTGTTCAGTCGGATATCTGGAAAATTCTACTACCCCAAAGATGACAAATAAGGGAGAAAAAAAGAAAACTATATAACTCAAGTTTCAAAGTCGTGTGATTATAATTGATGAAATGATTATGAACAGTAAATTGCGTTCGAAATTTCATCATCCAGTAAACAGTAATACTGTTTCACTCACTGTGTGATACATCTTATAAACAAACTAATATTGAATCGCTTACTACCACAGTGACCAAGTTTTACACATATAATAATAATATGGTTGATATTTTACGGAGAATTTATCTCTCATAATCTCATATCAGTATATTTACTCAAATGCCTAACTTTATTCCTACAGTCTTTTTACATCCTTTTGTTTCCTTGTTAAATTGGTGTTGGATCATTTCCATTGAACCCAACTGTTGTTGAACCGATGAACAAAGACTCAGTAATTAACCACTCTCTCTCTCTCTCTCTGTATACACATTACTCCACAACTTTTAATACCTACTACCCCATCTCACTTCTATTGTGTGATAACAAGCAATCGCGTGTATAGCACTAGTCCAGATTTTATCCAGATTATTTAACCAAATGCAGTAAGCCAGTCTAGATCTAGCTAAAATTCTATGTTGAGATAGGCTAAATAATGTAGATGTATTTCTTTGACCTGATCTACTAAATCCTCTCCATTAAATCTAAATAATGAAGAGTGATCATATTATGTATACCTGAATAGAATTGCTAAGTTAGAATATTGTTGTACTTGTGTTCATGATATGATCGAAAATCCTCCGTTAACGTGGGTTATGAGGGTAGCAACATGATATTGAGGTATATAAATAACAGGACCTCGGGGAAGGGGACGGATAAAACTCAATTAAAGTAGCCTCATAATCACTGAGAAGATTGGCATGTTGTGCAATTAGGGGTCGAAGATGTAGAAATAACAAAAATAGACAGGATGTTCGGATAAAAAATCTAGTGAGATCATAATTAATGTGACGAACAATTAATTGTTTATGCAGCTAGGGATTAAATATGCAGAAATAATAAAATGATAAAATACACAGGAAGTTCGGATGTGAAAATGTGGTAGTGTAAATAGGGATTAAGAAAAACTTAAAAATAACATGAATAAAGAGGAAGTTTGGATAAGAAAGTCAACGGGATAGTCACTATTAGAAGAATTACCTGTTTATGATGGCCATGGTAGAGACAAGGGATGAATGTATTTCTTTTGGATAAACAGCGTGAGTTTGAGCTTTTGAATGGCTAGTGCTTCGGCCATGACCAGATTTCTTGATTTTACTCGCTTTGATATGTTTGATCGAACCTTGTTTATTATTCCGAAGGATTATTTGAAAGGCGCTGAATGTCATGAATTGACCAGATGTTCTGTCACTGAACTATATGCCTGTTTTCGGTCTCCTTTTTACTAACCAGACTGGATAGTGTTCGCGAGCGCGTTTTTTTCAAGTTGGCGCATGGTACGGCTGATGTACTCTGCTGCGGTCGAGCAAGTAAACTGGTATATGCACGTTGAAGTGGCCCCAGTGCGACAGCTTGTCTTTCGCGTTGTGGCTAAACAGTTTCCTGTAGGAAAACGTCAGTCAGGCTCGCGGCGAAGTATGTCTCCCTCAGAGATTTGCAGAGGCGTTTACGAAGGATTTCTGGAATCGTGAATATAATCAAATTTCTTTTGTAAGGGGTCATCCGTACATATCTTTCTTGCTCTGCTAGCAAGACATTTAACAACATTCCTTTTATATTTAATGGGCGCATAACTAAAGAAGTGTGTGTAATGCCCTGTTAACTTGCTTTTTCTATACACGCTTCTCTGAAGTGACTCATCTTCTTGCCTACTTAGCACGACATCCAGAAAAAGCAGTTTATTCTCTTGCTTCTCTTCACAAGTAAAGGGAAGCGAAGGGTGGACGTTGTTGAATTCCAGCAACATGGTCGAATTGTTGCTGAAAGGAATTTGAATATATTCACGATTCCTTGACGGAGATGGGCTATCCAAGTAGTTTCATAAAGAAACGTATGAATACATTAGAGAGAAAACCTGAAAATCTGACTGCACGTAAAAAGCCTCTATTTGTCAAGTTACAATTTAATGGTGACTTATCTAGTGTGATTTTGTTCCAGAGACTATCCAGGAGTATACGAAAAACCTTGGCGCAACATACCTATGTTTGTCATTCTCTAGCCATCGAATCATTAAGACGCAAATGAAGGATAAGCTTGATAATTTTTCTACATCTACGTGCATTTATTAGTTCAACTGCACCTGCGGTGACAGTTATGTCGGGCGTACTGCTAGACTGGCTTAGTCAACGTGTTAGTGAACATCTCCAATCGTGGTTTGGCAAAGGACAGACAAAAACAATCCGTAGCTCAATTTTATCACATTTAATTGATGACGGTCATGTAGTGGAGAAAACGGAAGCTTTCAAAGTAATTCATCGTATCCCACCGAATCTTTCCAATAGACTTCGTATTCGTCTACTGCTAGCACACAGCTGAGGCAGGCGATAGGCATTCGAACTATTAAACCTGTCTGTCTGTCTGTCTGTCTGGATTCAACATAAAACTTGGCACCGAAGTGCAGCAGTTCGAGTTGACACGTTCCAAATACCACACAGAGGTAGACAAGAAGATGAGTGAAGAGAATCAATAGAGTTTGGCAAGTATAAGAGTGAAACAGAATGGGTAATGGTAGAAAGGAACATAAAAGATTACAGAGACTGAATACATCTGCGCTGGCTATTGACAACGATATTGAGCCATGTCACCTATTGTCTCCAGCCATTGATTCCTAGAGCCCCAAGGCCCCCAACCCGGAAGTCTGCATCTCCCTACCTGACTCACTCAGTTTAACTGTCAAGCATTTCATGGATTGATGAGGCCATGTTTTTGTTTGGCCATCACTGGCTCTTTTCCAACCTGAACCTATATCAGCTAGCAATGCCCGTCGGGGGAGGCGGTGGTTAGACATGCGCACCACCTGACCTAGCCATCTTAGTCTATGTAACTTTGTAGCCTCCTCGATCGATTCTCCCTCTCTGCCCAACACTCTACGCCTAACGTCAACATTACTTACCTTATTAAACCACCTAACGTGAGACTGAGATCGCAGACATCTATGATCGAAAGCAGTCAACCTTTTCATGTCTTCAACTCGTATTGGCCATGTTTCAGAGCCATAGAGAAGGACGGAGCGAACTGCTGAGCAGTACACACGTCCCTTGGTTGATAACCGGATGTCACGCCTACGCCAGAGATGGTGTAAGTCAGCGAAAGCAGCTCGAGCCTTTCGGATCCGTGCTGAGATTTCATCGCCAATCAGTCCGTTGGTGCTAATACAACTTCCCAAATAGGTGAAGTGGTCAACATGTTCTATCACTTCACTCCCTATCACTAAGTTAGGAGTTGACGTGGTCCAGTCTTGTAGCAGCATCTTACATTATGTAGAGGCGAATCGCATGCCAAACATACGGAGATTGCTGCTCAAAATCTAAACTATGCATTCAAAAGAAGTTCGTACAGCCATTATGCCTCCCTTGTTGGCCTATTAAGACATAACCAACTAATGACTTCTACATCACCCCTTGGTCATATTTTCAACCCCTTTCTTACCATCCCTTAGTCTTACAACATCTTCATTAAAAACGTGTCTCATTTCCTTCCCTTACAATCTAACAATACGTAGTCGGTTCATTTGTTTTTACTAGCCTTTATCGACTACTTCCATCTGAACACATTTGTTTGTTTAATCATGCTGTTTTTCATCAATATTCGTGTTATCACAGATTGCCTCACTATTTCATCCTTATTATCGATAAAAATCATTATTATTATTATTATTATCATTACTACTATTATGACTAATTGCACAATTTATATTCACCATCGTATTATCCTATGGACAAAACAACATGATTAGTTTATATTTGAATTTTATTTATAAACTTATGTATACTAGAGTTAAGCTTGATGAGATCTAATTGAAACCGCAATATCACTGTTCGCTTAAATGTGTTGTTCTAAATTTTGCTATGGGAATATTCAATGTTTTGTCATCACTATAATCATCGTTATTAATTTCGTTCAAAACATATACCGCATTATTATTATTATTATTATCACCATTATTATTATTATTATCACCATTATTATTATTATTTGATCCACAAAATCACCATCATTGGTTAAAATGTTTTATATATAAATCTATGTAAATCAGACTAAAGCCTGAAGAAGATCTAAGTGAAAACAGTAAAATTGTTCGCTTATAGGTCTTGTTCTAATTCCGTATCAGCAGCACAAATACTGTTACTACTTTCAGTATCAGGAATGAATGTGTGATATATGTGAATATTTTATGACAATCTCAAAAAAGAAGTATTTCCATTTTGTCAGTAATACTTTTCTCACTTACTCTCTATGACTGTCGTTTTGATTGCCCTGTAGAGCGAAAAATTAATAGTCTGTGATGGCTTATACATATATACATGAAGATAAAAAGTAGATTTATCTATATAATTAAATTGTTTGCCCCAGTAAAAAGCAAATGGCTACATTCACTCACTTATGCAGTCGGCATTAAAGGCTTCCTGGCAATTTATGTTGACTTACTTTGAAAAAGAGGAAAGATCAAAAGGCAAGACGACAGAGAGAAGAATCAACACAGTGATAATATATGGCAAAAATGAAAAGAAATAATTAATAGGTGAATATACCTTGAAAAGAAAATAGGAATTATTACAGGGTATATAATGAATAGTGAGAATCAAAATGTTTTTTCCTCGCATGAGAAATTCTATTCTCCAGTTTGTCTTGGACTTATTCTCTCTCTCTTCTGATCTCTCCTCGTCTTACCATGCCTTAGAGATGTCTCCAGTAAAATATTTCGCCTGAAATTTTACACTGAGAAGTTAAGACACTCGAGTATAACTCATCCCCATGAACTCTTGCATCCTACCTATTCTTTTTCATTGTTCACCCTTATTCTTCCCTGGTTTGTTTAAAAAGGACTTTGTCACAATTCGAAGAATCCTGAAGACGGTGAGTAGGGTGAGTGGTGTCCTAGTGGACCACATAGTTAACGTCGTTGTCGATAGACACTTGACTTCATGCAATAAATTTGCTAGAGGGATTTTGTCTGACTTGGAGCATCCGCTTTACCCTCAGCTTTCCCCTTGCATCTCCTTCTCAGGTAGGACAAGAAGTAACTTCAGAAAACTGTATGCTCGCACGTCTAAGTATAGAAATTCTATGATAACATACTTGGAACGTATTTTATGTCATGAAAATAGTGTCAGGAAACAGTTAACTAACCTTTCTTCATCTAGTAAATAAACAATTTCCTCCATCCATCCATCCATCCTTATATACCTCCTTCAAGTTTTACTTTTATTATTTCTATTATATTTATGGGCCTGTTGCTTCTTTGTTTGTTTTACTCTCATAATTGCAAACACCAACGTATCTCTATGACTGCTGTAATCTTTGTTTTCCCCTCACCATATCATGTAAAGAGAACGTTATATTCAATATTTTTAAGCATGTTAGGATTTCTATACCTCATCGACAATACTGTGTGAAACAAGCTCATGGCAATTTTCACTTGTATTATTATTATTATTACCCTAGTGGTTATCATTATTATTGCTATTTCCATATTATATGCTGCATGTTTTTGACACTACCTCTATTGTAAATGTGGAAAATTTTCTGTGTGATTAATTTTATTTATAATTCGGGGAAATATGATGCAATATTGTGATTAATGCTGAAAATTCCATTCTGTATCACAAGTAATGTTTTTGGAAGAAAGTAAATCATTATTATATAGTTCATCATTTTAGTTCAGTGGTAAGGAGGAAAAATAAAGGGCTGAACTACCGAAATGAATGAATTCACAGGTGGGCAAATAACACTGTAGGCATTACATATTCCTCCTATTTTATATGGAAAACAGGAGCGCTTATAGTGTTCTGAGCACATCCGTGGTAAAGCGGTAGAACGCTTGCCAACTAGGTATGTGATCCGGGATGCGATTCTCGGCTGACGCACTCCTAGACCTCGCTAAGCCAGTGGTTTTCCCTGTAAAGAGAGAAGTTTGGGCATGAGACAAGCAACTCTATCCAGTAAAAATGAAACCATTGCTAATAAAACTTCAAGGCTTCAAAATGAAGCCCTACCTTCTACTCGGAACACAAAGGAATACAAAAAAAGTATTTTGATTGGACACTAGTAACTAGTGTGAAACGTCTAGTCCTTTCTTTCAAAATATCTACTGCAGTCGTACAGGAGGTCATTCACGAACCCGAATAGCTCAGTGATGGCGTCTCTGACTGCAGTATTCAGTTGGTGATGTGAGTTCGAATCTTAGAGTGGGCGTGACTTCTTTCAAGGTTGCAGATACGCCTTGCTGACTGACTGGTGAGTGCCAACTAGCACGAAACCTAGGTAAGGCGGAGCTTCCTGCCGATTGCCTCCGACTATCTAATATCTTCAAATACAAGAAAAAGTGTTCTGAGCAGTTTACAAATACTTTCATTATGCGATATAAAACTGTCAGTTCTAAATAGTCTGATGTTTTGATTAGATTTCATCTGCTCTTCGAATACTTTTACTTGTGAGGTTGCTACAGAGAATACATTGTATTTTCTGATTGTGTTGCTAAGTAAGGCTGATGAAGAGTCTTTTGGAATAACCGATGTATAAGGCAATACATGAACTTCTGCAGTTATGTGCTCTCATGGGCAAAGCAAAAATGATATGTACGAATGATCATGCACAAAATGAATTTGAATGTGTTCATGATTTCGTGGTGAAGATGAGTTATCCTGGTAGTATCATAAAGAAACATTTGAACATACTGGGTAAGGAACCTTAATACATGGCATCACAAAAGAAAGCTCCATTTATCGAAGTACAGTTTATTGGGGACATGTCAAGTGATATTTTATTCCAGATACTAGTGGGAATTATGTGGAGGGCAATTTGTGAAGTAGACCTGTGAGTGTCATTTTTCTAGTTGCTGAATGATTTGAACTAAAACGAAAAACAAGTTAGGCCGTTTTGCCACTTCTATGTATATTTATCAGTTCAACTGCTATTGAGGAGAAATTGTATCAAGCCAATTATTATTATTTTCTTTAATTTCTACAGGAACATAGGGTTTCAGCCGCGCGTCTCCATTGCGTTCGGTTCTCTGCTAGAGTTTTCACCTGGCTTCAAGTCTCCCCACATGCTTCCATCTCCTCTTCACATGACCTTCTCCAAGTCACCCTCGCACTGACGACCAACTCGCCGCCTCCCGTTCGCGTTCCACTCGAGCGATGGCTTGTCTAGTGATGTCACTTGATGGTTTACTCAGAGTATGGCCAATCCACCTCCATTTCTTCCTGCTGATTTGTTTTACATTCGGTTCCTGATTGGTTCGCTCCCATAGATCCCTATTGCTGATCCTTTCTGACCATCTGATCTTGAGTACTGAGCGAGGACAGCTGATGATGAAGGTCTGTAGTTTGTGTGAGGTACCCTTTATGACACCCAGTGGCATGCAGCGTTGTCGTACAACTGTTGGATGTATAATTATCGCTGGCACTCCTTGGTTGTAGCGAAGCAGTTTCCAAATGACCTCTCGATCGACTCTGTCAAATGCCTTTTCAAAGTCGATGAAGTTGAGATAGAGAGGTGACTGCCATTCCAAACTGTGTTCAATGATGATCCGTAGTGATGCGATTTGATCGATGCATGACTTGTTTCTCCTAAATCCAGCCTGTTCCTGTCGAAGTATTTCATCCAGAGCTTGATAAATACTCTCCAGGATGATGCGACTTAGTATTTTGCTTGGGATGGACAGGAGCATAATGCCGATGAGTGACCAATATATCAGTAAATATCTCATATTCTAGTTTGGTGAAAGACAGACGAAAACTATTTGAAGCTCCATTTTGTCGGATTTAGTTGATAGCGGTCATTTAGTGGAGAAAACGAAAGCATTCAAGGTGATGCTTCCTATCCGAAAGAATATTTTTCAATAAACTGCTTGTAACCAAGACATTTGAATTATGAGGTCGAAATTGTGCATTCTGTAGGAGGTAGTACAGACATAACCTATGGATAACACCACAATCACCCCTTACATTCTTTCTAACAACCCACCACAGTCTTACACCATCTTCATTAAAATGTGTTTTATATAGTTCCCTTAACATCTAGCATCAAACAATCAGAATCTTTGTGATTTTTTCAAATGTCAAAGTGACTGTTCCAAACTAAATGGCTTTTCATCAGCAATCAGCCAGTGGTCTAAGGAAAATGGTCTTACCTTAAATACCTCTCTAAATGTCAAACAGTCAATTTCACCTTTAAGCATAAATCTGACCTAAACAAACTGGTTAGAGCTCACGAGGTCTGCAACATAGAGGACACTGAAATAGAAACCAGGTCAGAAATTAAATATATTCGCGTCATTCCATCTCCTGATCTTTCCTGGTTGTCTCATATCTTGATCACTTCTAAGAAAATATTCCGTCTCACCTTCTACATCAGGAAGTTAAGACATTCTGGAATAACCCAACCCAACCCTTACTCCTACGATTCTTTAACTCTTCCATCCTGTCTATTATTCTCTATTGTTCCCCCTTAGTTTTACCAGGTCTACTGAAGAGTGACTATACCTTATTACGCAGGATGTTAAAGGTTGTCAGCAGGGTAACCGACGTCCCACTTAACCAGCTTGTCAATATTCGGGTTGACAGGCACATGGACTCATGTGAAAAATGGGCTAAATCCATTTTATCTACCTAACTCACACCGCCCTCTTCATTCACAACTGTCCCCTTGTATCTTATCACGCAAGACAAAACCAGAAGCCTACACATAGGAAACTATATGCTCGCACTAGGAAGTACATAAACTCAACCATACCCTACTTGGCTCGTGTTCTGTGAGATAAAGAAAGCATTAGGCGTGATACCTATAACTTATTAAATAGTCAGTAGAACAAGTGGATCTCGTCTTTCCAACTCATATCATTTATAGATACAACGTTTTCTTTCTTTCTTTTCCTTTTCTTTCTCTCTTTTTTTCTCTGTTATGTGCTGCTTTGTTTCTTTCTTCCTTACAAACTCTACTTAAAACATTCTTCTGCGTTCTTTCACACTCTGTCTATCTCGACCTTTTTGTTACCGCTTACGTCAGCAAATATGCTAGCATCTACTTTTCTAACACCTTCAGACACTCTGTTCAATTTTTGGCTTTGCTACCGACATGTCAATATGTTGTTGTCAAAACGAACTGAGATTACTCTTAATGTATGTAGAACATTTATTTATTGTTAACGTGCTAACTTCATGCAATACTGTAGTGAAATGGTGAGAATTCCATTCTGTATCACAAGTACTGTTTTGGAATAAAACAAATTATTAATATCATTATCCACTACACTTTCCCTGAATAGTTATGTTTGTTTTATTCGATCAAGATATGACATCTGATGGATATTATCTACTCCTGTGTGCATTCAAAATGCTTACAAGCTTCTGATTCACAACTTCCTACTAAACTTGAGGAATAAACTGTTTGTGGGCGTGGCAGTGTGTTCCAGTCACATGAGATAATTGTTCTTCAGTTATGTCTTTGGGTCTCAGAATGTACATTTGTAAATCTTACAACTGACTTTCAACTAGATATTGTGGATTTCTTGAAGGAGACAACGCAGATATATCGTAATGGAATGGTTTTTGCTCCAGTAAGTCACATGGTAATAAACTGTAAATTAATATTTTACTTAAATATATTGTATGAAGGGAAAGTACCATAGAATAAACTCCTCTGGAAATTCTGTATATTATAAAAATGCTGTCCAGAATAAATATATTAATTATATTATAACTATTGGTTGCATCTTTTGGAAATTACAGGAAATTCACATCCTCTTCTAGAGAAGATTGAACAATCAATCTGTCGAATTTACGGCAAAGAAGAGCCACTGAAATATTCGACATAATGATCAGTGGATTATTTTATTATATTTGGGGACATTGGACCTAAGCTCTTTATCAAGTAACTGTATACCTTAGTAATTCATATTCTTCCTAATTATAATAGATTGTTTAAGTATCTTTCATTGCCTTGATTTCAATTTGATACTTAGTGTAATCATTGGGTTCATTATTACATCAGCCAAACACGTGTCTTTTCAAGTGAATATATATAAGTCGAGTCTATTTAAAGTTGTATTAACGTAAGAAGGACACATTTCACATGTTGTAAATAACCTAATAATGTTTAAAATACGGTTTTCACATTTTACTACTTAATAAAAAACATAGTAGGCTAAAAACGTACCAATAAAATAACCCACTGTGTTTAAATGACTAAATTGATTTTTGATTTCCGTCTTTGCCTTTGTGGTAGTAAGTCCCTTTAAACAAAGAAGATTGGATGCGAGTCTAGGAATCTTCAACGCTTAAGCTTAAATTTCAGCATTCCAATCAGGACCCAAAGGAATGAAAGAATTCAGTCACATTAAACCACTTCAAAATGAAACCATTTCAAAAGAATTTGCAGTACGTGTGGTTTTCACACTTTAGAAATTGTAACCAGAAGTCTTAGTTAGTGGTATACATTCCTTAACCTCTGTTAAAACTTAATCTTAACAGGTTTAAACCGACTTAGAGTACTGCTTGTTATGCCGAATGTTTTAGCTAAATACGACTGGAAAACAACATATTCAACCTTGTGTAACCAGTCAGATTAGGCACTTTGATAGCACACATATATTTGCTTTATTTTTGTCTAGTAAATTAATCAGTATCACGTTCGAATTTGTCTTCGAATTTTTTGTCCGTGTGTCAGGACAGCTGAAAGTTTCTGAGAGAAAACACTCTGATTTGGTCTTTAGTGTAATTTCAAATAGCGCTTCAGCATCGAATAGTAATCCCGGAGTTAGTATTATGATTATCGTTATATCAAAAGACTGTTTTAATTGAATTACTAATCCACACTGAGACATAAAAACATAAAATTCAGCAAATAAAATTCTCTTGTCGATGACTTTATTTTCATAGCTGTACAGTCGTATATATATGAAATGCAATAGAAAATAGCTATACGTTCTACAGGATTTCATCATGAGCTGACATTGGTTAGAGAACCATTGAAAGACCTTGGAGTACTGGACAGCTGTTTCGTCAGCCTAGTTTGCGATTCTTCATAGTACGCACCCACCAACAGGGTTCGAACCCAGAAGCTTCTGGTTACAAGGCGAGCTACCTCGTATACCATTAGGCTACTTGGACCCGATCTAATGGCCCATAAATTCTATCCTCTGCAAATTCAAGACCTGCAGGTTCGAGGACAAATACTCGCCAAATACATTGGCTAGGGGTTGCGCTATATGGTGAATTGACAGAAGTCAGAATTAATCCACTGGCCATTTGACTGGATCCCAGTGGCTTAATGTTATATGAGCTCGCTAGCCTTATAACCAAAAGGTCATGGGTTCGAACCCTGGCGGTGAGTGCGTACTGCTGAAGAGTCCCAAACTAGGACGAAGGAGATGGCTGTCCTGTACTCCTAGGTTTTCGGAACGTTCTTTAACCATTGCCAGTTCATGATGAAATTCTGTAACCAATCAGATCCGTACAAACTACCACTTGAATACCTATACGTTTTCTTGTACCTTAGTGCATGTGTTTTAGAGTGTGAAATCGAGGGGAAATAATTAAGTGCAATAACAGTGGTGTGTAGGAGTTTCTTCATAAATGAAATAAGAAATCTTATCAATTCTTTCTCAACAAGGGACTTGATAACTTTTAGTGAAGACAGTATCCTTGATAAACTCAAACAGTTCTATACAGAATGCTTTATTCAGAATGACTAATAAGTATGCTCTGTCGGAGTCAGTAGTGAATTACATGGAAGCAGTGCATAGATATACAATGTAGCTAAAACATTATAGCATCTAAACTTAGCATTTAGGGATAACGCTTCGAGTGAAGTACTTAATAATCAGCCGGTGTGATCATGGAGAAAAAGTTCTTTGATGCCATCCTACGAATAACCTACTCCAACCATCCATTGGTACACCATAATATCAAAGAAATGTAACCACAATTGTCAAGTTCCATGTGTATTTATATGTTCATCTGCTCTTGAGGAGCCAGGTTCATAGAAAGTTCATCGGGACACATATGGTGCCGCGTTCGAGACTACTTACCAGTTTGGTTGAACAAAGAAAAGTGCAAGGGTAATAATTCATCGATATTACAACATATTGTAGACACTGACCACGCATCATCTGATATATATCGCTTGACAGAGTCTACAAAGTTCAAAATTGCCTGGCAATGCATGACATAAAGCTGGCACTATGTGTGAAAAGACAATTTGCACTATCCCCTTCGTTACCACGGTCTCCAGTTTACTATGTAATTAACGTAACAACTTTGTTCTCCTTCTCTATTCCATGTCCCATTTTGTTTTATTGCATGACAATTTATGTTGTTATATTCTTACATTTTATCTAGTCTACTACTGTGACAACATTTCACTCATCCATCCAATGTCTCCATCATATTATTATATTCAGATATTCACATTTCCGAATGTATTTCATCATCCTGGTATCTATTTCACACATGTCGTTTATTCAACGTTAGCCTGACCTATCTGTCTATCTCTAGTTAGTTATTCATTCATATATCTAATCAACTGCAACTCAGAATCTTATACACCAATTAATATCAGTAAAAGATTTGAGCATTGTGGATTAGATCAAATAAAGTATAATTATATTTCAATAGTTTACACACAATGATAAGTTTTGTTATCGGTAATTTTGCTCGAAATATTCCCAATAACAAAACTTATCATTGTGTATCAACTATTAAAATATAATTATACTTTACTTATACACCAATATTATCATATCATATTTTAGTGTTTCCACTCACTGTCAAACTTCAACACACACGAAAAAACTGATAGTTATTGTCTGTTGTAATTCACACATATATATACTATTGTACAGCTATGGAAATGAAGTCATCGACAAGAGAATTTTCTTCGTTGAAATCTTTGTTCGAATTATTAATCCAAATTTTCTCTGCTTGCAATATCGCCAGTTAACTCAAATTATTATAAAATCAAAAGGTGTATTCGATAGGTAGCTACATGATGTGTGTTTTTGACAGTCTGTTTGTTATATTTTGCTATGTGTATATGGATCGATATTCCATTATAATTGACAATATGCTTTTGTCTGTCCACTAACTGAATAAACAATGTATGACCTTGTTATCACATGACATTACAACCAATCATGGTAAGATGACTACTGTCTTATTGGTTCATGTGTATTAGTCATTTTCATATATACTTTTGCATTGTACACTTATATATACTTGTTCACACAATTCGTACACTACGTACCATTTCACTCACACACTTGTGTGACATTTATTTTCATTGTTTGGAAAATACAAGTATCATCATGAACAAGACGGTCTTCTGATTTCCCTCTTTCCGCGTCAGGACTATTAACTAATCGACGAGTACATAACATAATTGGCGACGGGGAAAAATATACTATTAACCACTCAGCAGTACATAACAGTATTGTAGTACAAGTACAAGGTGGAAGAGCAGGGAATAAAATGAAATTACTGGTTAATTGGTGGATAGTGACTAGCAGTGGAATCCAGGATGCTCAAATCTTCCTATTTTGGACTCGTCAACTGGATATACCTGCACTCCACATCGATTTGGCATTTAAAACAACGGGCAGTGGGTTGGAGCCTCGGTGGTAATATCATCACTCACTGCAGAATGCAGGTACATCCAGATGACGAGTCCCAAACAGGAGGAAACGCGCATTTTCCTGGATTCCACTGCTAGTCAGCATCCACTAATTAACGTCTAATTATATGCCCAGAATTCGTTGAACCACCTGCACAAAGAGCCAACATGTCGAGCAGAGACCGAGCACTTCAGTTTGATCAATTGATGGGAAAATTAAAAATTGAATTAGATAAAATAAAATGATTCATTATGTGTATTTTTATGTGTACTACTCAACACAAAGTGCAGGTTTCTAAGGGTGAGTGTACTCAGGGGTTTATCAGATAATATGAATACTTCAGGAAAAAATTACAAACGGCATAGATTAGACGTAATTTCAAGAGAGGAATCGCAGTAATAATCATAAAATAATGACAATGATATGTTGTAAATTTAAAAATACTGTAAGAGAATGACTTATTACATAATAAACTATATAATGAACTGGAATGAACAGGATAGTAGTGATAATAACAATTGTGAAGAGATTCATGCACATGTTTACCTTGATAAATTCCGATAAAGCAAGACAGATCAGGTTTCCAGTGTACAGTGCCATCACTCTTTCCCATAGGTTCCCATCAGCAGCAATCTACTTGAAATGGAAATATTTATGAAGGAATGAAAATAACTTATTTCATTCTTCATATAGTAATAGATAAGATGTAAAAATAAGATAGTTAACGTCTCCAAAATGTTCCCTTTAATCATCATACTTATTTTAGATGACAATCCGAAGGAACTGACTAATATTTCATCTTGAACGGGTATCAAAAACTGCCTTCCTTTTGTCGCAAGAAGCCTCTTTCGTAATGAGTTTTCTGTAGCAGTTTTGATTACAGGGTGGGGTTGGCAGTCCCAAGCCTGGGAAGGGGGATGTTATATAAATCCTTCCAAACGTTAATTTTAGTTTCTGATGTAAACGAAAGTTAAATGAAGCCGTTGGTTCCTATGACCCTTGCAAAATTTATGATAGTGATATAGAACTCAAGTCTGAAGTTAAGTAACTTGGATCAATTCTTTCTTCTGATCTATCCTGGTCTTACTTTGTCTTGGCGATTTCTAAAATAATATTTTGTCTGACGGTTTAGATTAAGAAGTTAAGTCACTCAGGCATAACCCAAACCCTCCTCTTAAAGTTTGTCAATTCGTGTATCTTACCTATTCTTCTTTACTGTTCACCCTTATTCTTTCCTAGATTGCTTGAAAAGACCATGTCATACTTAGTAGAACTCTAAAGACTGTCAGTCAGTAGGTTGAGTGGTATCCAGTTGGGCAGTATCGTTGACATTGTCACTGATAGGCACTTGATGTCACGCAACAAATTTGCTAAAGAAATTTTGTCAGACCGTGAGCATACCCCACTTTACCCGCAGCTTCAACCTTGTGTCTCCTCAGGTAAAACAGGAAGTCTTTTCAGAAGACTTTATGCTCGTACGCCTGAGAACAAATATTCCACCATACCATATTTGGCGGAACATACTTTACGTGATGAAAATAGTGTCAGGCATGAACTAAATAACTTTCTTTGCACTACTAAATTAACCATTTCCTCCACCTTTTCAGTATGAAACTTTATTGTTATTGTACTCCTCATATTTATAATCCTCTCAATTTTTTGTTTTTATTTGTTTATTTTTTCAAAAGTGTTAACATCATTTAAGCTGATTTATAACTGTTAATTTAGCGTTTCCCCTCACCATACTATATCAACAGAGCATTAGATTCAATTATCTATAACATGTTGAAGTTTCAAAACTCAATCGACAATACCACTTGAAAAACAAACTCACTGTTATCATTATTATTATATCTAATAATCCCAATTCGTGCTTCAAATGCAATATTGTGACAAATGCTGATAATTCCATTCTGTATTCTAAGTACTGTTTTTGGAATAAAGTAGATTATTATTATGTTAGTTACAGAGGAGGGGTATATTGGGGCGCTCCCTTTAGAATCAGGAAAACATGGGATAAAGCAATCAGAACAACAACAATAGCAAAAGAAAAAATCAGAACAAGAAAGGTAGCGACGACAACAATACCACAAACAACAGACAGTAATATCACCGTTGAATGCAATTACTAAAAATGACGCGTAAACCACATACTCACTGACTTGGGTCAACTTTGGCATGTAACTCCAACAGTTTATACAATTATAGATATTATTTAGGGTTAAACAATCACAAAGTGTCAATCAGTTAGTTTTAGGTATAAATCGTTAACGAGATTAAGTCCAAGGGATCATTGTTCAAGGACAAACGAATTACAGGAAATTCCACGACTTCCTAGCCAGGAACACTATAGAAATAATGTTTTTTTATAGCTAAGCAAATACCTTCCTAAGAAATAATTCTAATTCACCTTCATTGGCACTATTGTGCGGCAAAATTGACGGGTTTATAGATAAAGGGCCTGAAAAATTTATCGAAACCACAATTATGTGATCTAATTATTCCTGTTGTGAATTAATTATGGATATACATACAAGTTAGTATTCTCTACCAAAACGTGCACACAACATAAAGCCCTGAGAAAATATTACTATTTATTCGTTTAACTACTTTCAAATATTTAAGTAAACGGGTATTTTAAGACTAATTTTAGTGTGTTTCAGTCATCACTGAAGGTAATTAATTCATTGAAATTATGGTGAAACAGAACTATTGCACCATATGAAAAAATACTGACTGACATAACGTATTGTGATAATACTGAAAATTTAGTTTGACATAGAGGTGCACTGGGCAGCCCGACTGAAGTCCTGTCAGTCCATCACTATCCATACCTGGAAGGTGCCATGTGAGGAATATAATGTGGGATAGGGTTTTGTTCTTAACAGAGGAGATTGAAGATCCTAGGTAAGATGAAATACTATGCAGCAAGTTATATCGAAAATTCAGCATATTGGATAAACATGTTTTACTGAAAGGGCCTATAATGATTATTATTATTATTATTATTATTATTATTATTAAAATGACAGTGCTTTTTATAGCCATTTGATTTCAGCCCACACCTCACCACAATGCACCAATGTAATTTATGTAAGGTGAAATGATTTCCAGGAAGTTGCCATAATTAGCCACAATAGTGATAATCTGGACCCGAAACATGCGGCTTATAAATGCCTGGATAGGTCTCATCACCCTTTTCTTATCTCGCCAAGCAAGCACATGGTGCGAGGTTCAATCCCCTGCCGACGCACACCTGATATCTATGGTCGGCCTGCAAAATTTAGGCTGCTGATATCACATGCTAAAAAACTCACCATACCAAAATATACGGTGCGGAATCAAGCTGTAACCAAAAGTTAAAAAATAAAAAGTTTCTATAGTTTGGTTTTTAAGGGTTAGTTGTGCTGTTACGAGTTGATCACGGATTCATATCAGTTAGAGAACCCTTGAAAACTAACAAGGAGCACTGGACAGCTGTTTCATCCTTGTTTAGGAATCATCGACCGTACGCACCCACTAATTTTCTAACCCAGGACCTTCCGGGGTCGCGCTAAATCACGAATCGGCAGAAGTTAAAATTCATGACCAACTGGATCGAGTCCTAGTAGCTGAATGGTATACGAGCATGGCATGTTACCGGAATGTCCTGGTTCGAGCCCTGATGGTGAGTGCGTATTTGCGATGATTCTCAAACTAGGAGGAAAAAGCTATCCAGTGCTTACTGGTAGACACTTTGCCTGACATTATCTACTACTCATTCATATAAGTAGTCAGAAGCTAAGTATGTTAAGCAGGAGATTGTATATTGTAATCTATGCACTCTAGATTTCCAAAGGAAAACGTGAGGAATTTCAGCTGTGAAATGTACAATTATCCATTTACCGACAGGATTCCACGTATTATCTGTTCACCGACTTAGCTGACTAGAGTTTGATTTGAATCCATTCAGATGAGCTCCTGATCATCTGCTGCCCAAATAAGCGAAATGGTCATCCTGTGTTTAAATCACTACGATCTGATTGACTACCAATCCCTTCTGGTTGATGAAATTGGTCTCCAACTGTGGTGAGAGCTGGCTGCTAGCCAAAAGTGGTAGACAGTAATTTACATCAATTTTCACGTCCCAAATATTGGTCGTGAGAAAATATAAACAAGACTTATTCAACAACCAATCACAGCAGGCTTTGAGTGAGCGGATACAGTTAGCATATAAAATGATCTGACATTCAGCCACAAAGAAATGAAAGGTTAACTTTCTGTGAGAAACAACCAATCAGAAGACTGTGTTTTTCTGCTAACAATAATCTATAATAATGTACATGAAATCTATAAATATCTGCTGATTTCATTAATAGACGATCTGTTGCCTGGCCCTTGTCTTCTCCCGATATATTTGCTGTCGCTGCCTACGGACAAATGGAAAGCCTATGTCCTGCAGTTTTTGATCGAGACATATGGATCTTAGGGCAGCACTTCGAGGCTTCTGTGCAGTTGAGTTGCGCTCAAGATATATCAGCGATGAGGCTGCTACTTGAGAAGCTGCTGGAAGGTCGCCAGAAAGCAGCATATGAAATTGTGAGGCGAAATACCAACGAATGTGCAACAGGGTCAGGCGAACAGTTTCCAAAGTGGGGAGGACCACATATGGTCACTTTGAGATGAGGTTACGCAGACACAATCGCAATGGTAAACAAAGAGAAACAGGTGAACATCAGCGAGCGCCGAGATTCCAGACGGCAAGACAAACGAACAAAAGCCATAGAACGAAGAAGACCGAACCAACTTCAGTCGCAAGTCTTTGTCGGGAGGACGAGTGCGGTGAGAGCTGGCTGCTAGCCAAAATGGTAGATAGTAATTTACGTCAATCTTCACGTCTCTAATTTTGATCATGAGAAAAATAAGAACAAAGTCTGACTCAATAACCAATCACAGAAGACTTTGCGAAGGCGGATACAATTTGCAGATAGATAATCTGAACTTCAATAAACGGCCACAGAGAGATGAACGATTAACGTTCACCGAGAAACCACCAATCAGGAGACTTGTTCGCTTACAATAATCTATAATAATGTACACGAAAGTCTGTAAATATGTGTTGATTTCCTAAATAAACGATCTGTTGCCTGGCCCATGTCTTCTGTTGTTACACAACTACTGATAATAAGCAATAAGTAGCATATAGCATTGTGCGGTCACACTTATTTTCTTGATTTCCATTTATAACATAAATCTGGTCAAATAGTGTAGCACGAAAACTTTAGATATTTTTAGTGATATTGTCATCAGTTTTCACCTTGAAATGTGCAAAGCGTAAATTACATATTCAATTCTAAGTCACTACTTCCTTGGTATAGATCTGTGGAATCACCACGAGTAAATGCATATGCTCAAGTAAGAATCAGAAGGTCTACACCTTCCTATATGTCTCAAACAGACAGCTGAAAAAAACTGTATGGATTACAGATTTGCGGATGACCAGTGCGGACATCTAATGTCATAAAAACATGAATGTATATACAGGCGAAAATCAACAACTTCTCAGCAGAAGCAGCGAAGATATTGCTTCAAGTAATGATAGGGGTGATGAACATACCTGACCACCGGCAATAATAAAAAGCATAGATCATCCATTTAGATATGATGGCGAAGATTTGTAGCTCATTTGGGTAACTTTGATGTGGTTGTGTTCTCTGAGCTGGTTGGTTGATTTGCGAAGCTTTCACCGCCATACTAGGCGACATCTTCAGCGCATACTACAATATCAAGTAAGCCTTCAGATTGCTCCACGAGTTTATCAATCATCTCTCCTGGTGACCTTGGACGTGATTGATTGTTTTTGTGTGTTTTCCCAACTTCTGGGCTACCTGTATTGGAACTGATTGTTTCCTTGACTTGAACTTTGACCCTTTGTGTGTGAGAGTTCTCTCTTATCGATTGGCGAATTTTGTCTATCTCGATGTGTCTATTGATTGATGATTCACTGGAATGCCAGGCAGCTTCTAAAATTTCTCTAGCATTCTTGTTTTTTTCCTCTGTCTAATATTTGAACGTTGGTTGTCTCAGTCGAATTGCTGTCCGTTGTTGTCTGTATGCAGTGACTGATTTGAGGGAGTGGATATCAAGTCTTTTGACGGCTAGATTATGTTCGTGGATACGAAGACGAAGACGGAGACATCCACTTCGGCCAATGTAGTTTTTTTCACAGTTGTTACAGTTTATTTTGTAGATGATGTTAGCCTCATCTTCTTTCTCTGTTGTTGCAAATAAAAATAACAAGTAAAAAGGAAGATAAACACAAATAATGAAAAAAATATTTCAGTATTGGTTAGTGGAAGCTACGATATGTGTATGCGTGGTGAACAGTAACAGCTATAATCATACGGGAAATTATGAGATGTTCTTAAAAATGTTTATAGCCAAGATGATCAGTTAATTTGATTGAACAACACTAAGCAATCATAAGATAAACATTTCAGGTTGTGTTTTTTTATTGTCAGCACTAATGCGGTGTTTGTAGTGGTAGTGTGAGGAATCATGCATAATACAAAATTTTTAAGATGGTGATAGTGGCAATAACAAACAAGATTGTCAGTTAAATAGTGCCGAACAAAGAACAACCACAAAACTAATGTTACATGATGGTTAATGACGGGACAATTTTTAATAATCATAGTGATAATATAGTCGGACCCAGTAGATATACAAAAGAAGGAATAGAATAAAGAATAAAAAAGTAAGCCAATGATAATAATTTTAAGCAGCTAAGTATGTTTAAGAAGGTTGTTCACTATAGAGTACAAATAAGAGAGTGTAAGGGGGAAATAACAAGGGCCAAAATTATGTTATTAACAACAAAGCAAGTCATAGGTTTCACGCTAACATTGTCTCTGTCACTTAGAACACGGGCCAAATATGGTATCGTTGAGTTCCTATACTTGGTTGTACGCGCATATATTATTTTGTACTGATTTCTGGTTCTACCTGATGAGATGCAAGGAGAGAGTTGGGAATAGAGGGGGTGTTGGGGGTCAGAGAGTATGGTTTTAGACCATTTCTCACATGTATTCAGATGCTTATCCACTAATGTTGTGACGAGCTGACTGAGTTTTACACCGCTAGTCCTACTAACTACCTTCAACATCCTTCTCAGGATGGTATAATCCTTTTTCAGTAACCCAGGAAAGACTAACGGGGAACAGTAAAGTAGAATAGGTAGGATACGAGAGTTGACAAATTGTGAAAGCAGAGGTTGAGGGACTCCAGTTAGTCTGAGTTTCTTAATGTAGTAGGTTAGACGAAACACTTTCTTGGAAATCATTTGGATATGAGATGACCAAGTAAGGTCGGAAGATATAACTAATCCGAGGTATTTTGCATTAGACTTTGTTTCAATTATAGTCCCCTCAATTCTACAGACATCATGAGTGCTTACTAGTGTTTGTAGATCTCGTTTATGCCTAAAGGAGAAGTCGACAGTCTGGCATTTTGAGGGATTCAGCGTTAGGCCATTTAGTTTAGACCACTGACTGATGTCCGACAGGAAGCTATTTAATTTGAAGCAGTCTGACTGAGACTTAACGGGAAGCGAAACAGTCAGGTCATCTGCATATTTGACGAAGTTGATTTCGTCTGAGAGAGGTAAGTCATGTAAGAAGAAGGAAAAGAGAAACGGCGAGAGAACAGCACCCTGAGGAACACCAGCTTCAGTAAGCAAAGGAGAGGAAGCTACACCATTATATACCGTGTACTGCATCCTATTGGAGAAGTAAGAGTGCAGCCAGTTGATAGCCCAGGACTCAGTTTGTGTAAGGCTAAGCTTGTTTAACAAAAGGCCTCTAGGTACAGAGTCAAAAGCAGATGTGTAATCAAGGAAAGTACAACGGACATACTTGGCCCCTTTGTCTAAGGAGGATACAATGTTGTGATGAAACACAGCAGCAGCATCCAAAGTACTTCTACCCTGTTTGTAAGCAAACTGCTTTGGATCGTTTGAGAAGCTTAGGGAGGGAATGAGTTTTTGTAACAGTAATTTCTCCATCAGTTTCAAAAAGGAGAGGTAATGGCAATTGGTCTAAACTTAACACTATCTCCAGAACCAGACTTGGGTACAGGGATGATTTTAATATCTTTCCACAGAGAAGGTACATTATTATTAGAAAAAGAAGTATTGAAAATGCTTGTAAGTGGGTTACTTAAAATATCAGCACATTTCTTTAAAACAATGGCAGGTATACCATCAGGGCCTAGACTCTGGGAAGGTTTAAGAGATTTCAAACATTTAAGAACATCAGAAGTATTGAAACGATGAAAGTCACTGGTCGTGTTATTAGTTAAATTGAAGGCAGAAAGGACATTTGGAGGGCGGATGAAAGATCTATTGAGAGTATTTACATCAATAGAAGAGGCAAAATTATTATGCTTACCACAACCAGTAATTTCTCTAAAAAGCTTCCATATGTTTTCTGAGGTTTTACAAGATAGTATTGTTTGATTATAAATGTTGTTTAGTCTCTTGATTTCAGATTTAATTTGGGTGTTTATCTTCTTAAGACCAGATTTATTCTTTGTCTTGTACAGCTTCTCTTTTTCTCTACGAAGTTTTTTGAGATGAGGGGAAGAAAAACGATCCATTCTTTTGAAAATTATCTGTTTTGGACAGCATATATCAAGACAGAATTTAAGATAGTCAGTCAAATTGGAAATAGTATCATCCAGTTTGTGTTCGTTGAAAAGTTCCCAGTTAGTGTCATTTAGCATACATCTTAGTTTGAGCATATTTTCTTGTGAGTAACACCTTTGCTGTGTTTCTTGGACAGATTTGAGAAGATATTAAAGTGAGATCTGCTGTATATCTTAGGTAATATCCGAATAATACAATGATCTGAGTTCATGATAGGAGCACGTCGGCGTACTTCATATATTTCCTCATCATTAATGAACACTAGGTCAAGGGTTTTATCAAGTCGAGTAGGGAATTTAACAATATTGGCATGACCTAATGATACGAGGAAAGAACAATCACAGCAGTTAAAATCTCCTGTGACAACTGATAAAGAGTTTTCAAGATGTGTAACGGCGAATTCAGTGAATTCATCAGCAAAATCAGATAGATCAGATGCAGAACAGCCAGGAGTAACATAAATGTTAGAGATGAAGACGTATTTAAACTTGGATAAGTGTTTCGGGCGGCATTTGACCGTTATACAATCAATAAAGTCATTAGAGTAAGAAAAACATACATTATTTGAAGTTGACCATTGAGAATGAATGAAAGTTGCAACACCTCCACCTCTTTTCTTTCTGGAGCATAGTCGATCTTGTCTAAACAATGTAAAACCATTTAGGGAAACCAGATTGTCATCATAGAGTTCATGGAGCCATGTTTCTTGTAATGCAACAATCGCCGTATTGTGATAAGTATCAGATGATAAGAGAGACTGGAGATGCATAATTTTGTTGGGAAGTGAACGGCAGTTTGAAGTGACAATAACAGGAATGGTTGTACGATATAAAGGTGTCTGTTTAAGTGCACGCTGCCAGCCAGCGTGATGTTTTCTCTTAGATTTATTAGATGCATGAAAGTCATATGGTTTAAAACGTTTAATGAATGAATTACTGTATTTTATGCGATTTGTGATCATATTTTATTAAAATTAGGAATGAAAACATGACTTATTAGATGCAATATGTAGATGCAGGAAAAGGTAGCCCAGATGTCAAACAGGCCGCCACGATTAGAACACTGCAGTGAACAGGCTGAAATGAAAAGGTTTTGGTGAAGCTTTTTACTGCACTCTGAAAGTGGGATAGCAGTAATTATGGTAAAAATTTCTTATTTATGTGTAGATCAGCATTTCAATTGCAAGATATGACTTTTACTGAATTTGAGATTTTCTCGTCGATTCATTGGACCAAAGTGCTCGGTCTCAGGTTGACATGTCATCATCACTCACTGAAAAATAGCAGGTACGAGTCCCAAATTGGGCGAAATGCGCATCCTGGATTCCATTGCTAGTCACCATCCACCAATTAAATTCTCAGTAAGATATGACTGCTTATATTATTTTTATTTTTCCTTTGGGCTCCAAAAGGAATATAGGCCTTCAATAGCACTCCACATCCATCCAGTCGAACTTCGTTTCTCTCTGCTTTCGGTACTATGTGTGCCATCGTTTTGGACTGACTAAACGTTATTGCTGTAGGTCAAGATCTTGTTCTCTACCCTAAGTACGGTAGACTTCCAAATTGACTTCAGATTAATAAAGGCTTGTCTCACTTTTCCATTCCGGCCTGGCTTTAACATTTTTGTCTTTATGGCCTTTAGCTGAAACGAGATTAATTAGCCAGATAACTAAAAGAGGTCACTAAATACTACCTATTTATTAAACAAAGATTCCTACATGCCATTTACAACTTCATCGTATGCCAGTTATAAATCAAATTCAGTAACTTGTTTTTTTGATGTGGTTTTGTTCTCTGAGCTGGATGGTCAGTTTGCGAAGCATCCATCGCCCTACTGGGTGACATCTTCAGCGCATACTTCAATTTCAAGTGAGCCTTCAAGTTGCTCCACGAGTTTATCAGTCACCTCTCCTGGTGACCTTGGACGTGATTGGTTGTTTTTGTGTGTTTTCACACCTTCTAGGTTACTTGTGTTGGAACTGATTGTTTCTGTGACTTGAACTTTGACCCTTTGTGTCTGAAGTTTCTTTCTTATTGGTTGGTGAATTTTGTCTATCTCGATGTGTCTATTGATTGATGATTCACTGGAATGCCAGGAAGCTTCCGAAAATTCTCTATCATTCTTGTTTTTCCTCTGTCTAATATTTGAACGTTGGTTGTCTCAGTCGAATTGCTGTCCGTGGTTGTCTGTATGCAGTGAGTGATATGAGGGAGTAGATATCATGTCTTTTGACGGCTAGATTATGTTCGTGGATACGAAGACGAAGAACAGGGTAGTCCACTTTGGCCAATGTAGTTTTTTTCACAGTTGTTACAACTCATTTTGTAGATGATGTTGGTTTTGTCTTCTTTCGCTGTTGAGTCTTTTGGTTGACATAGAATTGAGTGCAGCGACTTTGTTGGTTTGTGTACGACGTCAATTCCTGAAGGTTTGAAGAGTCTTGTAGTGATTTCTGAGATATCCTCAGAAACTTCAGACAGAAATGGTCAAAGTTCAAGTCACAGAAACAATCAGTTCCAACACAAGTAACCTAGAAGGTGTGAAAACACACAAAAACAATCAGTCACGTCCAAGGTCACCAGGAGAGATGATTGATAAACTCGTGGAGCAATTTGAAGGCTCACTTGAAATTGAAGTATGCGCTGAAGATGTCGCCTAGTAGGGCGATGGATGCTTCGTAAACTGACCATCCAGCTCAGAGAACAAAACCACATCAAAATTATCCACCTGAGCTACAAATCTTCTCTATCATATCAGTAAATTGTGATAATAAAACCGACAAACTGGTCGAAGAAGCAGCCAGCGAATACAGGACTCCAAGTGTACATAGACAAGACGGAGGTTATGAAAATAACCAGCCAACAATAACAACAACACCAGCAATATCCAGCCCCAATCACCATCAACAGGAGCGATTTGAAAGAATTTACTTCATTCACCACTTATCTAGGGAGCATTGTCTCAACTACAGGCAGTCGGAACGGACCGCGATGTCAGATCAAGAATAGGCTAGACTTTGAGAAGGCATTTGACAGCGTTGACCGCGAAGTAATTTGGAAACTACTCGAGTACTACGGCAGGCAGCGCCAAAATATTCATCAACCTTATTCAACAGCTGTACGACAACGGCACATGTCAAGTGACCCACAAAGGAAAACTCATCGAGGCGTTAAGAGTAAACAGAGGAGTCAGACAAGGACGGTTATTATCACCAATGTTATTCCTAATTGTGGTGGACTGGATTATGAGTCAGACAGTGAGTGCGAAACGAGAAGACAGGGATATCCCGGACCGACGTGAAGAACCTAGAAGACCTGGATTTCGCGCGTGGATGATTTATGTTTGATGTCACACAAAATCGAAGACTTACAAGCGAAAACTTACAAACTGGTCGAAGAAGCAGCCGGCGAATACAGGACTCCAAGTGTACATAGACAAGACGGAGGTTATGAAATTAACCAGCCAACAATAACAACAACACCAGCAATATCCAGCGCCAATCACCATCAACAGGAGCGATTTGAAAGAGGTTACTTCATTCACCACTTATCTAGGGAGCATTGTATCAACTACAGGCAGTCGGAACCGACGAGGATATCAAATCGAAAGAGAATCAGGAAGGTGAGTAACACATTTATCAACCTGAAACCAATCTGGAAATCTTCCGCTGATACTCAGAATCAGCAACAAAATTCGGTTGGATTTTCAATAAAAACGTCAAGTCAGTCAGCTCTTCTATACGGATGAGAAACTTGGCGGGCGGGTCACAAAGAATATTTCCAACAGCCTGTTGCAGACTTTACCTTTATCAACAACTGTCTTCGCTGGCTGTGTACTGAAGATCAGATGGCCGGCCCGGGCCGGAAAGAATCACCAACAAGAAACTATGGCTGGGAACAAACAGAACAAGAACCAATCGCCAACCAACAAATATGCAGGAGATAGTGGATGGAGATGGATTGGACACTCACTCGCTGAGGAAGCTGCTAGGTGTCACCGCGCACGCATCAGGCCATTGCTCGAGTGGAACCAGGCCGAAAGGGAAGCGGCGAGGGAGACGTCAGTGCAAGGGTGACATGAAGGAGATACTATGAAGAGGAGTTGAAAGAGTATGGACTAACATGGATGCAGGTGGAAAATACAGCAGAAGACAGAAGCAAATGGAGACCTGCAGTTGAAACCCTATGTTCTATTAGGAACTCAAGGGAACTATAATAATAATAATCATAAACGTGTGATAGTGCATAGGTTATGTTCAAACAATATACCCATTTTGAACTAGAATTCTAATTGCACGTTTCGCACGCAGTGAGCTAAATAAAGAAGTTGATAATCCTACTTGTATCACGTGATTGCATTCAACCGAAAACTTAAAGCTGAAAATCAATGAAACCTGAAATATGTAATAAATATATTTATTAGTGAACACTACAAAACTTATATATCCCCGGAACTAACTATTTTCACGTTATCCTTTCATAAATCATGGAGCCAAATAACAGCAATGATCTACCGCCTGACTTGGTTGACATTCTTTTACAATTTTCAATAGCTGTACTTAAGGCGAAACCAGCTAATATCATCACATTTGGAGCCCAATATTTCACTGAATTATCGAATACACAAAATAAACCTACCGTGCATAAGACTGTAATGATTAAAAATGTTACACCGACAAGTAAAGTTGCCAATGTTGGATTTAAACCACAACAACAAAGTGAAGTCAGTGAGACAGATAGCGTCTTCAGCTTTGATATTCAAGATTTAAGTACACATAAATCGTTAAAATCTCGTCGACCTAGTGTTGCTGCTGAACGTTACAATCCGGAAGATGATGACGAGGAGGATGACGAACAGGAGGCGGATGAAGCAATGGTGAAATCGGACGAACAAAAAATTATGCTCTTAGATGTATGCAAAAAGAATGCCATCTTCGCGTCTAGAGATGATGAAACCCTATTGAAAATCATTGATGTTATGAAGTGTAGACCAGTGGAATCCGGGGAAACAATCATTGAACAAGACGATGATGGAGATAATTTCTATGTTATTGAAAGTGGAATTTATGATGCGCTAAAAAGTGATATCTATGGGGGAGAAACTTGCGTGTATACCTATAATAATGAAGGTTCATTTGGTGAATTAGCCCTAATTTATAATGCACCGAGATCGGCCTCGGTGATTGCAAGAACTAGTGGAAAACTTTGGTATATCACCAGAAGACATTTTCAAAAACTTATTTTATCGTATGCATCAAAACAACGTTTTAAATTCCTTGATCTTTTACACTCGGTTAAAATGTTTCATGAATTGAGTCCAGATGAAAGAATGAACATCGCAGATGCTTTACGTACACGAAAATATACAGATAATGAGTGTATTATTAGACAAGGGGATCCTGGTTATGAAATCTACTTTATCATGGAAGGGAATGTTATTGTTAAGCGAGAGGATGAGAATGGTGTGGAATCTGTGATGTGTGAATTAGGTAAAGGCAGCTATTTTGGCGAACTTGCTTTACTGGTTAGAAAACCAAGAGCAGCATCTGTCTATGCACGTGGTAATGTGACAACAGCTTACTTAGATGTGGATAGTTTTGAAAGGCTACTTGGTCCTTGTGTTCATATTATGCGTCGTAATACAACCACTTATGGAAGTTACGCAAAGCTTTTAGACAATGAAAGTATCACTGATATCTGATTTGACAGCTGATGAAACACAGTTGAGCTGAAATCAAAGGAGCTACTTACAGTTTGAGTAATAATCTCATGATAGAGAACTAAGACAATTTTTAATTCCTTCTATTCATTTTTATCATCTTTTTTTTCTTAAATGTGAAGGATTTGAGACATAATTTCTATTAAAATATACTAAATTTTTATTTCTTTATATTATTGTGCATATATGACTGAAATGGAACGGACTAACAGATGGCACAGTTTGGATCTTTGGAGGCAGTTCGCAATAATGCCTAGCTGCGCCTAAATTCCATGTTAATTGACACTCATCAGCAATCGAACCGGTACTACCCAGTGTCGCAGTCAGACACGTTACCACTGAGCTATTTGAACCAGCAGTTCACCTCCTAGGGGAATATATTAGATATTTTTGATGACACTAGTGATTAACTAATATCATGTGTCTAGTCATTCGTTTGGTGCATACAGAATTCTATAAGTGAAATTTTAATACGGCGATCATGCTAGATGTTTGATTGATATAAGTATTAAATTTAGGCACTGTGGTAGAGTACAACTCCATTATAGATAAGATATTATTTTGATAAGTCAAACAGTGTTGTTATACAGTAATACTAACTGATGACCAGGTTTCGAGCACAAATTATTGCCACTCATAATCATATCAAGTCACTCACTCACACAACTGTTTCCTTCATTTATATACATGTGTGGAATCGATTAGATATTGGAATAAAAATAATTGTGGGATGATGTACATTCAGAAATAATAATATGAGTGTTACTCATCAATTACAATCAGATGGGAAATTAGACGAGTGTTTTTACAGTCATCAGTAATAAGTAACTTGTTAGAATGTTGTGATGTGCTTGAATTCAAATAGAATTTTGAGATTATTTATTGTCCTCTTCTGATTTGACTGACTGGTGGTAATAATATCTTCCATGCATATTTCTGGTATTTTCATTGAGTCATTTCTGTTGCATGTGGTGTGTTGGGTATTGACTCAATGAACCAGAAGGGATTTAGTAATCAACCTCTCTCGCTGTCCACCTACATAGATTACTTAGAATCTTAACCCTCTCCCACCATGATATTTTATGGTTGTGTGTTAATGCATGCAGTGCAATCGCTGAGCTTTTTTTCTAAATTACTTGTCTTCGTAGGATCAAACATTCCGACCTTAGCTAAATACTTATGTTCTGACAGTCTGACTACCCCCAATCTACTAGTTTGACCTATGTAGCTAACCTCACAGTCATTGCAAGGTATTTTGTAAATTTTATTATTTTGTTTAATTGGGTCAACCTGGTCCTTTAATGTACAGAGCTTGTCCTACCTGATTTTTTTTGCAGGTTTGAATGCCACAACCCTGATTCCTGCTTTATTAGGAATCCGATTGCCTCCATTTATCTAACAGCCATTCAATGTACGCCGTGGGGACAAGGCATCTAGCATAGTTGTTACAAGGCAAAATTAACTGACCGAATTCAGTATGCACCAAAATAACGACAATATGCACGAAATTAGTCACTATCTCATGTCCAATCACAGTCAAGTTATTTGGTTAGTGCACTGCTTGACCTTCTCGAGGATTTTTGGTTCTATAATTGAAGCTTGCATTATCCTAATGTCCCACTATATTTATTGTTGTGAAATTAGTCCTCAAGATCTATCATGGATTTAACCTATGACATTCAAATAATAAGTCAAGCATGTTATTCATCAGCTAGCCATCTGGTTGCCCTATGATTTTTAATTTCTATCAGTCTAAGATCTGATGTTATAGGTATTAGAAGTTAATGATGATTATCTGTCCTAATAGTCAGATCGATAAACCTCAGCGGCTAGGACATCTCATTAGAATTCCAGGAAATACAATGCACAATTAGGTAACACTAAGGACTGATCAAATTTTCCTATGTTAGTTTTTTTGATGCGGTTTTGTGCTTTTTAATGTTATATTTAACTATGAACGGATGTCATGGTTCGGTACTGCTGACGTTTCCCCAAGCTAGGACGAGGCAGCTGTCTAGTTCCTCTTGATCTTCTCAAATTATCTAACCAACGTAGGTCTTTGAATAAATCTGCTGTTGTTTGCGAATGGATAGACTTGGAATGTGTCGATATAAAGGTGAATAAAAAGAAATATGAAAGCAGAAAAAGACACAGCGAACAGTAGAGATATTTGAAGTTTCGATTATACAACTGGATTTGAGTACCTTTATTCAGATTACTCAATGTCGACAGTCAACACATCCGATTTACATTGGAGAGGAAGTTTCCCAAAAGTAAGCTAAATAAACGTCTTCAGTGCAACTGCGAACAACTGGTGAACAATGGAAGTAAAAGTAACGGAAAAGGTCCCAACAATGAAACGTCTCCATTAACTATTTAGACTCATTCAGGAGACAGCTTCTCCCATTTTTTGTCTGAAGTTAGTACAAGTCACAAATAAAAGCTTATAGGAAAACAATCTCAAAACGCGATCATAACCTATATTTTACTGACTGCTAACTCCATGAATACTTCTCCGAATTATATGTAGAGTGTGATAGCCTTCTTTCCTGAGGATAGAAATCACAAGTTAGGATCATTAAACTTGAGAGTTTTGCCTTTAACAGTGAAATCGAGATAGCATTTGGCAAAATCGCCCATTTTTTTCAAGCCTGAATCGCATTTAGCAGGCGTTTAACCAAACATTTCGAAAAGGCACTGACGAGTACTACAATCTATCGTAATTCTTACCAATCCATTCCGGGGAGTCCGTCGGAGAGTGAAAATTGTCATGAGTCAGCCGAATGCCATCTGCAATTCCGAAAAGTTCACGGAAACTAGCCAAATTATCCCTTGACACCTGTTGTGATGATATTGCAGGTTCACATCTGAAAAGTGTGTGTGTATCTTAGAGACAATAGATAAATTTCAAGTACTAGATGTCAAAGGTTTTGTTGGTAAGGATTGGCGTCCCTGTCCAACTTATGGTATGAGAGTTGAAATCTCCAATATGAAATTCGCGGAACGATTTTAAGAGACTGTAGAAAGCATTTTCTGTGGCCGAAATTACTAGCAATGATCACAGAGTACAGACTACCCAGACACAGAGATCCGACACAATGGTCCTTGAATTCTTACTTCTACCATTTCGTGATATATAGCCTGCAAGTAAATCTCCGCTTACTTAAATTGGTGAACCCAACTGGTCACAACTTTCCACTAAGTTTAAATGGTCTACTATCACACTTTGTGATCAGAAAATCCTGGGTTCAAATTATAGTGCATGCTTTTTTACTAAAGAGTATCAGACTAGGAAGAAATAACCGCTCACTTACTCCTCAGTTTTCAATACTTGTCTAATTGATGTCTTCTCTCTCGTGATCCAACCTAAAACCAATGAGATTCTTGCAATGTAATGCTGAAAAAGGTAGAATTCATGCACGAATGCATTCTGGCTTAAGTGGCTGAATAGTTTCATGCGCTAGCCTTATTCTCTAAAGATTCTGGTGAGGTGATTCCTGGTGACGTCACAGATGCGTGCACTGAGGAGTTCAAAAATATAAAAAAAAGAACATCTGACTAGTGCTCTCTGATGGTTTTTATTGATTATATAACTCATATCAACACCTGACAACATATACAATGAAAACTAGTCGAAATCCCCACAACTGGCTTTAATCTAAATTCTTACACAACACATATACTTTCCTATTTTTCTTTCGGGTTTTCTCTCCAAAACGTTCTTTACTTCTTCTTCTTCTTTCTAGTTTTGTTCTATCTAGTAATATTTTTATAAGAAATTATTTATTTTGCCACAGGGAAGTTGCTTTACTCTGACAATTAATCAAGCATACTTTAAAATTAACTAATTTCCCTAGATTTATTCTGTCTATCAAATCAGCGATATATATATATATATATATATATGATCATCTATCCTTATTTTTCATTTTATATGCTGAATAATATTTCATCAAAATAATCTACTTTCAGTTGACAGAAAGCGAAGATAACTAACTAAGTATGCACTAATACTAATGCAAAACACCTGAAGTCAGACAGGCATTCATCTCAGTTAAATAATTAATCATAACAATTATTGTTATTTATTGCTTTGCTGACACTAATTAACCATTTTTTGTTATGCTTTGATATAATCGAAATATCTGACTGAGAAGAACTGATCAAATCTCTCAGTGAGATGTAATGAGACTTACACAAAAAAAGTAGAGTATTTACAAGTAATCATATATGATAACTTCAAGTATTGGTTTTGTAGGGATTTTGTTTAATTGCATGGAGGATTTCATCATGAGGTGAAATTGGTTAGAGAACCACCGGGAAACCTTGGAGTACTGGACAGTTGTTTCGTTCCAGTTTGAGACTCTTCATTAGTATGCTCCCACCGACTGGGTTTGAAACAGGATCTTCTGGTTACAAGACGAGCTCGTAGACCATTGAGCAACTGGGACCCGATGGTTATCTAACTGATGTCAGCTCATGATGAAATCTTCCATGCAATCAAACAAAGTCTGTCTACAAAACCAATACTTGAAAATTAATCTGATGCTCACTAGCGACTGACTCTATTCAGGCAGGCAGTTAACCTGAGGTTCTAGTGGGAAGCTGTAATCAGTAGGGTACAGCAGGTTGAAGATGAGGCAGTAACCCATCGAATATGACATCACGAAATGGTCGTGCTATGTCGTAAATTGGCAGAAGTTAGAATTCAAGGATCATTGGATCGGTTTACAGTGGCTTACTGGTCTACCAGCTAACTGACCTTGTAACCAGAAGGTCTTGGGTTTGAACCTTGGTGGACGGTACTGCTGAAGAGTCCCAAACTAGGACAAAATAGCTGTCCAGTACTCCAAGGTCTTCCAATGGTTCTCAGCTCATGATGAAATCCTCCACATATGGTATTAACATTTTTCTCTGGCATATTCAGTTGACTAAATAATAGTCGATTTTAGGCATTGACTAACTTGGTTATGAACTGAGAAGGCAAGGAGGAGCATCCAAGTACTGCTCTCAAGTACACTTATTATATTTTGAATTTTTTACCTATGAAATATAAACGTAACCTGGTAAAGTATCTAGTCCATAGAGCTAGATTAATCTATCCTGACGACAGCCTCAATGAGGAGCTTAAGAATTACTTTGAAAAAATGGCCATCCAGATAAGTTCAGCACCTAGGAGAGTCAGTAACTCAACAGTCCTAAAAAACTGCAGTTCCTCGACGACAACATCAGCAAAATAATAACACAGCGCCTGAAAAATACAGTTAAAAGACGTTATTATTATTATTATTATCCAGCAGAGGTACGTTGTCTCTGCACAGCCACCCCTATTCTACTTTCGAGAAATAAGGATAAACTACCTAAATTTGCCTCTTCCTCCTCGATGTGTATCCACCAGTTTGACAGCAGCTGCGGAGCCAGTCACATCGGGTATGCAATTAAGCACGTTCATCATCGTATTTCTGAACATCATCCAGCATGATTAAGCAAAGGACAAACAAGATCTATTCATAGCTCTTTTTTAGCCCACCTTGTAGATAGTGAGCGTAAGGTTGACGTTAAGACTGCATTTAAAATTATTTATCGCATTCCTACTAACCTTAATTTTGCCTTACGAGTTAGTCTTCTGCCTACTGTTGAAGCAGTAAGAATCCACTTGAAGAAGCCAAACTTGTATGTCAGAATACTGACACAGCAGTGAAAAAATAGGATTTATTTACGAAGTGTCTTCTCCTCTATCATCTACCCTGCATCAAATAAAATACCAAAGCCCCCCCCCTGGATACCAAACACCCTAAACAGTAGAGGCCACTGCGATTCACTTCAATTAATTGGAGTTCTGTGTGTGGAAAACAATTCATAAAGTCTCTGTGTTACTTGCCTTAATTTATCGGAAATTTAGTTTTTTGTTGCAATAACACTGACTATTTCCTATTGATGCTTTTGAAAGGTTATCTGTCGTTACTTCTGATTTTATGTTATTTAAAAAACATTTATGTTGTTAATAACAATATTTCATTAGTTACCGCTGTTGACGCAGTTTAAGGTTATGGTTTATCAGAACAGTATATACATTATCGAACTGGTTGAAGAAGTTCTACCACCAACAGAAACGTAACTTTCAAGCTTGTCTATTTCTTAATCTCGCTCATTCCTTGTATTTCGAGTGGTATGTGGGGCTTCAGTAACATTTCTCCATTTGTTCCTGTGTCATCGCTTGCCACCTGCTCTACAAATGACCTAAAGCTTTCATTTCCTCAGTATATGTTCTCCACAATGTCACTCTCGGTTTGTTAGTATTAGATGGTTGAAGATAAGCGGCAGGATGCCCCGTTTGACCTGAATTTCGTGCTAACTGGCACTCATCAACAGGGCATATCTGTAAACTTAAAGGAACTCATGTCCCTTCCGAGATTCGAACCCGCGTCCTTCAGTGAGTACTGAAGTCAGGGACGTTACCACTGAGCTACTCAGACTCGTGATCGACCTCCTGTAGGAGTGTATTGGATATTTCTGATTGCAAACTAGTCAGTAACTAGTGCAATGTGTCCAGTACTATCTTCGGTGCAAACTGAATTCTATCAGTCAAGCTTGCATTAGTAGGTGACTCGCCGTCATGGTGCACTGTGAATTGTACAACTGAGCCTGAATAGCTCAGTGGTAACGTCACTGACTGCAGCTTTGAGTAACGCAGGTTTGAATCTCAGAAAGGAAATGAGTTCGTTCGAGGTTGCAGATACGCCTTGCTGATGAGTGCCAACCAACATGAAACCTAGGTCAAGCAAGGCTTCCATGCGCTTGCCTCCAACTACCTAGTGCCCAGAAATTCTCAGCGCACCGTGACGGCTAGCCACCTAGCACAGTAGAGTGTCCAATCAAAAATGTCACACATGGAGGCCTAACCACTATTGTGGAAACTGGAGTTTCCCATTCCTTTGTATCACCATGTTTTTCAGGTGACAGGTTGTAAGCTAGTTTCCTGGACTTTCACCAGAGTTTGTGAATACCAGCCAGAAAATACGAATATCTCTATAGATTTTAAATCTGCCTTCCATCCTTTTTGTTTTAATAAATACAAAACCTCAGCGTTTTTTCGTGATAATGTTGTAAAACTAGCTAAATAATTGACAGACATTTATGTTATAATTTGAATCAACTGTCTTTCTAAAAAAACACAAAATACCATTAATGTTCCACTTATCCCATTTATCTCTTATGATTGACTTAAAATAAGGATAAGGGAAAATAAATTCTTAAATGGTTCGTTATCATGGAAAAAGGTGGGTAAAGAACAGGGGACAAATGCTTGCTTACATTATAATGTGGTGGTTTTTTTCGCCATTACATATTCAAAAAGTCTGAGAGTGATTTTTTTGCTGGCGTATCATACGACTGGGCATGTTGTATTATTCTTAAATGAAAAACTTTTCCCGTATATCAATTTCAGATTAAAAGAAAAAGTTTATGATAACAGGGAAGGGAATAAATGGGGGAGATTTTTTTTAGCTTAGGTGAATATTGATATTGAATAATTTGTGTTCCACTGAGTTGATTGATTTAACTGCAAAGCTTTCCACATTGTTCTCCTTCTGGAGAACATCACTAGCGCAGGTTTTAGTATAAAATGAACTCGCTGAAATTCTCTTCATGGTTGAATTAATTGGGTCACCTGACAACCACTGTCGTAACATGTTGTTTTAATTTGACACTAGTAACTAGTGTGATGTGTCTGGCTAGTGCTCTCTTTGGTGCAGACTGAATTCTATCAGTCAGGTTTGTAATGTAGCCACCGTTCTAGGTGGCTCGATATCACAGTGCACATTGATTTGATGATACTAGATGGTTGGAGGCAATCGGCAGGAAGACGTGGTTACGGATACACCTTGCTGACGAGTACCAACTAGCACGAAACCCTGTAATATCATCAAATTAATGTACACCGTGATGGTGAGCTACCTAGAATGCTGGCTACATTGCAAACCTGACTGAAAGAATTGAGTCTGCACCAAATACAGAACTAGACACGTCACACTAGTTACTATTATCCAATCAAAACATCTACTTCTACCCTACAAGAGGTCAATCGAGAGCCCGAAAAGCTCAGTTGTAACGTCTCTGACTGAAGTACTCACTGCGTGAAGTGAGTTTGAATCTAAAAAGGGACATGACATTAGTTAGAGAACCACTGGAAAACCTGGGAGTACTGGACGGCGGTTTCATCCTAGTTTGGGACTCTTCAGCAGTACGCACCCACCGCCAGGGTTCGAACCCAGGACCTTCAGGTTACAAGGCGAGCTCGTATACCATCAGGCCACTGGGACCCGATCCAATGGTCCTTGAATTCTAACTTCTGCCAATTCACGACATAGCGCGACCACTTCGCAATGTCTTCTTCGATGAGTTACTGCGTCATCTTCAGCCTGCTGTACCCTACTGGTCACGGCTTTCCACTAGAACCCCAGGTTAACTGCCTGAATAGAGTCAGTCGCTAGTGAGCATCAGATTAATTTTCAAGTGTTGGTTTTGTAGGGATTTTGTTTGATTGCATGGAGGATTTAATCATGAGCTGACATTAGTTAGAGAACCATTGGAAAACCTGGGAGTACTGGACAGCTTTTTCGTCCTAGTTTGGGACTCTTCAGCAATACACATGCACCGTGATTACTATACTTAAGTATTTGGTCTGTGTGCTTTGATTTTCTGTATACTTGTGTCGCCGAATTTTCTGTGTAAGTTCTTTTGACTAAGACGTGTGAGAGTGGAATTTTGTTGTCTGATTCTACTTCTCTTATGAATTTAATGTCGTCAAATTAGTTGTTTATTAATTTGTAAGAATAAGTGTTTATTAATAATCCAGTTATGAGTATCAAGTATCTTGGAGATTTTTTTTTAATCTTTCATGTTCCGTCTCCTCAAGATTTTCACACGAATTATTCATCATCGTATCCATAAGCTCAGTTATGACCACTTATTCAAATGCAAAAAAAATGTGAAAATCGTAAACAAAGGAAACATGAAGACGAATAGGTTATACGATGAGAATGTAAAATCTGTTATCAAAAAAAACAACATTCAGTATTGACCTAATGGAACTATAGGATTAGAAAGTCTCCCAGTAGCACTTGATCACCTATAAAAATTGTCTAAGATTGGCAGTTATAACATTCACAGAAAAATGTGAAAGTTAACATTACCAGTGAAGTAAGCGTTAAACATACTGCTAACAACAAAGACATCATTCATCGCAAATGAAACAAAATTATCCATCTCGGTTAAAAATGACTTCTCATCATGTCTAAATATTTGAATGTCATTGAAATGTAATGTTGTTTATTAGCTATATAGTAAGTTCAAAGACTTTTATTCCTTTTTCGACCACTGATCACTATTCCAGAAATAATAGTCTGAAGAACTACACAAAGAGAAACTATCAGTGTACGTTATATTAGTATAAGAATAAAACTTGTGAACTGTGGTAGAGTGTAATTCCATTATGGGTAAATTTTGTTTGATAAAGTCTCACAGCGTTATACAGTAATGTTTACTGATGACGTTTCGAGCACAATTTATTGCTCATAATCATATCAAGGTAATCACACGACTTCCTAAATTCATTTATATAGTTCCATTGTTTTTCTCTTGATTTTCACTTGATTTGATTGGTAATAGTATTTTCCATATTTCAGGTATGAGTGACGAGTCATTCCTATTGCATGTGTTGGGTGTAGACTCGATGAACAAGGATTCAGTAATCAACCTCTCTCTCCACCTACCTAGATTACTTTTTAGAATTTTAACCCTCTCCCACCCACCCTATTGTGTGGTTGTGTGTTAGCGCATGCATTGCAATTGCTGAGCTTTTTTCTAAATTATTTATCTTCTCGGGGTCAACCATTCTTACCTTAGCTAAATTCTTATGCTCTGACAATCTGACTACCCCTGACCTACTAGTTTGACCTATGTAGTTGACCTCACAGTCATTGCATGGTATTTTGTAAATAATATTATTTTGTCTAATTGGGTCAACTGGGTCCTTTAACCTACAGATATTTAGACTTTAACTCGTCTCATCCTTTAACTGTTAAGGCAGGCTTAGTTAAATGTTTAACAAACCGAGCAGTGGTACTAAGTAGCACAAAAAAAGATCTAAATGATGAATTAAAACAGATAGAAGAAGCGTTGGTGTTGAATAACTATCCTATAAAATTCATTAGGAAGATCATTAAAGGCCAAAAACAAAATAAAAATAATTGTGAAACTAGTAATAATAACATAAATAAGAAAGAATATAAGTCATCCACAGTTATACCATATAAAGAGTGGACATCTGAGACACTACGTAGGATTCTGAATAAAATAGGAATTAGGGTGGCATTTAAACCTACAAACTCACTCAGGGACAAGCTCTGTAGGTTAAAGGACCCAGTTGACCCAATTAGACAAAATAATATTATTTACAAAATACCATGCAATGACTGTGAGGTCAACTACATAGGTCAAACTAGTAGGTCAGGGGTAGTCAGATTGTCAGAGCATAAAAATTTAGCTAAGGTAAGAATGGTTGACCCCGAGAAGATAAATAATTTAGAAAAAAGCTCAGCAATTGCAATGCATGCGCTAACACACAACCACACAATAGGGTGGGGGAGAGGGTTAAAATTCTAAAAAGTAATCTAGGTAGGTGGAGAGAGAGGTTGATTACTGAATCCTTGTTCATCGAGTCTACACCCAACACATGCAATAGGAATGACTCGTCACTCGTACCTGAAATATGGAAAATACTATTACCAATCAAATCAAGTGAAAATCAAGAGAAAAACAATGGAACTATATAAATGAATTTAGGAAGTCGTGTGATTACCTTGATATGATTATGAGCAATAAATTGTGCTCGAAACGTCATCAGTAAACATTACTGTATAACGCTGTGAGACTTTATCAAACAAAATTTACCCATAATGGAATTACGTTATATTAATTTAGTTATTAAATATACCACACAGTGAGACAGTATTATTTACTGAATGACAACATTTCGAACACAATTTATTCATTGTTCATAATCAAGACTTGTAAACTTGAGTTTTATAGTTTTCTTTCTCCTCTACTATTTGTCATGAGGGTAATAGACTTTTTCAGATATCTGGGTGGACAGGTGTTTAATCATTCCTATCGCATGTATTTGCAGTTGATTCGATAAACAAAGCTTCTGTTGTCAATCTTTCCCCCCCCCACCTTGTTATTTTATTACATTTTAAAACGATCATCTTATCTCAACTTATTGTATGGTTGTGTGTAATTGCATGTAGTTTTTATTCTTCCTTCACGTTCTCAGTGGAACAAAGGGCGGCTTCAAGCTAGAGGCTTGAAGTTACTGTAGCAGTGTTTATTTTACAGGATGGGGTTGCTAGCCTCATTCCCAACCTTTCCTCTTTACCAGCATGATATCTGGCTTAGCGAGGTAAAGGAGTGCGTCTGTGGCCAGGGATCAAACCCTGGATCATGTGTATGATCGGCGAGCGTCCTAACCGCTATGCCACCGACGCACACAATTGCATGTAGTGCCACCGCCGAACTATTCTCCAGAATTCTCATCTTATCACGGTTAACTAATCTAGATTTCGCTTGGATTTTATGCTCTGCTAGTCTGGTTGACTGACTCCGTTCTACTACTTTGACGTATGTATTTCAACTCATGATAATGAAAGCAGGGTATAAGATAAACTAAATTATTTTCTTTTAAAGTCTCCACAGGATTGATCCTTTAACAAACAAACCTTGTTTTAAATTGAGGTTGTAGGCTTGAATGCCACTTTTACTCCAGCCTTGTAAGGAATTCCGCGTACGGTTTTCGGGGTCCCATCTTTAAATGGAAGCACTGCTGATGATTTATATCTCTCATTGTTGGTGTTGTCATTATTCTGTGCATCACTATCGCTACTATTATTAATTTTATTTTTACATTCTTCTAAATATTTCCTGATTAATTTATTAGGGCAATTATTAGGTTTTGAAGCTTCTCTTAAACGCCTTATTTCCTGTCCTAGATTTTCCCTAGTACTACTTAGTTTTCGTGCTCTATATAACACCATGCAATAAGATGGGACAAGATGACAGTTTTAAAATCTAATGTCACTGGGTGAGTGGAGGGAGAGACTGATTGATAGCAGAAGCTTTGTTTATCGAATCAACTGCAAATACATGCGATAGGAATGATTCAACACCTGTCCACCCAGATATCTGAAAAAGTCTATTACCCTCACGACAAATAGGACAGAATAAAGAAAACCATAAAACTCAAGTTTCCAAGTCGTGTGATTATAATTGATGAAATGATTATGAACAATAATTAATTGTGTTTGAAACTTCATCATTCAGTAATTAATACTTTTTCACTGTGTGGTATGTCTAATAAACAAACTAATATGGAAAAACTTGCTACCACAATGCCAAAGTTTTACACCTATATAAGTGTACTCATCGAAAAATCAATAACTTTTATTAATTAACGGGTATATTTATCGAAGATAACAAACAGCCTTTACCATAGACGAATGTAACGACTAAAACCGGTTCGTTGTGATTTGAAAGCAGGAAATGAATTATGATTAAACCGTTCAGGAGAGACTTTTAAAACAATTATACAGTTACAGGAAAACGAGAAGACGTTCGGCGAAGAGACTCTTTTCGCCGGCGAATTTATTCAAATAGCTGTAAAAACCATATCTATGAATAGTTATTGTGTGTGTGTGTGTGTTTACATGAGGTTTGTCAAGTTTAGATAATTGATCCGGTAATATATCAATGATCTGATGTAGAAACAAGGTTAATTAAACAGCAGCTAAAGTAAGATTGAGTAAGTAAGTTAGATGACGTAATATAATTGACTAAAATATTTCAACTTATGTCAGGGTAGCAACAGAGGTAATTACAGGTAGAGAATAAGTAGAAGTGGGGTAGACAATGCCTAATATCACTTAAATTAGAACTGAAATTGAGCAAATCAGTTGGATGACATAACTAACATAAATGACTAGAAATTGAGCGTTGGTCAAGTCAGTAACAGTGGTGGTGAGGTGTAGAAATTAAATCGGGTGGGGATAGAGAACAAGAAAGTTGAAAATGCAAAATATTACAATTGAGAAGACAAGAAAATACTACTGAAGAGACAGAAAAGAAAAAGGTTATGTAGAATTTACTTGTCGAGTTATAAGATAGATTAAGTCTATTGCAAGTGAAGTGACTGAACAGGCTTCTTCTGTATGCAGAGTTTAGGACTTAGCAAGTGAACCGCCATAGCTTCTTCAGTTTGTAGAAGTCTGATTCGTACACCTTTAAGAAGACTACTTCTTAATCTGTAGACGACTTTGGAGTTTGTTTGCGGTGTAGCTTGGTGTCCGGAATCAGATGTATTAAGATAGAGCTGCAGGGGCATTGTTTTTTTTGTAGACCATGCTGGTAAGTATTCGCTGGTACGGCCGACATACCTGGATCCATACGAGCAGGTGAATTGATAAATACACATTGATGAGGCCAGCAATGGTAGCTTATCCTTCACGTTCACATGAATCATAGTTTTTGTGGAGAAGGTTAGTCGTAGTTCAGCTGCGAAGGAGGTCTTCTTAAGTGAGCGCGACAGTCGATTTTTTAGTATATCCGCAGATATATCTCCAATGAACTGAAGGTTCATGCAAAGTAGTTTTTGCGGAAGGTTAAGCATGGGCGTGGTCTAGGATTCATAGATTTTGCAATAAATCTTTCTGAATAACAATTCTCGACGAGGATTCTCTTGAGATTGTCCAGTTCATCTTCTATGGTGTCCGGGGTGCAAATTCTACGAACACTGTAGCTGAGTGAACGAACGAATCAGGTTTCGTTTGGTGTATACGGGTGTACAACTGTGAAAATTATTAAGCTGTCCGTTCCACGTTGACTTTCTGTAGATAGGTCTTTTCAGTGTTCCATCCTGTTCTCGTCTTGTTAGTTGAACGTCAAGATAGGATATTTTGGAGTTGGATTCTTTCTCTAGCATGAACTGAATCGTGGGGTGGCAGTTTTTACAGTCACAGTAAGTGTCTGTTCTCGTTTGGTGAACCAAGGTAATCACGATTCTCGCTTGAAATTCAGATAATCGAATCCTTCATTAGGTCATTATTGATTGATTAGATTACTTTCAAAGTGTTGGTCAGCAGGGATCTGATGAACTTCAAGTCAATTGACGAACTAACTTCAGCTAAACAAGTATATTATTACTATTTTCAATTTTTGGGAGAAAATGAGAGACATATGGTGACAGCAGAGGAAAAGACAGTTGTATATTCATAGTAGTCGCCTAATTTCTATGTCCTTAGGGAAACACCTGAGGATGTAAGGGCGCTCATTCTACCTAGATTTATGTTTTTCAGTAAATAAAAACACCAAATATACTTTGTTATCTAATAAATAATATAATACATGGTCGTCAATTATTATAAAAGAAAATCAAATAACGTGGTTGATAATAAATTTTTAAATCTGGAATCACAAAATAAGGACGAAAACCATTCTAGTTCTTAGCAAGGTGTAATAATTTCGCATTAATCTGCTGACAATGTGTTACTATAGTTACCTGAAGTTGTTCCATTTATCTACGTCATATCTGTCTATCCTTTTACTATATTATCTGCCTATTTAAAAAAAAAGAGATAAACTTCAGGAGGAAAAGTTGCAATAACCATAAGAAACTAATTTGTGAATGGTGACTAGCAGTGGAATCCAGGATATTGCGTATTTCGTCCTATTTGGGACTCGTCAGCCAGTGGATGTACCTGCATTTTTTAGTAAGTGATGATGTTCCCACAGAGGCTCAAACCCAGTGTTCATAGTTTCAAACGTCAAAGCGTTATCCACTAGACCACTTGGGCCGTGAGAGTCACCTCTTGTGCAATGGGTCATATTGATTAATTAATTGAATTCTAGATTTTTTCGTCCACTGATTGAAACGAAGTGCTCAGCCTCATGTCGGCATCTACAAATTAAATTCTAATTAAATGCCTAGACATTGTTGAAGCATCTGCACAAGAAGACGACATGTGAACCTGAGAACGAGCATTTCAGTACAATCAATCAACGGGAAATTTTTCAAAAAATTCAATTGAACCATAAGAAACTGTTATGTAGGCTTTAGTTCATTAACTTTTTTCGTTAATTGACTATCTTGCATCGATATCTGTTGAGTTGTCAGCTTTTAGTACAGATGAATCAACGATGATGGGAATGATAATTTCAAATTAGGAATAAACGAGCATCCTAAATTCCAATGCTAGTCAGCATAAACTAATCTAAGTAATATGTCCGAGCCAAGTTCGCTTTTAACAGTTTGAAAAAATTTGGGCATTCACTATATGTAATTCACTGTAATAAAAGTTCCTTTTGTATTCCCCAGTGAATGAAAAACAAAACGATATTGTGTCTACTGATGTTTCAGTATTTAACGCTGCTAATAGCTTTATGAAAGTAGTATTATGAAATCAGGATTTACAAAATTTCAGCTTATATATAACAACTTAATGATCGTTCCTCAGTATGTGCTCATTTTTGCGTTGTCGAATTGGTCAATTGGTAAAGATAACAAAATCAGGTGTAGATTTTAGGATTTGATAAGCGGCAACACTAAGAATAGTGTTCTCCAGTCGCCCGCTGATCTGCAGAAACCCAAAGGACAAGATTTCGCACATGACCACTTCTATGTGTATATATCAGTTCACCTGTTGCTGTGGAGCCAGGTACATCGGTCGTTCAACGCGCATCCTGTCTAAAAGGGTAAAAGAACACTATCCAGCGTGGCTACAGAAAGGAAATAATGGCCATATAAGGAGTGCAATAATCGAACATCTCGTCAATACTGGTCATTCCATCTCAACGAACGCCTCCTTCAAAGTAATCTACAAAGTGAAGAACAACCTTCCAAAGACAGTACGATTCCGTCTTCTTTGCATCGCAGAAGCCCTAGCCATCCAGTTGGAGGAACCAGAACTATGCATACAAAAGAAAATTATCCAACCACTTTTACTCGCATGGTAACTACTCCTTTGATTTGACCTAACTTTTCTTTGTTTGTTTGATTTGACCTTACTTCTGTTTGTATGCTTATTTTTCTAACTTAAAACCCTTGTGTAATTCTGTATATTATTTTGTTTCCATGTACACCCTTTGAGCACAACTCATTCATCAAACTATTCATGCCATTACGTAACTCTTATTTAACAATCATTTATGACAACTCATCACTTTTGTTGCTATCCTCTTATCAACATCCAATTCATCTGAACCTACTAATTGTATTTTCGTTTGACAAATTTAATGTATACACACACACACAAAATAACCATATATATTTGCGATCGTACAGCTATGAAAATGAATTCGCCGAAAAGAGACTCTTCGCTGAACTACTTGTCTTCTGTCTACTAATGTTCGAATGGGAATTATTCATGAATTAAAAAATTGTAAAAAACGGCTTGCATTTTTGCATAATGAAATTGCTTATGACATTCGTATTGATTTTGTCACTTCATGCGAAGGGAGGTGTTGTAATCAGGTCGAATTCTGTTTTATTCCGTCATTCCTATTCAGACAATTTGGATTACACTTGATATGAAGTGCCAGCTTCTGATATCAGACCAGGTTCTTTGAGATTTCTGAAATGCCTTTTCTGAATTATTTCACCAAATCAATCTTGTGACCTGATTTTATAGCGTGTATACCTATGGCTGATGATTTTTAAAGCTTTCCTAGTTCACTAACTGGATTTCTCCGTAGTCGAACAGATGCTGTACAGTGTTGGTCTCTTCTGAACTCGATTTCTCGCAATGTTTGTCCAATGTATATCGCATCAAATTCCAAGTATTTTATTTTGTAGATCCAGTTAGATGGAGAATCTCTAGGGGTTTGGTCTTATATATGGATAAGGTTGCTTCGCAGTGTTCCTGATGTTTGGAAGAAAACTTTGATGTCCAGCCTATTGATTACTCTTCTGATATTGTCTAAAGTCTCTGCTCTATATGGAATGAAACATCAATTTTTCATTCATAGGGAAACACAAAATCCCTTATTTATAACTAATATAAATTCACATTAATTCACAGATACCATTTCATCGTCTGTCCGTCTGACCGCTAATCGACGAGAAATGCAAATTAACCCGGAAACATAATAGGAAGTTCGAGGAGAGAATATTCTTTTCTACTAACACCTCTTCCAGCTCTACAGATATATGTATTTATACACATGCAACATTGAAGAGAAAATCAGATAAAGTTAAGGAAATATATGAAATACACTAAGGATAATAAAAAACCTTGGTGTCCAGGGTAAGGGAAGTATTTGAACTAAGTACTTTGGAAAACATAAGTTAGGATTCAAGTGTTGGTTGCAGGGATTTGATTGGTTTCAGGATTTCATCATGAGCTGACATTAGTTAGAGAACCATTGGAAAACCAACCAGGGAGTACTGGACAGCTGTTTCGTCCTAGTTTGGGACTCTTCAGCAGTACACACCCGCCGGGATTCGAACCCAGGATCTTCCGGTTACAAGGCGAGCTCGTAGACCATTGAGCCACTGGGACCCGATCCAATGGTCCTTGAATTCTAACTTCTTCCAATTCACGATATAGCGCGACCGCTAGCCAATGTCTTCTGCGAGTGTTTGTCCTCACACCCGACCAGCTGCACCCTACTAGTCACGACTTGGTTCTCTAACTAATGCCAGCTCATGATGATATCCTGAAACCAATCAAATCCCTGCAAACCAACACTTGAATACCAATGAGATGCTCACTGGCGACTGGCCCTATTCAGGTAGGTAGTTACCTGGGTTCCAGTGGGAAGTCGTGACCAGTAGGGTGCAGCTGGTCGGGTGGGAGGACAAGTACTCGCGGAAGACATTGACTAGCGGTCGCGCTATATCGTGAATTGGCAGAAGTTAGAATTCAAGGACCATTGGATCGGGTCCCAGTAGCTTAATGGTATACGAGCTCGCCTTGTAACCGGAAGGTCCTGGGTTCGAACCCTGGCGGTGGGTGCGTACTGCTGAAGAGTCCCAAACTAGGACGAAACAGCTGTCCAGTACTCCCAGGTTTCCAATGGTTCTCTAACTAATGTCAGCTCATAAGTTAGGATTCTTAATGTGGTTTCCAGTGATGTCAACGATATTTGCCAGAGAAACTCTTGAGGTAAAATTAGGATTGTTATGCAGTCGATAACTTTTAAATCTTCGTCAATATCACTTTTAAATTTACTCTTCTCTTTTCTAGTCATAAAGACGCCTAAAAATGGAATACTAGAGTTTCTTTCTTTCTCAGTGGTACAATGTTGCTGCAGGGTGCATACTGTTAAGGAGGTTATCACTCATCATTCATCGTCATCATTTCCCCGAAATTTTATGGTCGTTCTGAATAAGATTCAATCACCATGAGCAGTCATCACTGTAAAAACTCAAAATTATTCAAAGTTTATTGTTCACCACAGTGTTATATTTATACACATTCTAATTGTCATTATTTATTATTATTTCCTTTAATTCCTAGAAGAACATAGGGCTTCAGCTGCGCGTCTCCATTGCGTTCGGTTCTCTGCTAGGGTTTTCACCTGGCTCCAGGTTTGCTCACATGCTTTCATCTCCTCTTCACATCACCTCCTCCAAGTCACCCTAGCAGTGATGACCAAGTCGCCGATTCCCTTTCGAGATACACTCGAGAGCTTGTCTAGTGATGTCACTTGATGGTTTGTTTCCTCAGAGTATGACCAGTCCACCTCCATTTCTTCCTGTCTATTTGTTTCACAATCGGTTCCTGGTTGGTTTGCTCCCAGAGATCCTTATTGCTGATCCTTTCTGACCGACCATCTGATCTTGAGCGATGCCTTGAGCAAAGACAACTGTTGATGAAGGTCTGTACTTTGTTTGAGACAATCTTTATGACGCGCAGTGCAAGTCTCTGATCCGTAGAGTAGCACTGACTTCACATTGGAGTTGAAAGTCCAGATCTTATTATCATTCTCATGCTGAGTGCTGTTGACCTCCACACAGACTTGAGAGTAATGAGACTTTCCTTGCTTTCCCGATTCTACCTGCTTTGATATCCTCGTCAGTTTCGCCTATAGTTGAAACGATGATTTCCACATCGGTAGGTAAAGGAGGTTGTTTCTTTCAGGTTCCTCCCATTTATGCTGATTGTCGTCTGTTGTTGTTGTTGCTGTTGATATTGGCCAGGAAGCTTCATCACCTCTATTTTCTCTTTGTTTACTTGGAGTCCTATTCTTGATGCTTCTTCTGTCAACTTGCTGCTTTTGACTTGCATATCTTCCAGTTTGTGGGAAATCAGACATATTTATTATCGGCGAAGTTCAGATCCTCGAAGTTTTTTTGTGAGGGTCTATTTTATGCCTGATTCTACGCTGCCCACTGTCTGTCATATTATCCAATCTACTGCAACCAGGAAAATCATTGGCCGTAGTAGGAAACCTTGCCTCACTCCCGTCTTTACTTCGAAGGATTCCGTAAGTTTCCCATTGTGGATACACATTCTAACGCAAAAGCATACTCTGAACTGTAATCTACTAACAATCGATTCTTATATCTGATGATTCGAAGGTTTCTTAAAAAAGCACTACACTGTTGTTGTCAATAACAATTATTCTTTATATATTATGAAAATATATAATTACAGAATGTGCTAAGGAAGAAGTTATCCCAAAAAATAGTTACTCTTTGTTCATTAATCTCCGTCTTTTGGAATCATAATTCTATTAATAAAAAAAAGGAAAAAATTGGAATAATTTGTGATAACATGAATAATGAAAATTGACATCGTAACAGAAATAAACGTTCAGATAGACATGGTAGTAATCGTAGTAGTAGTAGTAGTAGTAACGGATAAAAGCTAAAACAAAGAAACAGTCCGATTAAGTAATTCTTGCTTGTAATTGAGGTTAGTGCAATCAGTTTTAACGTAGAAATAAAACGCTTTAAAAAGAGTTGCTAAAAGTAGGAGCTAAATCATGTCAGGCGGGGGGCTTTGTTGGTTAGGCAAGAACTGACCAAGTCAATCACTATGGCTGTACAAATGATATATATATATATATATCTGTAAAGGTTTGACGGGGTGCAAAGGATCACTTTAAATACTTCTCTTTCGTTTATTGATTAGCTACAATAAATTATGTGCAAAATACCACAACTTCGGGTAGTTTGCATCTGCCCTTTACCAAATCACAATAGGGGAGATATTCGGTTGTACATTTGCTTAGTTGTCTACTGGTGCGTTCGAGTGTATTAGAAAACTGGACAAGATGAACCCTGAGGATGTTATCCCTAAAACAGAAATAGCACTAAGTGGGATAGACAAAACAACGCCTGACGAAGTACGGACAGAGTGTGCACTAACATAGAAACGACAAAAATGTGGAAAACCTAACCTGACAAAACAAGAGATAGAAGCCCTGAAACACCTCAAGAATAACAAGGATATAATAATCACAAAGTCAGACAAAGGAAACGCAACAGTAGTATTAGACATATCGGACTATCGGGACAAGGTAAATACTCACATACAAACAGGACCATATGAGGAAATTAATAAATCAATAGACACAGTTATGAATAACGTTAAGAAATGCACACCGGACTTCATACGTCGAATGAAGCAGTTTCTAGGTGAGTTGAAGTATTTTTATTTAATGCCCAAAACTAATAACCCCAGTAGGATGTATGGTGTTCTTAAACTTCATAAGTCAGAATACCCTATCAGACCTATAGTTCTTTTTAGAAATTCACCTAACTATGAATTATCTAAATATTAAGCCATGGTATTAAATCACCCGAAAAGCCACACACAATCGAGGCTAACAAATTCTTATGATTTAAAACACAGATTGGATAATTTAAAATTAGATAATGAAGAGAAAATGGTCAGTTTTGACATTGTCAGTTTATATACAAGTATACCAATAAATATGGCTATAGAGGCGGTCAGAAACGAACTCATTTCTGACCAAGAACTCGAACTTAGGACAAAAGTGCCACTTGAGGACATAATGCTGAGAGTGTAGCTATGCCTAACTTCCACAACATTTAACTTCCAACGGAAAAATTACAAACAAACTAAGGGAATTGTCATAGGATCACCAATATCCCCGAGTGTAGCTGATATATTCATTGATAAGTGGGAAAAACATGGTGATTGAAACGTTCACCCTCAACCCAAAAGTACGGTGAAGGTATGTAGATGATACATTCACTGTACTTAGAACACAGGATATAGATCGATTTTTTGAACATATTAACTCAAAAGTGGAAGCAATTCAATTCACTTATAATAAATTGGAAAGTCAGGAAAGGGAGCTTCCAATGTTAGATTGCAGCGTAAAAAGGAAGGAAGGTGAGAAGTTAAACACTAGTGTTTACAGGAAACCCACACATTCAAGCAGATATTTGGACTTCCGATCATCCCATCCTATGTCAGTAAAAATTGGATCGATGGAATGTTGTAATAGTAGAGCACAAAAACTAAGTAGTACCAAAGCAAATCTAAGAGAGGAAGTGAGACATATAAGAAAAGCTTTGATATTAATTAATTAACCTGATAAATTAGTCAAGCAATATGTTGGGAAATGTAAAAATCAAATAAATAATGATAGTAGTGATAATGATAGTAATAATAGTGACGACATGTATGTCAAACATGAGCAAGATCATGACAACACCAGCAATAAGGAATCTAAATCATCAGTAGTAATTCCATACAAGGAAAGAACCTCGGAAACCACCTGACGGAGAATTCTTAACAATGCTGGCAGGAATAAAAATAACTGAAATTCAAACCACGCACAAACTCAATTAGAAACAAGCTTTGTCACTTAAAGCATCAATCCTGTGAATACAGTTAAGCTAAATAATTTAGTTTACCTAATACCCTGCCTACAATGACTGTCAGGTCGAATACATAGATCGGACAAGTAGAACAGGGCAGTTAGACTAGGTAAACATAAAAACCTAGTAAAATCAAAATCGGTTGACCCGTATAAGATAAGAAATCTAGAGAACAGTTCAGCTTTAGCACTAAATGCAGTTACAGACAATCCCACAATAGGATCGGATAGGATTACAGTTTTTAAATCTAATGTCACAGGTTAGTGGGAGGGAGATATTGATTACAGAAACTGTATTTGTCGAATTATTTGCAAATACATGTAACAGGAATGATTCAACACCTGTCCACCCAGATATCTGGAAAATTCTAATGCACCTACAACGACAAATAGAAGAAAACAAAGAAAACCATAAAACTCAGGTTTCGAAGTCGTGTGTTTACAATTGATGAGGTGATTATGAACCCCAATAAATTTTGTTCGTAACCTCGTCATCCAGTAAACACTAATACTGTTTCACTGTGTGATAAGTTTAATAAACAAACTAATATGGGATTACTTACTACCACAGTGGCCAAGTCTTACACATATAATAATGTTGGGATAGATGACTCCCTGAACAAGAATCACACATTGATGCTTACTACAAACAGGAACAAAGACAGATAATAGAGATCAAGTCAACATATCATATTAAAATGTCAGGACAGTGAAATTACAGTCCAGGAGAGAAAAGGATAATAACTACGAAGTTACTCAAGCATTGGTTTGAACCCCTGTGGGTGCGTACTAACTAGGACGAAACATCTGTCCAATACTCCCGGCCGGTTTTCCAGTGATGGATCCTCCAAACAAACACTCTGTGTAGACAAGATTTCTTTCCATTCTTTCTGTATACTTCCAAAGGCATGCTCAAGCGAATTCATAAGCATAACGAGGAGGGACCAGCAGTGCTCAAATTATCCTACAATGATTACACATTAAAGTAAACCCTATGAAATAAAATGGATTTCCTCAATGCATTGGAATTTTCTTGAATTCTTCATATGCTTTATCTGAAATTAAAGCAAAATATTATTTTACCTGGAAGATTTCAAAACTAAATAATTAATTTAATTAATTTTAATAAATAATTATATCAGAATTAATTAAATTACTCACGGAGCAATATATTTAAATAATCTTGGGAACAATTGGAATAATGGTAATAATACGAAATATGTGATTGAATAAATATTAGAATAGCGGAAGCTATATAGAACCTCACAAGCATATACATAGCAGTAAACCACCCATAGTGATGCGTATATATATGTATATGTATATATATATGTTATTGCAGAGTTGGATGGAGTTTTTGACAGATATTTAAGAAACTAACAAACACAAGGACAACTCAAATAGTTTACTCTCTTAAGCATACTTCACTTATGATTCTAAGTGATTTCCTCTGGAACCTACCACACAGATATATATTGTTGAACTTCAGGTAAAGAAATATGTTGAAATTATCCATATAAGAAGAAAGGATACTTATTCAAACTGCCAAAGAAAGGAGACTTAGGAAGTCAATGCAAAAACTGGCGCGGAACTATACTCCTGTCCATCCCAAGCAAAATACTAAGCCGCATCATCCTGAAGAGAATCACACATACCTTCTTGGATGAAAATCTTCGACTGAAACAAGCTTAATTGAGGAGAAATAAGTCATGTCTTGATCAAATCGTCACACTACGGATCATCATTGAACAAAGATTGGAATGACAGTCAACTCTCTATCTCAACTTCATCGACTTTGAAAGGGCCTTCATCAGACAGCGTCGATCGAGAGGTGATTTGGCAACTACTTCGCTACTGTAGGGTACCGCCGACAATTATACATCTCATCCAACAGTTGTACGACAACGCTGCATGCCAAGTAATCCACAATGGGAGACTCACGGAATCCTTCGAAATAAAGACGGGTCTCTACAGTGATTTTCCTGATTTCGGTAGACTGAAAATGCGACAGATGATGGGCAAAGAGGACACAGGCGTAAAATGGACCCTCAAAAACAAACTTCGAGGATCTGAACTTCGCTGATAATAAATATGTCTGATTTCCCACAAACTGGAAGATATGCAAGTCAAAAGCAGCAAGTTGACAGAAGAAGCATCAAAAAAAGGACTCCAAGTAAACAAAGAGAAAATAGAGGTGATGAAGATTCCTGGCCAACATCAACAGCAACAACAGACGACAATCAGCATAAATGGGAGGAACCTGAAAGAAACAACCTCCTTTACCTACCGATGTGGAAAGCATCGTTTCAACTACTGGCGAAACTGACGAGGATATCAAAGCGAGGCAAGCTTTCATTACTCTCAAGTCTGTGTGGAGGTCAACAGCACTCAGCATGAGAATGGTAATAAGATCTGAACTTTCAACTCCAATGTGAAGTCAGTGCTACTCTACGGATCGGAGACTTGCACTGCGCGTCATAAAGAGCACCTCAAACAAACTACACACCTTTATCAACAGCTGCTTTTGCTGAATACTCAAAATCAGAGGGCTCGTCAGAAAAGATCTATGGCATTGAGTGAAACAACTAGGAACCGACTATGCAGCCAATAAGCTGGAAGAAATGGAGATGGATTGCCATACATACTCTGAGGAAACCATCAAATGACACCACTAGACAAGCCACCGCTCGAGTGTAACTCGAAAGGGAAGCGGCGAGTTGGTCGTCACTGCAAGGGTGACTTGGAGGAGGTCATGTGAAGAGGAGATGAAAGCATGTGGCAGATTTGGAGCCAGGTGAAAACGTTGGCGGAGAACCGAACGCAATGGAGACGCTCGGCTGAAGCCCTATGTTCTTCTAGGAATTGTAGGAAATAATAATATCAGACGACTATTCATAACAGCTAGTTGGGAATATAAGTGTAGAACTCAGGCAAATGTTTAGGTAGAGTGGGAGGGATTCTATATTAGATAAGTTTGTTTGTTTCAATTATTAAACAGTGATTCAGTAATAATTACTGAATGACGTTTTGAGCATAAATTATTACTCATAATTGCATCAATTTGATATGGTTTTGATATGAAATTGATATGCTTATGAGCAATAATTTATGCCCAAAATGTCATTCAATTATTAATATTGCATCACTAACTCATATTTGAAATAAACACTTTTTTAAGAACACCATATTGCCTAAATAGTAATAATAATAATAATAATAATAATAATAATATGCTTTATTCCGTAACAGTATTAATGATGACGTGCAGAATTTTTCAGCTTACATTACTTTCCACAGACTGATTATATCTGAAAGCTTAAAGATGTTATTTAACTCCATTCAATTTATCAAATATTTGATGGATATCACTTGAACAAAAATGTGAAGTTTTCTATAATGACAGAGGAAAGTGAGAGGAAATAACTTCAAAAAATGAAGAAGAAGAAATACAAATAGAATCTGTCGCATATTCACTGAAGACACACTGATTCAGGCATGAAAATCTTTTAGAGAAAATCTAGTCGCAAGTGGATATCCAACCCCCCCCCCCGGATCCACCAACATCTAATGAGAGAGACGAATACTCATAGAATCCTGCAGGTGCCGAAAATAACTGAATCCAAAGAGAGATACGGTTAGTGGGGTTCTTTAAGGTCATCTGTGAACAGCACTTCGAACAACGTTCCTGCCGCATCTCTGCACCTCACCTCACCCACCCATGCGCTTATTCATGAAAGCGCAAAAGACAAGATCTCGTTGTAGGCAACTTCTGCCATGTATTCATCAATCCACCTGCTCCTGTGAAGCCAAATACATTCGCCATACCAGTAGAACACTGCCTGGACGTGCCCATGAACACTTACCAGCATAGTTATTCAAAGGAAAACATTGAAATGTCAATAGCTCTATTCTGAAGCATATAATTACTTATAGTCATGCAAAATCAACAGAGACTACTTTAAGCGTCATATACAAATTACCACCATGTCGTTCGAATGGATTTCACATACATTTTCTTCATACACTTGAAGCCTAGATGTGACAGAGAAACGGTTAATTGCCAATCGGAAATTCAAAAGTGATGAAGTTAGAGAGGTGCTACAAAGCCACCTGTCAACAACAGTTCAAAGAGCGTTCTTTTCTGCATCCATTCGCCTCACCTTCTCTTCAGAGGCTTTTATCCACCAAAGCACCAAAGACAAGATCCCGATATTGCTAACCTCACTGTGTATTTACCAGTTCGCCAGCTCTCATGAAGCCAAGTTCATAGGCTGAGCCAGAACGGCATTGTCTATACATACCAATGAACATTTGTCAGCATGGTTATAGAAACAAGAATCTGGGACAGTCAACAGTTGAATTCTGGAGTGTATGATCACTTCTAATCATGAAGTATCTGCAGAGACTACTTTTAGCGTCATATACAAATTACTACCAAGCCATTCGAATGGATTTCATCTATATCTTCTACATGCAAGTGAGACCTTAGCAATCCATACATAGAAACCTCAACTTTGTGTTCAGAAACATTTCGCCCAGGTTCCTATACAGACAAAACTTTAGTACTAGTTCTAATTTTGCTTCCTTCACTTCCTTCGCTGTTCCTTTAGAAGACTGTGTAATAATCTCTTTGTAGTTTGTTTTATTTTGTTTGATCAACACTCAATTTCAATCTTCTCTTCTCTTGTCTTTATTCAACTACTTCTGAATAGTTACTGACGATTCAACCTAATTAGTTGTAAACTCTCTCGAATATGTGGGATTATTCTTAGTTTTTCAAACGCTGTTATTACTCACACACTTTGATTCGCCTTGTTACCGACTGACATTAATTTCTGACAGCCGTTTTCAATCTACATTGCATATATGAATACCCTAAGTATATGTGCAGCTTTAGAGCAAAATTACGAAAAATGGCTTCTTTACCGACCCATGTGTTCTGAATTTTTGGTGGCAAAACTCAAAACTGTAATAGCTAAAGCATACTCTGGTGATATAAGGCAGCTGAAGGCAATCGGCCACAGGAAGCCTTCCTTGACCTGGGTTTCGTGCTAGTTGGCACCCACCAGTCAGCAAGGCATATCTGAAACCTTGAAGGAACTCATATCCCTTCTGGGACGTTACCACTAAGCCATTCAGGCTCGCGATTGACCTCCTGTAGGACCTACTGTAGTGGATATTTTGACTGGACACTAGTAACTAGTGTGATGTGTCTAGTCCTTTCTTTAATGGAGACTGAATTCTATCAGTCAGACGAGTGCCAGCTGACACGAAACCTAGACCCAAGGCTTTCTGCCGATTGCCTTCAACCATCTAATATCATCAAATCAGTGTGCATCGTGATTACCAGCTACATTGCAAACCTAACTGATAGAATTCAGTCCGCACCAAAGAAAAGGCTAGACACGTCACACTATTTACTAGTATCCAATCAAAGCATAATTTATTGCAACACTGAGCTTAAATTTCACTATTCTTTGAGTAATTCCAATGCAGATGAAGGATAAGCTACTAAGCCTCGACACATCAGCGGATACTTCAAAATGTATCTGCCCTTCTGGAGACAACAACATCGAAACAAGGATACAGTAAACCCATCACCACTTTCGTGAGTATTATCAAACTTGGTTATGAAAATCAGTCACTAAACTAATCAGGATTTTTATCCATATCAACACATCTAGTGGATGTGAAAAACAAGATTGACAAAAATTCACTCTTTGCAATTCTGTACAAGGTAATGTCTCAGCTCCCCATATCTGTATACCTTCAGTTTCTGATAATTAACTGAGTTTGCTGTTATTGAACTTCCTCGACCTTGTGTCTGTGTACAATACTTAAGTTTTTCCAATTCCTCTCCCTCACTCAGTCTTCAATTTTAATGTAGATAAGTTTTCTTTCCAAGTGATGCCAGATGACTGTACTGCTGTATTTGTACTGCTGTCTTCATTTTTATTAACATTCTGTGTTATAACTGCATATTTTAACCTTATTTTCACAATTTATTATAGAACCAGTCACTCTTTTGCTCAATTCCTATGAGACAACAGTTATTTTTCGGTTACAAGGCAAGATCGCAGGCCATCCAGCCCATTAGGACTCGATTCAGTGGTCCTTAAATTCCAACTTATGGTAACCAACAAACGATATCAGCAGAGAGCAACAGTCATAACACGTGACCTAATGGTCACGATATCTCACTAGATCCCTCGGGAACTTCATTTTGAAGCCAGTCACTGGCAAATTAAAATCGTGAATTGGTAGAAGTTGCAATTGATTTAGGGCTGAATTGTCTTTGAGCTTGCCCTATAACCAGGGGGCCTTGGGTTTGAGCCATCATTACGATAGCTCCGATTATCACCCGTTATTTCATTTGCCCGAACTTTAATTCTATTAACTACATTTGTTTCAAACGTTTATAATATATATATGTATATATATTTTACTTCGTGACTGTAAATTCTGATTACGGAATATATTTATTTGCTTGAATTATGTTCTCCAAAAAGGTTATTGATGACCCATAATTATTTCACAAAACTATGGTAATTCAATTCTAACGCATCAGTTTCTCCCATAAATAATCTAGTGAAAAGTTTACAAGTGAAAGAAATTATTTCACCTTTTTAAAATCGGTAGTTGTGTTATGTAATTTATAATGCTACAGTTTGCTGATTAGGTATAATTGTACGCAATCAGTATGGCATTTAATTCAACTTTAGATTTTCCCATCGATTGATTAAACCGAAGTTGTCAGTCCTAGGTTGACGTGGCGGCTCCTTGTTCAGATGCTTCGACGATTTCTGGTCATGTAATTTGAAGTCAGTTGGTGGTTGATGATTAGAAGTGGAATTCAGAATGTGCATTTCGTCCTGTTTGGGACTCTTCACATGGATGTCCCGGTATTCCCCATATGACTGATGGTACATCCGGATGACGAATCCTAAATAGAACGAAATGCGCATCTTGGATTTCACTGCTAGTCACCATCCACCAGTTGAATCAACGTCTTAGTGTTGTAACAGGGTAACATTCCGCAATACTGTAGCAGAATTGTTATTTTGTCAAACCGATGCACAATTATGGAAAAATATGAATAAGCCTACCACACAAACAGGGAAACGGCATGTAGATTCCATCAAAAACCAATATCAGTCAGAGATCAACGGATATCAACTAGATCCTTCTAGTGAACTGAGTTTCCCTCATTAGATCCATGATGTGATGGTAGGTGTGCACTGCTAAGGAGTTCAAGACTACGGTGAAACAGCTACCCAGTGTTCCCTAGTTTTGAATGATTTCTAATTGAAACTGGTCTATGAAGAAAACTACATTGAAACACTACTGAGTGATGCTCGGATTACATAACTACTAGTCTCAATCGGTCACTGGCCTATAGTTTCATATAATTCCGCTTGCTTTGTGGATTACAATTCACGGTAGCACACAAAGTTTTTCTATTCCTTCATATTCTCATTGGAACATAGGGTGTCAGTCTTCAGGCTTGAATTTGCTGTATCAATGCTTGTTTATTTTTTTAAGCAATGGGGTTGCGATTCTCATGCTTAACCTTTCCTCATTACTAGTCATATTACTGGCTTAGTGAGGTAAGGGGTTGCGTCGGCAGGGGATCGAACCCCAGACCACCTGCCTGGTTGGTGTGCATCCTACTGCTGCACCACTGACAAACCCAAGCAGATTACTCACTACGATCTGAATAATTTCGGTTCCCGAAGGCAACTACAGTAAAACAATCACCTCGAATTGCGAGCGATTTTGTAAATTTTGACAAAATTTGACCAAATCTAAATACTATATTAACTTCCTTTTATGGGATATATAATAGAATGAAACAGTATTTTTTTCTTAACGATGTTTCCCTGACATCTGAAAAATTTTACTACACCTAGGGCAGAATAGGGAGATAGAGAGAACTTTAAAATATTTTGGAGTTATATAGTTACGGTTGATATGATTTCGAACAACGACGAGCAGTTGATATAAGTATAAAACTTGGATACTGTGCTGGTAGGGTATAACTCCAGTATGGATAGGATTTTATTTCAATAATTCACACATTGCTGTTATACAGTAATATTAACTGATGCGACTACGTTTCGAGCACAAACTATTGCCACTCATAATCATATCAAGTAACTCACTCACACAACTGTTTCCTTCATTTATACACCTGAGTGGAATCGATGATTAGATATTGGAATAAAAATCAATATGAGATAATGTACATTCAGAAATAATAATACGATTGTTATTCATCAATTACAATCGGATGGGAAATAAGACGAGGGTTTTTATAGTCAAAATAAGTAACTTGTGCTTGAATTGAAATAGAATTTCAAGCTTATTTATTATCCGCTCTGATTTGACTGACTGACTGGTGGTAATAATATCTTCCATACATATCTCTGGTATTTGCATTCACTAATTTCTGTTGCATGTGATGTGTTGGGTGTAGATTTACTCGATGAAGCAGTCAGGATTCAGTAATGAATTTCTCTCTCCACCTACACAGATTACTTCTTAGAATCTTAACCCTGTCCCACCTAATTGTGTGGTTTTGTAAATGCATGCAGTGTAATTGCTGAGCTTTCTTCTAAATTATTTATCTTCTCGGGATCAACCATTCTTACCTTAGTTAAATTCGTACGTTCCGACCCACTAGTTTGACCTATATAGTTAACTCGACTCACAGTCATTGCAGGGTATTTTGTAAATTATATTATTTTGTCTAACAGGCTTCTTTAACCTACAGAGCTTGTCCTTGAGTGAGTTTGTAGGTTTGAATGCCACTCTAATTTCTGCTTTATTCAGAATCCTTCGTAGGGTCTAAGATTTCCCCCTTTATATGGAATAATACTGGATGACTTAAATTCTCTCTTATTTATGTTATCATTACTAGTTCCACAATTATTTTTATTTAGCTTTTGGCCTATTCTGATCTTCCTAATGAGTTTTATAAGATAGTTATTTGATCCCAATGCTTCTTCAATCTGTTTTATTTCATGATTTAGGTCTTTTTTATGCTACTTAGTGTTACTGCTCAATTACTTAGACACTTAACTAAGCCTGCCTTAACATTTAACGGATGAGATGAATTAAAGTCTAAATGTCTGTTAGAATCAGTTGGTTTTTTATAAACATTAGTGCGCAGTGCAGTTTACCTTCTTCTATTCGTTTTATTTTATAATCTAACATAGCTCAGCCTTCTTGTTCATTTTTTGATTCAAATGTGCATTTTATTCCCTCTACGAGTGAGTTTGTGTATGTCAAGAAGCCTGAGAGAGAGAGATGTTCTGTTTTTAACATTGTGTTGGAAAGTATCATCCACATATCTTCACCGTACTTTTGGAGTAGGAATAAATGTATTAAGAGGAGTATTTGAAAAATCAGAGATTAAAAAATAGTGTCTCACATTTTGTTACATATTCAGTAGACAAATTAATGAGGAACGAAAAGCTCTCACTGGAAGCTCTCTCTCTCTCACTTGCCAACTTCGTTTGTATTCTTCCCATCTTTTCCTCATTCTATACCTTCCATATAGTTTCACTAAAGTCTCTCATAACTCATTGTTTACCATGACTATTTCACTGCCATTTAATTCATTTAAACTCCATTAAGAAATATTCTATTCAACCACATACAGCAATTCCATATTAGTTTGTTTATTAAACGTATCGCACAGTGAAACAGTATTGTCTACTGGATGACAAGGTTTCGAACACAATTTATTGTTCATAATCATATCAATTTTTGTCACACGACTTCGAGATTTGATTTTTATAGTTTTCTCTGTCTTCTCCTATTTGTCGTATGGGCAATAGAATTTTCCAGATATCTGGGTGGACAGATGTTGAATCATTCCTATTACATGTATTTGCAGTTGATTCGATAAACAAAGCTTCTGTTATCAATCTCTCCCTATACCCTGTGACATTAGATTTTAAAACTGTCATCCTATACCATCCTATTGTATGGTTGTGTGTAACTGCATGTAGTGCTATAGCTGAACCACTCTCTAGACTTCCTATCTTATTCGGGTCAACCAGTCTAGATTTAGCTAGGTTTTTATGTTCGGCTAGTCTGACTGCCCCTGTTCTACTAGTTTGACCTATGTATTTGACCTCACGATCATTGCAGGGTATTAGATAAACTAAATTGTTTTGCTTTAATGGCTCTACAGGATCCTTTAACCGACAAAGCTTGTTTCTAATTGAGTTTGTGGGTTTGAATGCCACTTTTATTCCTGCCTTGTTAAAAGGACTAAATTTCAATGTAGCGGTGGACAAGCTAAATCCTGAGGATTTCATCCCAAAAAAAGGCCTATTGTCAATATTGCTCGCCTTACTATACCACTTAACACAGTAGATATAGAACAAACTCCTTATGATCAAAGATAGATAGCCTTTTCATCTCTTCCACTTCCAACGACCATGTCTCACCCGCAGTCATCAATGAGGTCATAGCGGATCGCTTAGCAGTACACACGCCGTTTGTTCAACAACCAGATTTCAAGTATACTAATCAACAGATGGCATAAGCTGGCATACGCCAAACAAGACTTCTGTATCTGTTCTGAGAATTCATCAGCGGCCAACAGATTAGGACTGTCTGATGCGAATTCCTAAATATGTGAGGTATCCAACACGCCCTATCACTTCACTGCCTATCTTTAAACAAGGAGGGAATTCATTTCAGTCCTGTAGAACCATTTTACATTTGCCAAGAGCGAATCGAATGCCAAATATTTGAAGACTGCTGCTCCTCAATGTGTTCAGAAGACCCTGTCTGCAATTCGTCAGCATCTTCACCTAGGCATGAGGACTATATCATCTGCATATTCTGCGTCAACAAGGTTATTTGCTGGTAACAAGTCAATCCCTGAGTGGCTGAAATCAGTTAGGACTTGCTACATTGGTACATTAGTACATTTTTGGTGAAATTGAACATAGGAGAGCTGTCGTTCACTGCCCTTTTTTTAATGATTCTGAAGCTGGTTTGGGAATATATAAACTTAGAATGCCTAAAAAACAGAAATTTTAACACAACTGTACAGTCCCACAAAACACCAAAATTTATTCAACAATGTATGGGGTAAATTACCATGGAACTATTATTCTGTGACTTTTCTCGTTGAACTGCCATCACAGAAATAAAATGGAAGAAGCAAGACAGACATTTATCGTCGTGAAGTCATTGTGGAGGTATACCCGCTTAGCACGAGAAACAGTATGTGAAATGTCATATTCGTATGTGTGGAAGACTTAGGCACTGTGGTAGTAAGTAATTCCATATTAGTTTGTTTATTAGATGCATCACACAGTCACAGAAACAATATTATTCAGTGGTAGACAAAGTTTCGAACAAAATTTATTGCTGTTCCTAATTATTTCATCAATTATAATCACACGACTTCGAAATATGAGTTTTTAGTTTTCTTAGTCCTCTCCTATTTGTCTTTGTAGGTGTATTAGAATTTTCCAGATTTCTGGGTGGACAGGTGTTGAATCATTCCTGTTACATGTATTTGCAGTTGATTTGATAAAAATATAGTTTCCGCTATCAATCTCTTCCTCCATCCTGCTATTACACTAGATTTTAAAACTGTCATCCTATCCCATCCTCTTGTATTATTTTTCCCTCACGTTCCCAGTGGAACATTAGCCTCAAGCTAGTGACCTGAAGTTTCTGAAGCAGTGTTTATTTCAAAGGATGGGGTTGCTAACCTCATGCCCAACGTTTCCTCTTTATTTTTGGCTTAGAGAGATAAAGGAATGTGTCGGCTGGGGATCGAGCCCCGGATCATGTGCATGGTCGGCAAGCGTCCCAACCGCTTTGCCACTGCCGCCTTTTTTTACTGCTCTTTTTCGACTAGTTTGACCCTTGTATCTGACCTGACAATCATTTCAACAGGGTATTCGATAAATTGAATTGTTTTGTTTTGAAGGATCCACAGGATTGATCCTATAACCAACAAAGAATGTTTCTAATTGAGTTTGTGGGTGGTTTGAATGCCAGTCACTTTTTATTCCTGCCTTGTTAAGAATTCTGCGTGAGGTTTCCAAGGTATGAAATGTCATCATTATTATCATATCAGTACTCTCTATTTGTTTACAGATACGCAAACATCTGTCCGAAAGCGTTCCCAACAAGCAACAGGTTTTCATCAGACACCTTTCGCGTTTGTTTGATACTCAAAATTAGATGGGTCGTTGGGAAGTATGACAGAGCTTTAAGGAACCATGACAGTTCAGCGAACCACCCAAGGACCTGCTGCTCAGCATACTTACAGAAGAAAATAGTAATAAATTAGACACACACTGAGGAGACCTTTGAGTGATATCGTAAATTAAGCTCTCAAGTGGAACACAAGCAGAAGGTAACTACATGGGCGTTCCACTTGAAACTCAAGCAATTATTAGTAATAAATGGATGTAACAGACTGTGTCAAGAACACGGAATTGGCGAATTTCTACCACACCAAAGGTAAAAAAAATTCCAAAACAAGCAATGCTAGAGAATAGTCACCAAAACAGATTCACTGACACCAGTAGGTCATTACCACAAACATCAATCTGAAGTGCTTCCTAGCCACACTGAAATGATCTAAACACCGAATGAAAGTCCCATTTGTGTGAGGGTCAACATCATCATCATCATATATGTGCAAAATCCGTCACTTTCATTGATACAATTACGTTTCTACCCGTCTACATAAGTTATATCTTATTTTAATAGACAAAAAATGTATTATACATTTTTTTAGACACCCTAATCCGTACAAAAACCACCTTCCGATAAAAACTTTTATTTGAAGTTAATTAATTCCTTAGTTGGGCATTTCCTCTAAGCCATTTTCTGTTAGTAACTGATTACTGCTCAACAAATAACTAACATAACACCTTTCTTTTCTCCTCAATTTAATACGATTATAGGAGATTAAGGACTAAGGAGAGATTTAGTTGTCTTAAGAATAGAATGAATGTCTTTTCTTTTACTACATCAGCTGCTAATTAGAACAGTTGGCACCTTTTTTCAACTAAAACCATTTCTTTTAATAATTATAATCTTGTTTGAAAGTGGCAGGGATGTTTGTGAAACTAACTGAATGGTAGAGTTTGAAATTCACTATTTCTGATCCTTCTTTAATTTTACCTACTAGTACCCAGATGCTTGATCGAAGGTGAGATGCACAAGACGCACTCAAGTTTATGTTTATCAGAGATAAGGTGAAAGCATTTTTCTGAAATATAGCATTTATGCGTTAATAGTTAACAGACAAGTATAGGGAGCCATTTTATTTCTTCACAAGGTCCTTAACCTCGTCTAATTTACTGGTCAACAGCAAGGATAGCAGCTTGGATGTAGGGCTAACATCCTGACTCCGTAAAAATAACACCAACTCTATTGAAAATTCAAAGCTTCAAACTGGAAGTCTTGTGTTCCACTGAGAACGCAAAATATGAATAACAATAGTAATAGTTAAACCTCAAACTTGTGATAGCAGGCAGAAGAAATTAGCATAGTAGCGCCATGTAAATGGAAACCAGAGGAGGTAGTTATCTCAATCTGTGTTAATGAAGAAATCTAGTGTTTCAAGTGATATGACAGCAAGTTCCCCTTGTTTAATGTTAGCTACCTATAAGCCATAGGACCGAGTTTCTGCTTAAATAGTATATGTTAGTAATGTGAATATAAAGTCTCAAAAAGGCGGATGCCTCTCTTACTACCCATTATTTAATTCACAGACAGTGCCAGTATTTCCGAACAACTGACTTCCTTCGAGGTCACAGATGCGACCTGATGACAAGCACTAATAAGAACAAAAGAAAGCAGTCAGATGTCTTGATGGTTATTTATAAGCACCTAAAGTCGATTTAATTTGCACCTTGATAGTAAGCCATTTAACATGGTTCCCAAATTGCAAGACTGATTGATGTAAGTTGCTCAGAACCAAGACTTGAGACTAGACATATGAACTTGCTTTCTTTAAGTTTGTCTTGATTCTTTTAGACGGAGAAAACGTGTTTCAGGTTCCAGGATATCAGCCATATAGTAATCTCGAAATGGTTCATGATATTGTCCAGTGGGTGTAACTGTAGAGCTTGAGCACTGTAGTAGAACTGTATTCCATACTAGATGGGTGATTTAGTATTAAAAACTAGATAAGGTTTCAAACGAAAATTACTGCTCATAACCATATCACTTTAGTCAAATGGCTTCACAATTTGTCTTTTTATATAATTTCTCCGTTTCTGTCTCTTCAACTTCCCTTTTGTGTTTTGTTCCCACTTTCCAAATCTCAGGTGTTGGCGTTGCGTCATTGCGATTACACCTAAGCGATGTTGAACCGATAAACAAAGCTTCAGTGATCAACCCCTTTCCCACTCCACATAACCTGGTCACTATTTAATGAGCTTTCCCTGTCCCAACCTGTTACTGTATGAATATATTCAAGTAAATGCATTGAAATGACTGAGCTTTTTTCCAGGTTATTTGACTTAGCAGGGTCAATTATTCCCGGCTTAGATAAATTTTTTCGCTGACCCCGATCTACTAGTTTCATCTATGTAATCGACCTCATTCATAGTGATAATATGATATTTGATAAATTATATTATTATTTCTTTTAATTCCTAGATGAAAATACGGCTTCAGCCGAGCGTCTCCATTGCCTTCGGTTCTCCGCCAACGTTTTCACCTGGCTCCAAGTTTGCCCACATGCTTTCATCTCATCTTCACATGACCTCCTCCAAGTCACCCTTGCATTGACAACCGACTCGCCGCTTTCCTTTTGGGTTCCACTCGAGCAATGGCCTGTGGTGCGATGTCACTTGATGGTTTCTTCAGAGTATGGCCAATCCACCTAACTCCATTTCTTCCTGTTTATTTGTTGCCCGATCGGTTCCTGCTTGGTTGGTTGGTTCGCTCACCGCCAGAGATTCCTGTTGCTGATCTTTTCTGACCGGCCATCTTATCTTGAGTAGTAATGAGTGAAGATAGCTGTCAATGGAAGTCTGTAGTTTGTTTGAGGTGCTCTTCATAACGCGCCAAGTCTTTGATCCGTATAGTAGCATTGACTTTACATTGGAGTTGAAAATTCGGATCATGTTTTTCATTCTGAGTGCTGAATGCTGACCTCCACAGAGACTTGAGGGTAATGAAAGCTTGTCTTGCTTTCCCGATCCTCGCTGCTTTGATATCCTCATCAGTTCCGCCTGTAGTTGAAGAGATGTTTCCCAGGTAGGTAAAGGAGGTTGTTTCTTTCAGGTTCCCCCCACTCATGCTGATTGTTGCTGTTGTTGTTGGCCAGGAATCTTCATCACCTCTGTTTTCTCTATGTTCACCTGCAGGGAAGTCCCATGTTTGATGCTTCTTCTGCCAACTTGTTGCTTTTCACTTGCATATCTTCCAGTTTATGGAAAATCAGACACATACCATCGGTGAAGTGCAGATCCAGCATATTTTTGTGTGGCTTCATCTTATGACTGTTTCCTCGTTATTAATTAGATTTATTTGGTCGTTAAACCAATCAAGTGGAGTGGATCTAAACCAAAAAACTTTATTGCCTACAGGGTAACGTTTCTGGCTGTATTACTGAATAATCAAGTGTGGAATCACACAGGAGATATCAGTTCCTTCAAGGCTGCAGATACACACCCAACAGACAACTGTAAATAAACCCGAAATCTTGATGCTTGAATTCCTATCAAATGAAATAGACCACTCTCTCGTAACCAGTCAGTGTGTGTGTAGGTATAATTTATGAAATGTATTTATTTATCAAGAAAGAAACTTGCATAAATAACAGACGGATTCCGCAGGCCCTACTCCTTTCAATGTAGACAGCATTTTGCTTTCCTCAGTCAAACTATGCATGCTGATGAGTTGGGCAGTTAGATAAGGAAATAAAATGACTTCTTCTTCTTATTGTTCCCATCATAAAAGCGTATTTTCAGCTTTTTATATTGCTAAAGATATTTTTTAGAGCACTACAACATTGTATCTATTCTTCCGGATATCATCATCTTGAAAATCCTTTAATGTTTTAAGCGGCATCAGTAAAGGTTAAAAAAAGTGAGGAAGTAAGCAAGCTGCACGCTCTCTTTCTCTCCCCCTCTCTCTCTCTTCGTGTATTCTCCATACACTAGAAAAAGATTTTCTTGAAAAAGAAAGCAAAAACGTGCAGTATGTGTATATTGTTTTCTGTTCAACTGAGTATACTCTCACACCTTGAAGCATAATGAGTACTACAATATTTAGATATGGAGAATTAAATTATATTTATTCAGTAATTAGTTTACCTAATGGAATATAAGGCTTAAAGTTTAAAGCCCTTTGAAGTTTCGGTAGCGATGATGCTGTTTACTTTCGTAGTAGAGTTGTTAGTCCTACGCCTACAAATATCTCTTTTCCAGCGATATCATCAGACAGTAAATTAGGGAATAACCATAATAATCTCTTTATTCTAAGCAGTAATAATGATAAGAAATGAAATTTTCAGCGTTTTTTAAATACATATTGGGACATTTTAGTTCCTTTTGTAACAATGCATGTGTATATATAAAAATATATATATATATATATATTTCATGGATAATCCCCATCCAGGCATTAATGAAAACAGAACACGTAGATCAGCGAAGAGTCTCTTTTCGCCGAATTCATTTTCTTAGCTGTACAATCGCAAATATATGTGCATTGTTTTGTATATATCGCTTACTAAATCTCCCTTGAAATCCAAGTTCATGTAGATTTTCTTTTTAGGCGCCGTTAAAGTTTCGTTTTTCCGAATTATTGGTTTCATATTTTTGTCGATAAATCTTATTGGGTATCCATTTTGGATGAATATTTCTCTCAGAATATCTAATTCTGTTTCCAGAACGTCGGGACTACAGATGCGTCGGATGCGGGTAGCAAGTGATTTAATCAAGTTTCGCTTTTGTTGAATGGGCACCTAGCTATAGAAGCTTGTTAGTTGACCATTCCACGTAGGTTTTCCGACGTTCTGGAAACAGAATTAGATATTCTGAGAGAAATATTCATCCAAAATGGATACCCAATAAGATTTATCGACAAAAATATGAAACCAATAATTCGGAAAAACGAAACTTTAACTGCGCCTAAAAAGAAAATCTACATGAATTTGGATTTCAAGGGAGATTTAGCAAGCGATATTCTCAAGAGAAGGATCACATCATCTCTGAGAAGAACGTTCTTTGCAGCAACGCTACGAATAGTGTTCTCCAGTCGCCCACTGATCTGCAGAAGCCTCAAGGACAAGATCCCGCATCTGGCCACTTCTATGTGCATATACCAGTTCACCTGCTGCTGTGGAGCCAGGTACATCGGTCGTTCGACGCGCATCCTGTCCAAGAGAATTCAAGAACATTATCCAGCATGGTTGCGAAAAGGCAATACTGGTGCAATAAGGAGTGCGATAATTGAACACCTGGTCAACACTGATCATTGCATTTCAACGAACGCCTCCTTCAAAGTAATCTACAGAGTCAAGAATAACATATCAAAGGCAATACGGTTTCGTCTCCTTTGCATCGCTGAAGCTCTGGCCATTCACATGGAAAAACCGGAGCTGTGCATACAAAAGAAGATTACTCAACCACTTCTACTCTCATGGTAACAATGTTTTGATTTGTTTTGAGTTTTTATTTTTATTTTGATGACTTAATTTTGTTTCTTTGTCTGTTCCTTAATTGCTTATAATTCTTGTATTCACTTAAATCTCTTACATAGTTTCGTATTATCTACTTTGTTTCTATGTGCATCCTGAGTAAAACTCACTCATCAAACTATTCATATTATTATTGCATAACTTCTTTTAACAACTGTTTGTGACAACTCATCACCTTTGTTACTACCCTAGCACTTAATGGTCTTGACTTACATTACCAACCTTTACCTGTTTAGTTAAAATAACCTTAAGCAATTATAATTCTTGTATCCACTTAGATCTCTTACATAGTTTCGTATTATCTACTTTGTTTCTATGTGCATCCTGAGTAAAACTCACTATATTATTATTACAACTGTTTGTGACAACTCATCACCTTTGTTACTACCCTAGTTTCATTAACACTTAATTTTCTTGACCTGTATTACCAACCTTCACTTGTTTAGTTAAAAGTAACCTTAACCAATTGTAACTTTGTTTGACAAACTTAATGTACACATACATACAAAACAATGCATATATATTTGCGATTGTACAGCTAAGAAAATGAATTCACCGAAAAGAGACTCTTCGCTGATCTACGTCTTCTGTTTTCATATATATATTTCTCAGCTTAGTGCACGGATTGATATCAGTTCGAGAACCACTGAAAACTAGCAAGGAGTACTGGACAGCTGTTTTATCCTAGTTATACATTTATCGCAGGTGGGCACCTACCTTCAGGGTTGCAACCTAGGACCCTCCGGTCACAAGGCAAGCTCGTAGACCATTCAGACACTGAGACCTGACTTATTGGCCAACCCATTAATTTCAACTTCTACCAATTGTTGATTTAGCACGACCACCAACCAATCTCATCGGTGGGAAATCTATTCCTTCTCCGTACTTGATGGACCCTGCTGGTCGCAGCGTATCATCAGAACTCCAGGCAACTTCATCCCGTAGCAAGTATCAGATTAATTTGAAAGGTAATCATTGTATTATTAATGAAACCACTATAAATATGATGTTAGTGAAAACATAATGAATTATAAGTAGGTAGTATCACAGACAATACACGAGATGATAATCTTTGCTTTTATGTTACAATTCAGTTGAAGATTTATAAGGCTTTTAGGAGTGAGTAGGCTAGTAATCGAAATTCTGAAGGCATGTATCGATGGCAACCATTCTAACACTTAAGTGCTGAAACATATACATTCATAAGTACCTAACAAAACTTTGAGATTAGAAGATAATGAATACTCTTTTCGATAACGTCGTCGTACACCTCTGCAGTTATATATTTCCCTTGCTCAATGGACCAGGTATGAATAAACACCCTTCTGATGAATGACTTAACAAATATCTCAATGTTATTACAGAGTTATGGAGTCGAAATAGCTGCCGATAGAAGTTCGTTGACGAGAATACGAATCTAAAGTCAAGTTAATGTACCAACATTTCAAAAGAAGACCGTGACCTAAAAACTCCAGTCCCTTGGTAATAATATCAATGAAATAACACTACAAGGTCGAATAAATTTAGTCAAAAGAACATTCACTAAAGCGGAATTCTGATATTTCTTTACAACTACTCCCATTTTATATTTTGGAGTTAAGTATACACTGCCCGATTTCGCCTCCTTTATGTGCATCAATCAATGTAACTGCTCTTGTGGAGCCAGTAACACTGGGCGTACAATTATTCACCTTTGTCATCGAAACTCCAAAAATCATCTCACATTATTAAGCATGGACAAACATGATCCACTCACAGCTCTACTCTATTTCATCTTTTGGATACAGAACACAAAATCATTATTAATAAGACTTTTAAAGTTTTATACCGTATTCCAGCTAATCTTAATTCTAATTCCTAATTTTAATTTTATTAATTTTTATTAATTTGACCCTTGACCGGATATTATTCTAGAACTTTCCCATCCATTTGATATAAATACACGAATGTACAGCCTAGATGATAACTTCGTCGAAAAGAAAATTTTCTTCGCTGCAATTGTCTTCTTACTAACTCCTATGATCCAATGTGTATATTCTGTAATCTTAATTTTACCTCACGGGTTCATCATTCACCTACATTTGAAGTCATCGGAATCCACATTGAGAATTTTAACCTGTGTGTTCATAAGATGCTCATTCAAAAGCTTTTCATACCATGGATATGAATGTTTTAACCATTTTTAATTGTCGCGTAAATCTCTTACCTAATTTAATCTGATATCCATGATTTTCGGGCTGTAATTTCATTGGTCTTAACAAATAAATATTATGTATTAAACACCCGTATTGTTTTCTATAGTTGATTTGTAAGGGTTAGTTTCGTTTTAACGAGTACTGAACAGCTGCTGTTTCATCCTAGTTTGGTAATCATCAACAGTACGTACCCACTGGGGTTCGAGCCCAGGACCTTCCGGTTACAAGGTAGGGTGGTATATCATTCAGCCACTGAGATTCGATTAAATGGCTCACGATTTCCAACTTCTGTATTGTTAATAAAAATTATTCTCAAATACTCTGTATATGTTTAACTGTAGAACAGGACAAGGTGCAACAGCAGAAGACAAGGGCCAGGCAACAGATCGTTTAATTACGGAAATCAACACATATTTATATAAATTTCACATACATTATTATAGCCTAGTCAAGTAGACAAACGCAGTCTTCTGATTGGTTGTTTTCGAGTTCCTCGGAAAGTACAGCCATTTATCTACGAATCATATTTGCCCACGTTTAAGTTTGCTGTGATTGGTTGTTGAAACAGTCTTGTCCATATTTTCTCACGGCCCATATTAGTGACCTAGACATTGACGTAGATTAATGTCAACCAATTGGCTAGCAGGCTGCTCTCAGGAAGTTATTGAAAAAGAGTATTCCTTATCCAAGCTTCCTATGATCTTCTAGATGTCTGAATGGAAATGAGGTAATCTGTTTTACGATTTCTGAAATGTCTACACATATTTAAATGAGTTATACTCTCACATGCAGAATACTCTTAAGTGAGTAACAATAGAAATGTTAAGGCATTAATTCTAAGTGAAAGGATAGAGAAGATTTACAGCTTATTTAGATGTTCCGAATGTAATCAAGTATCGTAAGATGAATAAGTTAATTGTGAAGCTTTTAAAGCCTTACTAAGTAATGCCTCACATCGACAATTTCAATGAGATCCTGGGCAAATGATGTAATCATCGCCGATAAAATCACTGACTTATACAAAATCTTGAACATCTTAAGCAATACTCATCAATCAGTTGAATTAATAACTGAAGGAGATGATAGGATGGAATCCTACAAGGATCAATCTACCGTAAGCTTAATTGTCAATAACAGCAGAAAAGCTATCAAAGTTTTGCCGTAAAGAGTAGAAAAAGAAATCTCAAAGCCTTTGTCGTGGCGAAAGTCAAACGTATATGCACAGAAGACACATCGAATAAAGAATTGTAATCCTTAAGAAAGCCTCTAATCACAGGTGGTTATCCACCCTGCTTCATCGATAAATATCTAAAGAGAAGCCCAATATTCATAAAAACCTGGATGTGACAGGGAAACGATTAATTGCCAATCGGGAATTCAAGAGAGATGAAGTTAAGAGGTCTTTTACAGTCACTTGCCAACAGCAGTTCAAAGACCGTTCTTTGCTGCATCTCTTCGCCTCACCTAATCTTCAGATGTTTTTATCCACCAAAGCACTAAAGAAAAGATCCGACTATTACTAACTTCACTGTGTATTTATCGACTCACCAGCTCCTATGAAGCTAAGTAAATAGGCCGAACCAGCACGGCATTGTCTACACATGGCCATGAACACTTGACAGCATTGGTAGAGAAACGAAAATCTGGAACAGTCGACAGTGGAGTTCTGGGGCGCATTATCACTTTCAATCATGAAGCTTCAACAGAGACTATTTTCAGCGTCATATACAAATTACCACCAGTCTATCTGAATGGATTTCACCTACATCTTCTTCGTGCAGCCAGAGCCTTAGCAATCCATACACAGGAACCTCAACTTCATGTTCAGAAACATTTCATCCAGTTTCGTATGCTTAAGTGGACTAAGTACTTGTTGTACTTCTCCTTACTTCAGTTTCTTCTTTGCTTTCCTGAGGGACTGTGCAATAATCTCCATGTACTTCGTTTTATTTTATTTGTGCAACCCGCAATTTCAGCCTTCTCTTCCTTTGTCTTTTGTCAACTACTTCCAAACAGTTATTCACGATTTAACTAACTAGTTGTAAATCTCCTTGATTATGTAGGAGTATAATAAGTTTTTCAAACGCTGTTATTTCTCATGCACTTTGATTCGCCTTGTTGCCAACTGATAATAATTTCTGAGCACAGTTGTCAATCTACATTGCATACATAAATACCCCCAAATAATTGTGCAGCTTTGAAGTGAAGTTATGATAAGCGATCTCATTAGGTTTCCATCTCCTCCACATACGTACGATCTCCTATATGTCACCCTTAGAGGACTAGTGCGTCTTCCTCCATTCTGATTCTATCCAACTTTCTGCCTGGATAGCGATGTCATCCAACGATTCATTCATCTCAATTTTCTCCCATATATTTTTCAAGCAATATATTCCTCATAGGTTTGCTCCCAGAGCTTCCTGTTGCTAATTTTCAACCTATAGCATGGAGAGAAGGCAGCTGTTGATACAAGTCTGCAGCTGACTGTTGAAAGTCCCCTTCATGACTGTCTGTTCAAGTTCCTGACCCATGTAGGTGAACTGATCTGACACTGATGTTGAAAATCCAAATTTTGTCTTTTTTAAGGCTGAATGTAGAAGATTTACAAACTGATTTCAGTATGACATAGGTCTATCTTGCCTTTCAAGTTCTGGTTTCGTCATCTTCATCCACGCCGACTGCCTGTAGTTGAAGCGGTGATTTCTACAATAAGTCAAGGAAGTGACATCATTCAAATTTCTCCAGTTGATAATAATAATAATTGCTTGTTCTTGTTAGCTGATTATCTTTATCACCTCTATCTTCTCCATATTCATTTGGAGTCCTGTCTTCACTGTTTCTTCAGCGAGTTTTTCAGCTTTCTCATGCAAGTCTGCGATACTCAAGCGTTGATAGCCTGAAATGACAAGTAACAACAAAAACAAACTCTGTATGATAGAGAAGATTTGTAGCTCAGGTGGATGATTTTGATGTGGTTTTGTTCTCTGAGCTGGATGGTTAGTTTGCGAAGCTTTCATCACCTTACTGGGTGACATCTTCAGCGCATACTTCAATCTGTTGAAGTGAGCTTTTAGATTTCTCCACGAGTTTATTAATCATCTCTCCTGGTGACCTTGGATGTGATTAGTTGTTTGTGTGCGTTTTCACATCTTCTAGGTTACTTGTTTTGGAACTGATTGTTTCTTTGACTTGAACTTTGACCCTTTGTGTGTGAAGTTTCTTTCTTATTGGTTGATAAATTTTGTCTATCTCGATGTGTCTATTGATTGATGATTCACTGGAATACCAGCCAAGCTTCTAAAAATTCTCCAGCATTCTTGGTGTTTCCTCTGTCTAGTATTTGAACGTTGTCCCAGTCGAATTGATATCCGTGGTTGTCTGTGTGTAGTGATATGAGGGAGAATTTTTAGAAGCTTGGCTGGTATTCCAGTGAATCATCAATCGATAGACACATCGAGATAGACAAAATTTATCAACCAATAAGAAAGAAACTTCACACACAAAGGGTCAAAGTTCAAGTCAAAGAAACAATCAGTTCCAATACAAGTAACCTAGAAGATGTGAAAACACACAAAAACAACTAATCACATCCAAGGTCACCAGGAGAGATGATTAATAAACTCGTGGAGAAATCTAAAAGCTCACTTCAACAGATTGAAGTATGCGCTGAAGATGTCACCCAGTAAGGTGATGAAAGCTTCGCAAACTAACCATCCAGCTCAGAGAACAAAACCACATCAAAAACAAACTCTGTCTACGATCTAATCAAGAACCTTTCAACCAACAAAAATATGCAGGATGAAATGATGATGAATTGGACATACACTCAGGAGACCTTTGTATTACTACATATTAGAGTGATGGTGAATTAAGCTCCAATAAATTGAAGTCATTTGAACATTCGAGGATTATATGGCGCGAACCGCGTGATCACTGATCCAGCGAAAAACACCTGCAGAGGACAGAGGGAAGTCGTTCCATTCGGAAGTCGAAGGAATAATTACAATAAAATGCATGTGTTTATATTCAAACTACTACGTAACTTAGTTTTGAAGTTCACAGGCATCCAACAACAAATGTTTATTTCAGCAGGTATGATACTTAGTTGACACACTTCAAGGTCTTAATCCTAGAAAGTTATTCAATTTACCGTGATCAGTCACTTAGTCCATTACACAGCTATATTAGAGTAGAGATAATGATTGTGTATTTAGCAAAATCATATATATATATATATATATATATATATATATATATATATATATATATATATATATATATATAAATGACAAACCTGCGAATGAAAGTTATTCTACCTACCAGTGTTGACACCTAATCGCTTGTTTTCCGCATCATTTGTACTGGTGCTAATGGATGCTGTAAAATGCATTAACTAATTATTCCAATATTTAGGCTAGATGTCATTTGTGTCATCTGAGAGATTTAATCCAGTGTGAGGTAAATCTCTGACAAGTGAATATGATCAACAAACAAGAAAATGCTCAACCTATGCTTGGCATTACACTGATCAGTATTTTAATTCCATATTAATGCATTTTTGGATGATTTGTCACACAGCAAGTGAAACAGTATTATTAATTGGATCACAAAGTGTCGAATACAGTTGTTTTGACAGTAACTATGCAACCTGGAAACTTAACTTTTTTGTATTAGGGATAGTAGAAATTTCATGATGTCCGTGAACTGTGCCGAATCACTCGCATAGCACATATTCTCAGCTGATTTAATAAAATGAAACTACAGTTATCAATTTTTCCCTCCACTGTGTTGCACTCAATTTTACGACTGTCTTCTTATTCTACTTTATTGCATCACCTATTATTATTGTGCCCTTTAATTCCAAGAGCAACATTGGGGTTCAGGTGTACGTCTCCATTGCGTCTGGGTCTCCGCCAACGTTTTCAGCTGGCTTCACATCTACCCAAATGCCTTTATATTGGTGATCAGCTAGCCGCTTACACTAGAGAGGTGGCCTGGCGTATGATGTGTCTTGATAGTGTGTTTTCTCAGAGTATGGCCAATCCACCTCTATCTTCTCCTGCGTAGTTTTTGCACAATCAGTTCCTATTGGGTCGGCCCGCTCCCAAAGATCCCTGTTGCTGATTTTTTCTGTCCGGCCATCTAATCTTGAGGAGTATTGAGCGCAAACTGCCGTTGATGAAAGTCTATGGTATTTTCGAAGTATCCTTTGTGATGTGCCAGGTCTTTGATCCCTATAGTTACTAGCACTGACTTCACATTGGAGTCGAAAATCTGAATCTTTTTCTTTCCATGCTGAATGCTGTTGATCTCCACACAAACTTGAGAGAAAATGAAAGCTTCTTTTGCTTTCCCGATCCTCGCTACTTTGATTTCCTCATCAGTTACTTCCGCCTGTAGTTGCAACAATGCTTTTCAGGTAGGTAGGTAGGTTGGTTCGTAGGTGGGTAGGTAGGTGAAGGAGGTTACTACTTTCGAATTCCTCCTATTTATGCTGATTGTTGTTCGTTGGTGTTGTTGCTGTCACTGTTGTCCAAGAATCTTCATCATCTACCTCTGTCTTTTCTATGCGCACCTGAAGTCCAATCTTATCTGGATGCTTCTTTTGCTTACTTGTTGCTTTTCCCCTGCATATCTTCCAGTTTTCCATAAATCGAACATATATTATCGACGAAGTCGAGATCCTGCAAGTTTTTTGCATGGGTCCATTTTATGCCTGTCTCTTCGTCGCCCGCTGTCTGTCACATTGTGCCTATTTCACAGCTGCGTGTAACTGCACTTAATGCCATGCCTGAGCTATTTTCTAGACTATCTATCTAATTAGAGTCAAATAATCAATATTAAGCTGTGTTCCTGTGATCCCCTAAACCGAATAACCCCATTTTTTCACTACGACCTACTCATTTGACCTGACATTCATTATAGTGTATTAGAAAAACTAAATTATTTTATTCATTGAGCCCTACAGCATCCTTTCCTTCACCTACCTGGGAAGCATCGTCTCAACTACAGGCGGAACTGACGAGGATATCAAAGCCAGAATCGGAAAAGCAAGACAAGCTTTCATTACTCTCAAATCTGTGTGGAGGTCAACAGCACTCAGCATCAAAAATAAGATCCAGATTTTCAACTCCAATGTAAAGTCAGTGCTACTCTACGGATCGGAGACTTGCACTGAGCGTCATAAAGAGCATCTCAAACAAACTTCAGACCTTCATTAACAGCTGTCTTCGTTCAATACTCAAGATCAGATGGCCAGAAGAGATCAGCAACAGGGATCTCTGGCAATGAGCGAACCAATAAGGAACCGATTGTGAAACAAATAGGGAGGAAGAAATGGAGATGGATTGGCTGGGCATACTCTGAGGAAACCATCAAGTGACATCACTAGACAAGCCATCGCTCGAGTGGAACCCGAAAGGGAGGCGGCGAGTTGGTCGTCAGCGCAAGGGTGACTTGGAGGAGTTCATATGAAGAGGAAATGAAAGCGTGTGGGCAGACTTGGAGCGGGGTGAAAAAGTTGGCAGAAAACCGAAGGCAATGGAGACGCGTGGCTGAAGCCGTATGTTCCACTAGGAACTAAAGGATACAATAATAAATAACAATACAGCATCCTTTGATGTAAATAACTTCTCATTTTGTAAACACAGTTCACGAAGGAGGCTTTTTTCAGCAAATTCTTTCTTTTCATCTATTCAGTCTCATTTTTTCGCAATCTTTTGTCATAATAAAGAATAGCATTACTATTTATTTGGGTTCTGTGTCGAACTTTGGACTTCAACAGAACACCGTCATTTCACTCTATCCATTGCAATACTTTTAGGCTGACTCCATTGTTCTCCAAGAGCATCCATGTCTTCCCACAAAAACATCTTTTATGTCACAGGCAAAACCACTCTCAACTCTTCATTTTCCACTAGATTCCTCTTAAGTATCGACCTAGGGCGTGATGTAACCGAATGACCTCTTTAGTGTGTGTGTGTGTGTATAATCTATCTCGATTTCCTACCGCATACTTTTGTGAAGACAAGTTCTTACTTGTTTCATCCCATTACCGAAGTTCCTGTTTCTCATCTTGTTGAAGAAAGCCTGCAGCAGTTCGTTAGAAATGCTTCAGGTGACTGGTGCGCTAGGTATCTAAATTATACGGAATCATTGAATTGACATTAGTGTTTGGTTCAATTTATGTCAGTCTTCTGATTCCATCCCAATCAATAATATCATCGTGAATAATAAGAAGTCTGATCTTACTCCTGACTTTGAGTAAAACGCCCTGCTGAGGACTTCATAGTGTATCACTTCGTATGTGGTAACGCCATATAAGTGTGGTACTTTGTAGCGATTAAAGAACTGTAAAATTAATTCACATGTTCTGTTGATTGACGATGCATAGCGTTGCGATTTGATCTGCTAACGAGTTACTCTTCATGAATCCACCTTGTTTCAGAATCAGTCTTGCATCCACAACATTATCTAGTCTCTTGAGTATGATGAGACTTAACAAGTTGCTCAGAGTGGAGAAGAGCATAATACCGCACTAGTTCGTATCAGACGTTTTTGACGCCCTACTTTGGAAGTTTGACAGTCGCCTGAACTTTCTCTCTCATATCAACGCATACAATTTAATTACGTGTATTAAAGTTACTTAATAAAATAAATTATTCAACGAGTGAGTTGTATTCAGGATGAGAAGAAATATACATGTGATATTACGTGAAAGCTTCAAAAGACGCAGAAGAACTAGAAAAGAAACATTCGTGCATAAAATGTCTACCTAAGACTAAGCAACACCTCTTCCATGTATTCTTTGCTAGTTTAAAAGATTGTCTTTAGAAATAATGAAAAAGGTTTGTGTTAGGAAGAGACAAAATACACGCAATTATCAAGTTATTATCATGTCGTTGACATGCATTTGTTTGTGCTTTCTGATTGGACGCTTGCACAATTCTAATTCTCAACCGGATTGGTTGATTTCCAGCCTACCTTATTTTTGTATAAATACAGTCACTTTTGTCATAAATAAATGATTCTGGTTTTAAGGCTGATTATCGCGTATTCTGCTTTACCAGTTAAGTGGGCACTGGTGAGTAGTTAAGCAGTTACCTCGTGACAAAACATCTAGCATCATAACAGTTTGTATAAATCGAAGAAACTGTCTTCCCTTTAATTCCATCGTTATTTTTGTTTTTCAAGAAAGTTGTAATCACGCAATCATCAAAATGTTCGTTTTTTTCAGCGAAACAAAGAAACACCTTTTTTAGTTAGTTTATTTTACATTTTTTGGTTTTATTTATCATCTTATAACTCTATGAGTCTGCTCTCCAACTGTTATCGTAATAATTTCATTGTGTATAACATCGTGGTTGTAGACAGATTGAAGGAACAAAGCCAATACAACTCAGTGATGGAGTTGTACACCTATGCGGAGACAAAATGTAACTTGATTATAGTCACTTTTAAATAACGGGGGTCGTGATTCCACTTAGGAATCGACTTGTTACCAGGGAATAGTCTTATGGACTTAGAATATGCAGATGACATAGTCCTGTTAGGGGAGGATGCTGACAAAATGCAGAGTCTTCTGAACACCTTGAGCAGCAATCTTCGTATGTTTGGCATGCGATTCGCCCCTACAAAATGCAAGATGCTGCTACAGGACTGGACTACGTCAACCCCTAACTTAGTGATAGGGAGTGAAGTGATAGAACATGTTGACCACTTCACCCATTTGGGAAGTTCTTTCAGCACCAACGGACTGATTGGCGATGAAATATCAGCACGGATCCAAAATGCTCGAGCTGCTATCGCTGACTTACACCATCTCTGGCGTAGGCGTGACATCCGGCTATCAACCAAGGGACGTGTGTACTGCACAGCAGTCCACTACGTCTTTCTCTATGGCTCTGAAACATGGCCAATACGAGTTGAAAACATGAAAAGGTTGACTGCTGTTTTCGACCATAGATGTCTGCCATCTCTGTCTCACGTTAGGTGGTTTAATAAGGTAAGTAATGTTGACCTTAGACGTAGAGTGTTGGGCAAACAGGGAAAATCAATCGACGAGGCTATAAAGTTACATAGACTAAGATGGCTAGGTCATGTGGTGCGCATGCCTAACCACCGCCTCCCCCGACGGGCATTACTAGCTGATATAGGTTCAGGTTGGAAAAGAGTAAGTGGTGGCCAAACAAAAACATGGCCTCATCAATCCATGAAATCCTTGACAGTTAAACTGAGTCAGGTAGGGAGATGCAGACTTCCGGGTTGGGGCCCTCGGGACTCTAGGAATCAATGGCTAAAGACAGTAGGTGACATGGCTCAAAATCGTTGTCATAGCCAGCGCAGATGTATTCAGTCTCTGTAATTTTTCATATTCCTTTCAACCATTACCCATTCTGTTTCACTCTTATACTTGTCAAACTCTATTGATTCTCTTCACTCATCTTCTTGTCTACCTCTGTGTGCTATTTGGAACGTGGCAACTCGAACTGCTGCACTTCGGTGCCAAGTTCTATGTTGAATCCAGACAGACAGACATGATTCCACTGTCGGTTTTCCATCTGTTAATTGATATGAGGTGACCTGTGGTCTCTGGCAACTATACAGTGATTTCAGATATTTAAAGGCAATGAACAGGAAGGTCTGCAGCCAGTCTTCTTGCTTGTTGTCACTTATCAACTACCTTCGGCCCATTGGTTTCTATCCTGAGATCCAAACCCGCACCACCCAGTCAGTGATGTCTTATCTTTCGCTTTGATCGTTTCCATCACAGTTCAAACAGTTGAATATTTTGTGAAAAATTGTGCGTACACGTAACATAATTTTCATGCACGTTTGAAATGACTGCTCTCAGATGCTTTGTTAGCCATGGACTGACTTTCGTTTTTACCACCTTCTCTAAATTTTAGGATCTCACTGGACATTTATTCTCTGAATCTGTCAGAAAGAACAGGCTTTCTTCCCAGGTGTAATCTTTCGCCCATACTTCAAGCAAAAGGCGTTCATTGTTGGGCTGTAGCACAACGCTATCGTTGGCTATTTGAGTCGCTATTTATTAGCGTTATCTAACGTTAAAAGTACTGAGAGTTTTACAATATATTTCTAAGGAAAAGCATATCTCAAGGATTACGATAAACGAAACAATAAAAGTGATCCCAGCGATGAAATTCAATATGAATTTCCAGTTCAGAAAATATTCACCAAGGCGTTAAAACATGTCAAAAATATCAAGTAATATATGAATTTTATCATAAAATGACATCGTAAGAGAACCAGTGAAAAATCCTGAAATAGTGCACAGTTGTTTCGTCCTAGTTCGGGACTCCCCACCAGTACTCAACTTCTGATGTTTAAATCCAGGATCTTCTGGTTACAAGACAACTTCTTAGATCATTAAGCCACTGAAACCCAATCCAATGTACAGTGTATGAATTTCAACTACTACAAATTCATGATCTAGATCAACCACTAGCTAATATCATCGGTGAGTACTTGAGCTCATACCTTCCCCGCTGTACTCCATTTTGTAACCAGAAGGTCATTGGTTCAAATTTCATTAAGTGCGTACTATTGAAGAGCCCTAAAATATGACGAAACACCTGTTCAGCACTCGCTGCAGGTTTTCCACTGATCCTCTAACCGATGTCACTTCATGATAAAATCCTGAAAGCAATCAATAAAATCCCTGCAAACCAACATTTGAATACCATTCGAATTCAGAAACTGATGAACAGGAGTAGCGTATTTTTCATAGGAAACTGTTGGTGCTAGAAATTTATTGCTAAGTACTAGATGACTTTCCAGTGGGCTGTAGACTATTATGAACAATTCTCTTCTCTAACTCCGTACAGAAGATAGGTGGTGGGAAACAGTCATCAGCAACATCCTGTCAGGTAGATGTGTTGCATAAAATAGAGATTGACTGGGAATATGCTAAGGGTACTAGTGATGGACGTCATACACCAGGCCATCGTTCATGCGTAACGCGAATGAGAAAAGATGCGTTTAGCGTGAGTTCAATAGTGACAAGGAGAAGATCGTGTTATTAAGAGAAGATGAAAGTCTATAGGCAGTACTAACCCTTTAACTTTCCGAACCTTTCCCCAGACATCATAAATCTGACTCATGACAATGCAGAAAAACTATCGTTATTCTTTCAAATTTATCTAATGTGGTTAATAAATCTGATAAAACGTTTTATGTTACATATCACTGGTAAGATAAAACTCTCAGCCAGGAGGCAGAAGGAGAACCTTTCACTACCTGGAAATTTTAATTTACAAAAAACTTTATACAATTTTTCTTCTGTAACTACGTCATTTTATTCCTCTATGCCTGATGTTGTGTCTAGAAACTTTTATTATTTCATTTTAATTATACTCACCTTAGTCCTTTTTATACTGTTCTACAGAAAAGATATTTCTGCAATCCCCCTTTCTTATTGTGATTGGTAACAAGATTTAATTATGAGCTGACATTGGTCATGCACACTGCAAGACAATTACTATTTACTTTATTTTATTTTATTTTTTTAGTTTTGATTACAGCTTGATTCCACACTGTATTTTTGGTACAAGTATGGAATTTTCAGCGTGAATATCGGTAGCCTAAATTTCGCAAGCCAACTATAGATATCAGGTGTGCGTCGGCGTGAAGTTCGAACCCCGGACCATGTGCATGGTCAATTCTCGAGCATTTGATGAACTCAAGCCACGTAGCTCAATCAGAGTCGTCTATCAAGATCATCCACATGGTGAGGCCAAATGGTACAAAGGGCGTAAGGTTTCAGCTTTTGTGTATGGTATAGACACTGGCAATTCGTCAATACAACACTGAACTCTGTATATAGAAAAGCGTTTGTCCAGTCTCTTATTCTACCTTGGTCTTAACCTCTTCAACTAATCGTTCCCTGTAAAACATTTTTGGTTTTTTCTTTTTTAATTTTGTTTTTAGTTTGCTTTTGCTTTAATAATTAATTCATTTTTATCACTCTCATATGCTCCTCTTGCATATTTTCACACCCTCTTCGCACTTGTTAAATTGATACTCAGATACCAACTTTATTCTCACTCAATAGCAATTTTAACTTTCAAGTATTGGTTTTTGTAGGGATTTTGTTTGATTGCATGGAGGATTTAATCATGAGCTGACATCAGTTAGAGAACCACTGGAAAACCTGGGAGTACTGGACAGCCGTTTCGTCCTAGTTTGGGACTCCTCATCAGTACGCACCCACCGGGATTCGAACCCAGGAGGTCGAAGATGAGGCAGTAACTCATCGAAGAAGACATTGCGAAGTGGTCGCGCTATGTCGTGAATTGGCAGAAGTTAGAATTCAAGGACCATTGGATCGGGTCCCAGTGGCTCAATGGTCTACGAGCTCGCCTTGTAACCAGAAGGTCCTGGGTTCGAATCCCGGTGGGTGCGTACTGCTGAGGAGTCCCAAACTAGGACGAAACGGCTGTCCAGTACTCCCAGGTTTTCCAGTGGTTCTCTAACTGATGTCAGCTCATGATTAAATCCTCCATGCAATTTTAACTTTATCAAATTTCTATCTTTGTGCCGTTGAGTACCACGTAATTTACAACTTTTAGATTTCACTGCTAAAGTCACTTCCGAGTTATTATATCAACTATGTCACTACCTATTACTCAATAATAGACTACTGTATATATTTTTGTAAGTTTAAATACGACTGTACAGCCTCTGAAGATGATTTTGTCGATAAAGAAAATTTTCTCTGCTGAATGCGTCTTTTATTTTCAGTGGTTCTCTAACTAATTTCAGATCATGATGAAATCCTGTAACTAATCAGTCAAATCCCCACAAACTAATACTTGAATATCGATGACATGCTCACTGGCGGCTAGACATATTCAGGTAAGTAGGGGTTCCAGTGGAAGGTCATGACTAGTAGGGTGCAGCAGGTCGGGTATGAGGACAAATACTCGCTGGAGACATTGACTAGTGGTCGCGCTATGCTGTGAATTGGCAGAAACTAGAATTTATGGACTAGTCTCATTTGATCACGTCAAAGTAGCTTAGTGACTGTCTATGAGCTCGCCTTGTAACCAGTAGGTGCTGGGTTCATACTTTGATGGAAGCGTGCTTATGAAGAGTCCCGAACTAGAAGTAAACAGATGTTCAGTACTCCCCGCAAATTTTTCCAGTAGTTCTCTGATGGATGTCAGCTCACAATGAAAACCTGTGATTATACAATTTCTAGTTAAACTGAGAACAAACACTTTTTAAGATTGTTTCTTTTTTCAAGGATAATACACGTCTAATTATCCTTGAAATCATCAATTCTTTTAACTCTTTAATAACTTTCATCATTTAAGATTTATGTTACTCTCTCTTATCAGTTACTGTGTATTTCTGTACTTTCAGTATTGCAGTCAACTGCGGATAAATCGGGAAAAAATAATTAATGAGCTCATGTTATCTTGCCACACATTCATCATTATTACTTTGTTCAAGTTAAATCATGAAACGAATCGGACATCATGATTTTCTCTTCCTATCGCTCGTTGAACGCTGAATGCTAAAGATCGTTTAGGCTTCCTTATTCATTGTTAAATGAATACATATTCCTAGGTGGTTGAAGACAACTGGCGGGTTTCGTGCTTATTAGAAATCGTCAGCAAAGATTGTCTAACACCTCGAAAATAAATGCTTTACCCTAGAAATAGCGTCAACTATTGCTGAAGTCAGAGAGGTGACCGCTTAACTGCTGGAGCCTGTTTCTGATCACCTGTAGGGCTGCGACTGATAAGTTGTTTCATCATTATGGTGTAATCATAAACGGTTGTAATGTGGAACAACGGGCTGATGTCAGTTTCGGAAGCCCAGAAAACCTGGAAGTAGTGAATAACTGTTTCGTCCAAGTTTGTGACTCTTCAGTGGTTCGTAACCACGAATCCAACGGGGATTCCGATTCAGTAAGTGAATGGTCAATGAAGTCACTCTGAAACCTGAAGATAACCGTTTCGATCCTTGGTGGAATCATTGGTGTGTACAGATTAGAAATCTTAAACTGAGACGAACCGGATATCTAGTATGTAACGGAAAAACTGTCTAGAAAATCCATCTTGAGCAAAATCATCGGAACATTTACGCTTATTTGGATGTTTCAACTAACCTTGTCATCGTTATCCGTTATTTTTTTTCCTTCACGTTCCCCAGTGGAACATAGGGCTTCATGCTAGTGGCTTGAAGTTTCTGTAGCAGCGTTCATTTTACAGGAAAGGGTTGCTTGCTTCATGCCCAACCTTTCCTCTTTACCAGCATTATTTCTGGTTCAGCGAGGTAAAGAAGTACATCGGCCGGGGATCGAACCCCGGATCATGTGCATGGTCGGTGAGCGTCCTAACCGCTATACCACCAACTCACAAGTGGCCCTAAAAAGGACCTTGATTCGTACTCATGTGGACCACTCACTGGTCACAAAACATCGACACACACACATGCTGAGAAAAGTCACCACCAAAACTGTACAAAATACGACCTTGGTGTTTTAATGCACACGCAACATCCATGGCCGTCACAGTCTTCCACTCTGCATGCTCCGTGTTAGTCACAGCTTCACGAATCACATTCTCCAAGAACACCTTGAGAACACTACGAGTCTCTTCGTAGATCGAACCGGAGATAAGCTTCACACGACCACGACGAGTGTGACGGCGTATAGCTGGCTTGCTCATGCCTTGGATGTTGTCACGCAGGACTTTGCAATTTCTCTTCGCTCCTCCTTTTTTCAATCCCTTACCGCCATTACCACGATCAAACATAATTCAAGAGGACTACTTGACGAGAACCGACACGAGTTAGTTTTGGTTACAACAGAGTACCACTTTTCCCTAGCTCTCGAGCTGATATCCATCACTAATGAAATTTGTAATTAATCATATCCTCACGAACTAGCAACGCCCGAAACAAAACCATTCAAATGGATTTTTCCACGTGAAATCACAGCTATCGTCGAAACTTACACGCAAATTGGTAAGAAGAATAGTGCTTTTATTTCTTTTTTATATTTTGAATTATTTTTTTTGTCTGGAAGACCACTTCAAAATTTATTTTAAGCCGAAATTCTCATTTTGTTAGCCTTTTCCACAAACTATAATCTTTGAAAAAGGTAATCAAAGATGTGGCAAGCGTATACATATTCATTCATTAAATAAATCTGAAAGCAGTCCGTTGACGTCACGCCCTATCAGGTAAACATAACTATTTCTATCCATCTATCTGTCTAATGACACTATTTCATTTCTCCTCAATACGGATATTAATCCCTGGGGAATAGAAGCCAGACAAGTCTCTTATGGTAGGTTAAATTAACTGTGGAAAGAAAAAACAAACAACAGCTTGATTATCCCTACCTACCTGAGATAGTCTGCCTTAAGCAAAATACAATAGTCGTTTTGAAAACAGACTGTGTATTATTTATATATATTGTGCTTGATATTTTTTCTTTTGATACCAGAAAAAAGCTTTACTACAAGCTGTTTAAAAACTATGAGGCATTTTACAATTTAATATACTTCGCTTGTGAATACGATTGCATCATATGATCCTATACTTTGAGCTGTCTGACAGATATCCCTACAAAATTAGGAGATTTAGAGTTTTCCATAGAAAATTTTAACTACACTGGTCTATTTCAAACACCTGAATAAACCCTTCCTCTATGGACTTGATTTTTCGTGCTTGAGAATATCTTCCAGCTTGGCCAAGTAAAGGTGTAGTAAAAGCCATTAACACTTCGATATTAGAACATCTGGTTCAAACTGGACACAAAATCAGTCAGCATTGAAGAATCCCTCTAGATATGTTAGAGAAGATTTGAGGCTCAGGTGGATGATTTTGATGTGGTTGTGTTCTCTGAGCTGGATAGTTAATTTGAAAAGCTTTCATCGCCCCCTACCAGGCGACATCTTCAATTTGAATTGAAGTGAGCCTTCAGATTCCTCCACAAGTTTATTAATCATCTCCCCTGATGGTGAACTTGAACGTGATTGCTTGTTTTGTGCGTTTCACACTTTCGAGCTTACTTGTATTATAACTGATTGTTTCTTTGACTTGAAGTTTCACCCTTTGTGTATGAGGTTTCTTTCTTATCGGTTGATAAATTTCGTCTATCTCGGTGCGTCTATTGATCGATGATCCGCTGGAGTGCCAAGCTTCTAAAAATTCTCTAGCATTCAGAGGAAACGACAAGAATGCTAGAGAATTTTTAGAAGCTTGGCACTCCAGCGGATCATCGATCAATAGACGCATCGAGATAGACGGAATTTATCAACCGGTAAGAAAGAAACCTCATACACAAAGGGTGAAACTTCAAGTCAAAGAAACAATCAGTTCCAATTGCAATACAAGTAACCTAGAGGATATGAAAACACACAAAACAAGCAATCACGTCCAAGATAACCTGGAGAGTTGAATAATAAACTCGTGAAAAAATCTAAAGGCTCACTTCAAATTGAAGTATTCGCTGAAGATGTCGCCTAGTGTTGGGGCGATAAAAGCTTTGCAAATTAACTATCCAGCTCAGAGAACACAAACACATCAAAAAGAATCCTTCTCTATCATCTGGTGGGTATCAAATAAATCGCTGAAAATATCGAGGTACCGCATACTCCAAACAACAGCGGCTATCGCAATTCGTGGGAAACAACTAGTGCAAAAGAAGCAAGTCCAGCCACTACTACTGCCCTAGCCATCTCACGGTGGAGACCATAAATTCATGAATTCGTACAACTACCTTTCCTAATTTGTCTGTCTGATATTCAGCGTGTATTGTTATGTTGATGATATTGAACTGTAATCTGTTAATATTATTTTTCCGATCCTATTTAAACATAATTGTTGTTCATAACACAAATTCATTCATTGTCATGGATATATATATAGCTGCATAACCTGATGATAAAGTTATCAAAATGAGTATTCTTTGTTCAGTAACCATTCTTTTGAAAGTTATTTAAGAAGCGGTTAATGTAGCCCAGTGGAGTTTCTTAGTTTCAGATACGATTACGAAGTGATCCGTAGTGATGGACAGCTGTACCTTCATTACTCAGTACGGTTTATCAGCATTCACTCACCTGGGTTCAAACCCTCACAAAGGAACATTTGAAAATTAACCTGACGACAATATATAAAGAATGAGGTCGCCTGGAGTTCTAGTGAGGCGTCGTGGTCGGCAGTCTTTACTAGGTCAGGTGTGAGGACCAATAGCCGTCGATGAAACTGGTTAGTAATTGTGCTAAAAGCACTAAAAGGTAGAGGTTTGAAGTCATAGGTTATTGAATTAGGTCTCTAGTGGCCAAATGTTGTGCGAGCCCTCTTTATAACCAAAAGGACTTGAGTTTAAACCTCAGTGGATGGGTATCACTAAATAGTCACAAGCTATGACGAAATAGCTGACTTTCAGTACTCCTTAGTTTTCAGTGGTTCTCCAGCTGACAACGGCCCACGATGAAACATGAATTCATTAGTGTATGATTCACGTTTCAATGGGAACTTCTTTTAGTTGACAATTCCCGTAGGATAGAACTACTAACCACCAGTGACCGTCGCAGTCAGAAAAGCTGTAGCTCAGATGAATGATTTGTAATTAGTAGTGTTCTCTGAGCTGGTTGGTTTAGTTGCAGAGCTTTCGTTTTCATACTAAAAAATTGCTCTGAACATGCTGTCCAGAAGGAAGACGAATGTTCCGCAGCTAAACCAACCAGCTAGGAGAACACTACTAATCACAGATTGAGCATCTTTTCACCAATGGCCTCTCTATCAAAAAGAACTCTTTCTTCAAAGTGATGTACAAAGTGAGATGTAACCTGATTAAGACGAATGAATTTCGCCATCTTTGTACTGCTGAAGCCCTAGCTATGCCACATGAAGAAACCGAAGCTGTATATACGAAAGGAAATCATTCATCTGCCTCTGTTATCAAAATAAGGACCGTGTTTTTTTCAACCTATTTTATTTATTTTATTTCCACTACCCTTTCTGGCTCATCTATCCCCCCTTTCCTCGAACTCTTGGGTAAGATTTTGTCTTTATTTCTATGTGCACTTTGATTACAACTCAATTATGAAATCATTCACCTTACGATGTAATTCTAACGCCCTTATTCAACTCCTCATATGTATTGAATAATATAATCAGCTATTCAGGATTTCATCATGAACTAACATCAATTAATGAACCACTGGACAAATACTCGTTAATCACATTCTCTAGTACTCGCGCCACATAGTCAATTGGCAGGATCTGGAATTCATGCACTGCACAGTGAATCAGGTTCAAGTGGCTAAATGGTTATCTATGAGCTCGCTTTGTAACCAGAACATCTTGGGTTCAATTCTGGTGGAAGTGTACTGCTGAAGAGTCTCTGACTAAGACGGAGCAAACAACTGTCCAGTACTCCCTGCAGGTCTTCCAATGGTTCTCTAACTGATCTCAACTCCCGAAGAAATCATGTAACCAATCCAAATTTCATTTTTATGAGTGATTTGCGTTTAATATTCCTTCAGATTTGAATGAGAGCAGATAGACTGAACAGTAGAGAAAATCATACTTCGTATTTGGCTTTCCTCTATCTTATCTTTTCATTCTTCATAGAATGATTGAGTTATTTGAATCAACCCAAAATATTTTTATGAATAATTCAAAAATCACGTTAATGAAATCCAGGCTGGAATTGACAGTTGCTATCTATGCTTTTGCTTCAAAATCAATTCGAACACGTAAATAAGTAAAGATAAAATGTTATTTACGTTATTCTACAGTGTTTTGAACACAGTGACAAAACTTGGTAATGTATAAATCATATTTAGTTTCTCATCAACATCTGACTTCATTGCCTGGATATTGAAGACGAGATAGCCGGTTGAAAAGGACAAGCAACAAACAAAACTCTGTCGGCGAGCCAATAAAGGGATACTGAACAAAGAGTACTCTTTTCGATAACCTCTTCATCATCAGGCTCTATAGTTATATATACACTATAGTGAATGAATGAATTAGTGCTATGAACAACACTAATGTCGTTGTTTAAATAGCATCGAATCAATAATATCAATTGATTACAGTTAAATAGCATCAACATAAAATAAGCTGAATGTCAGATAAATTAGGAAAGATAACAATATTACAAATTCATGAATTTAGGTCTCCATCGAGGGTTGGCCAGGCCGATAGTAGTGGCTGGACATGCTTTTTTCACACCGGTTGATTCAGGCGAATAGCGATAGCCCATGCTGTTAGGAGTGTGCAGTACCTCTATACTTTTAGCAATTTATTTGGTACCCGGTAGATGATAGAGAAAGATTTTTTAGTGCTGGCTGGCTTTGTGTCCGGTTTGGAACAGATGGTCTAATATCCGACTGCTGATGGTTTTTACTACTACTTTCACTTAGCCATACTGGAAAATGTTGCTTTTATGCATCAGCAATATTCGGTTTACATATAAAGGCAATTGTTCCAATCAGGTTCATGGCATTGCTATGAGGAATCCGTTAGGGCTCCTTCTAGCAGATATCTACATGTCGTACACTGAGAGATTATCTGAGGATTTAATCGAACATATGCCTCTCTGTATGCAGCTGTCTCCTTGCATTTCATCTGGTAGAACTAAAAGCAGCTATAGGAGGCTATATGCTAGGACTACCAAGTACAAAAACTCCACGATACCATATCTGACACAGCTGTTATGTGGTGATGAGATATCCGTTAGGTGTGACACGATCAACTTACTGCGGCACTCTAACAAATAGTCCCATTTGCTTTTGTTTTCCTTTCTTCGTTACTATTACACTGTTGTTCTCATCTTCTATTACACACTAATTTTATATTTCATATCCTGTGGTGCATTGTTTAAAATGTAAACGCAACGCTGTTGTTTTTATTTATGTTTTTATTTGTCTTGTTTTTCTGGGTGTTGCTTTTTGATTTTAAAAATCTTATAAAATTTATGAGGTAATTAGATGCAATATATTGTAATGCAAGCTGAAAATTTCATACCTGTACCACAAATACTGTTTGGAATAAAGCTCTTGTTATTAATATTATTATTTACAGAAAATATATGTAGATGATATTGTAATCAAAACTGATAAGACTTGTTCTGCCATCTCTCAATTGAATGAATGAAGTTCATAAAAGCATATCACTTGGGTCAGTAGAAGAGAAAACTAACTGTTTATCTCTCCTAGATATGTGGCTCAGTCAACGTCTTGATGGATCAATAAAACAATCTATTTATAGAAAACCTACAGAAAGGATCTTGATTATCAGTTTTTGTCTTGTTTGATACAAAAGAGTCTTAGTAAGGTGCCTCTTCAGTAGAATCCAACGAATATAATAATAGTAATCTGCTTTATTCCAAAAACAGTACTCATGATACAGCAAGGAATTTTCAGCATTCAGTACAATTTTCAGCATCTAATTTACTCAAAAAAGACAAAAAGTATAAAAACAAACATTACATAATAATAATAAAACGTTGTTGTAGCAGCTACATAGCAAATTACTGTATGCCATACGGAGAAAAATATGCATAAAGTACAAAATTGTAATAATAATAGTTATAACAACTAAAATAAAACAGCAAAGTTATAATTAAACGATAGAAAGTGTGACACCATAAAATTACAGAAAGATGAACAATGAAAGGGTCGATTCACTTTGCTAATTATATAGTAACTTATGTGTTTCACGTCTAACAGAGTCTTCATCACATAAAATATGGGCTAAATAGGGTATTGTAGAATTTCTATACTTAGTGGTTCGAGCATTTAACTTCTTATATTGACTTCTCGTCCTACCTGAATGTGTTCTGAAGACGTACTTGATGAAAAAGAAAGAAAGTTGACACAAACTCTCGTTGATAACAATTATACAGATAAGTTCATCAGGGGGTATAAAGTAGTCGGAACACTTTCCAACTTGCCTCTAAGAAAGATGTGTACATTAAGCTACCCTATATGAGGCATCATACCAGCTTGTAAACTAGACAAAGACTGAACGCTGCTGTTAAAAAGACTTTTTATGCAGCTAATATCATAATAGTTGAGAATGGGAAGTCAGTATATCCATTCATCTAAGCCCTTTTAACATGCGAAAAAGCAGGTCACATCCCACTGTATTTGCCAATTTGAATGTACGTGTGGACACACATACATAGGGAGGACTGACTGATCTCTGCATGTAAAAGTTGGCTTCAGGCCATGTTCCTGAATGGCCCTAGAAGCAAACAGAATCTAAAGAACACAATAATGGTGAGAACTGTTGACCTTTCTCCTCATATGCGGAACATTTTAGATAAAGAGGACATAAAATTGATGTTTACACATATTTTAAACCTATCTATGAAACATGTTTGGAACGCATCCTTAAGTTTGTGGAAGCCCCAGCTGGCAATTAGAAAAGTTTGAACCCCTTTTATACGTTCAGAAATAATTCGTCATCATACCAAATCCTTCCCTGGTAAACTTTGTTTTGATACTAGCCAGGGTTGATGTACTTGAAACTCTTTCATTTGGTTTAGTGATCATTGTTATTTTGACCTTCAATATGTCCTTTTATCTTGACCTAAGACTATTTTCTCACCTCTTAACTCTTTATTAATTTCATATATATTCCTATGACAAATCCGTGTGTGATCAGATTGTTCGAAATGTGCGCGAATATGCAGATTTCACGACTCAGACAAACTACGATGTGGTGAGAGCAGGCTGCTAGCCGATTGGTGGACAATTAATTACGTCAATGTTTGTGTTGTGCGAAAATATGAACAAAACTGATTCAACAACCAATCACAGCAGACTTAGCGTAGGCAGATACAGTTAACATAGAGATGACCTGAAATTCAAGGAACAGTCACAAAGAGATACAAGGTCAACTTTCTGTGAGAAACAACCAATCAGAAGACTGTGTTTGTTTGCTTGAATAAGCTGTAATAATGTACATGAAATATATATAAATACGTGTTGATTTCCTCAATAAACGATCTGTTGCCTGGCCCTTGTCTTCTCTTGTTACATTTTGTGTCGCTGCCTACCAGCAAATGGAAAGCCTATGCCCTGCAGTTTTGATGGAGACATATGGATCTTCGAACAGGACTTCAAGGCTTCTGTGCAGTTGAGTAGCGTTAGAGATCTGTTAGCGATGAGGATGCCACCTGGGACGCTGCTGGGAGGTCGGGAGAAAGCAGCATATGAAAGTGTGAGGCGAAATACTTACGTATGCGCGACAGGGTCAGGCAAACAGCTTTCAAAGTGGGAAGGACCACACTGACCACTTTGAGATGGGGTTACGCAAACACAATCGCAATGGCAATCAAATAGAAACGAGTGAACATCAGCGAGTGCTAAGATTTCAGACAACAAGAAAAACGAACAAACCCTCTAGAACCAAGAAGACCCAACAAACTTCAGTCGCACGTTTTTGACGGGGGGGGCGAGTGTGGTGAGAGCAGGCTGCTAGTCAATTGGTACACAGTTATTTACTTCAATGTTTGTGTCGCAAATATTGGTCGTGCGAAAATATGAACAAGGCTGATTCAACAACCAATCACAGCAGACTTGGCTTAGGCAGATACAGTTAACATATAGATGACCTGACATTCAAGAAACAGTCACAAAGAGATGCCATTGTCTTCTGCTGTTACACATTTTCTTACTGTTCTGTGCAAAACAACTAACTGCCTAAAAACACGCAGAAAAAAGTGGACATCGACTGGACATACAATGAGAAGATCGATGGGTGACATTAAAATACCAGGTAGTAGAACGAAACACAATAAGGAAACTCGATTAGCTAATAAGCCAGTTCAAGTGTGACACGGTGCAGGTCGTGTGTCGATTGAGGGGAAATAAGAGCTTGTGAAAAATAGTGTAGATAGCCTGAAAAGACTTCAGATAACCGAGGGAAAATAAAGATATAATTTAAAAAACACAACATTCAGAGAAATGACCCTTTTCAACGAAATTATTATCGAGCTATATAACTGTATAAATAAATATATATATATATATATATATATGGTTTTTAAGAAATTATATCCCGTGAATAAATTTAAACAAAGGTGTGAATGCATAAAATAATAATAATAGTAGTATGAAATGCAATTAGAGTGTTTGTGATTATAATCATCGTTAAACATCAAATGTCATTTATATATAGCAGTTCATAGGGTGGATAGATGTTGGAAGAGAGTGGAAATTACAGGATTAATAGGCAGATAGAAAAATCTCCATAACATGATGTGAAATTTGATAAGATATAATTTTAATATTACGAAATTATTTTAGATTTATAATGACAAGTGGGATAGGCGAAATAATACCGCAAAACTTCTCAAAATGAGAATAATAATAATAATTAATAATAACAACTGTGTTAATGAGGAAAGTGCACACAGGAAATTCAACAAAGAAAACTTGTCATGCACAACGTCGAAGCATGATTTATGTCTGTCTGGTTACGGCGAAAAATGGAGACAAGCGTGAATTATACGGAGGATGTAACAAGGAGATACACGTTCATACACTACAAAAGCACACAATGAGGTGAAATCACTCTTGAGCCATTTCTAAGGTTGTACGAATCATATGTGAAACCACAGCCTGAAGTACATAATATCGGTGAATCCCTAGTGCTTAGAAGAGACGCGAACTTTCTTGTGAGAATCCAAAGATTGGTGACAAAAGTGGTAGTCAGTTTCCGAAATAAACCGTAAAATGAATGGTTAAAAAGAAATTAGGCCTCTTCAGACTTAGCTCCTATCGGCTTAGGGGGGACATGAATAATGCATTTAGGATTAAAAATTACCAGAATAACCCGAACAAAGAAGTTCTGCCAATAAATGCTTATGGACCGACTTGTGGAAATCCTCGAACGAAAGCTCATCAGAAGGTATTACTGCTAAGTAGCTTCCGTCATCCTCCCGCCATGTCAACATTCCTCAGGCATTCAATCTTAGTCAGTCTTTCTGTCTGAGTAGGAGATTCAGCTCACTGTTCATTGTTGGCCGATTCACCTCTTTTTATTAGTTATCACTTGTATGACAGTTTTCAAGGTGTCGCCTGATCTTTGAATCTGGACAAGTCTTGCTCGGTCCTGCTCCCAGACATTTACACCACATGCTATTTCAGGTAACGGCCAAGACACAAATAAGGAAAATACATACTTTGGGCTTGAATTTATAAATGACCAATGCCTTCACGATTTTTTGAAGTTAAGGATAAAACAAAACTTGGCAAATTAGCTTTAATTTGATAGATGATCTTAAATGCATCATCGAAGTCGGCAGAGTGATAAAAGTCGATCAGGTGTTTTAGAATAGAGCTTCACACACCCTACCTTTCTCCCTAGTAAAACCATGCTGGAATATAGTCTCGTATCCGTGCCTAACCATTCTTTCGCTACTAAAGATGCACAAGGAGGTGGCCAGACAAGGAATCTTATCTTTTACGGATGGTTAAAGTCGTCTGTAGTCTTGCAGCAAAGAACATCTTACTTCCTGATTTGGAGAGATGATTTTTAAGCATATCAGAAGCCTGATCACCTATGACTTCCAAATTCATGAAGATGGTTTTATTCGCGAATGGGTCAATGACTACTTTGGATTGTTTATCTTTTGTGTTTCTGTCAATAAATCCCTTTTGGCAACCTTTTTCTGCTAGTGTGACTTTTATGGACATAAGTTATCAGTCAAAGCAATCAGAACTGCAAATGTTTTTTTCTTAAAGCAGATATATCGCTGAAATCTCATGTTTCATTCAGAACCCAAAAAAATCATAATGTTGATATGATAAATTTTCAAATAACAGTAATAATAATAATTTGGTAAAGAAAGGAAGACGAAATTTGCAGTATAAAATGATATCATCGTTCTATTTCACAGGTTCTCATCAGCTGCAGACTACCTGAAATTACAATGGTTATATAAATGTTAATAACATACTTTAATGTTCGAGTGGTGGTAGAAAAGAGATACTATAAAAATTGACGCATCTAAATGTAAGCATTACAATGTTTTTAGTTTAAGTTTTCATCGTCAATTTATACGCTTTTAAAGTTGAAAAGAGGGGGAGGGGTAAGAGAGAAGACAGAAAAAATTGATTGACAGAACAGTGTTAGCTTTTAGGTTTACATAGCAACTCAAGAAACAAAAACGGTTACAGTCTATGAGATTAAGATTTGTTCAGTGAGTTGAGATCACTGAATTAGATGACTAATCAAAATCAAAATTCTGTTACAAAGGGAGTGAGAGGTTAATCACACTCTCTTTCTGTATGCATAAGTCTGGTTTAAGTCTTTTGATTGCGATTGCTTCGGCAAATCGTAGTAAATTTGCTGTCCTTTGTCTACTTAATATTTTGAAGGACTTAGAAATCTCTACGAGATGTCCGGTATCAATAATGTGTCTGGTAATTGCACTCTGTGAATATCTGCTTCCTTTCAGGCACAGGTTTTTAGGAATATGTTCAGAAAACCGGATAGAAGCCCTTCTTTCTGTCCTTCCAATGTACTTGTTCCCGCAAGTGCACGTGAATTCATAAACGCAGTTGGAAGTAACATCAGCAGGGTATTTATCCAGTTTTGAGTGGATAATAGAATTTTGATTTTGATTAGTCATCTAATTCAGTGATCTCAACTCACTGAACAAATCTTAATCTCATAAACTGTAACCGTTTTGGTTTCTTGAGTTACTATGTGAACCTAAAAGCTAACACTGTTCTGTTAATCAATTTTTTCTGTCTTCTCTCTTACCCCTCCCCCTCTGTTCAACTTTAAAAGCGTATAAATTGATGATGAAAAATTAAACTAAAAACATTGTAATGCTTTCATTTAGATGCGTCAATTTTATAGTATCTCTCTTCTACCACCACTCGAACATTAAAGTATGTTATTATCATCTATATAACCATTGTAATTTCAGGTAGTCTGCAGTTAGCTGATGAGAACCTGTGAAAAAGAATGATGATATCATTTTATACTGCAAATTTCGTCTTCCTTTCTTTACCAAATTATTATTATTACTGTTATTTGAAAATTTATTATGTGAACATTATGATTGTTTTGGGTTCTGAATGAAACATGAGATTTCAGCGATATATCTGCTTTAAGAAAGAAAACATTTGCAGTTATGATTGCTTTGACTGATAACTTATGTTCATAAAAGTTACACTAGCAGAAAAAGGTTGCCAAAAGGGATTTATTGACAGAAACACGAAAAATAACCAAACCGGATCGTGTTCAGCTACACGTTTTCGGAGAATACGCTTACAACGTCCAATATAAACAGCTCCACAAGAGCAAGTAAAAGAGTAAATGCACATAGATGTGGACAAAAGCGGTAATCTATCCTTGACGTATTGTCTGATCATATTTCGGCTGGTAAAAACTAGTTGCAGGTCAGCTGCAGGAAAAGTACGTTTAATACATTTAGATAAACAATTTTAAATCAACTCTGAAATGGTGTCACCTTTGAATGCAAGACTCATAAACAGCTTTTTCTTTGGTACTGTGACTTGTCTCGGGGTGGATTCTTTCTTGATGTTACGTTCAATGAACGTTGTTTGGTTAATGAAAGGCGAACGTAGAACTGCAAAGTCGTCTATTTGTGATCACCTGTTAGAGTCTGGTCATTTAGCCCCACGTGATTCATCTTTCAAAGTTATATACATGGCAAAATCCAATCGCTCCAAAAGTTTACGTTTTCTGCACTTATGCATAGCCGAAGCTTTAGCTATACATGAACAGAAACCTAAATTATGTGTTCAAAAGCGTTTTGTCAAACCCCTTTCTTTACCTTGGTCATAATAATTTTCTTTCTAGTTTTTATTTTATTTCACCACTTGAATTCTTTCCACTTCACTTCACATCTTCATTCTTATCGTAATCGTACTCCTAATTTTCATAATTTTTTAGACGACACTTGACATTTTTGTTATAGAACAATCTTTCATATTTTTGTAATTTATCCACTTCAACTCTACCCTTATAACTTTTATCACATATATACGTACATTGACTGAGCAATTATTTAGTGCCACTTAATAACCTTTTTCTGTAATATAAATACGACTGTACAGCTTGAAAATGAAGTCGTTGAAAAGAAATTTCTTCGCTGAACAAAAACTGTGTTTTGATCGTTACACCAATCTCTTTTGAACACAACTCTGGCTTTTCGATACATATGGCGAAAATATCTGCAATACAAAAAAGTCTGAGGCATAATAATAATAATAATCCACTTTATTCAAAAAAACAGCACTTATATAACAGAATGAAATTCTCAACATTTGTCACAATATTGCATCTGATTTACTCAAAATATAAACAAAATTAACCACAGGAAGTTGTTCACATTTACAGTATAAAGTCAAAAATATTCTAAGCACGAAATGAGATCATTAAATATTATAACAGTAATAATAATAACAGTGAGTTTGTTTCAAACAGTATTGTCGATTCAGTTTGGAAATTGTTAGCCTGTTACTATAGAGTATTGGATCTAATGTTCTGTTGATATAGCAGAATGGTGAGGGGGAAGCCAAAATTAACAGTTATAACACAGCTTAAACGATATTCACACTTATGAAAAATAAATAAATAAAAACAAAAAATTGAGAGGATTATAAATATAAAAAATAAAGTAACAATAAAGTTTGGTACTATAAGGGTGGAAGAAATGGTTTATTTACTAGTGCAAAGAAGGTTAGTTAGTTCATGCCTGACACTATCTTCATCACATAAAGTACGTGCAGCGAAATATGGTATAGTGGAATTTTTATAATTAGACGTACGTGGAGAGACATAAGGTTGGAGCTGCGGATAGAGTGAGTGCTCAGAGTCTGACAAATTTTTTTTCCAAATATGTTGCATAACATCAAGTGCCTATCCGTAATAATGTGAACGATATGACATAATTCGATACCACCACTCGCCCTACTGACAGTCTCCAGAGTTCTACAAAGTATGACGTAGTCGTTTGTCAGCAATCCAGGAAAGAATAAGGGTGAACAGTAAAGAAGAATAGGTAAAATACACGAGCTGACAAACTGTAAGAGGGTTGGTTGGATTATGACTGAATGCCTTAACTTCCTAATATAAAAATCAAAAGAAATATTCTTTTAGAAATCGCTAAGACATTAGGAAGACCAGGATAAGTCAGAAGAAAGAATTAATCCAAGATAATTAACTTCAGACTTGATTTCTATATCCTATCCCTATCATCAATTTTGCAAGGCTCATAAGAATCAACAGCTCCATTCAACTTTCTTTTAAATCAGAAATTGAAATTAACAGTCTGACATTTGGAAGGATTTAGTTTAAGACAGATCATTAGACGAAGACCACACTGCCTTTGGTAGATTTCTGCTGAGTTGGTTAATCACTTTGAATGGGGCCGCAGTTGAGTTGTTGCTGTTGTTGTTGTTGTTGACAGGTACCGACCGATGAGGATCATGCAAGCTATTTAGTTCTTCTTGGCTTTTTTCTATAAATCTTGAAGAAACTGCTTGAATTACTCACCTGTCGAATTACAATTAGCTCAAAGCATGCTGAATAGGTACAAAAACTCAATCAATCAATAATAATACCCCCTTTCTCCTAGGGAAAATCTCCTTTCATCAGATTAGTCTTATGAAGACAATTAATTAGTCAACAAAAATTTGTTTGTCAAAGAATGAAAGCATAATAATCTGCTTTTGCACTATCGTCCATTGAACAAGAAAGGCGTTTGCGTGTGTGTGTGTGTATGTGTGTGTATGTGTGTGTGTGTGTGCAGGGAATGTTTGATTCAAAAATCCAAACTATGAAAGTAGATGAAAGATAGTTTGTTGATTCTTGTAGAATAAAGTTTTCAATTTTCTCAATGAGAGATTATATTTATATTTTGATGGTGAAATAACTTTACGCTTGACTTGTTCATTTTTCTCACCCTAATGAACAACGGAGTAAACAAATTAAGCAAAAATTGTCACCGGTTTATCAAATCGGATTTTCAATATTTAGATAATTTATATTATATTTATATAGTGTTTATCTATAAAAAGAAAGTTTTCTGTGTGTTTTCACTTTCCTCCTACACTGTGAATAATTAAGGTTGAAACGTAATCAAGAAGACAAAATATATACATAGTAAACAAATTACCTTAGGAATTGACATCCGTTAGAGAACCATTGTCTGGAGGAGAGGAATGATGTTGGATTCATACGACAGTAGGCCTCCTTTCCTAGTGTCTGAATCGTTATTGGACTTTATTCTCGATGAGGGTTATGAGAAGGTGGTAAAAGAACTCGGAAGAAGAATGAAACAGCTTTCTGGTGCTCTGCAGTTTCCAGCGGTTCTTTGATTAATACCAGCTTGTGACGTGACTAGAAATAAAGTAAAACCTATATAAACACAGTCTTGAAAATTGAAGTTTGTTAAGATTTATGCTTACGCAAAACAGATCTTGTAAGGTACAATGTATAAAACTTCGTTTATCTGCAATATAATGAATTTTAATAGTGTCATAGTATTGTTGTAACCTCGCCTAGAATACTAGCTCGCCTTATTTTCTAGCCGGTTTCAAGCCCGGATAAAAAGGGAGAGTTGAGGCGTGGTGCTAGCAACTCTACCTCCAAAACTTAACCAAATCGCTACAGAAACTTCAATGCATAAATATATTTAAAATTCAAAAAAATTATAAGCAATAACCTTATTTTTCGCTGGAATCGGAGAAGTGAAATGACGCAGGCTGGTGAAAGCCTTCGGAAAGCTAGTCAGCCGATGTGTCTTCTTTCGATGAAAGCGAAAATAAGGATGGGGACGTGGAATGTTCGTACAACGTACGAAACTGAAAAGGCTGCCCAGGTAGCCGCAGAAATGAGAAGATATAGAATAGAAGTGTTGGGAATCTGCAAAAGCAGATGGAACGTATGTGGAAGGTGCCAACCGGTCACCCAGTGAACAATTACCAGCACAGCGATGGAGTGACCATCATGATATCGCCAATAGCAGTCAAAGCTCTCATGCAGTGGGAACCAGTCTCCTCCAGGATAATGACAGCTAGGTTCAACTGCAAAGGAAGGAAGTTTACAATCATTCAATGCTATGCGCCTACAAACGTCTCAGAACAAGAGAAGAAGGAGGCTTTCTAGAGTCAACTACAAACAGTAATGGACAACGTCCCAAATGGCGATATCAAAATCCTCATAGGTGATATGAATGCGAAGCTGAGAGGAGACAATACAGGAAGAAAACTCACAATGTATCGCGAGGCCCTTAGTGAAATGAATGATAATGGTGAACTCTTCTCAGACTTCTGCGCCTTCAATAATTTGATGCCACCAATCATCAAATCAACGTGTTCAAACACAAGGATATACACAAGGTGACATGGATTTCACCAGATGGACACACTAAAAACCAGATAGACTTCATTTCAATCTCAAGGAAGTGTAGATGGAGCCTACTGGACATAAGATCAAGAACAGGAGCAGATGTGGTTTCAGACCACTATCTAGTACAAAGGACTTTCAAGGTGAAGCTAAAAGCCTCAAAGATAGCTGGGGATAGGCCATAATGCAAGTTCAGCACTCAGAAACTGAAGGACACAACTACGAAGAACACTTTCACTGCAACTGTCATAGCAAAGCAGGATAAACCACGTGACATCACTGAAAAATCAGGTGTGGAAGACCACTGGAACTCTCTGAAGGTGATTCTCAACGAAACGTGTTCAACGGTTCTAGGAAGAAAGAAGAGACAAGACAAGGAATGGCTCTCAACGGACACTTGGAAATAATTAGAAGAGAGGAGAATGGTGAAAGAGAAAATGATTCAATGCAAAGACGGACAAGAGAAAGAGACGCTGAGCTCAACTAACACAGCACTGGACAAAGAAGTGAAGAAGAGTGCTAGGAAGGACAAAAGACGATTCTACGACAACCTGGCCACTGAAGCTGAGAAGGCAGCAGGCAAAAGAGACCTGGGGACATTATATCAGATAACCAAGTCTCTATCCGGGAAGATATCAACACAAGCGAAACCTAATTATCAAGAAAGAAAGACAGACTAAACAATGAAGGGACCACTTCAAAGGTCTCTTGAACCCACCGTCACCTGCAACCCGTCCAGAAATACCAACAACAGCGCGCACACAACTTCAAATTGACACCAATCCTCCAACGAAAGCTGAAGTCTTGAATGCAGTCAAGCTTCTGACAGCTGGAAAAGCAGCTGAATCAGATGAAATACCCCCTGAAGCACTGAAAGCAGACCAAGATACGACAGCAGGCATGCTGACTCCAGAAGGTCTGGAAGGAGCGAAAGGTGCCTACTGACTGGAGGAAAGGTTACCTTGTGAAACTACCAAAGAAGGGCGACTTAGGACTCACTATGCAAGAACTGGGGAGGAATCATGCTCCTATCGACGCCAAGTAAAATCCTGTGTCGCATCATCCTGGAGAGATTAAAGGACGCACTGGAGACAGAACTCCAACCAGAACAAGCTGGATTCAGGAAAGGCAAATCATGTTCTGACCAAATTGCAAATCTACGCATCATCACCACAGAACAAAGCATGGAATGGCAATCAAACCTCTACCTCAACTTTATAGACTTTGAGAAGGCCTTTGACAGCGTTGACCGCGAAGTAATTTGGAAACTACTCGAGTACTACGGCGTACCCCAAATATTCATCAACCTTATTCAACAGCTGTACGACAACGGCACATTTCAAGTGATTCACAACGGAAAACTCAGCCATGTGTTTCGAGTAAATACAAGAGTGAGACAAATGGTGCTTATTATCACCCACGATGATATTCCTAATCGTGGTGGACTGGATTATGCGTCAGACAGTGAGTACGAAACGAGAAGACAGGGATATCCTGGACTGCCGTGAAGAACTGAGAAGACCTGGATTTTGCGCGTGGACGATTTATATTTGATGTCACTCAAAATCGAAGACTTACAGGCGAAAACCGACAAACTGGTCGAAGAAGAAGCCGGCGGAGACAGGACTCCAGGCAAACATAGACAAGACGGAGGTTATGAAAATAACCAACGAACAACAACAACAGCAGCTACATCCAGCGCCAATCACCATCAACAGTAAGGATTTGAAAGAGATTACTTCATTCACTTATTCATCTAGGGAGCATTGTCTCAACTAAAGCCAGTAGGAACGGACGAGGATGTCAAATCGAGCGAGAATCGGGAAGGCGAGAAACACATTCACCGCCAACCTGAAACCAATCTGGAAATATTCGTCACTCAACATAAACAACAAAATTCCGTCGGATTTTCAATACAGACGTCAAGTCAGTTCTTCTATATCGGGATCAGAAACTTGGCGGGCGGGTAACAAAGCATATTTCTAACAGCCTGTTGCAGACATTTATCAACCAACAACTTTCTTCGCTGGCTCTATACTGAAGATCAGATGGCCGGAAAGAATCAACAACAAAAAACTTTGAAAACTAGCTAAATGTGCAATAAGCAATAGCCCAACAAATATGCAGGGGAAAGTGGAGATGGATCGGACACTCGCTCGCTGAGGAGGCCGCCGCTGTGTGATATCGCGCGCGCGTCAGGCCATTGCTCGAGTGGAATCATGCCAAAAGAGGGGCGGCGAGTGGGACGTCAGTGCAAGGTTGACATGGAGGAGATCGTGTGAAGTGGAGATGAAACAGTATGGACTAATATGGATGCAGGTGGAAAGTACAGCAGAAGAGGAAAGCAAATGGAGATGTGTTGTTGAAGCTGTATGTTCCACTAGGAACCGAAGGGAACAATGATAATACATGGTATCATTGTAAATGTGAAAATAGTGCAAAAATCATTCAGTTCCTATCACAACTGGGAGTTTGTCATGAGTACATTTGCTACGCAAAAGTTTAGGCCATCTATCACAAGCAACTATATTTCATTTGCAAGCAAACTTATTTTCAAAAGAATGGATACTGAGCAAACGATACCCTTTTTGATAACCCCTTCATCATCAGGTTCTACACTTATGTATACATTTTACTGAATGAATGAATTAGTGTAATAAACAACATTACTGTTTTTTAAATAACATCAAATCAATAATAATAATATCAGTGGATTACAGTTCATTAGCATCAACATAAAATAAACTATATGTCAGATAAATTAGGAAAGATAATATTACAAATTCATGAATTTATAGTCTCTACTGAAGGTCATGGCAGTAGCAGTGACTGGACTTGCTTCTTTTGAACACAGAGCAATGGTTTTGTGAGGAGAATTCCGATAGCCTCTGCTGTTTGGAGCATACGGTGCTTCGATGATGATTTTAACAATTTATTAGGCACCCAGTTGATTTTACAGAAGGATTCTTCCACGCTGGCTGGCTGACTTTTTGGCCGGCCGGTTGGCACCAGATGGTCCTGTACCGAACTGTTAATGCTTTTAGTTACACCTTCATTTAGTCATAACGGGAGATGTTCTCGAGCACAAAAAACCGAGTTCCTAGAGCAACGGCCAATATAACTCACTCCAGCACAAGCGCAGTTGAATTGGTAGATACAATTTGAATTGAACAGTCTAGGTACTTCATCTTTCAATCGAGGTATCACCATCGGTCGTGCAGAGACTAAGACGTGTAGTTCGTCAGCATTAAAAGTTCTGTGAACTGATTTTCTTAATTTCCTCGTAATTATCTCACTTCGTATATCGCTCTTGAAGTGCAGTCATACATAAAATGGCTTCTTTTTTACAGATAGTGAGTAGTCCTTTTCCGCCGCTTTCTTTGTCATGTCTTTATTGATAAATTTTTCAAGATACCTATTTTCGATCAAAGTATCATATACAATGCTCACTTCATCTTCAATTTCTTCTTCTGAGCATATAGCTCCAACTCTGTGGCTGAGGGTCTTCACTAAACTTATTTTTACTGGAGAAGAACGAAGCTGCGAAAATGTGTATATTGTCCTGTCCAAGTACTTTTTCTATGCAAATTTCTTTTTATGCTACCATCTAGTTTTCTTGTAAGTGGGACATCCAGAGAGGCAATTCTGTCTTGAAATTCTTCGTCTCATGTGAATTTTATGGCCGAATGTACTTCATTGAAATCAGTAATTATAGTACTCCTTTCAGAACCATTATCACAAAGAATGAAGGTGTTAAGCATATATCGGCAATAAAATGACAGCTTACTGATAAGGTTGTTCAGAGATACATTTTCTAGCTTACTTAAAAGAAACCAACCGAAATGGGACCCAATGGGCATTTTTATTCAGCAAAATTATTATCTATTTCTCGAGTTTCGATTTGACGACAGAAACTCAGTTGCACATCACAAACGGACTGTGTTCTTAACCATCAATTTCAACTAGCTTCGCGACTGTCGAAATGCCTTCGCTTCCTTTTGACACAGTCTTCTTCATGTCAACTTTGGATACCCAATGCCTTGCTGCCTATTCAAACTCCATTGGATGACATGGGGAGTTATGTCACTAACAAGTCTCCTTTGAGTACATCCTATCTATCTGCTTTTCCTCCTAACTGCTGCCTCTAGTAAGTGTAGTTTGCTGTTTCGTTTTACTGTCAAGCTCCCTGCTTCTTTGCTTATCCTACTCTGTCGCAAACTTTACCTTCAGTAATAAGTGAGGACATCTGTTGATGAGAGTCATTGTTCTGTTGAAAGTGCTTTTGGTGAATCGTATGCCTATTCTCTTTATCATATGGAACATGATTTAAGCAAGCAAATACGAATTTTTCGTAAATTCTCATTAGACTGAAATTACATTCAAAAAAGATATAAGTCATGGGCATTTGGAACAGTGTGGTTGGTGCTGAAGGCTGTTGGAGAGAGACAGGTTGTACAAACTTTCTGAACACAAGTATTCGATTAAAGAGTTTTCATTGCAACTGTCTGAGCCATGCTTGTTTATGGAAGGCTCAACAAACTTAAGAAATTTTAAGGAATTGTAAAGACTGAAATTTTATCAGTCTTGTGATCCATATCCACAATATGTGTCATTATGGTTGTCTTTAAGATCCCTTTTTCTAACCATGTTGGACGATACTCAAGACGATATTGGTGATTCTTTATTAGTTTGTTTATTAGATATATCACACAGTGAAATAGTATAATTTACTCGGTGACGAATTTTCGAACAAAATTTATCGTTTATAATCACTTCATCAATTATAATCACACGACTTCGAAATTCAGTTTTATAGTTTTCTTTGTTCTCTACTATTTGTCGTCGTTGGGATAGTAGAATTTTCCACATATCCGACTGGACAGGTGTTGAATCATTCCTACTACAAGTATTTGCAGTTGATTCAATAAACAAAGCTTCTGTTATCAATCTCTCCCTCCACCCTGCTATAACACTAGATTGTAAAACTGTAATCCTATCCCATCCTATTGTATAGTTGTGTGTAACTGCATGTAGTGAGTGCTGCAGCTGAACTGTTTTCCAGATTTCTTATTTTATTCGGGTCAACCAATCTAGATTTTGCTAGGTTTTTATGCTCAGCTAGTCTGACTACCCCTGTTCTACTAGTTTGACCTACGTATTTGACTTGACATCATTGTGGGCAGGATGTTAGATAAACTAAATTGTTTTGTTTTAAAGGCTCCATACGATTGATCCTTCAGCCGACAAAGGTTGTTTCGAATTGAGTTTATGGGTTTGAATGCCAACCATTTTTATTCCTGCCTTGTTAAGAATTCTGTATAGGGTTTCCGAGGTCCCTACCTCGTATGGAATTACTACTGATGGTTTAGATTCCTTATTGCTGGTGTCGTCATTTATGTTATTGTTATTATTTTTATTATCGTAATTATTATTTTCAGTATCACCACTATCCTTATTTATTTTATTTTTACATTTCCTTACATATTTCCTGACTAATTAATCCGGGTAATTATTAAGTTTCAAGGCTTCTTTTATGTGTATCACTTCCTGTCTTAGATTTTCCTTGATACTACATAGTTTTTGTGCTCTGTCACTTAAACATTTCACCAGTACTATTATTACTGATATAGGATGGGATGGTCGGATGTCTAAATATCTGTTTAATATGTGGGTTTCATGTAAACACACACTAGTGTTTAACCTCCCGTTTTCTTTCCTTTTTACACTGCGATCTAACAGTGAAAGTTCCCTTCCTGACTTTCCAATTCATCACAAGTGAATTGAATTGCCTCCACTGTGAGTTAATGTATTCGAAAGATCTATCTATATCCTGTATTCTAAGTTCAGTGAATGTGTCATCTACATACCTCCATCATACTTTTGGGGTGGGGTTAACGTTTCAATCGCTATGTTCTACCACCTATCCATGAATAAATCTGCTACAACCTGGGAAACGTCATCCAGTAAGTAATACTGTTTCACTGTGTGATACATCTAATAAACAAACTAATATGGAATTACGTACTACCACAGTGCCAAAGTTTTACACATATATTAAGATATTAGTGAGTTTTCAAAATTGTCGTATCCATGTAAAAGTCACCACAAAATTAGTTAAATTTATAAATTCACACTGAAGTCGTCAGACTTAATAGCTTACCCTTCAACAGCACTAGAACTATACAACGAGTGATAAATCTTAAACATAGTGTTGCAGCATGCTTTGCTTTCCAAAAGTCGGCTGCTTTTGACTTCTCCAACCTTTCTGTGTGTAATAAAAATGTGATACCCTCTGGTTTGTTTAAATAAAAATATGTGACTTCCATCAAATTGCTTTCGTGTGTTGTAACTAATGCTGGTTGTTCTTGTTGGTGGGGTATCTAAATCAGCTCTTCCTTCTCTATGTTCATTTGAAGTCCTTTCTTTGCTGCCTTCCTCTTTGTCTGTAGGTCTTCAAGTTTGTATGACATTACACACAAATCATCCTCAAAGTCCAGATCTTCTACAGTCTTCTCACTGGTCTAATGTCAGTCTGTCTTATCGGTCTTCAAAGTCTGACGAATAATCCAGTTCTCTGCAATCAAGAAAATAAAATTATTAATAGTCGGAAGCTTTTTCTGATTCCAATATTTACTTCAAACATAACAGTGAGCTTTTTGCTTCAAGGGTTACCAACCCCCCTTCCAAAGTAACGTTTTGAGCACTAATTTTATTTTAACTTTTCTGATTTTTTTATGAGTAGTTATCACATACGTATATATATATACATATATATTTGTGCCGTTGCAATGCCGTACAGCTGATCGATGAATTACAGTTACTTATTGCTTTATCGAAACTGATGAAATGCAGCTAATTGTTTGGAATTCAAGCCAGTAAGACAGAATCTGTACACTGAAATGAAACAATATTTAATTTCAGTTTAATCGTTTTCTGCTTTGAGAATGTTGCCCTTAGTAACTAATTGTTACCACTTGACAAAATATTAACAGAGATTAAGAAGTCTAAGGCAGGATCGAAATAGTCAGACGAACCTTTATTCGTCTGAAATCAGGTGAAGATCCGACTTATAAACACTGATGTCAGCTAAGTCGATGCTTTTACACAGATAAATAGATTTGACACATCATGAAAAGCATTTCGAACATCTGGCTGAAAACATTCATCTTCAGGTGTCTTCGCTGGCTGCATACTGAATATCAGATGATAAGAAACAATGACGTAAGAGGCGCTCTGGCATCAAATCAACCACACAAATATGTCTAGAGAAATAGAGTGGAATCTGAATGGATAATGTAGAAGGTGAACGTCTATAAACTGGCTTGGAGAGGATCATGTGAGGAGGCGAACCTGGAGCCAACTAAAAACATACAGCAGAGAACACAATGAAATTATGATGTACTGTTAAAATCGTATGTTCCTATAGCAAATCAAAGAAAATGATAATAATATGAGAAAGCTTCATCTATGAGTGATCGCTCTCTGAATTAATTTCGGATATATATTTTATGGATATATGCTTGAGATTGAACTTCATCAGCCTTACAGTTACTTGCCCATTAACCTACTAACAGTCAAGCATAACTACTATATACCCTAAATTTGACAATAACCTCACCTGGTGTACTAGCCTGCTAGTTGCCAAGCTGATCGTAAACCCAGGTAAGAAAGGAGGGTTGGGCGTAGGGCTAGCGAATCTACACTAAAAAAACCAATCATAATACTACAGAAACTGCAACGTACAAGAAAAAAATATTGGAGGTTAAAAATGTGAGAGAAAAACACGGGATGCTAAAAGCTTTCAGGAAGCCAGTCAACCAATGTGTCTTCTCTTGATGTAAGCAAGAATAAGAATGTTGAAGTGGAATATATGTACAATGTACGAGACTGGAAAGGATGCTTAGGTAGTCAAAACTGCGAAGGTGAACATAGAAGAGACAGAGGAAATGAAGATAAGCAACCACCGCCAACAGCAACAACAAACCGTCACCATTAACGAGAGATATTTGGTTAAGAGAGGTTGCTTCCCCCACTTCTCCAGCCAGAAAGCCCAGTTTCCGCCAGAGGCACCCAGAACAGATGAAGCTGTTAATGCTGGTCAGAATCGTAAAAGCAAGTACACCTTCATTAACCTGAATTCAGTTTGGAAATCCTCTGTTTCCACTTACTCAGCATAAACATGAAGATTCAAATTTTAACATAAATGTGATGTCAGTCAGTCAGTCAGCTCTTCCATATGGGTCATAAACTTGCACTGCATGTCAGGAAAAGGATTTTCAGCAGGCTAATGTAAACTTTTATCAACGGCTGCCCCCTCGTTGGCTGGCTCCATAGTGAAAATCAAATGGTCGGCTAGAAAGAATGAACACGAAGAAATCCTGGTTGGCATCAAACTAATCAAGAGCCGACTGCTCAACAAATATGTAGGCGAAAATGGAGATGCATCGAGCATCGATTGAGGAGACCATCAAATGACACCGCATGCAATGCAGGCTATCGCACGAGTTGAATCGCAATGGGAAGTGACGAGTGGGTCGTCGTAGTGGGAGGGTGACATGGAGGAGATCGTAAGATCGCGAACGCAGCTGAAGAAAACGGCAGAAAGCGAAACGAAATGGAGATGTGTCGTTGAACTAATATGTTCCACTCGATACCTTAAAGAATGATAATGATAATAATAAATTCAGTAATAACCTGTTCTAACGAACTCATGGCCTTTTTAATGTTTCCCACCTTTTCTAAACAAACCAGACTCTTATTGAATGTTAACTGCCCAAATTTCTTAGTGAATTTAGTTCTGATCAACGTCTCCCAAATTATCTACACTGATCATTGCCACCTTCACTCTTGTTTGTTAGCTCTTTCCTAACTTCCAATCTTCTCTTCTTGTTTACACGTACCAGTGGTATTGGTGTTGTCATGGTTCGACTTATGGTAAAGCCTATAAAGCATCGTATCACTCACCAGCAGTCCGTCGATTTGTATGTAATAACAGTGATATCAAAGACAATACAATGAACGATGCCAAAGTAAGATACGATTACCGACTTGACGCTAAAATGGTGATTCTTATTTACTTTTTGATCCCGGCTGTTTCAAATTTTTTTTTCTCTCATCTTCTTTCATTATTCCATTTCGTCAAGTATACACCATACTTCAATGTAGGTGTGAGTTTGTGTGATTTCAACCCACCTTTAATGTTTTACATTGTATACTTCTAAGGCAACAGAAATATCAAACAGTTTAAAGCTTTCTGTTTATAGATAACTATAGCAACAGATCTTATATTTCCATTTATTTATTTATTTCTATGATTTCAATTACTTGACCTTAATAATAATAATTTCAAATTGTCACGTTGATAAAACATGCAAATATCTTTGTATATTTCGATATAAACAATGAAACTAATACTTAAATCATTTGGATACCTTATTATTTTAGACAGAGATCAATGCATTAAATGGCAAAGTTAAGCAAATTTAAGCAACCACTAACAACCAATCAGCAAACGACCTTCAATAGACCTTCAGTTACATGAAAGAGGGATTTTTGATAAAGGGAAACGTACATTTATGGAAAAAAAGCATAAAAACTACATAAAACTGTTACATTGAGGTATCTTTCTCTAACATGTGACAGAAACATCTCCCAGTTTAGCATAGGAGTACCAATAGAAAAGTCACACCATAATCTATACACCTATTCATTCAAGTGACTACAAATGAGATCCTTTTGATATCCATTTATATTATTATTATTTTTCTCTTGGGTTCCTAGTGGAACACAGGGCTTCAACTGCGCGTCTCCACTTGCTTCTGTCTTCCGCTTGCTGTACTTTTCACCTGAATCCATATTAGTCCATACTGTTTCAACTCCTCTTCACAGCATCTCCTCCATGTCATCCACTCGCCGCTTCACTTTCGAGTTCCACTAGAGCAATGGCCTGACGCACGCGCGATGTCACACAGCGGCGGCCTCCTCAGCGAGTGTCCAATTCATCTCCACTTTCTCCTGCATATTTGTTGGTTGGCGAATGGTTCTTGTTTTGTTTCTTCCCATAGTTTCTTGTTGGTGATTCTTTCCGACCCGGCCATCTGATCTTCAGTATAGAGCCATCGAAGACAGTTGTTGGTTGATAAAGGTCTGCAACAGGCTGTTAGAAATACGCTTTGTGACCCGCCCGCCAAGTTTCTGATCCCCATATAGAAGAACTGACTTGACGTCTGTATTGAAAATCCGACGGAATTTTGCTGTTTATGTTGAGTGACGAATATTTCCAGATTGGTTTCATGTTGGCGGTAAATGTGTTTCTCGCCTTTCCGATTCTCGTCAATTTGATGTCCTTGTCTGTTCCTCCTGTAGTTGAGACAATGCTTCCTAGATGAATAAGTGAATGAAATAACCTCTTTCAAATCCCTTCCATTGATGATGATTGGCGCTGGATGTAGCTGCTGTGATTTTTGGTGGTGGTGCTGGTGATCCATTTATAGCCCTAATCCTATTTTTCAATCTTCTCCAAAATCCTTCTATAGAATTTGTGTGTATTCCCGAAATGGGATCCAAAAATCACTGAAACGGTTCACTTTGTGATGAATATATCCAAGAGACGACAGCGAGTTTTAAATATTTCATTTATCAGCATCTCCTATGGATCCCTGTTTCACAAGTCTAGTAATAATAGGTATTAAAGTAGTTAACTTTCTTTCTGGTATTCTCTCCACGAATCTTTTCTGTAGACGGGTGTCATTTAAACCAATCATCTAAATATTGCTGGTTCGCTCACGACCATGGTTGTATTTTTTCTTCAGCAACACAGTTTCGTCCAAGTACACAACGATGCTTTCTCCACCCCAACAACATAGTAATTCTCTCCATTTTCCATGATTAAATGTCTCTGCAGTGCTGCTGGTATCACTGAACTGTTGACACGAGGCTATTTTCAGTTTCAACGGCTGCGCCTCTTACAGGCTGTTTTAAAACCCAGAAATTACAAATATAAAAAGTCTGTGTTAGGGAGAGATGCGACCTAACAAAAAATGCTCCTACGAAATATTAAAATTATCAGCTTACCTTCTGTAAGACTAACTCGTCTGAAACAAATTTTTTAAACTCATGACGTCACCCGTACATGAAGAAATCCTCTCCTTCCTCAGCAACCCTAAATTCAGGGAATACTGAAAAATCTTATCCTCGTCGAACTGCAAGCGTAAGTTCGTCAGAGAGCGCATTTGAAACGAATTAAGAGCTATACAACCTTGAATTCACGTGTATGAACTTCATGGGACCATTCGAGGTCGTCTTTCACTATAATTCTTGGTTTGTTTTGAAGGGACAAATACATCAGGAGTTGGAGCATGCAGAAGACTGAACCGAAACTCCGTTGAATAATAACGCGGTGGCACAGTGGTCGGCCTGTAAAGTTTGGGCTATCGATATCCATGCTGAAAATTCCATACTTGTATCAAAAATACAGTGTGGAATCAAGCTGTAAATGAGAAATTTAAAAAAGGTGTAGAAAATGTTTTGCTTGAAGATTCTGTTTATAAAGAGTGGATAAGACCAAAGTGAAAATTCTGTAATATATATAAAAACATGCTATTCGGAATACAGATATCATTTTTATCACCATTCTTAATGCCTTTATTCTGAACAGTATATTGATATGCAAGTACAAAGCATACATCAGGTCTTCTTCACACTGAATCTTCCATATAATATGTAATCCCCTTCCATCTGAAACATGCTCCAATATAAAAACAATTAGTCCCTTTGATAAATTTGAATATGGCATTTAGACGTCTTGAACATTAAGGAAAAGGTAAGTTATGTGTTCAATCGACATTGAATCTTTATTCACTAATATTGCTCTTCATGAAACTGTTGATTTGATTTGCGATTACATCACAAGCAATGGGATAAACTCACCTATTCCTGTCATTTACATCAAAGAAATCAACTCAATGTGTACAGAAAATATTAGATTCACCTTCCAAGGAGAGGTATACAAACAAATCGATGGTGTTGCGATGGTTATCCAGAAAACTTTATCACTTGTCACAGTAAAGAAAAACCACATCTCGAAAAGACAGCTTCTGTACCAAATAAAGCTATCTATCTTTATTAAACTACCATTCAAGAGTGATCAGATTATGCAGTTGACAGCTAGTTCAAAGACTTCGGTCAGCCATCAAGTGCAAATTTTACGCCACATCTCTTTTTTTCACTTGCCGAACATTTTGGATCCCTGTACCTATGATTGAAGGACGAAATTCTGCGGACTCTACTTCAAACTGTATCTAAAAGTTCACCTGCAGTTGTTGCGGTGACACCTATATAGGTGGAACCAACAGAATGTTTCAATGCAGTTGAAAAGAACATGTTTCAAAATGGCTACTAAATCATATGGAAAATCCCAATGCGATTAACCTGAATAGAAATCCATCATCATCCATTATTATTATTTTCTTTAATTCCTAGAGGAACATAGGGCTACAGCTGCATTTCCATTTCGTTCGGTTCTCTGCTAGAGTTTTCGCCTGTTTCCAGGCCTGCCCACATGCTTTCGCTTCCTCTTCACATGACCTCCTGCAAGTCACCCTTGGACGACGAACTCGCCGCTTCCCTTTCGGGCTCATTAATGTGTACTTTTGTTTTTTATTTAAATGAATAATTGCCAAGAACTTTATTTTATTATTGTTAACCATGTTAGTTTTAAAGCGGTTGTAAAGAAACTACTAAATGATGTCATCTCGCAAAATTTGTCTTCTAAATGCCTTATTCAAATGCTCCAATATTCCAACCGTTGTATCCCTGTAGAAGCATATTTTGCAGGAGACCGAAAGTTATTCGAAAAATATGTACATAGGTACCAGTAGTTCTTCATGGATGTAGGCGGTGAGTGGCAGTGGAATCCAAGATATGCGCTTCGTGCTATATAAGATAGATGAACCTGCAATCTTCAGTAAGCGTTGGTATTCAAGTACCATTGAGAACAGTATCACTCACCGGGAATGCATGGATATCCAGCTTCTGAGTGCTCAATAAGACGTACTACCTATTGATTGAATATCACTCATATCAACAAGTGGTTCTTGCTAGCTCTATCAAAGAACACCCAGTTCTCCAGTTTTGCGTCGCTGTCATCAGTAGTGTACCCAGTTTGGCCGAGTAAAGAAAGCCGAATCTGTTCAAAACCACTCAATATCTGGCTAGCAACTCTGGCGAAGTGGTGACAACACAAATTAAATTCTCATTTAACACAGGATGAGGTGAATATTTCCTTCGGTAACTGTTTGATTGTTTAGATGATAATATGTGACCTGTTTGGTACTACATATGAGATAATCAACAAATCAAGCGTGAACATGTGGAATTGTAAATTGCTGACTGATTGATCGGATGGTTTGAAGTGATTTGGCCCTTTGACCTATATCAGATAAGGGAAACTGCTGATAGTCTTGACATCAAACCAGCGAAATGACTGTCCGATGTTTAAATCACTTTGATTTTGTTGACTGACAAAGACTAACTATCCCGCTCAATCAATAGTATACACTCCGATGCATTTAAACGTGGATCATTGATTGTCATTCGTGGTATGAAAGATACCATATACTGTGACCTAAATAATATCGGTATGCAAAGGAAACTGTTGTGGAACAAACACCTCGAACTATGTGAATGCGAATTTAATCTACTCTGAATTCCATTGCCAGTCACCAGGCAATATCATGGTAATCTTCGAGGATTGTCAAAGCGTCTGTAATAGATACCAGGCATTTTTGGTCAAGTAGCTAGCCAATCAACTGGGAATATAAGAGAATAATTATTTCCAAAATCCCTTCCGAACGATCCAATTACAATGTTCGTACTCTTTTTGATGTTTAAACTAACCTTGGAGTTATTATCCGTCTGTCTCCTAGACTGTATATCATTGCTGACTTCATCCTCAGTAGTTGTCTGCGTACGGTATGGGAAGAACTTTGTCAGAACACTGTTCAACAGGGCACAGAAAATTTGTTCTGACAGTACTATTGAGCATGAAATAAAATCTCTGAAATATATTTTATCTAATAACGGATATTCCGAGAAGTCCATCAATAAATATTCTACAGAAATTAGACCCTACAAAGCTATCCAAGCAGTTACGAAGAAATCTGTCTACATCACTTTGCCATTCAAAGGAGATGATGTACAAGAAGTAGTCAAACGAAGACTCAATAAAGCCATCAAGAGAACTTATTATGCTGCAAAACGTTTTATCCTTAACGCCACCACTAAACGAGTGATTCAACAATCTGAGAAAGACTAGCCGCCAATCCTCGGCACTTCAAACTGCGTATATCAGTTCGAGTGTGTTTGTGGAAGCAAATACACAGGTCGTACAGAAAGGCGATCGTTTACTCGCATGATGGAGCATTTGCTGAAGTTGTTGAAAACAGCTGAATGCAAAGTGTCAAAAACCTCAATAACAAAACATCTTGTGGACTATGGACATTATATCGACGCTGTTGTCATTCACTGTTATTGTCAGCAGACAAAGAAACAGGAAGATGCTTGCGACTACCGAGGCTTGTGAAATCCGGGTCTATAAACCAGGTTTCAGTCTACAGGAGAAGATGGTCGTCACTCTGAATCTACCATGGTAATACGTTTTACTTATTATTCTACCTCTTATTTTTATTACTATTATTCTTGATTCATTTAAAACTATCCTTTATCAGTAGGATTATCTCAACTTACTTCAGCATTATTATTGTTATTATAACTATTACTATTGATATTAGTCTGTTTGCAATTCTTGATATATTCTCTGATGACTAATTGTTTATCTAAGTGACGCAGTTGAAGCGTAATGCAATTTATCTTAATTTTAATCTCTCATACTCTCTCTCCCCTTATTTGTTTGAACATGACCTGGAAAACATTCACATCTATCTTTCTGTATGACTAATTCAATGTAGTTTGTTTACTTATCAGTCTTATATCTCTCAATGTAATTTCAAAAGTATATATATCCGTGTATGCAGAGTATTCCGCTAAAGAGTTCTACCGAAATTTGATGAATTCATTAAATCCTGGTTTATTTACCGGAAGAAATAAATGTTTTCAATTCTTTGATAATTGTTTGCGTGTGATTCTTGTGAACAGAGTTTTGAGACCACTTTGTTGTGAAAATTCTACTTGATTTCGGGTACTCAGACTGAATTGTGTAGTTGCCTGAGAGCAATGTGTGAGCAATTTTAAGTCTTTGATTTTACTGTTTTTAAGAGAATCACAGATTCTAGCAAAAAGGATAATCATCTTTTTGTTGTCTTTGGAGCGTTTTGTGACGGTGAGTGTTTTGGTCGGCCTGACAAATTGGGCCACCGATATCACATTCTAAAACGTCCTAACTTGTATCATGAATACGGTTTGGGATCAAGCTATAGTAAGTAAATAAAAAGTTAGAAGTCATGGACTGGCCATTGGATTGGATCTCAATGTCTTAATGGTTTACGAGCTCGCTAGACTTGTAACCGGAACGTCCAGGGATAGAACCATGGTGGTGGGTGCGTACTGATGAATAGTCACACACTAAGACGGAAGAAACAGCTGTCCAGTACTCCTTGCAGATTTTACCAATGGTTCTCTAACCAATGTCAGCTCATAATGAAATCCTGTAACTAAGGCAGGATTTGTTGAATATATCTAACAAACTGAGCGACAACACTAAGTAGTACATCAAAAAAACCATATGACAAAATTAAACAGATGGGAGAAGCGTTGGTGTTCAATAACTGTCTTATAAAATCCAATAAAAAGACCACAAAAGGACACAAGCAGAAGAGAAACAATAATGAAACTAGTAGTGATAACATGAATAGGAATTTAAAACATCTAGTTTTCCCACATAAGGAGAGGACATCTGGAACCCAAAGTAGGATACTTAACAAAGTCGGAATTGTGGGGCATTCACACTTATAAAGTCACTCAGGTAGGGCAAGCTCTGTGGGTTAAAGTACACAGTAGGTTGACCCAATTAAACAAAGCAGTATAATCTAAAAAATCCTTGCAATGACCATGTGGTCAATTACATATGTCAAACTAGTAGATCAGGGATCGTCAGATTATCGCAGCATAAGAATTTAGATAAGGTAAGAATGAGTGATCCTGCAAAAATGAGTAGTTGTGAAAAAAACTCACCAATGCTGTGCTTGCCTTAGCAAGCAGCCACCCAACAGAGTGGAGCAAAGTTACAACTCTACAGAGGTTATATAGATAAATGGAGAGAGAAAGAGAGGTTGACTACTGAATCTTTGTTCATAGGATCGACACTCAACACATACAAAGGGAACAATTCATCACTAAGACCAGAGATATGGAAAATATTACTGTCAATCAAATCAAGAGATGAGAAATAGTGGGATTACATAATTATTGTTATTATGATTTCCTTTAATTCCTAGAAGAACATACGGCTTCAGACAAAAGTCTCCATTGCGTTCGGTCCTCTGCTGGAGTTTTCACCTGGCTTCAAGTCTGCTCACATGCTTTCATTTCCTCTTCACATAACCTCTTCCAAGGCACCCTTCCACTGACGACCAACTCGCCGCTTCTCTTTCGAGTTCCACTCGAGGGATTGTCTAGTGGTGTCACTCGATGGTTTCCTCAGAGTACAGCCAATTTATCTCCATTTCTTCCTGCTTATTTGTTGCACAATCACGTCTTGCTGGTTTGGTTTGCTCATTGCCAAAGATCCCTGTTGCTGATCATTTCTGGCTGGCCGTCTGAATTTGAATATCGAGCGAAGACAGCTGTTGATGAGGGTCTGTAGTTTGTTTGAGATGCTCTTTATGACGCGCAGTGCAAGTCTCTGATCCATGTACTGTAGCACTGACTACACATTGGAGTTGAAAACCCGGGCCTTATTTTTCATGCTGAGTGCTGCTGACCTCCACACAGACTTGAAAGTAGTGAAATATTGTCTTGCTTTTCCGATTCTTGCTTTGATATCCTCGTCAGTTCTGCCTGTATTTGAAACGATGCTTCCCAGATGGGTAGGTAGGTAAAGGAAGTTGTTTTTTTCAGGTTCCTCTCATTTATGTTCACTGCTGTCTCTTGTTGTTGCTGTTGGCCGGGAAGCTTCATCACCTCTGTTTTCTCTATGTTCACCTGAAGTCCTATCTTCTCTGGATGCTTCTTCTGCTAACTTGTTGCTTTTCACTTGCACATCTTCCAGTTTGTGGGAAATCAGACATATATCATCATCGGCAAAGTCCAGATCCTCCAAGTTTTTTGTGTGAGTCCATTTTATGCCTGTTTCCTCATTGCCCGTTGTCTGTCGCATTATCCAATCTACTGCAATCAGGAAAATCATTGGCGATAGTAGACAGCCTTGCCTCACTCCTGTCTTCACTCCATCGAAGGAATCCGTAAGTTTCCCGTTGTGAATTACCTGTCATGCAGCATTGTTGTATAACTGTTGGATGAGATGTATAATTGTCTATGGCATCCCGTAGTAGCAAAGTAGTTGCCAAATCACCTCTCGATCGGCGCTGTCGTAGGCCTTTTCAAAGTCGATGAAGTTGAGATATAGAGGAGACTCCCATTCCAAGCTTTGTTCAATGATGATCCGTAGAGTAGCGATTTGATCAATGTATGACTTGTTTCTCCTGAATCCAGCTTGTTCCGGTCGAAGTTTTTCATCCAAGGTGGCGTGTCTGATTCTCTCCAGTATGATGCGGCTTAGTATTTTGCTTTGGATGGATAGGAGCATAATTCCGCGCCAGTTTTTGCATTGACTTAAGTCTCCTTTCTTTGGTAGTTTGAATAAGTATCTTTTCTTCCAATCCTCAGGTACCTTGCCCTTTTTCCATACCTTCTGCAGCAGTGGTGTCATCAAGTCCTCTGTTCTCTCTGGATCTATTTTCAGTGCTTTTGCCGGGATTCCATCTTATCGTGGAGATTATATAAACGAAGTTTAAAAGCGTGAGTAGCGCCTTGAGACGGTTACAAGCAATAAATCGTGCTCAAAACGCCATCAGTAAGTTATGTTGTTTAACACTGCAGGAGACTTCATCAAATAAATCCAGTGTATGCTGGAACTATGCTCTACTACACTGGCCAACTTCTATTCTCATATCCTACTAAAGGCTTTTCCATCATTGATTTTTGGCGTTCCGAGGATCTCAGCAAGATAATGTACACCTCATTCTTTTTTTTTCTCTCTCTCTCTATGTGGTTCAGATTAACAGTCTGTGACAACTTCCAGACCTAACCGTGGGAATTCAACACGGCGATTTTCTTGTTCAAAAACTATATGTTTTCCTTAAAAATACTAAGAAACGATTTAGTGACTATGATACTGGAAAGAAGAACACAAAAAAGAGATAAACAAAATCATGGAATATACACATTGGATCATAGGAATTATTAAAAAGACGGTTGCAGCGAAGAAAATTTTCTTTTCGACGAAGTCACCAACTAGGCTGTACATTTGTGTATTTATATTAAATGGATGGGAAAATTCCAGAATAATTTCCGGTTAAGGGTTAAATTAATAAAAATTACAATTAGGAATTAAAATGCCATGATAAACAGGGGTGGCGGATAAAACTCAAACAAAGTGGCATCATAATTACTGAGAAGATTGACATTGTGCAATTAGGGGTTAGAAATATTTAAATAACAAAACAGACAGAATGTTTGGATAAAAAAACTAATGTGACGAATAGTTGTTTATGCAATCAGGGATTAAATACGTAGAAATAGTAAAATGACAAAATAGACAGGAAGTTCGGATATGATAATATGGTAGTGTAAACAGGGATTAGAAAAAACTTAAAAAATAACATGAATAAACAGGAAGTTTAGATAATAAATGCGATGGGATGGTCATTACTAAAAATTACCTGTTTATGATGGCCATGGCAGGGACAGGTATTGAACGTTTTTCTTCTGGATACATAGAGTAGGTTTGAGCTTTTGGCTAGCTAGCGCCTCGGCTATGCGCAAATGTCTTGATTTCACTCCATTTGATTAAATCTTCTTTATTACTTTGAAGGATTTTTCGAAAGGCGCTGAATGTCCTGAATTGATCAGATGTTTTGTCACTGAACTGTATACAGGTTTTTGGTCTCCCTTTTCCAGCCAGACTGGATAGTGTTCACGAGCGCGTTTCTCAAGTTGGCGCATGGTACGGCCGATATACTCAGCTCCACAACAGCGAGTAAACTGTTATATGCACGTTGAGATGGCCCAATGCGACAGCTTGTTCTTCGAGGTCTCGCTGAATAGTTTCTTGCAGGTAAACTTCAGTCGTAGGCTCACGGCAAAGTTTGTTTTCTCCAGCGATTCGGAGAAGCGTTTACGAAGGATTTCTGCTTCAATATCACCTTTGAATTCTAAATTAAGAGGCAGTATTTTCTTTGGAACGCACTGGACGTGTTCGGAAGTCTTTTAAGATTTGAGATTCTTGTCTATAAACCTGGGTAGGGAACCTTTTTTCATCAGGGTTTTTCGGAGATTACGCAGTTTTTTTCAACCACTTCCTCGCTGCATATCCTCCGAATCCTCGAGGAATAACCGCATATCAGGTTGCTTTTTCTGCTAAGGGGCACAAATCTTTAAACGTTGATGAATTGTCCATTCCATTTAGGCTTTTTGTATATAGACCTTTTTAGAGAGTTGCTGGCATTTCTTGTCAGATGGAAGTGGAACATTCCGTCGGATTCAGTCTCAAGTGTAAAGTCCGTGTTTAGGTGGACTTTGTTGAAAATTTGAAGTAGGTTTTCCAAATCACCATTCTCATCACAAATAATGAAAGTATCATCGATGTATCTATTGTAGAGATGGAGGTCGTTGGTAGTTGGTGATAAGAGGTAAAAAATCCCTACAAATCAATACTTGAATATATATATATATATATAGGAGAACCCAGCGATTGGTTTCTTATATTCAGAGCACAGTGTGGGTAGGTCAGTTTTCTGCTATGACAGAGAACGGAAGTCAATATAAGCAGGCGGTAATGCAAAATATATATAAGACTATACTCTATGGAAAATTAGGTAGGCATATAAAATTATGCTGGACCCTAATAATAAAAGGCATCCTTCTCCCACTCCAGCAGTTAAGTAGTAAGGAAGACATATAACACATCTAACAGTTGAGAACTCAAAGCATATGAATCTGTGTTATTATTATCATTGCTATTTATTGATTTATAACATCAAAGAGACGATATCAATATATATATAGAAAATTGTGCGTAGGTTTTAGTGAATATATAAATGCATTACATAATAATGATTTCAAGACATTTTTGTATGTATGCATGTGTTTCCATGTACTTATGATATAAATTTATTTGTCATTGGTATATGTGACAGTAATTTAACTGAATGTATATATATATATATACATACATGGATAGGAAAGAGTGGATGGACTACTCCGCCTCTGTTGTTACTCTTCATACACACTCATAAATTACCTGACGTCAATATACTCTGGTCGCAAAGATCAATAAATCATGGTGATTGCATGTTCAAATAGTCAACTGAATTTTGTTATTTTCCCCATTTTTTCCCTCGGACATATAGTAATTTGGACTGTTTTTCCCCGACTATTTAGACAATGCAGTGTATATGCTTTATGGCAGTCATTAAAAGGAAATTGTCAGTTAGACGGAGTAGTCATTAGGATTGCTGAAAAACAAGTAGCTTCTCTTTTGTCATAATGTATATATTATTTAGATAAGGCAATAAGAAGACATAATTTGTCTGAATTTTGTAATGTATTTGAGCAACACATTTCAAACAATCTGATCCATCACACTTGGACTTCGGTACAAAAGAGCCTTAGTGAATGAGGTGCCTCTTCAGTGAAATCTAACGAATATGCACTGAAGACAGATACACTTGATGAAGAAGAAAGAAAGTTGACACACAAACTCTGGTTGATAACAATTATCCAGACAAGTTCATCAGGAGATATAAAGTAGTAGTCAGAACACCAAGACCCACTCACTCTCCAGCTCGCCCCTAAGAAAGACGTGTACATCAAACTACCCTATATGGGGCATCATTCGAGCTTGATAACTAGACAAAGACTGAACGCTGCTGTTAAAAAGACTTTTTATGCAGCTAATATCATAATAATTGAGAATTTGAAGCCAATCTATCTATCTAAGACCTTCGAACATGCGAAAAGTGGCTTCACATCCCAATGTATTCATTCATCTGAATGTACACGTGGATATACACATATAGGGAGGACTCATTGATCTCTGCAACCGAGTTAGGCCTGGCCTCATAGCATATTCCTAAATGGCTCCAGAAACAAATGAAGTCTTCAGAACCCATTATTGGTGATAATAGGAGACCTAGCTCCTCTGTTGTGAAACATATTATAGAGACAGGACATAAAATTGACGTTAACACATCTTTTAAACCTATCTGTAAAACGTGTTTGGGGTGTATCTTAAAGTTTGTGGAAGCCTTAGCTGGCAATCAGAAAGCTTAAACCACATCTATGCGTTCAAAGCAACAATTCGTCATCACATTAAACCTTCCTTGGTAAGTTTTGTTTTGATACCATTTCGGTAGATGTACTATTTCGACAAAACAATAAGAAGACGTAGTTTATCTGAAACGTATAATGTATTGGCGCAACACATTTCGGACATTCTGATCACACACGTACTTGTCATACACAGTTTTTATATAAGGCAAGAAAGCATGAATAATTACAATACAGGTCAGATTGTGGACAGGTCAAGGTCACAAAATAATGTACTATTACCTCTGCTATTTGGTTAAGTGATCTTTATTGTTATTTTGACCTCGAATATGCCCTTTTAAATTGGCCTAAATGTATTTCCTCACCTCTTAATTAATTTCACATGTATTCCTATCTCAAGTACGTGTATGATCAGATTGTTCGAAATGTGTTTCGCAAATACATACAATACACGATTCAGAAAAAATTACGTCTTTATCTAAATTCATAAAGGGAACTAACTGTTTTAAATATATATATATATTATTACTCCCCTGTATTCCGAGAAGAACATACGGTTTCGACGCCATATCTCAATTTCGTCCTATTCCCTGCGATTTTTTGTCATCTGGCGCAACGACTTCCCACAAGCTCTCACCCCCTCCTCCTCCTCACACGATAGCCTCCATTTACCCCTAGATCGATGTCTAACTCGTCGTTATCTCATTCTGGTTCTACTCGAGCGATCAATGTCACTCAGCGGTCTTTTAAGGGTGTGCCCGTTCCGTCACCAATTTTATTATGGGTGAAATTCATTTTGATAAAGTCTCACAGGGTTATACAGTAATATTCATTGAAGTGACGTTTCATTGAGCACAATTTATATTGCGGGTGATAATCATATCAGGGTACTCACACAATTTTCTAACTTCGTTTGCATACTTCCATTATTTTTTATTTCTTGACTTGATTGGTAGTAGTATTCTTTCATATTTCCGGTAGGAGTGACGAAGCATTTCTATTGCATGTGTTGGGTGTAACCACGATGAACAAGGATTCAGTAACCAACCTCTCTCTCCACTTACCCAGACTACTTCTTAGAATTTTAACTCTCTCCCACCCTATTTATTTATTTTTTTTGATTTACAGCTTGATTCCACATTGTATTTTTGGTACAAGTATTGAATTTTCAGCGTGGATATCGGTAGCCCAAATTTTGCAGGCCAACCATAGACGTGTGGTTGTGTGTTAATGCATGCAGTACGATTACTGAGCTCTTTTTATAAATTAATTTTCTTCTCCGGGTCAACTGTTCTTACCTTAGCCATTTTCTTATGCTCCGAAAATCGGACTACTCTCGACCTACCAGTTTGACCTATATATCTAACTTAACTCACAGTCTCTGCAAGGTACTTTGTAAATTATATTATTAATTTTTCTAATGAGGTCAACTGAAACGGCCCTTTAACCTACAAAGCTTGTCCCTGAGTGAGTTTGTAGGTTTAAATGCCATCTTAATTCCCGCTTTGTTGAGAATCCTACCTAAGGTCTTTGATGTCTTCTCCCAATATGGTAGAACTGTAGGTGCCTGATGTTCTGTGTTATTTATGTTGTCATTATTAGCTTCCCTATTTTTTCCATTTTGCTTTTAATCTTTTGTTGTCTTGCTAATTAATTTTATAGCACATTAATTCGATACCAACGCTTCTTCTGTCTGTTTTATTTCATCATTTAGGTCTTTTCTGGTGCTACTCAGTGCTATGGCTCGGTTTGTTAGACACTTAACCAAGCCTGCCTTGATACATAACGGTTGACGAAATGAATTAAATTCTAAATGTCTATTGGAATGAGTTGATTTATGTACACGCTAGTGTGCAGTTACCCTCTTCTATTCATTTTATTTTACAGTCTAACATAGCTAACCCTCTTTGTTCAATTTTTTCATTCAAATGTGAATTTTATTCCCTCGACTAGTGAGTTTATATGCGTCAAGAAGCTAGAGATATTGATGTGGTTTTGTTCTCTGAGCTGGATGGTTAGTTTGCGAAGCTTTCATCACCTTACTGGGTGACATCTTCAGCGCATACTTCAATTTGAAGTGAGCTTTTAGATTTCTCCACGAGTTTATTAATCATCTCTCCTGGTGACCTTGGAAGTGATTGGTTGTTTGTGTGTGTTTTCACACCTTCTAGGTTACTTGCATTGGAACCGGTTGTTTCTTTGACTTGAACTTTGACCCTTTGTGTGTGAAGTTTCTTTCTTATTGGTTGATAACTTTTGTCTATCTCGATGTGTCTATTGATTGATGATTCACTGGAATGCCAAGCTTCTAAAAATTCTCTAGCATTCTTGTTATTTCCTCGTGGAGAAATCTAAAAGCTCACTTCAAATTGAAGTATGCGCTGAAGATGTCACCCAGTAAGGTGATGAAAGCTTCGCAAACTAACTATCCAGCTCAGAGAACAAAACCACATCAAAATCATCCACCTGAGCTACAAATCTTTTCTATCATAGCTAGAGATATGTTATGTTTTTAACACTGTGTAAGTGTTATACACATATCCCCACCATATTTTTGGAGTAGGATTAAATGTATTAAGAGCCATATTTTCCCAGCTGTCCATAAAGATATCTATTACGATAGGGGATATTAGTGATTATCTATTCTATTGCTACACATTATGTTCATCTTTATATTTTGTCTTGGAATTTAACGATAGTAGATATGAGGCATAATTGAATTCCTAAAATAATTTCGTCAATGGGCAGCTTTGTCCTATGAGTGAGTTCAAAATCTGCAGTTGGTTCTTTTTTAACTACCCCTAAGGCTGCAATATTCATTGATATATATTGTGTTAAGACTAGTTATATCGAGACTAACCATTGTTTGATTTGTGACACAAGTAAAAAAAAAACACAATAAATGAAATCGACGCCAACGATTCATCCTATATTGACAGAACAAAATAGGGAACTAAGCTCTATTGAGATAAGCGTACTTAAGAAAGGACTAAATTTCAACGTGAGAGTTATTGAATTAAAACCAGAGGAGGATGACGTTCCCCATACAAAAGTAGTACTAAGTTCAATAGATAAGATGACAGCAGAAGAGACTTGAGAACAATGTGCATTAACCCTGAAAAATTAAAAGAAAGCGAAATCAAGCTTAAAAACTTCGGAAAGACTAGCTCTAATTAGTCTAAAACGAGATTAAAAAACATCCTCATCGTAAAAGCTGATAAAGGAAACTCTACAGTAGTTTGGGATACTGCCAGCATGTTGTCAGACTTCCTTGCTGATAATCTTCTATGGTTGGCTATTTGATCTTCAATATGCGGTGAAGGTAGCTGTCAAGGAACTTTACCCTAAGTTCCTATTATTTGCAAAGGCGCTCTGTATCGACAATTACTACTAGGTACGATTATCGACTTTAACTCCAAAACACAAGGACCAATAAGAAATTGTATTCTTCGGCAGTTAAAATCAACACTCCTCTATACAAAGTTTTATTCGTATTCTTTCGTCTTCTTCCAACTTGTACACGATTGAACCATTCGCACGCTCGAGTTGCCCGCCAATGGCTACCAGTTCCAATAAACAAACGTTCAATGTTCGCATCCATTTACAGTAGCCTGTTGTAGATGTACGTCTGGTGACCTACCAAGTCTCTGAATCATATAGAGTAACCGGCTTGATATTTGCGTTGAAAATTCAAATCTTTTTCCCCACGCTGAGAGTTATTGATTTCCACATTGACTTCAGAGTGATGAAAGCCTGTTTTGCCCTGATATATCCATCTTTTCGAATCCTCATCCGATCTCCCTAGACAAGTAAAGAAAGCGATATTAGATAGGTTTATTCCAAATAACCCCTTGCGTGAGTTACTGAATAAAATTAACTGTTGTAGCGAAACATTAGATATGATGGAGAAGATCTGTATCTCAGATGGATAACCTTGATGCAGTTGTGTTGCAACGACTGTGTAAAACACCGCACTCGCCAAAGTTTTTTTTAAATTTTGATTACAGCTTGATTCCACACTGTATTTTTGGTACAAGTATAGAATTTTTAGCATGGATATCGGTAGTCAAAATTTCGCAGGTCAACCATAGATATTAGGTGTGGATTTCGTTGACTGGTGAAGCCATGTTTTCGTTTGACCGCCGCTAGCTCTTTTCAGATCTGACCCTATGTCAGCTAACATTTCCCCTCGAGGAAGGCGATGGCCAGGCTAGGCATACGTAACACAGGTTATAACCGTTCTAATTGGTGTAACTTCACAGCCTCGACCGGTTGATTTCCCCTCCTTACCTAGCACTCGACCGACGTCTAAGCCCACCTTATTATACCACTTCACACAGGAGATAACAGAACGCAGATGCCTATGACCAAACACAGCTAGCCTTTTCGTACTTTCCACTTTCAATGGTCATGTCTTGTTCACAGCCATAAACGAGGACGAAGCAAACTGCTGAGCAATACACCCACCCTTTGGTCGATAGCCAGCTACATATCACGTCTACGCCAAAGACGGTGTCAACTGGCATATACGAAGCTAGCCCTCTATGTCCGTGCTGAGATCTCGTCAGGGATCAACCCGTTGGCACTGGCTGGTGCAACTTCACAAATAAGTGAAGTGGTCAAATCGCTAAGTTACCACTTCACCACCTATTACTAAGCTAAGAGTCAGTTTAGTTCAGTCCTGTAACATTTGGCGGGAGCGAATCACATGCTAAACATTGGTGGATTACAGCCAAAAGTGTCAGCGTCTTCACTTAGAAGGACTATCGGTAGGTATGACAGAACAATAAGCCAAGAAGAAGAGTCAAACTCTTTCAAAAACAACAAGAAAAACACGCACACGCACAATCAGTTGACGTTCCTGCTTCGTCCTCGTCTCCATAAACATAAAATAGCTGTCAGAAGACATGACATCGACTTCCTCATATTGTTGCTTACAGACAACCACGGAAATCAATTCGACTGAGACAACCAACGTTCAAATATTAGACAGAGAAGACAACACCCAGAATGCTAGAGAATTTTTAGAAGTCTGCCTGATGTTCCAGTGAATGGTCTATCAACAGACATATCGATATAGACAGAACCCACCAATTCATAAGAAGGGAGTCTCAGACACAAAGGGTTAAAGTTCACGTTAAGGGGAAAATCAGTTCCAATACAAATAGCCTAGTTAGTGTGAAAACACGCAAAACAATTAATCACGTCCAAGATCACCGGGGGAGATGATTATTAAACTAAAATCTAAAAGCTCACTTCAACAAATTGAAGTATGCGCTGAAGATGTTGCCCAGTAGGCCAATGAAAGCTTTCCAAATAAAACATCCAGCTCAGAGAACACAACCACATCAAAAGTATCCACCAAATTCCAGATCATCTAGAATCTTCATATCAGTCAAGAGTATTTCTGTTCTCTGCCTCCACACATACACATACAGTCTGACGCATAATTCGGTCCACCACACAATTAAGAATACCATTGGCGATATTGAACTGGCACTCTTGTCGTATTTCAGTCTTTATTTCAAAGCATAATAGTAATCAAGAAGTTAAAAAAATTATTATTTCAAACAATTTCTAAGGGCCGTAGACTGCAGTTAACATTTATCTATATGACTGGTTGGAATTTCTCTTCTGAAGTACAAAGTACCTGAGATGACCATCTCCTATTGTATCAATCAGTTCTGCGACTCTATTGTAGGCAATCACAGTATGCTATGTTCTGGAAACTTAGTTTTTTGTGTAATTTGCTAAAGGCATCTAGGTGCAGAATACTCCAAACACTGGAAATCATAACGATTCATGTAAAGCAATCGAATCTGTGCGTACAAGTCAAAAAACAGGTCCAGAGACTATGGCTAACCAGGCCTGCTGTGACATATACCTTTTACCTTTTAGACAAATAAGTGCTATATTTACCCTTATTGAACAAGATAAGTAGATTTAACGATATTTCGAGAAGTTTAATTATCTACATTCCGTTGAAAATAAGGCCAGCCTTTATTATCGTTTTGATTTTCTATGTTCTCACAAGATAAATGTCTGATATCCCGCCATCGATGACTTACATAGTCTAGTTCGGACTAACTAAAACCTCTCTGATTTAGTCACCTTGGTATATGGAAGTAGGAGACGAACAAGTGCCAGTGCTTTGCAGACCTTGTCAACAGAGTTTCACTAGGGGGGTATCATGTATCATCCATTTATTAACAAAGGCTTTATTATGGGCCCTGAGGAGCAGGTCTTTTTTCACCTAAGGCCTAAGTATCAAACTCTGTACCGAAAGTATCAAGTTCTCAGGGAATAGCGTAGCGACTAAGTGATGACAGAATACCTGCACACCCACAGTGCAAGTAAATATGGTGTTGACGTCTTCATTCCGATACACAAAGAATGCTATATAACCATCACTCCGGTATAAAAGCCGAGCTTCATCAACCCAAGCAGAAATTTGGTTTGATACTGGCCGGAAGGAAAATGTAATTCCTCAATTAGTTATATTACAGGTTCAAGGAGCATTTCTGGTTACGGCAGGACTGGAATCTAAAGGCGTTCAATCCTAATTCTTCAGTGCTACCAGCTAACCGGTTACTCACCTTATACAAGCTCGCTTATGGCAAGAAGTCGCAAATACGTATGGCTTATAATATGCGCAGACCAGAGCAAGCGACTTCTATCAGTATAGACTCACGCACGCCAAAGATAATGGATTTTCATATGCAGCTTCTAAGCAATGATATTAGACCTGGTCAAGCTCAACCTCGGTTAACAGAGATCTACTGCTGAAGAGACTGTGTGGAGGTATCTGTTTGTCTGACACTCTTAGACCTCCAGACGCCCGATACTTCTCTTCCAGGGAAAAGATATTTTCAGACACAATAAACAGCAAGTTATTAAATGCGCACTTGAGTCGCTACTCCAAAGGATGATAGGCACTTCTTTTATCTCACTAACCAACAATTTTAGATGACGAGAATCAGCACCGTCATCAGATGGCCCTACCGCCTACCATATTTTGACCAATTCGTATAAATCACTCACATGGTTGAGACATTCGCTCACTTCAGAAGTGAATATTGAAGGATCGAATCTAGTGGACACCTTCACTTCCCTTGAATTAATAACTACTTCTTATAAATGGGTTAAAATCAAGCAATCTACCGACTGATACTTTATATCATATTGACTGTTCTATTTTTATTTTGAATGAGAATTGATTTGCCTAACACTTAATTGCTCTATGACTCAAATCTCTATAATCAGATGAGCAAAGCTTTTAGTCTTATCGATGGGGGTTTACTGAATCTAAGTTTTATCTGACAAACGCAGTTCTCATCTGCTTTCACCACCTGGTCTAATTCTGATGATAATGTATGACATTATTTTCTACATGATGATCCATATCAATGAAATTCGATTAGAAAAACGTGAATAAGCAAAGAGATATCTGTTTGTATTTTCACTCCAAAGTAGTATATATACATATATACATGTATATACCATGGTAATTAAACATAAAGTTCAAAGGTCAGTATAAGCTATCAACAGAATGAATACTAGTGTTTTTTAAGAGTCTGATTGTCAGGACCTGACTTCTTCCATGTTCGACCGCGGAGTTGGAGAACTACTGAAAACAAGAAAGAACTTCCAGACAGCTGTATCATTCCTATTTGGGACTCATCATCAGCACATACCCACCGGGATTTGAACCCAAGAACTTTCAGTTACATAGCGAGCCTGTGACCTCCAAGTTTTGCCAGTTTGTGATCTTGGGTAAACCAAGAATTCTTGAAAATCAATCAGAAGCATGCTTGTAACTGCCTATAGAAATACTTTTCATGGGGTTCTAGTCAGAAATCGTCACAGTTTGGCAGTGAGTCCTACAATGACATTGACTGAAAGTCCATCTAAAATCATGAACTGGTAGAAGTTAGAATTCATTGACTGGCGATTGAGTCTAATCTCAGTAGCTGAATGGTCGACGACTTTTAGTTGTAACCAGAATTTCCTGGGTTTGAACCCCAGTGGCTGCATACTGAGGGGAGGGCTCGAACAAGGATGAAACGGACATCTAGGAAGTAAGCCATAGTTTTTAATGAATCTTTAAATGATATCAATATGCGGTCAAAATAGAAACCTGTCAGATCACTACCGACGGACTCCTGAGAAATTAAATCTGTTGAACACATTGGCTTGAAATATATCTAAATAATATACATAAATATATGGAATTGTAATGCCTGATGATAAATTATTACAGATATATTTTTAAAACAAGCAATAAAGGTTAATAGAGCAGGATTTAATGAATTCATCAAATTTCGGTAGAACTCGTCAGCTGAATACTCTACATACACGAATACATATACTTTTGAAATTACATTGGGAGATATAAGACTGATAAGTTGAATATTCTACATACACGAATATATATACTTTTGAAATTACATAGGGAGACATAAGGCTGATAAGTAAACAAATTACATTGAATTAATCATGCAGAGAGACAGGTGCGAATATTTTCCAGGTCATGTTCAAATAGATAAGGGGAGAGAGAGAGTATGAGAGATCAAAATTAAGATAAATTGCATTACGCTTCAATTACATCACTTAGATAAACAATTAGTCATTAGGGAATATAACTAGAATTGCAAACAGACTAATATCAATAGTAATAGTTATAATAACAATAATAATAATAGTGTTGAAGTGAGTTAAGATAATCTTACGGATAAAGCATAGATTTAAATGAATCAAGAATAATAATAATGGCAGTAATAATAACAAAAATAATAATAATAATAATAAATAATAATTCCTGTTCAATAGTACTGTCAGAACAAATTTTCCGTGCTTTATTGAACAGTGTTCTGACTAGGTTCTTTTTGTACTGGATTGGGACAAAGCTCTTGAAATGCATGTATTGTCCTGTCCATGAAGACTTTCTAAATATAGATCTTTCGATTGTGCCATCATTCATTTTGGCTAGAAAAACGTCTAGGAATTTCATAGTATCGTTTTCCTCGTGTTCTACTGTGAAATTGAGATTTGGATGGCATGAATTGAATTTTATCAACATGTCTTCCGCTTTTGATCTGCTTTCACAGACAATAAAAATGTAGAGTATTCAACTTATCAGTCTTATATCTCCCAATGTAATTTCAAAAGTATATGTATTCGTGTATGTAGAGTATTCAGCTGACGAGTTCTACCGAAATTTGATGAATTCATTAAATCCTGCTTTATTAACCTTTATTGCTTGTTTTAAATTCGTATCGGGAAATAAATGTTTTCAATTCTTGAAGAAGCGTCTCCCAAAAAGCACTATCAATGCACTAAATGATCTAGTGAAATTGAAGTGCAGGATTGCTAAACACTCTGCACGACGAGATTTTTTGAAAGAATGTATCCAGAATAATATTTATCCTCGAACATTTTACAAATCCTTGCGTAAAGATCATCTGAGACCTACACGAGCGAATCTTTACCGTCTTGCTGAATCACATTTGTCTTCTGAAACAGATGAAATCAGTAATTTATGCCTATTGTCAAGCAAACTGATCAATGTACAAAATGACTTAAACTTCGTATGTTATATTAAATTCACTAAATATCTGCATGCCACATCAAAAAAGACAAAAGAATCAGAAGTAAAGAAACTGAAGAAGTCACTTTATCCGGAACCGCCAAATGAAATTTTCCCAGTGGATATATCTAATTATGTTCATAATTTATCTGATGTTTCCCTATCAAAAGAACAAGCAGAAATTCTGTCATTGGGATTCAAATTCTGTGTTCCCATGAAGAAGATAAAGCAAATCGATATCGAATGCCAATTCGAAAATCTTTATGATCAACTTATGGGGCTACATGCCACGTCCAGTGACAGCGAAAGCTGGTTGAAAGCAAAGATGGTTGATATCGCTCATCAATTTCGAGTCATGCCGACCAATCAAAAGTCGCATATCACCAAAGAACACTGGCGATCTTTAAACAAGCTTCGAAAAGACAAAAATCTTGTTATCCTACAAGCTGATAAAGGACAAAGTGTAGTGCTAATGAACAAGATAGATTATCTCGAAAAAATGCATCAAATTCTCGCCGATGAATCTAAATTCAAATTGGATAACCATGCAAAAGACCAAACGTTATCAACCGAAAGGAAAATTGTGCAGCATCTACGACAACTCTTCAAAAATAAATACATAGACGAAAACACATATAGAAATATCAAACCGATTGGGTCACAAATCCCAAAACTATACGGACGCGTAAAAATACACAAACCAGGAGCGCCGTTAAGACCCATACTCTCTATGATAAACTCGCCGTACCACAGACTAGCACAGTGGTTATGTGAACTGTTGCAGCCATTGTTGAAACGTTTCGGAACACATGTAGTCTCTGATTCATTTCAATTTGTCAATCAAATTAAAGATTTCAATGTATCCGATAAGCATTTGGTCTCTTTCGATGTTACCTCCCTTTTCACAAATGTGCCAGTTGTTGAGACTATCGACTTCATATGTAAAGAAGCTGAAGACATACCCATTCCAACATCGGAATTGAGGAAATTACTACTTTTATGTACTAAAAATGTCCAATTCCAATTCAACGGGCGTCTGTTCCGTCAAGTTGATGGTGTCGCAATGGGAAGCCCTTTGGGACCACTTTTCGCCGACTTATTCTTGTCACGCCTAGAAACCGGTGCTTTGCAGCAACATATACAAGAAACAAATGTATACCTAAGATATGTTGATGACATTTTTATTGTCTGTGAAAGCAGATCAAAAGCGGAAGACATGTTGATAAAATTCAATTCATGCCATCCAAATCTCAATTTCACAGTAGAACACGAGGAAAACGATACTATGAAATTCCTAGACGTTTTTCTAGCCAAAATGAATGATGGCACAATCGAAAGATCTATATTTAGAAAGTCTTCATGGACAGGACAGTACATGCATTTCAAGAGCTTTGTCCCAATCCAGTACAAAAAGAACCTAGTCAGAACACTGTTCAATAGAGCACGGAAAATTTGTTCTGACAGTACTATTGAACAGGAAATAAAATCTCTGAAGGATATTTTATCTAAGAATGGATATCCTGAGAAGTTCATTAATAAATACTCCAAAGAAACTACCCCCGCAAAACGATTCAAACAGTTCCAAAGAAACCTGTTTATATCAATTTACCGTTCAAAGGAGATGACGTACAAGAAGTAGTGAAACGAAGACTCGACAAAGCCATCAAGAGAACTTATTATGCTGCAAAACTTGTTATCCTTAACACCACCAAGCGAGTGCTTCAACAATCTGGGAAAGACCAGTCGCCAATCCTCGACACTTCAAACTGCATATATCAATTTGAGTGTGTTTGTGGCAGCAAATACATAGGTCGTACGGAAAGGCGATTGTCTACTCGCATGATGGAGCATTTGCCAAAATGGTTGAAAACAGCTGAGTTCAAAGTGCCAAAATCCTCAATAACAAAACATCTTGTAGATTACGGACATGATATCGACGCAGTCAAGTCATTTACCATTGTCAGCAAACAAAGAAACAAGAAGATGCTTGCAATTGCAGAGGCTTGTGCAATTCGAATTTATAAACCAGCTCTCTGTATACAAAAGGAGATGGTCGTAACTCTTAATCTACCATGGTAATACGTTTTATTCTCTACTTGTTATTATTCTACCTCTTATTGTTATTATTTTTGTTATTATTACTGCCATTATTATTATTCTTGATTCATTTAAATCTATGCTTTATCCGTAAGATTATCTTAACTCACTTCAACACTATTATTATTATTGTTATTATAACTATTACTATTGATATTAGTCTGTTTGCAATTCTAGTTATATTCCCTAATGACTAATTGTTTATCTAAGTGATGTAATTGAAGCGTAATGCAATTTATCTTAATTTTGATCTCTCATACTCTCTCTCCCCTTATCTATTTGAACATGACCTGGAAAATATTCGCACCTGTCTCTCTGCATGATTAATTCAATGTAGTTTGTTTACTTATCAGCCTTATGTCTCCCTATATAATTTCAAAAGTATATGTATTCGTGTATGTAGAGTATTCAGCTGACGAGTTCTACCGAAATTTGATGAATTCATTAAATCCTGCTTTATTAATCTTTATTGCTTGTTTTAAATTCGTATCGGGAAATAATTGTTTTCAGATATATTTTTGCCTGAATTGTGTTCTATACGGTCTAATTTCATATTTTACCGGACTACTCAGTCATTCCTGAGTTTAATTCATGACCACCACTTTCGATAATATATACTCCAAAATTGTTATCTTTCAGGATCATTGATGCCAAATATTTCAGACTTATTGAATCATTCTATATTTCCCTACAATTCATGTAACCTTTTCAAGATGAAAAATTACTTACCAATGAATGAGATGAAGTGGGCAGTTGCAGAAAAGTTACATATCACCTACTCTGAATTATGCATCACATATGTCGTTGAAAGAAAAATAACAACTTTGGGTGTTTCATTTTCTAGCCGAATTTGCTGAATTATTGACCAATATTCAATGTGGTCTTCTTTAATCAATCTAATCAAAAATGACAGAAATATACCGATGGGGTCATTCTAGAAGACTGATAAGTAGGGATGTGAGTCGGTGGCACAGCGGTTATGACTGTCGCCGAGCATGCACATTGACCATGGTTCGATCCCTAGCCAATAGCATAATTTAGGCTACCGATTTCATATGCTGAAGATTTCATAATTGTACAAAAGATATGGTGTGGAATCAAGCTATAATCAAAACAAAAAAAATAAATGGAAAACAACTCCTGTTAGAGAATGTTGCTTGTTACACCTGAGAGTCGTTTCATTCTTCGTTTGCAGTCAGAATCATCAGTTCAGACAGCGTGGTTAGTTCAAAGTCTTCGAATTTTGGCTGGCTTCTTGAGAATTTTGGTCTGACTAATCCATACGCTGGTATTTTTCTTAAGTAGAAGAAACAGTGACAATGGTTGTAGACAGTAAAGTGAGTTCAATTCAGGTCATAGAAACAGTAGACGAGCAAAATGGGACTGTTTCAAAGGGAGCTAGTGTTAAACCAGGGACTACGTAATCCCATGAAAGAGAGAATATAGGCACCGAGTTGACACGGCAAGGAAAGACGAAGCAATTTCTTCTTGAACACATGAGTCAGGTTTCAGATGTTTGAGAATGTTTTATCAAAGGGAACGAAGCAGTTATCAGTCATTTCTTGCTCCATTGACTGGATGACTTTCTTCTCTCCTGCATTTGATTACATAACCTTTGACTTAATCCTTACCACCTCGTGTTATGGTGTAGGTTTTAATTTCTGCCGTTTCCATGATTTCAGTTGAACTCATTACAGTGTTTTTACCGTATTTACTAGTTACGCATCGTTCTACTCACCTCCAGTCCCTTTTATGTAACTTCTTTTCTATTGCATACAAATATTTAGTTTTTTTGAAACTCAAACTTTCTGCGTAAAAGCTACATAAGTGTAATCTTCTGAGTACGCTTCATTATATTTCGGGCCTTCTGTCTACGGATATCATGTCATCACATTTGTATGGGTGTTTTGAAATTGTTCTATACTGATAAAGCTGATAATAATTTTAGTTTAGGCCGTACGCAACTGATGAGAGAGGCTACCGAAATAAACAATGATAATCCCATGCATTACTCCCAAAAATTATGACTCTTGCTTTATTCAAATGTCATGCAAGTTAACAGGAACAGGTAGACTGTTAAATGCGCAGAGAATTTGGCCAACAGTGGGATCTTACCTTGAATGTTTAGGTGGACAAGAGCATGCTATCTGCAAATTAAGTAATATAAATCATGTGTAAAAAAATGATGTTTTCAATGATGTGATAAGAAAACTAAGTGCTCCCATTGTGTTTTTGCGGGCTATTCATTAAAGTGTAGAATCTACTGAGTTAACGTTTATATTTATTCTTTCATTGTTCACAGGGACGGAAAATGATCAGATGAACTTCATTTTGAGCTGTAACATTCAATAATATAAATTCATTAATCAACTGGCTAATTGTACCGCCTGCATTATTATTGTTCTCAATACTTGCTTGATGAAGTGTGTGATAGAAGCAGCTATCTAATGTAATAATCGTTTCTATTAGAAACCAACTAATCAAAATCGTAAATAATGATGTTTGATAGAATGAGTGGTAAAGGCAAACATAATGATCAGTAGACAAATTACCTCAATTTTCCTCAAGTTTGCCGAAGCCATCTCCATCAAACGAATAAAATCTAACTGATTTGTTCAGAAATAAGTAGTAATCAGTTCTGCCTTGTCTTGGCAACTGGATGTCTATATTTTCTCTTCCAAAAATATTACCTAATCTTTGTGTAAGCGCAATATCGCTTGAAATTATGTCACGCGTAGATAAAGGCTATCCCGGTCCAGAACAAACAAGAAGCCGGTCACTGTTTCTACGGTACTATCAATAATTATTATTATTATTGTATCCTTTAGTTCCTAGAGGAACATAGGGCTTCAGCTGCGCACCTCCATTGACTTCGGTTTTCTGACAACTTTTTCACCCTGATCCAGGTCTGTCCACATGCTTTCATCTCCTCCTCGCATGACCTCCTCCAAGTCACCCTTGGACAACCAACTCGCCGCCTCCCTTTCGGGTTCCACTCGAGGGCTTGTCTAGTGATGTCACTTGATGGTTTCCTCAGCGTATGGCCAATCCATCTCTATAATCCATCTATCAATAAACAAATCAATAATTATATATACAACAAACCTTAACGGTTTCAAGAGTACAAAGCACAACGCTTAACAGAAAGCAAGGTACCGCTATCAGAGCGGAATAACGTTAAAGCCAAAATTGCGAACTAGCCGGAATCAGACACGACAGTTCAGGTAAGCAGTTTGTAGAAGAATGAACTCAAGTAAGGCAGATTAAGAGATAGACAGAGCATAGGCACAAAAGTAGAATTTAATTGGCTACTTAACCAGGTAGGAAGATACACATGAAGATCAATAAATAAGATAAACTCTACAGAATAGTACAAAGTAAGACATGGGTCAGCAAAAATAACAGTTCAAAAAATACTCTTATTAGGTCATAAGTTCAACTGTCTGACTAAACTGATCAAGGTAAAACACATACACACAGTTCATTAAACAAAAGGGGATAGACACGTTAGGCATGAATAAATGGGCTGCAACAACGCTTGGCTGATCCGGGACAGGTTGACTTGATTCAAGGATGGGAAGTGAATTGATCTTACACTTTGTCACTAACCTCACAACTTTCTGACTTAGTATAAATCTTCTCTTGACTCTATTTTCTGCGCTTCATTTGAAATCAGTAATTTGTCACTCAATTTTCCAGTTACTCTTCGGCCTGCTCACCTCTCGCCTTTAATACGTAACTCCTTAGCCTTTGCGAATCATCGGTTTCCTGAAAGTAAGGGCTGGCTTAAGAGTATATACCTGAATGACTTCAAAAACAAATGAAATATTCAGAACCTATTAACGGTCAGAGCAGGAGACCTAGCTCCTCCATTGCGGAACCTATTATAGAGACAGGACATAAAATTGACGTTAACACATCATTTAAACCTATCTACAAAACGTGTTTGGGCCGTATCCTAAAGTTTGTGGAAGTCCTAGCTGGCAATTACAAAGTTTAAGCCATCTTTATGCGTTCAAAAACAATTCCTCAACACAATAAACCACTTTCCTTGGTAAACGTTTTTTTTTATACCAGTCAGGATAGATGTACTATTACCTTCGTTATATGGTTTTAGTGGTCTTCATTGCTAATTTTGACTTTGAATATGTCATTTTAGCTTGAGCTATCTTCTCTATTTTCTCACCTCTTATATATATATTTATTTATGTTTTGTTGAAACTCAAAATCTATGTATGAACAAGACCTATTTTTAGGTGTACTTCTCTGAGCACGCTTTGCTAAGTTTCGAGTCTCCTATCAACTGACTTCATTTCATCACTGCCTGCGGCTAATGAGAATCCAACGAAATAAATGATGATGTCATCTCATATTCCGCACAAGTTGTAGTTCACGCTTAATTCAAATTCGTGAAGAGGAATAAATTTATGTTTTCTGAAATAAATTATGTCTCTTTACAATTTTAATCGTAAGTATCCTGTCGGAAATGAAGGTGGATAATGTAAGTTAATTTACAGCTTATATGTGGACAAAATGCTCAAAATTACATGACCCAAAAACCTGCCTTCTTATTCATTCATATATATATATATATATATATATATATATATATATATATATATATATATATATATATATATATATATATATACTTTGAAGTTGCTCAATGATACAAATATTCGGTCCTAAGATCAGTGATATCTTTTTCACTTCATTTGATAATGTGATTTTATAGAAAGACTGCAGTTGTATGTGTCATCTGCAGCTGATGTCCAGTTTCTAGATCAATTCAAATTGACTGTCAGGCATTAATGTTTGACTGATAAAAGTACGCACCCAAATTTCCAAAAGAGTGGGTACTGAACAAAAAATACTCTTTTCGATAACGCCTTCATCATCAGGCTATACAGTTACATACATACATTATAGTGAATGAATGAATGAATTAGTGTTATGAATAACATTAAAGTTTTAATAACATCTAACCAGTAATATCAGTAGATTACAGTTCAATAACATCAACAAAAAAATAAGCTGAATGTCAGGAAACACATTAGGAAAGATTATATTACAAATTCGGTGGTATAGCGGTTAGGACGCTCGCCAACCATGCACATGGTCCAGGGTTCGATCCCCGGCCGACGCACTCCTTTACCTCGCTAACCCAGAAATAAAACCTGGTAAAGAGGAAAGGTTGGGCATGGGGCTAGCAAACCCATCCTCTAAAATAAACTCTGCTACAGAAACTTCAAGCCACTAGCTTGGAGCCCTATGTTCCACTGGGGAACGTGAAGGAAAAATTATATTCTATATATTATATATTACAAATTCACGAGCTGATATTCTATACTGAAGGCCAAGGCAATTGTAGGCGCTAGACTTGCTTCTTTTGAACACAGAGCACTGTTTGTTCGTGGCGAATTGCAATAGCCTCTACTGTTTGAAGCATGCGGTGCTTCGATGATTTTCGCAATTTATTGGGCACCCGGTAGATGATGATAGAGAAGGATTCTTTCACGCTGGCTGGCTTTCTATTTTATTTTATTTATTTATTTATTTTTTTGATTACAGCTTGATTCCACACTGTATATTTGGTACAAGTATGGAGTTTTCAGCATGGATATCGGTAGCCCAAATTTTGCAGGTGTCGGTGGCACAGTGGTTAGGACTCTCGCCAACCATGCACATGGTCGAGCTCACGCCGACGCACACCTGATATCTATGGTCGGCCTGCGAAATTTGGGCTACCGATATCCATGCTGAAAATTCCATACCTGTACCAAAAATACAGTGTGAAATCAAGCTGTAATCAAAAATAAAAAAATAATAGATATCAGGTGTGCGTCGACAGGGGATCAAACCTCGGACCATGTGCATGGTCGGCGAGCGTCTCAACCACTGTGCCACCGACACCGGCCGGCCTGTTTGCACCAGATGGTCCAATATCTAACTGCTGGCGGTTTTCACTACACCTCTACTTAGCCATAGCGGAAGATGTTCTCGAGTGAGCACGAAAAATCAAGTTCCTAGAGCAACGGCCAATGTAATTCGCTCCAGCACAAGCGCAGTTGAATTGGTAGATACAATTTAAAGTGGCTAGTCTAATCACTTCAATCATTCATATGAATCATTTTGATGTGTCCTCCTAATTTTGGTTTCGTTTTTTGTGTTATAAACTATAGATAAAAGATTTTTTTAATGTTTTGATGGTTGGATGAATTCCTTCTAATCTCCAGCTAGTTTTGAGTAATGTGCCCAAACCGAAATGATGATATCATTGTAGAGAGTGTAATTTCGTAGAATACTATTCTTGGCTTATGAATCACCCAACCCTTGGTGAACACCTTGGAAGAACACAAGGTGCACCTTGGTGAACAGGATATTTTGTAATTTAGGATGCCTAACAGTAGATATTATGAATTTCCTGGCTTACACAGCGAAACCTTCAGAAACATCCCGGTATGATTTTTTTCTTAAGCACACTGGAATTAGTGATATAAAATGATAGATAAGATTTCTAATTTTGATTAGAAATTCAAGTTTACAGAAAATCAACTCACGCAGACCAAATACTGAATTATAACAGGAACAATACAATAACACACAATAGGAATCGCATACAAACACTATTCAAGAGGGCCAGGACAAATAACTGCACTCCCAACTTAAGGAAAATGGAAGCAAAATATCTCATGGACGCCCTTAAAAAGAATTGGTATCCGCGGAACTTCATGGAAAGACATATAACCCTGAGCCAATCCAAAAAATCAAAGAAACTGAAGGGAACTCAGAAATCACCACAAGACTCTTCAAACCTTTAAGAATTGACGTCGTATACAGAAGAAGAAAGTCACTTTACTCTATTCTATGTCAAACAAAAGACTCAACAAAGAAAACAACATCATCTACAAAATAAATTGTAACAAATGCAAACAACACCACATTGGCCAAAGTGGACGTCCCATTAGTCTTCGTATCCATGATAATAAGCTAGCCGTCAAAAGACATGATATCCACTCCTCCCACATCACTACATACAGACAACCACTAGGACAACGTTCAAATATTAGACGAACAGAGGAATCACCAAGAATGCTAGAGAATTTTTAGAAGCCAGCCTGGTATTCCAGTGAATCGTCAATCAGTAGACACATTGAGATAGACAAAATTTATCAACCGATAAGACAGAAACCTTACATACAAAGGGTCAAAGTTTAAGTCAAAGAAATAATTATTTCCAATACAAGTAACTTAGAAGGTGTGAAAACACACAAAAACAACCAATCACTTCCAAGGTCACCCATGAGGAGAGATGATTAATAAACTCGTGGAGAGATCTAAAAGCTCACTTCAATTCAAATTGAAGTATGCGCTGAAGATGTCGTCTAGTAGGGCAATGAAAGCTTCGTGAATTAACTGTCCAGCTCGGAGAACACAACCACATAAAAAAAAAATTACTGACATTAGAATAGAACTTCTTCACTGTGATAGAGTATAATTTCATTGTAGGTAGGATTTATTTCGATAAAGTCTCACAGTGGTATACAGTAATATTTTCCGATATGACGTTCTGAGCACAATTTATTACTCCTCATAATAACATCATGGTACTGACACAACTTTATAACTTCGTTTATATAATTCAATAATTGTTCATCACTTGACTTAATTGGTAGTATGAGTGATGAGTCACTCCTATTGTACGTGGATAAGAGATGTTTATCTTTGTATATGTGGAAAAATTTGTAATTACATTTAAACTAATTTTGACATTTCATAAAGTTTATGTTGTGAAGCCATATCATTTATTTCTCATCCACAATTTATTCCACCTTTTCATGAAGATATACCATAAGATTTCCGTTGTAAATTTTGAGATGAATACAATGCTATTAAAGTCATTCGTGTAACGTGTTAGTATAGTCTCTAAATGTGGTAACTATCGTAATACTGGCATTTAGGATGTGCATTGCATATTACAGTGTACTGGTCAGTTTTACATACGTTCTTCTCTAGTTTTATGGTGTTTACACTGAAACTTCAACTCACTAATCTTCTCCTCATAAACTAGTGCTATCCAGTATTGATCATGTATTGGTAATATGTTCACCCTTTGACAAATTATAGAACATAGGCATTAATACCGGTGACCTTGGCGGCCTGTTTGACATCTGGGCTACCTTTTCCTGCATCTACATATTGCATCTAATAAGTCATGTTTTCATTCCTAATTTTAATAAAATATGATCGCAAATCGCATAAAATACAGTAATTCATTCATAAAACGTTTTAAACCATATGACTTTCATGCATCTAATAAATCTAAGAGAAAACATCACGCTGGCTGGCAGCGTGCACTTAAACAGACACCTTTATATCGTACAACCATTCCTGTTATTGTCACTTCAAACTGCCGTTCACTTCCCAACAAAATTATGCATCTCCAGTCTCTCTTATCATCTGATACTTATCACAATACGGCGATTGTTGCATTACAAGAAACATGGCTCCATGAACTCTATGATGACAATCTGGTTTCCCTAAATGGTTTTACATTGTTTAGACAAGATCGACTATGCTCCAGAAAGAAAAGAGGTGGAGGTGTTGCAACTTTCATTCATTCTCAATGGTCAACTTCAAATAATGTATGTTTTTCTTACTCTAATGACTTTATTGATTGTATAACGGTCAAATGCCGCCCGAAACACTTATCCAAGTTTAAATACGTCTTCATCTCTAACATTTATGTTACTCCTGGCTGTTCTGCCTCGGATCTATCTGATTTTGCTGATGAATTCACTGAATTCGCCGTTACACATCTTGAAAACTCTTTATCAGTTGTCACAGGAGATTTTAACTGCTGTGATTGTTCTTTCCTCGTATCATTAGGTCATGCCAATATTGTTAAATTCCCTACTCGACTTGATAAAACTCTTGACTGGTGTTCATTAATGATGAGGAAATATATGAAGTACGCAGACGTGCTCCTATCATGAACTCAGATCATTGTATTATTCGGATATTACCTAAGATATACAGCAGATCTCACTTTAATATCTTCTCAAATCTGTCCAAGAAAACACAGCAAAGGTGTTACTCACAAGAAAATATGCTCAAACTAAGATGTATGCTAAATGACACTAACTGGGAACTTTTCAACGAACACAAACTGGATGATACTATTTCCAATTTGACTGACTATCTTAAATTCTGTCTTGATATATGCTGTCCAAAACAGATAATTTTCAAAAGAATGGATCGTTTTTCTTCCCCTCATCTCAAAAAACTTCGTAGAGAAAAAGAGAAGCTGTACAAGACAAAGAATAAATCTGGTCTTAAGAAGATAAACACCCAAATTAAATCTGAAATCAAGAGACTAAACAACATTTATAATCAAACAATACTATCTTGTAAAACCTCAGAAAACATATGGAAGCTTTTTAGAGAAATTACTGGTTGTGGTAAGCATAATAATTTTGCCTCTTCTATTGATGTAAATACTCTCAATAGATCTTTCATCCGCCCTCCAAATGTCCCTTCTGCCTTCAATTTAACTAATAACACGACCAGTGACTTTCATCGTTTCAATACTTCTGATGTTCTTAAATGTTTGAAATCTCTTAAACCTTCCCAGAGTCTAGGCCCTGATGGTATACCTGCCATTGTTTTAAAGAAATGTGCTGATATTTTAAGTAACCCACTTACAAGCATTTTCAATACTTCTTTTTCTAATAATAATGTACCTTCTCTGTGGAAAGATATTAAAATCATCCCTGTACCCAAGTCTGGTTCTGGAGATAGTGTTAAGTTTAGACCAATTGCCATTACCTCTCCTTTTTTGAAACTGATGGAGAAATTACTGTTACAAAAACTCATTCCCTCCCTAAGCTTCTCAAACGATCCAAAGCAGTTTGCTTACAAACAGGGTAGAAGTACTTTGGATGCTGCTGCTGTGTTTCATCACAACATTGTATCCTCCTTAGACAAAGGGGCCAAGTATGTCCGTTGTACTTTCCTTGATTACACATCTGCTTTTGACTCTGTACCTAGAGGCCTTTTGTTAAACAAGCTTAGCCTTACACAAACTGAGTCCTGGGCTATCAACTGGCTGCACTCTTACTTCTCCAATAGGATGCAGTACACGGTATATAATGGTGTAGCTTCCTCTCCTTTGCTTACTGAAGCTGGTGTTCCTCAGGGTGCTGTTCTCTCGCCGTTTCTCTTTTCCTTCTTCTTACATGACTTACCTCTCTCAGACGAAATCAACTTCGTCAAATATGCAGATGACCTGACTGTTTCGCTTCCCGTTAAGTCTCAGTCAGACTGCTTCAAATTAAATAGCTTCCTGTCGGACATCAGTCAGTGGTCTAAACTAAATGGCCTAACGCTGAATCCCTCAAAATGCCAGACTGTCGACTTCTCCTTTAGGCATAAACGAGATCTACAAACACTAGTAAGCACTCATGATGCCTGTAGAATTGAGGGGACTATAATTGAAACAAAGTCTAATGCAAAATACCTCGGATTAGTTATATCTTCCGACCTTACTTGGTCATCTCATATCCAAATGATTTCCAAGAAAGTGTTTCGTCTAACCTACTACATTAAGAAACTCAGACTAACTGGAGTCCCTCAACCTCTGCTTTCACAATTTGTCAACTCTCGTATCCTACCTATTCTACTTTACTGTTCCCCGTTAGTCTTTCCTGGGTTACTGAAAAAGGACTATACCATCCTGAGAAGGATGTTGAAGGTAGTTAGTAGGACTAGCGGTGTAAAACTCAGTCAGCTCGTCACAACATTAGTGGATAAGCATCTGAATACATTGGTCTAAAACCATACTCTCTGACCCCCAACACCCCCTCTATTCCCAACTCTCTCCTTGCATCTCATCAGGTAGAACCAGAAATCAGTACAAAATAATATATGCTCGTACAACCAAGTATAGGAACTCAACGATACCATATTTGGCCCGTGTTCTAAGTGACAGAGACAATGTTAGGCGTGAAACCTATGACTTGCTTTGTTGTTAATAACATAATTTTGGCCCTTGTTATTTCCCCCTTACACTCTCTTATTTGTACTCTATAGTGAACAACCTTCTTAAACATACTTAGCTGCTTAAAATTATTATCATTGGCTTACTTTTTTTGACTTTACTCTATTCCTTCTTTTGTATATCTACTGGGTCCGACTATATTATCACTATGATTATTAAAAATTGTCCTGTCATTAACCATCATGTAACATTAGTTTTGTGGTTGTTCTTTGTTCGGCACTATTTAACTGACAATCTTGTTTGTTATTGCCACTATCACCATCTTAAAAAATTTTGTATTATGCATGATTCCTCACACTACCACTACAAACACCGCATTAGTGCTGACAAAAAAAAACACAACCTGAAATGTTTATTTTATGATTGTTTAGTGTTGTTCAATCAAATTAACTGATCATCTTAGCTATAAACATTCTTAAGAACATCTCATAATTTCTTGTGTGATTATAGCTGTTACTGTTCACCACGCATACACATATCATAGCTTCCATAACCCAGTACTGAAATATTTTTTCACTATTGGTGTTTATCTTCCTTTCTACTTGGTATTTTTTATTTGCGTTTTTTTCTTTTCTTTTGTTTTTTTCTTTGTTATTTCTGTGTTTCGTTTTTTGGTATATTTTTGTCGTGTTTCTTTATATTTTTTTTGTAATACTCCTTTTAAATGTACGATGAAATTAGATGCAATATTGTAGATATGTGCTGAAAATTCCACACTGTACCACAAGTACTGTTTCTGGAATAAAGCGAAATTGTTATTGTCCAACAATCATCACCCTTCTTGACCTCAAGGCGGAATTCGATTCTGTCGACCGAGAGGCACTCTGGCGATGCTTGAATGTAAAGGGAATGCCGAGAAAATACATTGCATTGATCAACGCACTCACTCTACTTGAACTCATGCAGCCAAATGAGGGCTTACCGCGAGTTGTCATCTGAACCGGGTGACGACTATCCCAATTCCTATTCAACTTCATCATAGATGTACTAATGGACATAACCCTAACTCACTTCAGCGACTCAGGGATTGACCTGCTACAAGAGAATGAATAATGGCGTTGACATTGAATATGCAGACGATAAAGTCCTACTAGACGAGGACGCTGACAAAATGCAGACAGCGTCTTCTGAACACCTTGAGCTGCAATCGACGAATGTTTGGCATGCGATTAGCTCCTGCCAAATGTAAGATCATTCTACAGGACTTGACTACACTGCCTGCTAGTTTAGAAATAGGAAGCGAAGTGGTTATTGGAGCACGTTGACCGCTTCACTTATTCGAGAAGTACCATCAGCAAGCACAATGGGTTGATCTCTGATGAAATCTCAGCACGGATACAGAGGGCTAGTTTCGCATATGACATGTGGTAGGTAGAAAGAGTAAATAAAGGGTTGGTTAGGAAGATGTTACTAAGGTGTCATATAAAAACTCAAAAAAAACGGGAAATAAAATAAAACATTATTAGAAAAGTCGTGGAACTTGAAATTATATCTTAGGGTAGGAGGCGAAGGAAACGTTTCCTCTGTGTGCATAAGTCAGAGCTTTCTATTGGGATCGCTAAGGACTCGTAAATGTAAAGTATGCGGGAGTTTACAGTTTTCATGAGGCTTCTTTTGACTTTGCAAAGGACTCTTAATTATTTCCCCGTGCCTATTGAGTGACCAGTGTTGACAATATGTTCAATTAAAGCACTCTTTATTCATTCACCGATACATTTTCGTAGCCAAGTGGGATAAAGGTCTTTGACTCTGTTAGACAAAACATGTACTCAACGACCTATATATATATATATATATATATATATATATATGGCTTCACGTAATCAAGTAAACTGATAGATTCACATAGAAGTGAGGTCTTCGGACACGTTGAAGAACAATGGGCGGCTTGAGAATTTCAGTCGTGATGTTACAGCGTGGAATGCTTTTCTCAGGGCGCTAGATATTCTTCGCTTTACGAAGTCGACCAGCTGATCGCCTTTGGAAGCCACATTCATGTGTAGCATATTCTTCAGTATGGAGAGGGGTTGGTTTTTTTATTGATTTTCAGCTTTATAGGTTTACCTATAAAGCGTGTTGGATAGACATTCTCAAGTAGCTTCTTTCTGAAAAGAGTGATCTACTCTTCTACTGATTCGGGATTACATATTCTGCGGATTTTAGTCTTTTCAGATATTACCAGGTTTCGTCTGCGATGGATGGATACCCAACTGTAAAAGTTTGTCAGCTGGTCGTCCCACATAGACTTCCGATACATTGATCTCTTTATGGTCTTATTAGTCTTCTTTGTCAGGTGGACGCCCAGCAATGAGACTGTCTCTCCGATTTGTGCTTCAGCTGTAAATTTGATGGCTGAGTGGCAGCTAATAAAACTTGAAGGACATTATTCAGGTCACATTTTTTATCACAGATGGTGAAAGTGTCATCAACATACCTTTTGTACAGAGGGAAGTCGATTTCAGCAGATCATTTACCAAACTTGCCGTGATAATGCCTGCCAGTAACGGGACTAAAGCTAAACCCATAGCCACACCACATTGCTGTCAATAAATAGTACCATTGAATGTGAATTGAATGTTCAAAGTGTGTGTATTCCAGTATTCAAGGCATTGCCTTTCAAGTACTTGCATCAGAAGCTAATCGTTTCCGTGATATGGTAATTTATAAAAAGAGATTCGACATCGACTGATTTACTATGCGGTTGTCGCTCACTTTCCCATCTTTGATACAGTGGAAGTATTCAAACGTGTCTCGAAGAGAATATTTTGAAATTTCTTATCTAACAAGCTGTAGGAGTTCTGCTAGGCAGTTCGCAATTGGATGGTATGGAGATCCAAACATGTTCAAAATAGGGGGCAAAACGGAGGTCCCTGTTTATGAGTTTTGGGTAATCCATATGTAATCGGGGTATTACTAAGCCGGTTGGTCGACTGCTGTCCTAAACCTTTTCACAGATAAGTGTTGATCACTTTCAAGGTTTCCAATATCCCAGTGTTTTGCATTTCGGAGTCAGACAAGATAACTTTAGCTAGCCCTAATTCAAAACAACTATCAACAACAATGCGAGTTAGTTGAGTCAAAGGCACAATACTAACCCTGATTACAGCCTTCGTTGTTTTACGTAATGTGATTTAATAGTTTATAAGAAGTTTAGGGGGGTGAGGTAATAGGTGTGAACATTTAAAACGAGCGTGCAGAATACATGAATTAATGAATTATATGAGAAGAATTCGAGTTATGTCAGCAGAAATTCTCACCTTCTTTATGTGGTGAGTTAAACGAAAATGTTTCTTAGAAATCATTAGGAGATATGAGACGACCAACGGAGATTCGAAGAGCAAATGACGCCAAGATAGAGATATTCGGTATACTCACTATCTTAGTGCTGAAACAATCCACACATGTTTTGTTGTAGACATCTGGAACTTAAATCACCAATATGACATTTATTTCATTCAGTGATTTCCTTTTATAAATTTGAACAGAGAAAGAAGAAACACTGGCGCAGAATAATCTGGATCCATTTTATTTCGTCGGCTCTCATCAGCTGCGTAAGACCTGAATTCTTAAATAAAATAAAAATAAAATGTGTACAATTTTAACAAAACTTTTATCCATTAGCAAGCATATTGTCTGAGCGTCATAGTGAAATAAGACGTTGAGATTTACAAGGTTTCTAAAGTGTTACGACATATATATATATAAAGCTTATCAAGGAGAAGTTTCTTGAAAAAAATTAATTAACAGCTGTGTTGTTAGGGTGGTAACGAAAAAATTAGTAATAGTTACGTAACTGGATAAGAGAAAATCAAAACTGCAGGACATATGAGGTCAGATGAGAAGTTGATGATGTTATACAGTGAACAGAACTCAGAAGATCAAGAAAAAATAAGGGGGGAGTGAAAACACAAGTTAACAAAATTAGGAAACAAAGAGTTACTAAGAAGTGAGTCACCAGGGTAATTGAAGTCCAACAACGAATTCTTTTTGGGCATATAAGTCAGGCTTCAATTGTTTTATTGCTATAGCTTCAGCGAACCTGAGAAAACTTGAGGTACTCTTTCTGTTAATTATTTTGAATGATTCTAGCACATCTACTCAGTGTCCTGTGTCATTCAGGTGTTTGGCGGCGATTGAAGAGCTTAAACGATTCGGTCCTTTTAACCGGAGGCTCCTTGGTAATTGTTCGCAGAATTTGACATTGGCCCTACTCTCTGTTCTTCCAATGTAACGGCTTCTGCAGATACATGTGAATTGGTATAAACAGTTAGAGGTAACATGTGGTTGTGCTTGTCAATCTTCGACTGCACCAGTGAGGGCGCATTTTTACCAGCGTTCGTTTATATCTATCAGGACAGAAGCTGTTAAAATTCAAGTAAAGACCACTCCATGTATCTCCACGATATACAGATCTTTCATGTGTCCCGTCCTATTTTCTCTCCAACTTTACGTCCCCAAAATGGAATTTTTCATCCTCTTCATGCTCCATCGTGAAAGTGATGCTTTTGTGTGCATTATTGAAAGAGTGACTCAAATCATTGAATACAATAACATTTAGGTGGACTCATTTCAAGATGGTCAAGGTGAAATCTTCTGTTAAGCTTCAGAAGAAAATTTATTCATATAAGAACAATCCAGTGCAGAAACTATTGGAACAGGAATGGTTGGATCATCAGCATGTGCGATGAAGTTGAAGCTGTGGAAGAATATGGAAGAAAGAAAAAAGGAAATGGAAAGATTTTCGCCAGAGCCTTTAAGCACACCCTAGTTTCCGTTAGCAGTGAAGTGGAGAGCTCTCCATTCAAAATATGATGCTGTTTTTTCTCTCCAAAGAATAAGAAGACAGCCGGCCACCTTATGATCCGGGACTCGGGGTATGCTTAAACCAATTTATCTCGTGAAATTGTCTCAGGAATAAAGTCAAAAGCAGCAACGTAGTCTTAAAAAGAAGTCTCGAATAAACTTTCCACCTTCACCAGGACTTGAAACAATATTGTGGCGATGTACAACGACAGCATCTACGGTCTTCAACTACATTTGTAAGCAAACTGCTTTGGGCTATTAAAAGATTTCAAAGTAGGTTTCAGAACAAGCAAGAAAGAGGTTTTTCCGTAATTTTCACATATGAAGACATGACTGTGATTAACCCAAACTTTAGAACTTATCCAGAAGATGACATTGATAAATTATTAATATTTCATATAATTCCTAGAGGAACATAGAGCTTCAGCCGTGCGCCTTCATTGCGTTCGGTTCTCTGTCAACGTTTTCATCTAGATCCAAGTCTTCCCCCTTGACGCTTATATCTCTTCTTTACATAACCTCCTCCATGTCACCCTTGCATTGACGACCACCCCTTTCCTTTTGGGTTCCACTCGAGGGCTTGTCTAGTGATGCCACTTGATGGTTTCCTCAGAGTATGGCCAACCCATCTCCATTTCTTCCTGCCTATTTGTTTCACAATCGGTCCCTGCTGCGTTGATTTGCTCATTGCCAGATATCCCTGTTGCTGATCTTTTCTGGCTGGCCATCTGATCTTGAGTGGTATTGAGGGGAGACAACTGTTAATGAAGGTCTGCAGTTTGTTTGAGATGCTCTTTATGACGCGCAGTGCAAGTCTCTGATCCATATAGTAAGTAGCGGTGACTTTACATTGTAGTTGAAAATCCGGATCTTATTATTCATGTTGAGTGGTGCTGTTGACCTCCACACAGACTTGATAGTTCCGCCTGTATTTGAAACGATACTTCCCAGGTAGGTGAAGGAGGTTGTTTCTTTCAGGTTCCTCTCATTTATGTTCATTGTTGTCTCTTGTTGTTACTGTTGGCCAGGAATCTTCTGTTTTCTCTATGTTCACCTGAAGTCCTATCTTCTCTGGATGCCTCTTCTGCTAAATTGTTGCTTTTCACTTGCACATCTTCCAGTTTGTGGGAAATCAGACATATATCATCATCGGCAAAGTCCAGATCCTCCAAGTCTTTTGTGTGAGTTCATTTTATGCCTGTTTCCTCATTGCCCGTTGTCTGTCGCATTATCCAATCAATTGCAATCAGGAAAATCATTGGCGATAGTAGACAGCCTTGCCTCACTCCTGTCTTCACTTTTTCGAAGGAATCCGTAAGTTTCCCGTTGTGGATTACTTGCCATGCAGCACTGTCGTATAACTGTTGGATGAGACGTATAATTGTCGATGGCATCCCGTAGTAGCGAAGTAGTTTCCAAATGACCTCTCGATCGACGCTGTCGAAGGCCTTTTCAAAGTCGATGAAGTTGAGATATAGAGGTGACTCCCATTTTAAACTGTGTCCGATGATGATCCGTAGTGTGGCGATTCGATCAATACATGACTTGTTTCTCCTGAATCCAGCTTGTTCTGGCCGAAGTTTTTCATCCAAGGTGGCGTGTCTGATTCTCTCCAGATTGATGCGGCTTAGTAAATGGACCACCTTTATTTCTTTCGACGTAACAGGTACTTTATCCCTGTGAAACATGCACTAAAGAGTCACGTAAGAGTTGAACTCAAAATATCAGCACACTTTTGGACTAAAAAAATGCTTTAATAAATCATTGGGACCTAGGAGGTGTAATCAATCTAAGGGCATGAGATGTAATAATACATCGTTTCCACTAAAACTTAGGAAATGATCATTTATATGATGCGAAATATCAGGTTGAATCACAGCAGCATGCTGCATAATACAAGGTCGATTCAAGGCGTTTTAACATCAGAATAATCATAGACTGAAATTAGGTTTTTTATCTTGTTAGTTGATGAAAACGTTTCCAGATGTTAGAAGCATTCTTACATGATAAACATTTCTCAGTATATATCCTATTTAATCCATGTGTTTCAGACTTCATTAGAGAGTTTATACTTCGAAAACCAGTATCATCATTTGATTTATACAAAATTCTCTTTTTTCTCTTCCAAGCCCTTCTCTAGTTGTGGAGAAGAGATCCTATCGAGTCTTGTGAACAGTGAGCGTTTCAGTAGGGCAGCAAATGTCCGTTCAGAACTTCAGATAGGAGATGGCATCACAGACAGTGAATTCTGACGCTTCATCAACGACTAGGTCTCAGGCAGTCAGTTTACTGTCTCCATTAACTGAGGTACTAGGCAGCGTCTCGGAATCAGAGGACGTCCCGTCGGCTTGATGTAAGTCACTGATTATACCGATAAACAAGAAGGGAGACAAGTCTTCCTGTGATAATCACAGATGGATCAGCTTGACTAATATAGTATCTAAAGTCCTAGGCTCAATAATCATGCGTAGACTAAGTGGTGCTAGGGAGGCACAAACACGAGAGAGCCAGGTGGGCAGGCTTTAGACCAGGAAGAGGGTGTATTGATCATATCTTCACCCTTCGACAAATTATAGAACATAGGCATTAATACCGGCGTCCAACACTCGTCACCCTTCTTGACCTCAAGGCAGAATTCGATTCTGTCGACCGAGAGGCACCCTGGCGATGCTTGAATGTAAAGGGAATGTCGAGAAAATACATTGCACTGATTAAGGCACTCTACTCGTACTCGTGCAGCCAAGTGAGGGCTTACCGCCAGTTGTCATCTGAACTGGTGACGACTAGTGGTGTCCGTCATGGATGCCTATTATCCACATTTCTATTGAATCTCATCATGGATGTACTAATGGACATAACCCTAACTCACTTCAGCGACTCAGGGATTGACTTGCTACAAGAGAATGAATAATGGCGTTGACATTGAATATGCAGACGATAAAGTCCTACTAGACGAGGACGCTGACATAATGCAGACAGAGTCTTCTGAACATCTTGAGCTGCAATCGACGAATGTCTGGCATGCGATTAGCTCCTGCCAAATGTAAGATCATTCTACAGGACTTGACTACACTGCCTGCTAGTTTAGAAATAGGGAGTGAAGTGGTTATTGGAGCACGTTGACTGCTTCACTTATTTGAGAAGTACCATCAGCAAGCACAATGGGTTGATCTCTGATGAAATCTCAACAAGGATAAAGAGGGCTAGTTTCGCATTTGCCAGTAAACTTTGTCTCTGGCGTAGACGTGATACCCGTCTGGCTATCAACCAAAGGGCCGGTGTACTGCTCATCAGTCCACTCCGTCCTCCTTTATGGTCAGCTGTGAGACCTGGCCATTGAGAGTGGAAGACATGATGACAATAGCTGTCTTCGATCATAGGTGCCTGCGTTACATCTCCCGTGTGAAATGGTATAATAAGGTGAGCAATATTGAGGTGAGGCACTGGTCGAGTGCTAGGTAAGGAAAGAGGGGAAATCACTCGACGAAACTGTGAAAATACATTGACTGAGATGTTTAGAGCATGTGTTACGTATGCCCAGTCATCGCCTTCCTCGACAATGGAAAATGTTAGCTGACATAGGGTTAGGCTGGAAAAGAGCAAGAGGTGATCAAACCAAAACATGGAACCAATCAATTAAATCCACAACAGTTGGTTTAAGCCAACCAGCCACGTAGGAAAGTGTAGACTTCTTGACTAGTTGGGGACCTCGGGATGGTGAAAACCAATGGTTGGAAATAATTGGTGATATGGCTCAAAATCGTTCTCAATGGCTGGTGCAGATGCATCCACTCCTTGTGATTTATGATTTCCAATGAAACTATATCGTTCTTGGTTATTACTATTCCTTTGTCTCACACCTTTGTTCACTGTCCCTACTATGCATTTCTTCTTTTTTCTTCTCTTGCTTTGTGGCCTAAAAGGAGTGGAGTGTGGTGACTTGAACTGCCGCACATATGTGCAAAGTTCTATGTCCAAAACAGACAAACAGACAGGTCTCAGATACTATCATGCAACATGCATCTAAGTGTTTTAATATCGTCATTTGAATAGGACTGTTCTTGGATTCTCTTTGTTAGGTGAACTGAAGCCCTTGTGTGTACCTTGTCATACATACACTTTCAGTAAAATATGAATAATGCAATGGTTAAAATTTAGTGATAGAAGTCACCTTCGCACCTCGTATACATGTAAAGTCAAAAAAGTCTAAAATACTTTGAGAATGACGTAATTGTCAACAGTTACAAATCATGTTCTGAGCTGAGGAAAAGTGCCTTCAGTTCTGAAAATAAATAAAGACACTGAGTACACAAACAGACAAAAACTTAAATAAGCCAGTGGATAGTATGAAATTAGTGTGTGAGAGAAATATGAATGCTACAAAAGTATAAGCAAATAAATGGGGTATGCTGAATGCAAATTCGATAGACAGTTTCATTATCAGGCTGGGTAACTTCCTCAGTGCTTATTATTATCTTCTGAGTCTGTTGAAATTACCCAGATCAAGAGATATACGAAGCTTTGCAAATTTTGCATAAATTTTGGCTGACTTTTTTACAACACAAAACCTACACAATCATGATGAAATCCTGTAACCAATCAAATCCCTACAGACCAACACTTAAACAACCAAAACTGCTGATATAAAGGAAATAGTAGTGCTGATTACAAGTTGATCAAAAGTTACAGTAAATCTATACTGTATTAGATGAGTGAATAAATAGTCCTGATGAATGCAAATTACTGCTTGTATGCTTCACCAGACAGCTGGACAAGACATTTCAGTGGAAAAGTTCCATTCTTCTAGCATTTAGTGGCAATAGAACAGAGATAAACAACAGAAGCAGAGGCTGAGTTCAATGCACACTTCACTGAATAAGGAAAGAAGTGAAGAAGGAGAAAGCCAGGAAAGACAAAAGACAATTCTACAACACACTAGCTGGCGTCAACTGAAGCAGAACAGGCAGACTGTAGGTAAAAAGGGACCTGAGAACATTATATGAGATAACTAGGTCAATCCTTATACAGGAGGAGATCAACGCAGATGATGAAACCAAAAAAAGATGCTCAAGGGAACATGATTACCTTAGAGGAGAAACAAAGGGCTGATCAATATGGCAATGAACAAACCAACCAAGAAGCGTTCGCTCAACAAATATGTAGGAGAAAGCAGAGAGGGATGGGACATACACATGGAGGAGACCATCGAGTGACATCGCGCACAATGCGGGCCATCGCTCGAGTGAAATCTAAATGAGAAGCAACGAGTGGGTCGTCAGTGTAATGGAGAAATATAGTAAATCATGTAAGTCAGAGGCGATGAGAGATTATGGGCAATCGTGGACTCAGATGATTAGGAGAGTAAAAAGTGGAACGAATTGGATATGCGTTACTGAAGCCTTATGTTCTACTTGGAACCCAAGGGAATAATAATAATAACAGAGCAAACGTTTCATCCGAGGCGTAATCTCTTGTAGCCTGGACACTGTGATATCTTTTTTGTAAAAGCATAATTAACCAGATGAAAGAATAAAATTCTGAAATAACATGAATTACAGCGTATATGCTGGCATTTTAACTATTTAATATAATTGTATAATATGCCTAATTGAATCATGCCACATCACTTTCATTCATATTGAACTAAATACCAGTAAAATGAAGCTTCTTGAAATAAAATTGGAAATGTCACTACTTCAAGCAATGAAGGCTTTATCTCTGGTTCACTGTCAAAAGAGAATAGGCAACATGAACCTTTCAGGTTTTAATGAAAAGTGCCCTTTTTTGTAAGACTGTTTATTATTTCTATTATTGCTAAGGTTACACCAAAAGATTGCTTCGCATGATATCACCGCGCGATAGTTTAAGATTTGTTCCCTTGCATACAATAATAAAATTCCATACTTGTACCAAAAATACAGTGTAGAATCAAGCTGTAAATAAAAAAATTAAAAAAAAAAATAAGCCTTCATTTATACACTTCACATGAATTAGTGCGTCGGTGGCACAGTGGTTAGGACTCTCGCCGACCATGCATATGGTCCGGGGTTCGAGCCCACGCCGACGCACACCTGATATCTATGGTCGGCCTGCGAAATTTGGGCTACCGATATCCACGCTGAAAATTCCATACATGTACCAAAAATATGGTGTGGAATCAAGCTGTAATCAAAAATAAAAAATAAAAAAAATAGTACTTAGTAGTTTTTACTCGAAGGTAATTTTTCTATATCCAGGTCACAAAGATCCTGCACCTATTGCTGGTTTCAGAAAACTACGTCGAATAGGCAGAACACTGACTATAAACAGTAAACAACACGGAAAACCTGAGAACAGAAATGCAATACGACTGTTTACGCTACCACCGATAGAGACAGAAATAGACGTTACTGTAAATAAACGTTAACATAATATGCAATCATATTTCTGATCGTATTCCTTCAGTGTTCTGCCGGAAAGTATACGATTAAGCAATGATTCCTTGCAAGCAATGGTTTGTGGGGATCTGACTGAAAACAAGTCCTGTAACCACTAAATAAAAATCTATACAAACTATTACTTGAATATCAATGAGATACTCATTAACGACTGAACCTATTCAGGTAAGTAGTTATCTTGGGTTCTAATAGGAAGATGTGACCAGTAGAGTAGAGAATCTCGGGTGTGAGGACAACTACTTACCAAAGACATTCGCTAGTAGTCACACTATGTCATGAATTAGTAGAAGTTGGGATTCATGCACTCGCCATTGATCCGGTCGCAGTGGCTTAATGGTCTACTAGCTGGCTAGCTGGCCTTGTAAACAGGAGGTCCTGGGTTCAAACTTCGGTGGTGGGCACGTACCACTGAAGAATCCTAAACTAAGACGAAACAGCCAGTTGTCCAATACTCCCCGATTTTCCTATGGCTCTTTAACCGATTTTAGCACATTATGAAATCCTATTAACAACAATACCTTCCTCGTCTCCCACCAAATGGTGACACGTTCGAATAAACAAACAATTCAATGTTCACTAGTATTAGAAGTAATTAAAAAGAATGCAGAATATTCATTATAAAAAAATTGATCTGAATAGCTTAAGGAGAACAGCTTTTTTCAGGTTAACATCGATTCATTTTACTTGATGGTACTGTAGTCCACTGCATCGATGACAAGAGGCATCAGATCAATATATTAACAAGAATTACTGATGCGGTCTCCAATCGGATGGTAACGCCATATGTATCTATTCTGAAAGTAACTATTACTAGTTTATGGTATCTTGACAAGTATTAAATTATTAATTGTAACATGATAAAATTTTATCTATATACAAATTCACCTCTAAGTCCTAGATGACTCTTGTCCTTCATATATATATATATATATATTTATTGTCTTGGGCTCTGGTTAGAACACACCTTTTCAACATCACACTTCTATATCATGCATTTGCCAAAAACCCTTTTCAGTAGGCTCCATAAATCCTCATAAGCTATCAGCTCATCTTCACATTATTTTCTTCATTCCCCTCTCAGCCGCTTCATTCATCGTTTTCCATGCGGGTTTGACTCCAGGGCCTAGTGGATAACGGCACTCAACGATCCTCTCTTAATGTGTGTGTGATTCATCTCAAATTTCTTCAGTATATCTGTTTTGGACAGTAGGTTCTTGTTTAGTTTGATTGTCAGAGGTTTTTGCTGCTAATTCATTCCAGCTGGCCATCTGTAGCGAAGGTAGCTCTGATGATGAAAGTCTGCAGCAGTATGGAAATACGTTTGGTTACCCGTTGAAGCAAAAACTGTCTTAACATTGAATTTCTGAACCATGTTTCTTATGCTGATTGCAGCAGACTAAGCCCTTCTGTCTGTAAATATAAAGGTGCAGTCGAAATAAATGAAAGAAGCGACTTCATTGATATTTATTTCCACAGATCACATTGATTACTTACATATTTTATTCGTGCATTTGTTTTCAGTTGGTGAAACCTCTATGAAGCAAACTGAACTGAACTTATTAAACAGTAGGATTTAATCGTAAAATGTGATGCATCGCATAATGTACACCTCAAACAATCACCTCACACACACATTTGCTTTCTGACTTAATTTTCACAAAGAAAACGTTTTTATGAGTTGATCATGGATTGATATCAGTTAGAGAACCATTGAAAACCAGCAAAAAGTACTAGACAGATGCTGTTTCATCCTAGTTTGTGAGTCATCAGCAGTACTCACCTACTGGGATTCGAACCCAGGATCTTCCGGTTACAAGGCAAGCTCGTATACCCTTACAAACCAAACTATAGAAAATTTATCTAATGCTTGCTAGTGACTTGCTACAAGATGGAGTTTCCTGGAGTTCTAGTGAGAAGACGTGACCAATGAGGTCAAATTAGATGTCACGTGTGTGGATGGATGTCCCAACAACGACAATAGTTGAAGTCGCACTAAATCACGAATTGGTAGAAGTTAGAATTCATGGCCTGGCGGCCATTGAATCGGGTCCTAGTGCCTTAATGGTATACGAGTCAGCTTGCCTTGTAACCGAAAGATCCTCAGTTCTAACCACCCACCCATGGTGGTGGGTGTGTACTGCCGATGATTCTCAAACAAGGATGAAACAGCAGCTGTTTGGCAGTACTCCCTGGTTTTCAACCGTTCCCTAACCGATATCAATCCATGATCAACTCGTAAAAACAAAACTAACTCTTACAAACCAAACTTTAGAAAAAAATAGCTTATTAAATCATAATGGTTTTCAAAGAAGGAATGATAAGAATTGACACTACTGTGTTATCAAAAATAATCACACACACAAATACCCAAGGTGAATGGAATACAATAGTAAAACTATTCTTGTACACATAGAGAGGAAAACTTACCCTGACCGGACACTTATAATTTTTTAATAATTTTTCCTTCACGTTCCCAGTGGAACGAAGGGCTTCAAGCTAATGGCTTGAAGTTTCTGTAGCAGTGTTTATTTTTACAGTATGGGGTTGCTAGCCTCATGCCCAAGCTTGCCTCTGCACCAGCATTATTTCTGGCATAGACAGGTAAAGGAGTGCGTCGGCCGGGAATCTAACCCAGGACCACATGCATGCCTGGCGAGCGTGCTAACTACTGTGCCACCTACCGGACACTAGTTAGTAACTATTGTAATATGTCTAGTTGTTCGTTTGGTGTATACTACATTTTATCAGTCAAGTTTTCAATGTAACCACCATGCTAGGTGGCTCGCCATAATGGTACACTGTGAATAGTTGAGTTCCTTTAGAGCTGCAGATACAACTTGCTGACTGGTGAGTGCCAACTAGCACTGCACCTAGACTCAAGGCATCTTGACGTTTGCCTTTGATCATCTACTGCCAAGGAGTGACTTATTTTACGAATGCTTATCACCTCAGCATCTTCCTCCACATGATCTCTGAAGCTGTGTTTACATCAGCCTTCTGATTCGTATAAATCAACACCCCCCCCAACAGTTATCAAAGTTTTAGAGTTCAGCACTTCTGAAGCACATTCAGTATATGTCCATCACTTTCTGCCCTCGGTACTGTTTACTTTTCACCAATACATTTCACAGGAATCAGTGCTAGGCTGTTTCTATTTGAAAGTGATTTATCGACATGTAACGTTTTCATTATGGAAAATTAATTTGAATAACTTAGGGGGAGTGACTTTTACAGGAAAACATGAATCCAACTTATTTGACAGAGTCATAATCCGAAGTCAAGCTTATACAGGATACTAGATCACCATATCAACAAAAGAGAGTTCATGCCCAATTTGCATCGATTAAACTGTCGCTTTGCGAAGGCCCGAAAACCCAATATCTCAGTTCCAGAAGTGAATATGGCTTACTTAATAACATCCTGCTGAAATCCCTAACACCTACAATGGAACTCAATGAAATTATTGATATAAGTACAAAACTTCGCCACTGTGGTGGTAGAGTATAATTCCATCATGGATAAGATTTTGTTTTGATAAGTCACACAGTGCTGTTATACAGTAATATTAACTGATGGTCACGTTTCGAGCACAAACTATTACCACTCATAATCATGTCAAGTCACCCCATCACACGTCTTTATTCCTTCATTTATATACATGAGTGAAATTGACGGTTAGACATTTGAATAAAAAACAATATGAGATCATGTACATTCAGAAATAATAATATGAGTGTTATTGACCAAATACAATCAGATGGGAAATAAGACGAGTATTTTTATAGTCAAAATAAGTAACTTGTTAGAATGATGTGATGTGTTTGACTTGAAATAGAATTTTGAGATTATTTATTATCCTTCTCTGATTTGACTGACTGACTGGTGGTAATAATATCTTCCATGCATATTTCTGGTATTTGCATTGAGTCATTTCTGTTGTATGTGTTTTGTTGGGTGTAGTCTCAATGAACCAGGATTCAGTAATCAATCTATCTCTCTCTCCACCTACCTAGATTACTTTTTAGAATTTTAACCCTCTCCCAACCTATTAAGTGGTTTTGTGTGTTAATGCGTGAAGTGCAATCGCTGAGCTCTTTTCTAAATTGCTTATCTTCTCTGGGTCAACCATTCTTACCTTAACCGAATTCTTATGTTCAGCGAATCTGATCACCTCCGATATACTAGTGTGACCTATATAGTTGACCACGCTTATGGTCATCGCAAGGTATTTTGTAAATTATATTCTTTTGTTCAATTGGGTCAACCGGGTCTTTCAGTCTACAGAGCTTATCTCCGAGTGCGTTTGTAGGTCTGTACACCACTCTAATTCCTGCTTTATTAAGAATCTTACGTAGGGCCTCAGACTACCCCTCCTTATAAGAGTGGATGACTTACGTTCTCTCTTATTTATGTTATCATTACTAGTTCCACAGTTATTTTTGTTTTGCTTTTGGCTTTTTCCGATCTTCCTGATGAATTTAATAGAAACTAAATTTTTTCAAAGAAATTAAATTGAATTTTTGACGATGTAACGTTATATTCCTATGTACCTACGGTAGGTAGTCAGATGCTTCTCTATCAGATGTGTTGAAAATTCGCTGAAATGTTTGTATTTGAAGAGTTCAGAGACATAGCTCGTTTCCTGTCTGCTATCGATCAACACATGAGGATATTTTAAAGGGGTGGTGAACAGAAATAGTACAGGAACGACAGCGTTTTTCGTCTGATGAATAAAAACTGAATTCTACATTCGAAAGGAGACTGACACCTATTTTTTGAATTTTCTAACTACCTCACTTTAATTCATACGAACTGTGATCAAGATTTGACCGGATAGTTACAAAATAATTGAGCGCTGAGTGAGAGATGTCCCTTTATATATAAACTTTGTTATGTTAATTTCGATTAATTTCCCTGAAGAAGTTCGGACCAGATTGCCGAACGAAACGTTGGAATTAATCATTTCAATTTCGCTGAGATTTTACAAATATAACTTTATAAATACCTCACTTTAACTTCACGAAATGTCTATTCTTCTTTATAGCTTGATTTGACATTATATTCATCTCTCTTTGTGTGAAAATTTGCTAACTTATTGACCTCTTTTATTTTGTTCAAACAATCCTACGTGGGTTTATGCAGGCATCTTCAGTTGTATGCGAATCCACCTATCAATTCTAGAAGGTTTCTCTTCATATAATATATTAAAAATGTTCCTATTCCTGTCATATTTGATTATCGTAATTAGTTGCATGAATTGTACTCCGTCTCATTGGGTAGGCATTCTCTAATCCGTGTGGTATGCAGTTGACAGGAACCTTACGAAACAAAATGAACACATTTCATTAACAGATAGAATTTATCAAAAGACAGACATTTAATAATAAGGGATTTAAAAATAAGGAGGGTAATAATTCACACTGTCCTTGGTTATATAATTAGATGAGGATTACCAAGGTAGGTTAAAATTAACAATAAATTATTCTGGTACACACATATGTGAGGAGGAGACTTATTGCGCTAATATTCATCGCCTCAACAGTGCTGTTTAAAAAATATTCAAATCCATTAGTGTAGAACTTCAGCATAGGTGGTGGTCTACACCTTAAAAACATGTTCATCACCTCCATTCTGAGCATCGATGGATGTACATAGAAGTATCTCACAAGAGCATTTTTACAGCTACATGTCATCAGTATGTAAAAGTTAATCAAAGTGAAATCTACAACTCCTTTTGTGAATAGCATTCATACTGACGCTGTAATAATGGTAGGTCCTTTATGGGTAAACTTTGTTTTGATAAAGTTTCACAGATTTTTACAGTAATATTTACTGACAAGATAAGTAATTTAGAAAAAAAAGCTCAGCAACTGCAATGCATGCATTAACACACAAACACACAATAGTATAGTGGGAGAGGGTTAAAATTCTATAGAAGTAATCTAGGTAGGTAGGGAGAAAGGTTCATTACTTCTGAAACCTTGTCCATTGAGTCTATACTCAACATGTGCAATTGGAATGACTCGTCATTCACACTGGAAATATGGAAAATAACTACTACCCATCAAATCCAGCGATGATAAACGATGGAATTATACAAACAAAGTTAGAAGGTTGTGTGAGTACCTTGATCTGATTATGAGCAGTAATAAATTGTGCTCGATACGTCATATCATTAAATATTACTGTATAACACTGTCAGAGTTTATCAGAATAAACTTCACCCAAAGTGAAATTATACTCTACTACAGTGTACAGGTTTTATTCTTATATCAATGGTAGATGCTATTATCCAAACATTACTTTGCGTTCAGGGTCACTGATGCTTTCGTACATTCGTACCTTAAGCAATTTCCTCATTTGCATTTCTAATTTTCTTTTTTTTATACAGCCAGTTCCCTTTTTCTAAGTTTGAATAAAGAAAGAAGGAACATATTTACCGGATAATACAATCTCATTTTACTTCATGGATTCTCTTCAACTGCACACATCCTAAATAAATTAATTACATGACACAAAATGTTTTTGCTGAAATTACTGTTTGCAATGATTTCAATTTATAGATAGAAAGAAAGTATAAGCTGAATAATTTCAAAAATGATTCCGAATTTGATTTTCACTCACTCAGCTGAACTCACTATTATAATTTTGCTTCACTATTTACCTCCATCCTCCTGAATTCTCCACCATCATATGTATGAATTGATTCTGTTGTTTTATGTTGTATTTTGCTACTAGTCCATGCTTATTTTCACGAGAAATGAGAACTCCACCTCTTTGTCTAATTACGCTAGTTCACTCTTTTAACATTAAATAATTGTCTGTCAATATGAATTATGAAATATTGTTGCTTATACTTTCTATCTATAACTTGAATTCATTGTAAAAAGTATGTTAAGAAGACATTTTGTGACATATAATTGATTTTTCTTAGGATGTGTTCAATTAAATAGAATCTACGAAATAGAACGCACTAGTTTGATGGTATTAGATGGTTGGAGGTAATCGTCCAGAAGAAGCTTTGAACCTAGGCTTCGTGCTAGTCGAGACGCACCAGTCAGCAAGGAGTATCTGTAACCACCTTGAAGGAATTCATGATCCTCTCCTACTGAGATTCAAACCCGCGTCACCCAGTGCCTCCTGCAGTCAGACACGTTACCACTGAGCTATTCAGGCTTGCGCTTGACCTCTGTAGGACTGACTGTAGTGGATATTTTGATTGGACACTAGTAACTAGTGTGATGTATCTGGCTAGTCTTTTCTTTGGTGGAGACTGAATTCAATCACTCAGGTTTGTAATGTGGCCACCGCTTTAGGTAACTTGCCATCACGGTGCACATTGATCTGATGATATTAGATGATTGGAAGTAATCGGCAGGAAGCTTTGGTCCTTGGGTTTCGTGCTAGTTGGCACCATAGAAAGGCCTAGACACATCAGACTAGTTACTAGTGTACAATAAGAATACACTAGTATTATCCTGCCTGGAAATACTTTCCTTTTTTCGTTATTCATAATTTTCTGTGTGTATATCATCAAGTAGCTATTCACTTCATGCAGGAGATTTTCATTTGCATGAAAACCTTATTTAATAAGCTGATTTGTTAATTAACTTGTCACGATAAATTATGATAATGCTGCATAGTTTAAATTTTCACTGTAATCATCATCTAATTTTCAACTGTAACTTCCGGTAACCTGAAATACATGTCAGACTGCTACTTGGGTATTCCTACTCTTTAGCCCATTTGACCAGCTACTTTCTAGATATACGTATATAGTGCAGAAATGATTAGTTTTAAAATAACAAGTTTCTACAGTTAGATTCAGATGAATTTAAGTCTAGAGGCAATTAGGAATCAGCTGAACAGTGATCTTAGAAATAGAGCTAGTTAATGCTCCAGTGGAACAAATAATAATAATAATGGGTGTCTCAATTATGCTTGACTTAAACCGTATTCGATTTCTTGCGGTAGATTTGTGTGTTACACTTCCTTACTTACATAAAACTCTCCTTTCTGTGATTTTTCTGGCTAGGTGGTAGTAGAATTTATTGTAATTCGTTCACCTTCGAACATTGAACCTGTGGATATAATCTAGTTGACTTATAATACCTAAAACTAAATATCTTCACCTTAATATATCATATGGTAGTACCTTCACTATAAATCTTTCCAATCGCCAAGATTTTGCTAGATTATTCAAAACTATAAGGTTTGAACATTCTAAATCTAACTATATTCCGATTAATGAACTGTTTCCGATCTAATGATTCGGTCTGTGTAATTCACCTCATAGTCATAAAACAGTATTAATTAATTTGCATAAGGCTAGCAACTACATCCTGTAAAAACAAACATCACTGCAACCGAAACTTGAAGCTAGAGCCTTGAAGTAACCCTATATTGCAGTAGGTACGTAAAAGAATAAAAAAAATAAAAATATATATGTGCCTTCTCACGGGAAACAGTGCTGTTCGACCTATAATAATAATAATAATAATATTATTAACAGCTTTATTCCAAACGGTGTTTGTGGTACAGGCATGGAATTTTCAGCTTGCATTACAATATACTGCATCTAATTACCTCATAATTTTATAAAACTTTTAAAATAAATAAATAAATAAATGAAAAAAACCAGCGCCAAAAAAAATAAGAGATAAATAAAAATTTTAAAAAAAAACAAAAAAAGCTGCGTAGAGTTTACATTTCAAACAATGCACCACAGGATATGAAATATAAAATTAGTGTGCAATAGAAGATGTGAACAACAGTGTAATAGTAACGAAGAAAGGAAAACAAAAGCAAATGGGACTATTTGTTAGAGTGCCGCAGTAAGTTGATCGTGTCATACCTAACGGATTTCTCATCACCACATAACAACTGTGTCAGATATGGTATCGTGAAGTCTTGTACTTGGTAGTCCTAGCATATAGCCTCCTATAGCTGCTTATAGTTCTACCAGATGAAATGCAAGCAGAGAGAGAGTTGCGTATAGAGAGGATTCTCGGGGTCTGACAATATAGTATTCGTTAGTTTCTTACATGACATAATATGTCTATCCACAATAGTGTTCACCAGTTGGTTTAACGATATCCCACTTGCCCTACTAACAGCTTTTAGTGCCCTTCTCAGCGAAGCAAAGTCTTTCTTAAGTAGTCCAGGAAAGACTAATGGGGAGCAGTAAAGGGGGATGGGTAGAATACAAGAATTGATAAAATGAGAAAGCAAAGACCGCTTTATGCCAGACTGCCTAAATTTCCTAATGTAGAAGGTTAAGCGAAACATTTAACAGCTTTTGTCAACAAGAAATGCGTATCGGTAGTTTGAAACACAATTAAAAATGGGCGTGACTAAATTTCGCCAATCAACGGACACAACTTAATGGTTAACACAATAAGAATTAGGTGAGTTGAGGTAGTTCAGTAATTCAAGCAGTACACGCTAATCAGTGTTATAAGTGTCCAGCTGACAGTAAATCAGGCATGAATAAATTCTAATAATGACGACACACAGCATTTAATTAAGATGTCATGCGATTTGGTTAGATAACTAACACCAAAAATGAAAAGATGGAATGTTCGAAATATGCTGGACATTATTCACTGTTAGCGTTTGGGGGCTAAATTCCTACCACAATGCCGGAGTTTCTAGGCTTCGCAGGCAAGGGATTTATCTCTTTCAAGTGTGATCACGGATTGACAGAGAGAACCAATAAAAGCCAGAAGTAACTGAAAATCTGTTTATTCACATTTTTGGGAGGAGGCAATCGTCAGGAAGCCTTGCTTCATCGAAGGTTCGCACTAGTTGGCACTCATCAGCAAGGCGTACCCTTAAGGGAATTCATTTGCCTTTTGTGATTCAAAATTGCGTCTTTCAGTGAGTACCGCAGTCAGAGACGTTACCGCTGGACGATTTGGCCTCTCGATTTTACCTCGTGTGGAACTACATTGGATACAGTTGATTGAACACTAGTAACTGGTGTAATGTGTCTCAATCCTCTGTTTGGTTCGAAATGAATTCTAACAGTCCCATATTTCGCGATGTGAACACTAAGATTTCCTTCAGAGTTGCAAATACACTTTGCTAGCGAGTACCAATTAGCACGAAATCTAGGTCCAAGGCTTCGTACCGATTGTCTCTAATTGCCTAATATCAATACTTCAAAGTTCACTATGATAGCGAGCCACCTCTCATGATGACCATTTCGCCACAGGTTGACTCTGTATGCCGTTCTCGTCTCGCAAGGGGCGAGGATACGTGTGTTCGGTTCTCCTGAAAACCAATACCCAGTCAATGGGTGTATCGTGGTGTGAACTGGCGCGTCGGTGGTATAGCGGTTAGGACGCTCGCCGACCACGCACATAGTCCGGGGTTCCATCCCCAAGTGACGCACACCTTTGGAGTGTCGGTGGCACGGTGGTTAGGACTCTCGCCGACCATGCACATGGTCCGGGGTTTGAGCCCACGCCGGCACACACCTGATATCAATGGTCGGCCTGCAAAATTTGGGCTACCTATATCCATGCTGAAAATTCCATACTTGTACCAAAAATACAGTGTGGAATCAAGCTGTAAATCAAAAAAAAAATATCGTGAAGGTGATTGATAGAATTCAGTCTGCGCCAAACAGACGACTAGAACACTATTTGTTAACTAGTGACAGAGCAGTGGTTTGACAGTATTTGATAGTACTCATCCGTAGTGGGAGTTAGAACCGATCCATCATTTGATTCTGTACCAGTAACTGGGTAATGTTTCAAAGTGAAAGTCTTGGATTGATTATTCAGTGCATGTTTGTGTACTGTAAAGTGTTCCAAAGTAAGCCGAAACGGCCTCCTGGTAGCACTGCTTGATTTTCAGTGGTTCCCTTCACTGATATCAATACGTGATCAAGCTTGCAAACTGGAGCTGTCGGCAATACAGCCTTTCATCTCTGCATTTATGATCGTGTTTCGCAATGGAGACAACAATACGCGATTAAACCTGGCAACAGATTTTAGTGGTTTCTCTCGATATTTATCTTGTTATTCACAAGTATGATATGTTTGTCGGTGTGTAAACACTCTTTCTATCAAACATCAAAAGTTTATGATTATGGTTAGTTGGTTTCTAATAGTAACGATTGTTGCATTAGATAGCTGCTTCTATCAGAAACTCAATCAAGCAAGTATTGAGAACAATAATAATGCAGGCGGTACAATTAGCCAGTTGATTAATGAATTTATATTATTGAATGTTACAGCTCAAAATGAAGTTCATCTGATCATTTTCCGTCCCTGTGAACAATGAAAGAATAAATATAAACGTTAACTCAGTAGATTCTACACTTTAATGAATAGCCCGCAAAAACACAATGGGAGCACTTAGTTTTCTTATCACATCATTGAAAACATCATTTGTTTACACATGATTTATATTACTTAATTTGCAGTGAGTCAATTTCACCGACTAATTGCATGCTCTTGTTCATCTAAACATTCAAGACAAGATCCCACTGTTGACTAAATTTTACGTGTATTCATCAGTTTACTTGTTCTTGTTTACTTGTACGAAATTTTTGCATGAAGCAAGAATTACAACTTGGGCAAAATTACATGCGATCATCACTTTTGATTTTGTTGGACTCTCGTCAGTTGCGTACAACTTAAACAAATTATTATCAGTTTTATCGGTACGGAACAACTTCAAAACACACACACATACAAATGTGATGACATGATATCCGTAGACAGAAGGCCACAAATATAATGAAACGTATCCAGAAGATTACACTTTTACGTAGAGAGTTTCAGTTTCAGAAAAATTAAATATTTGTAGGCGACGGAAAAGGAGTTACGTAACAGGGGCTGGAGGTGAGTAAAATGATGAGTAATTAGTAAATTGGGAGAGAACACTGTAGTGAGTTCAACTCAAATTATTGAAAAATAAGAAAAGAAACTTTACACAATTACACGAGGGTGGTGAGGATAAAACCAAAGATTATTTAATCAAATGAAGGAGAGAATAAGAAAATCCAGTTACTGGAGGAAGAAAATATTGATAAGGGCTTCTTTACCTTTGATCAATCATTCTCAAATGTCTGGAACCTGACTCACGTGTTCAGGAATAAGTTGTTTTGTCTTTCTTTGCCGTGATAACTGGATGCCTGTATTCTCTCTTTCACTAGGGTGCGTAATCCCTGGATTAACGCTAGCCCTTCCTTGAAACAGTCTAAGTTTGCTTGCCTTTTGTTTCTCTTACCTGAATCGAACTCACCATACCGTGCACAACCATTGTCACTGTTTCTTCTACTTAAGAAAAATACCAATGTATGGATTGGTTAGACTGAAATTCTCAAGAAGCCAGACAAAATTCGAAGAATTTGAACTAACGGCGCTGTCTGAACTGATGATTCCGACTGCAAACGAAGAATGAAACGACTCTCAGGTGTAACAAGCACCATTCTTTGACAGAAGTTGTTATCCAACTACCCCTAGTTATCAGTAGTATGTATCAGTTTTTACTAGAATGAACTCATCGGGATATTTCTGTCATTTTTAATTAGATTGATGCAAGAAGTCCAGATTGCATATTGGTCAATAATTGGGCACATTCTGCTATACAATGAAACATTCAAAAGTTGTTATTTTTCTTTCTATGATATATAAAATATAAATAATTCACAAAAGGTGACATGTATCTTTTATAAAACTGCCCACTTCATCTCATTCATTAGTAAGTAACATTTCATCTTGAATTTGTTACATGAATTGTAGGGAAATATAGAAAGATTCAATAAGTCTGAAATATTTGGCATCAATGATCTTGGAAAGTAACAATTTTTTGGAGTAATTATTGTCGATGGTGCTTGAGATGAAGTAAACTCACGAATGACTGAGGAGTACGGTGAACATGAAAATCAGGCAGTATACAACACAATTTAAGCAAAAATATATCCGCAAAACTTTTTCATTAGGCATTACAATTCCTTATATATATATATATATATATATATATATATTATTCAGAGACATTTGAAACCAATGTGGTCAATCGAATTAATTTCTCAAGAATCCGTTTGTGGTGATTCGAAAAGTTTCAATTTTGACCGCATATTCATATCATTAGACTCTTTCAACAATGCACAAAATAGCATCACTTTCACGATGAAGCAGGAGGATGATGGAACATTCCATTTTTTGGACGTAAAGTTGGAAAGAAAATCCGACGGGACACTCGGAAAATCTTTATATCGTAAAGACACATGAAGTGGTCCTTACTTGAATTTCAACAGCTTCTGTCCAGTGAGATATAAACGAACGCTGGTGAAAATGCTTTTCTTTAGAACGAAAAGAATATCTTCACCAAACTAACTACACAGTGAACTAATGCTTCTTAAAAATGCCTGAAAGAAAGTGGTGACCCACAAAGTTTCATTAACAAATATGGCAAGAATGAACTCAAGAAGTTCGATACAGCTACAGTCAGTAAGAAGCCTATTTTCATCAAACTCGACTATAAGGGCAACGACATTATTAGAGTGGTAAATAAAAGATTAGGAGCAGCCTTGCCCAGGACATATTCTGCAGCATTATAAGTCTCTATACAGCGAACTACCCCTTCACTGGTGCAGTCAAAGACTGGCGAATACCCTCACATTTTACCTCCAACTGTGTAAATCAATTCACATGTATCTGCGGGAGCAGTTACATTGGAAGAACAGAGAGTAGGGCCAATGTCAAATTCTGCGAACAATTACCAAGGAGCCTTCGGTTAAAGGGATCGAATTGTTTAAGCTATTCAATCGCCAAACACCTGATTGACACATAACACCGAGTAGATGTTCTGGAATCACTCAACATAATTAACAGACAAATTACTTCAAGTTTTCTCAGGTTTGCTTAAGCTATAGCAATAAAACGATTGAAGCCTGACTTATGTGTCCAAAAGAACCCGTTGTTGGACTTCAGTTACCCTGGTGACTCACTTCTTAGTAACTCTCTGTTTTCTAATCCTGCTGATTTTGTTAACTTAACTTTTCACTGAATTCCCCTTTTTATTTTTCGCTTGACTCTCTTAAGAGACAATTTTTATTGATCTTCTGAGTTTCGCTCACTGTTATACATCATCGATTTCGATCTTCCCTTATCTAATTACGCAACTATTACTAATTGTCTTTTGTTACCACCCCAACAACACAACTGTTAGTAAATGTTTTCAGCAGAACTTCTCTCTACCAAGATATATATATATGTCGTAACACTTTAAATCTCAACACCTTATTTTATCATGACGCTCTGACAATATGCTTGCTAATCGACAAAGGTTTGTTAAAATTGTACACTTTTTATTTTATTTAAAAATTCAGGTTGTACGCAGCCGCTGATGAGAACCAACGAAATAAAATGGATCCAGATAATTCTGCACCAATGTTTCTTCTTTATTTGTTAAAATTTATAAAAGGGAATTACGGAATGAAATTTAGAGAACCATTGAAAACTAGGGTTTTTTTTTACTTCCTAGATGGCCATTTCCTTCGTAGTTCGGAACTCTTCATTAGTATGCAACCAATGGGTTTCAAATCCAGGAAAATCCGTTTACAATAAAAGATCGTTGACAAAACCTGGAAGTCACGGGCTCTCTACGTACCTGGAAGGTCTTGGATCCGAATCCCGGTGGGTATGTGATGATGATGATGAGTCCCAAATAGGAATGATACAGCTGTCTGGAAGTTCTTTCTTATATTCAGTAGTTCTCCAACTCCACAGTCGAACTTGGATTAAGTAAGTTCTCACAGGCAAACTCTTGAAAACACTAGGACTCATTTTGTTGATAACTCATACTAACCGTTGAACTCCATTTAATTTATTACCATGGTATATGTATATATACTACTTTGAAGTGTAAAAACAAACAAATACCTCTTTGCTTATTCACGTTTTTCTAATCGAATTTCATTGATATGGATCATCATGTAGAAAAAATGTCATACATTATCATCAGAATTAAACCAGGTGGTGAAAGCAGATGAGAACTGCGCTTATCAGATAAAACTTACGTTCAGTATACCCCCATCGATAAGACTAAAAGCTTTGCTCATCTGATCATAGAGATTTGAGTCATAGAGCATTTAAATGTTAGGCAAATCAATTCTCATAGAAAATAAAAATAGAACAGTCAATATGATATAAAGTATCAGTCGGTAGATTGCTTGATTTTAAACCATTTATAAGAAGTAGTTATTAATTTAAGGGAAGAATTAGTGTCCACTAGATTCGATTCTTCAATATTCACTTCTGAAGTGAGCGAATGTCTCAACCATGTGAGTGATTTATACGAATTGGTCAAAATATGGTAGGCGGTAGGGCCATCTGATGACGGTGCTGATCCTCGTCATCTAAAATTGTTTGTTAGTGAGACAAAAGAAGTGCCTATCATCCTTTGAAGTAGCGACTCAAGTACGCGTTGAATAACTTGCTGTTTATTGTGTCTGAAAATATCTTTTCCCTGGAAGAGAAGTATCGGGCGTCTGGAGGTCTTAGAGTGTCAGACAAACAAATACCTCCACACAGTCTCTTCAGCAGTAGATCTCTGTTAACCGAGGTTGAGCTTGACCAGGTCTAATATCACTGCTTAGAAGCTGCGTATGAAAATCCATTATCTTCGGCGTGCGTGAGTCTATACTGATAGAAGTCGCTTGCTCTGGTCTGCACATATTATAAGCCATACGTATTTGCGACTTCTTGCCATAAGCGAGCTTGTATAAGGTGAGTAACCGGTAAGTTGGTAGCACTGAAGAATTAGGATTGAACGCCCTTAGATTCCAGTCCTGCCGTAACCAGAAATGCTCCTTGAACCTGTAATATAACTAATTGAGGAATTACATTTTCCTTCCGGGCCAGTATCAAACCAAATGTTTTCTTGGGCCGACAAGGCTTGGCTTTTGATTGCCCGAGTAAGGGTCACAAACCATTCTTTGTTTATCGCAATGGTCTTGCAGGCATTCTCTCACCACTTAGTTACTACGATTTACCCAAAAATCTTGGTACTTTGAGTACAGAGATTGTTACTTAGGTCTTATGTAGCGTCTAGTCGTATAGAGTCAGGAAAGTTCAATGAGTTTCGATTAGTGTTAGGGATTCAAACAGTCTATGAGACGTCTGTAATAATAATGAATGGTGGATGTCATAAACCGTTTTCTGTCCTGCAAAGTATGACAATGTTAAAGTCAGAATACCAGTCTGGTTGTAATTGCTTAAATCTATCTAAGCGGTGAACAAACACTTGCTCGTAAACGCCCACAATAAAGCCTTTTTAAATAAATGGATGATACATGATACCCCCCTAGTGAAAGTCTGTTGACAAAGTCTGCAAAGCACTGACAGTTCTTCAGCTCTTGTCTAAAAGGTAAAAAATAGATGCCACAGCAGGCCTGGTTAGCCATAGACTTTGGACCTGTTTTTTGACTTGTATGCACAGATTCAATTGCTTTACACGAATCGTTATAACTTCCAGTGTTTGGAGTACTCAGTATCTAGACACCTTGAGCAAATTATCCAGCACCCAGTTGAGAATACATGAAGATTCTTCAGTGCTGATTTTGTGACTTGTCTGGACTAGATGATCCTATATCTAACTTTTTAATAGATTTTACTACGTCTATATTTAGCTACACTGCGACACGTACGCGAACTGAAATAACTAAGTTCCCTGAACACAGCATGTTATAATTGGCTACAATAGAATTGCAGAACTCATTGATACAAGAGAAGATGGGCATCCCAGGCACCTTGTACTTCAGAAGAGAAATTCCAACCAATCATATAGAAAAATGTTAACCGTAGCTTACAGCCATTAGAACTTGTTTTAAATGATTTTGTCAAATATAAGAATATAAGTCATCTATTGTTGTACCATATAAGGAGGGGACATCTGAGACCCACCCTACGTAGGATTCTTAATAAAGTAGGAATTAGGGTGGCATTCAAACCCACAAACTCACTCAGGGACAGGCTCTGTAGATTAAGGGAATCAGTTGGTCAACTCAATTAGACAAAATTATATAATTTACAAAATACCCCGCAATTACTGTGAGCTAAGTCAACTATATAGGTCAAACTAGTAGATCGGAGGTAATCATATTGGCGGAACATACGAATTTAGCTAAGGTAAGAATCGTTGACCCCACCTGAGAAGATAATTAATTTAGAAAAAACCTCAGCAATTGCACTTCACGCATTTATACACAACAACACAATAGTGTAGTGGGAGAGGGTTAGAATTCTAAATCTTCTATAGTCAGCATTACCAAACAAATTTCGTTTTTTTTTGTCAACACCACTACACTTCTTCCATATAAGTCACAGACATGCAGTTCACGCCACGAAAACCCTTCCTCACCAAGCTGCTTAAGACTCTTATTAACAACAGCTGCCTTCTCTGTTTTCATACTGAAGATAATATGGTTGGAAAGAATTATTATGACCTCCTTGAGTTCCAAGTGTACCAAAGGGCTTCAACAATACATCTCCACTTTGTCCTATATTCTGCCGTCCTCTCCAACTTGGACCACGGTTGCTCACAATCTTTCATCTCCTCCTCACATGATCTCGTCCATGTCACCCTAGGACGACCCACTCGTCGCTTCCTATTGTCAGTGTACTCGAGGGTCTGGCGTGCAATATCATTCTATGGTCTTCTCAATGTATGCTTGATCAATCCATCTTGACATACATGGACATATATACTTTTGAAATTACATTGGGAAATATAAGACCGATAATCAAATTAACTACACTGAATTAGTCATGCAGATAGGCAGGCGCGAATGTTTTCCTGGTCATGTTCAAATAGATAAGGGGAGAGAGAGAGTATGAGAGATCAAAATAAAGATAAATTGCATTACGCTTTAATTGCATCACTTAGCTAAACAATTAGTCATCAGAGAATATAACAAGAATTGCAAACAGAGTAATATCAGTAGTAATAGTTATAATCACAATAATAATAGTGTTGAAGTGAGTTATAGTAATCCAACTGATAAAGGATAGTTTTAAATGAACCAAGAATAATAATACAATGTAGAATAATAAGTAAAACGTATTGTCATGGTAGATTCAGAGTGACGACCATCTACTTTCGTACACAGAGACCTGGTTTATAAATTCGAATTTCACAATCCTCTGCAATTGCAAGCATATTCCTGTTTCTTTGTCTTCTGACAATAGTGTATGACATGACAGCGTCGTTATCATGTCCATAGTCCACAAGATGTTTTGTTATTGAGGTTTTCGGCACTTTGCATTCAGCCTTTTTCAACAACTTCGGCAAATGCTCCATCATGCGAGTAGACAATCACCTTTCTGTACGACCTATGTATTTGCTTCCACGGAGACACTTAAACTGATATACGCAGCTTGAAGTGTCGAGGATTGGCGACTGGTCTTTCTCAGGTTGTTGAAACACTCGCTTAGCAGTGGTGTTAGAGGAGACACGTTTTGGAGCATAATAAGTGTTCTTGATAGCTTTATCGAGCCTTCGTTTGACTACTTCCTGTACGTCATTTCCTTTGAATGACAAACTGATGTAGACAGATTTTTTCGCAACTGGTTGGATAGTTTTGCAGGGGTTAATTTCTTCAGAGTATTTATTAATGAACCCTTCTGGATATCCATTCCTAGATAAAATATCCTTCAGAGGTTTTACTTCATGCTAAATATTACTGTCAGAACAAATTTTCCGTGCTCTATTGAACAGTGTTCTGATTAAGCTCTTTTTATACTGGATTGGAAGAAAGCTCTTGAAATGCATGTACTGTCCTGTCCATGAAGACTTTCTTAGTATAGATCTTTCGATTGTGCCATCATTCATTTTTGCTAGAAAAATGTCTAGGAATTTAATAGTATCGTTTTCCAAGTGTTCTATTGTGAACTTGAGATTTGGGCTGCTTGAGCTGAATGTCTTCAGCTCTTGATCTGCTTCCACAGGCAATCAAAATTTCATCAACATATCTTAGGTTTATATCCATTTTTTTTGTATATGTTGCTGTAAGGTACCGGCCTCTGGGCCTGACAAGAATAGGGCTGACCTGGAAAACACTCGCACCTGTCTTTCTGCATAACTAAGTCAATGTAGTTTATTTGCTTATCGCTTTTATATCTTGCAATGTAATTTCAAAAGCATATAATATATATATATATATATCCGTGCATGTAGAGTATTCCGCTGACGAGTTCTATCGAAATTTGATGAATTCTCCTGAGCTATTGGCTCTTGCCTGCTGGCTTGTTCTCAGAATTTCTTGTTACTTGTTCTTTCTGGCCATTCGATTTTCAGCAAAATGCCAGAGAAGATAGCTGTTGATGAAAGTCTGCAGCCTGCTGGAAATCCTTTTCGTGACACACCAAATTTTTGACCCGTATAGGGGGACCGACTTGACACTGGTGCTTAAAATCCGAATCTTGTTCCTTATGTTGAGTGCAGAAAATCTTAGAATTGGTTACAGGTTGACAAAGAAAAGGATCAGCAACAAGAAACTCTGTGAGGGATCCATTCAAGAACCACTGCCAAAGAAATATTCCCAGGGAAGTATAGATAGGTCAGAAACACACTGAGAAGACCGTTAGTTGAAATCACACGTTAAGCTATTGCTCGAGTGTAACCTGAATGGGAACTACGAGTTGGATGTAGGTTCAAGGGTCCTACGTAGGCAAGCCAGTCAGGTGGAGATGCTAACCTGTAGGTAACCATTGGGCCAGCTGGCGAGAACTTCAGTGCTACTGAAGCCATATGTTTTACTCAGAACTCAAGGTATTCATAGTAATAATTTTACTTGGTATGTCGCCTCTGAATACAAGTTGCGCATACATATAGTCTTCTTCTTTATAAACACAGAACATCTCTTTTCACATTTCTCCCTCCTGAGTTTCTGATGTACCTTTCTAGATAACTTTTCTTAGGTGACGGATCATAAACAGTCAGAAGTTCATCTCAATTTCCCTTTCGGAAAATAATATTAATAACAGCTTTATTCCAAACAGTATTTGTGGTACAGGTATGGAATTTTCAGCTTGCATTACAATATTATATTGCATCTAATTACCTCATAAATTTTATAAGATTTTAAAATAAAAAAGCAACAACCAAAATAAAATAGATGAATAAAAAGAGATAGCGTTGCGTTTACATATTAAACAATGCACCACAGGATATGAAATATAAAATTAGTGTGTAATAGAAGATGTGAACAACAGTGTAATAGTAACGAAGAAAGGAAAACAAAAGCAAATGGGACTATTTGTTAGAGTGCCGCAGTAAGTTGATCGTATCATACCTAACGGGTTTCTCATCACCACATAACAGCTGTGTCAGATATGGTATCGTGGAGTTTTGTACTTGGTAGTCCTAGCATATAGCCGCCTATAGCTGCTTCTAGTTATACCAGATGAAATGCAAGGAGATAGAAGCGTATAGAGAGGATTCTCGGGTCTGACAATATAGTATTCGCTAGTTTCTTACATGACAATATATGTCTATCCACAATAGTGTTAACTAGTTGGTTTAACGATATCCCACTTGCCCTACTAACGGCTTTTAGTGATCCTCTCAGCAGAGCAAAGTCTTTCTTAAGTAGTCCAGGAAAGATTAATGTGGAGCAGTAAAGGGGGATGGGTAGAATACAAGAATCGACAGAGTGAGAGAACAAAAACTTCTATGTACTAGACTGCCTTAACTTCCTAGCGTAGAACTTTAAGCGAAATATCTTTCTAGTAACTAGCATGATGTGGGAGGACAAAGAAAGATCGATGGAAAAACTCAGTCCAAGGTGCTTGATATTGGATGTCGTCAATGATAGTGGGACCATGTGAGATAGCTAGTTGTTGTAGGTCACGTTTTCGTTTGAAAGTGAAACTGACTACCTGACATTTAGACGGATACAGCTTAAGGCTGTTTGAAGAGGACCACTGAATAATTTCCGACAGAAAGTTATTTAATTTGAAACAATCTGACTGAGAGTTGACAGGCATAGAAACAGAGAGGTCATCAGCAAACTTAACAAAAGTGGCTGGATCAAAATGGGGCAAATCATGTAAGAAAAAAGAAAACAGAAAAGGAGAAAGAACAGCACCTTGAGGAACACCAGCTAAAGTAAGTGAGGTAGTGGAGGACTTTCCATTGTAGACGGGGTACTGCTTCCTATCAGAAAAATAGGAATGCAACCACTTATTTGTCCAGCTTTCAGCCTGTGTTGCAGAGAGTTTACTTGGCAAGAGAGACCTAGATACAGAGTCAAAAGCAGACGTGTAATCAGAGAAGGCACAGAGGACGTATTTAGCTCCTTTATCTAAACTAAAGACTATATTATGACATAGGACAACAGTGGCATCTAAGGTACATCTACTATGTTTATAAGCAAACTGGTTGGGATCATAGAAAGGCTTTAAAGAGGGTTCGAGATTAAGTAAAATAAGTCTTTCCATAACTTTCAAAAAAGTGAGGTAATAGCAATGGGTCTAAACTTAACAGTAGGTCCACTTGTTGATTTAGGCACCGGAACAATCTTGATATTTTTCCATGAGTCAGTTATAACTGAATGTTTTTACTAAATTTTGTTTATATCAGAGAAGGATAAAACTATGAAAATGAAATATATCACCGTCTTTCATGTAATTCAACCTTACAGGATTTATGCTATATGACCTGATTGGTTCATTGACAAAGCTGACTGACTAGGGACTACATGAAATGAATTTAAATAATTGCTATTGATTACTAACTGTTAAAAGTTCAATAGATTTTTACATAACATCATAGTTCAATGTTCAAGATAACATGATATTGTGTACAATGATAAATGTATTCATTCTTTTTTTTACAACTATAAAAGGTACACATAGAAACTTTTTTGTGGCCTTTTGCCTAAAATAAACTAAGTTATTACACTGAATAATAAGGAAAGCATTATTTTTGAAACATATAGCTTGTGTAAATGTTTGTTTAAATATCTATCGTGGTTAAGGTCACATTACCTTATGGTTTTAGTTAGGATAAAACTCTATAAATGTGGGTTATTTAAGCGAATCGTGTTAAACGGTAATCGATTAAGTCATTAGTGGCTATAGAAAGATTTGTTAACGCCTAGCAAAAGAGTAGTTAACATAAGATTAAATATAGAATATAATAAATTTGAAGGAAACTTATTATTACTATAGAACAATATATGGTTCAGGGAATTGTCAGATTATCAAAGACCTCCCGAAAGGCTTTACTTTGCTTGGTGCTGAAGATCAGATGGCCGGTTTGAAAGAATAGTCAGTAATGAATTACCAATGAAGTTATAGCCCGACAGATATACAGAATGAAATATCTTTATATTGGACATATGTTGTTAAGACAGTTGAGTGGCATGAGGGGCCAGGCAAACCGTCTCGTGGAATCCACATGGGTAAAGACTAGTTGGTCTTTAGGTATAAGAATGACCTAGAAGACACACTGCGTTCCGAAGCAATGAAAGTTTCTGTGCAACCATAGAAACAGGCGAAAAGGTCTTCAGACAATTAGTTGAAAAGGAGATGCGCAACCAAATCTCTGTGCTTCACTTACAATCGAAAGGAATAATGATAACATAGGGGGACCATGACTGACTAACTGACTGGTTTTAACATAGAACTTTGCACCAATGTGCAGCAGTTCAAGTCGCCAAACTTCACTTAGCACACAAAGCAAAGAGAAAAACTTAAAAAGAATTGGGAAATAGAGACAGTAAACAGATATATTAGTTAATACTGAAGAACCATATAGCCTTGTTGGATATTACAAATCACAAGGAGTGGATGCATCTGAGCCAGCCACTGAGAATGATTTTGACTCATATCACAAATCGTCTCCCGCCGTCATTTGTTTGTTTGGTCATGAGGACCTAAACCAGGGAGTCTCCATGTTCCTACGTGACTTAAACTAGCTGCCGTGGATTTAACTGACTCGTGCCATGTTTTCGTTTGACTACCACTAGCTCTTCTCCGACCTGACCTTATGTCAGCTAACATTTCCCTTTGTCGAGGAAGGAGATGGCTAGGCATGCGTTACACATTTTCTAAACATCTCAATCGGTGAACCTTTACAGCAGTTAGCCGATTTCTAGCCTCACTATTGCTCACTGTATCATACCACTTCGCACTGAAGATAGAATTCAGGCACTTATGATCAAATACAACTGGCCAAGCTTTTCATGTCTTTCACTCTCAATAGCCGATTATCGCTCACAGCCATACTGGAAAACGAAGAGAACTTCTGAGCAATACACCTGCCCTTAAGTCGACAGCCGGATATCACGTCTACGCCAGAGACAGTGTAAACTGGCAGATGCGAAACAAGCCTTATGTCACCGTGATGAGAATTAATGCAGCGATCAACCTGCTGGCCTTGGCTGATGCAACTTCACAAATAAGTGAAGTGGCAGACATGGTCTACCAACCACTTTACTTCTGCCTATCTTTAAGATAGGAGTGAGTCGATTTAGTTTAAGTTGACAAAGAGAGCGAATTGCATGCCAAACATTCGAAGACTGCCGCTCCTCAATGTATTCACGAGACTCTGAGTTCTATCAGCATCTTCGCGTAGAAAGACTATATCATCTACATATTTTAAGTCAACGAGATTATTCTTCGGTAATAAGTCAACTCCTGAGCCTCTGAAGTCAGCAGTAGGCCTAATAGCCTAAATAGCCTAATATATACAAGATAGTAATAACGAATTAAGAAAACATGCATTGATTTTACTCTGTTAACTGCAAACTTGTCATGAGGATTATAGCTTAGGGTGTCAACAGTGACTGAAGTGCCATGATGACACGACTAGTTACAAACAACAGTAAGGAAAATGGTCATTTTGCAAAAAGTCAGAGAAGATATGCCTATAAACCTCGGTCTGCCTGTCGACTTTGAATAGGCCTTCGACGATTTTTACTTTTCGCGTATTTCTGAAGATGCTTCAAAACTATGGAGTCGGATTCCCTAAATCTTTATCAGTACCATTCGATAGCTATAAGACGGTAACACACGTCGTGTGATACACAAGGCAAACTTCAGCGAAGTACTTGAAGTGAAGACACGATCAAGACAAGGCTGTTTACTATCAACTCTTCTATTCCTAACTGTGGTAGACTGGATTATGTGACATACCGTGCGTGGAGAGCGAGAAGATGGGAAAACGTTAAATCGATAAGGAGACTTTAGAAGACCTAGATTTTGCGGACGATTTATGTCTCAAGTAACACAAACTCGAAGGCTCACAGGTAAAACCAACATGTTTTCAGAAGAAGCAGCTAGATAAGACAGAGGTGATGGAGATAATCTACCGACAAATGTATGAAATACTAACTACTATCAGAGGAAGAGACCCAAACGAGATCACTTCATCAACTTATCTACGCAGAATCATTTTAACCACAGGCGACTGCATGGATGAATATGTGAAAATCAGAATGAAGAAGGTAAGACAGATCTTTATCACTATGACATTAGCTTGTAAATCGTTTATACTCAACATAAAGTCTGAAATCCTGATTTCAAAGCACCGAAATCATGTCACTTAGTCAGAAACATGGACAATGCGTCAGGAAAAGCATTTCTGACAGCCTCGAAGTAACTTCATCGGGTCTATACTGAAAATTAGATGGCCGGCCAGGAAAAGTCAGCAACGAGAGAGTCTGGGAATGAACCAAGGACCTAACGCTCGGCAAAAATACCTAGAAAAGTAGAGATGGATAGGGTACATTCTGAGGAGATCATTAGGTGATATCGGACGACAGGTCACTGCTCTAGTGAACCCTGATTAGAAAACGATAAGTTTGGCGTCCAACAGAGAGTGACATGGATGAAATCATCTGAGGAGGAGATAAAATATGTAGAGAGTAGTGAGAACTGTTGAAGAGGATCACAGAGGACTGGATGAAATGGAGGTCTTTCGTTGAAGCCTAATGTTCCCCTCGGAACGCAAGGGGATAATAACAATAATATATTCTTTGGTTGGTTACAGGACTTCACTATAGACTTACATCGGTTAGAAAACCACTTGAAGACCTGAGAGTAATAATGCTCACTAGCGACTGGCACGGGGCTCTATAGAGAAGCCGTGGCCAGTAGGGTACATCAGGTTGAAGTTGAGGCAGTGACTCATCGAAGAAGTCATTATGAAATGGTCAATCTATGTCATGAATCGGCAGAAGTTAGAACTAATAGGATGCCTATTAGGGCAGATCCCAGTACTTGGTGGTCTACGAGATTGCTAGCCTCGTAACCAGAAGGTCTTGGGTTGGAACTCTGGCGCCCGGTGCGTACTGACGAAGAGTCCCAAACCGAGCTGACGAAACGGTTGTTCAGCACTCTCAGGTTTTCCAGTGGGTCTCTGAACAATGTTAGCCCACTGTGAAATCCTGTAACCAATCAATCAAATCCTTGATTATCGGTTATGTGTGGTAGGTTCACAAAGTACTAACGATATCGATATTGTAACCTCGCTTCAAAACTAGTACAGCAATAGAAAGTAATTCGCGCATCATGCTATATACTGATGGCTGATTGATGTGAGTAGATGAGCAACACTCATATCAATGAGTAGTGCTTGCTAGCCAGTTCGATCAAATTGATTTTAATACCACGATGTTGTTTTTATTGGTTTGACCTGCTTTCACTCAATTCAGTCCAAACTATTCAATTTTTCACCAGCTGGCTGTATGGTGAGGTGCTTCGGTCGACTGGTAAATTTTTGAACTTGTGTTCGGCTCGGTGTAGTGGTTGTGCAGCCTTTCAGCCGTATTTGTGTAAACAGGTGCTGACAGAGAAGGGCGAGTTTGTCTTACCCGCTATCTGTTGCCATGCTTCCGGATGCCTTTAACCGGGTGTCGGGAGCGGACAGCATCTTTACTTTGAACAAATGTGGGTGCTCAAGGAAGGCCTTTGTGCCTAGAAATTCTTGCATGGAATAATGAAATAGGACTTTGGTTCTATTTTGTTTGTTTTCGGATCCGAAGTAATGATTAAGAGGGACAGACGGGGGCATTTGTATGGCGGTGTTAGAGGTGAAATTCTCGGATTATCGCCAGACAAACTACAGCGAAAAAATTTGCCAAGAATGCTTTCATTGTTCAGGAGCAAAAGTCAGATTTTCGAAGACGACCAGATACCGTCGTAGTTCTGACCATAAACGATGCCAAATGACGATCCGCGATGGTTCTATAATTGATTGATTTTTTGATTGATTTGAGAATCTCGTCTTCTTTTTAATCAGCCACAATTTAAGAAAAAAGTTGTCATTATTGACTGGCACAATATTCTAACCTGTTTTCACTCCCGATTATTGATATATCCACTGTTTTATGCTAAATTTATAATTAGTGTAAAAGGAAATTAAGTGTGAACACCACTCGTTAGCATTTTGGACACTTTCTTGTATAATTCATCCGCTTATTCCATCAACTACATTCCATTTTTTTTTGGGTGATCATTATTAGCAGAATTCATTCACGTGTCTCAGTTGAAGTGAACAAACAACTGTCTCATTCGTTCTACAAACTACAGGTCAAGTGAGTGTTGTCAAAAGCAGTTGATTTGAAAAAGCTATACACTATATAAAAACTCACCTATCTTATTAGCTCACAAGTTTTCTAGCCGGTCTCAAACCCAGGGACAGAGGGAGGGTTTGTCGTGGGGTTTGAAACCCTACCCCACACACACAAAAAACCAATCAAACTGATACAGAAACTTCATTGTAGAAGGAAAATACACAAAAATATAATAAAAGCAAACTTTGGAGTACGGGATAGCTGTTTTGTCCTGGTTTTGGACTCTTCATCAGGACGAAACAGCTGCCCAGTACTCTCAGGTTTCCCAATGGTTCTCTAACCAATGTCAGCTCATGATGAAATCCTGTGACCAGTCAAACCCTCACAAACCAACACTTGAAATGCAAACTTATTCTTCGCTTGAATCGGAGAGGCGAAATGACAGAGCTGGGCTGGTGACAGCCTACGGTGAAAGTCTACGAGCAGTCATGAAGCCATCTTAAATGGATAACAGAAAACTTGGAAACCAAGGCAGCTATAAAGAATAACATATATATATTACCCGGCAACATACCAATGACAATAAGCATCAAAAATTCAACACAAACAAGGTCTGTTTACCCCCCCCCCGCCGCCCTCCACCGTTATTATCTACATGAATACAAAGATTTCTGCATTTCAAACCATTGTGCTATCATTGACCTTTATAGATATATTTGATTGAATATGGAACTAGCGAATGTACACATGATCGTTTTCACATGATTTTTCTCTGTGTGGTTAGAATTCTATCTTTGATGTTCTTTTATGTTGGATGGATATGTCTTATTTTCTTTTCCAGTATATACAACAAAACAAGGTAGAAATACGGACAGGTTGGAGTGTGGTACAGACATACAAGGAGGCAAACATGTGATGAACCTGTCTACTTAATAACATACTTACATGTATATACGTATTGTTATTATTGTGTTTCTACACACATACATACAATTCCTCAAAACGTGATTAGTTCAGCAAAGCAAAATAGTTTTGTTTCCCCTAAATTGTGTATTCTGAGATCACTGATTTCTCCGCCACCACTGCCTTCTCAATCCCCCTACTCCAACTGCAAATCGGAGTGGTCTAATCCTAATCCTCAAATATTTTTTTAAATTCACAAATAATCATATTACTACAACTAATAATAATAATTAGGGAGAATAAACTTACCTTCCGCGAAGTTCACATATGAACATATATATCTAAGTATTCGTTCTATTTTTATTCAATCCCAATTGGCCAAACTTTTAACCAAATGATCGGATTAAAACTTTGTGTAAAAAAAATTTTTCTCTTTCAATATATGTTTAAAAAAGGATATTTCTAAAAAAAAAGTGAATGATTTTTGTAAGCTTCATTTCGAGTGAACATTAAACCCACCACCACCACCACTATACTCAGTGATTATATACCTCTCGTTAACGCTGAAGACAAAGAAACAAAACTGTGAGCATACTAACAGATACATTGCATTTTGTCACATTTCTCTTGTGCGCGTGTGCCTGTGTGTGTGTGTGTGCGTGCGTGCGTGGGTCTTGTAACATATTACATTTTGAGTTGATTCAGAAAAAGACAGAGTGGAATTCCTCAGTCATGTATGGAGCAACAACTGGATCTAAAAAAAGCAAAAGTAAGTCTTTGATCAATTGACATACTGAAGTCTTTCTCTTTTTAATACATGACATTTTTCACCGCCTTGTAAGGAGGGATTGGATTCAAGGAACGGGTGATACTTTGAATAGTAACCCTTCGCCTCCCCCTCATAATTATACAAGAAAAGTTGAAGTAGGAGGCAGTTTCATATTCTTGGTTGATGACTATGTGTTTTTTGACTGAAGTCAGTGAGTAAGGGTTTTTGGTGTGGTGATCAAATTGTTTGTAATTTCTGTTGATTCGAAATCTATAGACCACTAATGTGTTGCAATGACTGTGAGCTAAGCCAACTATATAGGTCAAACTAGTAGATAGAGGGTTAATCAGACTGTCGGAACACTAGAATGGTCGACCCAGAGAAGGAAAGCAATTTATGAAAACGCTCAGCAATTGCACTTCACGCATAAACACACAATAGTGTAGTGGGGGAAGGTTAGAATTATAAGAAGTAATCTATGTAGGTAAAGAGAGAGGTTGATTACTGAATCCTGAATGCTTCATTGAGTCTACACGCAACACAACTCATGCAACAGAAATGACTCTATGCAAATACCACATATATGCATGGAAGATATTATTACCCCCAATCAGTCAAATCAGAGGGGGATAATAAATAATCTTAAAATTCTATTTCAATTCAAGCACATTACAGCATTCTAACAAGTTCCTTATTACCGATGACTATAAAAACACTCGTCTTATTTCTCATTTGAGTGTGATTGATGAATAACACTCATATTACTATTTCTGAATGTACATTATCTCATAATGATTTTTATTCAGATATCTAAACATCAATTCCACACATGTATATAAATGAAGGAAAAAGTTGTATGAGTTACTTGATATGATCATGAGTGGCAATAGTTTATGTTCGACAGGTGGTCATCAGTTAATTTTACTGTATAACACTGTACACTGACTTATCAAAATAAAATCTTATCTATAATGGAGCTCGGTCCTACTCAAATTTGTCGACAATCACCTTTTCTCGAACGCGACATGATGGATTCTACAGCAAGCTCACCTTAAAATTATATAAATATATATATATTGATGCTGTCAAAAATGTTACGTAATTCAAATTGACCTAATTTGACTGTAGAGGATCGGTAACGAGTTAATGTCCTTTAGAGAACCACTGCAAAACCGCCCAAAGAATACTGGACAGTTGTTAAGTTTTCCTTAGGGAGTCTTTAGCAGTATGCATCCACTGCTAGAGTTTGAACCCGCAATCTTCCAGTTACAAGGTGAGATCTTAGACAATTCAGCAAATGAGAGCCGACTGAGTGGTCCATGTGTTGCAATCCTATATATAACCAATCAAATTTCTGCAAATCAATACTCTACAACGTATATGGAGTATTATGATAAATTAACTCCTCGAAGACGTAAGAACTTCCTTAACCTATCTGGCAGTTTTTATGATACAGGGTGTTGGATAGATCTTAAATCAGTTTTAGAAGGCTACCAGGTTAGTGAAGTTTCGCAAGGTCATACATATGTAATTCGATGGATTTAAGTTATCTATAAAGTATTTCATTTACAAAACAATGTACAGAATAACATCTGAAGCTGACGAATAATCGTCTTTCGAAAAGACACACAGTTATACAGTATTATTTACTGATGACGTGTCGAGGACAATTTTCATTTTCAGTATACAAATCAATGTGTCCACATAACTTTCATACTATGCTAATATAATTCAACCGTTTCTAATCCTTTGATTTTATTATTAATAACATTTTTCAAACTTATGATATCAAAGTTGACTAGATTCTAGGGAACAACGATCAGTAGTCAACCCCTGTCTCTCTCCGCACCTATCTATATAACTTTTCAGAACACTACAGCTCTCTACACTGAGAAGGCCTTCACTGCTCTACTTACTATAGCTGGTGTTCCTCGATACGCTGATCTTTCTACTTTTCTGTCATTTTCATTTCATTTTAAATTACTTGGCTCATGTTGGCGAAGCCGATTTTCTTAAGTATGCCGATAATTTCATTGTCTCTAGACCCGTTACTTCTCAAATTCGCAGTTGTTCAAAAATTAACAATGTTTCATTAGGTATTAGTCAGCCGTCATCTTCGAATAATCTAACCCTCAAAAGTGTAATTTAAATGAACAAGATATTTGAATAATGAATAGGTGATGAAGAAGTCGAAATTAAGCTGAATGTTTAATATCATCGATTGTTCGTTTCTTTTGATTTTGCCTAGTCTTCCCATGTCATGACACTTTCTAGAAAGATATTTCGTTCAACGTTCTACGTATGGAAGCGAACACAATGCTGCGATCACTCAATCATTACACAAACGGTTTGTTACTTCATCCATACTATTCTTAATTCTTCACACTTCATCTCTCCTACGCTACTGAAGAAAGACTGTGTCACTCTCTGTAAACCTCTATAACCTGCAATCATGGCGGATGTGGCGTAGCTAAACCAACTTCATGATACTCTTCTACATAGACACATGAACTCATGTGAGAAATCACTGAATATCATCTTGTCACACTCTCAGAACCCTATAGATAGATACACAACATTCCCCGTCCATCTTATCAGGTTGAACTACAAGCAGCGATAGAAGACTTTGCGCTCAGACAATGAAGTATAATGGCTCCACAATACCATCTCATTCAGCCAGGACACATTTCATGTATATGAGAAGAGTGTAGGTTGGGACACTACCAGCCCCCTGAGAAACACTGAGTAAACATCCCCCACCCCTTTCCACTCTTTCATTCATTCATTCATTATTATATTGTGGTTAGCATTTACAATTAAATTCTAATCTTACATATTCATATCCTCATCGGACGATATTATTGACGTAAGGGCACTGTTTAATTCTTTCTCCTTGTAGTACATGAAGAGAATATTAGGTAGAATATTTTGTAGATGCTGGAAATTCCATAATTGTATCAAATGAACCGTTTGGAATAGAACTATTATTATTAGTAATCTATTGTTAGTATACTGTACCACACAGGACTGTGCATCGGCGGCATAATGGTTGAATTTTCACCAGCCATGGTCCGGCGTTCGATCCCCGGCCGATGCACTCCTCCACCTCGCCAACCCAGTAATAAGACTGGTAAAGAGGGAAGGTTAGGCATGAGGCTGGCTGGCAACCTCATCCCGTAAACATGAACACCACTGCTACCGAAAATTTAAGTTTCTAGCATGAAGATCTATGTTCCACTGGGAACGTGATGGAATAAAAAAAAAAGTTCTGTCATCTGGTCTTCCTTGAAAATCCTATATCCTGTTAATTTCTGTGAAAACGCTCCATCTAACCTTCTACATTAAAAGCTAAGATAAGACAGGTGTCACTTACCTCCTCTTTTTACAGTTTCTTCACTGTTTCCTTTTACCTACTGTAGTTTACTCTTCCTCCTTAATCTTTCCTGACATACTCAAAAAAGATTACGTCGTACCCTGATTGCATACTTGTGTGATGTATCTAGTCATTTCGATGGTGATGACTGATTTCTAGCAGTCAGATGTACAATGTGTTCAGTGATAACATCTCTGACTGCAGAACTCACTGGGACACGAGTTCCTACAAGGCTGCAAATACACCTTCCTGACTGGTCAGTGCCAACTGGCATGAAACCTAGGTCAAACAGGACTTCCTGTGGCCAATTGCCTCCAACCATCTGTTGTCATACTGAGAAGGATATCTCAGGTTGTCAGTAGAATAGGCAGTGTGTTACGCAGTCAGCTCGTTAGTCTACAGACATCTGAATTCATAGTCTAAGTCCCAACACAGTCTTTATTAAAATAATTAGTCCTTTTGATAAATTTGAATAAGGCATTAAGAAGACAAATTTCGCGAGATGATATCGTCATTTCGTAGTTTCTTTACAACCGCTTTACAACTAACATGGTTAACAATAATAAGATAAAACAAATGTCATGACAATTACTCAGTTAAATTAAACAACAAGAGGTATATACTGATGACTAATCATCTTTTTAATTAGATCATGTAGTCCGTGGTAGGCGAAGATTGAAGTCTATTCATTTTTGTACACACAGTTTAGGCTGTATGTGATTAATCTCCAAAAGTGCTTCCATCACCTTCAATAACCTTGAATTAGAGTTATGTGAAATAATTGTGAAACAGTCATTAATACTGATTTTGTGACCTGATAATAATAAGTGTTTTGCAGTGGGTGATGATGGATTTCTCTTCAGACTAATTGCATTAGGATTTTCTGTATGATTTAGTAGCTATTTTGGAACATGTTCTTTTCGACCACGACATCGAAACATTCCAGTGGTTCTACCTATATAAGTATCATCGCAGCTGTAGGTGAACTTGAAGATACAGTTTGAAGTAGAGTCCACAGAATTTCGTCGTTTAATCATAGGTACAGGGAACGAAAATTTTCTGCAAGTGAGAAAAGAGATACGGTGTAGAACGTGCATTTGATGGTTGACCGAAGTCTTTGAGCTAGCTGTCAAATGCATAATCTGGTCGCCCTTGAATCGTAGGTACAGAAGCTGTCTTTTCAAGATGTGGTCTATCCTTACTGGGACAACTGATCGAGTAAGTAAGCCTCTATTGTCACTTCTCCACCTTACATCTCATCTGGCATGACTAGAAGTCATTATCAAAGATTAGATGCATGTAAAACCAATTACTAGAACTCGGTGATACCCTATTTGACGCAACCCCGTTCTGCGTGATAGCGGTAATGTTTTGTGTTGAGACCTGCAACTTATTATGTTTTTTATTCCCTCGTATATTTGTAATCTATGATGACAATTATTGACCTATAATTTTAGATTGTTATCATTATTTTACACTTTTTGTACATTTTTGACTTTATTTTCAACGGCAAATAGTAAATCGCGGCTATTATTAATTCTACTTTCCATGTGCTCTGTGACATCAATTTTTTTGTTTGAGTAAAACATTAGATGCAGTAATATTGTGCAAGATGCTGAGAATTCCACGACAGTATCATAAGTGCTATTTTGGAATAAAGCATATTATTTTTATCATTTTAGAACTTTAAACTCGGTCCCTAGAGACATCTCAATAAATAAACTTGCTGCAACTCAAACAGAATGTTGGGCTGTTAACTGGTTACATTCCTATTTCTCAGAAAGAAAGCAATACACCGTGTATAAGGGGAAGTATTCCACTTCATTGCCTACTGAAGCTGGTGTCCCTCAAGGCGCTGTCATTTCTCCTTTTCTTTTCTTTTTCTTCTTGCATGACTTGCCTCACTCTGATGAGATAAACTTTGCGAAGTATGCTGATGATTTAACAGTTTCAATGGCTGTTAACTCCCAGCTAGATTGTACTGAAATAAATAGCTTTCTGTCGGGAGTCAGTAAATGGTCTGAATCTAACGGTCTTAAACGGAATCCTTCTAAATGCCAAACTGTTAATTCCAGCTTAAGATGTAAGAGACAGCTAAAGAAGTCGTCGATTCTCATAACAATTGAGAGATTGATAACGATGATATAGGAATTGAATCAGATATGAAGTATCTCGGACTAATTCTCTCTCTTCTGATCTCTCCTGGTCTTCCCATGTCTTAGCGATCTCCAGTAGAATGTTCCGCCTGAAAGTTTACATTACGAAGTTAAGGCATTCAGGTATAACTCAACCCCTCCTCTAACAATTCATAAACTCTTGCGTCCTACCTATTCTTCTTTATTGTTCACCCTTATTCTTTCCGCGTTTGCTTAAAGAGGATTATGTCACAATTCGTAGAATACTGAAGACTGTCAGTAGGATGAATGGTGTCCCAGTGGACCACAGAGTTAACGTCGTTGTCGATAGGCACTTGACTTCGTGAAATAAATTTGCTAGAGGGATTTTGTCTGACTTGGATCATCCACTTTATCCTCAGCTCTGACCTTGCATACCCTCAGGTAGAACAAGAAGTAACTTCAAAAAACTGTATGCTCGCACGTCTAAGTATAGAAATTCTATGATACCATAATTGGAACGTATTTTATGCGATACTGAAAATAGTGTCAGGCAAGAATTAACTAACCTTTTTTCATGTAGTAAATAAACAGTTTCCTCCACCCATCCTTATATACCTTCAAGTTTCACTTATGTTATTTCTATTATATTTATGGTCCTGTTGCTTCTTCGTGTGTTTTACTCTCATAATTGCAAACACCGACTTATCTCTATGACTGCTGTAATCTTTGTTTTTCCCCTCACCATCATCATCTTGTAAAGAGAGCATTATATTCAATATTTTTAAACATGTTAGGATTTCTATACCGCATTGACAATACTGTGTGACACAAGCCCACGCCAATTTCCACTTGTATTATTATTATTATTACCTTAGCTGTTATCATTATTATTATTTTCATTTTATATGCTCCATGTTTTTGACATTACCCTTATTGTAAATGTGAGAAATTTTCTGTGTGATTAATTCTATTTATAATTTGAGGAAATTAGATGTAATATTGTGATTAATGCTGAAAATTCCATTCTGTATCACAAGTACTGTTTTTGGAATAAAGTAAATCATAACTATTATTATTAATCGTAATTAAGTATCAAGTGGAACAACAAACAATATTCTATGGAGTATATATAGATCTCAGAAAGGCATGCCAAATTTATGGGATCAATGGTCATATAAAAATCCTGCGTAACATGATGAGAAGTCTGACAGGATAGAATTTAAGACAGGAAAATATTTGCTGATATGACAGGTGTAGTAATACCGGAAACTATTCACGTTGAGAATAATAATAATAATAACGTTAATAATAACATTCGTAACAGGGAAAGAAATGAAAACATTTACCTCCTGATACGAATTTAAAACAAGCAACAACAGTTAATACAGCAGGATCTAATGATGGTTTCGTCAAACTTCGGTTGAAGTCGTCATCTGAATACTGTACATATACGGATATACATATACTTTTGAAATTACATTGGCAGACATAAGACTGATAAGTAAACAAACTACATTGAATTAGTCATGCAGAAAGACCGGCGCGAATGTATTCCTGGTCATGTTCAAATAGATTAGCGGAGAGAGAGTATGAGCAATCAAAATTAAGATAAATTGCATTACGCTTCAACTGCGTCACTTAGATAAACAATTAGTCATCAGAGAATATAACAAGAATTGCAAACAGAGCAATATCAATAGTAATAGTTATAATAACAATAGTAATAATGATAGTATTGAAGTTAGTTAGAATAGTCCTGCTGATAAAAGATAAATCAAGAATAATAATAACAGTAAGAGGTAGAATAATAAGTAAGACGTACTACCATGGTAGATTTAGGGTGACGACAATCTCCGTCTGTGCACAGAGACCTGGTTTATAAACTCGAACTGCATAGGCCTCTGCAATTGCAAGCATTTTCTTGTTTCTTTATCTTCTGACAATAACAGCGAATGACTTGACAGCGTCGATATCATGTCCATAGTCCACAAGATGTTTTGTTATTGACAATTTTGGCTTTTTGCACTCAGCTGTTTTCAAACTTTTTGGCAAATGTGAGTAGATGATCGCCTTTCTATACGACCTATGAGTTCCACCGAAATTTGGTAAAAGAAATGGATTGACTTAATAAATTGAGGCAGTAATAGGCGGACTATAATTACTTCCTTTGTAAACAAATATCTCGTTGAAATGCATCGACAAACAAAGGTCTCCAATGTCATTAGATGTTTAAAACCAAAATGAAAAGGAGGAACGTGATCAGCTAGGAGCAGTTCTAAAGATGATCTTGAATTTATGACCAGAGTCGATCGATTGACAGTAGCTGAATAAATGTTGATTTTTTCATAGAGAATTCTCACAACCTCCACTTCTCCATTGCAACATCATGCTTGCATGTACTCTTTTCTCTGTGGGGACGGCATTCTCTGACTACGGCTTTTTGATCTCATTTCAGAAGACCAAGTACAGGTTTTAGATCAATGAGGTTACGAGTATGCATTTCATTAAGTTTATATTTTTCAATAAGTGAATTCAGGCGAATGAAGTATCTCACTGGTGTTTAATATGACAAGGAAGATAGTAGTAATAACATCTGTATTCCTGAATGTACTTTTGATACAATTATGGAATTTCCAGCATCTACAAAATATTCTACCTAATATTCTCTTCATGTACTACAAGGAGAAAGAATTAAACAGTTCCCTTACGTCAATAATATCGTCCGATGGGGATATGAATATGTAAGATTAGAATTTAATTGTAAATGCTAACCACAATATAATAATGAATGAATGAGTGAAAGAGTGGAAAGGGGTGGGGGATGTTTACTCAGTGTTTCTCAGGGGGCTGGTAGTGTCCCAACCTACACTGTTCTCATATACATGAAATGTGTCCTGGCTGAATGAGATGGTATTGTGGAGCCATTATACTTCATTGTCTGAGCGCAAAGTCTTCTATCGCTGCTTGTAGTTCAACCTGATAAGATGGATGGGGAATGTTGTGTATCTATCAATAGGGTTCTGAGAGTGTGACAAGATGATATTCAGTGATTTCTCACATGAGTTCATGCGTCTATGTAAAGGAGTATCATGAAGTTAGTTTAGCGGCGCACTACTCGCAATCGTGCCAGGTTGTAACATAACAATTTCGCTTTATTCCAGAAACAGTACTTGTGGTACAGTGTGGAATTTTCAGCACATATCTACAATATTGTATCTAATTTCATCGTACATTTAAAAGGAGTATTATAAAAAAAAAATAAAATAAAATATAAAAAAAAACCAAAAAAAGAAACAGAAATAACCAAAAAAAATGCAAATAAAAATACTGAGTAAAAAAAGAAGATCAACACAAATAATGAAAAAAATATTTCGTTAGTAGTTAGTGGAAGCTAGGATATGTGTATGCGTGGTGAACAGTAACAGCTATAATCATACGGGAAATTATGAGATGTTCTTAAAAAAAATGTTTATAGCCAAGATGATCAGTTAATTTGATTGAACAACACTAAGCAATCATAAGATAAACATTTCAGGTTTTTTTTTGTCAGTACTAATGCGGTTGTTTGTAGTGGCAGTGTGAGGAATCATGCATAATACAAAATTTTTAAGATGGTGATAGTGGCAATAACAAACAAGATTGTCAGTTAAATAGTGCCGAATAAAGAACAACCACAAAACTAATATTACATGATGATTAATGACGGGACAATTTTTAATAATCATAGTGATAATATAGTCGGACCCAGTAGATGTACAAAGAAGGAATAGAATAAAGAATAAAAATGTAAGCCAATGATAATAATTTTAAGCAGCTAAGTATGTTTAAGAAGGTTGTTCACTATAGAGTACAAATAAGAGAGTATAAGGGGGAAAAAAACAAGGGCCAAAATTATGTTGTACAGCTTTTCGGAAAGTAAAACAGTGTTTCTAAGTTGCGTAGGAAAGACTGACGGAGAGGAATAGATGAAGACACGTAGGATACAATAATTAACAACTTGTGCATGTGTAGACTAATTGATAGCAACATTGTGTTGGAAACTTGCTTACGCAGGACGTTGAACGAAATTTCTTTCTCATTACCAAACGTTTCAGCCGCTGTTTTCTTACTTATGCATGAGTATATCAGCCACAACTGGGGATATGGGTAACACCATGGCAACCCCATCAGTTTGTTTGTATATTTTCCCTTGGAATTTAAATACTGTGGAGGTCAGGCATAACTGCACTCCAAGCACTATGCCATCAAGTGGCACTTTCGTTCTAAGTTCGAGTTACTGGTCAGAATTGAGCTGATGTCTGACTGCCTCTATAAACACATTTATTGGTATACATGTATATAAACTGAAAATGTTAAAATTAACCATTTTTTGAATATTATGTAACTTTAAACGATCTAATATATGTTTTAGTTCATGAGAATTTGTTAATCTAGATTTTGGGTAGCTTTCAAGGAAATATGTAGGGAACTGTAAAAGTAAAAATGATAGTAGTGATAGTGATAGTAATAATAATAATGACAATAATAATAATAATATAAGTAATATTAATGACGACATGCATGTCAAACATGCACAAGATAATGACAGCACCAACAATAAGGAATCTAAATCATTAGTAATTCCATACAAGGAACGAACCTCGGAAACCACCTTACGCTGAATTCTTAACAAGGCAGCAAGGAATAAAAATGGCTGGCATTCAAACCAACCACAAACTCAATCAGAAGCAAGCTATGTCAGTTAAAGAATTAATCCTGTGGAGACTTTAAAACAAAACAAATCAGTTTATCTAAACCCCGCCTACAATGATTGTCAGGTCAAATACATAGGTCAAACTAGTAGAACAGGGTCAGTCAGACTAGCTGAACATAAAAACCTAGCAGCGAAATCTAGATGGGTTGACGCGAATAAGATAAGAAATCTAGAGAATAGTTCAACTACACCATTCAACACATGCAATTACACACAACCATACAATAGGATGATGGGATAAGATGACAGTTTTAAAATCTAATGTAATAACAGGGTTGACGATGAGGTTGATAACAGAAGCTTTGTTTATCGAATCAACTGCAAATAAATGTAATAGGAATGATTCATCACCTGTCCACCCACATATCTGGAAAATTCTACCACCTCATAGATGACAAATAAGAGAGAACAAAGAAAACTATAGAACTGAAGTTTCGAAGTCGTGTGATTATAATTGATGCAATGATTATGAACAATGGATAAATTGTGTTCGAAACTGTGTCATCCAGTAAATAATACTGTTTCTCAATGTGTGTGATACATCTAATAAACGTCATATGCACGTGAATATGAAATATATTATATGAACAGAAGTTTCAATCATCTGGCAAGTTTGTTTGACTAATAATTCTACTATAATTGCATTAGAAAATCAAGATAAGAAGAAGCATCTTTAGAAATTATTTGTCTCTGTATTAATGTTTTCACAAAAGAAATGCGATTACTTTGTGCACCAGTTTGATGCAAAATATTCATGTGAGCAAGTTGAACTGTTCTCCTGTATGACGATAAGCTTAACATTATCGTGTCATAGAAGAATCTGAGTTAAATTCAGAATAAATTTCAAGTGACTCTAATCAAAGCAGTTCCGATGAATTAAATTATTATTGGATTTCATCATGAGTTAGAGAACCATTGGAAAACCTGAGAGTACTGGACAATTGTTTTGGTCCTAGTTTGGGACTTTTTAGCAGTGCGCACCCACCGGGACTCGAACCCAGGACCTTCCGGTTACAAGGCGAGCTCGTATACCATTAAGCCACCGCGACCCGATCCATGAATTCTTACTTCTGCCAATTCCAATGATTCTCTAACTAATTTCAGCTCATGATGAAATCCTGTAAACCAATCAAATCCCTACAAACCAACACTTACACTATTATTATTATATCCCTTATTTCCTAGAGGAACACAGGGCATCAGCCACGCGTCTACATCGCGTTCGGTTTCCTGCCAACTTTTTCACCCTACTCCAAGTCTGCCCACACGCTTTCGTCTCTTCTTTACACGACCTCCTCCGAGTCACCCTCACATTGACGACCAACTCGCTGATTCCCTTTCGGGTTCCACTCGAGGGCTTGTCTAGTGATGGTTTCCTCAGAGTATGGTCAATCCATCTCCATTTCTTCCTGCCTATCTGTTTCATAATCGGTTCCTGGTTGGTTCGGGTGATGAATTAAAACTTCCCATTTTTTTCAATTTTGTTTCAATCACTCATAACTAAATATTAATTACAAAAAACATTTTCTTCTGCTGAGAGGTTTAATTAGCTTATTGCTAAGGTTTGTATTGTTTTAATTTGGCTTCCAATGAGTATAACTCAATAAAATAAACTTTGGAAAGAGTAAACAAAGTCAAGATGGCTGATTTTTTAAGCTTATCTTGACCGGTGATTGATATTGATTGGAAACTAGTAAGTATCTGGTTTGTGGCCTTTCATTGGTGCAGACTCAATTCTTTCAGTCAGTCAAGTTTGGAATGTGGCCACCATGCGAGGTGGTTTGCCATCAAGGTGAACTTTGATGTCTTGTTATCAGATGGCTGTATGCAATCGTCATGAGACCTTGGACCTTGATTTCTTGCTATTTGGCAGTCACCAAGTCAGCAAAGCGCTCCAACACTTTTGACTGAGGGGATATCAGTTCCTTCAAGGTTAAAACACACCGTGACGACGAGTGCCGACTAGCATGAAAGGTTTTCCGCCAATCCCGTTGAACCATATATACATATATATGCAGCGGCACCACTAGGAGAAATCTGGAGGGAGTCACCTCCGCCACTTATCCACGCAGAAACTTTAAACTAGATGCGATATGCGTTATAATAAAGGTCTTGAATTTCTCAATGAATGAAAAACAAAACGATATTGTTTTTACTGACGTTTCACTATTTAGTGCCAATAGCTTTATGACAGCACTATTAAACCGGAATTTACAAAATCTCAGCATATATATAACTTGACAAGGAAAAATGACCCCAGACTGACGAACGATGATCAAGTTAGTAAAATTTGTTTTGATATCATAACAGACTCACTATTACCTTTGTTATTTGGTTTAGTGATCTTCATATACAGGGAGGACTCATCGATCTCTGCAAGCGAGTAAGGTCTGGCTTCAAAGCATATTCCTAAATGGCTCCAGAAACAAATGAAGTCTTCAGAACCCATTAATGGTGAGAACACAAGATCTAGTTCGTCTATTGCGAAACGTAATATTGAGACAGGACATAAAATTGACGTTAACACATCTTTTAAACCTATCGATAAAACTTGTTTGGTGCGTATCCTAAAGTTTGTGGAAGCCCTAGTTGGTATTTAGAAAGTTTAAACCACCTTTATGCGTTCAAAGTAGCAATTATTCATCACATTAAACCTTCCTTAGTAAGTTTTGTTTTAATACCATTTCGGTAGATGTACTGTTACCTCTGCTATTTGGTTTAGTGGTATTCATTGTTATTTTGACCTTGAATGTGTCGCTTTAGCTTGACCTAAGTCCATATTCTCACCTCACAACTCTTTACTAATTTCATATATGTATTCCTATGACAAATCCGTGTGTGTGATCAGATTGTTTGAAATGTGTTACACGATTCAGACAAATTGCGTCTTCTTATTGTTTTATCTAAATTCATAAAAGGAACTAATTGTTTTAAATCTTCATTGTTATTTTGACTTTCAGTATATCCTTTTACCTTCACCTAAGTAGCCTATTTTCTCACCTCTTAACCCTTTGTTATATATATATGCTGAGATTTTGTAAATCCTTCTGGTTTAATAATACTTTGATAAAGCTATTAGGCACAGCAGTAAAGTGCATACCGTCAGTGAAAGCAAGAGCATCGTTTTGTTTTTCATTCATTGGGAAATACAAAAACCTTCATTATAATGGATACCATATACCCAATGCCCGAAGTATTTCAAACTGTTAAAAGTGAACTTGGTTTGGACATTTATTTGCGATATGGATGATGAAGATGTCAAACCCACTTAGGATACGAAAAGAAAGTCTTACCTATACCACTTAAAAGAGGTTCAAATTTTCACCACGAATTTCAAATCAGTGCTTCTATACAGTTAAACTATTTGTCGTCAGCGAGAAAGAATTAAAAGGAACCAACCACAAAATAGGCAGGAGAAGCTGGAGATAGATTAGACATACCGCTGAGAATACCGTTGAGTGAAATAGCAAACCAGACAGCTACTCAAATGAGAAAGTCGGAATGGGAAACGATGAGTCAAAGGAAGGCCAGAGGATGACACTGTGCGGAGATCGTGTTCAGATAAATTAAAATTCTATGAGAAATCATGTAGTAAGCAGTAGAAGACTGAAGGGAACAGGATAAAATGGAGATCTACAGCTGAAGTCTTGCGTTGCTCTTGGAACTGAAGGGAATAATGATGATAATAATAATAATCATCCCTTCAGGCGGACATTGTTTATAGCCACCCTGAGTTGAATGTATCGGTTATTCATTCCATTGTTTTTGTCATTTTTTGCGCTTGACCTCACTTAACTAATTAAAATGTAATCAGTGAGAAATTAACCAGAAACATTGAAAACTTGCAAATGTAAAGTTTTTAACCGCCATTTTTTAATCTTTTTATCACTCGAGGAATTAAATGAGAAAATAAAGTCATTTTAGTCATTCCTTGTTTAGACTGGAACAATCACATTGATAGTTATTGGTAAGAAATGACAGTCTAATCAAAGATTATAAAAAACATTAAAGATTAAAACAAAAGGTTAACTAAAAGAGATTTTCATCGAAACCTTCGGGTAATTCATGGTGAATGAGATCAATAATTAGCTTTCTTTAAAAACACAAGACAATGTGAATTAAATTTACCAGTCTCATTTACGATATCATTTCATTCTTCATTGGTTTTAGTTCCGTAGATGCTAGTAAATATATAGTGAAGGAATGAAAAGTAACGGTTAATTTTTTTTTGGAGTGTTTAAGAACTCGATAATTGTATCTTAGTGCATTCCTGGAGTTTTGAATAGAATACAGACATGATAGAGAAGATTTGTAGCTCAGGTGGATGATTTTGATGTGGTTGTGTCCTCCGAGCTAGCTAGCTGGATGGTTAATTTGTGAAGCTTTCATTGACCTACAAGGCGACATCTTCAGCGAATACTTCAATTTGAATTGAAGTGAGCTTTTAGATTTCTCCACGAGTTTATTAATTACCTCTCCAGGTGACCTTGGACATGACGCTTTGGTTGGTTTTTTGTGTTTTCACATCTTCTAGACTACTTGAATAGGAATTCACTGTTTTTTTGACCTAATTGATTGATGATTCACTGGAATACCAGGCTGGCTTCTAAAAATTCTCTAGTATTCTTGTTGTTTCCTCTGTATAATATTTGAATACTGGTTGTCCCAGTCGAATTGATGTCCGTGGTTGTCCGTATGTAGTGATATGAGCAAAGGAGTGGATATCATATCTTTTGACGGCTAGCTTATATTTGTGGATACGAAGACGAGGGGGACGTCCTCTTGGCATTCCAGTGAATCATCAATCAATAGATACATCAAGATTGACAAAATTTATCAGCCGATAAGAAAGAAACCTCACACACACAAAGTGTCAAAGTTCAAGTCAAAGAAATAGTCAGTTCGAATACAAGTAGCCTAGAAGGTGTGAAAACATACACAAACAGCCAATCACGTCCAAGGTTACCCACCAGGAGAGATGATTGATAAACTCGCGGAGAAATCTAACACCTCACTTCGTCGAATAAAAGTATAAGCTGTTATCATATTATTATAAAAGTGAATAGTTTCCGGTATTATTTCACTTGTCCTACTTGGTATGTTAAACTAATTAGGGTTTCGCAGTGTTAACTCCCACCTTGATGAAAATTGAAGAAAAGTATCTCATGGACGTCTTCCAAAAGAATGGACATCCACGGAATCTCATCAAAAGACATATACCCCCAAGTCAACCTATCAAACCAAAAGCCACCAAGGAAAGCACGAAGAAAATCGCCTTACCATATATAAATAATATCTCAGAAATCACTATAAGACTCTTCAAACCTTTAAAAATTGACGTCGTACACAAACCAACAAAATCACCTCACTCAGTTCTGTGTCAACCAATAGACTTAACAGAGAAAGAAGATAAAACCAACGTCATCTACAAAATAAATTGTAGCAACTGCGAAAAACACTACATCGGCCAAAGTGGACGTCCCCTTCGTCTTCGTATCCACGAACATAAACTAGCCGTCAAAAGACATGATATCCACTCTCTCATATCACTCACTGCATACAGACAACCACGGACATCAATTCGACTGGGACAATGTTCAAATATTAGACGGAGGAAACACCAAAAATGCTGGAGAATTTTTAGAAGCCAGACTGGTATTCCAGTGAATCATCAATCAATAAACACATCGAGATAGACAAAATTTATCAACCAATAAGAAAGAAATGTCACACACAAAGGGTCAAAGTTCAAGTCAAAGAAACAATCAATTCCAATACTAATAGCCTAGAAGGTGTGAAAACACAAAAAAACCAACCAAAACGTCATGTCCAAGGTCACCAGGAGATATGATTAATAAACCTGTTGAGAAATCTAAAAGCTTACTTCAATTCAAACTGAAGTATGTAGTGAAGATGTCGCCTAATAGGTCAATGAAAGCTTCACAAATTAACCATCCAGCTAGCTCAGATAACACAACCACATCAATTCTGTTTTGTTTACTACCTCATTTTTCAGAATACCGTCGATCTTATAAATATTTGTTGGAGAGAGAAAAAGAGAAATTTAAGAAGTGTTACTCAAACTACCAGTCACGCAAATCTATCCACTCAGTGAACCACTTAAACCCTAAAGTTACCATCTTCCTTTTTCTTTTATTGTCTTCTCTCAATCACAAATCAATTTTACGCCGTCACACTGTAGGACTACTTTTCTAATACCAGTTATATAGGTGAATGACATTTAAACAGAGTTTTCAAACTGGAATCCAATAAAAGTAAAGCCTTGGATTATAGTTTTTTCAATATCAATACTTATCAGAGCTTTTTACCTCTTCCAAACCTACGAAAGAAACTGTTTGGTCTAAGAATATATGTTTATAAAAATTAGAATTTCAACAAGCTGGGTATTGAAACTGCTTCAACACTATGGCGTGCAGTACTCAAGTCTTTATCAGCCTCATTCAACAACTAGCTCTATGACAATGCCTGCCGCATGCCAGATGATCCACAATGGAAAGTACAGCGTTCGAAGCGAATACAGGAGTAAGACAAAACTGGCTGCCTATTATAACCGATAATATTCTTAATTAAGGTAGACTGGATTATGTGTCAGACCGTGCGTTGAGAGAGGGGATATAGAAATACGCTGGACCACCAATAAGAAGATTTTCGCAGTTATGAGTTTTGCACGTGAATGGTTTATGTTTATTGTTGCACAAACGCAAAGACATACAGGTGAAAAGCGACAAACTGGCTGAAGAGGTAAATATAGGGAAGACGGGAGTGATGAAGATAACCACCCAAACAACAATAACAACCATCCCTGATCACCGTCAACAGAGGTTACTGCTTTCACTTATCTAGGAAGCACGGTTTCAACTACAGGCAGTCGGAAAGGATGAATATTTTAAAGCTGGTGAGAATCGGAAGACCAAGGTACGTCCTCATCCTACTGAAACGTGTTTGCAAATCTTCTGAAAGCAGCCAGCATAGAAAATAATATTTGGATTTTCAACACAAATGTGCTAGTCATTCATTTCTTTGATATGAGTCAGACACTTGAACTGCATGTGAGTCACGAGAAGGATATCCAGCTGACTTCTCTGGCTGCATGCTGAAGATCAAATTGACAGTCAGAGATATTTATTAACAAGAAAATCTTGCTGGGAACAAACAAGCAGGAGAATGGCGATTGCTCAACAGATAGGTCTGGGAGAAAATGGAAATGTGTGGGACATACACGAAGGAGAACGTAAAATTACATTGCCCTCAGTGCAGGCCATCGTTTGAGTGTTATCCCAGATGAGAAGTGACGAGTGGGGAATTCAGTGCAAGGGTGACATGGAAGAGATCGTATGGGCAGCTGAAAATGACAGCAGAGAATAAAACAGTGTGGAAATATGTCGCAGAATCCATATTTTCAATTTGGAACCTAAGGGAATAATAGTATAAAGGAATAAGACGTTGGGAGACTTGGAATATCCCGCTCAGTTTACTAGCATGCTCCAGGCTTAGAAAAAAAAGAGAAATTCGGGTGTGAGGCTACCAGCCCTACTCTAAAAATTATTTCAATTGCTACGAAAACTTCAGAGCACATACAGAATATAAAAAGGGTAAAGAAAGTGAGTCACCAACACTAGGATATTGACACCCAAAGAAATGTCTTTCACTCAGATATGTGTGGATTCATAGCGCTGTCAGTTGAAAAGTCTTTTCATTCTGTATGGGTTTAGAAGAAGAATATATAATTTGATGGGAAGATTAGAAAAATGATTGGCAGTTTCCACTTATGAGCCGCAATCTACGAATGTTTAGCATGCGATTCGCTCCCGCCAAATGCAAGATGATGTTACAGGACTGGACTACATCGACGCCTAGTTTAAAAATAGGAAGTGAAGTGGTAGAGCACGTTGACCGCTTCACTTATTTGGGAAGTACCATCAGCCCCAACGGGCTGATCTCTGACGAAATCTCAGCACGAATACAAGGGGCTCGTTTCGCATTTGTTAGTTTACGCCGACTCTGGCGTAGACGAGATGTTCGACTATCGACCAAAGGGCGGGTGTACTGCTCATCAGTCCGCTCCGTCCTCCTTTATGGCTGTCAGTGAGACCTGGCCACTGAGAGTGGAAGACATGAAAAGACTAGCTGTCTTTGATCATAGGTGCCTGCGTTCTATTTCCCGTGTAAGGTGGCATAATAAGGTGAGCAACATTGAGGTTAGGCGTAGAGTTCTAGGTAAACAGGGGAAATCAATCGACGAAGTCGTGAAGCTACAAAGACTGAGATGGTTAGGGCATGTGTTACGTATGCTAAGTCATCGCCTCCCTCGACGAGCTATGTTAGCGGATATAGGGTCAGGCTGGAAAAAAGCTAGCGGCGGTCAAACAAAAACTTGGCATCAGTCAATGAAATCCACAACAGTTGGTCTAAGCCACGTAGAAAGGTGTAGACTTCCAGGCTGGGGTCCTCGGGACGGTAAAAATCTATGGTTGGAAACAATTGGCGACATGGCTCAAAATCGTTCTCAGTGGCGCAGATGCATCCACTCCCTGTGACTTATGATCTTCAATGAAACTGTTTTGTATTTCTTTATTACTCCTTTGTCTCACACCTCTGCTCACTGTTTCTATTATGCTTTTCTTGTACTTTCTTCTCTTCCTTCGCGTGCTACACGGAAAGTGGCGACTTGAACTTCCGCACATTTGTGCAAAGTTCTATGTCGAAAACAGACAGACTTATGTTAGACGTAAATAATAAAATTATTTGTGAGCTTTGTAAGTGTTCCTTTTTCGCTTAATAATGTTTAGACAAAACTAGATTTTTTGTTTAAGGCCCGAAACCAGATCACCCACCCAACCACTTCATACACATACATCTTTACTGCAAACTGCAAACCGATTTGACCTGGGAAAAGTGAAATAGTGTCAACGAACACACACTGTGTATACAATGTAATCTCTGTGGGCTGAAGCAATAGATGTCTTCAAGACAGAGAAGAGTAAACCTCCGCTTTATTTAGCTGGGAATTCGGAACCACTTCTCAATATTTGTAAACACAGATATATATATATATGTAATGAGAAGTAATGCATTGACAGCTCAAGATTAGAATGTTCCGCAACCATGTACTTGGTTCGAATTTGATACACAACCGACGATCTCCTCTAAATATTGAAATCGGAAGCCTACTGGTTTTAAGGTAACCTGAGGGATATTTCGATCATCACAGAATGAATTCTTCATATATTCATGATTATTAATAAAATATTATCAGTTTAGTCACCACATAGCCATTTCAAATTAATAAGTTCCTGGTACACAAAATTACAAAACTAATAATAATGTGAATCTCCAGCGCAGAAAGAATACTTATATTTTTAATTCCATTCCCGAAGTAACTGAGATTTTATCATAGCTTATATCAAAGTTACCTTAACCTCGTTTAAATAAAAAAAACTTGATCTTACCTTAAGAGCTAATGCTAACACAAATAAATTGCAGACATTTGGGTGTCAATATAATATATATATAATCTTCGCAGCAACGCTGAAAGTAGTGTTCTCCGGAAACCTTAGGGACAAGTTCTAGCATCTAGCCACTTCTACGTGTTTACATACATATATATATATATCAGTTCGTCTGTTCCTGTGGAACCAGATGCATAGGTCGTTCAAAGCGTATCCTGTCCCAGAGGGTTCATGAACACCATCCTGCATGAATGCAAAATGGTAGAAGTTGGATCTACAAGGAGTGTGATAATCAAACATCTCGTTAACACTGGTCATTTTGTCTCACCGAACACGTTCCTCAAAGTGATCTACAAAAACAAGAACAACCTAATAAAGAAAATACGCTTTCGTCTTATTTATATTGCTGAAGCCTTAGTCATTCATCTGGCGGATCATTCAACCGCTCCTATTGCCATGGTAACAACTGTGTTGACTTCTAGTGACTCGATGTTCGTGTGTTTGGTTTTTTCTAACTCCTTACAACATTTTTTTTGATTTTTAGAACTCTTGCACAATTCTATATTTTCTTTTGTTTCTATATGCATTCTAATCACAACTCACTCATTAAACTATTGATCTTATTGAGTAACTGTGTTACGCTTATTCAACTTCTTTTTAGGTGTCGATTATTATTATTATTACTAACTATGTTTTTTAGACAACACTTCACTGGTACCCTCTTACCAATCTTCATCTCCTCTCCTAATTACAGTTTCATTATTCATCACACTTTTGGAATGTCTTGACAAACATAACCCTAGCATATTCAAGTATTCATTTGTAGATATTTGGTTGAATGGACAGGATTTCAGCATGTGCTGACATTGTTTAGAGAACCACTGGAAAATATGGGAGTTTGGAACTCTTCAGAGGTACGCACCCACCGGGATTCGAACCCAGGACCTTCTAGTGACAAGGCGAGCTTATAGGCCATTAAGCCACTGGGACCCGATCCAATGACCCATTCATTCGGATCCCAGTGGCTTAATGGTTTATAAGCTCCCCTTACCACCAGAAGGTTCTTGGTTCGAATCCCGGTGGGTGCATACAGCTAAGTGAATGAATTCGCTAAACTACCTGTTTTGTGTTCATTAATATCTGCATGGGGATTATTCATGAAACAATATAATTTTTTTCGAATAAACGATCTCGATTAACTGGTCAATGAATAATACTGAGATGCAGATTTATCTCATTTACAATTTGTCAGCTGGGTGTATCTTTATCTCCAGTGACTGATGATGTCATCTTATAGGTCACTGAACCATGAAAGTTACCTCTTGAGCAAGGTGTGTTAACATCAAAAATAATTATCCAGTGTTAGTTTTTACTCTTGTTTATGTGAAAATATGATGACTACATCAAAGAAAAGAAAATCATGTAAGTTTAAACAGTACTGAATACCAACCAATCAACGGGTACATCAAACGTTTAAATATATGTGCAAAAATTGTGCACTGTGGTAGTAATTAATTGCATATTAGTTAGTTTATTAGATGTATCACACAGTCAGTGAAACAATATTATTATTTACTGGATGAAATTTCGAAAACAATTTATTGTTCATAATCCTTTTATCAATTATAATCTCACGACTTCGAAACTTAGGCTTCAAAGGTTTCTTTGTCCTCTCTTATTTGTCATCGTTGGAGTAGTAAAATTTTCCAGATATCTGGGTGGACAGGTGTTGAGTAATTCCTGTTAGAAATTCTACGTAAGATTTCCAAGGTTCCTTCCTTGTATGGAATTACTACTGATGATTTAGATTCCTTATTGTAGGTGCTGCCTTGCGCATATTTGACATGCATGTCGTCATTAATATTATTATTAATTATCATTAATAATATGCGCAAGACAACACCAACAATAAGGAATCTAAATCATCAGTAGTAATTCCATACAAGGAAAGAACCTCGGAAACCATACACGTGATTCCTAACAAGGCAGGATTAAAAGTAGGTGCCATTCAAACCCACAAACTCAATTGGAAACACGCTTTGTCTGTTAGAGGATCAATCCTGTGAAGCCTTTAAAACAAAGCAATTTAGTTTATCTAATACTCTACCTGTAATGATTGTTAGGTCAAATACATAGGTCAAACTAGTAGAACAGGGGCAGTCAGACTACCCGAGCAAAAGAACCTAGCAAAATCTAGATTGGTTGACCCAAATAAGATAAAAAATCTGGGGAAAAATTCAGCTACAGTACTCACCACTTTTAAATATACACTACTTTACAATATAGTGGAATAAGATGACGGTTTCAGAATCTAATGCAAGAGCAGGGTGGAGGGAGAGATTGATAACGGAAGCTGTATTAATCGAATAAACTGCAAATACGTATAATAGGAATTATTCAACACCTGTTCACCCAGACATCTGGAATATTCAACCACCCCTACGACAAATAGAAGGGAATAAAGAAAACTGTAAAACTCAAGTTTTAAAGTTGTGAGGTTATAGTTGAAATGATTACGAACAATAAATTGTTTTCAAAACTTTTTCATCCAGTAAATAATACTGTTTCACTGACTGTGTGATACATCTAATAAACATAAATAATATGAACCAAATAATCTCACAAAGACATTCACATATCTATGTACACATTCGATTTCAAAGAAAGAATGCGGTTACTATTATCAGGAGACCCCAGATTTGAAGGTCCAATATAGATCCTCAAGTAATAGTAAAAAATAACTCGACAAAGAGGGTTCCTGAGTATTTTGCTGGGTCAACTACAAAAGAACTACTGAAATTATTAAAACATAAAATTATAAAAACATCAAACATGCATGTTACTTGGTTTTTAATGAATTTTGATGTAATTCTGCATTGTTAAAGCTTTAGTTTATACTGAGTAATATTCGAACAAGGCATCAAGAAGACAAATTTCACGAGATGATATCATCATTTCGTAGCTTTTTTCACAACCGCTTTACAACTAACATGGTTAACAATGATAAAATAAAGTTCATGAAAATTACTCAGTTAAATCAAAACAAAAGTACATACTGATGACCAATCATATTAAGATAGGTCATGCAGTCCAGGGTAGGCGAAGATTGAAGTCTGTTGATTTTTGTACACAGAGTTTAGGCTGCATGTGATTAATCCAAAGTGCTTCCATCACCTTCAATAACCTTGAATAAGAGTTATGTGAAATAATTGTGAAACAGTCATTAATATTTATTTTGTGACCAGACATTCATTAATAAGTGTTTTGCAATGGATGATGCTGGATTTCTATTAAAATTAATCGCGTTAGGATTTTCGATATGATTTACTAGCCATTTAACTGAGTAATTTTCATGAACTTTATTTTATCATTGTTAACCATGTTAGTTGTAAAGCGGTTGTGAAAAAAGCTACGAAATGACGATATCATCTTCTTAATGCCTTGTTCAAATTTATCAAAGTGAGTAATATTCGTAGAAATTTCTTGGTCTAATTTCCCTAACATGTCGTAAATTATTTTAAATAATTGAATCAGGCATGTGATGCTCTAAATGAAAAAAGTAGGAATGGATAATTTTCAGCAAGAATGGATTCGTTGAAGCACTTGACACAATGAAAGTAAAACAAAGACTGTTTAATCATCTTACTACACACAAAATGTTGTTTCTCTCAAAATGACGTAGTACATTTAACTCGTTTCACGATTTTCTGCATGAGTAAATCTCATGGTTTCCGTCTTGAAATGAAAGAATAGAGTTTACAAAAGATTACGTACACATACAGGACTTCCACCTGACTGATAAGTAACACCCACTAAAAGTAAAGACTTTTAATCCACCCTGAATAAACTGACATAGTGACATCATTCCATCTCATTTCTTTCCTAATGGAGCATAGGGCTTCTAATTTAAGCCAGGGATTTTTCAGTAACAGCGGTGTATTTTAATGCAATAGAGTTACCAGCTTCAATCCCAATTTTCTGTTTCTATTGGGCCTGCAACCGGCTGACAGAGATGAATGCGTGCAACTACGGGGAGTCGAAACCAGGACAGTGTGCTTGGCTGGAAAGCATCATACCAGCAAAACCACTGATATACAGCAAGGTACTGGATAGCTGCTTTGTCCTAGTATGGGAGTCATCGGCAGAACGCACCTGCTGGGGCTCGGACCCAGTATCTCCTGTCTATAAGCCTAACTTGGAGACCATTCTTGCATTGGATTGCATAAACATTATTTCTCCTTAAATAGAAGATCTAGATTAGCTGATCGATGGTGGCTGAGACTAGAACCCCTTCTTTCTATTTTCGACCTATCAGCTAAACATAATTTCATTTCCATTAACTGATTGTGTTGCCTATGAGATCCTTCTTGAAAACCTGTCATTCGAAACATTAAGGCGGCCATCAATAAAACAAATAAATCACCAGCTTATGAATTTATACTAACTTGCATACAGGAATCAATTCCAGATATAGCCTTCACGCTACTACTAACTAACTCTTTTTTTTTACCACCCTCTTATATATTGCCTATACTCTGAAGTTTTTTTAACGACTGAATTGATTTTCTGAAGTGACATGGCCAGCCCCAAACTCAACTTTCCCATTCTTTTTCCGAGATTAAAACAGCGCGGTAAACTGGGCGAGGTTCTCTGAATTCATCACTTTGTATAAGCCAAATTCTTTCAAATAAGTATTCTGAGATGAAAGACATTTATTTATAAGTTTGATGGCTATATAAAAATGCTCAACAAACTATCAATAATAATAAAACTAAGGGTCAACGATGTAGAAACTGTTTATTTTCCACTAAATGTTCTTCTATTTTATTCCAGTTTTTAAGAACGCCCTTTAAATTTCATTTTCCCTACATAACTGACATTAGAAAAGTATCATTTTAGATGTAACTTGATATTAAAAGTATAATTAAATACGAGGACTCTAAATGTATTTGTAAATGTTTCCAGGTGAACAGAAAGTAAGTGATATGTGATGAAATGAAGATAGTAAATGGAGAGACTATATGACTGGTGGTGACTGTAGGGTCTGAGCGGTTCAGTCAGTCAGCGGATCACCCTAACTTACGATTCGATAACCACTGCTTCGAATTCTTCTCTCTCTCTTCTCCAGCATATATAAATTTACCAATTTTTCCTTTTATTTCTGTGTGGATATATGTAGCTTAAACAACACAGTTCAATTTCATCCTATTCTCTGTATTCTCGTCTAACTGTCCCTGACGATTGCCCATAGTCTGTCAACCCCTCCTCGCACAATCTTCTGCATGTAACCATAGGACCAACCGCCAACTTGTTGCTTTCCATCTAGGTTCCAATCAAGCACCGGGTTGATGCGCAATGTCATTCGACTGTCTCATTAGGGTGTGTCTGATTCATTACCATTTTCCTATGCATGTTTGTCAAGTAAGTGGTTCCTGGTTGATTCAACCTCAGAGTTTCTTATTCTAGCCAGCCATCTCTATAGAGCTACTGAAAAAAGTCCGAAGTAGTCTGTTGATTATGCTTTGCGGGACGATCTAAGTACATTTTTGATCCATATAGAAGAACGGACCTACCTGTCATTGGTTTTGAAAATCCCAATTTCATTCTTAATGCTGTGGAGTGCAGAAGATTTTGCGACCTGATTTCGGAGTGATCAAGTTCCTCCCTGCCTTTCTCATTCTGATTTTGACACCTTCATTCATTTCGCCCACAAGTAGTTAAGACGACGATGCCTAGATAAGTAAAAGAAGTGACTTCTTTCAATTTTTTTTCTGTTGATAGTGACTGGTGCTATCCTTCGTTGGTTCGTTAGGTATCTCCATCTCCTCTGTCTTTTCTATATGTCGCCTGAAGTTCCGTCTTTGCTGCATAGTCCTCCAGCTTCCTGGTTTTTGCTTGAATGTCTTCGATTTCACATGAAATTAGACATAAATCATATGCGAAATCAGGATCTTCCAGAGTCCTCTGTTCGTTCCAACATACCCCCGTCTTCTCGCTTCCCACGCACAGTGCTTTGCACAATCTGATCCACCATAATTAGGAGTATCATTGGTAAACGTAGCCGGCTTTGTTTTACTTCTATCTTCACTTAAAACGCTTCAGTGAGTTAATAAATCTAAGGAAGAGGTTTGACTGCCATTCTCTACTCTTTTCAGTAATGTAATTCAATTCGATCCGAACATGATTTGTTTTTCCTAAATCCAGTTTGTTTCTGTAGAAGTTCTGTATCTATTGCACATTTTACTCTCCCGACTGAAACGACTTCGTAATTCCTTCTCGTGAACAGCAAATCACAATAAGAACGTTTTGAAACCAAAGAAGTATTGTGAGCCAACTGTTTCTTCCAGGTTTGAGTTCCATCTGCAGTTCAAATATGCAGATGACCTAACTGTTTCGCTTCCCGTTAAGTCTCAGTCAGACTGCTTCAAATTAAATAGCTTCCTGTCGGACATCAGTCAGTGGTCTAAACTAAATGGCCTCGTGCTGAATCCCTCAAAATGCCAGACTATTGACTTCTCCTTCAGGCATAAACGAGATCTACAAACACTAGTAAGCACTCATGAAGCCTGTAGAATTGAGGGGACTATAATTGAAACAAAGTCTAATGCAAAATACCTCGGATTAGTTATATCTTCCGACCTTACCTGGTCATCTCATATCCAAATGATTTCCAAGAAAGTGTTTCGTCTAACCTACTACATTAAGAAACTCAGACTAACTGGGGTCCCTCAACCTCTGCTTACACAATTTGTCAACTCTCGTATCCTACCTATTCTACTTTACTGCTCTCCGTTAGTCTTTCCTGGGTTACTGAAAAAGGACTATACCATCCTGAGAAGGATGTTGAAGGTAGTTAGCAGGACTAGCGGTGTAAAACTCAGTCAGCTCGTCACAACATTAGTGGATAAGCATCTGAATACATGCGAGAAATGGACTAAAACCATACTCATTGACCCCCAACATCCCCTCTATTCCCAACTCTCTCCTTGCATCTCATCAGGTAGAACCAGAAATCAGTACAAAATAATATATGCTCGTACAACCAAGTATAGGAACTCAACGATACCGTATTTGGCCAGCCCGTGTTCTAAGTGACAGGGACAATGTTAAGCGTGAAACTTATGACTTGCTTTGTTGTTAATAACATAATTTTGGCCCTTGTTATTTCCCCCTTATACTCTCTTATTTGTACTCTATAGTGAACAACCTTCTTATACATACTTAGCTACTTAATATTATTATCATCGGCTTACTTTTTTGTACTTTACTCTATTCCTTCTTTTGTATGTCAACTGGGTCCGACTATATTATCACTATGATTATTAAAAAATTGTCTTGTCATTAACCATCATGTAATATTAGTTTTGTGGTTGTTCTTTGTTCGGCACTATTTAACTGACAATCTTGTTTGTGAACGCCACTATCACCATCTTAAAAATTTTGTATTATGCATCATTACTAACACTACCACGACTAACACTGCATTAGTGCTGACAATAAAAACAAAACCCAACCTGAAATGTTTATTTTATGATTGTTCAGTGTTGCTCAATCAAATTAACTGATCATCTTGGCTATAAACATTCTTAAGAACATCTCAATAATTTCTTATATGATTATAGCTGTCACTGTTCCCCACGCATACACATATCATAGCTTCCACTACCCAATACTGAAATATTTTTTCATTATTGGTGTTTATCTTCCTTTCTACTTGGTATTTTTATTTGCATTTTTTCTTTTGTTTTTTTGTTATTTCTGTTTCTTTTTTGGTTTTTTACTGTGTTTTTTTATATTTATTTATTTTTTTTGTAATACTCTTTTTAAATGTACGATGAAACTAGATGCAATATTGTAGATATGTGCTGAAAATTCCACACTGTACCACAAGTACTGTTTCTGGAATAAAAGCGAAATTGTTATTGTTATGTTATGTTCCCATCCCACTCCATGATACGAACCGAGTATCTTCCGGTTACAAGGAATGCTCTTATATCACTCAACCACTGGGACATGATTTAATGCCCAATTAATGAATTCTGTATTGTACCAATCTGTGATTTTAGATCGACCACCAGGCAATGTCATCGGTGAGCCTTTACTTTCACTCACGACTTGCTGAACCCCACTGGCAAAGACTTCTCAGAAGAACTCCAGTCAATTTTTTCTTGTAGCTATACACCAGTGAGCATCGGGTTATTCTTCAGAAGTTAGTTTTGAAGGGATTTAATTTCTTTCGTGTATGACAGCAGGTTAAAATCAATTAGAGAAGCTTCAAAAAGCGGGGAGTGCTGGACAGCTGTTTCTTCCACGTTTACGACTCAATTGCAGTAACCACCTACCTGGATTCCAACCCATAACCTTCCGGTTATACGACAAGCTGTTTCCCAATGCTGCCCTAACTGATATCAACCCACGGTTTAACTTAAAAAGCTTTAGTCTTATAAAAACTCAAACGCAGTCTCAGATACTTCATAACTACTGAAAATCATACAATTCGTTCATACCTTGTCCATTCTTTCTCAAACTACTATTTTCCCGGTCATGGATAAATCTTCACAACAGTCACCTTTCGATATCGTAATTATTCAGATCACATAAAATATGTGATCTGCCTGATACCATAAAATGTTATCAAGAAGGCGAGGATACACGCATAACGCAATGTCTTGCTGATTAATAAGAGTGATTGAATAGTACTCCCTTCATCTAGTAATGTCCACGAATTAGTTTACGAATGATAAATTTGACTCCATATGTTCACAGTTAGCCCAAGCAGCTAGATAGCTAACTAGTGAGAAAACAGTTGATTTGAAATAACTTCGCCTTCTGAGCAACCTTAATTTGGATGCATTCCCGACCCCCTCCCAACCGCCAAAACAAGCTAGTCGATCTACCCGTGGTTTCTGGGTCACTTCCATCAACCTAGCGACTACCAATAACTAATGTCAGTGATATCCAGTCAATCAGTTGTCAGTCAGTTCAATAAATCTACATTTTTTCTAATATATTTTATCTCACTCCTGATTCTATAAAGTTTTCAGAGTAACTTTAGATATAGCTATATCTTAGACAATTTTATAGTATGAGTATTAAGAGGTTTTGAGCTAAAGGCTTGCGGGTCGAAAGTTTTGTGTCTTTGTTGTTGTCTCATATAGGATGGGAGTGCTGTCCCCACATTCAACCCTTCTCTTCACCAGATTAACTAGTGGCTAGCTGAGGTTTTGGACTAAGTCAGCCAGAAATCAGCTCCTGAATCACGTGAGAGTGCAGCAAGCCTTCTACCACTAGATTACCAACGTACACGAGTCTTGCCGCCAGATATTTATCCTGTGTACAGAGTTTTCAGAAGAAATAGCATCAGACATCTCGGAAGATGAAAACCATTCAAAAATTCTAGTTATACTGTAACATCGTTAGATCAACATGAAAGTTGACTATGATTTGTCTGGCAACTAAAATACTTCTTATTTCACAAAACACAAACCGTTTCGGAAGGATAAGCTTCTTATTTTAGCCGTGAAATCATGATTTATACATGTACTGATATGATATAACCTTAATGGACAGTGTTGATTCTCTTATCTATGGTTTCAGTATTAGACGACCTTAGTTAAGCCCCAAATTTCTGAGGTTTTGTAAAGGTAAGATATCCTGTATTCTGTCCAATCAAGGTCGTGTGTGTTGCAATCTACCAATAGTGTGTGAATTTCAGTGAAATGCCCACTTTGTTATAGCGTCACTTTATAGAGGTGTAAACTAGACGAACCTACGACCCAATATCACTCCGTCATAACAAATCTACATTAATTTGAAATGTTTTTTCTAATTTCACAATAAGAGCAGTAGACATATAGGCTAGAATTCGAGTAGTTTGTACTGAATTGGCACCTTGAACTCAGTTTGTCCGAACACCCTATTACTAAAAGAACTAAACGGCAGTCTGGGTTTCAGTTCAGTTTGCTATGGCTAGCGAGGATTATCGCTTACTGTTTTGACCATTAAATAACAGCCAGCTTTAAGCTGGCGATTCACTTCGGTTACCATTGTGTTTATTAATAATAATGCAATCTATGAACGATACGGGAATCTCTCAGGTTAGCGAAATTCAGTTCTCCTTGATAAGTCCCCATTGACATCGATCTGGGAAGTGGTATCAGAAAGCTGATCTCACAAAGGTAGTAGTAATGAAAATTTTGGTGTATTTGGTTTCTCTGAAAAGGATATTTTACTCGCGAAGCTTTGACTGTCTTACTAGGCAACATCTTCAGCGTATACTTCAATTTGTTGAATAGTGCTTTTAATGATTCCCCACGAGTTTATTAGTCATCTCTCCTGGTGACCGTGAAAGCGATTGTTTGCTTTTGTCTACCTTCATACTCTCTTGTCTATTTGTATTGGTAGTCATTATTTGCTTGACCTGAAGTCCGAATTTTTAATGCACGGAATTTTCCTCTAATGGATTAGTAAATTATATCTGTGTCAGTGTGCCTATTGATTGTCTTTTCACTGGAATACACGGCTCACAAAATTTCCTGGCATTCATATGATGTCCTCTTTTTTAATATCTGAATGTTGTCCCAGTCGAATTGATGTCAATGGTTGTCTATGTACAGAGCGATGAAGGTGTAGATATCATGTCTTTTGATGTCTAGCTTATGTTCATCGATACGGAGACGTCCACCTTACCAATGTAGTGTTTTTCGCAGTTGATAAAACTTATTTTGTGAATAATGTTGGTTTTATCTTCTTTCGCTGTTGAGTTCTTTGATTAACACTGAGTTGAATGAAGTGATTTTGTTGATTTTTGTGCGACATCAATTCCTAAAAGGTTTGAAGAGTCTTGCAGTGATTTCTGAGAGGTCCTTACATACAGTAAGATGATTTTTTCTATGTTTTCCTTTCTCAAGTATGTTTGAGCTGAAGATTTTGCCCAGTAGGGCATCAAAATTATCCACCTGAGCTTCCTATTTTCTCCGTTACATCTAATAATGAAGATATTTCAAAATCCCCCACAGTGTAATATATCAGGTTAGACAGATGATTAGACAAAAATACTACTTTACAGATACTTTATGTGTGGTCAAAAAGCTGACATTTTAACACTCAAGTGTCATGTGATTGTGATATTTGTAGAATATTTGAATATGGCTAATAAAATATTATAAAAAGTTATTTTTCAATAACTTGAAGGCTTTCTGCATCTCTCTTACAGTTGCTATAGCTACCATAAAAGTCTAGTAAAGAACATAAAAATTATAGTGAGAGCAGAGATTATGTTACGTTGATTATTTGTCGGCTTCCAGCTTAGAAGTTGCAATAAGAGAAGTATCGCTTTTCATGCTGTGGGGTTCCTTAGTCTCATGTCAACCTTTCCTCACAGCCGACGATTACTAGTGCAATAACCAGGAATAGAAGCGAAGTCCTAAGTATCCTCTCCACCGGAACACCGACGAACAGTTATCATACAGATAATGGCACATCAATGCAGAGTTTACCAATCGAATGCCTCCATAGCAATATAGAATAAAATCCGCATTAATATATGTTTAAAACTTGTGCACTGTGGTAGTAAGTAATTCCACATTAGTTTGTATATTAGATGTATCACACAGTGAAACAGTATTATCTACTGGATGATAATGCCTCCAACACTATTTATTTTTCATAATCATATCAACTGTAATCACACGACTTCGAAGCTTGAGTTTTATACTTTTCTTTGCCATCTCCTACTTGTCGTAGGGGTAGTAGGATTTTCCAGGTATCTTGGACCGGTGTTGAATCATTCCTATTTCACGTGTTTGCAGTTGATTCGTTTAACAAATCTACCATTATCAATCTCTCCCTCCACCCTGCTATTACATTAGATTTAAAAATTGTTGTTCTATCCCATCCTACTGTATGGTTGTGTGTTACTGCACATAATGCAATAGATGAACTATTCTCCAAATTTCTTATCTTATTTGGGTCAACCGATCTTGATTTTGCTGCTAGGTTTTTATGTTCGGCTAGTCTGATTGCCTCTGTTCTATAAGTTTGACCCATGTATTTGACTTGACAATCATATGATAAATAAATTTTGTTTTAAAAGCTCTACAGGACTGATCCTTTAACCAACAGAGCTTGTTTGTATTTGAGTTTGTGGGTGGTGTGAATGCCAGTCAGTTTTATTCCTGCCTGGTTAAGAATTCTACGTAAGGTTTCCGAGGTTTCCTCCCGGATATCTGGAAAATTTCACTACCTCTACGACAAACAACAGAAGACTAAGTAAGCTATAAAACTCAAATTTCAAAGTCGTATGATTATAACTGATATGATTATGAGCAGCAATAAATTTTCTTCGAAACTGTGTCATTATTCAGTAAATAATACTTTTTCACTGTGTGATACATCTAATAAACAAACTAATATAAAATCCTCATTGTCGCACATTCTTTAAACCTTGTTCTTCTATGTATTCTTCACATTTAGATTTAACCTCCTACGCCTACAAATGTCCTGATCTACAGACAAAACCGATTTCGATCAGTAAATTGGAGATGATGACACATTTTAGTCGGAAAGAACTACAGCTACTGTATCAAGGCTTTAAACAGGTAAGCGACTAAACATATAATTATTTGTAAAACTGTTTGTGCATGATAGAATAGGTCGGTTAATTTTCATTGAGCAGTAGGCAGTAATTGTTGCCATATGTCTAGCCCTATCAATCAAGTTTTCGTAGTGCATTCAGAATTATTGTCATATGGTTTCCGCAAGATGCCATAGACCTAGGTTTTGTGCTTGTTGACTCTCATCAGGAAAGTCTATCTTCAAAGGTGAATGACAGAAATCAGTCTGCATCAACACCTTCAACTGGACGCGTGATATAATTGGTGACGATCTAACGTCCTACCAAAGTATCCATAACGGTCAAACCAGGGGTCATTTATTATCTGACTGCAGCACTGGGTGACACACGTTTCAATCTAGAAACAAACATGAGTTACTTCAAGGTTGCAGATACGTCCGGCTGATGAGTACTGGCAATCACAAAATTTAGGGGAAATAGGACTTGCTGCCGATTACTCCCAACCGCCTACCATAAGATTTACTATAAATCCAATTACTGGCAACAGTAGAGAATAGACACCAAAGTCAAATGACCTTGAAACAACCAATCAGATTCTTTCAGGTAAAAAGTGGCATAAAATGAATAAAACAAATGGTATTTACAACATAAATATGTAATAAAAATGAACTATACAGGATAAATGTCTCTAATGTGCTGAAAAAACTGGTCCCAGTTTCTCATAGGAGTGATTATAGACATATTAAACCAATACCGATACAAAAACTCATCTAAATGGCTACATCCCAAATCACTTCGGGAACCATTCACCATTCTGATACGTTTTTTGAGGTGAGTCAAAAATCCTTCAATGGAATTTGAATGTGTACTTGTTACAGGATCCACCAATTCGGAAGAATGATGGACTTTGTGGTGAATATAGCTCAGTGATGATGACTGAGAAAAATCCCTCCATTCGTCTGTGTGAATAGTAGTTCTTAGGAGGACCAGTCGTTGCATAATTGATATTAACACATCAGCACTTCTGTTCGAGATGTGTTCAACAAACTCTTTACGAAGATTTGTATTGTAAAGTCTCAGCACCCAAGCATCATTTGCTCTACTCCTGCCTCGATTCATTTTTCGCTTAATAAGTACAGTTTCGTCAATATGCACGACGACGCCAACTCCCCAAAGTACAGAGGTGATCTCATTTAGCTTTTGTGAAGCAAAATCGCGACAGTACTGATACCACTCCACTGTTGAAATCTTTGTAGTCTCCGTTTCTGCAGCTGTAGCAGATACTGGTTGCTTTAGTAGCCAGTTGTGTGGCAGTTATACGCAATATTTTTACTAAAGGACCGTTGCGATTTGGAGAAGAAAGTAACTGAAAAATCACCAACTCTCACAGACTTCCTCACTTAAGAGTGATTGCATCTAAATGCGTAGCCGTCAATAGCTGCCTGGCAATACGTTTGTAGCGTCATTACCCCTCCACATATGCAGGTTGTAGACCTTCCTATCAACCCATTTTTCGCACAGAAGTCAAAAACTAAATCTGGGTGAAACTTGCAACGAAGTTCATTAGCCGCATCCATTTTGAATCGTGAACGATCTGAATGGTTGTTTCAAGGTTATTTGACTTTGATGTCTATTCTTTACTCTTGCTCAATTACTGTTTACATAAAATAATATGTTTTTGACTTTTATCAATAGTTTAAGCAAATCTACCGTTTGTTGTCACGCAAACTGTTGGAATTGTTTTTAATTGCATTACAGTGTTCATAAACAACGACTAAATTATAATAATTATAATTAATTGATGTATTTGCATGTTTTGTACACCATTCATTTATTCTAATGATGACTAGAATCGATTAACGGTAAATACAAGTTTATCTGGAAGATAAATATTCATCTTACAGTGGTATTTTGTTTTGAAATTTGTCGGAATTAGAAGAAGGAATAACATCACAATCTGCTGTTTACTTTATTGTTCCGTTCTAGAGTACAATGTGTTTGAAATAGTTTTAAAATAGCAGATAAGCATGATTTAATCCAATTATGCTTTTCCTAATTGTGGATTATGCATCAGACAGTGAGTGGGAAACGAGAGGACAGGGATATCGTTGACCGACCGATGTGAAGCACCTAGAAGACCTGGATTTCGTGCGTGGATGTTTTATTTTTGATGTCACACAAAATCGAGGAATTACAAGCGAAAACCGACAAACTGGTCGAAGAAGCAGCCAGTGAAGACAGGACTCCAGGTGAACATAGACAAGATCGAGGTTATGAAAATAACCAACCAACAACAACAGCAACATCCAGAGCCCATCACCATCAACGGTAGGGATTTGAAAGAGGTTACTTCACTCATTCACTTATCTAGGGTGCATTGTCTCAACTACAGACAGTCGGAACGGACGAGGATGTCAAATCGAGCGAGAGTCGGGCACACATCGGCGAGAAACACATTCACCAACCTGAAACAACCAATCTGGAAATCTTCTGCTGTCACTCACCATCAACAACGAAATTCGGTCAGATTTTCAACACAAACGTCAAGTCAATCAGTTCTTCTATACGGATCAGAAACTTGGCGGGTGGGTCACAAAGAATATTTCCAACAGCCTGTTGCAGACATTTATCAACAACTATCTTCGCTGTCTCTATACTGAAGATCAGATGGCCGGGCCGGGCGGGAAAGAATCACCAACAAGAAACTATGGGAACACACAAACAAAACAAGAACCAATCACCAACCAAAAATATTCAGGAGAAAGGGGAGATGGATTAAACACTCGCTGAGGAGGCCTTTGGATGACATCGCGCGCGCGTCAGGCCATTGCTTGACTGGAACCAGGCCGAAAGGGAAGCGGCGAGTGGGTCGTCAGTGCAAGGCTGACATGGAGGAGATCGTGTGAAGAGGAGTTGAAACAGTCAGTATGGACTAACATGAATGCAGGTGAAAAGTACAACGGAAGACAGAAGCAAGTGGAGACGTGCAGTCGAATCCCTATATTTAACTAAGAGCCCAAGGGGATAATAATAATCAAATTATAGTTGCTTTTTCTTCAGAAGAGGTCAATTGTGTATGGATCAAATCCTGACTCCACGAATTACCATCGAACAGAGAATATAATGGTAGACAAAACTGGATCTCAGCTTCGTCGACTTTGAAAAGCCTTCAACAACATTCACCATCATCAGTTTCACTCAACAGTAGCATGACAATGCTGTGTGTCAGATAATCCACAGCGGAAACATTACCGAAGCCTTTGAGATGAAAACAGGAGTAAGATAGATAGCCGCCTACTATTACCGATGATTTTCCAGACTGTTGTGAAATGAGAAGACTGCGATCGGTTGGACTGACAAGAAAACTGAAGAAGATTTAAACTTCATGAAAGATTTATGTCGAATGTCACACATTTTCAAAGATCTACAGGTGAAAACAAATAATTTGTCAGAAGAAGCAACGAAGACATAACTTCAAATGAACGTAAAGAAGACAGAGGTAGTGGAAATACTCGATGGCCAACAGCAACTGGCAGTAGTTACCATCAGTGGGAGAAGCTTGAAGGAAATCGCCTTTTGCACTTAACCAAAGCAGTATCAGTTCAATCAAAGACGGTGAGGATGAGTCTGTTAATGATAGCCACATTTAGAAAATCGATAGAGACGTTCATTACTCTGAAATTAGTGAAGAGATCAATTGCCATCAGCATGAAGAACATGATCCGAATTTTCAACACTTATAAGATTTTCGATACTGAAAATCTGATAACCAAAAATTATTGGTAAGCAACAAGAAATTCTGGAAGCAAACCAAACAAGAACCTATTGCTCTAAAAATATGCAGAAGGAAAAGGAAATGAATTGAACATACACCAGGGAATCCGTCAGAGTTCATCTAGTGCGAGTTTCTGGAGTAAAAGCTGAATAGGAAAAGAAAATTTCGGCGTGAGTCTGAAGGTGGCAAGGAAAAGGCTCTGTGAGAAAGAGGTGAGTTTGCCGTCAACCGAGGGGACAGCTAAAGAGAATTGTGGTGAGCAAGATGAAATACGGATTTGCTGTTCCATGTTCCACTCGGAACCTAAAAGAAGAAGAATGGGAAGTAGAATTACATTTTCTTGATTTTTACCTGAGGAGAAAAGCACACGGCTCGCTCAATAGAAGCTTTTATCTGAAAACCACGTCCTTAAGACAATATTTGTATATCTCTTCAGCTTCGTACCCATCCAGTAAAAAATCAATTTGGCTCAGACGTCTCGATAGTTGGGCAGTGAAGATCTTTACCGACGACTCCTTGGAAAATAATGCTTTCAGTGAAATGGAATATCCTAGTAAGTTTATGGGACAGCACATGAGCGATAACGTACGACAAAATTGAAAGCTGTGATGTTTGAAGCAGAATGGTTGCTTCTGAAGCTAAAATTTAGTTGAGACGTCGCTAGTGGAGTTCTAAATCTAAGGTTATCCGGGGCTACACGAAAGGAAATATGGTCTCATCACTCTTTGCTCAACAGTTTCCGGTTTCCTGATTTTCATCACTAAGTTGAAAGACAGACTGTCTAGTTGTGCCAGTTCTATGTGCATTTACAAATTAAAATTCTCAAAACGTGAAATGTTCCTACATACTTCCTATTTAATATATCAGTTTGAAAGCTCCTTCTTTATGCCTCATTTCCTGTCTTAGATTTTCCTTGATACTACAAAGTTTTCGTGACCTGTTACTTGAACCTTTTTCCCAATCCTGTTTCACGGACGTGGTGTGGTCAGACTGCGAATATCGGTTTGAAGGTTTTGTGAACACTAGTGTTTAACTTCCCATCTACTTTTATTTTTAAGCTACAATCTAATACTGAAAGCACCCTTTCCTGACTTTCCAATTCATAAACGAAATGAAATGCCTCCACTTTCGAGTTGAAACACACACATTCAGACAGATATTTGGATTTCCAGTCATCCAACATTATGTCAGCAGAAATAGGATAAGTAAAATGTCTAAGCAATAAGCCACGAAAACTGTGTAGTGAGGTATATAGGAGAAGCTTTCAAACTGATCAATTATTTCAGAAATATCTATCGAAGTGTGAAATTAAAACTAGTACCAAGAGTAGCGATAGCAGTAATAATGATAATAATGACGACATGCATGTCAAACATGCACAGGATAATGACAACACCAACTATAGGGAATCTAAATCATCAGTAGTAATTCCATACAAGAAAGGAACTCTGGAAACCACCTCAAGCAGAATTCTCAAAAATATCAGCAGGAATAAAAGTGGGTGCTATTCAATCACCTACAAAGTCAATTAAAAAACAAGCTTTGTCGGTTAAAGGATCAATCCTGTGGAGCCAATACATTGCTACGATGATTGTCATGTCAAATACATAAGTCGAAGTTCAGAAAAGCATCAATCAGACTAGTGGAGAAAAAAGACCAAGTAAAATCCAGATTAGTTGACCATAAAAGAATAGAAATCTGAGGAACAGTTCACCTGTAGCACTCACCACTTTCACTTACACACAGCCTTACAATATAGTGGAATAAGATGACAGTTTTAGAGTCTAATGCAATAGCAGGCGGGAGTTAGAGATCGATAACAGAAGCTTTGTTTATCGAATCAACTGAGAACACTTGCAATAGGAAGGATCCAGGGCCTATCTCTGACACCTCAAAAACTCTACTACCCCTACGTCGAATTAGAAGGAATAGAGAAACCTATTGAAACGAATGTTTCGAAGTCGTGTGATTATAACTGTTATTATTATTATTATTGTTCCCTTTGGTTCCTAGTGGAACATAGGGCTTCGACTGCACGTCACCACTTGCTTCTGTCTATTGCTGTGCTTTTCACCTGCATTCATGTTAGTCCATACTGACTGTTTCAACTCCTCCTCACACGATCTCCACTCCGTCTTTGCACTGAATCGCTTTCTCTTTCACCATTCTCCTCTCCTCTGTTAGCTTTCAAGTGTCCGTTACCAGTCATTCCTTGTCTCTTCTTTCTTCCTAGAACCGTTGAACACGTTTCGTTGAAAATCACCTTCATAGAGTTCCAGTGGTCTTCCACTCATGATTCTTCAGTGCTGTCACGTAATGTTTCCTGCTTTGCTCTGACAGTTGCAGTGAAAGTGTCCTTTGTGGTTGTGTCCTTCAGGTTTTGAGTGTTTATTTTATTTTATTTTTTTTTCATTTTTTATTTTTGATTACAGCTTGATGCCACACGGTATTTTTGGTACAAGTATGGAATTTTCAGCATGGATATCAGTAGCCCAAATTTTGCAGGCCAACCATAGATATCAGGTGTGCGTCGGCAGGGGATCGAACCTCAGACCATGTTCATGGTCGGCGAGAGTCCTAACCACTGTGCCACCGACGCAAAAACTTGCATTGTGTCCTATTCCCAACTATCCTCAAGGCTTTTAGTTTCACCTTGAAAGTCCCTTCTACTAGATAGTGGTCTGAACCCACATCTGCTCCTCTCCTTGACCTTGTGTCCAGTAGGCTCCATCTCCACTTTCTTGAGATTGAAATGAAGTCTATTTGGTTCTTGGTGTTTCCATCTGGTGAAATCCATGTCGTCTTGTGTATATCCCTATGTTTGAACACACTACCCCCAATCACCAAATCATTGAAGGCGCAGAAGTCTGAGAAGAGTTCACCATTGTCGTTCATTTCGCCGAGGGCCTCACGACCCATGGTGAGTTATCTTCCTGTGTTGTCTCCTCCCAGCTTCGCATTCATGTCGCCCATCAGGATTCTGATATCGCCATTCGGGATGTTGTCCATTACTGTTTGTAGTTGTCTGTAGAAATCCTTCTTCTTCTGGAGGAGATTGGTTCCCACTGTATGAGAACTTTGGCTGCTGTTGGTGACATCATGATGGCCACTCCTTTGGTGTGCTCGTGGTTGCCCCCTGAGGGACCGGAATAGATTACTGTCTCTCCAGTTGGTAGTTGGCACCTACCAGTTCCGTTCCATCTGCTCTCGCGGATTCCCAACACTTCTATTCTGTATCTTCTTATTTCTGCGGCTACCTGGGCAGCCTTTCCAGCTGGCTTCGTACATTGTACGAACATTTTATGTACCCATCCTTATATTTGCTTTCATTGAAAGAAGGCAGATCGGCTGACTGGCTTCCCGAAGGCTTTCACCAGCCTGCGTTATTTCACTTCCCCGATTCCAGAGAAAAATAAGGTTATTGTTTAAATGTTTTTAGAATTTTTAATATATTTGTTCCTATAGTTTTGGTTAAGTTCTGGGGGTGGAGTTGCTAGCACCACACCCCAACCCTCCCCCTTTATCTGGGCTTGGGACCGGCTAGAAAACCAGAGAGCTATTAATCTAGGCAACGTTATAACTGCTGTGATTAAGAACAATAAAGTATTGTGTTCGAAAATTTGTCATCCAGTAGATAATACTGTTTCACAGTATGATGATATATCTAATAAACAAATTTAAATATTGGAATTTCCCTTCTATTCTTTTATAAATCTGTATTTATTTATTTATTTATTTATCACCTCATAACTTTTAACTTTCTGTGCTTTTGACCTAATTCATTTATTATTATTATTATTGAACTAATAAAGAAAAATACAGCATTTTGCAGCATGAAGAAATATTTCCTCGCAAAGACCTTATTTTTAAGCCCTGCAGTTGTATTTTTGTGTATATTAGGGGAAAAGGCATAAAATGGCACTAAAATTTATTGATATTTTCATGCTATCCTTACTATTATTATTCATATCATCACCTGCTTCAATTGCTTGTAATTTCGTAATTGTTGACCTTATTATCACTAAAACCGTTGGCTTCACTGACACATTTACAAAATTTAAAAAGTGATGTTTGATCCATACAAATACACATAGTTTGACCAATTATTTTATGAGTTAATCTAGGGGCACTGTGGTAGTAAGTAATTCCATTTTAGTTTGTTTATTCGATGTATCACAGATGTACCAAACCGATATTTGGACTTCTGATCATCCCATGCTATATCAGTGAAAATAGTATTGCTGAAAAATGTTTAAATAATAGAGAATAAAAACTAAGTAGTACCAAGAAATATTTAAGACAGGAAGTGAGGCATATAAGAGAAGCCTTGAAACTTATTAATTAGCCAGATAAGTTAATCAGGAAATCTGTAGGGAAATGTAAAAATAAAAATAAAATAAATAATCATAGTAGTGATAGTGATATTAATAGTAATGACAATAATAATAATATTAGTAATATTAATGACGAGATGCATGTCAAACATGTGTAAGATAATGACAACACCAACAATAGGGAATCTAAATCATCAGTAGTAAGTCCATACAAAGAAGGAACCCCAGCAACCACACCACTTAGAATTCTTAACAAGAAAGGTGAGCGCCACAAACTCAATAAGAAACACGCTTTGTCGATTAAAGGATCAATCCTGTGAAGCCAGTTAAACGAAACAATTAACTTTATCCAATATTCTGTCTACAATGATTGTCAGGTCGAATATATATAGGTCGAAGAAGCAGAAAGGGATCAGTCAGATTAGTGAAACCTAAAAGCCAACAAAAATCTAGACTAATTGACCCGAAAACGGCGGCCTGCTTAAATCTTGGGCTACCAAAATTTCCATCCTACATATTGCATCTATTTCCTCGAATTTATTTTGTTTTAATCATTCAATTATGTGTTTAAATCGCAGTATATACATATTTTTTCTTTTCCTTCCTTCCTTTCTTTTGATCTATGTTGTTTTATTATTATTGTGTGGCGCATCTTTCTTGGTGCCATATTGTACCAAGTTTTTATGCGTTTAAATAAATTAATTAATTAAATCGCATTACTTACTCTCGCGATTATTTAAAATGTTTTAAACCTGATGATTTACGAGTATATAATAACCTTAAGAAAAAGCATAATGGTGGGTGGCAAAGATCGTTAAAGTCCACTCCAATGCATCAGATGACTGTTCCTGTGATTATGAGCACAAATTGAAGGTCATTATCGAACAAGATTAACTACTTGCATTCTCTATTATACTCACTGAAGCTGGTGTCCCTCAAGGCTCTGTCCTTTCGACTTTTCTTTTTTCTTTCTTCTTGCATGACTTGCCTCACTCTGATGAGATAAACTTTGTGAAGTGCGCTGATGATTTAACGGTTTCAATGGCTGTTAACTCCCAGCTAGATTGTACCAAAATAAATAGCTCTCTATTGGGAGTCAGCAAATTGTCTGAGTCTTACGGTCTTAAACGGAATCCTTCTAAATGCCAAACTGTTAATTCCAGCTTAAGATGTAAACGACAGTTAAAAGAAGTCTTCGATTCTCATGACAGTTGTAAAACTGACTACAATGATATAGGAATCAAATCAGATATGAAGTATCTTGGACTCATTCTCTCTTCTGATCTCTCCTGGTCTTCCCATGTCTTAGCATTCTCCAGTAAAATATTCCGCCTGACATTTTACATTATGAAGTTAAGGCACTCGGGTATAACTCAACCAACTCCTCCTCTTACAGTCCATAAACTCTTGCATCCTACCTATTCTTCTTTATTGTTCGCCCTTATTCTTTCCCGGTTTGCTTAAAGAGGATTATGTCACAATTCGCAGAATGCTGAAGACTGTCAGTAGGGTGAGTGGTGTCCCAGTGGACCACAGAGTTAACGTCTCTGTCGATAGGCACTTGACTTCGTGCAATAAATTTGCTAGAGGGATTTTGTCTGACTTGGAGCATCCGCTTTACCCTCAGCTTTTACCTTGCATCCCCTCAGTTAGAACAAGAAGTAACTTCAGAAAACCGTATGCTCGCACGTTCAAGCATAGAAATTCTATGATACCGTACTCGACACGTATTTTATGCGATAGTGAAAATAGTGTCAGGCGAGAATTAACTAACCTTTTTTCATCTAGTAAATCAACAATTTCCTCCACCCATCCTTATATACCTTCAAGTTTTACTTTCATTATTATTTCTATTATATTCATGGTCCTGTTGCCTCTTTGTTTTACTCTCATAATTGCAAGCACCAACTTATCTCTATGACTGTTGTAATCTTTGTATTTCCCCCCCCCCTTACCATATCATGGAAAGAGAAAATTATATTCAATATTTTTAGACATGCTAGGATTTCTATACCGCATTGACAATACTGTGTGTAAAAAGCCCACGGCAATTCTTCACTTGTATTATTACCTTAGCTGTTAGCATTATTATTATTATTTCCATTATATATGCTAAATGTTTTTAACACTACCTCTATTGTAAATGTGGAAAATTTTCTGTGTGATTAATTTTTATTTACAATTTGAGGAAATTAGATGCAATATTGTGATTAATGCTAAAAATTCCATTCTGTATCACAAGTACTTTTTTGGAATAAAGTAAATCATTAAATAAAAATAAGATAAGAAATCTAGAGAATAGTTCATCTGTAGTACTCACTGCATGCAATTACACACAACCCTAAAATGTATTGGAATAAGATGACAGTTTTAGAATCTAATGCAATAAAAGGTTGGAGGGAGAGATAGATAACAGAGGCTTTGTTTATCGAATCAACTGCAAATACATGTAATAGAAATGATACAACACCTGTTCACCCAGATATCTTGGAAATTCTATTACTCCAACGACGGCAAATAGGAGAGAACAAAGAAAGCTATAAAATTCAGGTTTCGAATTCGTATGATTATAATTGATGTGACTATGAACAATGAAGAGTTGTGTTCAAAACATCATCCAGTAAACAATGTAGTTTCAATGTGTGATACATCTTATAAATAAACTTATATGGAATTACTTTTGCCTAATTTTTCCTAAAACCTTGAAATGACTATTTAAGGAGTTATCGCGTGAGCTCTAGCGCAAGCTCTTTGTCTGAACTCTGTTTTAACTCCTGGATTCCTAATGGCTTTTAATGCATCACTAAATTACTGCATTTTCAAGTTCATTCTAAGAGTATATACAGAGTTTCTGTCTAGCATATTCACTGTTCTTTCAGTCACTAATAGCTGTTTTATTCGACGTACATTCTTTTGTTTTGTATATACATACAGGCGGTGTTGTTATTACCATTGTTATTCTCTAAAGTTGGTTTTTAAGGATTAGTTTTGTTTTTTACGAATTGATGACGGATTGATATCAGTTTGAGAACCATTAAAAACCAGCAAGGAGTACTGGACAGCTGTTTCATTCTAGTTTGAAAATCATCGGTAGTTCACACCCACTTGTAGAAGTTAGAATTCATTAGCCTTTGAATAAATTCCTAGCGGCTCAATGATATACGACTTTGCTTTGTAACTGGGAGGTCCTGAGTTCGTACCCCAGTCGGTACGTACTTCCAATGATTACTAAACCAGAATGAAACAGCTGTCCAGTACTCCTTGTTGGTTTTCAATGGTTCTCTAACTGATATCAATCCGTGATCAACTCGTAAAAACATAACTATTAATTACAAACCAAACTCTTCAAAATTATTCTGATGCTTGCTAGTGTCTTTCTACAGGATGGAGGTTCCTAAAGTTCTAGTGATAAGTCGTGACGAGTGAGGGGGATGGATGACATTGGTTGGGGTCGCGCTAAATCACGAATTGGTAGAAGTTAGAATTCATGAGCTGGCCACTGAATCCGGTCCCAGTGGCTGAATAGTATACGAGTTTGCTTTAAAACCAGAAGTTCCTGAGTTCGAACCTTTGTAGTGGATGCGTACTGCTGAAGAGTGCTGAACTAGGACTAAGGAAACACCTGTCCAGTACTTCCTGGTTTTCAATTGTTATCCAACTGATCTCAATCCGTGATCAACTCTTAAACATTATTGTTATTGATGCGTTTGACGTGCGATTAGAACAGATTAGTCAGTGCACTAATTTAGTATTCACTCATAGTTTACTAGGTTGTAGGTCCGGTCATAACCATATATAAAACCTCACTGTTCAAACAATTTTATGTATAAAGGTGTTTATCATTAATTTTCCCTTAAGTTCAACAGGAGTTAAATCATGAGTCCGAATAGGTCAGTGACAACAGCTCTGAATTGAGCAGTTGGTGATGCAGGTTCGAATCTCAGAGGGGATATGATTTCCTTCAAGACTGCAAATACGCCTTGCTTACAAGTGCCAACAGTCGCAAAACCAGCTCAAAGCAAGAATCCCTGCCGATTTACCTTCATTTATCTGATACAATTCAAGATTATCAGAGACGTCAATCAATCTCGTGAGGTCTTGAAAACACTTCAGCCACACTTAAACACGATAATAATTATAACACTGGTCATGGTTAAAAAACACCTCCATTATTCTAATCAGCATTTTATGCAGTAAACGGGAGAGATAATTATTTAATTCTCAAATATTGATTTTCTACGGATTTAGTTTGATTTTTGGAGGATTTCATCATGAGAGAACATCGGTTACAGAACCATTGGGAAATCTAGGAGTACTGGACATCTTCTGCGTCAAAATAAGAAGCCGTAACCACTAGGGTGCAGCAGGTTGAAGGTGATGCAGTAACTCATCAAAGAAGACATTACAAAGTGGCCGCGCTATGTCATGAGTTGGCAGAAGTTAGAATTCATGGACTAACCATTGGGTGGGTCCCAGTGGCCTAATAGTTAGTGAGCTGGCTCTCCTTGTAACCAGAAGGTCCTGAGTTCGAACCCTGGTGGTAGGTACGTGCTGCTGAAAAGTCTTAAACTAGGCTGACGAAACGGCTGTCATATACTCCCTGCAGGTTGTCCAATGGTTCTCTAAGTGATTTCAGCTCATAATAATAACGAAATTCTCCAACCAATTGTTTTATTATCAATAGAAATAAATCTCCTTTTAATCCTCATATAATCGTATTAAATTTTTTTTCAAAAAAGCATGTCGATATATTAGTTATGTGGTGAACAGTGGTCACTTACCTATTTGGAAAAGAAGAAAGAGGAAAAATTCTTAAGGATTTATTTAATACCTATTAATTATCCGGTGGTTATTTCTCCACGGATTAGTCTCCCTAAACAATGGATAAGGACTGAGTTATGTAGACGGAGCGGGGGGGGAGTAAGAAACGACATTAGAACATTGAAAACGAAGGACAGTAACCATAATTTTTATGTTCTCAATAATAAGGCGAAAAGAATATATACTTTGTTAGACGATGAAATGACAAATCAATCAGTTTTAGAGTGATATGTGGGGATTCGATTGTCTCAGCTAAGTAGAATCGAGTAGAGTGTTGATGAGAACAGCTCGAAACAAGTTAAACTGCCACAAAGTATTTAGACAGCTTCAATCCGCGTGGGAAGGAAGTACCACGGGTTGACTTGAGTGGCATCAAACTACTGACTGTGCGTCAGTGGCACACGGGGTTAGGACTCTCGCTGATCATGCAAACAGTCCGGGTTCGATCCCCTGCCGACCCACACCTGATATCTATGATCGGGTTGCAAAATTTGGGCTACCGATATCACATACTGAAAATTCCATACCTGTACCAAAAATATGGTGTGGAATAAAGCTGTAATCAAAAATATAAAAAAATAAAAAATAAAATCAGTAGTGTGTAGAATCAAGAAAATGCTAAGATAGAAATCATTCTATACACTGAGGTATTCAGTGATAGTGCATCCCAGTGTAGTCAGTTGAAGTCGTACAGTTTATATGTGGATGATTTCATTGTTGTGTTTACAAGACTAGCCATTCATTATCCTCAAATCGTTAGACACTTTTATAGGATTCGACATAAGAAACAAAATTTAAATTTTTCAGGTTAATGTCAAGTTAGTCAGTGCTTCTATACAGTTCGGAGAATTGGTTCGTCACCAACAGTAGTTCCAACATACTAGTGGAAACTTCCGATAGAAACTGCGTTCTACGGCTCTGTACGGAAAATCAGGTACCCATTTAAGAACGATTGATAACACAGGGAACTATTATTTAGCAGACATGACAAATGGATCGATGACATGCTGAGAAGACTGCTGATTACAGATCAAATAATGGATTACAACAGGAACTTTTTAACATAAAAATTTGGAAGTATTGGTTTTGTAGGCATTGTGTTTGATTGGTTAGAGGGTTTCATAAAGAGCTGACACCAGTTCGGAAACGACTAGAAAACCTGGAAGTACTGAACAGCTATTTCGTCCTAGTCTGGGACTCTTCATCAGCACGCACCTTGCGATAGCTGAAGTGCCCAAACTGCATTGACTAAAAGACTGAATGGCAAAGGAAACTGAAGTCAATATTATCTCTACCGTATATTTCGTCGTGTTTACGCATAATATATTTTTCAGCACTGGCAGACGCAAACAAGTAATGATATCAACTATGTGCACAACTGAAGTTAACAGAGATCTTAACGTAGATCACACTTACTCCCTGATAAAGGTCACTTCGTATCAATAAAAGGTAAAATACTGACCAGGTCAACAAAAAGATCAGTAATAATACAATTTTTTTTCATCAACGTAGAATTTCAAAAGCATTTTTTGTTGTGAGGTTGAAGCTGAAAAGTATAGCAAGAAGGATAATGGCAGGTTTGCAATAAAAGGTCAAGAAACCTTTTGGAATCACAGCGTTTGCCGAATTTCCACAAAACATAGATATTGACTTAAAATCTATTCTCCCTGTCATTTTGATTGGCTTTCTACTGAAGAACTTGAATAAAAAGGCGAAATGTCGGTCCAGTATACTCTGGTTGCCAATAGTTGACGAAATTATAACTATCAGTGACTAAAATTCATTCTAAACAAAGTCCCAGAAACCGACTCCCGAAAATTAGTCTGATGTTTACTGGTGACTGACTAAAAGACAAAGTTGCCTGGAATTTTGGTGAGTAGTCACCAAATCAGGTATGAGGACAATTATTAAACGACAACATTGTTTTGTTGTCGCACTACATATCGCGAATCGGCTGAAGTTAGAGATCATGAGCTAGTGGACTTCGTCGCAATGGCTGAATGATCAATGGACTCATCTCATGACTTCCATGTCGTGGGCTTGATTCAAGATAGGATAAGTGCTGCATACTTGCGAAGAGACTTAAACTAGGAAGAAACAAGTTTTAGGCACCCCTTGGTTTGAAGGGTTCACTAGTGGTGCTCAAATTTGATTTAGTTGGATTCTGAATGCTAGATCGAGGACACATATCTCGTACTATTTTGACCTCGCGTAAAGAGTACACCTATGTGTCATATTGTTCATAGTGAGACTTAAATTGACAACCCATCGTATTAGAGATCCACTAGGCTAGTGAGTCGATTCTTGTGAAATGGGTATCATTTGAAACTATGCATTCATTTTTTCTGATTTTCAGATGATAGGGAAAATGAGCTTCAGTTCACCTACTTTTTGTGAAGCTAAGTATACCAGTCGTTCGATGCGTATTCTGTCTAAAAGGGTTCACTCAAGTAGTAGTGGCTCTATAAAGAGTATGTTGTGGTTGAACACCTTGTCAACACTGGTTATTCTATCTCAACAAACGTCTCCTTGAAAATAATCTGCAAAGTTTTCTCATTAGCTTATATCCACACAGCACAATTATATCGATTTATCGGTTTTTCATACTTGTTGCGTCATCTCAAACTCTGCCCCTTTTTCTAACTTCCAATTTATTTATTTATTTATTTATTTATTTTGATTACAGCTTGATGCCACACCGTATTTTCGGTACAAGTATGGAATTTTCAGCATGTGATATCGGTAGGCCAAATTTCGCAGGCCAACCATAGATATCGAGTGTGCGTCGGCAGAGGGTCGAACGCGCACCCTGTGCATGATCGGCGAGAGTCCTAACCACTGTGCCACTGACGGACACAATTAGTTATTCCCGTCTTGATTACACCTCGCATTATGTAATACGTTTTGTAGGAAAACTTTGCCATTATCTGAGTGGTTTTTATAAATTCTTTGTTATATAAAATTATGAAAAAGAGAAGACGTTCAGTGAAGAGACTCATTCACATAGCTGTACAATCGCATTTATATATAATTATTTGTGTGTGTACATGAGGTTTGTCAAGTTTAGATAATTGACCAGGGAATACAAAAATGATCTAATATACAAACAAGGTAGATTAGACAGCAACTAAAATAATATTGAGTTTGTGAGTTAGATGGCGTAATATAATTGACTAAATGTTTAATAATAATAATTTTTTTATTACAGCTTGATTCCACACTGCTTTTTGGTACAAGTATGGAATTTCCAGCATGAATATCGGTAGCCCAAATTTTGCAGGCTGATCACAGATAACAGGTGTGCGTCGACACGGGATCGAACCTCGGACCATGTGCATGGTCGGCGAGAGTACTAACCACTGTGCCACTGACGCACACATTAGATTCAAAAGAACAAGAATTTCATCAAAGATGTCGATCTTTTCGGCGATTTCATTCTCAAAAGCTGTACAATCGCATTTATATAGATTATTTCACATGGATACAATTATTATTTGTTTAATTCCACATAATAACGAAGGTGATAATTATTTTCAACTTGATATGAATTACAAGAGGCTTAGAGACGCAGGGATAGAATGAATTCCAGGTGTGAACAATATGAGCATGGAAACACGTTGAAATCAACTTGAAATGTAAGTTAGGAGGTGTGAATATAGATTACAAGAGGCATAAAAACAAAAAAAATTACACAGGATTAGAATAGAATTGTAAGTCAGGATAGGAACAGAGGTAATTACAGGTACAGACTAAAAAGAAATGGGTAGAGAATAATGCCATTTAGATAAGAACGAAACTTGAGCAAATTAGTTAGATAACGTAATATAAATGATTGAGAATTGAGCGTTGGTCAAGTTAGTAACCATGTGCTACTGAGGTGTAGAAATTAAATCGAGTGGGGGTAAAAAACAAAAAAGTTGAAATTGTAAAATATTACAATTGAGAAGACAAAATAATGCTAATGAAGAGAATGAACTTCTTCTGTATGCAGAGTTCAGAAGTTAGCAAGTGAGTCACCATTGCTTCTGCAGTTTGAAGAAGTCGCATTTGTACACCTCTATAATTACGATTGTTCAGCTTATAAAAAGGAATCGTAGAAAGGAAACTTTTTCTCAGCTGTGTACATCATTTTCTTATATCTTCCTTCTTTTTTTATGTTCATCATGATCACAACTCACTCACTGTGTAACTATAATGCACTTATTTCCCTCCTCTTATCCATTGGCTGTGCGTCAGTAGCATAGCGGTTAGGACGCTCGCCGACCATGCACATGGTCCGGGGTTCGATCCCTGGCTGCCGACTCACTCCTTTACCTCGCTAAGCCAGAAACAATGCTGGTAAAGTGGGAAGGTTGGACATGAGGCTAGCAACCTCATCCTATCAAAATAGACACTGCTACAGAAACTACAAGCCACTAGCATGAAGCCCCATGTTCCACCGGGGAACATGAAGGAAAAGCAAAAATCCATTGGCTAATATTGACAATCATGTTTGCCACAACTCATCACTTATCACTCACTATCCTCCATCGTGAAAAAAAAAATTTTGCAGATAAATGCGATTTTAATGGCTAAAGAGAAAGATGAATTCGTCAAGAAAAGAGTCTCTACACTGAACGGCGTATTTTGTTTTCACTTGGTATCTATTTATATGCCTAAATAAGACTACAATATCTACAAAAGGAATCCTCATGAGACTACATAGCCTTTACATTTGATCAAATTAAATCCTTACCTCTATTTAAGCGTATTTGTAGTATAATTTTGATGCGAAAATTAATCAACTCTATTTTTTCTCCATATTTTTTGTAAACTTTTCTTTCTTATATGTATGTATATATTTTCATTGTTTCTTATCAGATTTGTCCATCAGGCGTTGCAAATAAAGAATCATTTGTAGGAATTTATCAAAGATTTTTCCCTAATCGAGGTAAGTAAGTTGTCACAACTATTTTTTTGGGGTTCTCCTATCCTCCTATTCGTTTACAACAAAACCTATGGAGTGGAAGGGAACAGAGTAGTGTTCAACTTATTTTTGATTGTTTTGTATTAGTTATAGCATCAATTTTTTTAAAATTTCCTTTTGGAAGAATATTGAAAGGCAGACGAGTTGTCTGTCTGACGATAGGCATGTGTTAACTCTAGAGAAAATCAATAGTCGTTACTCAAGTGTAAATGTCTGGAAAATGCCTTCGAGAAAAATACCTTTTAACTGTTAAATAGTACTGTTTTGTCAATGTCTTATTATATTACCACAGGGTTTTCATCCCAACCGACTCACTCCTAATATCTACCTAGAGAATGGGAAACTTGAAAAGATGCAGGTGTAGATTAGGCCTTGGTCTAGCGACTCTGTGACGTGAAACCTTAAAGCGCTGTTCAAAACTTCAAATACTGAAGCTTAAAGTTCTAGAATTCTCGTCAACCATACATGTGGTCCACAGTTTGATCCCCAGCGGAATCACACCTTAACCTTGCTAAGTTGGTTGTATTATCATTATTATTATTTCTTTTAATTCCTAGAGAAACATAGGGCTTCAGTCGTGTGCCTTCATTGAGTTTGGTTCTCTGCTGGAGTTTACACCTGGCTCTAAGTCTGCCCACATGCTTTCATCCCCTCTTCACATCACCTCCTCCAAGTCACCCTTGCATTGACGACCAACTCGCCGCTTCCCTTCGAGGGCTTGTCTAGTGATGTCACTAGATGATTTCCTCGGGGTATGGCCAATCCATCTCCATTTCTCAATAATAATAATAATAATTTGCTTTATTCCAAAACAGCACTCGTGATACAGAATGGAATTCTCAGCATTTTTACTACAGTATTGCAACCAGTTGGTACATTAACAACAAATAAAATTCTACACAGATAATCTCAGTTCATTATGACAACGACAAATTGGCATGTCGATAGCAAAGCCAAAAGTCAACAAAATGTTTGAAGGTGTTAGAAAAGTAGATGCTAGCATATTTACTGGCATAAGCGGTAACAAACAGGTCGAGATATACAGAGTATGAATGAACGAAGAAGAATGGTTTAAGTAGTTTTTTAAGGAGGAAAGAAACAAAGAAGCACATAACAAAAAAGAGAGTAAAGGAAAAGAAAGAAAGAAAACGTTGTACCTATAAATGATATCAGTTGGAAAGACGAGATCCAGTTGTTCTACTGACTATTTAATAAGTCATCAGTTTCACACCTTAAGCTTTCTTTATCGCACAGAACACGAGCTAAGTAGGGTATGGTTGAGGTTTTGTACTTTTCTTCCTGCCTATTTGTTGCACAAACGGTTCTTGGTTGCTTCGCTCTCAGAGATCCCTGTTGCTGACCTTTTCTAGCCATCTGATCTTGAGTATTGAGCGAAGACAGCTGTTAATGAATGTTTGTAGTTTGTTCGAGGTGCTGTTTGTAAGACAGATGAGTAGGAAAAGTTGGATATGGGACTAGCGGTCCTACTAGGTAAAAATGAGACCACTGCTACCGAAACTTCAAACCTCTCGCATGAAGCCCTATGTTCCACTGGGAAGTAAAATAAAAATTCACGAATCAGTTAATGAAGTTTCGCTTTTCAACAGGTTAGTATTTCTAGTTGATGTTAATAAAGAAAAAAGATACTCCTGTTGCCCTGTCCTGAAACACATGTCCCCTGATGGTATCTGGATATCGGGACTAGCCAACAAACCCATTTCATAGTCATCTACAGAATACCCTGGGATCTTTCTAAAAGGAATACGAATCAAACTTCTCCAAATGGCAGAAGCGGTGGTCACTTACGTGTTGAATGTTGAAATCGCCATACGGAAGATATTTCTCTAGTCAACGAACCCCTACACCGGACTTGCTACCGGGGAATAATCTCGTTGACTTGGAATATGCAGACGATATAGTCCTTCTAGGCGAAGACGCTGACAAAATGCAGAGTCTTCTAAACACCTTGAACAGCAATCTACGAATGTTTGGCATGCGATTCGCTCCCGCCAAATGCAAGATGATGTTACAGGACTGGACTACACTGACTCCTAGATTAGAAATAGGGAGTGAAGTGGTAGAGCACGTTGACCGCTTCACTTATTTGGGAAGTACCATCAGCACCAACGGGCTGATCTCTGACGAAATTTCAGCACGAATACAAGGGGCTCGTTTCGCATTTGTTAGTTTACGCCGACTCTGGCGTAGACGAGATGTTCGACTATCGACCAAAGGGCGGGTGTACTGCTCATCAGTCCGCTCCGTCCTCCTTTATGGTTGTGAGACCTGGTCACTGAGAGTGGAAGACATGAAAAGATTAGCTGTCTTTGACCATAGGTGCCTGCGCTCTATTTCCCGTGTAAAGTGGCATAATAAGGTGAGCAACATTGAAGTTAGGCGTAGAGTTCTAGGTAGACAGGGGAAATCAATCGACGAAGTCGTTAAGCTACAAAGACTGAGATGGTTAGGACATGTGTTACGTATGCCAAGCCATCGCCTCCCTCGACGAGCAATGTTAGCGGATATAGGGTCAGGCTGGAAAAAAGCTAGCGATGGTCAAACAAAAACTTGGCATCAGTCAATGAAATCCACAACAGTTGGTCTAAGCCACGTAGAAAGGTGTAGACTTCCAGGCTGGGGTCCTCGGGACGGTAAAAATCTATGGTTGGAAACAATTTGTGACATGGCTCAAAACCGTTCTCAGTGGCGCAGATGCATCCACTCCCTGTGACTTATGATCTTCAATGAAACTGTTTTGTATTTATTTATTACTCCTTTGTCTCACACCTCTGCTCACTGTTTCTATTATGCTTTTCTTGTACTTTCTTCTCGTGCTTCGCGTGCTACACGGAATGTGGCGACTTGAACTTCCGCATATTTCTGCAAAGTTCTATGTCGAAAACAGACAGACACCGGACCTCATCTGTCTTAACAACGAATACATAATTTTTCGTCACTTTCTTTTATAATCGCAAGGAGGGTTTCATCATGAGCTGAAATCAGTTAGAGGACCACTGGAAAACCTGCAGGGATTACTGCTAGACTGCTGTCTCCTCCGTACTAGTTCGGGACTCTTCAGCAGTACGCACCCACCGTATGCGTTCCAATCCGAGGCGAGCTCGTAGACCATTGAGCCACTGAGACCCCATACAATGGCGAGCTCATGAATTCTAACTTCTGCCAATTCACGACATAGCGCGACTTTTTCGAAATGTCCTCTTCGTTGAGTTACTGTCTCATCTTCAACCTGCTATACTCTACTGGTCACGGCTTCCCGCTAGAACCCCAGATCAACTGCCTGAATAGGACCATTCACTATTGTATTGGTTTTGTAGGAATTGCATGCAGGATTTCATCATGTACTAACATCAGTTAGAGATCCACGGGAAAACCTGGGAGTACTTAACACATGTTTCGTCCTAGTTTGGGACTTTTCAGAAGTACGCACCCACCGGAGTTCGAACTCAGGACCTTTCATAATTGCAGTGGTTCCTCCCCTAACTGCATATTAAATTTCTACCTCTTATTATACCAGTGCTGTTAACTTGACTCTCGTTCAGTTTTAGTTGAATTCTACTCAACCCCATAAATTTCCTTATTTGATAGTGATATGTTAGTCTTTCGGGAAACATAAACGTAGTTTCTCCACATGAAATCAATTATATCTTGTCTTCACTTTAAAGTCGAAGTTTCGGCACATAACATACTCTGTTCTACCTCTTGAAAAAATAAAATATTTGAATTAATTTGATGGGTGGTGGCTAGCAGTTGAATCCAAGATGCGCACATTTTGTTCTGTTTAAGAATCATCGCCCGGATTTATCTGCATTCTCCAGTGAATGATAATGTTCTTAGCGGGACTCGAACCTAGTACCCATCGTTTGAAACGCTAAAGCGTTATCTACTAGACCACTTGGGCTACAAGAGCCAGCTGTTGTGCCACGGGTATCAGGTGTTATTTAATTAAGTTAAGGGGATTTCCGTTGATTAATTAGACTAAAGTGTTCAGCCTATTGTGGATAATGCTATGGCGTTTAAAACGATGGGCGTAGCAGTGTTCCAGCCTCGATTGGAAACCTTCATCACGCACCAGGGAATTCAGGTGCATGCAGATAACGGGTTTCAAATAGGACGCAGTGCACATCCAGCATCTCACTGTGCTAGTCGCCATTCACCAGCTTACTTCGAATTAAGTCCTTAGATATCGTCGAAGCATCCGTACTAAGAGCCAAAATGTCAACAAATGCCGAACACTTCGGTTGGGTACTTTGTGTCAAAATTCATCACATGTATATTCTACTGAAATTGAATACATTCACCGTGCTTTGTGTTTGGTTGAGAAATGTGCCTGTGATCACTACCTGGCCTGGTTTATATACTTTGTCTTTAATTTGTTCAACTGAATACCAATGTGATCTCAGAACACTCAGATCTGCTGATGAAATCCTTTAAATTTGTATATGTAATTAGACCAAACCCGTCAAATGGAGTGAGTTCAAGGCGGTGAATAGCCTTAAGTCTCCTCTTCACACGATCCCCTCCATGTCACCTGTGAAGCTGCCTCCAGCCCTGTGTTTCCCATTCCCGCTCCACTCAAGCACGTGGCGTGTTTTGCCTCTCTCTCAATAATCTCCATAGGGCGTTTGCAATTCATTTCCATTCTCTTCTATTATTATATAAGCTTTATTCCAAATCAGTACTTGTGATACAGAATGGAATTCTCAGCATTTTACTACAATATTGCATCCAGTTTTTACATTAACAATAAATAAAGTTCTACATAGATTAAAGATTATCTCAACAACATATTAGTATGTCGGTAGCAAAGCCAAAATTAAAATGTTTGAAGGTGTTACAAAAGTAGATACTACTAGCATATTTACTGGCGTAAGCGATAGCAAAATGGTCGAGATATACAGAGTGTAAAAGAACAACAAGAATGTTTTAACTAGAGTTTGCAAGGAAGAGAAAAACAAAACAGCACTTAACAAAAATAAAGACAAAAAAGGTAGAGAGAATGGAAAAGAGAGAAAACGTTGTACCCATAAATGATGTGAGTTGGAAAGACGAGATTCATTGGTTCTAGTGACTATTTAATAAGTTAAAGGTTTCATGCCTGATGCATTCTTTATCACACAGAACACGGGCTAGGTAGGGTATGGATGAGTTTTTGTACTTACTAGTGCGGGCATATAGTTTCCTATATAGACTTCTTGTTTTCCCTGAAGAGATACATGGGGAGAGTTGTGAGTGTAGAGGGTGTTGTGAGTCAGATAAAATGGACTTCGCCCATTTTTCACATGAGTCCATGTGCCTGTCCACCAGAATGTTAACAAGCTGGCTAAGTGGTAAACTGCTTACCCTGCTGACAACCTTTAACATCCTACGTAATAAGGTATAGTCTTTCTTCAATAGCCCAGGAAAGACTAAGGGGGAGCAATAGAGAATTATAGGCAGAATACGGGAGTTAACAAATTGTAGTAGTAAGGGTTGGGTTACACCAGAATGTCTTAACTTCTTGATGTAGAAGGTAAGACGGTATATTTTCTTGGAAATCGTCAAGATATGAGACGACCAGGAAAGATCAGAAGATAGAGTGACGCCTAGGTATTTAATTTCCGACTTAGTTTCTATTTCAGTGCCATCTATGTTGCACACCTCGTGAGCGCTAACCAGTTTGTTTAGGTCAGATTTATGCCTAAAGGTGAAATTAACTGTTTGGCATTTGGAGGGGTTTAAGGTTAGACCGTTTTCCTTGGACCATTGGCTAATTTCTGATAAGAAGCCATTTAGTTTAGAGCAGTCATTTTGACATTTGACAGGTAAAGATACAGTTAGGTCATCAGCATATTTGACAAAGTTAATATCATTTGAAGACGGTAGGTCATGTAGGAAGAATGAAAAGAGAAGTGGGGAGAGTACAGCACCTTGGGGGACACCAGATTCAGTGAGCACAGCAGAGGAGGATTGACCTTTGTATACGGTGTACTGCATTCTGTTTGAAAAGTAGGAATGCAACCACTTAGTGACCCAAGACTCGGTTTGTGTCGTGGAGAGCTTATTTAGCAAGAGACTTCTAGGTACAGAGTCGAAAGCAGAAGTAAAGTCAAGAAACGTGCAGCGGACATATTTGGCACCTTTGTCTAATGATGAGACAATACTGTTGTGTAAGACGGCTGCAGCGTCTAAAGTACTCCTACCCTGTCTGTAGGCAAATTGTTTGGGGTCTTCGAAGCTTTTAAGGGAGGGTTCGAGTTTAAGAAGTATTAGTTTTTCCATGAGCTTTAGAAACGGGGAAGTGATGGCGATGGGTCTGAACTTTACGTTCTTGCTATTTCCAGGTTTAGGGACAGGGACTATTTTAATGTCTTTCCATGGAACAGGTACAACGTTTTCGGAGAAAGAAGCATTTAGGATATTAGTTAGAGGAGAACATAAAGCATCTGCACATTGTTTTAGGACATATGCAGGTATGCCATCAGGGCCAAGACTATGTGAGGGCTTAAGAGTTTTAAGACATTTCAAAACATCGAGAGTATTGAAGTCCTGGAAGTTATCAGCTACAAGATTGGTAACATTAGAAGTGGTTATGGTAGAAGGAGAGCGTATAAAAGACAGATTAAGAGCATTAACATCACAAGAGGGAAAAACATTACATCGCTTACTATTGCCAGTAATTTCATTGAAAAGTTTCCACATGCTGTTTGGAGATTTGCATGATAAAAGTGTTTGGTTATAGATAGCATTAAGATTTTTGATTTCAGATTTGATTTGAGCATTTATCTTTTTAAGTCCTAACTTGTCTTTGCATTTATATAACATTTCTTTTTGCCTGCGAAGTTGTTTGAGATGGGGAGACGAAAAGCGGTCGAGGCGTTTGAACAGTGTTTGTTTGGGACAGCATATGTCAAGGCAGAACTTAAGATAATCCATTATATTGGTGATTGAGTCATCTAATGTACTTTCATAGAATAGATCCCAGTTGGTATCTTTTAACATGCATCTTAGATTGAGTAAGTTGTCAGATGTGTAGCTTCTTTGTTGTGCCTTCGTGGACAGGTGTGAGAAGATTTTAATATGTGTTTTGCTGTATATTTTTGGCAAAACGCGGACAATGCAGTGATCGGAGTTATGTATCGGTGAACGTCTACGTGTTTCATATACTCCTTCATCATTGGTAAAAACCAAGTCAAGGGTTTTGTCAAGTCGAGTGGGAAATTTGACTATATTTGTGTGACCAAGAGCTTCAAGAAAGGAGCAATCTGATGTGTTGAAGTCTCCAGTAATAACGGATAGAGAGTTGTCGAAGTTGGCAGCAGCAAACATGGTGAATTCATCAGCAAAATTAGATAGATCAGATGGAGAGCAGCTAGGAGAAATGTACATGTTTGTAATATAGAATTGTTGATATTTGGGGAGGTGTTTGGGGCGACATTTGACAGTAATACAGTCAATGAAGTCATTTGAGAAGGTGAAGCAGATGTTATTTGAGACAGACCATTTGGAGTGAATAAAAGTTGCAACGCCACCACCATTTTTCTTATTACAACATTGACGGTCTTGTCGAAATAAAATAAAGTCCTTTAGTGAGATAAGGTTGTCATCATACAGTTCATGCAACCACGTTTCTTGTAATGCGATTATGGCAGTGTTATGATACGTATCAGTTGACATCAGGGATTGTAGATACATTATCTTATTTGGCAGAGAGCGACAGTTTGAGTTCATTATGACGGGGACCGTAGTTAAGTGTATTGGTGTACGTTTGAGAGCTCTCTGCCAACCACTACGATGTTTCCTTCTTGGTTTCTTTGGAATATGAAAGTCATTTGGTCGTAAATTATTAATAAAGTTACGAGAGTAAATGATTCTGTTAGAATTCATATTTAAGTGATAAGTGTATGCTGGTAAACAGGAAACTGGATGCAAAATGTAGATATTTTGGTAGCAGGCCCAAAAATTCAACAGGCCGCCATATATCTGTCGGTCGATGGGTTCTTCATTGGTTTGCTTAATAGTTAGAATTCCATGTTACTGGCTAGCCATCTAATCTTGAGTATGTAGCGTAATTAGATGTTGATGAAAGTCATTGGTTGCCTAATAGAACCAGAAACCTGACATTAGTGCTAAAGATCCAGATCCTGTATTCTATGCTGCTTGCAGTTAACTTCCGCAGTTGTTTCATATTGATAAATGTCTGTCTAAACTTCTCAGTCATTTCTTAAGCTCACAAAGCTTCCAAGTTTCAAACATCTAGAGAACTTTCCACGTCCTCATGCTTATTTCGCCATTCATCATAAGAAAACACCCCAGCTGGCCAGCCTATCTAGGACTATCATCAGCTGTTACCGCTAAGTCTCTCATAATCCAGCGTATCACAAGTGTATTGTTCACATTTCTTCTGTGCTCTAGAAATTCCACTAATGAGTAGATTGATTTTCCAGGCTAGGGTCACGAACACTACCTCGAAACCCCTTTCTCCCAGCCTTAAAAGCGACTGGTAAACTGAGAAGAAGTAATTTTATCAACTAGTTTACTACGACTGAATTCTAAATATACCTCATATTGCTAGCCGGTCACCCAAGTAAGCACCAACCTGGACCAACTTAACTTTAATGATATTACAAGAACAGGTCGCAAGCTCAGTGGAAACGTCTCTGACTGCAGTCCTCAGTGGGTGACGCGGGTTCGAATCTCAGAAAGAACATGCGTTCCTTCAAGTTAATCGAAGATACGCCTTGCTGACGAGTTCAAACTAGCACGAAACCTAGGTGAGGAAAGGCTTCCTGTGACCGATTTCCTCCAAATATCTAATATCATGAAATCAATGTGCAACATGATTGCGAGCCACCTAGAATGGTGGTCACATTGAAAACCTGACTGATAGAATTCAGTCTGCACTAAACAAAGGAAGGACTAGACACATCACACTAGTTACTAGTGTTCAATCAAAGAAGAAGTTTTTCCGGAGTCATATGTTAGAGTCGACGATAAACGACACTGCTTGACAAGAAAAGAATTATTCATCCAATTAAAAGTATATTTCTTTTGGAGATCTCATTTCATGCAACTTCAGAAGTGTACTGAATAACCCCCCCCCACCGCAGTTTAAAATACGCGCTAACATGGAAAATAAATTAAGGACTGAATTGTTGAAAATAATGAGTGTTATCAGACTCACACACAAACGGTATAACTTTAATAATCGTGATTATTTTTGGCTTGATTACATAACACGCTAAAAAAGGTTCCGTGAATCAATCGTTATCAAGCTGAGCATGGAGACAGGAAACATATGATACTGAGTAAAAAGTAGGGAATAGAATAAGAGGAGTAGAAAACGTTTTTTTGGAAACTTTAAAGTACTATAATCATGAATAAAGTACGATTTAAACAAATTTGTCTAATTTTTTTGTGAGACTGCATCGTCAACACTTCCGTGTAAAACAACTGAGCAACCTAGACAGAAATAACAGGCGTTGGCCTTGAAGATAAATATGAAGATCTCGTGGAATTCAGTAATTTTCACGTGAGTGCATAAGACTTCACATTCTTCATTGTCCGTAGTGTCTAGAAGAAGGATATCATTACTGAAGATAAGCATTCGCAAGACTAATATTATCAGGTGTATGTATTCAGCATTCATCGTTTTTATCTGCAAAGTTATATCCATTTTGCAGCAGAATTACCCGCATGCTTTCACTTAACTCATCCACAGTCTGCTTCATGTCACCCTAAGTTGCCCAAATTAACGTTTCTCATTCAAGTCCTACTCGACAGCCGGTCGCATGATGTCGTTCAACGGTCTCCTCAGCGTATATCAGATCCATCTTCACTTCCTTCTACATATTTGTTGAGCGATAGGTTTTGGTTAGTCTGTCGCAAGGATTTATTTTCTGGCAGGCCATTTGATACTCGGTTTCAAAAAAGAGAGTCAGGTGTTGGTAAAAGTCTGCAAACCCCTGTTGGAAATGCTTTTGGTGACTGTGCTCTATATCTTTGAACGTATAGAAGAATTGACTGACTTAACACTGCTATTGAATACCCTAATCTTGTTATTTATGCTGATTACAGCGGGATTCTGCACAAATTTTACAGTAACAAAGCTTCTTATTGGCCCATCGATCCAGGCTACATTTCAAACTCTGATGTGTGTCGCCTGTAGTTGACGCAGTACTGTCTAGATAAATGAGAGAGGTGACCTTATGCAAATTTCCCCCTGTTAATGATGACTGGAACTTATTATTGTTAATTAGATATATCTTCTTCACCTCTATTATTATATTATTATTATCTCCTTTAACACCTGAAGGAACATAAGGCTTTAGCTGCACGTCTCCATTGCCTTCGGTTTTCTGCCAGCGTTTTCACCCACTCCGATTCTGCCACACGCTTTCATCTCCTCTTCACATCACCTCCTCAAAGTCACCCTTGCATTGACGACCAACTCGCCGTTTCCCTTTCGGGTTCCACTCGAGCAATGACCTGGCCTGCGATGTCACTTGGTGGTTTGTCTTCTCAAAGTATGCCCACCTACCTCCATTTCCATTTGCTTATTTGTTGCACTATCAGTTCCTAGTTGTTTCGCTTACAGTGATCCCTGTTGCTGATCTTTTCTGATCGACCACCTGATCTTCAGCTAAGTACTGAGCGAGAACAGCTATTGATGAAGGTTTCTAGTTTTTCTAAGGTGCTGTTTATGACGCACCAAGTCTCTGATCCATAAAGTACCACTGACTTCATATTGGAGTTGAAAATCCCATCTTATTTTCATTTTTATCCACATAGACTTGAGAGTAATGAAAGCTTGGCAGGTGAAGGAGGTTGTTTCCTTCAGGTTCCTCCCATTTATGCTGTCTGATTGTTGTCTGTTGTTGTTGTTGTTGCTGTTGATTTTGGCCAGGAATCTTCATCACATACCTCTGTTTTCTCTATGTTTACCTGAATTCCTTGCTATCTCTGATGCTTCTTCTACCGCCAACTTGTTGCTTTTCACTTGCATATCTTCCAGTTTGTGTGAAATCAGACATATATCATCACAAGCGAAGTCCAGATCCTCCAAGTTTTATTTGTGAGGGTCCATTTGATGACTGTCTCCTCGCAGCCTGCCACTCTCTGTCGCATTACCCAATCTATTGCAGTCAGGAAAATCACTGGAGATAGTAGGCAGCCAGCTTGTTTTACTCGCGTCTTCACTTGGACGAATTCCGTAAGTTTCCCGTTGTGGATTACTTGGCATGCAGCATTGTCGTACAACTATTGGATGAGATGTATAATAATTGTCGATGGCATCCCATAGTAGCGAAGTAGTTTCCAAATCACCTCTCGATCGACGCAGTCGAATCCTTTTTCAAAGTCGATGAAGTTGAGATAGACAGGTGACTGCCATTCTAAGCTCTTTTCAATGATGATTCGTGTTTTCCCAGATTCGCCTGAACACTATTTATCCGAATATTACTCAGTATTAGATTAGATTTTAATTCTGTTTATCCACTGAGCTGGAAAAAGGTACACATTTCACTTTAAGAATATAAAAGATAATTCAGTGAAGAAAATTTACTTTATTGGCAAAATCGTCTTCACAAGCTGTACTGTCTTATTTATATATAGCAGAAATCTAAAGTAATCCGTTACGAGTACTAAGGGTAATATGATTGATATAACTGCTTAGAAGTGACTTTAGAAGTAAAGATAAAAGTTGTAAATTACGCGGTGCCCAATAGCACAAAGGAAGATAGGCAAGGTTAAAATTGTTACTGAGTGAGAATAAAGGTAGTTGGGTGTCAGTTTAACAAGTCTTAGGAGAGGGTGAGAAAATGTACAAAAAGAACACTTAAAACTGATAATATTGAATGAACTATTAAAGTAAAGGCAAAGTAATCTTTGAAGAGACTAAGACCAAGGTAGAATAAGAGACAGGACAAACATTTTCTGTATACGGAGTTCGGAGATGTATTGACCAATTACCAACGCCCCCTTCCACCATACACAAATGCTGAAACCTGTCGCTCTTGGTGCCATCTGGCCTCATGTTGTAAATAATCATGAAAGACAACTCCGGTGGAGCTACATAGCTTGAATTCACCAAGCGCTGGAGAACTGAGCTTGTAACTGTCTTGCATTGTCCTTTTGCTAACCATTCTGGGTAATATCCAGAGATGCGTTTGGAAATTGTGTGCATTATGCGGCCAGTATAACTAGCTCCACATGAACAGGTGAACTTATAAACACACATTGAAGTGGCCTAAAGCGTCAGTTTATCTACCACACATTCATTGATCATTTGTTGGCTGTAGAAATAGACCGACAGCTCAGTCGTAAATAAGGCTTCCCTCAATGATCTGAATTGCGGTTCTTCAGAATTTCAGCTGTCACCTTTAAATTCAACGCTCATAAATAGCAGTTTTTTCGGCACCAAATGGGTTCTTTCAGGCTTTTGCTTTTACTTCATGTATTTCTCTAGGAATCTGGTACGATATCCCTTTTTTATAAGGACTTGTCTAAGTTGCTCCACAACCCTATCGACTGTATCACTGGAATACATCTTTCTTCTTCTTAAGGATAAGGGGTGGATCATTTCTATCTTTCCTCTCAAAGAGATAAAACTATGAAAATTCGTGTATTGACCATTCAATGTCAAACCTTCTTTTTAGCAAAACATCCAAAAAAAAGTGGATTCCACGTTCATCTTTGATTCCGACGTGAATTGGATGGCATGATGAGAGCTGTTGAACTGCTTATTTATTATTTCGACGTTGACATTCTTGCCACATATGATGAAAGTATCACCCATATATCTTTGATACACATGGAAACTATCTATAGGGGCTGGTAATACACTATTCTTTAGACTTTCCAAGACGCAGTCTGCAAGTAAAGGACTTATTGGTGACCCAATTACCACTCCACCTCTTTATCTACAAAGCATGTTGTTGAACCTGAAATGCACATTAGAAGTACACCTCAACAATGGTTGCTTTAAGTAGTGGATCGGAACACCCACGTCTACATTATTATCCTTAATGAATGTGCATATAAAGCAAATGGTTTCTGTGAGGGGAAGATTAGTGAAAGGGGACGTAATATCCATGGGTATCATATTCCTCCTGAATACATTCGCATCACTTATTGATTAGTTACGTGGATGCAACCGTGCTCATTTCTCCAATTCTTGATGACACGTCATCTTAGTACACCAAGGACTAGACACATGACACTGGATAAACGCTTTGATTGGACACTAGTAAGTAGTTACAGACTGAATTATATCAGTCGGGTTTACAATATGTTCACCATTCTAGGTAGCTCGCCATCATGGTGCACGCTAATTTGAATAAATTAGATGGTTGGAAGGAGTCGGCGGGAGGCCTTGGACCTAGGTTTCATACTGGCTGGCACTCACCTGTCAGCATGGCGTATCTGAAACCAGCTTGAAGGAACTCATGTCCCTTCGGAGATTCGACCCCGCGTCACCAGTGAGTACTGCAGTCAGAGACGTTACCAGAAGGGATGTGAGTTCCTTCAAGGTGGTTTCAGATACGCCTTGCTGACTGGTGAGTGCCAACTAGCACGAAACCTAGGTTCAAGGCTTCCCCCTTCTAACTGCCTTCAACCATCTAATACTGGATAAACGCTCATGATAAAAGGCTTCAGGCTCTGGAATTTTCAACAACGACTGTGCTGCTTTAACCGTGAGACGTTGTCAATTTCACTGATAACCTTTTTCTAGGCTTAATACCGACTACTATTAAACTACGAGAGGTTTATGAGCACATCGAATACCTATGGATCCCGAATCTCATGAATGGCTGTTAGGCAGTCTACCTCTGTAAGACCGCTTTAGACTAATCAGGTACGTTTTGACCAGGTAGAGTGTAACAGAAGAATGAAATAAAATTACTACAGTTATGCAGTGAGAATGCCACCTTTCACTGCGTCAGATATTATGAACTCTCACCTTTCACCTCCTTTTTTTCTTTCCTTTTATCGCTCGATATATTTGTTTAGCATCCAGTGCATATGCTCAATTATGTTTTCGAGTTTTTGATAAACGGAGATCAGGCGAATTAACATTCGAGGTAAGCTTATATAATCTGTCAAATTTCAGATCAGTTATTTTGATGTTTTAATTCAGACAGTCGCTTCAATGAGTGATGCTCTTTCTGAAATGCACAAAACTGCACTTATTGAAATTATTCTATAAAATGATATAATAAATTTAATTATAATAAAGGTGTTTTGTATTTCCCAATGAATGCAAACCAAAACGATATTGTTGTGTTTACTGACGTTTCGCTATTTAATGCCGCTGCTAATAGCTTATCCAAGTATTATTAAACCGGAATTTACAAAAACCGCTCTGCATATATATATATATATATAACAAAGAGGAAAGAGGTGAGAAAATAGACTAAATTCAAGTTAAAGAGACATATTGAAAGTCTAAATAACAATGAAGACCACTAAACCAAATATCAAAGGTAATAGTACATCTGTTATGATATCAAAATAGAGTTTACTAACTTGATCATCGTTCGTTAGTCTGCAGTCATTTTTCGTTGTCAAGTTGGCCAATTAGTAAGGATAACAAAATCAGATGTAGATTGTTGGATTTTATCAGTGTGTAAAGTTATAAAAGCAGTTTGTGTTTACATAGTGAACTTGCTTATCACATTTGTGTTGATTTTGCCACCACATGGGGGAGGGAGGTGTTGTAACAGGGTCAGATTCTGTTTTGGTCCATCATTCCTATTTATCAGGCAATTTGGATTCCACTTGATATGAAGTGATTCTGATATTAGATGTTCTTTGTGATTTCTAAAGTTTTTCTGGATTATTTCAATGTTGTTAAAATCAATTTTGTGGCCTGATCCTATAGCGTGTAGACCTATGGCTGATGATTTTTCAAGCTTTTCTAGTTCAACTGGATTTCTCGGTGGTCGAAGAGATGCTCTACAATGTTAATTTCTTCTGATTTTGATTTCTCTCTAGCGATGTTTGTCCGATGTATATCGCATCACATTCCAAGGATTTTATTTTGTGGACACAGTTAGACAAAATATCTTTTGGGATTTGGTCTCATATATGGACAAGGTTACTTTGAAGTGTGTCTGATGTTTAAAAAACTCTGATGTCGACTTGATTGAGTACTCTTCTGACGATATCGTCAGACAATATCAGAATCGTCTGACGTCTCTACCATGTGTAGGATGGCGACTATTGATGTCCATTTTTTCATCTTCGGTCATACTTAATGTCTGTGTTGATTGTGTTGATGAAGTCCCTTTGGGTAGTTGTTTTACTTGAGAGTTTCAGTAATATTTGATATTCCTTCCTCTTTTTTTTCTCACCCGTTATTAGAGAGTGTGCTTGTCTAAGAAGACTTGAAACAACTGAAATCTTTGCGCTGATGGGTGTGATGATCCGAAGTCTTAATGTTTGTTGGAGTGGGTTTTCTTCCTGAATATGGATATACTAAAATGTCAGTTTTCCATCCTATTAACTAGGCAGTCTAGAAATGGTAGTTCACCGAGGTCGGATTCTGGGAGATTCCCAGTTTATTTTCTTCAGATATGAACTGTGTAGATCTCGTTTCAGCACTACAAAAGTATCATCTACATATCTTAACCATATTTTAGGAGTGAGGATGCTTGAAAAGATGTTATTTTCGAATCTATTCATGAGAAGGTCAGCGACTATTGGAAAGACTGATGAACCCATAGCAACACCATTATTTATCTGTCTATATAAACTCCATTGAAATGTAAAATAATTACTTTCAGGACAGAATTTTAAGCTATTGAATTGAATTTTTGATTTTCCCGTCGATTGATTGGACCGAAGTGCTCGGTCTCAGGTTGACATGTCGGCTTCTTGTGCAGATGCTTCGACGATATCTGGGCATTTAATTAGTATACAATTGGTGGAAAGTGGCTTGCAGTGGAATCCAGGATGCGCATTTCGTCCTATTTGGGACTCTTCAGTGGGATGTACCTGCATTTCTCAGTGAGTGATGATGTTCCCACTGAGGCTCGAACCCAGTACCCATAGTTTCAAACGCCAAAGCGTTATCCACTAGACCACTTGGCCACCATCCACCAATTGTATAAGAATTTTAAGCTCTTAATTATTTCACTGGTATCCGGTGGACATTTACGTGATAGCGTTGTATCTGATTCCAGTCGACTGGAAATGATATCAAGACATTCGGTAATTGAGATACAAATATGTAATGAGTTAATATCATAGCTTACCTTAATGTCTTCTTTATCAATTTCTTGGTGTTCTATTTTGGATTTGAAATTTGAGATTTGAATTTCTCTCAATATTTTGAGGGTCAGTTTGTAGTGGTTGTAGTACATAGAGTATTAAGAGAGGTTGTAAGTCGTCGAATGGGTGAAACATATTAGTAATACTTTGATAAAGCTGTTAGCATTGAATAGCGAAACGTCAGTAAAAAAAAACAATATCGTTTTGTTTTCTATCCATGGGGAAACACAAAAGCCTTTATTATACTGAATATCACTTACCCAATGCCCAAATTTTTTCAAACTGTTGAAAGTGGACTTGGACATATATAACATAAAACTTAAAATTATCAATTTTAAGTTTTGTGGAAATTCGGGTAAATTTTAACTTAAAATTCAACATGAACCAAATCTATTAGTCAAAATATCAATCTCAATCTAGTTGGTGGCTACTGGATGCATGTCTTGTAGTATGCATGTACTTTGTAGTTGTGACCAGTGCAGTCCATCAAGTCAAGATGAAATTGGTGCTCACGGAAAGAACTGGTTAAAGGTGGCGTCAGATTATGAGAAAGCTTGAATCTATGGCAGTTGAATTCCAGTCCAGTGAATGGTTAATGAACTCATTTTGGTAACCTAGAGACGCCGGATTCAATTCACGATAAGTTCTTGAGTGGAGACTGCCAAGAAGTCCAAAACTAAGGAGAAAATCTCGTCCAATGACCTCATATTTTTAATAGTCATTTACTGACTTTGGTGTATGACGAAATCTACATTGAGGCAATGATCACAGTAACAAAGACTATTTCACGCTAATCAATCACTAAATAGTGAGCACTGTTATGTGTTGAATCATTAATGTTGCCAATGGCTGAAGTGTACTGGTTATTTTCACAATCTGATCCTTGAATCCAGGTTTTATCCTTACTGGCACTTATAAGCCAGGCTTATCTTACCCATTAAAGGACCTGATTCTTAGCCCAGTGTTCGGAGACTCGAACTCAACGTCACCTTCTACTGTACAACACCTGCTTTTTATCAGGAACGGGATATTCGTCTGTAAAAATTTGATGAAATCTAGTGTGGCTCATATTTAGGACAATATACACATTTCCTCAGTTTTGTACTAATCCAATACAAAATCAATTTGCTCAGATGTCTCACGAATAGAGCAAGACGTATCTGTACAGATGACCCCCTAAAAAATGAGTTAGGATACATCCAAATTACGCTGGTCCAGATGGGTTATCCTAGTAGATTTATAGGGAGACACATGTATACCAGGTACAATAAAGAGAAACTGATAACAGTTAAAAAGAAACAACTGTTCATGAAACTGCAATTTAATAGGGACGTGGCTAGCGAAGTCTTACATTTGAGATTATCCAGAGCGATAAAACGGACTTATACTGCCGCCACCCTCTGTTTGTCATTTTCCAACCGACCAGTTTTGATTGCTCAAGTGAAAGATAAGCTACCTAGCTGTGCCACTTCGATGTGTATCTATAAATTTAGTTGCTCCTGTGGAGAGAGCTATATGGGGCGAACAATCAGACAGCTTGACAAACACATTGATTAGCATCTTCCTTCACGGTTTGGAAAAGATCTAATAAAATCTATAAGAAGGTATATTTCGAATCATTTGATGGATAGCTATCACCAAGTTGACAGAAATAGTGTCTTCAAAGTTATCTATCGCATTCCATCGAGTCTTTTGAACGGAATTCGAACCCTGCCATTTACATATAGCCGAAGCTATGGGAATTCGAGAAAACAATCCTAGTCTTTACATACAAAAGAAGTTTGTTCTATCTTTGTCTCTCCCTTGGCCTAGGGATCAAATTCTAATCAAAACCCTTCCACTCATTCTTATCTCCCATCTCCTTAGTACTTTTATGATATTTATTTAAACTCTGATTATATGTCCACCTCACCTTTTAAGATTTGACCTAATTTATTTATTTATTGAATTGTCTATATATACACAAACCTATTACTGCCTTTGTTATTCTTATCGCCTGCATAAACCTTATTATCAATATTTTGTTATCATTATAATCATCGTTATTAATTGCGTTAAAAACATTTACCACACGCTTTCATCTCCTCTTCAAATCACCTCCTCCAAGTCACCCTTGCATTGACGACCAACTCGCCGTTTCCTTTCGAGTTCCACTCGAGCAATGACCTGGCCTGCGATGTCACTTGGTGGTTTGTCTTCTCAAAGTATGCCCACCTAACTCCATTTCTATTTGCTTATTTGTTGCACTATCAGTTCCAAGTTGCTTCGCTTCCAGTGATCCCTGTAGCTGATCTTTTCTGACCGACAACCTGATCCTCAGCTAAGTACTGAGCGAGAACAGCTATTGATGAAGGTTTCTAGTTTTCCTAAGGTGCTGTTTATGACGCACCAAGTCTCTGATCCATACAGTACCACTGACTTCATATTGGAGTTGAAAATCCCCATCTCATTTTCATTTTTATCCACATAGACTTGAGAGTAATGAAAGCTTTGTAGGTAAAGGAGATTGTTTCTTTCAGGTTCCTCCCATTTATGCTCGCTGACTGTTGTCTGTTGTTGTTGTTGTTGTTGCTGTTGATTTTGGCCGGGAATCTTCATCACATACCTCTGTTTTCTCTATGTTTACCTGAATTCCTTGATATCTTTGATGCTTCTTCTACCGCCAACTTGTTGCTTTTCACTTGCATATCTTCCAGTTTGTGTGAAATCAGACATATATCATCACAGGCGAAGTCCAGATCCTCCAAGTTTTTTTTAGTTTATTATCATTCGTTATGATTATTATTCGATTGAAAATGTTTGCTTATATGTCTTGTTCTATCATTAAGCCACTGGGACCCGATCCAATGACCATTGCATGAATTTTAACTTCTGTCAATTCATGACACAGAGTGACCGCTGATGAAATCCTCCAACTATTCAAACCAATTCCCTACAAAAAGCCAATACTTGAAGATAACACCTGTAGCGCGATTACTTAATACAATTATATATAGTCTTATACAAAAGTAGTCATAATTTATTCATGTAACGGTGAAAGACAATTTCATCGTAACATAGCATCACTGTAAGCCAGTGACATCGATGAACACCTGCTGTACACCCAACATGATTAATTCCGTTAGAACATCCATTATGTAGCGATTAATGAACAACAAACTCACATACAGATTTTGGATTTCCTAGAGATGTGTTGAATAGTTTCAAAGTAGATTTCATCACATATTAACAGACGTTAAAATTCAGGTGTCATTCAGGCTACTGTCTGTGGTTTCATCACTAGAACGCGGTGTTAAGGAGTAACAAGCTTGAACAGGACCATATTTTTCAATGTTTCTATCACCAATGCTATTTCGCCACAAAATTCAAATTGAAATTATAGTTCATCAGCCAAATTTCAACCATTACTTCATTTGACAACTCTGGGGGCTGGGAAACTGAAAAGTTTTAATTCCAGCTTTCTCTCAGACTATTTTGGTTTGAAAAGTATTGCTCAAAAATGAGGGAACCCCTGAGTTATAGCTTATTAGTCAAGTGTGGCTTTTATCCGTATACATATATATAGTTTTGGACTCAGTTTGAATATACAACTCTACACAAAAGTGAAATAGTCCAACATGCAACAGTGCATATATTACACACAGCAATATAATGATAAGAAAACGTTGGAGAAACAATAACAACATGGAGAAAGGTGAAGATTTAATTGGACTGTGGTGGTTACAAAGAGTGAATGCATCTGCGTTATGGAGAATGCTTTCCAACCATACAACTTGTTGGTTATTAGCGTTATGACCACTCTAGTCAGGCAGTATACACCTTCTTACAGTTAAACAGTTTCATTGATTGATGCCAGGTTTTTAATTTGACCACTCTTAACTCTTTTCTACCCTACACCTACATCACAGAATACTGCGATGCTGACAAGATACACGATGATTTGGCATTCTCTAGCATAGCAAGTTAGAATAGATGACAAAGTGGTCAGTACACTGAATTAATTATATAAAACTTCGTCCATAGAGGTAGACAATAAGCCTTAAAAGTGGATTCCAGATAGAAGTTCTTTCACAAATGTATATTATTTATAGAAACACTGGAAATAATTAATCAGTGCTACAGAGTTATTTCGATCTGAATTTGGGCTCTTCAACAGTACTCACCTATGACTTCACCAGTGATCGAATTCAAGACCTAAAAAGTGTCGTTTTTTAAGAGATAATGCTTCTTTGCGCTGTAACAGATAAACTGATGAACAAGAATCTGTTTTTTTGTACATTTATTCCCTACTAATGAGTTTGAATCAAGCAAGAACAACAGCGATTTGTGCAGAATCAGATGATGGTACCACCATTGTTTATTTCATTGACTTCTCATCAGCTGCTAGCCAACAGCCTAAATAAATTATTATCAGGTTCATGTACAGAAAAGTTTAAACATACTTGCAAATTATACATGATATCGTCATCTGACAGGAGGTTCTGGGATTAGTGAACAGTGCTCAGAAAATTATGCTTATACACCTTCTATTCATACAGTTCAAGTTTAAACAAAGTAAATGTATGCATGCAGTAGTAAAGGAGTTACGTAATAAAGACGAGAGATGTGCAAGCTGACAGGTAAATAATAAAATGGGTGACATTGTATCAAGTTCAACTCAAATCATAGAAACAAGAGGTAAGCAAAATTACACTATATCAAAAAAGAGGGTGAGGTTAAAGACAAAGATCATGTGACCAAATGAAAGAGAGAATAAAGACATTCAGTGACCAGGTGGGCAAGGAAATAGTGACAGGTAACTGCTTCTTTCTAGGAGCATTAATTGGCTTTCAGGCATTTGGATAAAGATTGCTTCAATAAACATGAAGACAGCTGAACTGAACTATTTTGTCCATTGACCATTTTAAGCGATTTCACGATATCCACTTCATAACCCATATTGATTCAATGGCTGACTATCTCACTATAGTGAGGACTCGTTCTTCGGAGATGTTGGGATTTCGGCGCATATTCAAAAACAGTCGGAGGTGTGCCCTTCTCTCTGTTCTCACAGCGTAAGTGATCCCACAGATACACGTAAATTTGTATACATAGTTGGAGTTTAACATGAGAAGGGTATCTGTAGACTTTTTACTGCACTAAGGAGCATCAATTATATAGTTGACAACACCATTATAAGTTGTTTTTGCAATTCAAGCTGTTTATTTTTTTTAACTTTCATTGTATTATTCCTCTCTTTTTTGATTTTGTTTTATTCTAAATTAACAGCAGTTTGCTTGTGGTCTATCAAAGTTGACTAGAGGTTCAAATATGGATAAAATTAAATGGATATTTACTCTATATGATATTGATGAAGATGGTTATATTAGTCGATCCGAGTTGAAAGAAGTTGTACAAGCAGTTTATGAATTATTAGGTGATAAATTATTTACAGGGAATACTGTACAAGCTATTGACGATAGAGTGAATGCAATGTTTATGGTAAGTGTTGATATCTTTTAATTAAAAAATTAATGATGGTCTACTTGGGTTGAATACTAGCCAGTAACTAGTTTGACGTGTGTCTAGTCCTTCCTTTGTTTGGTACAGATTGAACTAAACCAATAATAGACAGAAGACCAGTAGTTCAGCGAAGAGTCTCTTCTCAGAGAATTCATTTTTATAGCTGTACAATCGCAAATATATATACACGACCTGCCTCATTTAAACGAAACTAACTTTGTCAAATGTGCAGATGATCTGACTGTATCATTGCCTATCACTTCCGAGTCTGACAGCTCCAAACTTAATAGCTTTCCGTTGGACATCATCAAGTGGTCCAAGTCAAATGGTCTTATGTTAAATCCTTCCAAATGTCAGGCACTTAACTTCACTTTCAAGCATCGACGTGACCCACATGAACTAGTTAGTTCGCATGATGCCTGTAGCATAGATAGCACGGAAATTGAAACCAAATCAAGCATTAAATAGCTTGGATTAGTTCTTTCCTCTGACCTTTCATGGTCATCCCACATCTTATCTATCTCTAAGAAAATGTTTCGTCTTACCTTCTACATTAAAAAGTTAAGACAATAAGGTATCGACTAACCTTTACTTCTGCAGTTTGTAATCTCCTGTATTTTACCTATTGTACTCTATTGCTCCCCATTAATCTTTCCTGGGCTTCTCAAAAAAGACTACATCATATTATGAAGAGCATTAAATGCTATGAGTAGGGCTTGTGGTCTGCCACTGAATGAGCTCGCCAATACTATAGTCGAAAGACACATAAATTCCTGTACAAAATGGGCAAAGACTATACTGTCAGACCCTCTGCACCCCCTTTATTCACACCTATCCCCTTGTATCTCATCAGGTAGGACGAAAAGTCAATATAAAAAGTTATATGCTCGTACCACTAAGTACAAAAATTCTACAATACCCTATTTAGCCCGTACTTTATGTGATGAAGACTCTGTTAGACGTGAAACTTACAAGTTACTATGTAATTAGCAAAGTGAATCGACCATTTCATTGTTCATCTTTCTGTAATTTTATGGTGTCACACTTTCTATCGTTTAATTATAACTTTGCCATTTTATTTTAGTTCTTATTACTATTATTCCTGCAATTTTATACTTTATGCATATTTTTCTCCGTATGGCATACAGTAATTTGCTATGTAGCTGCTACAACAACGTTTTATTATTATTATGTAATGTTTGTTTATATACTTTTTGTCTTTTTTGAGTAAATTAGATGCAATATTGTACTGAATGCTGAAAATTCCTTGCTGTATCATTAGTACTGTTTTTGGAATAAAGCAAATTATCATTATCATATATTTATATGGTTGTTTTGTATGTGTGTGTACACTGAATTTGTCAAACGAAAATACAATTAGTAAGTTCAGATGAATTCGATGCTGATAAAAGGATAGTAACAAAAGTGATGAGTTGTCACAAATGATTGCTAAAGAAGAGTTGAGTAATAACGTCAATAGTTTGATGAAAGAGTTGTGCTCAGGGAAACAAAATAACATAAAATTGAAAACGAATCCAAAATCCCTTTTCTTGATGTTGAACTTATAAGGAGAGCTGACGGAACTTAGAGAAGGTCCATCTATAGGAAACCCACATGGAACTGCCATTTGATGAGCTTCTACAGCTGGGTACCAATCAGTCGAAAAATAAACCTAATCAAATCTCTTGCCACTTTCGTCCGACGCAGCCTTGATACCCTGGAAGAAGAACTATACTTCCTGAAAGAAAGCTTCATAGAAAACGGTTTTCCATCAAGATTCGTAGACAAAAACGTGGAAAGGAAAATCCAAAAGCAAGAGACACCATCCATACCAAAAAAGATACTTCATATGAACCTCGACTTCAGAGGTGACCTACTCAGTGATGTCCTTAGGAGGACGATTTACACCTCTTTAAGAAGAACGTTTTTTGCGGCCACAGTCGGAGTAGTGTTCTGCAGTCGCCCGCTGATCAATTCACCTGTCGCTTTGGAGGAAAATACATCGGTAGTTCAACGCGCATCCTGTCAAAAAGGGTCAAAAAACACTATCCAGAGTGGCTGCAGAAAGGAAGTAGTGGCCGTTTAACGAGTGCAATAATCCAACATCTCGTCAACGCTGGTCACTCTACCTCAGCAAACGCTTCCTTAAAAAAAATCGAAAAACTGAAGAACAACCTTCCGAAGATATTACATTTCCGTCTTCTTTTCATCGCAGAAGCCTTAGCCATTCAGCTGGAAGAACCAGAATTATGCACACAAAAGAAAACTATTCAATCACTTCTAGTGTCGTGGTAACAACTTTGCTGATTTGACTTAACTTTTGGTTGTATGCTAATTTTTCTACCAACTCTAAACCCTTTTGTAATTCCGTATGTTATTTTGTTTCCATGTACACCATAAGCACAACTCTTTCATCAAACTATTCACCTTATTACGTAAATCTTCTTTAACAATCATTTGTGACAACTCATCACTTTTGTTACTATCCTCTTATCAGCATCGAATTCATCTGAACTTACTAATTGTATTTTCGTTGGACAAATTCAATGTACACACATATACGAAAGAACCATATATATTTGCGATTGTACAGCTATGAAAATGAATTCGTTGGCGTAAAGGGACTCTTCGCTGAACTACTGGTCTTCTCTCTATTGATGTTCGATTGGGAATTTTTCATGAATTCTATCAGTCAGGTTTGCAATATAGCCATCATTCTAGGTACCTTGCCATCATGGTGCATATTGACTTGATGAAATTAGATGGTTAGTGTCCGCTACAGTCCTACAGGAGGTCAGTCATGAGCCCGAGTAGTTGCCTCAGTGGTAACGCCACTGACTGCAGGTGTCATTGGGTGCCTGCCGCGTGTTTGAATCTCACAGGAGACATGAGTTCCTTCAAGTTGGTTGCAGATAGGCCTTCTTGCTAACTGATGAGTGCCAACTAGCAAGAGACCTACGTCGAGCAGGGCTTACTGTAACCAATTGCCTCCAACCATCTAATATCATCAAATCCTGATGTAATTTGACGCATATATATATATATATACTTTTAGAGAATCACCCACTCAAAAACGTAATCAACGAACTCTCATTCTAATGGACGATACTCACCAATAAACTGAGTACATCTTTGAAAAGGAGGAAGACAACAACTTATCACTTCTTGATCGCCAGTTTACAAGAAGGTGAGATGGAAGTATTAAGGTAGGGTATTATCCAGGTCAAATTCATGGGTTGGTCAATACACCGATTTCAAGTCGTTTGTCTATCTTGCCCACAAACGAAATCTTATCAAGTACCTTGATGTATCGTGCCAGAAAAATCTGTACAAACGACATTCTAGACAATGAAATAAAGAAAATAGAAAATGTCTTTATACGAGAACGGATACTATGAAAAATTTGTTGCCGATTAGATGAAGGAAACAGATAGATGGAAATACCTGCAATACCTGTGCAAGAGAAACGCATAAACATGATTTTACCCTTTATCTGGAAACAGTAGCATAGGTAAACGACTCGGCAAGCCGAATGTCACCTTCAGGAGCATTGCCTAAATTGGTTAGGCAGAGGAGTCGTAAAGTCAATCAGAAGTTGTATACTTGCACACCTGGTGGACATAGAGCACAAGACGGACAAAAATTCATCTTTTAGAATTCTATGCAGGGTGCCACTTCAACTCCTTAGGTTGATACGTCTTCAGCTGCTGCCTGTGAAGCAAAGCTGAGTCAGCTACCATAACGATTTTACATCGGGATTTCTGTGTTCAGGAAACGTTTGGCCAATCTCCCTCTCCATCCGCTGGCCTTCACCTCCAACTTAAATAGTTACCTGTTCCGGTGACACCGGATAATTGTATTATCAATATTATGCTGTGCTGTAGTCGTACATTTTATCGCTGATTTCACAATTTATCATTATCATATTATCTAAACTCCATGTGATAATAGTTTTTTCTCCTCTTTCCCTACTAGTATGCACATTTTGCGTACATGCTCACCGTCGCCTAGGTTACATAAACATAAATGTAAAAATAAATTGGATTAAAATATCAGATTTTGGAGGTACACCTTTATTCTATTCAGTTCTCTGTCATCACTGACTCCTCCACCACGTTTTTTCATTACTTATTTTCCTACTACAACATACGACTTGAGATTTTATGTCTTCGAGTTTCAGTAGCAATGATATTTTTACTGAGTAGAGTTGCTTGCCTAGTGTCGAATTATTATTATTATTATCATATCCTTTAATTCCTAGAAGAACATAGGGCTTCAGCTGCACGTCTCCACTGCCTTCGGTTTTCTGCCAACTTTTTCTCTCCGCTCCAAGCCTGCCCACATGCTTTCATCTCCTCTTCACATGACCTCCTCCTCCTCCATGTCACCCTTGCACTCACGACCAACTCGCCGCTTCCCTTTCGGGTTCCACTCGAGGGATGGCTTGTCTAGTGATGTCACTTGATGGTTTGTTTCCTCAAAGTATGGCCAATCCAATTCAACTCCATTTCTTCCTGCTTATTTGTTTCACAATCGGTTCCTGTGTTGGTTTGCTCACTACCAGAGATCCCTGTTGCTGATCTTTTCTGGCCATCTAACCTTGAGTATTGCGCGAAGACAACTGTTAGTGAACGTCTGTTGTTTGTTTGAGATGCTCTTTATGACACGCCAAGTTTCTGATCCGTATAGCAGCAATGACTTCACATTGGAGTTGAAAATCCGGATCTCATTTTTGATGCTAAGTGCTGCTGACCTGCACACAGACTTAAGAGTAGTGTCGAACACCTCCTCATTTTCAATTCTAACCATTGAGTAGTCAACTAGTCGAAGTTTAGGAATGCATCGGCAGAGATTTTGACACCAGGCCACGTTCATGGTCGGCGAGTACTTTACCAATGCACTTCTAAGGCACCCAATCACTTTTGGTAACCTTGAGTTATGTGAAATAACTGAGGGACAATAACTGATACTGATTTGCAGGAGCGTGCTTGTGTGGATCCCATCTGTCTAAAGTTTGAAGACTGATTGATAACAGGTGGAGAATCCTAGGCAAACCAGGGAATAATAGCCAGCTAACTGCTTATCCCTACTTTGGGACACTCCAATTCTACCCGCCTTTTGGCGTTTCAATCCAGCAACTTCCGGTTGCAAGAAAATATCATACACCATTCAACCACCGAGGCCTTACTTAACAGCTCCTGAATTCCTACTTCTAGGAATTCGTTATTTTGGGACGATCATCAGCTCTTTTGTGCATCAGTGGCTTGATGGAAGAATGCTCGTCGACTAAGCATGTGGTCCAGGTTCTGATCCACAGCCGGCGCACTGTCTTACCTCGCTAAGCCAGCAATATAACTGACAAAGAGGGAAGGGTAAGCATGAGGCTAGCAATCCCATCCAATAAAAATAAAAAATTACTGTTGCAGAAACTGAAGGCCTCTAGCTTGAAGCGCTATGTTCCACTGGGAACGTGAAGGAGTAAAAAAAGATCAACTCTTTAAAATTCGTCTGATGTTTGCCGGTCACTGGTTACACCAGGAAGTTCTGGTCTACCAGGTCAAGTGTGAAGAGTGGTTGGTGTTCGTGAAAACATCACGAATTGGTAGAAGATGTAGTTTATGAGCTGATCATGAAGTTGGGTGCGCGTGCTTGAATGGTCTACAAGCTGTTCTTGTAACCGGACAGCCGTGAGCTCGAACCCCTGTTGGGGGTAATTCTGAAGAAACTGACGTCCCGTTTTCCAGTGGTACACTAACTGATATCAATCTCTGGTCAAACTTAAAACATATCTGTAATATTTGGAACATTTTACATGACTTAATAACCACCTAAGAACATGTCCTCTCCGTCGGATGACATTGAAACTTACCTTTAGTCCTCACAACTGCCAGTGAACTTGTCCATATATAGTGTGAAGTAGAGTCTACTGAATTTCGCCATTTATTGTGGAAAAAGAAATTGATGTTTCACTGTACAAAAGAGTAAAATATTTTGTAGCAGCAATATTTGATATGCCGAAAATAAGCATTGTATAATGATCCTAAAATAAAAATCATTAGAATTGTGTCTCTCTTGCAGTCAAAAACTATTTGCACTAGAAATAATGACTGGATAGAAACATTGCATAAACCTGTCATTCTTTACTTAATTTTTAATGGCATTTATGACACACACACAAAGAAGGGAAAACTCTTATACAATGACGCGTAGCCTAATGTCAGATGATCTGCATTTAACGGTAAAATGTTTTACTTTGCTGACAGCTGTTATGACTAGCAAAAGAGGAGTTTGATATGGATTCCTGTGGATATGTTAACACTGTACAAGTCATATCGGTATGTTTGAAATAAAAGGCAAGCAGGGGTGGATTGGAGAAGTTGACGGATAGGGATATACTGTAATTCTTTTTTTGATAGTATTTGTGTTCACTGACCTCGGTAGTTTCACTGTCAAGGTATCACTGTCTTTTTCTGGACAGAATGTTCAAAGGTTAATTTTAGAGTTAAGTGAGATGGATTGTCTTCAGAGGTTTTGATATCCCTGTGTCGATCTGTATCAATACTGTTCGTTTTAGATTGACTTTTTTATTTGAACTTTATGTCAAATGTGAAAAAAGAAAGAAGAAACATTGACTCAGAATAATCTGGATCCATTTTATTTCGTTGGTTCTCATCAGCTGTGTACAACCCGGATTCTTTAATAAAATAAAAATGTACAATTTTAACAAACTTTTGTCCATTAGTAAGCACATTGTCAGAGCGTCATGGTGAAATAAGGCGTTGCAATTTACAAGGTGTCTAAAGTGTTACGACATATATACATATTTATCTTGTTAGAGAGGAGTTTCTTGGAAAAAATCAATTGATAGTTGTGTTGTTGGGGTGGTAACAACAGAAAATTAGTAATAGTTACGCAATAAGATAAGAGAAGATCAAAATTTCGGTGCACATGAGGTCAGATGAGAAGTTGGTGATGTGTAATACAGTGAGCAGAACTCAGAAGATCAAGAAAAATTATCTCTTAAGAGAGTCAGGCTAAAAATAAAGCGGGAGGGTGGAGTGAAAAGATAAGTTAACAAAATTAGAAAACAAAAGGTTACTAAGAAGTGAGTCACCAGGGTAATTGAAGTCCAACAACGGATTCTTTTTGGACACATAAGTCAGGCTTTAATCGTTTTACTGCTATAGCTTCAGCAAACCTGAGAATAAAAGACCAAGATGTTTGGCAAAGATGGTGATCTTTTCGGTGATTTCATTCTCAAAAGCAGCTGTACAATCGCATTTAAATACATTAGTTTACATGGATACAATTGTTATTTGTTTAATTCCACATAGTAACGGAGATAATAATTTTCAACTTGATATAAAAGTTTGAAGGTAGGAATATAGATTACATGGGGCTTAGAGACAAGGTTGCATAGGATTAGAAAACAGTTGCAACGTATGCAAAAAATTAATATTTGATAACTGGAGAAATAATTTTAAAGGAGAATAAAAGGTGTCAATTATTTTTAACTTGATAAGAATTTCAAGAGGATCAGAGACACAGGAATAGAACGAATTACAGGTGTGAACAAAATGAGCATAGGAACAAATTGAAATCAAAATTTTCAACTTGAAATTTAACTTAGGAGGTGTGAATATTGATTACTAGAGGCATAAAAACACAAAATTACACAGGATTAGAATATAATTGTAGAATGGTTATTCTAAACGGATTACAAGTGTGAACCTGAGAAGACTTGAGGTACTTTGTCTGTTAACTATTTTGAATGATTCCAGTACACCTACTCGGTGTCCTGTGTCAATCAGGTGTTTGGCGATTGAAGAGCCTAAGCAATTCGGTCCCTTTAACCGGAGGCTCCTTGGTACATGTCCATGTCAAATGACTAGTTCTTTTTGATAGATAAGTTTGGTATCATTAAATCTAATCAACTTACACCTAAAATTTCTGAATTTGCCCTTGTGTTAAGAGATACACCTTACATAGAAAAATGGTATAATCTGGTACCCATTAATGAGATGAGGCCTACAGAGACAGGTAAGCAAGGGGAGTAAGTGGAAGAGGTTGTAAAGCTACGCCAATTTAGACAGCTTGTACACGTGTTATGCCTGCTGAGACACCGCCATTCTCAATGAGCATTATTAGCTGACATCGGATTAGGTTTGGAAAGAGTTAGAAGTGGACAAATCAAAACCCCACATGAATCCATGAAGTCTGTAACTGCCAGTGTGATACACGAAGTAGTATGTAGCATATCAGATTTCTCAGGATGTTGAGAACCAACAATGGCTGGAGACTATTGACAATATGGCTAAAAATGTTTGTCACTGAGACAGATACATTCAGTCACTACACATTGAGGCAAGCGCTGGAGATGATGTTTTCTACCTGTGCAGTCAGCGTAGTCGGTCATTCCATGGATAACTTTCTATGTTGGCAGCGCTAGTTATAACCAAAACCAACTTACTGGGGTCTAAACGGAGAAAATTGATCTCTGAACGTCTTCTCTTTTTCATATGACTAAATGGGGATTTTCAAGATACTCAAATTGATCTCTGTTTACAACTGCCTAGACTCGTGCATAGTCATAAAACGTTCTAACGTTAGCAAAGAAATAAGTATTGATGGTTAGATCTATGCGTCTTTAGTGAGCAATAAATACATGACTCCTAAAGTGATATGGAGGAGGAGGTCATGTTAGAAAGAGATGGAGGCTTACGGGCAATCATGGAGGAAGGTGATGGGGACTATGAAGAATAAGGCAAGGTAGAAGTGTGCCAATGAAGAAGTATGTTTCACTTGAAACCCACTATAGTTGATTCAAACCACCATTAGAACCAAAACATAAAGTTCCAGTGAAGACAACATGACCGAAAATTAACCGAAATCTGGTCTCGAGGGATAAAGTATACTATCGTTTCACTTTACGGTGTCCATTCATGATGATGAATAATCCGGGAAATTTATTGCTGGCTGCTCGGATCTTAAGCTCAGTAGGATTATTATGAGTAAATCTAAGAAATGATAAACTAAAAACTTGTGCTTTCCTTTTTACTTCTTTCTCAGAAATATGATCTTGATCAAGATGGCAGAATATCAAAAGATGAATTTCTCAGTGTTACTACACAGGTAGGTTTCTTGTCCAAACTTTAACTACTTTATTACTTAATTAAATTAGGTGGTATGATGTAACTGACAGAACTGAGTAGAGCTCAACTTAAATTCAAAGCCAGTCGGGTTAAATTTAGTGTCATAAAGGAGTAGGAATGTGACAGTGAGACAGGTGAATAAACAAAGTTTAAATGTTAAATAATTACGCATCAAACGTTAAGAAAATTTAGATCCAATAACAAGTTAACTGAGCGAAAAAACTACGTCTGTGTGCTAATTGCAGAGTTAAACACGTGGATCATCACAACTTCTGCCTTTTGTGTAGAAATTTAATTCGTACGCTTCGGTGTCTTAAATCGATCAGGTGTTCTGCAATACAGCTGCAATTAGATCTTTTTTCTCCTCTGTAAAACCGAGAGATTAAATATTCAGTGGATACTGACTGGCATTGAAATCTATGGGACGCATCTTGTCATACCTGTGACTTGACTCCAAACCACTAGACCAGCTGGACTGCAAGAGACGTCACTTTTGCAGGGGCGCCACGTATTATTTGTTTTTTTTTAATTCATTTTTTATTTTCTTGTTGATTATTTGCACCGAAATGTTCGGCCCTGACACTTGAAATGACGTCCACTGGATTTTGGCGTCAATGGGAACACCACCACTCACTGGGAAATGTGGGTCCATCCAGCCGGCGAGTCCGCAATAGGACGAAACACGTGCCCTGAATTCCACTGCTAGTCCCCATCAACCAAATTATCTCAGTTTAATCCTAAGACACAGTCGAAGCATCTGCACTAGAATCCGACACGTCAAAAGAGGGCCGAACATTTTGGTCCCTTCAATCAATAAGAAAGTCAGGACTGAATTATAAATAAATAACGGGGTAAATGGTCGATTTCACGCCTACCTTGTCCATTGAAGAAAACTTTCATCATAGTTGAACTTCAAATTACTTTCTCTAAGTATCCAGTGGTACATATGAACATAAATGATAAGCTGTCAGCATTGAGCAAATGAGAGTGTTCCTATCAAACCACCAGTTCATGTGTAGCTATGTATTCTGGCCATACTTGGTGTTTGCTATCCTGATGTGTCATCAACCATTTACCCTTTTTCTTCCAAAAAAAACTACATTTCTGATCATCAAGACAGAAAGAGATTGAAAACCACGGAGCACTGTATGACAGCCATTTCATTTTAGTTCGAGACTCAACAGCAACATGCCTCCTCTGCCAGGATTCGAACCCAAAAACTTCTGGTTTCTAGGAAAGCTCATGGACAACTCAGACCAATCGATCCAACGGCTGATGAATTCCAGATTCTGCCCATTCCTAATTTTAGGCAAACCATCTTTCGAAAATAATTCTAATGCTCACTGGTGACTGACCGCGGGACGAATCTGTCTAGAATTCCATTGTGCGTCGGTGGCACAGTGGTTAGGACTCTCTCCGACCATGCACATGGTCCGGGGTTCGAGCCCACGCCGGCGCACACCTGATATCTATGGTCGGCCTGCAAAATTTAGGCTACCGATATCCACGCTGAAAATTCCACACTTGTACCAAAAATACAGTGTGGAATCAAGCTGTAAATCAAAAATAAAACAAAAATTAAACACTAGTGACCGGTGGAGACCAGAAGGTCGGGTGTGAACATACGGATGGTGTTTGGACCATTATCACGAGGTAGTAGTATCTAGCATTCACGGACTACTGGATCGAGATTCTTGTAACCAGAGGGTTCAGAGTTCGCACCTCACTGGTGGAAGCGCGTGGCTGAAGGGTTCCAGACCAGGACGAAACAGCCATTCAGCAAACTTGATGTTTGAATGTTTTTCCAAATGATCTCGATTCGTGGTCAGATGTCACAAACAAATCAAATCTCTTGAAAATAATATCAGTGTAGCTTCTCCTGAGTAATAGGTTTCTCTCTTACATAATTGTTACCTAGACCTTATAATTTATACAAATCTATTATTTATTTATTCATTTCAGGATCCTGATTTTATGGCCAACTTGAGTCTATTTGACACAGTCACATAGTATGGAAAGTTGAACCGAAAGAAAACCGCTTACTGATTTTGTACTTTTCTCACCTGGTGTTATTTTCATCAAAAAATCACTTGTGGGAATGTTTTATTGTAAATCAATGCAATTATCTAAAAAAAAAAGTAAAGGAAAAACAACCAAAGAACTGAAAAATCCTTTTTCATACACTCAGATCCCTTGACACACAAAGAAATAATGAGTTTGTTATTGTGAAAAGAATTTCATGAATAAATACGTTATTGAAGTAGGATGTTTTATTGTTATTAATTATTATTATTATTATAAATGTTCCCGTGGGTTTCAGGGAAGGGTGAACACACAGCTACAGTGATATACCTCCATCTCATCTTGTTCTCTGCAGTCCTGTTTAGCTGGCTTCACAACTAGCCATAAGCTCGCATTTCCTCTGCATATGGTCTCACTCTCTCGAATGCCAAATTTGACGTTTTCTACTCGAGTCCCCTTGAATGGATTTTCTTGTCTTGAGATATCAATAGACAGTCTCCCCATAGTGCACGATCCATTTTCGTTCCTTTCAACAAATTTGTATGGCAATAGGCTTTTGTTTGGTTATTTGCTGGAGTTCCTGTCTGTTAACCTATTCTGGCCAACTGATCTTTAGCATTTAGCGGGAAAAATGAACGTCTATTGATGAAAGTCTGTGACTACCTATTAGAAATTCCTCCGGTGAAGCTTATGCCAGTTGTCTGAGCCACATAATCACAGGTGACCTGACATGAAAGTTGTAAAATTAAGATCTTCTACCTCATGCCAATTGCAGTAAACTTCCATAGTGCTTTCAAAGAAATAAATGTAGATCTTGCTTTCTTAATCTTGCATTTGACATCGTCTAACTCCTGGAAAATTCCTATTGTTGCGTATAGAAAATCAAAACAAGTGATGATTCAGCGAAGAGACTCTTTTCGACGAACTTATCATCAAGCCGTATAATCGTACATATATATGTGGTTTTTAAGAAGTTATATCCAATGACGCATTTGAATCATTGGTGTGAATGCATGAAATAATAGTATGAAGTTCAATTACAACTAAAATGTTTGTGATTATAACCATAGTTAAATATCAAGTGACAAAACAAATTAATGTCACATATAGAACACTGATTCGTAGGATGGACAGAACTTAAAAAAGGTTGTGCAATTATAGGATTAGTAGACAAATCGAATAAAATAAAAACGTTACGTAATAGTGTGTGAAATTTGATAGCATAGAAGTTAACGTTGTAAAAAGAAGAATTGATTTAGAATGACAAGTGGAACAAGTGAAATAATACCGGGGACAGTTGTTCAAAGTGAAAATAGTAATAGTAACAACTGACGTAATAAAGGAAGAGTATACAAACTGAATAGACAAAATGGAAAAAATGAAAAATAGGTAGAGCCAAAATATTACTGGGGATTATCATACTTTACCACAGAGGGATTAAGAACATGAAAGTTGGAGGGGTTGAACGAACTTTTTCAGTACACAGAGATCTGGCTTTTCTGTTTCCATTGCCAAAGCTTCAGCAAAACAGATGAGTCGTATAGGTAGGGATTTACGTAGATTGCTCCTTGCCTTGTAGATGACTTTAAAGGTGGAGGCTATGGAGATAGGGTGATCATTATCGACCAGATGTTCAATGATCGCGCTTCTTATTACTCCACTTTCACCTCTTTGTAACCATGCAGGATAGTGTTCTTGAATCCTCTGAGACGAAACTCGAGTTGAACGACCAATATAGCCAGCTGCACACGAGCAGGTGAATCGATAAACACACTTAGAGTTGGTCAACAGCGGGATCTTATCCTTCAGGTTATTGAACAGTAATGGTCGACTAGTAAAGGCTATTCTCAGAGATGTAGCAGGGAGTGTTCTTCCCAGGGACTATGATATCCTTCATTTCATGATATCGGAATTTGAATTCCAAGCTCGTGTAAAGTATTCTCTTGAGTACGGATGATAAGCCATGTTTCATAGGGTTGGAATGTATATTCTTATCTATAAAACGTGGTAGAAATCCATATTCTATTAGGATTTTCTTAAAAGATATAACTCAACTTCAACAATATCAGGGCTACATATGCGCCGAATGCGAGTAGCAAGCGACTGGACCAGGTTTCGTTCACGTCCAATGGGTACCCAGCTGTAGAAATTTGTCAGTTGACCATTCCATGATAGCTTTCGATAAATTGATCTTTTCAGAGTTCCATCGGTCCTGCTTGATAAATTCACGTCGAGGAAATGAATGCTAGACGCGTTCTCCATTTCGAGTGTGAATTTTATCGCAGGATGACAACCATAAAATACACTTAATATATTATTGAAATTGCAATCCCTATTACAAATAACAAAGTTGTCATCTACATTATTTGAAAAGAGTCTCTTCACTGAATCACTTGTTTTGGCGTTGTCATCCGAGCCGCCAGAAGTTCAAGTCGAACTGTCCAGATAAGTGAAAGAAATGACCACTTTTAAATTTTTTTCGGTTGATAATGATCAGTGCTGCGTTTTTTTGTTATTGATTGGTCATTTTTATCACCCCTATCTGTTCTTTGTTCACCTGAAGTCCCATCTTCGCTGCTTCTGAAACCAACTTGTCGATTTTAGCCTGTAAATCCTCCACATTGTTCAAAATTAGACACAAATAATTTCAAAAGTCCAGATCTTCTAAACTCATCTTGCCAACCCAGCAATGTAGGAGTATAGGAAGGATTAGTCTGGTTGTTAGAAGTGAAGTGAAGCAAGTGAAGTATACCCATGATGTATTTAATCAAAAAACCACATTTTAAAGTCTAGGAACCGTCTCATACTGACAAAATATCCGACCGCTTGGAGGTTTATTTGAATATCTGGATTCTAAACTCCATGTCATTTCTAGAACAAACTAATTCTTAGATTCTATCAAGACCTAGTTTGCGCAGTTCAGTGCTTTTTTATTACTTCAGTCTTGTTAGTTAATACTACTATTATTATTCCCTTGAGTTCCGAGATAAAATAGGGCTCCAACAACTTTCTCCTATTTTCTGCCGTCCTCTTTAACTTGGTCCACAATCGCCCATAATTTCTTATGTCCTCTTAGAGCGATTTTCCCCATGTCACACTAGAATGAATCACTCATCGCTTCCCTTTGTGATTCTACTCGAAGAAGGCCTGGTGTGCGATGTCATTCGACGATCTTTTCAACGTATTTCCGATTGATCTCCATTTTTTCCCTATATATTTATCGAGTAGTCGTCTCTTGGTTGGTGTGTTCTCAGCCAGAGTTCCTTGTTGCTAATCGCCCTCTGGTCAGCCGGCTATTTGATCTTCAGTATAGAGCCAGTGAAGGCAGACAGCTATTGATTAAAAAAGTCTGCAATCTTTTAGAAATCTTTTTCAAAACACGCCAAGCTTCTAACCCGTGTAGAAGGACTGACTTCACAATGATGTTGAAAATCCAAATCTTATTCTTTACGCTAACTTAGTGACAACGAAGGAGAATTCCAAACTGGTTTAAGGTTGATGAAGGCGTATCTCAACTCACCGATTCTGGGTGGCTGGCTGGATTTGACATCTTCATTCGTTTCGTCTGCCTATGATTAAAACGATGCTTCCTTGTTGGATAGGTGAAGGAAGTGAAGGAACCTCTCTCAAATCTCCCCGTTGACTCATGGGGAATGGTGCTAGTTGTTGTTGTTGTCGCTGCTGCTGTTAGTGGTGGTGACTGATTGTCTTCATCACCTCCGTCTTCTCTGAGTTTACTTGGATTGATGTATTCGCTGCCTGCCAGTCTCTTTAGCCAGTTTACTGGTTTTTGCCAGTAGGTCTTCGAGTGTTTGTGTGACATTAGACACATATCATCCATTAAATCCAGATCTTTTAGGAGTCTTCTTATCGGTCGTCCAGCGTATTTCATGACTCCTCAACTCCAACGGTCTGATGCATGATCGAACTTGAAACTAATCAAATTCCTACAAGAGAGTCGGAGAAACAGATTCCCTTAAGACCTAAGGAATATAAATCTTGTGTAAACAGGTGCCGCTCAGGTGTAGAACCTACTGAGTTAACATAAGTGTAATCTTCTGAGTACGCTTCATTATATTCGAGGTCTTGTGTCTACTGATATCATGTCATCATATTTGTATGTGTGTGTGTTTTGAAATTGTTCTGTACCGATAAAACTGATAAAGATTTGTTTAGCCTGTACGCAACTGATGAGAGACCAACGAAATAAACAATGATGATGATCGCAAGTAATTTCGTCCAAATTGTAAATCTTGTTTATTCAAATGTCTTGCATGTAAACAGGAACAAGTAAACTGATAAATACGGAGAGAATTCGGCTAAAAGTGGGATCATATCTTGAATGTTTAGGTGAACAAGAGCATGCAATTAGTCGGTGAAATTGACTCACTGCAAATTAAGTAATATAAATCATGTGTAAAAAAAATGATGTTTTCAATGATGTGATAAGAAAACTAAGTGCTCCCATTGTGTTTTTACGGGCTATTCATTAAAGTGTAGAATCTACTGAGTTAACGTATATATTTATTCTTTCATTGTTCACAGGGACGGAAAATGATCAGATGAACTTCATTTTGAGCTGTAACATTCAATAATATAAATTCATTAATCAACTGGCTAATTGTACCGCCTGCATTATTATTGTTCTCAATACTTGCTTGATTGAGTTTCTGATAGAAGCAGCTATCTAATGCAACAATCGTTTCTATTAGAAACCAACTAACCATAATCATAAACTTTTGATGTTTGATAGAAAGAGCGTTTACACACCGACAAACATATCATACTTGTGAATAACAAGATAAATATCGAGAGAAACCACTGAAATCTATTGCCAGGTTTGATTGTTTATTATTGTCTCCATTGCGAAACACGATCATAAATGCAGAGATGAAAGGCTGTATTGCCGACAACTCCAGTTTACAAGCTTGATCACGTATTGATATCAGTGAGGGAACCACTGAAAATCAAGGAGTGCTACCAGGAGGCCCTTTCGGCTTACTTTGGAACACTTTACAGTACACAAACATGCACTGAATAATCAATCCAAGACTTTCACTTTGAAACATTACCCAGTTACTGGTACAGAATCAAACGACGGATCGGTTCTAGCTCCCACTACGGATGAGTACTATCAAATACTGTCAAACCACTGCTCTGACACTAGTTAACAGCTAGTGTTCTAGTCGTCTGTTTGGCGCAGACTGAATTCTATCACTCACCTTCACAATATGGTCATCATGAGAACTTTGAAGTACTGATATTAGGCAATTATAGACAATCGGTACGAAGCCTTGGACCTATATTTCGTGCTAATTGGTACTCGTTAGCAAAGTGTATTTGCAACTCTGAAGGAAATCTTAGTGTTCACATCGCAAAAATAGGACTGATGGAATTCAGTCAGCATCAAACACAGGACTAGACACATTACACCATTTACTAGCGTCCAATCAAAAGTATCCAATGCAGTACCATACCAGGTCAATTGAGACCCCAAATCACCCAGTTTTGAAATTTAATGTCACAGGGTGGGGGGAGAGATTGATAACAGAAGCTTTGTTTATCGAATCAACTGGAAAAACGTGTAACACGAATGATTCAACACGTGTCCAGTCGGATATCTGGAAAATTCTAGTACCTCAACGAAGACAAATAGGAAAGGAGAAAATTCTATGAAACTCAAGTTTCTAAGTCGTGTGATTATAACCGACATGATTATGAACCATGATTAACGGTGTCTAAACCTTTGTCATCGAGTATGTTATTATCATCTATATAACCATTGTAATTTCAGGTAGTCTGCAGCTGATGAGAACCTGTGAAATAGAATGATATCATTTTATACTGCAAATTTCGTCTTCCTTTCTTTATCGAAATTTATCAAGGGAACCGAATGTATGAATAATGTTTCACTCTGTAATACATCCAATAAACAAACTAATATGGAATTATTTACGCCATATATTTTCAATAACCTGATCATACAGCTTACATCTTATAATTTGGATATTGAGGATTAAAAAAAGATATTTATGAACACTAATTTAAGTTAAGATGGTCACTTGAAGGAAAATGACAGGGTCGGTTGTTTAAAACAGTAACTTGTTTCATTCATATGAACGATTGCATGGAGAATGTCACCATCAGGTGATATTGGTTAGAGCATCATTGGAAATCCTGCTACAGTCGTTTCGTCATCCTGGTTTGGGACTCTTCAGGAGTACGCAAATACCGCCTGGGTTTGAAGCCAGGACCTTCTGGTTACAAGGCGAGCTGGCTCGTAGACCAATAAGCCACTGGGACCCAATCCAGTGGCCAGGCAGTGAATTCTTACTTCTGCCAATCCATGAAATATCGTGACCATTTAGCAGTGTCTTCTTCTTGGATGAGTTACTGCCTCATCTTCAACCCTCTATACCCTACTTGTCACGGCTTCCCAGTAGAACTTCAGGTGAACTGCCTGAATAGGGCTAGTCGCTAGTGAGCATCAGATGAATTTTCATGTATTGGTTTTGTAGGGGTTTTGTTTAATTGCATGGAGGATGTCATCACGAGCTGACATCAGTTTAGAGAACCACTGGTGGGTACTTACTGATGAACAGTCCCAAACTAGACTGACGGAACAGCTGTACAGTACTCCCAGGTCTCCCAGTGGTTCTCCAACTGATATTAGCTCATATCGACATCCGCCATGCAATCAAACAAATTCTCTACAAAACCAATACTTGAAAATTCATATGAATGATATTTGCCCTTGCCAAAAGCTGGGGCATCAGGAATACCCTCTTATTTGTTCAACATAACCTTCTACCGTGATGTGAATCACCGAGAATTATAAATACTCAACTGGTTGCCAACAAACCTCCAGAGTTTCGCAAGTATTCATAGCTTCAAATGCACTATGGCGAATACTTTCACAAGAAAACAATAATGATACCACTTTCTAAGTCAGTGTTGTTTCCAGTCACATCAATATGAATCTACTGACATACTGAAACTCTTATAAAGTTTGAACAGATGGTCAGGATACAATGCTTTTCTTGACGGTTTGCTATCCATCAATAGTTCATTCACTACCTTGGAAACATGATTTTCACTAAAACCTATTATCATTATTTTTAAGTCGTTCTTAATAAGCATCTCCCGCACGCTCGCTGATGTACTATTTTTATTTTCCTTTGGCTGTCATATATACAAAGGCATAGAAATAGCCTATTGTATTATCGTTTCTTCAAGTTTTATTCACCTCCCGTACAAATAATAACTGCTCTTTCTGACTTGAAGATTGTTCACAAACTCTCATTTCCTTTGCATGTGATTCTCTGTTATATCACACACTCGGATAACCTACTCATCGTTTACTATTTGTCTTTATTCTCTATCACCCGGTGTGTGTGATGTAACTCAATGATCTTTACAGTCTGTAATGAATCTTCAAAACCTACTGGCATGGTTACACCAAGATTATATGGACTACCAAATCTGCACAAAATTGGTTTGCCACTTCGACCAGTGTTGGACATGTGTTATTCCTCATATCACGCAATAGCAAAATGGCTAGTGAAGCTCCTAAACCCTCCGCACAATGAATTGGTAAAACATAGCGTAAATGGTAGTTTTGAATTTGTTGGAAAAATAAGAGATCTTAATGTGAGGGACAGGTTTATGATATCTTTTGATGTATCCTCATTGTTCACTAATGTAACGTTAATGAAGACAGTGGATTTTATATGTGAGGAGATTACTACATGAAACATAGACACTGACACTTCTGTATCCACCTTGAAGGAACTTATTTTAAGATGTACACTGAATGTTCATTTCTTATTCAATAAAGAATAATGCAGAAAAATTGATGGTGTAGCTATGGGTTCCCTATTAGGTCCAATTCTAACTGATTATTTCCTCGCTAAGTTAGGGAATGAACCACTGAAAAGAGTAATTAGTGACTTGAATTTCTTCTATCGATATAAGCATGATACATTTGTGGTTATGAAAGATGAGAATGATGCAATGAACATCCTTGACAAGTTTAATGATTCACATTCAGCAATAAACTTCACCATAGAGGAAGAAAGTAATGACAGTATCTCATTCCCAGAAGTCTTCATGGCAAGGAAAGAAGATGGCACACTAAGAAGGAATGTGTACAGGAAACCTACAACAACGGGTCAGTAAACTCACTTTTTGAGTTTTGTGCCTTTGAAATATAAACGCAACCTGGTAAAGTGTCTAGTTCATAGAGCTAGGTTACTCTGTTTAGACGACTGCCTCAATGGTGACCTTAACATTATTAGAGAATTACTGTAAAAAAAAATGGTTATCCATTCTTCAGTGTAAGTGCAGAACTAGAGTATTGTGGTGGAATGTAATCCCATACTAGATAAGATTATTTCAGTAATCACACAGTGATGCAATATAAACAACTGAATGACGTTTTGAGCATAGATTGTTGCTACTCATAATCATAACAATCTAGTCACCACAGGGTGTCTTTTTATATTTTACCTCTTTCTGTCTCTCCAACTTCCCTTTTGCTGTTTATTGCCACTTTCTATATTTCCAGCATAGGCGGCGTCGCATCATGCCGACTGCACGTCTGCTGTATTGAATACATGAAAAAGGCTTCAATTATTAACCTATATCTCTCCCTCCAGCTAACTATATTACTTTTTAGTACTCTCACCATGTCTAAACGTGCCGCTGTGTAATTACATGCAAGCGAGCATAGTGCAATGATTGAGCTTTTTTCTAGGTTATTTAACTTTGTGGAGTCGATCATTCCACATCTAGCTGAATTTTTATGTTCCAATAATCCTGCTGACTCTGGTCTAATAGTTTGACCTATGTAACTCAGCTCACTGAGAGATATGATACATGGTACTCGACAAATAGTATTATGTTTCTTAATTGGATCTATTGGGTCCTTAGGCCGACAAAGTTGATCTCTGAGAGAGTGCGTTGGTTGGCTTAAATGCAACCCTAATACCAACGTCGTTGAGAATTCTACGTAACGCCTCTGACGTTCCTTTCTTTTATATGCCAGTGTTACAGAGGCTTTGAATTCTCTATTGTTTTCGCTATTTTCATCCCTTTAATTACTAGCATTAGTTTTTCTATGGGCTTTCATATATTTCTGAAATAATTCTGGTGGGTAATGTTTTATTCACTAGTAATATTTCCTTTATTTGTTCGGTTTCTTTATATAAATCTTCTGGCCTACTACTTAGGCTGTTTGCTTGGTTACAAAGACATTTGACGAAACCTATCTTCACTGATTCTGAATGGGATGGATTAATGTCTAAATATTTATCAGAGTGTGTTGGTTTCCTAAAAATGCCTTTATCTTTAACACTATCTTGTTTTTGTTTTGTTCTACAGTCTAGCATAGCCAACTCAGACTGCCTATTTTCTAATTAAGAAGCGGATTGGATTTCATCTATTAGTGGGTTAACATCTGTGGGAAATTGAGGGATATGTTCATATTTTCAACATGGTGAATATGTCATCCACATATCTTCAGCATTACCTAGGAGCAGGATTATATGTCCTAAGGTCCTCATGTTTTACAACTATCCATAAATATGTCTATCACTATTGGGGATATTCCTGATCCCATTGCTACCCTATTGGTTTGTTTATATAGTTTATGAAATAGTGTATGAAATATAGTTTCAAAATAATTCATCATATCCCACGGAATCTTTCCAATAAACTTCGTATTCGTCTACTGCTCGCACACAGCTAAGGCGATAGGCATTCGCACTATTAAACCTAAACTATGCATTCAAGAGAAGTTCGTACAGGCATTATCCCTCCCTCCCTTGGCCTATTAAGGCATAACCAACTAATGGCTTCTACACAACTCCTTGTTTATATTTTCGACCCCTCCCTTATCATCCCTAAATCTTATCTTCAATAAAAACGTGTCTCATTTACTTCCCTTACAGTCTAGCATTATTTAATAGGTTCAGTTGTTTCTACTGGCCTTTATCGACTACTTCCACCTGAACATTTGTTTGTTTAATCATGCTGTTTTTTTTTCATTTTTCGTGTTATCACAGATGGCCTCACCTTTTCATCCTTATTATTGATAAGACCATTATCATTATTACTATTATTATTATTACTACTATTGTGACTAACTGCACAATTATTATTCACCATCCTATTATCTTATAGAGAAAACACCATGATTGGTTTATATTTGAATTTTGATTTGCAAACTTATGTATATTAGAGTAAAGCCTGATGAGATCTAATTCAAACCACAATATTGTTCGCTTAAATGTGTCGTTCTGTATAGTTTATTTTCAATTTTGAATACACTGGAGGTTAGACATAAATGAACAGCTCGTGTTTTACCTCTGTCTTCATTTCAAAGACTTCCTTCTCTGAATTCTCCATTGTGGATCACTTGACACATCCTGTTGTCATATAACTCTTCAGTGTGGTTGATAAAGATTTCGGTGACTCCATAATCTTGAAGTAGTTCCCAGATTAATTCGTCGTCAACCCTGTCAGAAATCTTGTCAAAGTCAATGAAATAAAGTTGAAGGTTTGACTGCTATTTTTGTATTGAAACTTTATTTCGCATCTTTTTTTCCCGTAAGAAAAACATGAACATGATACTTGTTCATCTTAGGTTCACAGAAAATTCGTGTTTTTTTAAATTTTTATTGACAGAACATATTTTGTATTCAAAATGGTCGGTTGTTATTTTTCAGAACTGATTATCTTGACATTGTACTACTGCACTAGAAAGAATTATTTTTTATTCGCATGACAAAAGGCTTGCATAATGTCACAACGCTATTGTTTTAAAGTACTTTCAAACGCATATTCTAGATACTGAACTAAACATATAGTGTGTGTGATGTAAATTTAGAAAAACATAAGTTTCATATATTTGGTTCTCTTGATAAATTTCGATAGAGAAAGAAAGACCAGATTTTCAGGATAAAAGGTAATATCATTCTGTTTCACACGTTCCTTATCATCAGCTAACTGCCAACTATCTAAATTACAATGGTTATAAGTAATGACATTTCATACTTCAATGTTTGAAGTGTCATAGAAAGAACATGATAAGGTGAACGCATCTGGAATACAAGTATTACAATTCTTAACAACTCCGAAACATTTCAGGTGGTCAAAACTAAGAAGGATGCAACAACGTCATTCCAAAATAAAGTATATAAATGCCTCAAAGAACTCCTCATCAAGAAACTGATTGACAATGAAACTTACAATGAACTCAAGTCAAAGGGTGAACGACTCCCGTTTATGTTTTGTATACCAAAAATCCATATGGCCAATGTGCCCTTAAGACCCATATTATCAATGATAAACTCACCATGCCACAAACTAGCTCGATGGCTAGCTGATTCATTGAAGCCAATTCGACAAAACATTTCAAATTATAGCTCGAATGACACCTCCCAATTTTCTAAAGAAGTCGATCACGCTGATATATCAAATAAACTAATGGTATCATACGACGTGACTGCCTTATTTACAAATGTACCAGTGATGGGAACAATAGATATACTTTATTTCGGAATGACGTTGTTGCATCCTTCTTAGTTTTGTCCACCTGAAATGTTTCGGAGTCGTTAAGAATTGTAATACTTATATTCCAGATGCGTTCACCTTATCATGTTCTTTCTATGACACTTCAAACATTGAAGTATGAAATGTCATTATTTATGACCATTGTAATTTCAGATAGTTGGCAGTTAGCTGATGACAAGGAACGTGTGAAACAGAATGATATTACCTTTTATCCTGCAAATCTGGTCTTTCTTTCTCTATCGAAATTTATCAAGAGAACCAAATATATGAAACTTATGTTTTTCTAAATTTACATCACACACACACTATATGTTTAGTTCAGTATCTAGAATATGCGTTTGAAAGTACTTTAAAACAATAGCGTTGTGACATTATGCAAGCTTTTTGTCATACGAATAAAAAATAATTCTTTCTAGTGCAATAGTACAATGTCAAGATAATCAGTTCTGACAAATAACAACCGACCATTTTGAATACAAAATATGTTCTGTCAATAAAAATTTAAAAAAACACGAATTTTCTGTGAACTTAAGATGAACAAGTATCATGTTCATGTTTTTCTTACGGAAAAAAAAGATGCGAAATAAAGTTTCAATACAAAAATAGCAGTCAAACCTTCAACTTTATTTCATTGACTTTGACAAGATTTCTGACAGGGTTGACGACGAATTAATCTGGGAACTACTTCAAGATTATGGAGTCACCGAAATCTGTATCAACCACACTGAAGAGTTATATGACAACAGGATGTGTCAAGTGATCCACAATGGAGAATTCAGAGAAGGAAGCCTTTGAAATGAAGACGGAAGTAAAACACGAGGTGTTCATTTATGTCTAAACTCCAGTGTATTCAAAATTGAACATAAACTATACAGAACAACACATTTAAGCGAACAATTTCAATTAGATCTCATCAGGCTTTACTCTAATATACATAAGTTTGCAGATCAAAATTCAAATATAAACCAATCGTCGTGTTTTCTCTATAGGATAATAGGATGGTGAATAATAATTGTGCAATTAGTCACAATAGTAGTAATAATAATAATAGTAATAATAATAATGGTCTTATCAATAATAAGGATGAAAAAGTGAGGCAATCTGTGATAACACGAATAATGAAAGAAAAACAGCATGATTAAACAAACAAACAAATGTTCAGGTAGACATAGTAGTCGATAAAGGACAGTAGAAACAACTGAACCTATTAAAGAATGCTAGACTGTAAGGGAAGTAAATGAGACACGTTTTTAATGAAGATAAGATTTAGGGATGATAAGGGAGGGGTCGAAAATATAAACAAGGAGTTGTGTAGAAGCCATTAGTTGTTTATGTCTTAATAGGCCAAGGGAGGGAGGGATAATGCCTGTACGAACTTCTCTTGAATGCATAGTTTAGGTTTAATAGTGTGAATGCCTATCGCCTTAGCTGTGTGCGAGCAGTAGACGAATACGAAGTTTATTGGAAAGATTCCGTGGGATACGATGAATTATTTTGAAACTATATTTCATACACTATTTCATAAACTAAAAAACAAACCAATAGGGTGGCAATGGGATCAGCAATATCCTCAATATTAGCAGACATATTTATTGACAGTTGTAAACATAAGGTCCTTAGGACATGTAATCCTGCTCCTAGGTTATGGTGGAGATATGTGGATGACATATTCACCATGTTGGAAATCTGAACATACCCATCAATTTCTCACGCATATAAATTCAATGGTAGACGAAATCCAAATCCCTTCTGAATTAAAATACGAACAATATGAGTTAGCCATGCTAGGCTGTCGAATAAAACGAAACCAATATGGTGGGAGGTTAGATACTAGCATTTATAGGAAACCAAAAAAACTCTCATAAATATTTAGACATTAATCCATCCCATTCAGAGTCAGTGAAGATAGGTTTCGTCAAATGTCTTTATAACCGAGCAAACAGCCTAAGTAATAGGCCAGAAGATTTAAATAACAAAACCAAACAAATAAAAGAAAATATTACTAGTGAATAAAACATTATCCACCAGAATTAATTCAGAAATATATGAAGGCCCATAGAAAAACTAATGCTAGTAATAAAAGAGATGAAGATAGCGAAAACAATAGAGAATTCAAAGCCTCTGTAACACTGGCATATAAAAGAAAGGAACGTCAGAGGCGTTACGTAGAATTCACAACGACGTTGGAATTAGGGTTGCATTTAAGCCAACCAACGCACTTTCTCAGAGATCAACTTTGTCGGCCTTAGGACCCAATAGATCTAATTAAGTAAAATAAAATAATTTATTAAATACTATAATATATTATTGCAAAAGATCTGGAAAGAGGGAAAGGTTACCCCGTGAAACTACAAAAGAAGGGTGACTAAAGACTCTGCAAGACCTGGCGAGGAATCATGCCCCTGTCAACGCCAAGTAAAACCCTGAATCGCATCATCCTGGAGAGAATTAAGGACTCACTGGATACAGAACCCCAACCAGAACAAGCTGGATTTAGGAAAGTCAGGTAAATCATGTTCTGACCAAATTGCAACTCTACGCCTCATCATCACAGAACAAAGCATGGAATGGCAATCAAACCTCTACCTTACTTTTATAGATTTGAGAAGGCCTTCGACAGAGTTCACCGTGAAGTAATTTGGAAACTGCTCGAGTACTACGGCGTACCCCAAATATTCACCAACCTTATTCAACAGCCGTACGACAACACCACATGTCAAGTGATCCACAACGGAAAATTCAGCGAGGCGTTTGGAGTGAACACAGGAATCAGACAAGAGTGCTTATTATCTTTCACCAATGATATTCCTAATTGTGGCGGATTGGATTATGCGTCAGACAGTTAGTGGGAAACGAGAAGACAGGGATATCCTGGACCGACGTGAAGAACTTAGAAGACCTGGATTTCGCGCGTGGATGACTTATGTTTGACGTCACACAAAGTCGAAGACTTACAAGCGAAAACCGACAAACTGGTCGAAGAAGCAGCTAGCGAAGACAGGACTCAAGGTGAACACAGACAAGACGGAGATTATGAAAATAACCAAACAAACAACTAACCAATAACAACAGCAATATCCAGCGCCAATCACCATCAACATGAGGGATTTGAAAGAGGTTACTTCATTCGCTCACTGATCTCAGGAGCGTTGTCTCAACTACAGGCAGTCGGAACGGACGAGGATGACAAATCGAGAATCGGGAACACATCGGCGAGAAACACATTCATCAACCTGAAACAATCAATCTGGAAATCTTCGTCACTCACCATCAACAACAAAGTTCGGTCAGATTTTCAATACAAACGTCAAGTAAGTCAGCTCTTCTTTCTATACGGATCAGAAACTTGACGGGTGGATCACAAAGAATATTTACAATACCCTGTTGCAGACTTTACCTTTATCAACAACTGTCTTCGCTGGCTCTATACTGAAGATCAAATAGCCGGGCGGGGAAGAATCACCAACTATGGGAAACTATGGGAACAAACAAACAAAACAAGAATCAATCACCCAACCAACAAATATGTAGGAGAAGGTGGAGACGGATTGGACACTCACTGAGTGAAGAGGCCGCTGGGTGACATCGCACGCGCGTCAGGCCATTGCTCGAGTGAAATCAGGCCGAAAGGGGAGCGGCGAGTGGGACGTCAGTGCAACGGTGACATGGAGGAGATCGTGTGAAGAGGAGTTGAAACAATATGGTTTAACATGGATGCAGATGAAAAGTACAGCAAGCAGAAGACAGAAGAAAGTGGAGACGTTCATTTGAAGCGCTTTGTTCCATTAGTTATCCAAGGGAACAATAATAATATAATAATGTATAAGACTGTCAAGGAGGTCAGTTACATAGGTCAAACTAGTAGACCAGGATCAACTAGATTATTGGAACATAAAAATTCAGCTAGATCTAGAATGATCGACCCCTCAATAACTTAGAAAAAAGCTCAACCATTGCACTATGCTCGCTTGCATGTAATTATACAGCAATAGGGTGGGACAGGGTTAGAGTATTAAGACGTAGTACAGCTATGTGGAGAGAGGGGTTAATCCCTGCAGGTCTGTTTATTTTTCGACATCACACACATGCAATCGCCACCTATACCGGAGACATGGAAATTGGCAATAAACAATAAAAGGAAGGTGGAAAGATAGAAAGAGAGGAAATATAAATAAGACAAATTGTGAAAACATGTGACTAGATTGATATGATTATGAGTGGCAATAATTTATGCTCGAAAAGTCATCCAGTTGTTAATATTGCATCACTGTGTGATCATTAAAGTAAACCTATCTAATATGGAAGTATATTCTACCATGGTGATTGGTGGATGTGTTGTTTTGTTATTTTCATAACCTCCGTCTTGTCTATGTATGAGTCCTGTCTTGCTTCTTCCAGTTGCGGTTTTCCTTGTAAGTCTTCGAGTGTGTACATCAAACATAATCATGAAATCAGGTCTTAGGTTCTTCACGTCGGTCCTATTCCTGTCTTCTCGTTTCGTCTGACGCATAATCCAGTCCATTAGGAATATCATTGGTGATAGCACCCTTGTCTGACTCCTGTGTTTACTCAAACGCCTGCTGAGTTTCCGTTGTGGATCACTTGCAGTGGTGTCGTACAGCTGTTGAATAAGGTTGATGAATATTTGGGTACGCCTAATCGAGTTTCCAAATTACTTCACGTCAACGCTGTCGAAGGCCTCTCAAAGTCTATAAAGTTGATTCCATGCTTTGTTGATGATGATGCGTAGAGTTGCAATTTGTCAGTACATGATTTGCTTTCCTGAATCCAGCTTGTTCTGGTCGGATTCTGTCTCAGTGTCCTTTTCTCTCCAGATGATGCGTCAGGATTTTACTTGCGTCGATAGGAGCATGATTCTCGCCAGTTCTTGCAGAGTAAGTCGCCCTTCTTTGGTAGTTTCACGAGGTAACCTTTCCTCAGTCAGTAGGCACTTTCCCTCCTTCCAGACCTTTTGCAATAATGGAGTCAGCATGTTGTTCTGGGTCCTTTCAGTGCTTCAGGGGTATTCCATCTGGTCGGCTGTTTTGCTTTCAGAAGTTGATTGCTTCAGACTTCAGCTCGTTGGAGGATGGTGTCAACTGCAGTTGTGTGCGCTGTTGTTGGTATTTCTGGACGGGTTGCAGTGATGGTCGGTTCAAGAGTCTGATCCGCCCATTGTTTAATCTGTTTTCTTGGTATGGGTTCCCTTGGCTGTCTTTTATAGGTTTCGCTTGTGTTGTCTCTTCCCGGATAGAGATTTGGTTATCTGATATAGTGTCCTCAGGTCTTTTGCCTGCTGCCTTCTCAGCTCAGTGATTGTCGTAGAATCGTCTTTTGTCCTTCCTAGCACTTTCTTCACTTCTTTGTCCATGCTTGTAAGTTGAGCTCATCGTCTCCTTCTCCTGTCCGTCCTTGCATTGAATCATTTTCTCTTTCACCATTCTCCTCTCTTCTATTAATTTCCAAGTGTCCGTTGAGAGCCATTCCTTGTCTTGTCTCTTCTTTCTTCCTAGAACCGTTGAACACGTTTCGTTGAGAATCGCCTTCAGAGACTTCCAATGTTCTTCCACGCATGATTCTTCAGTGATGTCGCGTAGTGTTTCCTGCTTTGCTCTGACAGTTGCAGTGAAGTGTCTTTTGTGGTTGTGTCCTTCAGTTTGAGTGTTGAACTTGCATTGTGGCCTATCCCAGCTATCCTCGAGGCTTTTAGTTTCACCTTGAAAGTCCCTTCTACTAGATAGTGGTCTGAACCCACATCTGCTCCTCTCCTTGACCTTGTGTCCAGTAGGCTCCGTCTCCACTTTCTTGAAATTGAGATGAAGTCTATTTGATTCTTGGTGTTTCCATCTGGTGAAATCCATGTCGTCTTGTGTATATCCTTGTGTTTGAACACACTACCGCCAATCACCAAATCATTGAAGGCGCAGAAGTCTGAGAAGAGTTCACCATTGTCGTTCATTTCACCGAGGGCCTCACGACCCATGGTGAGTTCTCTTCCTGTGTTGTCTCTCCCAGCTTCGCATTCATGTCGCCCATCAGGATTTTGATATCGCCATTTGGGACGTTGTCCATTATTGCTTGTAGTTGTCTGTAGAACGCCTCCTTCTTCTCTTGTTCTGAGACGTTTGTAGGCGCATACATTGAATGACTTTCCTTCCTTTTGAGTTGAACCTGGCTGTCATTATCCTGGAGGAGATTGGTTCCCACTGCATGAGAGCTTTGGTTGCTGTTGGTGACATCATGATGGCCACTCCCTCGGTGTGCTCATGGTTGTCCTCTAGTGGCCGGAATGATTACTGTCTCTCCAGTAGGTAGTTGGCACCTTCCAGTTCCGTTCCATCTGCTTCGCAGATTCCCAACACTTCTATTCTGTACCTTCTCATTTCAGCGGCTATCTGGGCAGCCTTTCCAGTTTCGTACATTGTACGAACATTCCAGGTACCCATCCTTACTTTTGCTTTCATTTCACTTCCCGATTCCAGCGAAAAGTAAGGCTATTGCTTATGTTTTTAGAATTTTTAATATATTTATTCGTTGAAGTTTCTGTAGCGATTGGTTGTTTTACAGGGGTGGAGTTGTCACCACGCCCCAACCCTCCCTCTTTACCCGGGCTTGGGACCGGCGAGAAAACTAGTAAGCTAGTAGCCTAGCAAGCTAGTATGGCGAGGTCGATCAGAAAAACTACTCTACATGAACCTTCAATCCAATTGAGATATATCTGTGGAAACACTAAAGAATCGACTACTGCGCTCACTCAAGAAGACCTTCTTCGCAACCGAACTACGACTAACCTTCTCCACAAAACCTATGATTCATGTGAATGTGAAGGATAAGCTACCACTGCTGGCCTCATCAATGTGTATTTATCAATTCACCTGCTCGTATGGAGCCAGGTGTGTCGGCCGTACCCAGCGTTCGCTTTCCAAGCGTATCACCGAACACTTACCAACATGGTTTCACAAAGGAGAAAAACGATGCCCTTACAGCTCTGTCTTAGAACATCTGATAGATTCCGGACACTAAACTACACCGCAAGCAAACTTCAAAGTCGTCTACAGAGTAAGAACTAGTCTTCCTAAAGGTGTACGAATCACACTTCTTCAAAGTGCAGAATCAATGGCAATTCACCTGCTAAGCCCTAAACTCTGCATATAGAACAATTCCGTTCAATGGACGTATTTTTTTATTACAGCTTGATTCCACACTGTATTTTGGGCACAAGTATGGAATTTTCAGCAGGATATCAGTAGCCCAAATTTTACAGGCCAACCATAGATATCAGGTGTGCGTCGGCAGGGGATCGAACCTTGGACCATGTGTATGGTCGGCGAGAGTCCTAACCACTGTGCCACTGACGCATCCGTCTTATTATCAGACAAGTAAATTCTACCTAATCTTTTTTTGCCTGAGTCTTCATTAGTATTATTTTGTCTTTACAACTGTAATATTTTACATTTTCAGCTTTCTTGTTCTCTACCCCCTCCCGATTTAATTTCTGCGGCTCACTACCAGTGTTAATGACTTGACCAACGCTCAATTTCTAGTCATTTATATTATGTCGTATAACTAATTTGCTCAGTTTTCGTTCTTATCTAAATGGCATTATTCTCTACCCCATTTCTTCTTAGTCTCTACCTGTGATTACCTCTGTTCCTATCCTGACTTAAGTTGAAACATTTTAGTCAATTACATTACGCCATCTAACTTACTAACTAACTCAATCTTACTTTAGTTGCTGTCTGATTAACCTTGTTTCCATATTAGATCATTCTTGTATTACCTGATCACTTATCTAAACTTGACAAACCTCATGTACACACACACACAAATAATTATATCTAAATGTGATTGTACGGCTATGTGAATGAATTCGCTGTCGAAAAGAGTCTCTTCGCTGAACGTCTTCTCTTTTTCAATATGACTCAATGGGGATTTTCAAGCTACTTAAATGTAATAGACTGGATTATTCAGCACAGCGTGCGAGTGGAACAACGAGACAGGAATACGTTGTGTCAATTAGAAAACTCTAGAATATTGGGGATTCATAGATAACTAATGTCCAACGTCACAAAATCAGTAAAATCAAAAGGGGTAAACCAACAAACTGACAGAAGAAGTAGAGAAGACAGGACTTCAAACGAACATAGAAAAGATAAAGTTGATATGGATAACCAACTAATAACAAGAACCTATCAAAATCAACGGAAAACACTCGAAAGGAGTCACTTTCTTCCTTCACTTATCTATGCAGTTTCATTCCAACTACAGGCAGTCATCCCGAATGAAAGCTACAAACCAGTACTGGAAAGACAAGGCGAACATTCACTACTCTGAAACCAGTTTTGAAATCTTCTGAACTCGGCAAAATTGCTGGATTTTCAACACCAGTGTAAAGCCAGTCAGTTCGCCTAAATGGATCAGGACGCGTCATGAACAGCATATCTGACAGGTTGCAGACTTTATGAACAACTGCCTTTGCTGGTCCCACACTGAAGATAGAATGGTCAGAAATAACTGGAAACGAGGAACTCTGTGCTTAAACTAACCAACAACAACCTATTACTCAACAAATATGCCAATGGGAATGGAGATGAACTTGACACACACCAAACAGACCGTCGAGTGACATCACTCTCTGGGTCATTGCTCAAGTGGAACCTTAATGGGGAACTACAAGTTAGATGTATGGCTGAGGGTGACATAAACAAGATCGTGTAAGGTTGTGGCTCCAATTGAGGTGTATCGCATAGAATAGGACAAAGGTGAGACCGTGTTGTCGAAGCTGTACGTTTCACTCAAAAATCAAAAGAACAGTATTATAATATATCATTGATATTCTATGAAGTAAGGAATTTTAGAGATATTCATTCAACAATCTGTCGACTACTATACAATTTTTTGCATCAATAAGATTTCGCTAATCCTTTTTGCAGGAGAACACTTCATCATTTAACTGAGCACTGGTCTTTTTTAACCTAATCTTTGAACATCATCAATCTGTATCTATTTGAATGATGGATAAACTGTTGTTATCATATTGTTTGTTATTTTGAGAAAATAGTCGAAAACAACTGTTCTTCAACATCACACACAACCTTGTCATTCACTCACAATCTTGTGATGATAATAATTTTGTTTTCAAATAGTGTGAAGAGGTAATTCACTTGAAAACTTCTTCAAAAGTATAAGAGTAGTAGTTGCAGTAGTGATCAGTATGCTGTTGGTTGAATGAATCCTCTGTGCGTTGTTGAAGTTCCCTACTTTATGAGAATTCAGTAAATTTTGTATTTGAAGAAGCGTTTCAAAATAAAAACATACTACAGAAGAATTCCCATAGTGAGTTGAAGTATAAACTGAAGTTGAGATGTTCTCTTTCAAAAGGTGGAATTGTTCAAGTTAGATTTAGATTTTTTATAAGGAAAATAACAATAGACAAAGATTATATCTTTATAAGAAATTCATCATCAGGTCCTACATTGTAATCATTGAAAGAAACATTTTTATTAACAATATCAATGCTCTTTTAAATCACATTAAACTAGTAGTATCGACAGATGACAATTCAAAAACACCAGTAACAAAAAATATGCATTTTAGTGTTAACACTAGGCGAAATAACCGATAAAAATTACGAGAATTAACAAAGAATTCATGAAGTTTTTCTGTCTAGAGACCAGGCTAGGGTAGCACATAGACCTCAAGTTGATTTAGGCGAATTTCAATGGCCTCTGTTGTATGAAATGTTCGATATCTAAAGGCCTTAGTTAATTTATTCAATAGCCAGTAGGGAAGGTTTCTTCAATACCAGCCAGATTTGTGGCCTGTGTGGACGAGGTAATCTAAAGTAGAACTATTGATGTTTTCAATAGCTCCTTTATTTAGCTGCAATGGTAGGTGTTTTTGAGCAATGGTCAGTATAACTAACTGACTCTACAGAAGTAGCTGAATTGATAGATACAATTAAAGTCAGCTAGCCTAGGTACTGGACCTTTCAACTTCAGAATCACCATCGGTTATGTGGAAATAAAGATCTATAGCTTAAATTTTTATGTAGGCATCAGTTGTTGTTTGAAATAAATATTTCAAAAACTGAAGTAAAGTAGAAGTAAAGAATAAAATAACCAGAAAGTTAGCGAAACAAAAGGATGAACAGATACTCCATGCAAGTTTACACAATGAACTCCTATTCACAGGGAAATAAACACTAAAACGATACAGCCTTCTCAAGGTATATAAACCCAGCATACCGTTACAATCAACTCTGAGTATGCAAAACTGGGCTTACTATGAGTTGAATGTTGGTTTGTTTGTTTGTTCGGAATGATTTCCATTTGATGGGCAGCAACATTGTCAACCGTTTAATTGAATTTGAGATTTTCTCGTCGATTGATTGGACCGAAGTGCTTGGTGTCAAGTTGACATGCCGGCTTCTTGTGCAGATGCTTCGACGATGTCTGGGTATTTAATTAGATTTTAATTTGTGGATAGTGACTAGCAGTGGAATCCAGGATGCGCATTTCGTCCTATTTGGGACTCGTCAACTAGATGTACCTGCATTCCACAGTGAGTGATGATGGTCCCACAGTGGACAACGCTTTGGCGTTTGAAACTAAGGGCACTGCGTTCTAGCCTCGGGGAGTAACATCATCGCTCACTGCGGAATGCAGGTACATCTAGTTGACGAGTCCCAAGTAGGAAGAAATGCGCATCTGGATTCTACTGCTAGTCACCACCGGTGCTTAATCCTACTGTGCTTGCCAGAAGACTGGACAAAAACTTTCAGAAGTATTAATAACGTTTATTCATAAACTTTGTGCCTTGTAACCCTGTTGTTTGGCTCCATTGTCAGTGATGAAATAAACGATCCTGGTATTGCCAATCAGTCTTCTGATATTCTGGCGTGGTAACAGCAGAAGGCAAGACACAAAAGGGAAGGGTATATTTACAAGTAATCGAATAGCTGTTTATATAGATACAGTTTTAGATTCTTTGGGCGTGTGATTTTGGCTTAGATTAAACGACGTGAAACAGAATGTTCATATACACAGTATAGCATTCTGCTGCTAATGCAATATCGAACAGTGGGAATAATATTCTTACTCTAGCATTAAATAGAATGTTCAAATTCTACGCCCCATGGCAAAGACCATATGAGATCGTACAGCACCGACCTCCCACTACTCATATCTTGCGAAACTTGCAATGATGTCATGACAACCTCATCTCCGCGCAATATAATCAGCTGAAACTGCATCATTCAGCAACTGTCAAGGAACCGCTGACATCCTGGTAACCGCCACCCGCTTCTAGCGACGTCGAGGTGTTGATCGATGTAGGCAGTGCATATCTCATACCACCGCTAGGCACCACCGAGGACAGTACCTCCAGAAGGGAGAAGGTGATTTAATGAGATAAAAACCAGCATAATGTCACTAAATAAGTTTTCTTCCTCTTCTTTTTCAAGAAGAAACGCTGACATGGCTTTATTGAAGCAGGACGAAAATCGCTTGTCTGTGCCTGTTATTTTTTTATATTCCTACACGTTCCCAGTGGAATATAGGGCTCCAAGACAGAGGCTTGAAGTTTCTGTAGCAGTGTTTATTTTTACAGGATGAGGTTGCTAGCCTCATGCTCAACCTTCCCGCTTTTACCAGCTCTATTACTGGCTTAATGAGGTAAAGAAGTGCATCGGCCGAGGATCGAATCCCAGACCATCCGCATGGTCGGCGAGCGTCCTAACCTCTGTGCCTCCGACGCTTAGGCTTGTTATAAATGCTGACAATTAGCTTTGTACCCGGTTAACTCAAGCTTTGCTTGGTTCAATAAACACCTCTCTCTTCCACCCTCTTTATCTTCTTCCTTCGTTGCTTGTGGCTGTTGTTCTTGTGTGTTACAAATTGGTTCTGCTGCTAATACCATATTGAACTGTGAGAATATGGAAGAATAGTATTCCGTTGGAATGGATTGTCTGTTTCACACCGCCACAATGACAGTTACTTCACATATTATTCTGAGGCATCGATTAGGCTTCTCGATTCAGTGCTAATCCGAGTTTACGACTCTCCATCTGTACTTACCTGCGACTCTGCCGATACAGACACTAGGATTTAATAGTACGGTTAATGATTCAAACTAGATTATGTAGTTATTAGCACTCGTCGGTAAGGCATATCTGCAGCGTCAAAGGAACTAGTACTAATCTCCCCAACGTAGACGTCAGCCCCTATGATTCACGAGGTGAGGATCAATATCTTATATCTGCCTGTTGCTTGCATTATCCCCATTGTTGTGTTTATGAACAACACATCAGTTGCATAACAGCTTTGTCTAATTCTCTCCAAACAATGCTTCTCCAGTTCAATAACGTTATCTCGCTTCATCGGTGACTGTACATAAAACTTTCTCTTAGAAACAGTCCCCGACAATACTTTTTATCTATCTTTTTTTCTTGCTTATTTGTGAGCCTTTCCCTAATACCCATTTTTCTCTAGTGTCTTCCACACGGGTTTCTCTTCGTAGTCTGATCTGCTGCTTGCTCTGTTGAACGATTCTCTAGTCAGACTCATTTTGTACTGGCCTGAAACGAACCTGTTGAAATTTACTAACTGTCCCGTCTAAGATGGCTTTCTATACATAGATCTCTTTACAGTTCCATAAGCAGGTTGAAGCATGTTTACATCGAAGAAATAAATAGTATATATATACCTTCATTTTCCGATGTAAATGTTACACTATGTGTTATTGTATTATTATTCCCTTGGGTTTCGATTCAAAAACACCGCTTCAACAACACATCTCCACCTTGTTCTAACTTCCCCTGTCCTCTTCACCTGGACCTGCGACTACCAATAATCTCTCATCTCCTCCTCACCACACGATCTCCTCCATGTCACACATTAGCACAGACGACCCATTCATCATCAATTCCCATTCAGTCCCCACTCGAGTGAATTCCTCGTGAGGGATGTCATCCGACGGCCTCCTCATCGTATACCCAATCCACTTCCATTTTCTTCCAAGTATATGTTTAGCGATCAGCCGTCAGTTAGTTTGTTCTCAGACAGAGTTTCTTCTTACTAATCCTTTCTGACCAGCCGGCCATCTGGTCTTAAGTACAGAGCCATCTAAGGCAGCAGTTGACAAAAAGCTGTTGGGAATGCCTTCCATGACGCGTACATCAAGTTCCTGATCGATATAGACGAACCAACTGACTTCACACTTGTGTGGAAAATCAGAATCTTTTCATTTATGGTGGCTAAATGACAGCAGAAGATTTCTAAACTGGTTTCAGGTTAATGAAGGCGTATCTCGCCTTTCCGTTTCTAGCTGGCTGGCTGGCTGGCTGGCTGCCTTTGACATCTTAATCCGTTCCGTCTGCCTACTGTTCAAATGATGCTTCCCGGTTGGACAAGTGAAGGAAGCAACCCCCTGAAAATCTCTCCTGCTGATGGTGATTGATGCTGGTTGTTGTTACACTAGCATAGCACGAATTTAATTCCTCTATTATTATCTCCTCAGCAGTAGGTATCCACCGGGGTTCGAACCCAGGACTTTCTGGTTACAAGGCGAGCTCGTAGACCACTGAGCCACTGCGTCGGTGGTATAGCGGTTAGGACGCTAGCCGACCATGCACATGGTCCGGGGTTCGATCCTCGGCCGATGCACTCCTTTACCTCACTAAGACAGGGAAAAGTGCTGGTAAAAAAGAAAGGTTGGGCATGAGGCTAGCAACCTCATCCTGTAAAAATAAACACTGCCACAGAAACTTCAAGCCACTGGCTTGAAGCCCTATGTTCCACTGGGAACGTGAAGGAAAAAAAATTATCTCCGCTTCGACTTTATCTCTGCATACTACAGATATGTCATCCACAGACTGAAGGTATATTTCAGCTTCTCCTACATACTTTTTTTAAGGCGATATATTCTTAGCTTAACGAAAGCATATCTGCAAGCAAAAGCCTCAGTGGACTCTACATCGCTATGCTATCGGTTTGGAAATACAACTGGCTACTGAACCAAAACTGTACCTGTTTTTATTACGTATACACAGTAGCTTCCTCAAACAATGCTTAGGTATAGGATATTTATTTGCTATATTACAAATAAACAGCGTTACAACAACTTTAAATCAGACATGTTGAAATCTCGTTATTTTGTCCTATATGGTTTATATGTGTGTTGAGCTGATTTATTTGAAGGCTGTTCAAACTGCAAAACAAAACGGGAAGATATTGCATAGGAATCTGTGAGAACAATGCAGTGTGGAGGTGAACTCTACAAATTGGTAACTTAACAGTCAACAATCTATTCCAGTTATTCAGACGGCAATTATGAGCCTACAGAGGAAGTACATTTTCACGATATCATCAACATTATCCAAAGCTTTTGCTGCAGTGAGAACGAATCTCAGTCATTAGTGGAAAATAACCTGACCAAATAGCGACCTATAAATCCTAACAGGTGATATAGATGGTCAACTCGTAGGGAATGACAAAGTATCAGAACTCTTCATCGGTTTTGAGGCTGTCGATGAAACAAATGAGAACAAAGAACTCTTCGCAGATTTCTGCACCTTTAACCATTTGATGATTGGAGTCGGCTAATGCAACAGGCTCAACGACAAACTCTGAGAAGATTACTGGGTGACATAAGACATCGCGCGCCTAATTGGAATACAAATAAAAGACGATGAACGGGACATTGAACTGAGGTTAACATGTAAACGATTGTGTGAGAGGAAGAGATGAGATTTTATGAATAGTTGTGAGATCAACTAAAGATGATAGCAGAAAACAGGATTAAATGGAAATAGGCTGTTGAAGCCGTATGCTTCCCTAAGAACTAAGAAGTGATCACAAACAATGAAAATAATAGTCTACGAGCTCGCCTTGTAACCAGAAGATCCTGGATTCGGAGTCAACTATGTTGAGTGCGTACTGTAAAGAGTCCCAAACGAGGACAAAACAGCCGTACAGTACTCCGAAGTTGTTTTCCAATGGTTCTCTAACTAGTGTCAGCTCATGATGAAATCCTGTACCCAAACAAAAAACTGTTTCAATCATTTTACTTCCAAATGAAAAATAGGGACTTAACATTTTTTTGGTTATTTTTTTTTTTTGATTATAGCTTGTTTCCACACAGTACCTTTTTTGGTACAAGTATAGAATTTTCAGCATATGATATCAGTAGCCCAAGTTTTGCAGACTGACTGTAGTTATCAGGTGCGTGTCGGCAGGTAATCGAACCCCGAACAATGCTCATGGTCGGCGAGATTCCTAACCACTGTGCCACCAAAGCACACACCTTCATTCCACTGTTGTCCTTTTAGTTACTTTACTCTGACGCACAAACTTTCACTTCCTTTCCCAAACGATCTCTTCCACGTCACTCTAGAAACGTCATTTAACTTTTAGTGTCTCCTTCGAGTTCCACTTGAGCTATGATCTATCGAGGAGCATTACTCAACGTCCCCTCAGCATATGTCCAATCCTTCCGCAGATTTCCTTGGCATCTTTACTTGATGATAAGGCCTTTGATTTGTTCGTTACCAGAGTTTCTTGTTGCTAATCCATTCTCGCCGGTCGTCTGATCTTCAATATCAAGGTAACACAGACTTTGCTTAAAAGGCTTCTAGGGACTAGTAAACCAAATCTCTCAACCACAGAATAATGAGGTTATTGATCTGTCTTGCTTAGCCCCTATTTCACTCATTCATCCTTCTACTTTTTCAGACAATACACTAAAGCATTTGACGAATTCTTTTCAAAACACATGCTTAAGTTTCCCTAATCATTCCGAAATGTCTAAAGAAATTGAAGTAAAGACAATAAAACGAAAAATCTCTACCAAACTTTAATGATATTTTCATTCTCTTTTTTTGTCTCTTGTTCATGAATTCAACAGAGTTTAAAACACACACACACATGAGACAAACATGATGGAAATCACGAACATGGAATGTTTCAATTTTTGTTTATTACTCATTTGAAAAACACTAAAATTCGTTTTACTTTTACGTTAAGACGTATAGAACAAATTTAATGTAATATATATATATATATATGCACATATATGTCCTGAAAGTTTTATTGTTTAGTTTCATATGAAACTGTCTGAGTTTTGCAACAAAAGAAAAACCATTTTAAAGTTAGTTTTATTATTTTTTCGAGGTAAATTTCAATTTTTTTAAAATCGTCACTAGTTATGGCTTCATTTAACTTTGGAAACGTAAAAATAAAGCTAACAATATAAGGAAGGATAAGAGGCATAAAAAGCGAAGCCTTTTCTTTCAAGACTTCTTTTCACCCACAGACTGCCTAAAATCTCATTATTATTATTATTAAGAAATAAGATAATATGCATATCTTGATGATTTACAAGAAAATATTCCATCTTACCTTCTTCTACATCAAGAAGTTAAGACATTCTGGAGTAATCCAAGCCTTGCTCCTACAATTCGTTAACTCCCGTATTCTGCCTATTATTCTCTATTGCTCCCCCTTAGTTTTTCCAGGGCTACTAAAGAAAGACTATACCTTATTACGTAGGATGTTAAAGGTAATCAGCAGGGTAAGCAATGTGCCACTTAGCCAGCTTGTTAATATTCTGGTTGACAGGCACATGGACTCATGTGAAAAATGGGCTAAATCCATTTTATCTAAGTCACACCACCCTCTTCATTCACAACTCTTGCCTTGTATCTCATCAGGAAAAACCAGGAGCTTATATAGAAAACTATGCGCTCGCACTAGCAAGTACAAAAACTCAACCATACCCTACTTAGCTCGTGTTCTGTGCGATAAAGAAAGCATTAGGCGTGAAACTTATAAGTGATTAAAAAGTCAGTAGAACAAGTGGATCTCGTCTTTCCAACTCATATCACATTTATAGGTACAATGTTTTCTTTCTTTCTTTTCTTTTTCTCTCTCTCTCTCTCTTTTCTGTTATGTGCAGCTTTGTTTCTTTCTTCGGCTTACGCCAGAAAATATGCTAGCACCTACTTTTCTAGCACCTTCAAACACTCTGTTCACTTTCGGCTTTGCTACCAACATGCTAATATGTTGTTGTCAAAACTAACTGAGATTACCCGTAATCTATGTAGAATTTTATTTATTTATTGTTAATTTACTAACTGGATACAATACTGTAGTGAAATGCTGAGAATTCCATTCTGTATCACAAGTAGTGTTTTGGAATAAAGCACATAATTATTATTCTCTGCATTCCGCAATCTATTGGGTAGGTTTTAAGCATGAGGACTGTAGTATGAAGGGAAACAGTAAAGATACCTTTCCCTTGCCACTTGTATCCAACGCATCTATAGCTCTGATACTCCAGAAGAAAGATTAGACTCTCTGAAAGAAATCTTAATTTAAAATGGATACCCACTGAGATTTATTGACAAGAACATCCAATCAAAAGTTCAGACAAACGAGAACATTTCAAATAGTGGTTTTGTATAGATTTTGTTTGATTGGTTAGAGGAATTTATCATGAGCTGATATTGGTTAGAGAACCATTGGAAAAACTGCAGGGAGTACTGGAAAGCCAACTGTTTCGTCAGTCTCGTTTGGGACTCTTTAGGAGTACTCACCCACCGCCTGGATGTGAACCCAGGATCTTCTGGTTACAATTCGAGTGATCTTGTAGACCATTCAGCCTCTGGAACGCAATCCATTGGCCAAACCGTGAATTATAACTTCTGCCAATTCATGAAATAGCAGTATTCTCAGGTTTTATAACGGTTCTCCAACTTATATTAACTCCTGGTGAAAGCTTCCAACCAATGATAACTATTTTGAGCTTAAATGTACGGGAAAAAGTATAGTAACATTGAAAAATATCATTATTTATTCAGCATAGGCGGCTACGAATAGTATATGCATCTCCACTGAGAAGGATTTTGAGCACAAGCACCAATGGTATCAAGTCATTGGTTCTTAGCACCTCAAGGACACGCCTCAAATCAACAGTAGATGACTTCATGGATTGATGCCGCGCCTTATTTTGACCACCCTGATTCTTTTCCAACCTCATCTTATGACATCTGAAATTGGTAGAGCAGAAAGTCGATGACTCTGTATGTGTGACAAGTGTCTTAGCTATCTCAGCTGATACAGCTTCACAACCTTATTGATTGACTCACCCTTTTTGCCTAATACTCCACGCCTAAACTCAGAATAACTCACCAGGAGGAACGCGGATCTATATGATCACAGACAGATAATCTTTTAATATCTTCCAATTTCACGAATGTATTAGAGGGATAAAGAAGTACAGAAAAACCTGCTGCGAAATACACACGTCTTGTGATTGGTAGATGGATATCAGGTCTACACCAGATATCAGGTAAGTTGAAAAATGTCAGACAAACATTTTCTATCTGTGGTGAGATTTTGTCAGCAATCAGTCGGCTAGAGTTGGTGGAACTTCTCAAATAGGTGAAGTGATCAAATCGTCCTAACGCTTCACTTCTTATCCTTAAACTGACAGCAGGCGGACAGCGTTTCCACGGCATTATCTATCACTTTGGCGGGAGTAAATCCTATGCCAAACATACCAAGATTTCTCCTCAAAGTGTTTTTTGAAGACCTCGTATTCTAACAGCATCTTCACCTAGGAAGACGATGACATCTGCTTACTGCATAATAATTAGATTGCTGTCTTGAAATCACTTAGATCGATCTGAATCAATTCTACTAGTGCATTTCTGATGAGATTAAACAATAGTCATCCCTGACAGACACCAATAGTTGTCATCATTTCAGACGAGAACTGTCTATAAGCTGTTAAACAGCTGCTTAGGTTCGAGTAGAGTGTCTTGGCTAGTGCGAGAAATACGCTCTCAGGAACTACTACAGAACGAATTCTCTTTACCGAACATCTTTTCTTCCCAGTCAATCTGTTATTAAATATGTGGTTGAAAAACTAAGCATCCAACAATTCAATATATTAAAATTAAATATTCCCAATTTTTTAAAAAAAAATTTTAGGAACAATGTTTTTAATAAATTCTTCTTCAGGATCTACAATTATAAAACCATTAATGTAAGCATACAATAGCCAGTAAAAGCGAATTAGAATCATATCAGAAAATGTATTGTGGAACAAGTATAAGATGGGATGAAAACATAGTCATATAGTTTTTTATATGCATGGTCAATGACAACGTGGGACAAAATGGGATGAAATAATTTAATTTAATGATGTATATGTATAAATATAGTTAACAGAAAATACAGGTTTCAAGAGTGAGTGTAATCAGGGTGTGTGAGGTAATATGAAAATAAACCAACGAAAGGGGCGGTCTAGACTTAAGTTCAAGGTTGAAAATAACAACAATAAGAATGATTGTAAAATAATAACGATGATATGGTGTAAAATTACAAGTACTATTGGTGAATGATTGTCAAATAATAATAGTAATAATGAATATAATGAAGTGGAATGAACAGCGTTTTTTAAATACGATAACAAGTTAGAAAGGTACTACTTAAACCTAAGGTAATAAAATCATAAGAAAGGTCATGAAATCATAAAAGTCGAAAATGAACGTTTGTCAATGAATGAAATAGAGGAATAGAAGAAGGAAAAGAAAAGAAAATTGTGAAAGGAATTTATAGTGTTAATGGAGGATTTGTTGGCTTTATTGTAGGCCAAGGTAAACATAGAGGTTGAACATACTTCTTCTGTATGCAGAGGGATGGTCTTCTGGTATTAATTGCAACTGCTTCAGCTACTGATAGAAGACGTAGTCGAGCCCCTCTAGATAAATTACTAGGAACGCGGTAAATAACTGAGAACGCCTGGTCAAGTTTTATCGGGTGTCCAGTATCTACCAAGTGGGCTAAGACTGCACTATTTATGCCTTTGGTTACTCCTTTACTCAACCATACAGGTACATGTTCACGTGCGCGCAATATATTTAACACAATTAGTCCCCTTTATGAATTGAGGTAAAGCAATAAGAAGACGTAATTTGTCTGAATCGCGTGTTGTGTGTATTTGCGCAACACATTTCGTACAATATGATCCATCAGACACGGAATTGTCATAGGAATGTATATGAAATTATTAAAGGCTAAAGAGGTGAGAAAATAGGCAAGTTAGGTCAAGTTAAAAGGACATATTCAGGGTCAAAATAACAATGAAGACCAATAAACCAATTAACAGAGGTAATAGTACATCTACCCTGACTAGGATCAAAACAAAGTTTACCAAAGAAGGTTTAATGTGATGATAAATTGTTGGTTTGAACGCATAAAGGTTGTTCATACTTCCTAATCACCAGCTAGGGCTTCCACAAACTTTAGGATACGCCTCAAACACGTTTTATAGATAAATTTAAAAGATCTGTTAACGTCAATTTTATGTCCTGTCTCTATAATATGTTTCGTTACAGAGGAACTAGGTCGTCTGTTCTCAACATTAACAGGTTCTGAAGCCATTTAGGAATATGCTGTGAAGCCAGCCCTTACTTGAAGTGATTGATGAGTCCTCCGCATTTAGGTGTGTCCACGCGTACATTCAAATTGGTAAATACAGTTGGGCGTGACATCATTTTTCACATGTTCGAAGGGCTTTGATAAAGATACTGAGAATATGAAACCAATACATTATACGATTCAGACAAATTACGTCTTCTTATTGCTTTATCTAAATTCAATATATCTTTCTGCTTTATATTCTGAGAAAACACAAGCTATTAGGCAAAAAACCTAAGTATATATATATATATATAATATACGGGTAACAATTATTCAGTTTTATTATCGGAATATTTTATACCCGCATTAACGAATTCATGAAATTACTAGAAGACACAATCATTATCATATTAATAGTTCTATTTCGTTTACACGTGACGAAGTTTTATTGTCCCCAAAATATAAACTAAAATGTTTTATCTATTCAAAGGCATAACTGTTTATAAAAAAAGAATCCCATCTGTTCCATCCAGTTACTAATGTTCCGAAAAATGCATAAAACAGTTCTAATAAACAGATTAATTATGCCTGGGTAAACATCTTTTTTTACTGCATATATAAATGTATATATATATATATATATATATATATATATATATATATTGTTATTTACTACTATTTCCACTAATTCCTAGAGGAACATAGGGCTTCAGTCGCTCGTATCCATTGCTTTTGGTTTTCTGCCGACGTTTTTACCTGGTTCCAAGTCTGCCCACATGCTTTCATCTCCTCTTCACATGACCTCATCCATGTCACCCACCCTCGCACTGACGACCAACTCGCCGCTTCCCTTTCGGGTTCCACTCGAGCGATGGCCTGGCATGTGACGTCACTTGATAGTTTCCTCAGAGTATGACCAATCCATCTCCATTTCTTCCTGCCTATTGGTTTCACAATCGGTTCCTGCTTTGTTGGTTACCTCATTGCCAGAGATCCCTGTTGCTGATCTTTTCTGTCTGGCCATCTGATCTTGAGTAGTATTGAGCGAATACAACTGTTAATGAAGGTCTGAATTTTGTTTGAGATGCTCTTTATGATGCGCAGTGCAGATCCCTGATCTCTATAGTAGCACTGACTTCACACTGGAGTTTAAAATCCGGATTTTATTTTTGATGCTGAGTGGTGCTGTTTACCTCCACACAGACTTGAGAGTAATGAAAGCTTGTCTTGCTTTCACGATCCTCGCTTCTTTGATATTCTCGTCAGTATTGCCTGTAGTTGAACTTATGCTTCCCGGGTAGGTAGGTAAAGGAGGTTGTTTCTTTCAGGTCCCTCCCATTTATGCTGATTGTTGTCTTGTAGCTGTGGCTACCGCTTTTGACCAGGAATCTTCATCACCACCGCTTTTTTCTGAATGTTCGCCTGAACTCCTATCTTATCTGGATGCTTTTTCTGCCAACGTGTTGCTTTTCACTTGCATATCTTCCAGTTTGTGAGAAAGCAGACATATATCATCGGCGAATTCCAGATCCTCCAAAATTTTGTGAGGGTGCATTTTGTGCCTGTCTCCCCGTTTCCCGCCAGCTGTCTGTCGCATTATCAATCTACCGGAATCAGGAAAATCACTGGCGATAGTAGTGGACAACCAGCTTGTTTTACTCTCGTCTATACTTCGACGGATTCCGTAAGTTTTCCGTCGTGAATTACTTCGCATGAAGTATTGTTGTACGACTGTCGGATGAGATGTATAATTGTCGATGGGACCCCGTACTAGCGAAGTAGTTTCCAAATCACCTCTCGACCGACGCTGTCAAAGGCCTTTTCAGAGTCGATGAATTTGAGATAGAGAGGTGACTGCCATTCTAAGCTTTGTTCAATGATCATTCGTAAAGTTGCGATTTGATCAATGCATGACTTGTTTCTTCTGAATCCAGCTTGTTCCGGTCAAAGTTTTCCATCCAGGGCGTGTTTGATTCTCTCCAGGATGATGCAGCTTAATATTTTACTTGGGATGACATGAGCATAATTCCACACCAGGTTTTGCATTGACTTAAGTCTCCTTTCTTTGGAAGTTTGAATAAGTATCCTTTCTTTCAATCCTCGGGTACTTTGCCCTCTTTCCCATCCTCTTCAATAGTGGCGTCATCAAGTCCGCTGTTGTCTCTGGGTCCATTTTCAAGGCTTATGCTAGGATTCCATCTGGTCCTGCTGCTTTCCGGTTTTCTGCATCTTGATTGCATTCAGGACCTCTAATTTCTTCGGGGCGTCAATGTTTACCGGTAGTTCTGCTTCCGTTGTTGGTATTGTTGGGCGCGTTGTAGGTGGCGGTCGATTTAGAAGTCTTTTGAAGTGTTCAGCCCAGTATTTCCTTTGTTCCACCTCTTTGGTGATTGACTTTCCATTGTCATCCTTTACTGGCTTAATCTGTGTTGAACTTTTCCCCGATAGAGAACCTAGTTGTTTGGTAGAGTGTGGCGAGGTCTCCTTTGCCTGCAGCTTGTTCTGCTTCACTTCCCATGGCTTCATAATATTTTCTTTTGTCTAACCTGGCACCTTTACTCTTTTGTTCAGCGTATTGCAGCTTGCATTCAGCTCCTGTTTTTGTTGCTCGTCAGTGCACTGGATAATCTTTTGTTTCACTATCCTTCTCCCTTCTATCAGTCTCCAAGTGTCCGCAGTGAGCCACTGTTTGTCCTGCCTCTTTTTTCTGCCTAGAACTTTCATGCAGGTTTGACTCCACACCGTTTTCAAGTTGTCCTAGTGCTTTTCGACGCTGTCCTTTTCGCTGGTGTTGATTTGTGTCTCGGCTTTTTTTTCTTATGTTTGCAATGAAGATGTCCTTTGTATCTTGTATATATATATATATATGCATATGGTTTAGAGACTTAATGTAGAAGTCACCGGAAGTAGTTCGATAACCTGATGCGGAGTTCCATTAACAGGTGGTGTAAATGAATGTGAACATTGAACGTTCGTTTATTGACCTTCGTCACCATTGGCGGGCCATTTGAAGGCGCAAATGATTCAATCGTGTACAAGTTGGAAGAAGACGGAAGAATACGAATAAAAGTACAATACATTTCTTGTAAAACATTTGTTTATAGACTTTGTGCAGAATATTGATTTAACTGCCGAAGAATATAAATTCTTATTGGTCTTTGTGTTTTGGAGTTAAAGTCAATAATCGGTCATAGTAATTATTGATTCGGAGCGTCTTCGCAAATAATAGGAACTTAGGGTTAAGTTACTTGACAGATGCGTTCTTTTCACGCTGACGAACTGATGCCCTGACAGAAAATATCGACAATAAGGAACTTTGAAAGAGAAGCTAAACAATGTTCAAAAACAATTGAAGATGAATTGGATATACGCTGAGGAGACTTGTGAGGGATACGACGCTTCGGGCTTGCTCTTGAGTGGGAAAATAACCAGGTGGACGTTAGTCTGATGGGGACAAGGAATAGATTATGTGACGAAGAAAGGAAAGTTGGTGGGTAATTGCAGAGTAGGATAAAATGTTCCCCTCCGGAACCCAAAGAATATGTATTGTTATAATTTTATTAGGGGAGGTGAAACTATTTAATAAACGCCAAAAACTTTTATTATAGAATATCTAGTTCATGTTTAACTTCCTTTGATAAAAGGCATACTTTTGTAGAGCAGTTACCCCAATTCAACTTATGTAGGATATTATTGATTTATCCGAACATAACCATAGGTCTCATTTCAGTGGTGACCTTATTCAATCATTAAATTGCCTTACTTTTCACTTTTCTATACTGCGTTGGGCTTATGCCAGTTCATACTGTCATCCAATCTTATAATTTTTTCATGCACGATTCTAAATAACTTTTAACCAGTTACCGAATCTTTGTTAAAGGAAGTGAATATATATTGAATAGTTGGAGGCAATCGGCCACAGGAAGCCTTCTACACACCCAGATTTTGTGCTAGTTGGCGCTTGCAGGTCAGTAAGGCGTATCTGCAACCACCTTGAAGGAAATCATATCCCTTCTGAGATTTGAACCCGCGTCACCCAGTGCTGCACTCAGATACTTTACCACCAAACTATTCAGGCTAGCGATTGACCTCCTGCAACACTGTAGTGGATACTTTGATTGGACACTAAGAAATAGTGTGATGTGTTCAATTCTTCTCTTTGGAGGAGACTGAATTCTATCAGCCAGGCTAGCAATGCGGCCAGGAGGCTAATCGCGAGCCCAAATAGCTTGGTGGTAAAGTCTTTGATTGCAGCACTGGGTGACATGGGTCCAAATCTCAGAAGGGACATGAGTTCCTTCAAGGTTGTAGATAGGCCCTGATAACGAGTTTTTCCTAGGATGAAATCTTGGTCAAGCGGGCTTCCTGTGGCCGACTGCCTCCAACTATCCAATATCATTAAATCAATGTGCACTGTGATGGCGAGCTACCTAAATTGTTGGCCACATTGCAAAACCTGACTGATAGAATTCAGTTTGCACCAAAGAAAGGACTGCAAAATTTGGGCTACCGATATCCATGCTGAAAATTCCATACTTGTACCAAAAATACAGTGTGGAATCAAGCTGTAATCAAAAATAAAAAAATAAAATAGACACGTCACACTAGTTATTGGTGTCCAATCAAAAGAAGTGAATATAAAATATCACCGAGGATTAGACCAAACTATATCATTTCAGGACTTCATCATGAACTGATATCGATCAGAGAAGCACTGGGAAACCTGTGAGCACTTCACAATCGTTTCTTCAGCCTAGTTTGGAATTCTTCATCAGCGCATCCACCCACATGGTTCGAATCCAAGAACTTCTGGTCACAAGGCGAGTGATCTCGTAGACAATTCAGCTTCTGGGCAACAGTCCAATAGCCACCTCATGAATTCCAACTTCTGTCAATTCATCTTATGGCGTGACCGCTAGCGAATGTCATCCCAGATAACTATCTACCTTAATAGTCAGGTAGGTAGTTGCCAACCTGTAAATCAACGCTTGGATATTATTCAGATGCTCAAGAATAATGACTAACACCTGGGTTCTAGTTGGAATTCGTCACCACTGGGGTACAGAAGGTCGAGTGTGAGGACATATACTCATCGATGACATTCACTGGCGGTCACACCATGTCGTGAATTGACAAAGGTTGGCCATTGGATCGCGTCCCAGAAGCTGAATGGTCTACGAGCTAGCTAGTCTTGTGACCGAAAGGCCCTCAGTTTGAACCGGGTGGGTGAGTACGTACTGATGAACAGTCCCGAACTAGGCTGACGAAACAGCTGGCTATTCAAAACTCTGAGATCTTCCAATGTTTCTCTAATTGATGTCAGTTCGTGGTGAATACCTGAAACCAATCAAATCCTTGCAAACCAACACTTGAATATCATTTCAATGAAATACCATGCTATGGAGTATTGTTTTGCATGAAAATCCTGTATTAATAGTAAGCTTTTTTGTTTTGTATATAAATGTATCACTCAAGATAATTCTACTATATATATCCTCATAATATTTTGCTTAACTTCAACATGAAATATGCAGTCTACTCGCATATTTACTAATTCAGTTGTGCTATAAATTATAATGCAATTGAATTCGTTAAAAATGATGAATTTAAAAGAATGGAAATCGGATATTTGACAAAAAAAATGAATTTTGCATTGAAAATGAATCTTTGGCGCCATGAATGATGTAAGCATTATGATAATTAATCTACACAAGAGTTGAAAGTAAAATTTTTGTGAGTATACGACTGGCAAATTTAGAAATACAATAAATGCAACAAAACTGTATTCATTATAAACATTCCGATTAAAGACAATTGTGGGAATTTCGGTTAACTTTAATGTATAAAATGTTCAGACCAAGCTGACGTTTAACAGTATGAAAAACACTGAGCACTGGGGTATATGATATGAAAACACAAAACAATATCGTTTTGTTTTTAATTTACTGGGAAATACAAAAAACCTTTATGAATAAGATTTTATTTTGATAAGTCACATAGTGGTACACAGTAATATAAACTGATAACCCTGTTTCGACCAAATTCAGAAATAATAATACGAGTGTTATTCATCAAATACAGTCAGATGGGAAATAAGACGAGTGTTGTTATGGTCATAATAAATAAGTAACTTGTTAGAATGTTGTGATGTACGTGAAGTGAACTGAAATAGAATACAATTTGAGATTATTTATTATCCTCCTCTGATTTGACTGACTTACTGACTGGTGGTAATAATATCTTCCATGCATATTTCTGGTATTTGCATTGAGTCATTTCTGTTGCATGTGTTGTGTTGGGTGTAGACTCAATGAACCAGTCAGGATTCAGTAATCAATCTCTCTCGCACTCCACCTACATAGATTACTTCTTAGAATTTTAACCCTCTCACACCCGCCCTATTGTGTGGTTGTGTGTTAATGCACGTAGTGCAATTTATGTGCTTTTTTCTAAATTACTTATCTTCTCGGGTCAAGCATTCTTACGTTAGCTAAATTCTTATGTTCCGACAATCTGATCAGCCCGACCTACCAGTTTGACCTATATGGTTGACCTCCGAGTCATTACAGGGGTATTTTGTAAGTTATATTATTTTGTTTAATTGGGTCCACCGGGTCTTTTAACCTATAGAGCTTGTCCTGTCTGAGTGAGTTTGTAGGTTTGAATGCTACAACCCTTATTCCTGCTTTATAAGGATTCCAACGTAGGGCCTCAAATGTCCGCTCCTTATATGGTATAACAGTAGATGGCTTATATTCTCTCTTATTTATGTTATCATTACTAGTTTCACAATTGCTTTTATTCTGTTTTTGGCCTTTTTCTGATCTTCCTAATGAATTTTATAGGATAGTTACTTATTTAACACCAACGCCTCTTCTATCTGTTTTATTTCATCATTTAGGTCTCTCTTGTGCTACTTAGTGCTACTACTCAGTTTGTTAGACACTTAATTAAGCCTACCTTAATAGTTAACGGATGAGATGAATTAAAGTCCAGATATCTATTAGCAGAATGCGTTGGCTTTACAAACAAAAACCTTTATTATAACTTCAATGTAGATGTCGTTATGAATCATCAACAATCAGTTAGAGAATGACTGAGAATCCGGAATCGGTGGACAACTGTTTCGTCTGGCTTTGATAGTCTCCAACGATGTGTAAACTACTATATCGGAAATTTCAGAAGAAGACGTAGTTTATCTGAAATGTTTTTTTTTCTTTCCTTCACGTTCCCCAGTGGAACATAGGGCGGCTTCAAGCTAGAGGCTTGACGTTTCTGTAGCAGTGTTTATTTTTACAGGATGCGGTTGCTAGCCTCATGCCCAACCTTTCCTCTTTACCAGCATTACTTCCCAGTTGGCGAGGTAAGGGAGTGCGTCGGCCGAGGATCGAACCCCGGACCATGTGCATGGTCGGCGAGCGTCCGAACCGCTATGCCACCGACGCACATATTCCGAACATTCTTATCACACACACACACATGCACTTGTTGTACACAGTTTTATGGAAGACAAGAAGGTATGAGTAATTACTCGACAGGTCAGGGTTACAAATAATGGGTAGGGAGATGACACAAAGATGTAAATGAGAAATAAAAAACAGAAAAAACGAAAACAAGGAAGGAGTTGAAAATAATATGAAGTAAATTAATCCTTGGTTCTAAATTGGATTACCAAGGCAGGTTCAAAGTAACAACATATAACTTTTGGACAAAGAAGTCAGTTTTAAGTCTTTCTATGGCCAAGGCTTCAAGGAACTTGAGTATACGACCAAACTTTGTCATATATATATATGGGCTTAAAGGCATTGTTGAAATCAAACTTATGACCCATCTTTATAATGTGCTTCGCTAAAGATGATGTTGAGCGTCATCTATTTCCAAGATAATTTGTATCTGGCGATTTTATTTGTTGTTGCAGCCACTTTGGAATATGTTCTGTAAAGCTGTATGGTTGTCAACCATACAGCTAACTAACGATCGAACCCAGCACTTCAACTTACTATGTAATTCTGTACACCATTCGGTGAATAGGGTAGTAAACAACAGGTCATGAATTCTAAAATCGGCAGATTCGCCATGAAGAATACCACTGCCAAACTGTGTCGTGAGTCAGTATCAGTCGTTAAATCCGACTTGGGGGATCCCACTGATCCAGAATTCTTAATAGAACCTCAGACAAATTAGTCCTGCATTCAGTCACCAGTGAATATTGAAAAGTCCTTGGTCAAAGTATCAACTGGTCATGCTGGTCCACTGCTGAAGTGTTTCAAACTAGGACAAAATAGCTGTCCAGTAAATCCTGGTCCATTTTCAGACATTTTTGCAGAAATTTGCCTAATTTAAGTTGATATTCTATTTGCTATAGTATTTTCATTCTTATTATTATAATTTAAGCAACTTTAATGAACTGTAAACTCATTGATCATACTTTACAAATCGATATTCTTTAAAAAACACTAATACTGTTATTGACTACTATTCTAGAATATTCTATGCATATAAACATATGTAACAACAGAAGACAAGGGCCAGGCAACAAATAGTTTTTTTACGAAAATCAACGCGTATTAATATATATCTTATGTACATTAATAATGCTTATGCAAGCAGAAAATGGCAGTCTTCTGATTGGTTGTTTTCGATATTTTTCGGAAAGTAGAGACATTTATCCGCGAATCATATTTGCCCACGTTTAAGTCTGCTGTGATTGGTTGTTGAATCAACCTAGATTAATGTAAACCAATCAGCGTCGATTAATGTCTACCAATTGGCTAGCCGCCTGCTCTCACCACACTCGTACGCCCCGTCAAATAACACTAATAATATATATATATATATATATGTAATACTACACACTATTCCGAACAATGATATTCATGCACAATGGAAACGTTTCAGTATTTCGCATTCACATGAAAGAGAGATGAAAAATATCCAGTTACCAGGGCAAACAAAGACTGATAACTGCTTCTCTCTAAAGGCATAAATCAGGTTTCTGGCGCTTGATGGAAATGGCTTCAGCAAACTTAAGCAGAAGTGAGCTCTTTTGCCTATTGATAATTTTGAACGACTTTTCGACGTCCACCTGATGACTCGTGTCGAGGAGATGACTGGTGATGGTACTGTTTGAAGCATTTGTTCCCTTTAGACGTAAGCTTTTCGGTACATGTTCAGAAAATCGTAGATATGTTCTTCTGTCTATCCTTCTGTTTTAGCAGATATATTCATGCCCAACCATGAAAGAACGAAGTTGAAGCATGCAATCGACGAAACAACTTCCTACTGTCAATATATTGATGACACATTTATAGTGTGCAACAATGAAAGTCATGCTTCACACTTACTCAGATTATTCAATGATGCACACACCAGTATCGAGTTTACTATGGAGCATGAAAGTGACGGAAAGTTCCACGTTCTCGACATTACCATAGAACGCCTAGAAAACGGTAGTATTCAGAAGTCGATTTATTGAAAGCCTACTTGGAAAGGACAATACTTACATTTTTGAATAGCTTTTGTCTAAATAGCTTTAAAGGAGGACTATTCAAAACTCTGTACTATAGAGTGGGGGGAAAATACTCTACAGAGAAATTAGAGGAAGAATTTGAGTTTCTTGAAGAGATGTTGAAGAGAAATGGGTACCCTCAAAGGTTCATCAGCAGGTATGGAAGATATGAAGTCACAAGTGTGCAACAAATCACAGTGGGTAAAAAGCCAATCTACATTCAGCGTGATTATAAAGGTGAAAACATTGCAGCAATGATCAACAGAAGGCTGAGTACATCACTAAACAGAGGTTATCCTGCAGCTAAGCTCATCTCCGTCCATCAAACAACTTGCTCTTTGGTGCAATCAAAAATCGATAGATATCCTTCTCATGTTAACTCCAACTGTATATACAAGTTTACATGTATCTGCATTAGCAGGTACATTGGAAAGACAGAACGAAGAAGGACATATCTACGATTTTCTGAACATGTACCGAAAAGCTTACGTCTAAAGGGAACAAATGCTTCAAACAGTACCATCACCAGTCATCTCCTCGACACGAGTCATCAGGTGGACGTCGAAAAGTCGTTCAAAATTATCAATAGGCAAAAGAGCTCACTTCTGCTTAAGTTTGCTGAAGCCATTTCCATCAAGCGCCAGAAACCTGATTTATGCCTTTAGAGAGAAGCAGTTATCAGTCTTTGTTTGCCCTGGTAACTGGATATTTTTCATCTCTCTTTCATGTGGATGCGAAATGCTGAAACGTTTCCATTGTGTATGATTATTATTGTTCGGAATAGTGTGTAGTATTATATATATATATATTATTACTGCATGCATATATTGATCGATTGATTTTTGTTTAAAATGAACTCTGTGCGAATATGTTAAAATTGTTTTTGTAGATATATTTAATAATGTCCTTGGCCTATAAGTAGCTGACGAGAAGGTAATGAAATATAAGATGGTACCACATTATTCTGCTAAAACTATAGTTCATATTTTGTTTTTATAGATTATTTGTATTAAGGGCAACAGTAAAGAATGGACGCCAACCGCAGACGACCTTGAAACAACCACTCACATCGTTCCAGTGAAAAGTGGCATGTAAATAATCATAATAATAATAAAGTTTACTTATAATGCATATTTGTAATCAAAATGAATTATACAGGATAAATGTCACCAATAAGCTTCAAAAACTTGTCTCAGTCTTGCAAAAGGCGTGGTTATGAGCATATCAAAACCAATGTTGATACAAAGACTCATCCAAATGGCTATATACTATTTCATTTCGGCAGCTGTTTATCATTCTGATACGCTTTTTTTGAAGTGAACCCATAATTCTTCAATGGAATTGCCTTTGTTCCAGTTATAGGATCCACTCATTCAGAAGAATGGTTTACTTTGTGGTGAATATAGTCGAGGGGTGATAATTGAGAAAAACCTTTCCATTCGTTTGCGTGAATGCTGATGGTGGTGGGAAGGAATAGTCATTGTATGATTGGCATTAAAACATCAGCACTTCTGTTTGAGATGTTTTCTACAAACCCTTCATGAAGATTTGTGTCTTAAAGTTCCTGCATCCTAACATAAATTGTTCCACTCTAGCTAGGATTCATTTTTAACCTAATAAGTGCCGTTTAGTCAGTATGTATGACGACACCAACTCCTCTATATACAGAGATGACCCCAAATGATCTTTAGTGACGCAATATCACGGCAGTATTGATACCACACTGCACTGTTCACATTCTCCAGCTGTAGCAGATACTGATCACTTCAGTAGCTAGTTTTGGCATATACGCAATAGTTTACCAATGGGAATAGATTCAACTTAGAAAAGAAAGTATTAAAAAATCCCCATAATGTACTACTTACCAACTCTCAAACATTTCCACGCAAAACACAAAGTTTCATCTGAATGCGTAACACTTTTACAGAGCCATTATCCCTCCATATATGCAGGTTTTAGACTTCCCTATTGTTATGTTGATGTCGACAAATTATTGTTATGGACTGGTCGAGAATTTAACAGTCCTGACGCAAGAAGGCGGAAATCAGAAGACCACTAGGTTTGCGATGATACTTCTATTTTCCAAACACAAGGAGAAGCAATAAGTGGTATCACACCAAAGTAAGTAAGTAAGTCAGTAAAAGTAAGTAAGTCAGAAGATTGTGAGAACGAAATATATATATGAAAAGTGTGCGAACAATCATTAGACAGTCTTAACATGAATGGCTAATTATAATGAAGTATCGATCCATATATACATAGCGAAATATAGAAGACATGTCAACAACCACCATATATGAATATATGTCACCGAGCAACGGACTGTCAACAAACACTCATATTATATATAATATAAGGAGAATATACATTGTTAAAGGAGACAAGTTCATACAAGTGAAATGGTCACAGACTAAGAGAGCAAACAGAAAGAGAGACCAACATACACACACACATAAATATATATATGTGGATACATATCACCTATCAACTCATTTTCTAGGTTTGAATGATCCTAAATTTTTTGTAGAAATTTGCCTAATTTTAGTTGATATTCTATTTGCTATTATATTTTTGTTATTATTATTATTATTATAATTTAAGCACCCTAAATGAACTGTAATTTCATTGTGATCTTAATTTACAAATCAGTATTATTTAACAGACACTAATATTGTTAATAACGGCTATTGTAGAATATTCTATGTATATAAACATACCTATATAACTGTAGAGCCCGAAGAGGAGGAAATTCTCGAAAAGGATGAATATTTTCGTTTTACTAATAATCTATACTTTGGTATACAAATGGTGGATGGTGACTAGCAGTGGAATCCAGGATAAAGCGCATTTCCTCCTATTTGGGACTCGTCAGCTGGATGTACCTGCATTTCTCAGTGAATGAGTGATGATGTTCCCACCACCGAGGCTCGAACCCAGTGACCATAGTTTCAAACGCCAAAGCGTTATCCACTAGACAACTTGGGCCACGAGAGCCAGCCACCTCTTGTGCAACGGGTCATATTAATTATTAAATTGGATTTTTTTTGATTTTCCCGTCGATTGATTGGACCGAAGTGCTCGGTCTCAGGTTGACATGTTGGCTTCTTGTGCAGATGCTTCGACGATGTCTGGGCATTTGATTAGTATACAATTGGTGGATGGTGGCTAGCAGTGTATATTGTATACTAATCAAATGCCCAGACATCGTCGAAGCATCTGCACAAGAAGCCAACATGTCAACCTGAGACCGAGCACTTCGGTCCAATCAATCGACGGGAAAATCAAAAATTCAATTCAATAATCTATACTTTGGTTTGCAAAGGTTAGTTTTGTTTTTACAAGTTGATCACGGATTGATATCAGCTAAAGAACCATTGAACAACAAGCAAGCAGTACTGCTAGACAGCTCTTTTATCCCAGTTTGGGAATCATCGGAAGTAAGCAACCACCACGGTTCAAACCCAGGACATTCCGGTTACAAGGCAAGCTGGCTCCTATACCTTTTAGCCACTGAGACTCGATTCAACAGACACCTCATGAATTCTAACTTCTACCAATTCGAGATTTAGCGCGGCCCCACCCATTGTCGTAGGTGGAACATCCATTCTCACACGTGACATCTGGATGAACCTCACTGATCACGACTTCTCACTAGAACTCAGGAAACTCCATCCTGTAGCAAGTGAGTCACTAGCGAGCATCAGATTAATTTTGAAGAATTTTGTTTGTAAGGATTAGTTTTGTGTTTACGAGTTGATCATGGATTGATATCAGTTAGAGAAGCATTGGAAACCAGCAAAGAGTATTGGACAGCTGCGGTTTCTTCCTAGTTTGGAAATCATTGGAAATACTCACCCACCACCACCACGGTTTAAACCCAGAACCTTCCGGTTACAAGGCAAGTGAGAAGTCGTGACCACTGAGGTCCATCCAGATATCACGTGTGAGAGTGGATGTCCCACCTAAGACAATTGTTGCGGTTGAGCTAAATAACAAATTGGCAGAAGTTAGAATTCATGAGGTGCCTATTGAATCGGGTTCCAGTGGCTGAATGAATGGTATAAAACCTTGGCCTGTAACCGGAGGGTCCTAGGTTCGAACCATAGTGATTCCAAAACTAGGCTGAAAACGATGTTCAGTACTCCCTGTGACTTGTTTTCAATGGTTTTCTAGCTGATATCAATCCGTGATCAACACGTGAAAACTATTGATCTGGATCAAATAGCTTGCAAAACAATTTGCAAGTTAACCTACATTTAGACGAATTAATTAAATATATTTTTAATTATGAAGTATATAAATAAATATTCTACACAAAAAGCTTGACTTTTCTCTATTTATGTATGAATATCTAACTCTTTCCACAACCTGTTATTTCTTATATATATATAGACAAAACTGTGTCCTCAAAATCACTTTCTGTTGAACATACTCTACAGAAATAATAAATGAGTTCTCTCCAACCCTTAAATAACCAAGATTAAATAATCTCTTTCCTTACTTACTACTTACCGTAAATTATTCAGCCAAAAGGCATAAATTCATGATAGAAGGTTATAAATGAGAAAGTAGAGAAATCCCTAGAACCTCTAAAATAGAGGAAGAGGATATACTAGAAAGCTTTGATGTCAACAGTCTCTACACTGAAATACCCATTCAAAGGGCCATGAATGCACTGAAAAAGAGACTAAAAGAAGATAATAACAATAATAAGAGATAATAAAAGGGATAGAATTCTGTTTGGCAACAACATATTTCACATTTGAAGGGAAAATATGCCAACAAAATGAAGGAGGAGTAGCTATAGCATCGCCTATCTCACCAATAATAGCTGACATATTCATAGATATTTGAGAAGAGAATGCACTCGAACCATTCAGGTCATCATAAAAATGTTGGTGGAGATATACAGATGACACGTTAGTAATAGTGAAAAAAAACGATATTGAGAAACTCTTCTCAAAACGTAATTAGTCATGTTGACTCAATAAAATTCACTATGGAATTAGAAAATGAAATTGGAGAACTGCCCATGTTAGATTGCAAACTACAAAGAATGACAGATGGTAGCATAAAAACAACGATATATAGAAAAGCCACACATTCTGGAAGATTCCTTGATTATTACTCAGCTCATCCACTCTCGGTAAAACGAGGATTAATACAAGGTCTTGCAGATAGAATACGTAGACTTACAACAGCACCAGAGGACCAGCATAAAGAAATAAAAGTCCTATTCAAAATGCTACTCGAAAACAACTACCCAAAAGAATTTATAAAAAATAATATAAAAAAGAGAAAAAAGAGGGTAAAACCGGAGAATAATAAGATGGAAGAATGGAAAAAAATAGTCGCAATACCATATAAAAATGGTACATCAGAGGCAATACAAAGAAATCTCAAAAATATCGGCATTCGAACAACGTTTAAACCGACGAATCTAATCAAAAATAAAATAAACCCACTGAAAGATCCCATAAAAATGATGGATCAAAACAATGCGATTTACAAAATATCTTGTGCTGATTGTCCGACTAAATATGTGGGGCAAACGTTCAGATCACTCAAAATAAGAGTGAATGAACATAAACGCCTGTAGAACCAAAGATCATTATCCCACAGGAACACAAGCTTACAAGAATCTTGAAAAAAATTCATCGATAGCTGCACATGCAGCACGGGACAAAAACCACAATACCGACTGGAACAATGTGTGTATTCCAACAGGAATGAATAAAACAGAATGATATATATATGAGTACAAGTCATAAATGTGTGAACAAAACAATTCCAACAGAGGTGTCAACACGGGCAGTAGTAATTTTGCTCGAAATATAACCAATAACAAAATTATCATTGTGTGTAAGCTATTGAAATATAATTATACTTTATTAGAGAAATCCCCTTAACTGTTTTACAAAATAATTCAACTATAATCACTTATCGCGAATACATGAAGTGGAGAAACACAGTACTGCTGTAATAATAAATTAACAAGGCATTAAGGGAGATGAATATCTCTGAAGTCCTCTTTAGCCCGTCCACAAACTCTCTCTCCACATGATCTCCTTTTGCATTTTTGGTTCAACTCGAGTCATGACATCTCGAGTCCGTGAGCAAACGCTTCGAGAGTGTCTGATTACTTAACTTTAAGGATATTGGTGGATGGTGACTAGCAGTGGAATCCAGGATGCATATTTCATTTGATTTGGCACTCGTCAATGGATGTTCCCAGTGAGTGATCAATGTGTTCTCACTGAGGAATGCAGGTAAATCCAGGTAGCTACTCCCGAACATGATAAAAAAGATTAGTGACAAAATAAATAGTATTTATGTGACAAAAGTGCCAGGTCATCCATGATATTTTAAGCGAGAACGAACATCCAGAGAAGTTCACTGAAGCCAACATAGGTTACAATAGTCATAAACATGAACTGGCAACGGTGGAGAAAAAGCCTCTGTTTTTACGTCTAAAATTCAGGGGGGAAACTCCTGTGGAGATTCTATCGCAACGTTTAACCAGGGCGATCAAGAAAACTTTCTACTCTGCACGTCTGTATCTACTCTTCAGTAGCCGTCCAATGTTCATGCAACAATTGAAAGATGTTTTAACTAACCTTAGCTCTTCTTCATGCATATACCATGTCAACTATTCCCGTGGTTCAAGTTATATAGGGCTCACAATTAGGCAGGTTCGTCTACGGGTTCAAGAACATTTACCAGCTTGGTTCAGCAAGGGAGGAAGTCAAATGTATAAAACGCTCGATTCTGTTACAAGTGGTCGATAGTGGACATCGCGTCGACGCCAGCCTTCACGGTTACATACCGAATCCTGAAGTTCTTATCACGTACAGTTTGCTTACCTCTCCTACATATATCTGAAACTGTTGCAACAAGATTGACTCAACCGGAAATCGGTAAACAAGAAGAGCACGTCCAGACTCTGTTTCTTCAGCGGCTAAATGTGCATTAAAGTTTCTTCTCCCTACTAAGCGTGCCTCTTCCGCTTATCTCTATTGGTTTTATTTTTAGCTTTGCTGATAATTGCAAACATTATTATTATTCGTCATAATGTATACCCTTCATTCAAACATTCTCTCAATACTACTGAATTTCCCATTTATACTATCCGGACTTGTTATTAGTGTGATATTATCTCTTTTCTCAAAAACGTGCCTCCACTTATTTCATTTCACACTTTAGTTATTTCACGATGAAACTCTCATCGCAGCCTCACTATCTCCTCTTCAATACATACTACTCTGTACTAGACAATCACCCACCTAACCCCTTTTATTATCTTGAACTGATTTGTCAATTTTCCTACCCCCCACACTCTACGAATCTCTTATGACTAATCAACACCATTGTCTCTCATTTCACAATATTTTGTAATCGAAATCAGCCTAGCACGACTATTTATTTTGACACCCACAACTAATCTGTCATTCTATGCAATAAAAAGGTATCCACCACATAACTGGTTATCATTATTGTAGTGACAACAAATATCATATTTTATAATTTTAAGAGTCTGAAGAGGGGAATTTTATTGAAAATTGAATATTCTTCGTTCAGATTGACTTATAATTCATGATATGGTGGAATATTTCACACTATTAAATATTTTGTTTCCGTCAACTGCTTCTTCAGCCTCTACAGTTTTATGTCCATATTAGTTAGAAAATAAATCACACTCATGACATTTAAGTTTTCCTGAATCCTATCGATAAATCAGGCTGCAGAATCCATGAGGTATATGCGAATAGACTGTTGATAGATTACAGTTTGACTGAACACTAGCCGGTAACTAATGTGATGTGTCCAGTCCTTTGCTTGATGCCGCTGACTGATTTCTATCAGTCAGGTTTGCAATGTGGCCTCCATCTAGGTAACTTGATTTGATGATAGTCGATAGTTGGCGGAAATCGGCCACAGGAAGACCTGCTTAACCTAGATTTCATGCTAGATGGTACTCACCAGTCAGTCAGCAAGGTGTACCTGACCACATCGCAAACCTGACTGATAGAATTCAGTCTGCATCAAAATAAAGGACTAGGCACATCACACTAGTTACCAACTATTGTCGCATCAAAAATATTTTCAATACACTCCTACAGGAGGTCAATCGCTGGCCAGAACAGTTTAGTGTCAACGTCTCTGACTGTAGCTCTCACTAGGTAACGCGGGTTGGAATCTCAGAAGGGACATGATTCCATTCGAGGTGGTTGCAGATACACCTTCCTGCTGACTGGCGAGTGCCAACTAGCACGAAATCACCTAATATCATCAGACCACTGTTTTTTGTAACATGCGTGTACACGATAAACTGAGCAAAATGTAGCATTTAAACTGCATGTTAGATATCATCATTGTCATCAATGTTCATGAGTGGCAATTCACATATATTCTATTGAATGCTTATGGCCAATGTTCCAATTCATTTTTGATTCGATCTGATTATCAACTTGACATGAATAAATGATAATATCAAAAAAGTCGACAAAGACAGGAAATGTGTACAGCATTCATTAATGTACACACACACATGTATTTGATTGGTGAATTCTCACTCACCGTCATGTGTTGCTTGTGTTATCTGATGTCCAGTTCACTGCTCTGCTTTCATATGTGTTTTGCATTGCAGTCTAGTAAAGATTTACTGACACACACCTGTTAACTCTCAACTATTTAATTATTTGTTCCTAGAATTCTGAGTGGAAAACAGGGCATCAACAGCACCTCCACCATATCTTTTTCATACTCTATCCTGTATCTCGACGACTACACACAAGCTTTCACGTTTTCTTACTTTTATTCCTCTTGATGAATTTGAATATCGTTAAATATTCCCATTTATAATATTAGAACAAGACATATAAGCGAACAATATTGCTGTTTTCAATTAGATCTTCTTCAGGCTTTACTCTAATTTACATAGACTTATATATATAAAATTTTAACCAATGACGGTGATTTAGTGGATCAAACAATAATAGTAATCATGATAATAATAATAATAATCATAATAATAATAATAATAGTAATGATAATGTGGTAAATGTTTTGAACGAAGTTAATAACGATGATTATAATAATAACAAAATATTGTTAATAAGTATACAATTGGTGGATGGTGACTAGCAGTGGAATCCAGGATGCGCATTTCCTCCTATTTGGGACTCGTCATCTGGATGTACCTGCATTTCTCAGTGAGTGATGACGTTCACACCGAAGCTCGAACCCAGTACCCATAGTTTCAAACGCCAAAGCGTTATCCACCAGACCACTTGGGCCACGAGAGCCACCTCTTTGGCGTTTGAAACTATGGGTACTGGGTTCGAGCTTCGGTGGGAACGTCATCACTCACTGAGAAATGCAGGTACATCCAGCTGACGAGTCCCAAATAGGACGAAATGCGCATCCTGGATTCCACTGCTAGCCACCATCCACCAATTGTATCCCAACTAAATGCCCAGACATCGTCGAAGCATCTGCACAAGAAGCCGACATGTCAACCTGAGACCGAGCACTTCGGTCCAAACAATCGACGGGAAAATCAAAAATTCAATTCAATTATTGTTAATAAGGCTTATATAGGTGATAAGAATAACAAAGTTAGTATATGCATATATGTAGACCATTCAATAAATAAATAAATTAGGTCAAATCAAATGGAACGATAATCAGAGTTTAAATAAATATGATAAAAGTACGAAGGAGAGGGATGATAAGAAAGGGTGTGAGGGTTTTGAATAGAATTCACCTAAGCTAAGCAAGGGAGAGACAAAGGTAGAACAAATTTCTTTTGTATACAAAGACTAGGATTGTTCTCTCGAATTCCCATAGCTTTGGCTAAGTGTAAAAGACAGGTTCTGATTCCGTTCGAAAGACTTGATGGAATGCGGTAAATAACTTTGAAAGCACTATTTTTGTCCACTTGGTGACCACTATCAATCAAATGAGCCGAAATAGAACTTCGTATGGATTTTATTTGACCTTTTCCGAACCATGAAGGAAGATGCTCATTAATGCGTTTGTTAATTTGAATATAGCAAGAACAACAGTGTGGTTTGTGCAGAATAATATACTACCATCAATGTTTATTTTGTTGACTTTTCAATAGCTGCCGCTTAATGCCTAAAAGAAATCATTATTAAATTTAAGTACAGAACAGCCTTGATTTATTCACACTTTTTACATGATGTCCGCTGATAGGAGGCTACAAACTCAATACTCATCAAACATTACACTTATGCAGTTTCCACCTAGAGAGTTCAAGTTTGAACAAAAGTAAATGTTTGCACAGAACAGTTAGGGAAATAAGTAATAAGGACAAGTTGTAACATAGATGATGGATAACTAATAAATTAGGTATTGAGTTCGACTCATATCATAGAAACAAGAAACAGAAAGGATTAGACTATGTCAAAAAAGAGGGAGTGATGTTAAAGCCAAAGATCACGAGATCAAATAAACTAGAGAGAATAAAGATATCCAGTCTCCAGGTGGGCAAGCAAAGACTGTTGATAACTACTTCTTTCTGAACATATAAATTAGGTTCAGGCGTTTGACAGAGATTGCTTAGGCGAAATTGAGGACAATCGAGCTCCAACATAAGGTTGTACGTTGGTTTGCGGAGAAGCTGGAATCCATTGGTCAACGGCTAGCGTTGTGTAGTGTAATTTTACTTGTTTCTTGCTTCTTTGATTTGAGTTGGACTCAATACACCGTTACCTAGTTTATTAGTCACTCAGCATCTTACGCTTCTCTCATCTTTGTTAGGTAACTTCTTTACCACTGCATACATACATTTACTTTGTTTAAACTTGAACTGCCTGAATAAAATGTATACAGGCTTAATTTTGGTTTTGATACAAGAGGGTTGTGAAGAAAGTGATGAGGTGTTGCAGACTACTGTCAAAGAAGAGTTACGTAATAACGTGAATAGTTTGATGAAGGAGTTGCGCTCAGGGTGCACATGAAAAAAAATAAATTCAAAAATATACTTTATATGAACCTCGACTCCGAAGCTGACCTAATCAGCGATGTCCTTGAGAGGAGAATTTCCGTCAACATCTCGCGCCTGATCACTTCTTAGTGTATATATCAGTTCATCTGTTGCTGTGGAGCCATGCGCCTCGGTCATTCGACGTACATCTTGTCAAAAAGCACCAAGAAACGCTATCCAGCGTGGCTGCAGAAAGGAAATAGTGGCCGTATAGGGTGTGCAATAATCGAACATCTCGTCACCACTACTGGTCATTCCATCTCAACAAACACCTCATTCAAAGTGATCTACACGGTGAAGGACAACCTGTAAAAGACGGCACATTTCCATCTTCTTTGCACTGCAGAAGTCCTAGCCATTCACTTAGAAGAACCAGAACTATGCATACAGAAAAATAATTCAGCCACTTCCACTATCATAGGAATACTTCTGTTGATTTGAATTAATTGTTTTGCTTGTTTGATTGTCTTTATAACCACTTAAAAATCTTGCACTCCTTCAAAACTCCTTACATAATTCCGTATTTTATTGTTTTGCATGTGCCACCTAAGCACAACACTTTTGTCAAACTATTCACCATATTACGTAACTCTTCTTTAACAATCGTCTGTGAAACTTTTGTCACAAGCCTATTGTGTCGAAATCCAAATTCCTCTGAATGCCACTTTGTATTACGTAACTCCTTCAGAAACTTACTAAATTCCACCCTCTTAGTTACAACAATCCTAACCAATTGTATTTTCTAGCATCGGTTTTGTAGTGATCTTGTTTGATTCGATAGAGGATCTCATCATAATCTGACATCAGTTAGCTAGTAGACGACATAGCACGACCATTTCGCAGTGTCTTCGTCGATGAGTTACTTCCTCATACTTAACCTGATGTACCCTACTGTTCACGGCAGAAGTTAGAATCCATGGGCCTTTGGATTTTGTCACAGTGGCTTAATGGTCTACGAGCTATCTCATCTTGTAACCAGAATGTCCTGGGTTCAAACCCAGGCGGTGGGTGAGTACTGATGAACAGTCTCAAACTAGGTTGATAAAACAGCTGTCCAGTATTCCCTGCAGGTTTTCCAGTGGTTCTCTAAGTAATATCAGCTCGCGATGAAATCCTCCATTTAATAAATCCAATTCCGCATTGGTTAGAAAGCCATTGAAAACCAGGGAGTAATGATGTCGAACAGTGATCTAACTTTTAATAAATAGAATCCCTACAAACTAATTCTTGAAAATTGATCTGATACTCGCTAAAGACTGTCTACGGGATGCTTGGTGTTCTAGTGAGAAGTCGTGACCAGTAAGGTCCATCCAGTTGGTAATGAGGTTGGAGTTCCCGCCAATGACAGTGGTTGGTCGTCCCGCTAAATCACAAAGTGGCAGAAGTTAGGAATCATGTACTGGCCACTAAATCGTTTCCTATTGGCTGGATGACCGATGAACACACCTTGTAATGGGAAGGTCCTGGGTTCGAATCCTGGTGACGGGTGCATACTGCTGCCTATGCTTCCCAAACTAGGATGAAACAGCTGTCTGGTAGTACTCGCTGGTTTTCATTGACTCTCTAACTGATCCGTGATCAAACTCAAAGAAAGCCAAACCCCTAGAGACTAACTCTTGAAAATGACATTTCTGTTGCATTTTTTTTACAATTTTACATCAAGCTGCATAATAAATTTAGTTTTGTTACCGATTTATTTCAAAGTTGCGCTCTTAACTCCATATTAGATTAATTTTCATAATGCTTATATCATTCATGGCGCCAAGGATTCATTTTCAATGCAAAATTCATTCTTTTTTTGTCAAATATCCCAATTTCCGTTCTCTTATTCATCATTTCTTATGCATTCGATTACATTACAGCTGATTGCACAAGTGTGTCAGTAAATTTGAAAGCAGATTACATAATTTCATATTAGAAGTAGGCAAAATAATTTAGGAAATATAATGGCATCATTCTGAATAACACGTTCATACATAGTACAGAAAACTCAAGGGTGGGGTTTTGTTACATTAAAACCTTACTCTTTGTGCGCTATCTCCACTTGACATAATATAGTTTGAATTAATCCTTTGATAAATCTATCATGACTGGTTAAAAGTCATCTAAAACTACGCATAGGAACATTAGGCTATTGAGAAAACATTAGAAAGTGAAGTTAACTTGGTGAATTGCACAAAAATGGAAAATCTGATGACCTAGTGATCGAATCTTGTGTCAGTGGTTCAATATTAGAATATTTGAATAAATCGAGAACAACAGTGGTGGTTTGTGCATAATAATATGGTACCACCATTTATTTCATTGGCTTCTCATCAACTGCCGCTGCTTACAGCCTAAATAAATGATTAGGTTTAAGTACAGAAACGCTTTGACATACTTGCTAATTTTACATGTTGTCAGTTGACAGAAACTTCCACAAGTAGTAAACAGTTCTTGAATTAGATTTTTTGATTTTCCCGTCGATTGATTGGACCGAAGTGCTCGGTCTCAGGTTGACATGTCGGCTTCTTGTGCAGATGCTTCGACGATGTCTGGGCATTTAGTTAGGATACAATTGGTGGATGGTGACTAGCAGTGGAATCCAGGATGCGCATTTCCTCCTATTTGGGACTCGTCAGCTGGATGTACCTGCATTTCTCAGTGAGTGATGATGTTCCCACTGAGCCGACATGTCAACCTGAGACCGAGAACTTCGGTCCAATCAATCGACGGGAAAATCAAAAAAATCCAATTTAATAATTAATGAGACCCGTTGCACAAGAGGTGGCTGGCTCTCGTGGCCCAAGTTGTCTAGTGAATAACGCTTTGGCGTTTGAAACTATGGTCACTGGGTTCGAGCCTCGGTAGTGGGAACATCATCACTCATTCACTGAGAAATGCAGGTACATCCAGCTGACGAGTCCCAAATAGGACGAAATGCGCATCCTGGATTCCACTGCTAGTCAACATCCACCAATTGTATCCTAGTAAACAGTTCTTCTAAAATCGCGCTTATATAGTTTTTACGCAGGCAGTTCAAGTTAAAACAAAATAAATGTGTGCATATAATGGTAAGGGAGTTACATAATAAAGATGAGATGTGCGTTAGATGCATAGTGACTAATAAATTAGGTAACAATGTACTGAGTGCAACTCAGATCATAGAAACAAGAGACAAGCAAAATTACAGATTATAAAAGGATGGTGAGACTAAAGACATAGATTACGTAATCAGATGAGAGTAAAAAAGACATCCAGTTATCAAGGCAAAGAAAGACTAATAACTGATTCTTTCTGAACACAGAAATCTGGTTTCAAGCGTTTGATAGAAATGGCTTCGGCAAACTTGAGGGGAATAGAGCTCCTTTGTCTACTGATAAATTTTAAGGATTTCTCGATTTCCACCTCATGACCGGTGTCGAGGAGATGTCTGGTTATAACGCTACTATAAGAGTTTGTTTCCTTGAGACGTAGGCTTTCCGGCACATGTTCAGAAAATTGGAGGTGTCCCCTTCTTTCTGTTCTCCCAATGTAAATGCTCCCGCAGATACACGTATATTTGTATACACAGTTGGAGTTAACATAAGAAGGGTAACTATCGACTTTTGACTGCACCAAAGAGCATGTTGTTCAATGGACGGGAACCAACTTAGCTGCAGGATAGGCTCTGGCTAGTGACTTTCTTAGTTTTTTGTAATGTCTTCACCTTTAAAATCTAGTTGAATGAAAACAGGCTTTTTTCAACTGTGATTTGTTTGGTATTTGAGCCTTCACATCTTCCATATTTGTTAATGAATCTTTGAGGATAACCGTTGTTTTTCAGCGCCTTTTCGTGAATCGTAAACTCTTCCTCTAGTTTCTCTGCAGAGCATATTCTCCTCGCTTTATTGTACAGAATACTCTCCAGCCGGGCCTGTGGTTAGGGGATCCATCCCTGGTCACCTACGCACTCCTAAACCTCGCTACCCTGAAGGAAGCCTAATATGCAGGAAAGGTTGTGTGTTTGTTTGTGTGGCCAATGATCTTATCCCATAATCAGAAAGAATAATACTGCTGCTACTAAACCTTAAGAGCTCAAGCACACAGCCCTATGCTCCGCTGGGAAATAGGGAATGAAAAGACAGTTGTAGCGAAGAAAATTTTCTTTTCGACAAAATCATCCACTAGACAGCTGTACATTCGTGTATTTATAATAAATGGGTAGAAAAGTTTCAGAATAATTTCTGGTCAAAAGTCAGATTAATAGAATTACAATTAGGAATTAAAATCCCACTATAAACAGGGCGGTGGGACGGATAAAGCTCAAACAAAGTAGCATCATAATTACTGAGAAACTTGACATTGATTGTGCAATTGTGGGTTAGAAATGTAGAAATAACAACAACAGACAGGATGGTTGAATCAATAATTTAGTGGGATCATAACTGATGTGACTAATAATTGTTCATGCAATCAGGAATTAAATATGTAGAAATAGTAAAGTGAAAAAATAAACAGGAAGTTCGGATATGAAAATATGGTAGTGTAAATAGGGATAAATAAAAACTTAACATGAATAAACAGGAAGTTTAGATAAGAAAGCCAATGGGATAGTCATTTATAGAAGAATTATGTTTATGATGGCCATGGCAGGGAGATGGGTTGGAAGTATTTCTTTTGGATACATAGTGTGGGATTGAGCTTTTGGATGGCTATGCCAAGATGTCTTAATTTTACTCCCTTTGATAAGTTTGATCGAATCTTGCATATTATTTTGAAGCATTATTCGGTTGTTCTGAATTGACCAGATGTTCTGTCTCTGAACTACATAGGCGTTTTCGTTCTCCTTTTACTAACCAGGCTGGATAGTGTTCACGACCGCGTTTTCCAAGTTGGAGCATGTTACAGCCGAAGTACTAAGCTCCGCAAGAGCAAGTAAACTGGTATATGTACGCTGAAGTGGCTCAATGCGACAGCTTGTCTTTCGCGTTCTGGCTGAATAGTTCCTTGCAGGAAACCGTTAGTCGTAGGCTTGCGGCGAAGTATGTCTTCCTCAGAGATTTGCAGAGGCATTTACGAAAGATTTCTGCTTCAATCTCACCTTTGAATTCTAGATTAAGTAGAAGTATCTTCTTTGGGACGGAGTGAACTTATTCGGAAGTCTTCTTTGAGGTTCTTGTCTATGAACCTAGGCAGAAAACCACTTTCCATCAGGGTTCTTCAGAGATTACTCAGTTCTTCATCAATCACCTCCTCGCTGCATATCTACATTTCTAACCCCTAATTGAACAATCAATGTCAAGTTTCTCAGTAATTATGATGCTACTTTGTTTGAGCTTCATCCGTCCCACCGACCTGTTTATAGTGTGATTTTAATTCCTAATTGTAATTCTATTAATCTGACTTTTGACCAGAAATTATTCTGAAACTTTCCTACCCATTTATTATAAATACACGAATGTACAGCTGTCTAGTAGATGATTTTGTCGAAAAGAAAATTTTCTTCGCTACAACTGTCTTTTCATCCACTGGGAAAGTTGAGGAATAATTTTTTGCAACAATTACTGAATCAGACAACTGTGGAAATCAACTTCCTTATCCTTGGAAGGATCAAAAATATTCTACATAAGTAAAAATGGTAATAACTTTCACTTAAAAATATCCCTTCTATCGAAGGACACTAACCATTGACTAGGCATTCGATAATAAAAAATGTTTGGTATGTAATAAGTAGTATCATTGCTCAAAATAGTATTTCCCCTCTAATATAACAATAATAATACTGACACGACAGAAGACAAGAGCTAGAAAACAGATAGCTTATTGAAGAAATCAAGAGGTGTTTATAGATTTTTACGGATATTCTTATTAGCGTTACTGTTAGCGGAGAAGCAACCTCTTCTGATTGGTTGTTTCCTTGCTGGAGATTATTCTGTTATCTCTTTGTAGCCGTTTCTAAAAAAAACCGAGCCATATATCTGCGAATCATATTTCCACACTTTAACTCCTTTGTGATTGGCTGGTGATTTTCTCAAGGTTACATTTTGTTATTGTTTTTCTCATGACCCTGATTTGGGACGTGAATATTGACGTAAATTGTTGTCTACAATTTTGGCTTGCCTACAGCTCTCACCACATTACTATTCCACTGAGTTTCGAGGAGAATAAAAAGAATTCAAAAGTACTGCTTCATTCCACTCCGTTTCCTGAAGTTACTTTAAGCTAGCTCTACAACTGCCCATAAATTTCCAATTCTTTTGCAAACAATCTCCGTATCACAGACTGACCCACACAAAACTCTTATTTCTTGAATCCGATTTCACTTGACCAACTGCTTTGAGCGTGAGTTCATTCAACACTGTCTCACAAACAGTAATCACCCGAACAGACTTGTTGTGCTCTGAATGCAGAAAATTGATCTCTGCGACCTACTCTACAGCTGGTCACACACACACAGTCACAAAAAACGCCCAAAACACATCAAAACAAAACGATCATTCTTGCATGAATGTGTATAAAACTAAAAACAACCTCACAAGTACCGTCACGCAGCTATGCAGCTAACATAAATAGGTAACCAAAATTCAACTGTGAGAATTACTTGAGAACCAAGTAGAATAGTCAGTGAGATGAAACACTCTGTCTCTACAAGAATCACACACCAACATCCCCCCACCACACACATATACACGCAAACACACACACACACACAGGGAGAATAATGCAGATTAGAGAATAAACACGAACAAGGATAAATAATGAGATTCAAGTCAACAAATGATATGTAAATGTCAGTGCAATGATATACAGTGTCGGAAAAAAGCGGATGATAATTACAGCGTTAGTTGAAACGTTCAGGTAGTTATCCATATTGTGATAGGATCGTTCAAGAGGTATTTTCCAAACAGTTATTCCGTCACATCAACTTATTTCCAATCGGTCTCCATTCCTTTCTGCAGGTTTGTTGTATAGTGGGTTCTTAATTAGTACGCTGCATTGCCAGAGATTTTATTGCTTATCCCATCCGGTTAGCTGAGTGACCTTCAGTTTGTCTAGCTTGTGATTGGAAATGATGCCTCCTACCGATACAAACATCCACTTTTATGAGTTGGTTTGTGACTGTGTCAAAATGAGAAACACTTCATCTGGAATAGAAGATAAGTACTTCTGGAAACACACTATGTTTTGTCTCCTAGTGTTTCATCAATCAATAAAATGAAATCGTTCACACCATGTATTGGTAGCACAGTGATAAAATGTTCGTCAACCACACATGTGGCCCGGGATTCGATCCTCTGTCAACGCACACCTTTACCACGATAAGAACGGTGAAGAAGGGAGGTTGGGCATGAGGCTAGCAATCACATCCCCTAAAAATGAACACTACTCCCACCGAAACGTCAAGCCTCTAACTTGTAGCCATGTGTTCCACTAGGAAAGGGAAGGAATAAAAAACGTTTACACAGAGACAATTTATGTGATCATGTAATCCGAACATCTGAAATCACATACGTCAACTTAATAGTCCGACGGGCATTAATAAATCTTTGTTTAAAGTAATATTCTCAACTTCTTATTTACATTGCTGTTGACATGTCTATTACATTTAAGTAGCTTGAAAATCCCCATTGAGTCATATTGAAAAAGAGAAGACGTTCAGCAGAGAGACTCTTTTCACCGGCGAATTCATTCACATAGCTGTATAATCGCATTTATATATATAATTATTTGTGTGTGTCTGTGTACATGAGGTTTGTCAAGTTTAGACAATTGATCAGGTAATACAAGAATGATTTAATACAGAAACGAAGTTAATTAGACAGCAACTAGAGTAAGATTGAGTTAGTTAGTTAGTAAGTTAGATGACGTAATATAATTGACTAAAATGTTTCAACTTAGGTCAGGAGGATAGCAACAGAGGTAATTACAGGTAGAAACTAAGTAGAAATGGGGTAGATAATAATGCCATTTAAATTAGAACTGAAATCGAGCAATTTAGTTGGATGACATAACACAAATAACTAGAAACTGAGCGTTAGTCAAGTCATTAACAGTGATTATGACGTGTAGAAATTAAGTCTGGTTGGGTTAAAGAGCAAAAAAGTTGAAAATGTAAAATACTCCTATTAAAAAGCCAAAATAATACTAATGAAGAGACAGAAAGAAACAGAATTTACCCGTCGGGTATTGAGATAGATTACATCCATTGCAAGTTTAGTGACTGAACGAACTTCTTTTGTATGCAGAGTTCAGGGCTTAGCAGGTGAATTGCCATTGCTTCTGAAGTTTCAAGAAGTCTGACTCGTACACTTTTAAGAAGACTGCTTCGTTTTAATGTACACGACTTTAAAGTTTGTCTGGGGTGTAGCTTGGTGTCCAGAAGCTATCAGATATTCTAAGACAGAGCTGCAGGAGCATCGTTTTTCTCCTTTGTTAAACTATGCTGGTAAGTGTCCGGTGATACGTTTGGTATGCGAAGGCTGGGTACGGCCGAATTACCTGGCTTCACAGGACTAGGTGAATTGATAAATACACATTGATGACACCAGCAGTGATAGCTTATCCCTCAGGTTCATACGTATCATAAACTTAATAAATCTTTATATGACAGTTAATTGTCGCTCAGTTTTCAACTGTTCGCCTATCTCATGAACTCTAACTAACATTAATTGTTTGAAAAAAGTATTTTCGGAAACATTTCCTTCTTTGCCTTCATTGCAGTGATGAGTTATCCATCTGATATTAATTTTTTTATTAGACAGCACAATAAAAGAAAACATATGGATCAGTAGAAGCATCTTCGTCGACGGTTTCGTTTACTACAGCAGCACAGTCACAGTTATATGTATAATTCGAGTGTAAACCGACTAGAAAACGACAACTTAGGTGTCTGAGAGTCACGTGAAGGAGATCATGTGTTAGATAGCCTTTTATTACTGTTATTATTTCGAGCTTCGAGTGGAATACAGACCTCTAACAGAACAATGCCATCTCATCTTCTTCTCTGCAATCCATTTCAGATGGTTCCAAGATTGCCCATCAAAATACTATCTCCTTCTCACATGATCTGCTGCATGTCAATTCTTCTATATGGGTCAAAAACTTTGCTCAAGTGTCACGAAAAACATCTTCAACGCGTTGCAGACTTTTACCAACAACCGCCTTCTCTGGCTTCATACTTAAGATAGAGTGTCCAGCTATAATTAGAAACATAAAACTCTGAGAAAGAACTGGACATGAACCTACTACTAATGAAATAAGGCTAAGCGAATGCAGATGGATTGGAGACACGCTGAGGAGACTGTCCGGTGATATCACGTGACAGGCCGCAGCCCGAGCAGAACTCGAGTGGGAAACGATGAGTAAAGCGTAGCTCCAAGGGTAAGAAGAAGGTGGTCATGTGAAGATAAGATAAGCTTTATTCCAAATCAGTACTTGTGATACAGAATGAAATTATCAGCATTTTACTACAGTAGTGCATCAAGTTAGCACGTTAACAATAAATAAATGTTCTACATACATTAAGGGTAATCTTGGTTAGTTTTGACAAAAGCATATTAGCATGTCGGTAGCAAAGCCAAAATTTAAACAGAGTGTTTGAAGGTGTTAGAAAAGTAGATACTACTAGCATATTTACTGGCGTAAGCGATAGCAAAATGGTCGAGGTATACAGAGTGTGAAAGAACGAACAAGAATGTTTTAAGTAGAGTTTGCAAGGAAAAGAGAAACAAAACAACACATAACAAAAAAAGATAGAGAGAAAACGTTGTACCTGTAAATGATGTGAGTTGGAAAGACGAGATCCAGTTGTTCTACTGACTATTTAATAAGTTAAAGGTTTCACGCCTAATGCTTTCTTTATCGCACAGAACTCGAGCTAGGTAGGGTATGGATGAGTTTTTGTACTTGCTAGTGCGGGCATATAGTTTCCTATATAGGCTTCTGGTTTTCCCTGAAGAGATACATGGGGAGAGTTGTGAATGTAGAGGGTGTTGTGAGTCAGATAAAATGGATTTTGCCCATTTTTCACATGAGTCCATGTGCCTGTCCACCAGAATATTAACGAGCTGGCTAAGTGGCAAACTGCTTACCCTGCTGACAACCTTTAACATCCTACGTAATAAGGTATAGTCTTTCTTCAATAGCCCAGGAAAGACTAAGGGGGAACAATAGAGAATAATAGGCAGAATACGGAAGTTAACAAATTGTAGGAGTAAGGGTTGGGTTACACCAGAAAGTCTTAACTTCTTGATGTAGAAGGTAAGACGGAATATTTTCTTAGAAATCGTCAAGATATGAGACGACCAGGAAAGATCAGAAGATAGAGTGACGCCTAGGTATTTAACTTCCGACTTGGTTTCAATTTCAGTGCCATCTATGTTGCACATCTCGTGAGTCCTAACCAGTTTGTTTAGGTCAGATTTGTGCCTAAAGGTGAAATTAACTGTTTGGCATTTGGAGGGGTTTAAGGTGAGACCGTTTTCCTTGGACCATTGGCTGATTTCTGATAAAAAGCCATTTAGTTTAGAGCAGTCACTTTGACATTTGACAGGTAAAGATACAGTTAGGTCATCAGCATATTTGACAAAGTTAATGTCATTTGAAGATGGTAGGTCATGTAGAAAGAAAGGAAGAAAAGAGAAGTGGGGAGAGTACAGCCCCTTGGGGGACACCAGCTTCAGTGAGCACAGCAGAGGAGGATTCGCCTTTGTATACGGTGTACTGCGTTCTGTTTGAAAAGTAGGAATGCAACCAGTTAGTGACCCAGGACTCGGTTTGTGTCATGGAGAGCTTATTTAGCAAGAGACATCTAGGTACAGAGTCGAAAGCAGAAGTGAAGTCAAGAAACGTGCAGCGGACATATTTGGCACCTTTGTCTAATGATGAGACAATACTGTTGTGTAAGACGGCTGCAGCGTCTAAAGTACTCCTACCCTGTCTGTAGGCAAATTGTTTGGGGTCTTCGAAGCTTTTAAGGGAGGGTTCAAGTTTAAGAAGTACTAGTTTTTCCATGAGCTTTAGAAACGGGGAAGTGATGGCAATGGGTCTGAACTTTACGTTCTTGCTATTGCCAGGTTTAGGGACAGGGACTATTTTAATGTCTTTCCATGGAACAGGTACAACGTTTTCGGAGAAAGAAGCATTTAGGATATTAGTTAGAGGAGAACATAAAGCATCTGCACATTGTTTTAGAACATATGCAGGTATGCCATCAGGGCCAAGACTATGTGAGGGCTTAAGAGTTTTAAGACATTTCAAGACATCGAGAGTACTAAAGTCCTGGAAGTTATCAGCCACAAGATTAGTAACGTCAGAAGTGGTTATAGAGGAGAGGAGATTAGAGCTGGTTGTCAACCATGCAACCAGCCGAATAGGACTGGGAGAATAAAAGGACGAAACATAACACAAAGAAATAATAACTATAAGCTCTTTACGGAGTAATTCCAAGTTCAGCAGGATTTATATTTTATAGATATCAGCATTGAAAAATTCATTTGCATTTCAGTATTATTTTCTACTTGACTCTTATTTATTCTCATCACATTTTTTAATAAAATTCATGTGATAATTCATCAACAATATCTTGCAGGAAATAAAACTCTCAAATACACGATATCATCATTTACCAATGCAACAGTTAAAGCCTCACTCATTCAAACAGATAAATGCAACGGAGATATGGATGAAAAACGGTAATCATTCACATTACAAAAAGAACAGAACATGACTATCGTTGTAGATAAAACTTGATATGAAATTATTTCAATTTGTGTATAGATCACACTGATAAAGTATTCGATAAGTGGATGACTTCCAGATAGGAGGCGGGCTGGGGCGAGGGACAGCGACTTTGTTCTTCCAAATAATGCGAATATAATGACACAACATTCCGCCTTCATTTTATACACACCACCCTGTTGTCTAACATTTTTCAACTTCGACGAAACTAGAGTTGGAAAAATCTGCAAATGTAAACATTTATCGGAATAAAAATATGACAATTACCAGTGATTAGACATGTTTCATCTCAACAAAAAACAATTTATTGTGGTAAAAAGCTTTCATTTCCTATTTTTGATGTTATAGTTATATATAATGAGTTATGCAATAATCCATGATATTAAGGATATTAGATGGTTAGAGGCAATCGGCTACAGGAAGCCTTTCATGACCTTGGTTTTGTGCCTGTAGGCACCTTGAAAGAAACTCATGTCCTTTCTGAGATTCGAACCCGCGTCACCCAGTAAACACCACAATCAGAGACGTTACCAATGAGCTATTTGGGCTTGCGATTGACCTTAGTGGTAATATCTCTGACTGAAGAACTCACTGGGTGACACGGGTTGGAATCTCAGAAGGGACATGAGTTCCTTGAAGGTGATTGGAGATCCTTCTGGCTGACTGGTGAGTGCTAACTAGCACGAAACCAAGATCATGCAGGCCTGCCTGTGTCCGATTGCCTTTAACCATCTAATATCATCAAATCAATGTGCACCGTGATGGTGAGCTAACTAGTAGCATGGTGGCCACATTGCAAACCTGACTGGTAGAATTCAGTCGGCACCAAACAAAGGACTGGACACATCACACTAGTTACTGACTAGTGTCCAATCAAAATCCGTGATATTGTAGTATGAGTTGCTGACAAAATTTGTAAGTAGTATATAGACGCAGATACAAATATATATGTACCAATTGCAAAAATATTGAATAGTATAGATATAAATATAATGGCGAAGAGCAGAAATAAACTGCTGTTGCGAAACAACGTAGGAAACATAGAAGGAGGACAAAAGAATCACAATACGAAGGATATGTGTACATTGTACATTGTCCGTAGGTGGCACAGTGGTTAGGACTCTCGCCGACCATGAACATGGTCCGAGATTCGAGCCCACGCCGACGCACACCTTGATATCTATGGTCGGCCTGCGAAATTTGGGCTACCGATATCCATGCTGAAAATTCCATACTTGTACCAAAAATACGGTGTGGAATCAAGCTGTAATCAAAAATTGAAAATTAAAAATTAAAATTAAAATTATATGGCAAACCCACTTTGCCAATAAACAATTCCGTTTCTAAATAATAATCATGTGTCCTGCCTTTATAATGTATCATCGGAAACAATACCGTCCCTTCGAAAGTATGCTCTACTAAGCTATAATGTCTCTCCCACCTTTCCTTACAAAAAGTCATAACGACAGCAAGTGTGATGACGAGTTGACATCAGCAGCATGACGACAGAGTACTAAGAAGTATTGAGAAAACTGTTTCGTCCTATTTCACTACTCATCAGTACTCACCCACTGGAATTGGAACCCAAGACCTTAATGTTACAAGGAGCACTAGCAGACCATTCAACCACTCGGACGTGATCCAATGATCAACCTATGAATTCCAACTTCTGCCCATTCACGAAATATAAAGATCAACTGCCAAACAATGTCCTAGGCAAGTAATTGTTCACTAAACTGGCTTGATGTAACCCCCCTGTTTGCAAATTCTCACTGGAATTCTAGACAACATTTTGTATAGAGCCAGTCACTAGTGATCATCAGATTAATTGACAGTTGTCGGTTTTTAGAGATTTGATCAGTTAGAAGGTCGATCGTGAGTTGTGTGGTTCTCTGATCTCTGGTTCTGACGATCAAACTTGTAGCTAATCAGATCCCTGCAAGAGAATACTTGGTAATGATAATGGTAGGTAGAAACCTATTCGAGAATGTCCGTGGACTTAACTGGGTAATTAAAAGTAATAATTCGATGAATAGATAATGAAGATAGTTCAGTGTTTTTTAAGCACGGCGACAATCTTATAAATGTTTAAGACATTTTTACAATAAGGGTATATAAAAAATGTGAGTTCCACAGCAGGGTTGGGTACATCAGGTTGTGGGTGAGTCAGTAACTCATCAAACAAGACACTGGGAATCGGTCGCGCTATGTAATGAATCGGCAGAGGTTAGAATTCATTCTGGCTGGCCACTGGATCAAGTTCCAGTAGCTTGCCTTGTAACCAGAAGGTCCTGGGTTCGAACTGTGTCTGTGGGTACGTACTGATGAAGGGTTTCAAACTAGGCTGACGAAACAGCTAACTGTCCAATACTTTCTCGGCACGTTTTCCAATGGTTCTCTAACTGATTTCACCTCATGATGAAATACTCCAATCAATAAATTCAACACTTATACCTTTTTTGGTGTCTTGCTTAAATTATTAGCGTAATTGATTTCCCATATCACAAAATGCGTGGAATTTACTCAGTTGCAATTTGATTCAACTTTCTAATTAAGTCTGTGAAGAAATGTCAGTGCTCACATGAAGCCTTGAATGACTTTCAAGCGAGATATCTGTGGGGGAGGGGGGAGGGGTGGTGACTGGAGTATGTTTCAGACCAGACAATATCTCATCGAAAGATACACTGTAGATTACGACTTTTCAGAAGGATTCTAAAGAACATGAAATGGAGAAAGTACGCAGTATGTTCTCTGCTGTGTATAAACGTGTTGTTCAGAATAAACTTATCATGATTAATATTGCGCATTATAAGCAAGAGAACCAAAAGAAAATTATCAACACAAAAAGAAGTTGAAGATATTAGCATCAAGTAGTTGAAACCTTAAGAAATAAGCAAATAAGTAGATAAGATCTTTTGCCATAGTTATTTTTACACAGAAGGACTTCAACTGCTGCATACATTCCTGATGATCTGAAATATATAACAAAGGAGATAAGCAGTGAGTTGAAATCACACAGTAAACGAAAGACTCAAGGAATGAGGACAGGACTTCCAGTGAACACTTAGAAAGTAATGTTATCATCCAAACCGACTTGTTGTGGTGGTCTGAACATAGGGAACCATTCTTGAGTCACATACAGATATTAAATGCCCCAATGACAGCAAAAAGACAGTCATTGATGTTAGGCAGCTATACACCTTAGATAAGTTTTCAGTATAAACAAAAAAGAACATTGAGTGTCAATCTGTAACGATCCAAACAGCGTGTTTGTGCTATAAACGCATAAAATTGATCTCTGCGCCCTCCTCTACAGCTTGCCGAAACTTCCGTATGACATACACAGTCACATAAAACACCAAAAACACATCAAAGAAACGATTATTCCTGGTTGAATCTATGTGGCTTGAAAATCCCCATTGAGTCATATGAAAAAGTGAAGACGTTCAGCAAAGAAACTCGAAGGGAATACGCCCAAAAGAGTCTCTTCGCTGAACGCGTTCTCTTTTTCATATGAATCTATTTTTTTTATTTTTTTATTTACAGCTTGATTCCACACTGCATTTTTGGTACAAGTATGGTATTTTCAGCATGCATATCGGTAGCTTAAATTTCGCAGGCCGACCAAAGATATCAGGTGTGTGTCGGCAGGAGATTGAACCTCCGACCATGTGCATGGTCAGCGAAGGTCCTAACCACTGTGCCACCGACGCACAGTGGCATAATAATCCTTTAGTTGATAATATCATTTAAATTCATACAGAATTCAAAGTCTATAAGAATATAAGATGAAATGTGAATGAAAAACTGCGCGACATAGTTATGTATTTATAGTCAACAGAATTTTCAGGAGTTTGGTTTTTTAATGATTAGACCAATTTATGCAAGTTTGACTACGGATTGATATCAGTTAGGGAACTATTGAAAACCAGCAAGGAGTACTGGATAGCGGTTTCATCCTAGTTTAGGGAATCATCGGCAGTACTCACTCGCCACCACGGTTAGAACCCGGGACCTTACGGTTACAGAGCAAGCTCGTATACCAGTCACCCTCTGGGATCCGACTCATTGGTCAGTCCATGAATTCTAACTTCTATCGATTAGTGATTTCAGCGTGACCACCAACCAGTGTTATCCATCCTCACATACTTAACTGGACAGACCTCACTGGTAACGAATTCTCACTAGAACTCCAAGAAACTCTGTCCCTGGTATTCAATGATTGTCTATGTATCTGCGAATCGTATTTGCACACGTTATGTCTTCTGTGACTGGTTGGTGAGTTCCTCAAGGTTAAGCCTTTTTATTGTTTTTTCTCATGACCCTGATTTGGGACGTAAAAACTGACATAATATGTGGTCAACAATTTTAGCTAACAGACAGCTGTCACCACAATCATAGTTGCCAGTATTACAAAAGCCTAAATCTAATTAAATCCACTAACCACCCTCTCATCTGATGCTCAAAATGCTGAACTAGGCCTTCTGTAAGGAATTTTCATCTATACTAATATCTATTGAGATTTATTGGAAGCAAAATACTCGAGCAAAAGCTCTTAGAAATGAAAGATTATTTATACTGAAAAAGAAACTTTACATGAACCTGGATTTCAAGTGGAACTTAAATTCCGATAACTTTAAAAGACGAATTTCAATATCTTTGAGAAATACATTCTTGTCAGCAACGAGTAGTGTTCTACAGTAGTCCAATGTTCTTTAGAGATCTAAAGGATAAAATCTCGTATATGACCACTTCTTTGTGCATATATCAGTTCACCTTTCCCTGTGGAGCAGGGTACGTATTCAGCCCAAAATGTTCACAAGAAAACTATCTGCAATGGTTGCAAGAAGGCAGTAGTGGTTATATAAGCGGTGTGGTGATTCAACAAATCTGTTGAGAAATAATAACAAATAAAACTCAAAACAAACTCACCAGTACCGTCACCCAGCTATGCAGCTAACATAATTAGTTAACCAAAATTCAGATGTGAGAACTGATTGATAACCAAGTAGAATAGTCACAACAAGGTGTGATGAAACACTTTGTCTTCACAAGAATCACACACCAACAATCCCTCCCCCTCCCCCACATACACACACATTTCAACGTCAGAATCACCTTCATGCACTCAAGCGAAACCACATTGCATATCAGTACATCCCTAAGCCCCCCACACACACACAAGGAGGAGAATCCAAATTAGAGAATGAACAGGGACAAAGATAAGTAATAAGGATCAAGTCGTCAACATATAATATATGAATGTCAATGGAATGATATTCAATGTAGGAAAATAGTGGATGATAATAACAGGGTTAGTTGAAACGTTCAGATAGGTATTCATATTGTGACTGGATCGTTCAAGAGGTGTTTTCCAATCCGTCTCCATTCATTTCTGAATGTTTGTTCTATGGTGGGTTCTTGGTTGGTAATCTGCACTGGCAGAGTTTTATATTGTCTATCCCATCTGGCTGGTCGAGTGATCTTCAGTTTGTCTAGCTTGTGATTGGAAATGATGCCCCCTACCGATACAGACATCCGCTTTTATGAGTTGATTTGTGGCTGTGTCCAAGTGAGGAACATTTCATCTGGAATAGAAGATAAGAACTTCGGGAAACATACTATGTTTTATCTTCTAGTGTTTCATCAATCAATAACATGCAAAAGATTCACACTATGTTTCGGTGGCACAGTGGTAGAGTGCTCGTCAACTCCGCATATGACCCGGGATTCGATCCTCGGACGATGCACACTTTTACCTTGATAAGACAGTCATAAGACTGGTAAAGAGGGAGGTGCACATGAAGTGAGCAACCCGATCCCCTAAAATGAACACCACTTCCACCGAAACTTCAAGCCTTTAGCTTGTGGTCCTGTGTTAAAGATGCTCGATAACCAACAACCTGCGCCATTCTTCATCAGTGAGAGAGATCGAAACGAAGTCACCTCCTCCAATTGCTTAACCTGGGCAAAATTGTTGGTAAGGATTAGGCAGGCGAATAACATCTTGGATCATATCAACAAAGCAAGACTTGTGTCCTCGACCTAGAAACCTGATACACTTAGCATAAGGAATTAGATGTGAACCTTCAACAATAATTTGCCACATTGAGCATTCCCAAATAAAAGATAGACGATGGGAAACAGTCAGCAAGCAACAAAAGGAACTCTGGCAGTGTATTCAACTAGTTAAATGAAGATAGATTTGTTATACGCTTAGGAATATCCTACGTCAGGCAAGCCATCAAGGTGGCCATGAAAGAGACACGTCCGAGAGTGACAATGCGTAGACCATGTTATCAGGAAGTGAAGCTTTTTCGGCATTCATTGAGACAGTACCAAAGAAAATACTATGGAGATGTGCTGCTATTTTTCTACGCTTCACTCAGAATCCAATGGAATAAATAATAAACATAATAATTTCACATGTTTCAAACATGATTGACAGATTTCAGTCATTAACCAAGAACAGGACTGAATATTCAATATCACTTACTCCCCAGTGAGCGGTCACTTCATATATATGTAAATATTTATTGGGAAGAAGTTCTCCTCTACAAAAAAATACTTGGTCATTTGCACAACAAACACCCCAACACAATGCATTTATATAATCTAAACGTATTATACACTGAATTAACTTCCCTGTTTCCTGAAACTCTTTTCGTTCACCTAGAAGGCTAAACATGTACTCGGACAAATAACACATATTTCTGTATATGATCCTGTCAGCTAATACACAATTTCTATCCTATTCTTGTTTCTTTCCTTATTTAAGGACACAATGAAGGTAATGTAATAGATAACCGGATTATATTTTACAGTTTTTTGGGGTCATTGACGTTTGAATTAAGATTACCTCAGGATTTACGTTTTTGCTTACTTACCATGTTTGACTTTTCACTACTACCACTGCTACTACTAATAATAATGTTAGCATTCAAGTTAGAAAACAGGTTGATACCAGTTAGAGAAAAACTTGAAGCTCCTAGGGAGTACTAGAGAGCTTTTCCTCTTATTGTGAGCTTCTTCATTACCACTCACCTGTGACCTCATGAGGAATGCAGCCGAGGAACTTCAGGTTATTGGGCGAACTCGTCAACCATCCAACCACTCATACAGAAGTTAATAGTCTACGGATTCAAAGTCCTGATATTTCGTGATATATAACGACACTGTCAGCCAATATCATCGGCTGGTATTCGTCCTCACACACCCGATATGATGGACCGCACTGGTCCCCATTTCCGACTACAAATACAAGCAATATCGTCGTATAGTCAGTCAGTCAATATTGAGCATTAAAAATTAGTTTTCAAGTGTTCACTGGTAAGGATTTCATTGGTTCCATGGTGAGATCACAGACTAACATCATTTAGGAGAACTATTCAAAACCATCTAAGTCTTATGTTTGACTCCATATGGGGTAATGGGTGAGTACTGAGGAAGAGTCCTAAGCCAGCACTAAACAGTCCTGAGGAATTTCAGCTCAGATGAACGAAACTTTCATTGTGTTCCTGAACAATACTTTCCTTGAATTATCCATGAATGATGTAATTGAATCGCTTGACAACCATTGTCAAGACCATATTTATTGATGTGACATTTTAATTTTCTTGTCATGTGATTTATTTCTTTATCAGTTGGTTAATTTGATCTGAAGGAGTGTGTCTGTCAGTCGCTGATTCTTCTGAATGTCAAACTTTGACGAATTCCTCGATATTTTGGATGTTTCGTCTGTTCAAATTATCTACATTATTGCAGTTAAACTGCTATCTGTAGCTGTCTACGTGACGTCGATATGGAAGAATGCAGCATGTCATGTCTTTTCACAACTAATTCACCTTCGTGGATTTGGAGCCGGAATGGACGCCTACTTTGAGTGATGTAGTGTTTATTGTAGTTTGTGCAATTTATTTTGTAAATAGTATTGATCTTCTCTTGTTGTTGGATCGTGCTGTTGGTCTGCATAATATCGAATGAGGTGATTGTGTTGACTTGTGTGCCATGTGTATTTGAAATAGTCTAAGTATTTCAGCCATTATTTCAGAGATATTCTTTGTATATATGTCGAAATGGATTTTCTAGTGGTCTTCGTGGACAGTTTGTTCAGTTGCAACATTATTTGATGAAATTTCATGAGTATTCATTCCTTTCGAAGACAGCCAGTAGACATTTCTCTTCTATCCTTTTTACCACTGGAGTGTGTGTGTGTGTGTGCAGTGTGTCTGAAATCTTTCAAACCATGTCCGCACACAGTTTCCTTAGTGAGTCATTGGATAATTGCTATTATGATTGAGTATTTGGTCTGTGTGCGTTGATTTTCTGTATACGTGTGATTTCGAATATATCCTGTGTGAGGCCTCTTGATTAAGACATCTAGGAACGGAATTTTGTTGTCTGATTCTTCTTCGCTTGGGACAAAGAAAGCAACTACCTAGAACTTCCTGGTGGATTTTAGTGGTTCTCTAAATAACACCATTTAGTGATCTAACTCGGAAGCATTCAATCCTCTGAAAATGAACATTTCTAAATAGTAATATGAATTTGAATAAGGGATAAACGAGCATATCTGAAGGATTATGCAACCTTATTTCTTTTCGTGAATTCTTTTCAGCCACTCACCTCCTGAACAAAATCAAATTTTATATGTTACTGAAAATTCAACAGGAACTCGCAGTTGTCCAAAAGAACCTTATCGAAAATTAAAATACCCTCGAAAGTTCATACCAACAATTGAGAGTGGAAAAACACCTAAAGCGAAACCTAAAATACTTGAAAAGAAACCAGGTTTCATCTATCTAGTATACAGAGGCGAAGAAAAAGTATCTACAAGAAGCGGAAAAAGAATTAAGGGTGCATTGGAAACAACATTTGCCACCGATGGACTGATTTCACCCTACAACACGGTATGCTGGTTAACCCAGTCAAAAGTAGATTAGCTCATGTCAACTTCGACTGCACTTACCAATTTACCTGCACATGCCACAGCAAGTAAATAAGAAGGATTGAGAGGATGGTGCCTACTAGATTTTTCGGGCACACCCGAAAATTTTTCGGTAGCTAAGTGTCCTAAAGTGCAGTCGCCAGATACCTAATTGACACAGGGCAATTGATTTTGATTTTGACTTTCATTTACTGAGATTAAATCACCATTGAATTTCCAAATCTACTAAATTGAATGATTTTATCTATTTTGTAATTTTACTTTACTATTCACTTACACCCTTCTCAACTCTCCACCATAATATGTATGAATTCACTCTCTTCTTCTATCCTGCAGTTTGTCTCTAGTCCATCCTTGATTCCAGGTGAAATCTATACTCCAACCCACCCTTCATTTTAGTAACCGATTCGTTACTCATTCTGACGCCGAATAATTCGTCTACTTACTTCATCTTTCTATCTGCAACTCGACGTCACTGCGAGGAAAGTATTTTCAGACACCACTTTGTAACTTACAAATTGATTTATTTAGAATGTAGGCGGCTGAAGAGAGAATCGAACAAATAAAACCCGCTCATATTATACTGCAGAAATGTTCGTTCCTTCCTTATTCAAAATAACAAAGAGAAACGGCTGTATGAAATTCATATCAACGACCATCTATAATGTTTCAAAATGTGCCATTCACTGTTCACATGTGAAAGTCATCAGAATAAAACGAAGCGCATATATTTCTGCTCTATATGAACCTCTCTTTGACATGTGTTCTATCTGCCCTTGAGAGAAATAAAACCATTTGATTGGAAAGTTGAATATATTATATACCCGTGAACATAGATAAACAGTTGAAATAGAATAGATGAGATGGCCATCGGAAAAGCAGTTTATATTCACTAATTCGAAGCATAGAAAACTGATGGAATGGAAATGGGGATAAACTTGAGATCGGATGAGAGAAAAAGATAATGTTTCAAAATAAACAATGAGGCATTGAAGGCGCTGGACAGACAATGGACTCAATAGTTTCGATTATGATTTCTATTATTCCACGAAAACTTCCCATCGGAATGCCATCAAAAACCAAAGACAAGTAGTACAACGAAGATATCCGTTTTGTCGAGGTCATTTTAACCCTTAGTTGTACAATCGCATTTATATACGACATATTTCACATGAGAGAAAGAGGATAACAGCACAAGTGGCGAGTTGTCACAAAAGTAGTTGTAAATAATCATCAACACCTAGAAAGATGTTGAAAAATCGTGATAGAGTTACGTAATGAGATGAATAGTTTAATGAGTCAGCTGTGATCAGGATGCGCATTGATACAAAGGAAAATATGAATGAAATTATGTAAGAACTCTAAAAGTTACAAATGTTATAAGGAGTTGGGAAAAGTACAACCACGCAAACATGAAGTCAGTAGAAGTCACCATGGTTGATGTCATCATATTAGAGGTGGCTGGATGATTTTCTTTTGTATACATAACTCTGGTTTTTGGCAAATGAACGGCTAAGACTTCATGAATACAAAGGAGATGACAGCGTATTACCTTTGGTAGGTTGTTCTTCACTTTGTAGATCACTTTGAAGGAGGCATTCGTGGAGATGGAATGACAAGTGTTGAGAAGTTGTTGAATTACTACACTGCCTTTTTCCAGCCATGTGGGATAGTTTTCTTAACGACGATTTCAGACGGGATACGAATTGAACGAACAACACACCTTGGTCCACAGGCAAAAGTGAACTGATACATGCACACAGAAGTGGTCAGATATAACAGCTTGTCCTTTGGTCTTCTGTGAACCAGTGAGCGGTTGGACAACACTACCATCAGTGTTACTGAGAAGAACGTCTTTCTTAAGGAAGCCGAAATCCTTCTCCTAAGGACATTAATGAATAGATCACCTTTGAAGTTGGGGCTCATGTACATTTCATGTACGGCTTAAGCTTCAGAAATATCTTAGGTATTCAGTTCGAAAAACCGGAGTTATGCATGCAAAAAGAAATTAGTCAACCACTTCATTAGAACTCTTACAGAGTTCCATATCTTCCCTTTTTTCTACTTGCACCCTGGTTACAACTCACTCAGAAGATTATTCATCTTATTACGTAACTCTGGATAACTCAATAAAATCTTCTAATGCAAGAATAATACACAAACAACTACCTTTGTGACAACTCGTCACTTATGTTGGCCATCCTCATTCATGGAAAATTGAATTGTATATAAATTCGATTGCCCAGTCAAAGAGCAAAATGAATTCTCCGAGAAGAGCGTCTTCCTTGGACTACTTATCCTTGTTCTTACTATTATTTTCTTAATTACCCATTGGAATATCCGTCGTTAACAATACTCTGTCATTTCTCTCTGTAATTAGTCGTCTTTTTCATCTATCTATCTGTATGCTTTCACGTTTTCCCAATATGATCTCTTCTAAGTCACCGTCCGTAACCCAACCAATCACTGGCTATTCGGGTTTCACTCGAGGGACTGACGCATGTACAGTGTCACTCATTGATGTCTTCAGTTTATGTCCAGTGCATTTTTCTCATTTCCTTTTGCATATTTGTTGAACAATAATCTCCTGGTTGGTTCTCTTCACTTTCACAATTCTGTATTGCCTTCTCCATTGTTCCCGGTAAGCTGAAAGAGCTGGAAAGCCTGTTGGAAATTCTTTTAGTGACCCACATATCATGTCTTTGAAACATGCAGAAGTACTGAATGACTTCACATTGCTTTTAAACATCTTGATCTAATTCTTCATCCTGAGTGCATTCAATTTCTACACTTATTTCCGAGTGACGAAAGTCTGTCCCGCTTTCTCTATCCTGAATCGCTTCAATGTCTTCATCTGTATCACTTCCAGTTGAAACGATGCAGCCCAGAAGAGGAGGAGTCGATTTACTTTAGCTTCATTTTTAATTGCTGAATGGGTAGATACACCACCAGTGTCTTTTCTATGTTTATGTGAAGTCATATCTAAGCTGTTTTTTTTTAAATATACATGGGTTCATCCGAATTTTCAACTCCAATGTGGAGTCATTGCTACTTTATAAACCACAGACTTGGCACGTCATGTAGAACACCTCAAATATACTACAGACCTTCATCAACAGCTGTCTTCGCTCAACACTACTCAACAACTCTTCCGATAACCAAGCTAAAAATCTGGACAACTTATATAGATGACACATTTGTCCTAATTGGAAAGTGTGACTTAAAATACGCTTACAAATTAATCAACAACATGTTATGAAGACATTACATTCAGACAGAGCCAGAAGCCCATATAGAAATTAATATCAGTAAAACGTTTGAGCATTGTGGATTAGATCAAATGAAGTATAATTATATTTCAATAGTTTACACACAATGATAAGTTTTGTTATTAGTAATATTTCGAGCAAAATCACTACTGCCCGTGTTCACACCACTGTTGGAATTGTTTTATTCACACATTTATGATTTGTACTCATATATATAGTTCATTATTACTATTTTTTTGCTCATTCATGTTTTGTGTGTGCATATGTGTGTTCAGAATTATACTCCACATTCATTCATGTGTTTGTATTTAGAATTATATTCCAAGTTATTGAATTGAATTTTTGATTTTCCAGCCGATTGATTGGACCGAAGTGCTCGGTCTCAGGTTGACATGTCGGCTTCTTGTGCAGATGCTTCGACGATGTCTGGGCATTTAGTTAGTATACAACTGGTGGATGGTGGCTAGCAGTGGAATCCAGGATGCGCATTTCGTCCTATTTGGGACTCTTCAGCTGGATGAACCTGCATTTCTCAGTGAGTGATGATGTTCCCACTGAGGCTCGAACCCAGTACCCATAGTTTCCACTGCTAGCCACCATCCACCAATTGTATACTAACTAAATGCCCAGACATCGTCGAAGCATCTGCACAAGAAGCCGACATATCAACCTGAGACCGAGCACTTCGGTCCAATCAATCGACGGAAAAATCAAAAATTCAATTTAATAATTAATATGACCCGTCGCACAACAGGTGGCTCTCGTGGCCCAAGTGGTCTAGTGGATAACGCTTTGGCGTTTGAAACTATGGGTACTGGGTTCGAGCCTCAGTGGGAACATCATCACTCACTGAGAAATGCAGGTACATCCAGCTGACGAGTCCAAAATAGGACGAAATGCGCTTTATCCTGGATTCCACTGCTAGCCACCATCCACCAATTGTATATATTCCAAGTTGTTGATAGTTGTACTGAGTCACCCTTGTTACATGTATCCGGTGTGACTTTAATGAATATCGATTCTGTTATGAGTCTTTCTTTCCATTTGTTCATGTTTGTTTTTAGAATACACACATTGTCCCAATCGATATTGTGGTTTTTGTCCCGTGCTGCATGTGCAGCTATCGATGAGCGTATAGAAAACATATAGAAAGCATATAGCATATAGAAAACTATATGCTCGCACTAGGAAGTACAAAAACTCAACCATACCCTACTTAGCTCGTGTTCTGTGCGATAAAGAAAGCATTAGGCGTGAAAGTTATAACTGATTAAATAGTCAGTAGAACAACTGGATCTCGTCTTTCCAACTCATATCATTTATAGGTACAACGTTTTCTTTCTTTCTTTTCCTTTTTTCTCTCTCTCTTTTTTTCTCTGTTATGTGCTGCTTTGTTTCTCTCTTCCTTACAAACTCTGCTTAAAACATTCTTCTTCGTTCTTTCACACTCTGTATATCTCGACCTTTTTGTTACCGCTTACGCCAGTAAATATGTTAGCATCTACTTTTCTAACACCTTCAAACATTCTGTTGACTTTTGGCTTTGCTACCGACATGCCAATATGTTGTTGTCATAATGAACTGATATTTCCCCAATCTATGTAGAACTTTATTGAATGTTAATGTACTACCTGGATGCAATACTGTATGGAGTGAAATGCTGAGAATTCCATTCTGTATCACAAGTACTGTTTTGGAATAAAGCAAATTATTATTATTATTATTATTACAAGCGCAGAAGCATCACACAACAAAATTCCTTCTTTATATTGTCTTTATCAAGAAAACATACACAATAAATCTATGAACACAAGTATACAAGACATCAAACCAAAGAGACTAAGTACTCAACAAGAATAATCCAACAGCACACAAAAGAAACTGTGTTCAAAAAAGCTAAATCATACAGTGAAATACTTCCTCAGCTGAGAAGAATAGGAGGAAAATATTTACCAACCACCTTCAAGTACACTGACAATTTTATCAAACAATGCCTTGAGAAACTACAAGAAGGATCATTCTATTGACACGTATTATGCCTTTTTCTCAAAGAACATCTGGAATACAAAAACCGTTTAGAATACATATCACATACACACACAGAAACGAAATCAATCACTTCATTTAATACTATTTAGACTAAGGGAATATTTTTGATCGGACACCAGTCAGTAACTAACTAGTGTAATGTGTGTGTGCATGCGTGTCTAGTCCTGCCTTTGGTGCAGATTGAATTCTATCAGTCAAGTTTGCAGTGTGTGGCTACCATACCACTAGGTGACTCCCAATCACGGTGCACTGTGAATTGTTGGTATTAGACGGTACAGCCTTTATTGATGGAATTCAGCGTGCACCAAAAACAGGACTAGAAATATAAACATTACGCTGGTTATTGAATAGCTTCCCATCAAAATTATATCCAATACAGTCCTACAGGAGGTCAATCGCGAGCCAGAATAGTTGGCTCAGTGGTAACGTTTCTGACTGCAGCTTTCACAGTGTGACTCGAGTTCGAATCTCAAAAGGGACATGATTTCCTTCACGGTGGTTGGAGATACGTCTTGCTGACTGGTTAGTGACAACCAGCACGAAACAAAGGTTAAGCAAGGCTTCCTGCTGACTGACTCCAACCATCTAAGACCAAAAGATTCAACAGTAAAAGAAGAAAAGATCAACTTTCTCTACAAAATGCAAAATATGAATTATAATGAGCGGTATATTCGGTCAATGTAGGTGTACCCTTAGACTTAGAATCCAAGAACATAGATTAGCTGACAAATGACGTAGTATGTATTCTTTCATATCACTGTGCTCACACAACTATGAACACCAATTCGACTGAGGAAATGTAAAAACTTTAAACAGTGGAAATGTTAAAATAATACCTTGGAATTCCTAGAAGCCTGGAATTCAACAAACATTCCTAGTAAGTAAACTCATTATCATCAATCCGCTTTATCTACTAATAAGCTGAATGAAAAAATATTCAAATTCTAAGTCATTAAAAATGATCGTTAGAAGAGACATTTACATCACTCATACACAGAACTGAAATAACTTCTCTCTATATTGAAGGTAAATCATGTGCTGATCAAAGCACAACTCTAGGCATCATCATCACGCAACAAAGCATAGAATGGCAGTCGAACCTCACTGCACCTCGACTTCATCGACTTTGAAAAGGACTTCGACAAACAGCGTTGACCGAGAAGTAATTTGAGGCGTGCAGTGCCGCAAGGTTTTATCAAACTAATTCAACAGGTGGCTATTTGACAGTGACATGCAACAGGTTATCCACAAGGAAAAGCTCACCGTGGCATTCGTAGGGAATACAGGAGCTAGACAAGGCTGCCCATTACTATCACAATGACATTCTTAATTGTGGTTAACTGGATTATGCATCAGATTGTGCATAGGCGTGAGGAGAAAGGAATGTGCTGAACTCTAGAAGATCTGGATTTCGCAGATGACTTATGTGTAGTTTCACACAAACTTGAAGACTTAGTGGCAGACGAATACCGGAAAACTGACTGAAGAAGCAGCCATCGAAGACAGGAGTTCAGATGAACAAATAAACAACAGCAACAGCAACAACACCCATCAAGACAGCTTTGACACAGGCTACTTCTCTCACTTATCCACCAAGGAAGAATCGTTTCAACCACAGGCAGAAGGAACGGATGAAGATGGCAAAGGTAGCCAGTCAGTCGGAATCAAAAAGGCATTATACACCTTTATCAACCTGAAAGCAGTTTGAAAATCTTCTGCATTCACTGAGTCAACAAACAAAACTAGATTCGGTTTTTCCACATAAATGTAAAGACAGTCAGTCAGTTCTTCTTTATGGGTCAGAGACTTGGAGTGTGTGTCATGAAAAGGATTATCAACAGGCCACTGCAAACTATAATCAGCAGCTGCCCAATTTGCTGGCTGGTTTCATATTCAAGATCAAATGGCCAACAACCCAGAAAGAATTAGTAACTAGAAACTCCGGCTGGCAGGAAACCAAGAGCTGATCACTCAAAAAATATGTGGCAGAAAATGAAGATGGATTGACCATACTCCGAGGAAACCATCAAGTGACATCACTAGACAAGCCATTGCCCGAATGGAGCCGAAAGGGAACTGGTGAGTTGGTCGTCAATGCGAGAGTGAGGCAACATGGAGGAGGTCGTGTGAAGAGGAGATGAAAGCATGTGGGGAGACAAGGAGCCAGGTGGAAACTCTAGCAGAAAAGAGAACGCAGTGGAGAACGGTGGCTGAAGCCCTATGTTCCTGTGGGAATTAAAGGAAATAATAATAATAGTAATAACTGTTCGATGATAAGTCTGGATAGAAAATGCTGGGTAAGGTCGACAGACATACTTAACTCCACATGAGCAGGTGAATTGACAGATATATATATAATGATGCGGCCAGTAGTGGTAGCTTATTATTCACCAACATACAAATGATTGGTTTCGTAGGGAAAGTTATTCGAGGTTCATCCACGAAGAAGTTCTCCGGCAATGAGTGGAAAAGACAGATTCTCAGTATTTCTACGGATGAGTCTGTATTGAATTGTAGATTCAATTAGAGGTCTGTTAGGAGAAATATATTCTCTCTCTCTCTCTTTCTACATATACACATATATATATGTATGTATGTTTCCAAGTGTTAGTCTGTAAGGATTTGATCTGTACTCCCAGACAGGGGTTTCATCCCAGTACTAGGATAAAACTTGTGCACTCTGGTAGAGTATAACTCCATTATGGGTAAAATGTTATTTTGATAAATCACACAGTGCTGTTGTACAGCAAGTAATAATAACTGATGACCACGCGCTTCGAGCACAAACTATTGCCACTCATAATCATATCAAGTCACTCACTGACTCACACAACTTCCTTGCTTCATTTATATTTTTTTGTTAATGCAAAGACAATATTTCTATATATGTTGATGTGCTCCATTGAATGACTAGTTATCATATTGTTTTCACAAATCAAAAACAAAAACGAAAGCAACGATGTGATTTAACCATAAACCAAATTTATGCAATTTAAATAATACTTATCCATACAATTGGTGGATGGTGGCTAGCAGTGGAATCCAGGATGCGCATTTCGTCCTATTTGGGAATCCTCAGCTTATCCATGCCTGTACAATTGGTCTGTCCTACACAGGTACGAATAAATATGTATTTTATTAAATTATTATTATTATTATTAAATATGCTTACTAATCGTATATGTAATCTATCATATTGAGGATGCCTATAAACTGGCGTCCCTCATGTTCAGAATGAGAATACATTATTATATACATGAGTAAAAATTGATGATTAGACACATCTGAATAAAATCATTATCAGATAATGAATATTCATAAATAATAATATGAGTGTTATAAGTCATCTACTGTTATACCATATCAGGAGGGGACATCTGAGACTCTACGTAGGATTCTTAATAAAGCATTCACATAACTTTTTCTCTTATTTATTCACATATGTGGCATCGATTAGATTTTGAAATAAAAATCAATGTAGGATAATGTACATTCAGAAATAATAATGTGAGTGTTATCAACGAATTATAATCACATGGGAAATACGACGAGTGATTGTAGTCAACAAGATGGGAAATAGGATGTTTTTATACTAAAATAAGACTCTCGCCAACCATGCACATGGTCCGAGGTTCGATTCCCCTGCCGACGCACGCCTGATATCTATGGTCGGCCTGCAAAATTTGGGCTACCGATTTCACATGCTGAAAATTCCACACTTGTACCAAAAATACACTGTGGAATCAAGCTGTAATCAAAAATAAATAAATAAAATAAGTTAATGCGTGAAGTGCAATTGCTGAGATTTTTTCTAAATTACTTATCTTTTCAGGGTCAATCATTCTTCCCTTAGCTAAATTCTTATGTTCTGGTAATCTCACTTCTCCCGACCTACTAGTTTGACCTATGTAGTTGACTTAACTCACAGTCATTGGAGGGTATTTTGTAAATTATATTATTTTGTTTAATTGGGTCAGCAGAGTCCTTTAACCTACAGAGCTTGTTTCTGAATGAGTTTGATCCTGATTCCTGCTTTGTTGTGAATCCTACGTACGGTCTTAGATGTCCCTTCCTTATTTGGTAAAAATACCGCAAGTACCTTATATTCTCTCTTATTTGTTTTATTATTATTAGTTTCACAATTATTTCTATTTTGCTTTTGGCCTTTACTGATCTTCCTAATGAATTTTGTAGGGCGGATTAGCTATTTGATACCAACGCTTCTTCTATCTACAATTGGTGGATGGTGGCTAGCAGTGGAATCCAGGATGCGTATTTCGTCCTAATTGTATACAAATCAAATCCCCAGACATCGTCGAAGCATCTGCACAAGAAGCCGACATGTCAACCTGAGACCGAACACTTCGGTCCAATCAATCGACGGGAAAATCAAGAATTCAATTCAAAGCTTCTTCTATCTGTTTCATTTCATCATTCAGGTCTTTTTTGTGCTACTTAGTTCTGTGGTTCGGTTTGTTAGATACTTAACTAAGACTGTCTTTACAGATAACGAACGGATGAGATGAATGTCTTAATGTCTATTAGAATGAGTTGGGATTTTTCAATGCTAGTATGCAGTTTACATTCTGCTGTTCGTTTTATTTTACAATCTAACACCGTAGCTAATTCCTCTTGTTCATTTTTCGATTCAAATGTGAATTTTACTCCCTTTACTATTGAGGAGTTTAAATGTGTGAAGAAACTGGAGGTGTGTTGTGTTTCTTTAACACTGTGTGTGAAAGTGTCATCCACATATCTTCACCATATCTTTGGAACTCATAAATAATAATATGAACCCAGGACGTTTTGGTTATAAGACAAGCTATCTCGTAGACCATTTAACCACTAGGATACGGCCTAATGTACAGAAATTCATGAATTTGGCTTAACTACCTGCAAGCGAGTATATTTGTCTACACCTCCGATTCGATGGATCCCTGTGGTCACCACCTCTAACTAGAATTCCAAACAAAAACTTTCTTCCCATAGCCAGTCGCTAGTGAAAATCAGATTAATTTTCCATATTAGTTTGTTTATTAGATGTATCACACAGTGACAGAAACGGTATTATTTACTGGATGACGTTTCGAAAAAAATTTATTGTTCATAATCATACCAATTGTAATCACATGACTTCGAAACTTGAGTTTTATAGTTTTCTTTGTCTTCTCGTATTTGTCGTCGTTGGGGTAGTAGAATTTTCCAGATATCTGGGACAGGTGTTGAATCATTCCTGGTGGATGTGTTTGCGATTGATTCGATAAACAAAGCTTCTGTTATCAATTTCTCCCTCGAGACTGTGACATTAGATTTTAAAACTGTCATCTTATCCCATCATCCTATTTTATGGTTGTGTGCAATTGGATGTAGTGCTATAGCTGAACTGTTCTCTAGATTTCTTATCTTATTCGCGTCAACCCATCTAGATTTCGCTGCTAGGTTTTTATGTTCAGCTAGTCTGACTGACCCTGTTCTACTGGTTTGACCTATGTATTTGACCTGACAATCATTGTAGGCGGGGTTTAGATAAACTGATTTGTTTTGTTTTAAAGTCTCCACAGGATTAATTCTGTAACCGACATAGCTTGCTTCTGATTGAGTTTGTGGTTGGTTTGAATGCCAGCCATTTTTATTCCTTGCTGCCTTGTTAAGAATTCTGCGTTAGATTTCTGAGGTTCCTTCCTTGTATGCAATTACTACTGATGATTTAGGTTCCTTATTGTTGGTGTTGTCATTATCTTGCGCATGTTTGACATGCACGTAGTCATTAATATTATTATTCTTATCAATATCACTCTAATCTTTATTCATTTTATTTTTACATTTCCCTACATATTTCCTGACTAATTTATCAGGGTGATTATTAAGTTTCAAGGCTTCTCGTATATGCCTCACTTCCTGTCTTAGATTTTCCTTGGCAATACTTAGTTTTGGTGCTCTGTCACTTAAACATTTCACCAGTTCTATTTTTACTGACATAGGATGGGATGATCAGGGGTCCAAATATCTATTTGAATGTGTGGGATTCCTGTATACACTAGTGTTCAACTTCCCATCTTCCTTCCTTTTTACGCTACAATCTAACATTGAAAGTTCCCCTTCCTGACTTCCAAATTCATCATAAGTGGATTGAATTGCCTCTACCTTCGAGTTGATGTGTTCGAAAAATCTATCCATATTGTGTGTTCTAGGTACAGTGAATGTGTCATCCACATACCTCCACCATATTTTCGGGGTGGGAGTGAACATTTCACTTCCCACCTAGCCATGGATATATCTGCTACAACCGAGGATATTGGTGACTGCATGGCAACTCCCCCCCAGTTTGTTTGTATATTTTCCCTTGGAGTTTAAATACTGTGGACGTCAGGTATAGCTGCAATCCCAGCATTATATCCTCAAGTGGCATTTTCGTCCGGAGTTCGAGTTCTTGGTGAGAAATGAGTTGGTTTGTGACTGCCTCTATAGCCATATTTATTGGTATACGTGTATATAAACTGACAATGTCAAAACTAACCATTTTCTCATCATTATCTAATTTTAAATTTATAATTTAATAAATTTAATTTTGAAGAGTTGGTTAGTAGGGATTTGATTTACTTCAATTGCGATCACGGATTGATATCAGTTAGAAAGGCGTTGCTTATTGTATAATATTTTTTAGAAACTCAGTGATGTTAACTTCCCCAATTATGTTTACCAACTTTGATGAGTTCTTAGTGTTGTTAGCCAGCATCATCATCAGCAACAGCGGCGGCGGAGTGTAGGATACACATTTCATCCTGTTTGAGATTCGTCAGTCAGGCTGAAAATCAACACCCACTGTCTCTACTGTCTCAAGTAACGAAACCTACTTCTCGTTTTCAATTAAAAACAGTCATCCACTGCAGATAAAAATACATTTAGTTGAAGAGTTTGAAGTGAAATGAAGTATGAACAAAGCATGGAATGGCAATCAAACCTCTACCTCTACTTCATAGACTTTGAGAAGACCTTCGACAGCGTTGACCGCGAAATAATTTGGAAACTACTCGAGTACTACGGCATACAATGCCCCAAATATTCATCAACCTTATTCAACAGTTGTACGACAACGGCACATGTCAAGTCATCCACAACGGAAACCTCAGTGAGGCGTTTGCAGTATACACAGGAGTCAGACAAGGGTGATTATTATCTATCACCAATGATATTTCTAATTGTGGTGGACTGGATTATGCGTCAGACAGTGGGAAGCGAGAAGACAGGGATCACCTGAACCGACGTGAAGAGCCTAGAAGACCTGGATTTCGCGCGTGGATGGTTTATGTTTGATGTCACACAAAATCGAAGACTTAGAAGCGAAAACCGACAAACTGGTCTTGTTGACTACAATCACTCGTCTTATTTCCCATGTGATTATAATTCGTTGATAACACTCACATTATTATTTCTGAATGTACATTATCCTACATTGATTTTTATTTCAATATCTAATCGATGCCACATATGTGAATAAATAAGAGAAAAAGTTATGTGAGTGCTTTATTAAGAATCCTACGTAGAGTCTCAGATGTCCCCTCCTGATATGGTATAACAGTAGATGACTTATAACACTCATATTATTATTATTTATGAATGTTCATTATCTGATAATGATTTTATTCAGATGTGTCTAATCATCAATTTTTACTCATGTATATAATAATGTATTCTCATTCTGAACATGAGGGACGCCAGTTTATAGGCATCCTCAATATGATAGATTACATATACGATTAGTAAGCATATTTAATAATAATAATAATAATTTAATAAAATACATATTTATTCGTACCTGTGTAGGACAGACCAATTGTACAGGCATGGATAAGCTGAGGATTCCCAAATAGGACGAAATGCGCACCCTGGATTCCACTGCTAGCCACCATCCACCAATTGTATGGATAAGTATTATTTAAATTGCATAAATTTGGTTTATGCTTAAATCACATCGTTGCTTTCGTTTTTGTTTTTGATTTGTGAAAACAATATGATAACTAGTCATTCAATGGAGCACATCAAAATATATAGAAAAAATATTGTCTTTGCATTAACAGAAAAATATAAATGAAGCAAGGAAGTTGTGTGAGTGAGTGACTTGATATGATTATGAGTGGCAATAGTTTGTGCTCGAAGCGCGTGGTCATCAGTTATTATTACTGTACAACAGCACTGTGTGATTTATCAAAATAACATTTTACCCATAATGGAGTTATACTCTACCAGAGTGCACAAGTTTTATCCTAGTACTAGGATGAAACCCCTGTCTGGGAGTACAGATCAAATCCTTACAGACTAACACTTGGAAACATACATACATATATATGTATATATGTAGAAAGAGAGAGAATATATTTCTCCTAACAGACCTCTAATTGAATCTCCAATTCAATACAGACTCATCCGTAGAAATACTGAGAATCTGTCTTTTCCACTCATTGCTGGAGAACTTCTTCGTGGATGAACCTCGAATAACTTTCTCTACGAAACCAATCATTTGCATGTAGGTGAATAATAAGCTACCACTACTGGCCGCATCATTATATATATATATATCTGTCAATTCACCTGCTCATGTGGAGTTAAGTATGTCTGTCGACCGTACCCAGCATTTTCTATCCAGACTTGTCATCGAACAGTTATTACTATTATTATTATTTCCTTTAATTCCTACAGGAACATAGGACTTCAGCCGCCCTTCTCCACTGCGTTCTTTTTTCTGCTAGAGTTTTCACCTGGCTCCTTGTCTCCCCACATGCTTTCATCTCCTCTTCACATGACCTCCTCCATGTCGCCTCACTCTCGCACTGACGACCAACTCACCAGTTCCCTTTCGGGTTCCACTCGAGCAATGGCTTGTCTAGTGATGTCACTTGATGGTTTCCTCGGAGTATGGTCAACCCATCTCCCTTTCTTCCTGCTTATTTGTTGCACAATCTGTTCTCGCTGGGTTGGTCTGCTCATTGCCAGAGATTCCTGTTACTGATTTTTTCTGGCTGGCCATATGATCTTGAGCGAAGTATTGAGTGAAGACAGTTGTTAATGAAGGTCCGTAGTTTGTTTGAGGCGCTCTTTATGTCGCGCAGCGCAAGTCTCTGATCTGTATAGTTGCACTGACTGATTTCACATTGGAGTTGAAAATCCGGATCTGACTTTCATTCTCATGCTGAGTAGTGTTGTTGCCCTCCACACAGATTTGAGACAAATGAAAGCTAGCCTTGCTTTCGCGATCCTCGCGCTTTGAAATCTTCTTCAGTTCCGTCCGCCTGTATTTGAAACAATGCTTCCCAGGTAGGTAGGTAGGTGAAGGAGGTTGTTTCTTTCAGGTTCCTCCTATTTATCCTTATTGTTGTCTTCTGTTGGTGTTGGCCAGGAATCTTCATCACCTCTGTTTTCTGTATATTCACCTAAATTTCTATCTTTGATGCCTCTTCTACCGCCAACTTGTTACTTTTCACTTGTATAATTTCCAGTTTGTGAGAAATCAGACATGTATCATCGATGAAGTCAAGATCCTCCAAGGTTTTGTGTGTAGGTCCATTTTACGCCTGTTTCCTCGCTGCCCGTTGGCTGTCTGTCTCATTATTCAATCTACTGCAATCAGGAAAACCATTGGCGATAGTAGGCAGCCTTGTCTTCCTCTCGTCTTCACTTTGAAGGACTCCGTAAGTTTTTCGTTGTCGTTTTATAAAAAGGAGTAAAAAGATCCTACCAAACCACCGCTCTATTCTAAAACATCTAGTCGAATCTCGACACCAAGCTAACCCACACAAAAAATTTCAATGTTATCTACAGACTATGCAGAAATCTTGCTAAGAGAGTATCTATGAATCAAACTTCTTCAAACCATAGAAGCAATATTAGTTCACATATTAAATCCCGCCGAAATGTGCCTACAGAAGAAGTTTGCTCAGTCATTAAATCTGCAATGGACTTGATCCATCTTAGCATTGAATACATAACTTTTGTTTTCTCTTTTTTAATTGCGTTAGGAGGATTTCTTCATGAGCTGACGTCGGTTAGAGAACCATTGGAAAACCTGTAGGAAGTACTACACATCAAGCTGTTTTGTCAGCCTAGTTTGGGACTCTTCACAGTCCCCACCCACCACAACTGGCTTCGAATCCAGGATCTTCTGGTTACAAGGTGAGCTAGTAAACATAAATTATTATCTCAGAGATTAACAATCCTGATGACGCACTCCTTCTTCACACTTCCCACCCCAGTAATAAGACTGTTAAATAGGGAGGATTAGGAATGTGGCCAGCAACTCCAAGCCGCAGAAAACTAAACACCACTACTGATGAAACTTCAAGCATCTAACTTGAATTAGCCCTGTGTTGTTCCACTGGGAACGTGGAGAAATAAAATAGTGAAACATCTTTGGAACTATTCCTTTTGTTGCTGTACACCTTTTGTGTTGCAAATTCTCTCCAGATCTTGTTTTGATTACTGTTTGGAGAACGGACTGATAGGTAGATCGAAAAATTGCCAATATGGAGGTGTCATTCATATGCAAAGGTACACTAGGTGAATCGATGGGTTTGTCTGTTGGTGAAATGAGTGAGGAACCAAAAAATCAGATTCCTTAGGTACTTTTGATAAAAAGAAAATATAATCGAGGGAGATTGAGTGCGAATCAGCAATAGGTATTGGGTGATATATGATACCAGCCTCCAGAAAGGATGTATTGAGGCGATCCCTAATCTCAGTGCAAATGTCTTACTGCCTATTATCCAACACTTAATGCTGCCTGGGACGACTATTCATAAGGATGAATGGAGTAGTTACAGTCAGTTGTCGAATCTGAGCTGTATTCATCAAGTGGTCAACCATACAAATGGTTTTCTCAATCCTTTCGATGGAACTCACACTAATTCCATCGAAAGTTTCTGGAGTCACCTAAAAAACGTATCAGATTTGTGAATCGATCAAGAAATGCAATGATATACAGTTATCTTGATGAATTTATGTACAGGAATTGGTTTAACATGAGTATCAAGGCAAAGTTCAACAATAGCGTCCCAAGGGATGCGAACGCACGGGTGACCTTCAGGCAGCCAATCATAAAAATGAGGAATTTTTGCACGAAAAATGACGTATATTCACAAGAAAATGCATGAAAACACATTAAACGGTTTATATTTCTCTGATATGACTTAAAAATACATTCCAGTTGCGATGAAGAGTATCAGTTGCTAATTTGGACTAGTTTCTGTAGATGTATTCACCAAAGTGACTGAAGGTGTGCTGTTTTGGGAATGGTTCATCTCTCTTCTCTTGCTGTAGTCCTCTTCTAAGCCCTCGGTTTAGTTACTATGGTTCCAGTAAGAGCATTGGCGACTACATACAAGGAAAACCCTAACGAGATATTAGCACATTGTCCAAACAGAAATTAAAAGCGTTATCTGGGTGAAACTTGCTTCTTATTTGATGAATAGTCTTGATATTTCAGCTATGATAATGACAGGAACCGTTAGCCGACGACTAGCATGCGTTCAAGGTCATTTGAGCGTTGAAGGTTTTGGAACGCAATTCTTAAACTTCGCCAGTATCAAGACTCCTGTGAGACATTAGGAGATTTTTTCTGCAACATATACGAGAACGTTGTCCTTTGTGATAATTTCTTAATGTTTCATTACTTATATATAAACGATTAATCAAAATTGTGCGCGGTTTTTTTGAGCCTTCTGATTGGTCTAAGTTATCCTTGTCAAGGTCATTTGTCCGTTCACTAGATAGTTGCGGTTTGGACTGCTATAGTTTAGAGCTGCAAGATAATATTTACTATACATACATATATGACTGTACAAAGCTTGTGAATGATATCGCCAAGAACGGTAACTCTTTTCGTTGAAAGTGTTTTCTTTGAAAATATATTATTTTACACAAAAAAAGATTTTCCTCTCGTCGTCTCACTAATATAATAAAAACTCGTGCGACTTATGTAATCCTATTTATAAAGCATCACATGAAAGTTCTAAAAAGAATTATGAATTCAGAGAGTAAAAGAACGGAAGTTTCAAAATGGAAAATTTATGTACAACTTAGAAAATGATATTCATGCATGGGAAAACAGACAGAACAAAAAGAATTTTCAGTGTTCACGTCTATACTGATTTCGTGAGGTAACAGTTTTAATATAACATAATATTATATATATATATATATATATATATATAATATGTTATATACAGGCTAGTTTTCAATCCAAATATCCGCTGCAGTCCTACAGGAGGTCATTCGCGAGCCCGATTAGCTCAGTGGTAACGTCTCTAACTGCAGTACTCACTGGGTGATGCGAATTTGAATCTCGAAAGGGATATCAGTTCCTTCACGGTGGTTGTAGATACGCCTTGCTGACTGGTGTGTGCCAACTAGTACGAAACCTAGGTGTGTAAAAGGCTTCCTGTGGCCGATTGCCTCTAACCATCTAATATCATCAAATCAATGTGCACCATGATGGCGAGCTACCTAGTGTCATGGTGGTCACATTACAAATCTGACTGATAGAATTCAGTCTGCACCAAACAAAGGACTGGACACATCACACTAATTACTAGTGTCCAATCAATGTATATATATATTACAACAAGTATTATTAATTCCACGTGCGTTTTCGCTTCTGTGAGCCTAGCACTATACTTCAGGTACTCATTGAGTGCCTTTAGAGCTACGGGATGCTCACTAGATTTCAGCAAATTGAATATTCCCATAATTTATTCAGAACAAATTATTTAGAGCGAACAACTGTTTTCAATAAGTTCTTCTTCAGGCTCTACAGTTATAAATTCATTAATTTAAGCATACAATAGCCAACCAGACTCTTTGTTTACCTCGGCCTACAATAAAGCCAACAAATCCTCTATTAACACTATAAATTCCTTTCACAATTTTCTTTTCTTTTCCTTCTTCTATTCCTCTGTTTCATTCATTGACAAACGTTCATTTCCGACTTTTATGATTTCATGACCTTTCTTATGATTTTATTACCTTAGATTTAAATAGTGCTTTTCTAACTTGCTATCGTATTTACAAAATCCTGTTCATTCCACTTCATTATATTCATTATTACTATTATTATTTGACAATCATTCACCAATAGTACTTGTAATTTTACACCATATCATCGTTATTATTTTACAATCATTCTTATTGCCGTTATTTTCAACCTCGAACTTATGTCTAGACCGCCCCATTCGTTGGTTTATTTTCATATTGTCTCACATACCCTGATGATTACACTCACTCTCAAAACCTGTATTTTTCTGTTGACTATATTTATACATATATACGCACACATCATTAAATTAAATTATTTCATCTCATTTTGTCCCATGTTCTCATTGACCAAGCATATTAAAAAACTATATGACTATTGTTTCATCCCATCTTATACTTGTTCCACAATACACTTTCTGATATGATTCTAATTCACCTTTACTGGCTATTGTATGCCTAAATTAATGGATTTATCATTGTAGAGCCTGAGGAGAAGTATTATTAACTCAGTGATGCCTCCAAAATGAACACAAGAACAAGACAAGCTGATTAACTACTAAGACCGATGATATACCTTATTTTGATGGACTGGATCATGCTGCACACTGTACATCGAGAGAGAGGGGGGAGAGAGAGACGACAGGAACACGCTGGATCATCGATAAGAAGACTCTAAAAGATCTGGGCTTCGTACATGATTTATGGGTAGTCTCACACAAACTCGAATTACTTACAGGTGGAAAGTAGCAAGTTGGTAGATTAGCCAGTGATGACAGAACTTGACGACGTGAACATAGAGAAGATGAAGGCGATGAAGATAGCCAGTCAATAACATCAGCAAGCAACAATCATTACCAAAGGAAGTATATCTGCGTAAAATCTAAACTAACAAATTCTTATGAACTAAAATATAGATTAGATAATTTAGAATTATATAATGAAGAGAAAATGGTTAGTTTTGACATTGTCAGTTTATATACACGTATACCAATAAATATGGCTATAGAGGCAGTCAGAAACCAACTCATTTCTCACCAAGAACTCGAACTTCGAACGAAAATACCACTTGAGGATATAATGCTGGGATTGCAGCTATACCTGACGTCCACAGTATTTAAACTCCAAGGGAAAATATACAAACAAACTGTGGGGGAGTTGCCATGCAGTCACCAATATCCTCGGTTGTAGCAGATATATCCATGCCTAGGTGGGAAGTGAAATGTTCACTCCCACCCCACATCGGAGTATAGTGGAGGTATGTGGATGACACATTCACTGTACCTAGAACACACAATATGGATAGATTTTTCGAGCACATCAACTCGAAGGTAGAGGCAATTCAATTCACTTATGATGAATTTGGAAGTCAGGAAGGGGAACTTTCAATGTTAGATTGTAGCGTAAAAAGGAAGGAAGATGGGAAGTTGAACACTAGTGTATACAGGAAACCCACACATTCAAACAGATATTTGGACCCCTGATCATCCCATCCTATGTCAGTAAAAATAGAACTGGTGAAATGTTTAAGTGACAGAGCACCAAAACTAAGTATTGCCAAGGAAAATCTAAGACAGGAAGTGAGGCATATACGAGAAGCCTTGAAACTTAATAATCACCCTGATAAATTAGTCAGGAAATATGTAGGGAAATGTAAAAATAAGTAATGACAGTAGTGATAGTGATGTTGATAATGATAATAATAATAATAATATTGGTGACGACATGCATGTCAAATATGCGCAAGACAATACCGACAATAAGGAATCTAAATCATCAGTAGTAATTCCATACAATGAATGAACCTTGGAAATCTTACGCAGAATTCTTAACAAGGCAAGAATAAAAGTGGCTGGCATTCGAAGCACCCACAAACTCAATTAGAAACAAGCTTTGTCGGTTAACGCATCAATCCTATGGAGCCTTTAAAACAAAACAATTTAATTTATCTAATAGCCAGCTGGAGTGATTGTCAGGTCAAACACATGGGTCAAAGTAGTATAACCAAAGCGAAAAATTTGAAAGAGGCCATTTCATTCACTTATCCAGCCAGGAAACATCATTTCAACTACTGGCAAACAGCACGGATGAACATTTCAAAACCAGAGTCGCAAAATGCAACATAGATCTTCATCAGTCTGAAACTAGTCTGGAAATCTCCTGTACTCAGTCAGCATAAATAACAGGATTCAGATTTTCAACACCAGTGGTAAGCTGGTTGGTTCTCCTATATGAATCACACACTTAGTGCTTGCGTTACGAAGGGAATTTCCAATAGCCAGTTGAAGACCTTTGTCAATATCGCCTGTCACTGAATTTACACTGAAGGTCACATAGCGGGCCAGAAAAGATAGGCAATAGGAAACTCCGGAAATGAACCACTCAAGAACCTACTGATCAACAAACATGCCGAACCAAATGGAGATAGATCGGAGGCTCGCTGATGAGACTGTCAGATCATATCGCGTTCCAGGCCCAAGTGTGACACAGGAAAGATAGTATGAGGAGGGGATGATAGATTATGGGCAATCGGGAGGCCAGCTAAAACAGACCGCAGAGAATAGGAAGAAGTTGAGTTTTGCTGTTAAAGTCCCATGCATCACTCGGAAACCAAGGGAATAATAAATTAAAACAATTAGCCCCTTTGATAAATTTGAATAAGGCATTAAGAAAACAAATTTCGCGAGATGATATCATCATTTCGTAGCTTTTTTACAACCGCTTTACAACTAACATGGTTAACAATAATAAAATAAAATTCATGACAATTACTCAGTTAAATAAAACAAGTGCATGCTAATGACCAATCATATTTAAATTGGTCATGTAGTCCATGGTAGGCGAAGATTGAAGTCTATTGATTTTTGTACACACAGTTTAGGCTGCATGTGATTAATCCAAAGTGCTCCCATCACTTTCAGTGGCCAACCTTGAATTAGAGTTGTGTGATGAAATAATTGTGAAACAGTCATTAATATTGATTTTGTGACCTGACATTAATAAGTGATTTGCAATGGATGATGCTGGATTCTATTCAGACTAATCACATTGGGATTTTCGATATGATTTAGTAGCCATTTTGGAACATGTCCTTTTCCACCGTGACATTGGAATTTTCTGTTGGTTCTACCTATATGGGTGTCACCTCAGCTGCAGGTGAAATTGTAGATACAGTTTGAAGTAGAGTTCACAGAATTTCATCCTTTAATCGTAGGTGGAGTGATCGAAAATGTTCGGCGAATGAGAAAAAGAGATGCGGTGTAGAATGTGCGTTTGATGGCTGACCGAAGTCTTTGAGCTGTCAACTGCATAATCCGGTCGCCCTTGAATGGTAGGTTAATAAAGACAGATAGCTTTCTTTGGTACAGAAGCTGTCTTTTCGAGATGTGGTTTTTCTTTACTGTGACAAGTGATAAATTTCTCCGGATAACCATTAGCTGATAAAACTGAATGTTTTTGATGTGGTTTTGTTCTCTGAGCTGGATGGTTAGTTTGCGAAGCTTTCATCGCCCTACTGGGTGACATCTTCAGCGCATACTTCAATTTGAAGTGAGTTTTCAGATTTCTCCACGAGTTTATTAATCGTCTCTCCTGGTGACCTTGGACGTGATTGGTTGTTTATGTGTGTTTTCACACCTTCTAGGTTACTTGTGTTGGAACTGATTGTTTCTGTGACTTGAACTTTGACCCTTTGTGTGTGAAGTTTCTTTCTTATTGGTTGATAACTTTTGTCTATCCCGATGTGTCTATTGATTGATGATTCACTGGAATGCCAAGCTTCTAAAAATTCTCTAGCATTCTTGTTATTTCCTTTGTCTAATATTTGAACGTTGTCCCAGTCGAATTGATGTCCGTAGTTGTCTGTGTGTAGTGAAATGAGGGAGTGGATATCATGTCTTTTGACGGCTAGCTTATGTTCGTGGATACGAAGACGAAGGGGACGTCCACTTTGGCCAATGTAGTGTTTTTCACAGTTGTCACAGTTTATTTTGTAGATGATGTTGGTTTTGTCTTCTTTCGCTGTTGAGTCTTTCGGTTGACATAGAATTGAGTGCAGCGACTTTGTTGGTTTGTGTACGACGTCAATTCCTAAAGGTTTGAAGAGTCTTGTAGTGATTTCCGAGATATCCTTTATATATGGTAAGGCGACTTTCTTTGTGCTTTCCTTGGTGGCTTTTGTTTTGGTAGGTTGGGTTGGGGGTATATGTCTCTTGATGAAATTTCGTGGATATCCATTCTTTTGGAAGAGGCGTCCATGAGATATCTTTCTTCAATTTTTCTTAAGGTGGGAGTGCTGCAATGAGTCCGGGCCGGCCCTCTTGAATAGTGTTTGTAAGCAGTTCCTTTTGTGTGCTATTGGGTTGTTGCTGTTGTAATTCAGTATTTGGTCTGTGTGAGTTGATTTCCTATAAACTTGAGTTTTTAATTCTCCTGTAGTTGTTCGCCTGACTAAGACGTCCAAAAATGGTATTTTGTTCTCGGATTTCTCTTCTCTTGCGAATTTGATGTCGTTGAAGACGTTGTTTATTAAGTTGTGAGTTTTATCTAATTCGTTTCTTTTGATTATTACAAATGTGTCGTCGACGTAGCGTATCCAAATCTTGGGTTTGATCTTTGGTAGAATTATGTTTTCGAGTCTTTCATCTCTATCATATCTAAAACTGAATGTATATGTCGAAACTTCTCCATCAATGTGTCACTCGTGCAAATTTTTCGGGTCCTTGAGTACAAACATTTCACACTAGGGGACGTTTATACTGGATAGGAATAAAACTGGTGAAATGAAGATATTGTCCACTCCATGTCTGTTTACGAAAAATAGATCGCTGAATGGTTCCATCATCTCTCCTGGTCATTGTAATATCCAGGAAACCGAGTTTATTATTCGATTCGAGTTCAGATATCACTCCGATATTTAAATGAATATGATTAAATAGGGTGATAAAGTTTTCAATAGATTTACTAGTATTACCAATAATGAGAGTATCATCTACATAACGTTTATACAGCATAAATTCTCCAAGCATATCTTGTATTTGGTTTTCCAATTTCGACATGAACATACATTTTTCTCACTTGCCGAAGGGACAACACTGAGTGATTTATCAAAATAAAAATAAAATCTTATCTACTATGGAGTTGTACTCTACCATAGTGCCCAAGTTTTATACTCAGATCAGTTCAAAGGACTTTTAATTATGGCAAATTACAAGTCCTAATCTCTTCACGACCGATGGTGCTCTAGGAACTTGATTTTTCGTGCTCGCTCTATAATATCTGCATGTGTAGTTCAATAATGGTGTACTTGGAAGCATCAGTAGCTTCATATTAGAACACCTGATTCATACCAACCACAACGCCAATATTGAAGAGTCTTTCTCCATCATCTATCGCGTACAAAACAGACTGCCAAAATCATCCAAGTACCAATCGCATACTCTAAACAGCAGAGGCCATTGCAATTCGCCTCAAACAACTTTTTTTATTTTATTTTTATTTTTTTATTTTTGATTACAGCTTGATTCCACACCGTATTTTTGGTACAAGTATGGAATTTTCAGCGTGGATATCGGTGGCCCAAATTTCGCTGGCCGACCATAGATATCAGGTGTGCGTCGGCGTGGGCTCGAACCCCGGACCATATGCATGGTCGGCGAGAGTCCTAACCACTGTGCCACCGACGCAGAAGAAGCATGTTCAGCCACTACTACTGCTTCGGTCAGCCTTCAGTGGAGACTATAAAAGCATGAATTTGTATTATTATCTTTCCTAATTTTTCTGACATTAAGTTTGTAGTATTAAGTTGATGCTATCGACCTGTAATCCATTAATATTATTATTACTGATTCGATGTTATTTAAACAAAATCATTTTGAAGATATTGGATAGTTAGAAGCAATCGGCAGGACGCCTTTCCTCACCTAGGTTTCGGGCTAGTTGGCACTCGCCAGTCAGTAAGGCGTATCTGCGACCACCGTGAAGGAACTCAAGTCCCTTCTGATATTCGCAACCGAATCCTGCCGATTGCCTCCAACTATCCAGTGTCATCAACTTAGTATGCACCGTGATGGGGGGCTACCTATAATGGTGGACACACTGCAAACCTGACTGGTAAAATTCACTCTGCACCAAAAAAGGAATGGAAACATCACAGAAGTTGCTAGTGTCCAATCAAACTGTAATCTATTAACAATCTATTCGCATATACCTAATGGATTCTGCATCCTAATTTATCGGTGTGATTCAGGAAAACTTAAATGTCATGAGTATGATTTATTTTCTAACTAATATCGACATAAAACTGTAGAGGCTGAAGAAGCAGTTGACGGAAACAAAATATTTAATAGTGTGAAATATTCCACCATATCATGAATTGTAAGTCAATCTGAACGAAGAATATTCAATTTTCAATAAAATTCCCCTCTTCAGACTCTTAAAATTATAAAATATGATATTTGTCGTCACTACAATAATGATAACCAGTTATGTGGCGGATACCTTTTTATTGCATAGAATGACAGATTAGTTGTGGGTGTCAAAATAAATAGTCGTGCTAGGCTGATTTCGATTACAAAATATTGTGAAATGAGAGACAATGGTGGTGATAAGTCATAAGAGATTCGTAGAGTGTGGGGGTAGAAAAATTGACAAGTAAGTTGTTATGTACAGGTCGAGTAATTAGTAGTCCTGACGCAAGAAGGCGGAAATCAGAAAACCACCAGGTTCACGATGATACTTGTATTTTTTCAAACACAAGGAAAAATCAATGTCCCACAAGTGTATGAGCGAATGTTCAAAAATGAACGAATCAATAGACAGTCTTAATATGATTGTTAATTATCGATCCATATATACATAGCAAAATATAACAGACTGTCAAAAACAAAACACACACACACATCATATGGATACATATCCCCCCCTTTTGAGAAGATTCATGATTAATAGCGTGCTTTCTTGGGGTTTATCTAAAACCGTTCAGTTTGTTGTCGACGTCTGTTGCTTCGTCTGCCTGTTGGGTTTGCGGCTTCGGCTTCGCCCGGAATTGTCTGACATTTTATGCTTCTTGACTGAATTGCATAGAAAATTTACTAGGACATCAGCTAGATGCAAACGATCGAACCAATCAAGTCCCAAAACATTTAAATCACTCTTGGTGACGTAACAAATTCCTGTGAATTTGGTATTGCGGAAGGAAATAGAACATTCGAGTTCACCAATTAGTTTGAGACGCCCACCACAGGCGCTGACAGCAGTCTGAGAAGTATTTGTGATAGGTGGTCTGCCAATATAATTCCAAAGTTTCTCTGATATAACAGTAATATCAGAGGCGGTATCTAGCTGCAGACGTGCATCATGACCATTCATCTGAAGGTCAATATATTTCCTCATACCTGGTGTTGTGACTTGACAGGTTGCGACTAGACTCATTGACCTTTATGGGGATTTAGGACCAACAGTTTGTCGAGCTTTCACTGGATTTTAATATCTGGGTTTGCGTGGCTGACAAAAACCATTTTTATGACCGACGATGTTGCACTTGCTGCAACGATGATTTTTGTATGGACAGGACTTTACAAAGTGCCACACGCCACAATGCCAGCATGGTGATGGTGGGGTCTTCTTTGCAGTATTTTGTGAAGTTGGACGAGTATGTGTAGATTTACGCGGAACATTAGAAGAAGGTGGGTCAGGACTGGATGATGGAGAGAGATTTTCGCTCTTTCGTAATGCATGAATATCAGAGCTTCTCGAAGGTGTTGATTCGACCAGGTGTGTGTCTTTCTGCAAATTAATCAGCCGTTGATATTCATCAGCTATGTCATGTAATGTTAACTTAGGGTTTTGTTCTAGCTGATTGAGCAGCCGAGTTCGGATATCTGTGAAACGAGGGGATTGAAGACTGCATATGAGAATCAAGGCTTTGAATTGATCATCTGTTAAGGATGTGAGTCGAAATCTCTCACATTCTCGGTTGACTGTCCCAACAAGGTTATAAAAGGGGTCAGGTGGGTGAATGTCTAGTAAGAAGTAGTATGTATTGAAGAGGAGATAGTAAGACTGCAGTGAGATGTTCACCATGAAACAACCAATGTGTTAAATGAATTAGGTGGAGGCATATAATAAGGTAATTAATTATCACGTACAGTTTACTTACGTCGCCTACACATATCTGAAGCTGTTGCAACAAGATCGACTCAACCGGTAAACAAACAGAACACGTCCAGACGCTGTTCCTACTGTGGTCAAATCTGCATTAATGTTTCTTCTTCTTCTTCTTCTTCTTCTTATCAAGGGTGCCTTTCCCCCTTATCCCTCTTGGTCTTCATTTTTGCTTTACTTACTATGACAATTATTATTATTATTCATTATAATTTATACCCTTCATTCAAATTCTCCCTCAAATACTATCGAATTTTCCATTTATACTCTTCGGACTTTTTATTAGTAATATCATCAATAATACAATCTAAGACAGTGGACAATATGATATATAAAATGTAAGTTAAGAATCCAAGGACCATTGGATCGGGTCCCAGTGGCTTAATGGTATACGAGCTCGCCTTGTAACCGGAAGGTCCTGGGTTCGAATCCCGGTGGGTGCGTACTGCTGAAGAGTCCCAAACTAGGACGAAACAGCTGTCCAGTACTTCCAGGTTTTCCAATGGTTCTCTAACTACTGTCAGCTCATGATGAAATCCTGAAACCAATCAAATCCCTACAAACCAACACTTGAATAAGTTAAGATTTGTTTGTTGGAAATACTGTACAATTTATTATAGTAGATGGTTAGAGGCAATCAGCCACAGGAAGCCTTTCCTCACCTTGGGTTTCGTGCTAGCTGGCATTCCCCAGTCAGCAAGGCGTATCTGCAACCATCGTGAAAACAACTCATATCCCTCCTTCTGAGATTCAAAGCCATATCGCTTAGTGGGTTGTGTAGTCACAGACGCTGCCAATGAGTTAGTTATTCAGGCTAGCAATTGACATCCTGTAGGACTGACTGTATTGGATATATTCTTGATTGGACACAAGTTACTGGTGTGGCTAAATTTAGAGTGAAATTTCTCCTCTCTATGGAGAGTTTCTTTCTTTCTATCTTACTTTTCTTCTTCTATATTTTCTCCTTTCTAACTCATCCAAATGGATTTAGTCGTAGTTTTTTTTCATAATTTAGACTCTTCAGTCTAGGATACTTTAAAAATAAACAGATATTCCATTTTTTACTATTCTCATTTACTGTTAGTGATATTATCTCTTTTCTCAATTTTTAAAACCTTCAACTAGCTGGTCAATTTTCTTTCATCAAACATTGTATAATTCTTAGGAGGATGGGGAATATTATCAGGCTCATGAGTTTAAAAGCTGAAAAAAGTGTCGACGGGTGAATACTTTTGCCTTTTTAGTTGTACGATCTCATTTATACATAGTTTTTTCTAACAGTAGAAGGTAGTAATAAAAGTGATGAGTCGTCATAATCATTTAACGACAGAAGACAAGGGCCAGAAACACATCGTTTATTTAGAAAATCAAGAGATGTGTTTGTATTTTAATGTACATTAATATTAGCGTTATTGTTAGCAGAGAGGCAACGTCTTCTGATTGGTTGTTGTCTCGCTGAAGGTTATTCTATCATCTATTTGTGGACGTTTCTTATAAAGTTAGGCCATAAATCTGCGAATCGTATTTGCACACGTTATGTCTTCTGTGATTGGTTGGTGAGTTGCTCAAGGTTAAGGCTTGTTATTGTTTTTTCTCATGATCCCCAACTCGGGACGTAAACATTGACGTAATATGTGGTCTACAATTTTAGCTAGCAGACAGCTTTCACTACAATCATAGTTGTCAATATTACAAAAGAAAACTAAATCTAGTTAAATCCACTACCACACTCTCATCTGATTCTCAAGAAGCTGAACCAGACCTTCTGCAAGGAATTTTCATCTATACTGATACCCACTGAGATTCACTTACAACAAAAACACTAGAGCAAAAGCTCATGGAAATGAAACATTATTTGGTAGTGAAAAAGAAACTTTACATGGACCTAGATTTCAAGTGAGACTTAGCTTTCGATATCCTTAAGAGAAGCATTTTAACATCTTCGAGAAAAACATACTTGTCATCAACGTTTAGAGTAGTGTTCCACGGTAATCTATTGGTCTTCAGAAATCTGACGGACAAGATCTCATATATGACCACTTCTTTGTGCAAATATCAGTTCAACTTTGCCTGTGGAGCAAGGTGCGTATTCGATCTGAAAAAAATTCACAAGAAAACTATACCAAATGGTTGCAGGAAGGCAGTAGTAGTTTTATAAGCAGTGCAGTGATTCAACGACTTCTCAACACTCGTCATTACATCTCAACGAATGCCTCCTTCAAAGTGATCTACAAAGTGAAGAACAACCTACCAAAGGTAATACGCTGTCATCTCCTTTGTATTCCTGAAGTCTTAGCCATTCATTTGCCAAAAACCAGAGTTATGTATACAAAAGAAAATCATCCAGCCACTTCTTATATGGTGACATCAACCATGGTGACTTCTACTGACTTCATGTTTGCGTGGTTGTACTTTTCCCAACTCCTTATAACATTTGTAACTTTTAGAATTCCTACATAATTTCATTCATATTTTCCTTTGTATCTATGCGCATCCTGATCACAGCTGACTCATCAAACTATTCATCGCATTACGTAACTCTATCACGATTTTTCAACATCTTTCTATGTGTTGATGGTTATTTACAACTACTTTTGTGACAACTCATCACTTGTGCTGCTATCCTCTTTCTCTCATGGGAAATATGTCTTATATAAATGCGATTGTACAGCTAAGGGTTAAAATGACCTCGACAAAACGGACATCTTCGTTGTACTACTTGTCTTTGGTTTTTGATGGCATTCCGATGGGATGTGTTCATGGAATTATAGGAATCATAATCAAAACTATTGAGTCCATTGTCTGTCCAGCGCCTTCAATGCCTCATTGTTTATTTTGAAACATTATCTTTTTCTCTCATCCGATCTCAAGTTTATCCCCATTTCCATTTCCATCATTTTTCTATGCTTCGAATTAGTGAATATAAACTGCTTTTCCGATGGCCATCTCATCTATTCTATTTCAACTGTTTATCTATGTTCACGGGTATATAATATATTCAACTTTCCAATCAAATGGTTTTATTTCTCTCAAGGGCAGATAGAACACATGTCAAAGAGAGGTTCATATAGAGCAGAAATATATGCGCTTCGTTTTATTCTGATGACTTTCACATGTGAACAGTGAATGGCACATTTTGAAACATTATAGATGGTCGTTGATATGAATTTCATACAGCCGTTTCTCTTTGTTATTTTGAATAAGGAAGGAACGAACATTTCTGCAGTATAATATGAGCGGGTTTTATTTGTTCGATTCTCTCTTCAGCCGCCTACATTCTAAATAAATCAATTTGTAAGTTACAAAGTGGTGTCTGAAAATACTTTCCTCGCAGTGACGTCGAGTTGCAGATAGAAAGATGAAGTAAGTAGACGAATTATTCGGCGTCAGAATGAGTAACGAATCGGTTACTAAAATGAAGGGTGGGTTGGAGTATAGATTTCACCTGGAATCAAGGATGGACTAGAGACAAACTGCAGGATAGAAGAAGAGAGTGAATTCATACATATTATGGTGGAGAGTTGAGAAGGGTGTAAGTGAATAGTAAAGTAAAATTACAAAATAGATGAAATGACTTCATTTAGTAGATTTGGAAATTTAATACTGATTTAATCTCGGTAAATGAAATTCAAAAACAAAATCAATTGCCCTGTGTCAATTAGGTGTCTGGCAATTGCACTGTATGGCACTTAGCTACGGAAACATTCGGGGATATGGTTAGGAAATCTAGTAGACAATCTCCCCTAAGTCTTTCCTATGTACGTCGGTGGCACAGTGGTTAGGACTCTCGCCGACCATGCGCATAGTCCGGGGTTCGAGCCCACGCCGACGCACACTTGATATCTATGGTCGGCCTGCGAATTTTGGGCTACCGATATCCACGCTGAAAATTCCATACTTGTACCAAAAATACGGTGTGGAATCAAGCTGTATTCAAAAATAAAAAAATAAAATAAAAAAAATACTTGCTGCGGCATGTGCAGGTAAATTGGTAAGTGCAGTTGAAGTTGACATGAGCTCATCTACTTTTTACGGGGTTAACCAGCATACCGTGTTGTAGGGTGAAATCAGTCCATCGGTGGCAAATGTTGTTTTCAATGCACCCTTAATTCTTTTTCCGCTTCTTGTAGATACTTTTTCTTCGCCTCTGTATACTAGATATATGAAACCTGGTTTCTTTTCAACTATTTCGAACTTGGGTCTAGGTGTTTTTCCACTCTCACATTTTGGTATGAACTTTCGAGGATATTTTTATTTTCGATAAGGTTCTTTTCGACAACTTAGAGTTCCCCTTCAATGTTCAGTAACATATCATTACATTTTGTTCAGGAGGTGCGTGGCTGAAGAGAATTCACGAAAAGAAATAAGGTTGCACAATCCTTCTAATATGCTCATTGTTTACTTATTCAAATTCATATTACTATTTTCAGAGGATTGAGTGCTCCGAAGTTAGACCACTAAGTGGTGTTAGTTTTCGATACATGGCGAGATTTTGAGCTTTTGAAAAGCTAGTGTCTCGGCTATGCCCAGATGTCTTAATTTCACTCCCTTTGAAAGGTTTCATTGAATCTTGTATATTACTTTGAAGGATTTTTCAAAAGGCGCTGAATGTCCTGAATTGACCAGATGTTCTGTCACTGAAGTATATACACGTTTTTAGTCTCCTTTTACTAGCCAGGCTGGGTAGTGTTCACAAGCGCGTTTTTCAATTTGGCGCATGGTACGGCCGATGTACTCAGCTCCACAAGAGCAAGTAAACTGGTATATGCTCGCTGAGGTGGTCCAATGGGACAGCTTTTCTTTCGAGTTCTGGCTGAACAGTTTCTTGCAGGAAAGCGTCAGTCGTATGCTCGTGGCGAAGTATGTTTTCCTCAGCGATTTGGAAAGGTGCTTACGAGGGATTTCTTCTTCAATATCACCTTTGAATTCTAGATTAAGTTGAAATATTTTCTTTGGAACGGATTGGACTTGTTTGGAAGTCTTCTTTGATTTGAGATTCTTGTCTATGAACCTAGGTGGGGAACCGTTTTCCATAAGGGTTTTTCGGAGATTAAGCAGTTGTATTTCAATCACATACTCGCTGAATATCTTCCGAATCCTCGAGGAAAGAGCGTATATCAGGTTCCTCCTTCTGCTTAGGAGCAGGGAGCTTTGAAAGTTGATGAATTCTCCATTCCATGTAGGCTTTTTGTATATGGACCTTTTCAGAGAGTTGTTGGCGTTTCTTGTCAGATGGGCATCGAGGAAGGGAAACAATCCGTTAGACTCAGTCTCAAGTGTAAAGTCGATGTTTGGGTGGGCATTACTGAAGATTTGAAGAGGGTTTTCTAAATCACAATTCTCATCAAAAATAATGAAAGTACCATCGATGTATCTCTTGTAGAGATGGAGGTAGTCGATAGTTGGTGATAAGTAGTTGCTTTCTAAGCTAGCCATAAAGCAGTCGGCTAGGAGGGGTCCTAGGGGAGAACCCATTGCTACTCCATCTACTTGACAGTATATTTCCTTGTTGAAACTAAAGTATACGTTGAAGGTTCATCGTACTAACAGTTCTTTCAGGTAGTGGATCTGTATACCAACATCGACGCTATTGGATTGAATGTAGTCATAAAGAAAGCATACAGTTTCTATCAACAGAACGTTGGTGAAGAAAGAGACGACATCCAAGGAGACTATTTTCTTTTCTGCCACGTTGACATTCTTAATTAAATCAGCAAAGTCGGATGTGTCACGGAAATTGTATCTTCTGTTTCACCGGCCCGAGAATCTCGACCAGCCATTTCGCGATTGTATGATATGGGGAATCTACCATATCTAGTATTGAACGGAATGGGACGTCTTGTTTGTGCACTTTAGGTAAGCCGTACATGCGCGACGTTGTAGAATCAAATGGGCGCAGTTGTTCGTATATTTTTGAACTGATAATGGATTCGTCTTTCATTTTCTTCAATACCTTTGTTAGCTGGAACTCCGTCTGTTCGGTGGGATCTTTCTGTGAAGACTGTTTCTGAAACTATTTGTCATCAGATAGTATCACCGAGAGTTTGCTTAGGTAGTTTTATTTGTTCATCAAGACGATTCTGGAGCCTTTATCTGGTCGTGTGATGATCAAGTTTTCATTATCCTTCAGTTCTTTCAGCTGCTTTTGATGTTCTTCGGAAGGTACGTTACGAAGACTGGGTTTTTGTTGATGTAATCGAGGCAGCAATTTTAAAATGGTTGATTTGAAAAGGTCAGTAACATGTAATTTGATTTTGTTTAGGATGTACATATCTGAAGAGAATCCATGGGATAAAATGAGCTTGTGTATTCCTTCAGATATGCTCGTTTATCCCTTATTCAAATTCATATTACTATTTAGAAATGTTCATTTTCAGAGGATTGAATGCTTCCAAGTTAGATCACTAAATGGTGTTAGTTAGAGAACCACTGAAATCCACCAGGAAGTACTGGATAGTTGCTTTCTTTGTCACAAGCGAAGAAGAACCAGGCAACGAAATTCCGTTCCTAGAGGCCTTCATAAGTATACAGAAAATCAACACACAGACCAAATACTCAATCATAATAGCAATTATCCAATGACTCACTAAGGAAACTGTGTGCAGACATGGTTTGAAAGATTTCAGACACACTGCACACACACACACACACTCCAGTGCTGAAAAGGACAGAAGAGAAATATCTACTGATTGTCTTCAAAAGGAATGAATACTCATGAAATTTCATCAAAGAATATTTCAGGTGAACAAACTGTCCACGAAGACCACTAGAAAATCCATTTCGACATACATACAAAGAATATCTCTGAAATAATGGCTGAAATACTTAGACTAATTGAAATACACATGGCACACAAGTCAACACAATCACCTCATTCGATATTATGCAGACCAACAGCACGATCCAACAACAAGAGAAGATCAATACTATTTACAAAATAAATTGCACAAACTACAATAAACACTACATCACTCAAAGTAGGCGTCCATTCCGGCTCCAAATCCACGAAGGTGAATTAGTTGTGAAAAGACATGACATGCTGCATTCTTCCATATCGACGTCACGTAGACAGCTACAGATAGCAGTTTAACTGCAATAATGTAGATAATTTGAACAGAGGAAACATCCAAAATATCGAGGAATTCGTCAAAGTTTGACATTCAGAAGAATCAGCGACTGACAGACACACTCCTTCAGATCAAATTAACCAACTGATAAAGAAATAAATCACATGACAAGAAAATTAAAATGTCAGATCAATAAATATGGTCTTGACAATGGTTGTCAAGCGATTCAATTACATCATTCATGGATAATTCAAGGAAAGTATTGTTCAGGAACACAATGAAAGTTTCGTCCATCTGAGCTGAAATTTCTCAGGTCTGTTTAGTGCTGGCTTAAGACTCTTCCTCAGTACTCACACATTACCCCATCTGGAGGTAAACATAAGAATTAGATGGTTTTGAATAGTTCTCCTAATTGATGTTAGTCTGTGATCTCACCATGGAACTAGTGAAATCCTTACCAGTGAACACCTGAAATTTAATTTAACGCTCAATATTGACTGACTGACTACACGACGATATTGCTTGTATTTGTAGTCAGAAATAGGGACCAGTGCGGTCCATCATATCGGGTGTGTGAGGACGAATACCAGCCGATGATATTGGCTGACAGTGTCGTTATATATCACGAAATATCAGGACTTTGAATCCGTAGACTATTAGCTTCTGTATGAGTGGTTGGATGGTTGACGAGTTCGCCCAATAACCTGAAGTTCCTCGGCTGCATTCCTCATGAGGTCACAGGTGAGTGGTAATGAAGAAGCTCACAATAAGAGGAAAAGCTGTCTAGCACTCCCTAGGAGCTTCAAGTTTTTCTCTAACTGGTATCAACCTGTTTTCTAACTTGAATGCTAACATTATTATTAGTAGTAGCAGTGGTAGTAGTGAAAAGTCAAACATGGTAAGTAAGCAAAAACGTAAATCCTGAGGTAATCTTAATTCAAACGTCAATGTCCCCAAAAAACTGTAAAATATAATCTGGTTACCTATTACATTACCTTCATTGTGTCCTTAAATAAGGAAAGAAACAAGAATAGGATAGAAATTGTGTATTAGCTGACAGGATCATATACAGAAACATGTGTTATTTATCCGACTACATGTTTAGCCTTCTAGGTGAACGAAAAGAGTGTCAAAAAACGGAGAGGTTAATTTAGTGTATAATCCGTTTAGACTGTTGTGGTGGTTGTTGTGCAGATGACCAAGTATTTTGTAGAGGAGATCTTCATCCTAATGCATATATATATATATATGAAGTGACCGCCCACTGGGGAGTAACTGATATTATGTTTCTTGTTCATTGTGTCCATGGTGACTGATTTGTGTCAGTCAAGTTTACAATGAATTTAATAATTATAATAAATATTATTACTATTATTTCTCCCTAAGTTTGTGACTGAAACATTAGGGCTTAACTATGCACCTTTATTCTACTCTGCTTTCTGCTGTCATTGTTGGTTGGGTGTATGCTTGATAACGGATTTTAGTTTCGCCTTCACATGCTCTCTCTCTCTCTCTCTCGCAAGTCACTCTTGGACCTATCGCCTAATCGTTGATTGTCTTTCATGTTGCAGTCTATGCCCTAATTCATATTTGATGTGAGTAAATGGTCTTCTCAAATAGTCCTCTCAAATACAACTCTATTTCTTTTTGCATATATTTTGGTGAGCAAATTGCTCAAATACAAATTCCTAAATTCATCCCTCTCTGTGTTTTGGTTGAATTGTTGTAATTCGGTCATTAAGAAATACTAATACTACTATTGCGAATAATTACAACATTTGGGCAATTGTTGAATTGAATTTTTTGATTTTCCCGTCGATTGATTGGACCGAAGTGCTCGGTCTCAGGTTGACATGTCGGCTTCTTGTGCAGATGCTTCGACGATGTCTGGGTATTTAGTTTGTATACAATTGGTGGATGGTGGCTAGCAGTGGAATCCAGGATGCGCATTTCGTCCTATTTGGGACTCGTCATCTGGATGAACCTGCATTTCTCAGTGAGTGATGATGTTCCCAATTCAATAATTAATATGACCCGTCGCACAAGAGGTGGCTCTCGTGGCCCAAGTCGTCTAGTGGATAACGCTTCGGCGTTTGAAACTATGGGTACTGGGTTCGAGCCTCGGTGGGAACATCATCACTCACTGAGAAATGCAGGTACATCCAGCTGACGAGTCCCAGATAGTACGAAGTGCGCATCCTAGATTCCACTGCTAGCCACCATCCACCAATTGTATTTGGGCAATTGATTGTTGGGTGGTTCACTCCAGTATCAGACTTCCTTGTTTATTATAATTTCCATCTAGGTCTTTCTTCTTCGGTGTGGAGTGTAGGTATGTGTTGATGAAATTCTTCAGTTGGTTTTCTAAAGTAATCTTGGTGACTCAACTGACAAGTCTTCACAGTGGTTTGACATGAGTATTAAAATCCCGGCTGTTATTCTTAGTGCTGAATTCTGTAGATTTCAACACTGAGGAGTTCAGACCAATGACGATGTTTCTTGCTTTCTCAATGCTGGCTGACTATGACATCCTTATCCGTAGGACTTGTAGTTGAGATATTGTAGGTAAGGAGATTTAAAAAAGAGATGAACTCCATTGGAAGTGATGAGTGAGGTCCATCTGATTGGGAGTTAGGACAAATACTAGAGTATGTGTGACATTTCACATGTCATTTGCGAAATCCAGGTTGTTACAGATCTTTCTATCGATCCACTGTATGTCCATCTTCTCAGTTACTACAGTCTGTTGCTCGATCCAGTGCACCACAACCGTATATGTACATATTTGTAGCACTTGTATGCTCTTAATGTCTAATCTGTTCTTAGTGCTACTGTCTACACCCTGAAGCGCTCACTTGTAAAGGAAATTTAAAATGTTTTCAATGTCGGAAGACGGACATTATTTCATGATAAAGATTATGTATGTGTATATACACTGATTAGATTGCTCGTTTGTGATGGGCTCATCAGTGGTGTGTATCCTGTTAGATTCAGTTAGGAGTAAATTTGGTGACAGTCAACACACGAATCAAGATAAGCAAGTACAAAACTTAGTGGAAATAGCCAATTTTAAACGGCCAAATATTCTTACTGTCAATATAAGAATAGTGCATGTGTGGTGATTGACAATTTCTATCTCTGTATTGTTTAAATACTTACTGTTGACTGTTGATATGTTTCATATATGAATTGCATTAGAATTCCGCTAAATACAAATTCCTGATTTCTGCCCTCTCTGTGTTCTGTCTGGATTCGTATAATTCGGTCATCTCGAAATACTAATATTCCTATTACAATAAATTACTACAGCATGTCAAAGAACAGTATACTTTTGAGATAATTCCGTTTCTGGTCTTATTCTGCTAAAAACTTACGTTGATGTTAATTGTAGAATAGAGTCAGTTGATAGGCAGCTGTGCTCAGCTTAAATTATTATTATTTTCTTTAATTCCTAGAGGAACATAGGGCTCCAGCCGCACCTCTGCATTGCGTTCGGTTCTCTGCTAGAGTCTTCACCTGGATCCAAGTCTGCCCACATGCTTCCATCTCCTCTCCACATGACCCCCTTCTAAGTCACCCTTGCACTGATGACCAAGTCGCCGCTTCCCTTTCGGGTTCCACTTGAGCAATGGCTTGTCTAGTGATGTCACTTGATTGTTTCCTCGAGGTATGGCTAATCCACCTCCATTTTTTCCAGCTTATTTTTTGCACGATCGGTTCCTGCTGGGTTGGTTGGTTCGCTCATTGTCACAGATCCCTGTTGCTGATCTTTTCTGACCGGCCATCTGATCTTGAGCGATGTATTGGGCGAAGACAGCTTTTGATGAAGGTCTGTAGTTTGTTTGAGGTGCTCTTTATGACGCGCAGTGCAAATCTCTGATCCGTATAGTAGCACTGACTGAATTCACATTGGAGTTGAAAATCCAGATCTTACTTTCGTTCTCACGCTGAGTAGTGTTGTTGACTTCCACACAAACTTGAGAGTAATGAAGCCTTGTCTTGCTTTCCCAATCCTTGCTTTGAAATCCTCGTCAGTTCCGTCCGCCTGTAATTGAAACGATGCTTCCCGGGTAGGTAGGTAGGTAGGTAGGTAGGTGAAGAAGGTTGTTTCTTTCACGTTCCTCCCATTTATGCTAGCTGATCGTTGTCTGTTGTTGTTGCTGTTGGTGTTGGCCAGGAATCTTCATCACCTACCTCTGTTTTCTCTATGTTCACCTGAAAGAAGTCCTATCTTCGCTAGATGCTTCTTCTATCGCCAAATTGTTGCTTTCCACTGGCATATCTTCCAGTTTGTGGGAAATCAGACATATATCATCGGCAAAGTCCAGATCCTCCAAGTCTTTTGTGAGGGTCTATTTTATACCTGTTTCCTGGCTACCCACCGTTGTCTGTCGCATTATCCAGTCTACCGGAATCAAGAAAATCATAGGCGATAGTAGACAGCCGGCTTGTCTTACTCTTGTCTTCACTTCGAAGGATTCAGTAAGTTTTCCGTTCTGGATTACTTGGCACGCAGCGTTGCGTAATTCATTGTAAGCGAAATATTGCTACGATTGCTACAGCTAAACCTATTCAATTATTCGTCTCGTATACGCTTCACCTTACACTATAAGTTAACACACATAATCATATGGACTGACATCACGCTGTAAGTGAAATAATAATGGTAATGCACTACTTTTGAATACACTTAACCTTATACGAAATCGACTCAATTGCAATGCCTAAGTTCATATCTTATTTTTCAAATACTGAAGTATTTTTTTCACTGGTCCCTAGGGACCAGCTGCTAGCTACTATTCAACAGAAATCTGATACTAATTGTAAGTAGTCTGACATTGTAGAAGGACCATCTATACTATTCTTCGTGACCTGATGCACACTGATATCAACATAATCTGACGCCATTTTATGTACTGGGCAATTACGGTCTTCTGAAATTCCATGTGCAAATGTAAATTAAACTAGTATTATATCTTCGCCTAAGCAGTTTTAACTAGGAACTTCATCAAAATAGATATAATCACCAGGAAATTCAGCAGCTTCCCTCGTTCATCGCATGATCTCGTCGATGTGTTATGGAATATTTCAATCGTCACGGATGATGAAAGAAGTGTTTAACATCCTTAAAGCACACATCTAACTTATGTCCGTAGGCTATTTCTCTTTCATATGCCTGATTCTGATAGAATAACTGGAATGACAACAGCCATTGCCTGTAGTCAATTTACAACCTTAATATCTGAAAGAACTAGTGAAAAACAAACCCTCAACGCTCTAAAACGCAAATAATAGTCTTTGCATGAGAAATTTCTTAAAAAGGATGACTTTCTTATTAATAATTCGTAGGAGCTATAAATACAATTTTACGCTTTACTACGAACAAAATACTGCCTTTTGGCTACAGAAGTCTAAAACTAGTCAAATATAATCCATTTTCACAAAACTGAGAGATTATAACGCCTATAGGCGTGAATGCGGTAACCCATACGCTGCGCGAAAACAGGTGGTGTTAGCCTATATCCTCACCGTTTATTAACAACATTCCAACATACAATGTCATTTTCACGAGCTAGTATAAGCCGGTTCGATTTCTTTGTGCTCGCTTCTTGATTGTAAGGTATAGGTTTCTGATCTTCGGTAAACTTCTGTGTAGCTCGTTGTGGTGATTGACAATTTCTATCTCTGTATTGTTTAAAATACTTACTGTTGACTGTTGATATGTTTCTTATATGAATTGCATTCGAATTCCGCTAAATACAAATTCCTGATTGCTGCCCTCTTTGGGTTCTGTTTAGATTCTTATAATTCCGTCAGATCGAAATACTAATACTTCAAGTACAATAAATTACTACAAATTGGCGCCGCGATGGAACTAAATAACCTGGGAAAATTCCCTATTAATGGGTCTCCGCGGGAGATTGCTGATTATTTGGAATGCTTTGATGCGTGGTGCATTTCCAAGAATGTTCGGGATGATAAAATACCAGCACATTTCATCACTGCTATTGGGCTTGATGCATATAGCCTAGTGAAGACTCCGGCGTTTCCAGATAAACCCATTTCTCTGCCATATGCTAAGCTCCGTGAAATTCTTATAGATCACATCCATATAACTACTTTTGAGACGCGAGAGAGGGCTCAGTTCAATAAACTGGTTCGTGCTCCCAAACAGAAGATTCGAGACTTTATTCTGCAACTCCAAATACAAGCTTCAAAGTGTAACTTTGGAGATCAGCTACATACTCAACTACGTGATCGTCTAATTGCTGGAATCAATATTCCTAAATTAGAGAAAGAGTTAATTCAGATTCCTTCTTGTACCTTTCAAACTGCTAAAGATGTATGTATTACATATGAAGATGTCAATAATGAATACTCTGCTCCCACTACGTCAGTGTCTGATGTCATGCTGTCCAAAGTCGAAAATACAAGTGTTCATGGAAAGAAATCCAAACTGCCGTCCACAGGTAATAGAATGCAGCGAGAGATCAAAAACATTAAACCGTGTTTATCCTGTGGAAAGTTACATCTACGAAGCATTTGCCGTTTTCAGAGTGCTAAGTGCTATAAATGTGGTAAAGCTGGACACATCAAGACGGTTTGCAGAAGTTCGAATACATATGTTGCTCAACATTCTTATAATTCTCCCAAGCTGTCTAGTAAAATGGAGTCAATGTGTCTTTCAACCTTTCAAAATACTCAAGCTAATCCGATGAAAACCTCCACTACAAGTTCGGCAACTCAAGTGTCAACTGTTTTCAAAGATGAGGTAGCTGAGTTACAATGTGAACTGTCGAAGACACGAAAAGACCTGAATGAGATGAGAGAGCAAGTGATTAAAATTGAGGAATTACTGCATATGCATAGACTGCGTCCGTCGAATGCAGAGCATACAAGTACCCGTGAAAGTCCTGCAAAACGTTTCAAATCTCGAATTCTCAAGAAGCGTCTGATGTCCACGACTTCTAATGTACATTATTACAAAGGGAATGACTATAGACCTTCTGTTGGAATTATACTACAAAAATTGGGAAATCGAGTGGTGAAGATATTAGACATCAAAGATCACTCAGTTCATAACGGACACCTGGATCAAGTGAGAATAAATGAAGTAGGTCGTTCCAATTATAATATTATTGATTCCGCTAATAATCCTGATTTTGTAGATAATTCAGAAATAGGTCCAGATAATACTGATGAAAATAATATCACAGAATCAGTTAGGTGGAAGCTACTTTCAAGCAAACCGAGACATCGTTATAAATACGCGAGGAGATATTCGAGGTGTGGCGGATGTGGTGATTGACAATTTCTATCTCTGTATTGTTTAAATACTTACTGTTGACTGTTGATATGTTTTTTATATGAATTGCATAATAATTCCGCTAAATACAAATTCCTGATTGCTGCCCTCTTTGGGTTTTGTTTAGATTCTTATAATTCCGTCAGATCGAAATACTAATACTTCAATTACAATAAATTACTACACTCGTCCCGCCACTCCACTGTCGTAGTACTAAACTATTCATATTTCACGACTGTAATTATATATATATATATATAACTGTAGGTCAAGGAGTGCATCGGTCGGGTCCCGATCGAATTCGTGGAAGGCAGGCATTTTACCGCCGAACAGCTGTCTCATGTACAATGGAGGCAATAACTGAGAATAGCATGTATAATACACATATTTTTCCACTTTTTTATGCGCTCATAGATTCGTCAATAAAATGTTTTCGAGAAAACTAAATAGTGGGCTAAGGTCTGATTATGCGCGAGATAAGAATCAGCTCAAAGTTAGGACGAAAACAATTCATGGAGTTGTCCTTTCTTCTTGGCACTTTGCACAAGTGTATGATGAGTTGATAATAACAACTTTTACTTCTTGTAAACAGACAAGTTTACATGAAATACGTGCCATTTATGCAGGCACAATTAAAAATGATACAAATTACAGTCGTGAAATATGAATAGTTTAGTACTTTTTCGAAAGTCTAGATAGATGAATTACAATACAAGCAATCGAAACAGATCCGTATAAATGTGAAATTATAAGCACCTTAGTAAGGTCATCATCAAGGTTGAGTGCCAACTCAAGTTTTGTTTCCTCTCCTGTTGATGATTATAGTCAACCAATGGACAGCCTATATTCAGGTAAGAGCTATGTCCAAGCAAGATTAAGAACAGGGAGAAGGATGTCCTGAGAAACTGCAAAGTGGAGTACAACACAATGGGAATAATGTTTCATTGGATGTACATATATAAAATATATACAAAAAGGGGTTATAGAGTCCTTGGAATGGTATCCTACATTTGCAATATAATGCCAACCACATCGGTCTTACCACTAAAACTACGTTTCCCCAAATATGAAGTTGTTTCTTTAGCACAGCTAGACTAATAGGGAGAGAGCAATGCGAATGAAAAGAGTAAGTTTCAACCTCACTAAATGCTTGGATATCCAAGGTCTAACAGAGAATAATATTGCTCAGATACAATTATTGCGAAATGTGTGGGCGATAGTTTGGTCCAAAGTGGTTTCAAAGATCTGAAAAATTTGAACATGTAGGACATGCTTGGCCATAAGATGTTTCAGGAATCCATAAAGGGTCCACAATGTCTCGTTTTGACAAGACACTGAGCATATTTGTAGGTGTTAGTGTTGCAGTGGAGGCAAACGTTTCGCACTCACCCCTCCAATCAAAGAAGGAAGAATGCGAAAATACTTACGTCGACTCTAGTAGGCATTTCAGTGAAGGTCTATTAAGAGATTATAGGAATACACCGATTAAGTACGTGGTGCAACTACGCCCTGGTTCTTTAAGATTCCTATTTTCAGTAGTGTGTTGTAGTACCCCTATACCAACTATAAACATACGCTTTTTGATCTCATTTGCATACTTATATTACATGTTTACACGGACCGATTTTACATGTACTTTGTAAACATTTGTCAATTTACTGTTGAACATTACCTTGACGCAATTTTCGAAATTTGACTGCTGCTATAATACACGATCGAAATCTTCGCAAGTGCCTTTTGGTTTTGCGTTGTAGGCGTTGAGTAGCCACAACGTCTATGCACACTGACAAGCCTAAAGACGTACTAGGACATACGTGTACGCTGATTTAGTCAAATAAAGCATGCAACAGTATCTTCTCATTAAGGATCAGCAGACTGATAGCCGGAGGTGAAATCCAGTTGAATCTACGATTATTTCCTATTTTCATTTAACTATGAATAAGAGAGATAAGTTTCAATTCATTCTTCTGAACCATGGGGGTGCAAAGTTGATTCAAATACTTCTATCCACATATTTTGCTCGTTGTTCAAACCCCTTTATACGCTGTGAATAGGTCTTTGAACATTGAAGCTCTCTCCATTCATCTGACCTTCTACCCTCTCAGGTCGGGATTTGCTTGGAACGAAGCCAATAAATCCTGTGCAGTCGGACGCCACTTTATCTGCATGGTCAAGAAGGTTTAGATACTAATATTTTATCCCCAGATCTCTGTGTGTTTATTTGAAATGGGACTACCGCACACACACAGTTGACGATCAGTGTCCAAAGTTAACTGACCTGATTGCCAGTCGCAGCCTTTTGTGTGTTACGTTCAACACTCACATAATTACAACCAAAACCATATTACCCTCACACAGTTGTGGTAAGCCATACTTTACTACGGAAACTATTTTGCGCATGGTTGACAATTAGAAACCGATAAACTGCACTCCACCTCTTTGATCCAGATTAGACTCGGTCAACTGGTTGTTGGTCTTGATCAAATATTCTTTCTTTACGAGACAGAAACTTATCAAATCAAAGGCTCTCCAGACCTTCCATGGGACTGAAGTTTTATTAGATTTCTAATATGCAGAATTGCACTGAATACTTTTCTAACATCAAGGAACACTGTCACCAGTGAATAACCATTATGAATGCGGTCAAAATAACCCATCTGGTGGTGCACCACATTCTATTTAGACAATTAATCTGGAAGGAACATATAAGTTACTGGAAGGGAAATACTGCATGATTTGATGATTTACAATTTTTTCCGTGACAAAATAAAAACACCTGTCCCAGATATCTGGAAAATTCTGCTACTCCAACGACGACAAATAGGAGAGAACAAAGAAAAGTGTAAAACGCGAGTTCTGAGGTCGTGTAATTATAACTGATATGATCATGATTAATAAAGAATTTTGTTCGAAACTTTGTCACCCAGTAAATAATAATACTGTTTCACTATGTGATATTGTAGTAATTTATTGTAATCGGAATATTAGTATTTCGAGATGACGGAATTACACGAATCCAACCAAAACTCAGAGAGGGCAGCAATCAGGAATTTGTATTTAGCGGAATTATTATGCAATTCATATAAAAAACATATCAACAGTCAACAGTAAGTATTTAAACAATACAGAGATAGAAATTGTCAATCACCACATCCGCCACACCTCGAATATCTCCTCGCGTATTTATAACGATGTCTCGGTTTGCTTGAAAGTAGCTTCGACCTAACTGATTCTGTGATATTATTTTCATCAGTATTATCTGGACCTATTTCTGAATTATCTACAAAATCAGGATTATTAGCGGAATCAATAATATTATAATTGGAACGACCTACTTCATTTATTCTCACTTGGTCCAGGTGTCCGTTATGAACTGAGTGATCTTTGATGTCTAATATCTTCACCACTCGATTTCCCAATTTTTGTAGTATAATTCCAACAGAAGGTCTATAGTCATTCCCTTTGCAATAATGTACATTAGAAGTCGTGGACATCAGACGCTTCTTGAGAATTCGAGATTTGAAACGTTTTGCAGGACTTTCACGGGTACTTGTATGCTCTGCATTCGACGGACGCAGTCTATGCATATGCAGTAATTCCTCAATTTTAATCAGTTGCTCTCTCATCTCATTCAGGTCTTTTCGTGTCTTCGACAGTTCACATTGTAACTCAGCTACCTCATCTTTGAAAACAGTTGACACTTGAGTTGCCGAACTTGTAGTGGAGGTTTTCATCGGATTAGCTTGAGTATTTTGAAAGGTTGAAAGACACATTGACTCCATTTTACTAGACAGCTTGGGAGAATTATAAGAATGTTGAGCAACATATGTATTCGAACTTCTGCAAACCGTCTTGATGTGTCCAACTTTACCACATTTATAGCACTTAGCACTCTGAAAACGGCAAGTGCTTCGTAGATGTAACTTTCCACAGGATAAACACGGTTTAATGTTTTTGATCTCTCGCTGCATTCTATTACCTGTGGACGGCAGTTTGGATTTCTTTCCATGAACACTTGTATTTTCGACTTTGGACAGCATGACATCAGACACTGACGTAGTGGGAGCAGAGTATTCATTATTGACATCTTCATATGTAATACATACATCTTTAGCAGTTTGAAAGGTACAAGAAGGAATCTGAATTAACTCTTTCTCTAATTTAGGAATATTGATTCCAGCAATTAGACGATCACGTAGTTGAGTATGTAGCTGATCTCCAAAGTTACACTTTGAAGCTTGTATTTGGAGTTGCAGAATAAAGTCTCGAATCTTCTGTTTGGGAGCACGAACCAGTTTATTGAACTGAGCCCTCTCTCGCGTCTCAAAAGTAGTTATATGGATGTGATCTATAAGAATTTCACGGAGCTTAGCATATGGCAGAGAAATGGGTTTATCTGGAAACGCCGGAGTCTTCACTAGGCTATATGCATCAAGCCCAATAGCAGTGATGAAATGTGCTGGTATTTTGTCATCCCGAACATTCTTTGAAATGCACCACGCATCGAAGCATTCCAAATAATCAGCAATCTCCCGCGGAGAACCATTAAGAGGAAATTTTCCCAGGTTATTTAGTTCCATCGCGGCGCCAATTTGTAGTAATTTATTGTAATCGGAATATTAGTATTTCGAGATGACCGAATTACTAGAATCCAAACAAAACACAGAGAGGGCGGAATTCAGGAATTTGTATTTAGCGGAATTATTATGCAATTCATATAAGAAACATATCAACAGTCAACAGTAAGTATTTTAAACAATACAGAGATAGAAATTGTCAATCACCACAGATATATCCAATAAAAAACTAATATGGAGAGTTAGTAATCTACTTCATACTCCCAAACGGAAACCATGAGAACACCGATACAGCGGCTTTCAAGACAACCTTAAAGGCATCTGAAGCCCTTATGCAGTAGGAACGAACCTCCTCCAAGATTATGACAACAATAGTCAACTCAAAAGGAGGGAGTGCTACGGTTATCCAATACAACGTGCCTATGTACAGCTCGGAAGAGAAAAGGAAGATTATTATAGATGGCTACAAACAGTAATGGATAATATCCCAAGTGAGGGCACCCAAATCCTCAAGAGGTATGAATGCCAAACTGGAAGCAAATGGGAATGGAGAACTCTTCTGAGCTTTCACTGATTTGACGACTGGAAGCGGCGTGTACAGGCCCGACACATATGGCAACATGGATTTCACTAGGCGGACGCACCAAAAACCAGATAGACTTCATCTCGATGTTGCTAGAGAGAGAGGAACACAGCTCGCTAGAAACGAAGGCTTCTACAAGAACTGCAGCGGAATGATGCTGTTATCTGCAACAGATAAAATACTATATCGCATCATCCCGGCGAGGATGAAAGATGCACTAGATGAGGAACTCAGCCCGGAACAAGATAGATTCGGGAAGGGTAATTCATATGCTGATCAAATTACAGCTCTACGCATCGTCATCACAAAACAAAGCATAGAATAGCGGTCAAACATCTACCTCAGCTTTCTTGACTTTGAGAGGGCCATTGATTGAACTAAACGAGAAGTTTTAGAAACCGACTATTCAATCAAAACAATCCCTCAAAGTACCGACTGACGACCTGCTGTATTGCAAAAGGCCAATGGTATTTATGAACCTTTATTTCTAAAACCACATCAGGCGGTAGGTGCAGCAAGGAACACCCATTCGAGCAAACGGAAGAGCATCCACCATTCAGTAGATAAAGAAAGCCTCATAAATCATAAAGAAGATAGAGATCCTACTTGGTTGCTTGTTCCATCCTTCTGAGTTCCCTAATCACTTACAACATTTAAGTGGCAGCACAATACTGCATAGTAGAGGGCTATCTGTATTATTAATTTTTAAACTAATTCAAAACTGCTCCAAACTTTTATTAGTCTAATTTTAATAGCAATGCGGCAATAGCACGTGTCAGAAGATCCACAACATAGTATTCAGAGAGGCTTTTGAGTTAAAAAATGGAGTAAGACATGGCAGTCTAATATCACCGATGATATTACTGATTGTGCACCTGATTTTAAGGAAGACTATGGCAAGTGACAAAACTGGAATATGTCGAAAAGACGGGAAGACCCCAGAAAATCAGAATTTGGTGTTTGATTTCTGTCCAATGTCAAGAAAACTCGAAGATGCTCAGACAAAAACCGACAAAATGGGACAGGGAGCAGCAAGGAAAGGATTTCGGATCATCATGGGGAAGACAGCGATGAACATAACCAACCAAACAATAGCAACCAGCAACAATCACCATCGAGGGGAGAAACTAAAAAGAAATCGCTTCATTCATTTATCTACGAAGCATCGTTTCAACCACAGCCGACGGAACGGATAAAGATGACAAAGGTAGAATCGGAAAGGCAAGGTACACCCTCACCAATCTGAAATCAGTCTGGAAATCAACCGCAGTCATCATGAGGAATAAAGTGACGATTTCCAAAATCAGTGTTAAGTTTCATTATGGATAAAAGTTATTTCTTCTATATAGGAAAGAAACTTGGTATGCGCATCACGAGAAGCATTCCCAACGGGCTAATTCAGACCTGTATCAACAGCTTTCTCCGCTCTACACTGAAGATCGAGCGGCCAGTCAGAGAGGATTAGCAGCAAGAGACTATGGCAACAAAGTGATAATAAGCCTACCGCTCAAAATATGAAAGAGAAAATGAAGATGAATCGTGCGCGCACTGAGGAGACCACCAAATGGCGTCGCACCCGATGCAGGCCATCGCTCGAGTGGAACCCGAAAAGGGAACGAAGACTTGTATATGAATCCGAGAGTGGCCGGGTGGAGATCGTGTGAACTGGAGGTGAGAGTCTGTGGACAGTCTCGGAGGCATTTTAAGAAGACCAAGAACAGGCCGAAGTGGGGACATGCTGTTGAAGCCATATGTTCCGCCCAGAACCCAAGGGAACAATATTAACATAAATAAAAATCCACGTATCCACTTCGTGAGGAAATCGTGAAATTTATTGACAGTTTAATTGCTTCTGTTGCCTTGGCCTCGCCAACCATACACGTGGTCCGTGATTCGATTCACAGCCTGCGCACACCTAATATCAATGGTCGGCCTGCTAAATCTGAGCTACCGATATTACATGCTGAAAATTCCATACTTTACCATAATGCTGTGTGGAATCAAGCTACAATAAAATATAAATAAATGTTATAAAGAATAGCAGGTACACTACTCCAAACAACCCCAAACTTGGTCAGGGAACTAGTGGCCAGCACACTCATCTAGTAATGCTTTTTAACAACCGTGTCGTTATTATTTCCAAGAGTGTAGCCACTGGTCTGGAGGAGTGCACAGGATGATTAGTTAATGCTCACTGAAAATAAAACTCGGCTTAAACGGTATGCTGCAGAGTGACTCAGCGTATTGTGACTCAGCACGGTCAAGACAAAATTCTTGTTCAAGATCTCTTCAGGTGAATTATCATCTAGGCCTTTGAATTTAAGCTGATTAGCCGAAGCCAGCTAATAAGTAAAAACAAGTAATCCGAAATGAGGCGAACGAAAACTTTGAGCAACAAAACACGAGTTTCACAACGAAAGAAACTTCGATTGACATGTAAGTTCTAAAACCAGAATGACAAGAAATTAAAGAACCGTGGAGGACTGGAGACGTTTGTCAAGCCAACTGAATCCCGGCCATTTCACTGTCAATAATCAATTCGCTTATCCCTGTGGACTGAAACGCATGGTGGTCAATGCAATTTTTAAGTGATAAGAGCGCAGCGGCAGCATTGTGCAATAATCGTTCATTTCTGCAATCCATCCCCGTCACCGCTAACAAATACACCTGTGGGCAGCAGTGAGATTCGAATTCTCCTTTCGCTTATCAGGGTGGTGTTTACAGCAGCCTGGCAACCGGATTAGGTAGTAAATGCCAAAGAGTCAGCAAGCAGTCTGTCTAGAACTTAGGTCTAACAGGATAGATGGCCACATGACAATCACGGGTGTTAACTCTCGTCGAAGCCTGTCGGAAACACTGTTGAATTCATCCGAGTAGCATAGCTAACAGGTTTCCTAGCGAAATGGACCCCCTTTATTATTTGTAAGGTTCTATTTCCATCCTCAAAGAAAACAAATGATAGGTGCTTTTCTGTCTATCTAACTGATATGTATCCACATATATATATTTATGTGTGTGTATGTTGATCTCTCTTCCTGTTTGCTCGCTTAGTCTGTGACCTTTTCACTTGTATGAACCTGTCTCCTTTAACAATGTTGTCAATGCGGTTGAAGATTGAACGATGAATTCATGGTTGTTTGCTCAAACCAACTTCCCCAATTTTCGCGGAGGCATCAATACGACAGTCATCGTCTCAACGGCCGCTGTTCAGAAAGAAGTCAGGAGAAAACCATCAGAAGTAATATTGTGAATTATTATTGTAATATTTGCTCACAGACCTTAGTTCAAATATTATTTTTATATGTTGGTGTACCAATAAAGAATTCTCAAGCGACCAATTGGTGTTTTGGTTTTTTCGTCTGTTATAACTAAGCGTTTCTGAAAAACTTCAAGGAACAGTGTGGGCCCGAGTGCAGGAAGAGCTGGGCATTAACGGTTTACAAGACGTGACTGACAGTTTCTGACGGTGAAGTCAGTTTTCGACGGTTTTGGACCGTTGGTGTCAGTTTGGATAGTCAGCGTTCATCTGTCCTGGTGCCAGTCAAGTCCTCTTTGAACAAGCAATAGCTGGAACGTTTTTGGAATTGGGTCAAGTTCAACAATGCCTGGGTCAAAGAAGGGACAGAGCGTCTTGGATGCAAACAGGAAAGTAAGTCATTGTGACTTGTCTGTTAATTGTAACGATGTGTCTGGTGTTAAGCATGACATGGTTGATGTTACTGTTTCGCCGTTCAGGGATAATAGGAACATCAAACTCCCTAAGTTTGAACCACGGTGTTTCGATGGAAACCCTGTCGATTATTTACAATTTGTAAATGAGTTTGAGATCATGTTGAGTAGTTTTCTATTAGGTGATGAATTGAAGTTAATGTATTTGATGAGATAATGCACTGGAGATGCTGCAAGAGCTATACAGTTCTGTAAGCTCATGCCCCCTAATGAGGGATACGCTGAGGCTATGAGCATATTACGTCAAAGGTTTGGAAGACCTTCAATGATTGTAAAGAATGTATACGAAGCCGTCAAAGGTAACGGCAGTCAGCATCAAGATGACTCCAAGGCACTTACTGAGTTTTTAGATAATCTTATGACTTATAAGTATACCTTGATTTCTATGAATTGCATGAGTGACCTCAACTCGAGTTTTATACTAGAAGTAATAGCAAGACGTCTACCTACTCGACTGCAAAGGAAGTGGGTGAAGATAAGCTCCCGTATGGAGGATGAGGGTATCGAGCCAAAGTTTGATGATATCCTGAAACTGGTAAATACTAGTGTCAATCAATCTATGAGCAAGTTCGCCAGTCTATTACATCTCACCCCTAGAATAGAGCAGTCTGAGAGCAAAATGCAATCATTGATGACGAGTAGGCCTCAGAGAGGTGGATATCGAGAAGGCTCCATGGTGTCTAGTAAAGCATATAGACCTAGTGAGTGTAACAGGTTTCGTAGTACATGCTCAACAGATAAGTTGCAAGCTGCAAGAGAAACACGGTTGTGTTTTACACGTTTGCAAGAAGTGCATACAGAAGTGAACTGTGAGCCAGTGAGCAAGTTCAGTGATAAGCTAAATGTAAACTCCAGGCCTGACTCCGAATTGTGTGACGATAACGGTGCGGTGAAGAAGTCTGTAGTTACAACTGGTAAGCCGTTGTTGAATAGAGTGTCACAGAATAGAGTTACTGCTTCAGAGTGCAGTTCTGACTCCAAAAGTTTACAAAGTATAACTAGTCAGAGTGAAGATATAAAACCTTTAATGATTTGTGAGGAGGAACCAAAATTGTCTACTTCTGTTATTAAAGAGTTTGAAAATGATGAACTTGACGGTAAATTGAATATTTGTGATAATGATCATGATAGTGCAGATTTGTCTTTGGTTGATCATGATGAAATGGAGGGAATGCCTACTACCGCTAAGGTTCTGTAGAACTTGAACGTGAAGTAGAAATAAATGCAGAAGCAGTTGCAGAAGGCACGCATACTTGTGAGACCGTCAGTGTAATTTATCAGCATGTAGCCCACCTATCATCAGATGCTAGTGCTAAACCTGAGCTGATAGTAAAAGACAGCAGTGGTGGTGGTCTTGCAGGTAGACAAATTTCTGAAAGCCGAGCAACAACAACTTTTGATCCACCGCTAACTTCATCAACTGATATCAATCAGTTGTCGTTGGTGCTGTCATCCACAATGAAACAGACGCCCATCAACTCAAGTATCTTGTGCAATGACTATGCTAGTATCAGTTCGTTTGAAAGGACGAATATCAATGGTCAGTTTAGTGAGGATAAGCCAAGTGTAAACGAGAGAGTAATTGTTAAATTGACTTGCACGAATAAAGGCATTTCTAGTTTCAAGTTACTATTTGAATGTTATTATCTTTGGTGTAAATTACTCTGTTTTTACACTTGGTTGATGACATATATCGTGTGTTTGTTCGTCATCTATATTCTACGATACAATGACATGGGTGTGTTGCCGTTCAGATTTGAGGATACAGCTGATAGGAGGAGGTCAGCAAATGAACTCTGCGACGATTTTCCAACCTAGAGCGTCAACCTGAGAAGGGTTGTAGGCGTACTGCTGTAAGTCCTACAGTTCTTCAAAGGGTACCGCATCAATGAGCAGTCCAATGTGCTCGGTGTGTGATTTTGTACATATGTTCATATTGTATATACTGAATTGATATCATCTGTCATCTAGCTGTTGGTAATTCTGTTTGTGTCCGGACGGCTTCCACTTATATCATCAACCTGAGAAGGAATGTAGGCGTACTGCTGTAAGTCCTACAGTTCTTCAAGGGTAGTTTGCCGTGCCAGAATCCACAACATTTGATGTGTTGATTGTACATATGTTTGTGTTAAATAATTGTGTGAGTTCCAATTGATGTAATTGTTGGTTAATCTTGTTTGTGTCCGTACATTCCACAACTTACAATCGTCAACCTGAGAAAGGTTGCAAGTGTACTGGTGTAAGTCCTGCGATTCTTCAAAGGAATTCCATCGATACACGATCTGCGAGTTTGTTTGTGCTGTTTGTATATATGTGTGGTGTGTCATATCAATTGGTGTTTTTGGATCCATTGTGTTTACTTGTTGTTTTCGTACCTCGTTGTTATTACGTAATTTTGTTAAAATTTTCGTCGTGATTACTTCTGAAGTTGTGTCCACTCTTCTACATCCGTGAATGAATTGATTGATGTTAAGGACAGCAGATGGGTCGTATACGCCGGGGAGGCTAGGCTATTGCTGAGAATGAAATGCACACGGAGATAATTGTTAGCTGTGGTCCCACACGCCGGGGAGCGGGAGTGTAGACGACTGAGGCTCGCATACGTCATCGTTACTAGAACTGAGGCAGAATGAGTGACAAGCAATTGCAGTGGTAATTGGTAGTGAGTGGATAAGAGGATGAGCGTAGAGTATCGTGAGGTACTGCCATGGTCACTTTGCATTCTGCAAGAGTCATTCTAGCAAGTGGCGGTTGCGTTGCAAGAGGATGCCTTTAACTGGAAGGCACAGGTCGTCATTGATGTGTGAGATTGTGCTGTGAGTATGCTTGTGGTGTGTTGGCTTTTCTGTTTGTTTTCCATTTCAGCTCTGTCCGTGTGACCCAGGTTCTCGCAATGGCATCCAAGTCAAAGTGTATTGGTCGTGATGGAAAAAAGGGATGGATCCCTTATTTGCCGGGGAGTGTCAGTGCAGTTGAAGATTGAACGATGAATTCATGGTTGTTTGCTCAAACCAACTTCCCCAATTTTCGCGGAGGCATCAATACGACAGTCGTCGTCTCAATGGTCGCTGTTCAGAAAGAAGTCAGGAGAAAACCATCAGAAGTAATATTGTGATTTATTATTGTAATAATTGTTCACAGACCCTAGTAAACCCATTATTTTTATATGTTGGTGTAACAATAAAGAAATCTCGAGTGGCCAATCGGTCTTTTGGTTTTTTCCTCCTCTACCTTTAAATATATACCATTCGCTCGGCCTATTGTTGAGATGCGACCACGTGGGATCTGCACAGATTTATGGGACATCTTATAAATTAACTTGCTATCCATTGTCAGATCTTTAAATACCACTTCACAATATCTTGTCTCACTTATTTTCTAATAACGTCTTTACTTGATCCTCATTATATTCCATTAAACCTAACGTTTTATAGCTCTTTATGAATTTGATTCGACTTATTCTATTCCTATTCTCTGTAGGGTACGGTTGTGCACTAAATAGACAAGAAGGCATGAAATAAAAACAACTGGCTTGAAAATAATTGTATTAAAGCCAAAAGTGGACATCATGATAGTACAAAATATATTGGTTTTATTATACATTTCAAATGAACGTTGTCGGCCTAAGGATTAATTGCTTTCTCATTCTGTTTTCTATATAAATGTGTTTATTAATGATATATTTCACTCACTTAATCTATTACACTTTAATGTTTCACCTTAGCACTTTAACTTTTCTAAAACAGCTTTCAATCCCTTGTAGAAGTTGTACTTACCTCAATATTGGTTGGTTATCGTATGCCCACAACCACGGGATGAAAACGAAACGAAGTCGATTTTCCCGCTCGACCTGGAGGACAACGGTACAATTCAATAACTATACGGCCTGGTTCAGACAATGAGTGTAATTATATATATGTATCAAATATTAAACTGTTGAAACATTATTAACTTGTAGACAATTTAAGATTTGACATTATAACACACTTGATCGTGCCTGTAAAAATGGCATGCATTTTCATGTAAATTTATGTTTATATGAAAATAAATTATTATTATTATTACTAAGCGTTTCTGAAAACCTGCCAGGAACAGCGTGGGCCCGAGCGTAGCAAGAGCTGGGCATTAACGGTTTATGAGATGTGACTGACAAATGTATATTCCCCTTATATTATAACATAATATGAGTGTTTGTTGACAGTCCGTTGCTTAGTGACATATATCCATATATGGTGGTTGTTGACATGTCTGCTATATTTTGCTATATATATATATATATATATTTCGTTCTCACAATTTGTGTGACTCACTTACTTACTTATTTTTGGTGTGATACCACTTGTTGCTTCTCCTTGTGCTTGGAAAATAGAAGTATCATCGCAAACCTAGTGGTCTTCTGATTTCCGCCTTCTTGCGTCAGGACTATTAAATTCTCGACCAGTCCATAACAATAATTTAGCGACGAGTACATAACACTAACCAAGTTTCTTCGGTTCACTTTTTCACAAGTGTGCTTTCGAAGTAAACTCTGACTGCATGAATTAGCTCTGTGATAATTTGCGCTATCGTCCAGTATCTCGGATAACTGTTTTGGTAGAAGAGTCGGTTAACCGAGATACAACCTAGAAGCCCCTACGTTGCAGACCCGTTGTAATCAGCCTGTTCCGGGCGCATACGTCCACCTCAGTATTTCACGTCTACATCTACAACTTATCTAACATCATCACAAAAGCGAATAAACACGTCCCCTAGAAAGCACTCAGATATGATACATGGATAGATATGATATGCATTCATTTACAACGACTTCAAATTGATGCGACAAATCGGAAGCTGTCACAAATTCTAGTTGATATGTCACTATAGCCTGACGTTTTTCCGGCTGCTCCTGCGGTGCAAAATGTTTCAGATGTTCGGAGTGGGATGTTTTCGGAAAATGCGGGGTCTAAAATATCCACATAATTCGCTCAATCCACCGCTTTTCGGGTGACATGGGAAAAGGTAACACGTAATGTGCTATCGTTTCACGGTACCTTGAAATTCGTTGTGGTAACTAGTGTTTCAACGTTCGTAACTCACTGAAGTTTGTTCTAGTACAGAGATGAAGACAGCAAGTCACGTGTGTCTGACCAGACTGGTTTCTGTTTTGGTGTTGGACTGTGGGGATCTCACTGGTTAAAGGATTCCGTCATGAGCTGACGTTGGTTAGAAAACTCCTAAAAACTTGGGAGTGCTGGGCAGTCGTGTTGGCCTAGTCTGGAACTGTTCACCTGTACACACCCGCTGAGGTTCAAACCCTGGAGTCTCCGTGTTTGATTCGCCATTCTGGTATCCTATTTTGAATGCGTCAGCTGTCTGCAGATAACCAGTCAAGTCCATGTGAACCAACATTTGAATATTAGCCTAATACTAACGACTGACCCCATCGAGTGGACAGTTAACTGGGCTCTAGTAGGAAGTCGTAACGAGTGGGGGTACAGCAAGTCGGATGCGAGAGCATATACCCACCGATGACATCCACAATTAGTTGCTCCATATCTCGAATTGGTGGAAGTTGGAATTCAAAGGCCACTCTATCGTGCCCACTGGCTAAATGACCCGCAAGCTCATCTTGTGCCTAGGAGGTCATGGGTTCGAACCCCGGTGGGTAAGCACTGAATAAGAATTCGGAACTAGAATGAAGCTATTGTCCGCTACTCCCAGGTTTTTCACCGCTTCTCTAACCGATGTCCTCTCGTGATAAACCGGTTTCGTTGACTCGTTTTCAGCGCTCACACCAATATACTTCATTTTGGCTGGTACAACAACAATAAAAGCACAAATTCCTTATTTCAGGAGGGTCCCCAACGTGATATTCTCTGAAAACTGAATCCATCTTCAACAGATTCCTTATACACATTGGCAGATGGTACATGCTGTAGGATACATCCTGAGAGTGACTGTTTATCTTAGCTTTCATTTCGACCCTAAATGGATGGTAAGACTATGACATAAGTGGGTCCTTTAAGCTCTTTGTGAATCGGGACTTCACCTTAACAGCCTGTTTTTTCATGCCGTGAAAGACTGCAGCCATACAGTCTTAAGCTATCACCAATGGTTAAGTCAACTGATGGTTTGGACATAGGCCAAATGCTAACCTGGAACTGATTTTGATCTAATATGAGCAAAAGATCAACTTAGATCAGGTGGTTTGGTTGCATCGGCAACAACGTGACGAAGTATTCTGAGGCCTCCACCTAATTGTTATCACCAGATACATTGACCGTTGTCATCGGATCTCCCAAAACCCCTCCGTTGACTTGGTGACTGAACGCGAATTATAGGCTGGTAAACAGAAGTTCTGGATATATATAGAGACAATAAGAGTATTATTATCTGCTCTGGGTGTCAATAAAGTGTCATGTTTCCTCTGGAAATTATGCCGTGTCACAGATGCAAGTTAGTTAACAAATTAGCTCGCAATCGGTCTGGAATCACCCCTGCTTTCTGCATGGCCATGAGCATTTTCATCAACTAACGGGGAAGAACTTTGCCCACTAGAAGCCATTCTACAGTTTGGCCACATGGAAGACTACTATTCTGCTCAAATATTTTGCTATTATGATTTTTTGTTATCAATTCGTTTATTGTAGATTCAGTTGTGTTTTGGTTTCTGGAAGGTAATTAGCGTATACACGCATGAGGTAACTATTATCATTGGACATTTGTCGGCTAATTTAAATTCTAGTGTTCATTACCAGTGGTAATAGTTAACGACAGGGCATTAAGAATAATCGCACGACCATGTTAATGAAGCTGGCAAACAAATCATTAATCTGTATCAGAGTCACACCAAATACCACAAATGTTACAAAATGGATACATTGACATCATTAAGATTCAGATTCAGGTTTATTGGTTGAGGATAGAAGGCTTGCAGCTTATGTTAATCCTTTTCTAGTAGATTTCTGTGGTTGTCCAAACCCTTCTTGAACGAATCAGTTGAGGTTGCAGACACCACTTCTTCTGGGAGTCGGTTCCAAGAGTTTATGACTCGATGTGAGAACCAGTACTCAACAGCAATATGATTTCTCCTTGGCTTTTGAACTTTCCTGCTATGTCCTCTAAGGTGTTCCGACCTGGTGGGAAGGAAAAGAGAGAATAGGTCAGGTCCGTAGTCATTATTTAAAATTTTAAACATTGTGATTAAATCTCCTCTCTGCCTACGGTATGACAGTGAGAAGAGATTTAAACTGTCTAGTCTTTCCTCGTATGATAAGTTAGCTATGCCGTGAACCATACGTGTTGCCTTCCTTTGAACACTTTCTAGAATGTGTGAATCCCCTTTTAGACAAGGACTGGCGGCCTGGATGCAGTTTTCCAGTCTTGACCTAACCAGAGATGTATATAAGGAGGTGAACATATCTCTGGTAATTCTTGTAAAGGCTCTGCGAATCGCCCATAAGGACCTGAAACTACGTGCAGCCACCGCGCGACAGTGTGCTGTAGTTTTTAAGTCGTGGCTAACTATGACACCTAAGTCCAAGTGAGTCTGAACTGATGGAAGTGTTATTCCCTCTAACTCGTAGGAGCTTGTGCTTGCTTGTCCAATGCGCCACATTTTGCCACATTGATCGGGAGCATCCATTCAACAGACCACTCCGACAATTTGTTGAGGTCCTCTTGCAACGTGAACGTATCACTGTTGCCCTTCAGCTCTCCAAATTTTTAAGTCATCTGCGTATAGGACCATAGGGGAGTCGGTGAGCAGAGGTAACTCATTGATATACAGAATAAAAAGGAGAGGACCGAGAACCGTGCCTTGTGGCACTCCGCTACTTACTGCTGTCCAGGAGGAGAGTTTTGAGTTGATCCTAACCCTCTGCCTCCTATCTATGAGGAATTCCCTGAGCCAGTCTAGTAGTCTGCCTTTGATACCAAGACTTTCCAATTTCATGAGTAGTCTTTTGTGAGGTACTTTATCAAAGGCTTTACTGAAGTCTATGAAGACGACGTCAACGGGTCTTCTGTTGTCCTTTGATTTGACCCAGCTTTCTCTTGCAGTCAGGAGATTTGACAGGCATGAGAGGTTCCTCCGGAAGCCATGCTGTGCTCCAGATAACAAGCTGCTATTTTCCAGATAAGCCATGATGCTTTTCTTGATAATTCTTTCCAGTGTCTTGATTAAAGTGCTGGTGAGACTGATAGGCCTGTAATTTGAAGGGCTTTGTCTTGATCCTCCTTTGTGTATGGGGGTTACTATGGCGTCTTTCCAATCACGTGGCAACACTCCATTTAGGAGAGATAGCTTGAAGATCGTGGTCAAGGGGCCGGCTATGTGGGCTGATAGCTCCTTGAGAAGCCTTGGATGAAGATTGTCAGGACCCATTGATTTCCTGCATCTAGTTTCATTAAGAAGTTGAGCACGATGCCTTGGTCGATGTCAACGGAATCTATCCCATGTTCTTCTGATGCAGCCAGAGCTGATCCTATAGGCAGTGATGACTCCTGAGTGAAGACTTGGGAGAAGTAGTTTGCCATTGCTTCTGCTTTTTCTTGATCTTCTTCGATTGTATCTTTGTCAATAATCAGGTTTGGGACACCATTGGGTGTTTTATTCCTGAAATTCAAGTACGAGAAAATTTTCTTAGGTTGTGCCTTTGCATTTTGGCCAGGTGTGTCTCGAACTTCATCCTTGATTGGCGGATTTCTAGCGGTGTTATATAATTCCCTGGTCTCAGAAGTCTCAAGTGTTGCAAACAGGTTCCAACATTTGCGTTTACGTCTGAGTAACTTACGAATCTCCCGGTTTATCCAAGGGGGGGAATGTTTCCGACCCTTTGGAACAGACCAAGGGATGAAGGGTACAGTTACTTGGGCGTAAAGTTGCTTAAATTGGTTCCATGCGGCTTCTACTTGGGACTCTGGATTGATGTACCAGTTTACTGAGTTGGCTGCTGAGACGATCGCATTTATGTCAGCTTTCCAAACGTTTGGTCGAGCTGGGGTTTTGGCCCTTGCTGCCGTTGCTGTGAACTTGAAAGTGAGCACAGCATGGTCACTTCTTCCTAACGGAGGAAGATGTTGTATGAGATCCACATCCTCACCGTGTGAGAACACTAGGTCCAGAGTTGACGAGGAGTGCTGTGAGTCATAGCGCGTGGGCTTAATGATATGTTGGACTAGGGCTAGCGATATACTAGATTCTAGCAGTTTATGATCAAAGGAGTTGACTGAAGATGGAGTTGTTAGGCTCGACCAGTCAACTGTTGGGGCGTTGAAGTCACCGACTACGAGACTTCGACATTTTGAAGTCCAGGAGCCTAGCTTCTCTATTAGGAAGTCGTCTGCACTGCAGTCAGGACTGCGGTACACAGCAATGAGGTCAATGTCTTGGCCTATGCATTTAAGTCTGCAGCGTAGAAGTTCGCACGACTCACTTTCGTGGGCGAGTGCTTCGATACTACGCACGGTTAAGCCTTTCTTGAGGTAGATGACTACGCCCCTCCTTTGCGGTTTAGTCGGTCTACCCTGTGCACTTCGAAGTTTGGCAGGTTAACTTCGTTGTCAGTGACATCGGGTGTGAGCCATGTCTCTGTGATAATAATTACATCCGGGTTTCCGGTTTCTATCATGTTTGCCAGCTCAGTCCTTTTATTTAACAGGCTGCGGGCGTTTGTGTAGCAGACTGTTAATTCAGATTGGTGCTTCCCCGGCCCACCCACAGAGGTTTCGGGATCATTAAACTGCGAACTCGGACAACCCGAAAACCCTTAATCTTAAGGTTCTTCTCACCGTTCCGGCGTCGCTCACTTAATTCTAGTGCCGCAGCCTGTCTTTTGACACGGTCTGCTAGGCTTAAGTCAGCGCGGACATATATCCCTGATCCTTTGAGAATATGAGAGTTGCTTAGAATAGCATCCCTCTCTTCTTTAGAGTTTAGTACGACTTTGAGGAGACGTACAGGCTCACTTACTGTAGGGTCAGGCTTTTGACCTATTCTGTATAGTAATGCCTGATACTGTTTGTGGCAGTAGCTTGTCTAAAAGGGGCTTGACCAAGTTAAGGTCATGCTCGAATCTGGCCTTAGGATCGAGGGCCAGTGACTCCTCCACTTTGTGGAGAATGAGAGACCTGTCAGAGAGATCGGGTTTGCTTTCCGTGACTTTCTTGCTCTGAGGCGTAAGTGTGTTTCTATCCTTCTTGGGCGGTGTGGCCAAAGTGTTATCCTTATCTCGCTTTTTGCGAGAGACTACATTGCGCCATTCATTGGCGTCCTCCTCGCTAATCGTAATGGGGTTTATCTGTCTGCTGCTCACCGGTGTGGATGAGGCTTGTTCCGCCAGTCCCTGGGCGACTGGAGCTGCAGGTTTTCGACCCCTGGTACGCCTCTTCTTCGCGGCAGTCTTTCCATTACTGTCACTGGAGGGCTTATCCAGTATCGTGGGGGCAGCCTGGGTGTCTGGAATGTGGTGGGTGTTCTTCTGTGCTGTAGGGCACTCACTTATTGGCAAGGTCGCATCGGGGACATGTGCTGTTTTGTCAATGACGCTAGTCACGTCATCGTTATCTGAGCAATAGTCGGTATTCTTCTGTGGTGGAGGACGCTTGCAGTCCATGAGCTTTAAAGCCCCACTGAGAGTAGCAATGGCTTCTGTAATACGGAGTTTAGTTGTACTACAGCAGTCGTTGCACAACCAGTTTGCTAGAGGTTTGCAGCAGCGTTTGTATGCTGCTGGAGTAAGGTTCGTGCACATACTGTGAAACCATCTCTTGCAGTTATCACACTGCATTCCCTCATCCACTGGAAACTGGCACATAGCCCTTCCGCAAAGATTTCTTTTGATAGGCATTTTATTTAAAACGAACCAGGAAAAAATTAAATACGACTTCAAATATATAACCTTTATAAATCAGTGATAAAAGCTAATGAGTGCACACAGATAGATATATATAGCTATTAAGTTATAAGAACACAACTTCCTATAATTTAATAGACTCAAATCTGAAAAGTAAACTAACTTCGATCAGAATAAACTGATTTAAAGTTAATCTCTAGACTTTTGGAGCGTATAACACAACAAAAGCCAATAATAAACAAGAGCGTGTAAAATTAACTCCCTTTTCAAAGTTCGCGCAGATCGAGATTGAGAACTCACCAACACCCGGAAAACTTAAGGTTTTTAAAGCACGCAGTTTGCGAAGATAATCGATAGCATTTGTCTCTCGCGAAACTTTAATTGGGGTTACGTAATGTCATCCAGGCTAATACACTAAGTAGAAAAATCAGTCAGATTTGTTTATCCTTAAAGCACCCTTCACCACCCAAAATCAATACTAAAGCTCTCAAATTAATGTGCTTATTCAGTTATTTCTTTATTTGTTTACTTGATAACTGTCTAGAATTTTTTCAGACTAAATGTTGTTAAGTTATATCGAGGCACTTTAGGTCAAGTATCGCGGAATCGTCCTTGCGCTAAATCAAACGTGTATGTCAGGGGGTAAGCGTATTGTTTTTACACTGTATGAAGCGATAGTTCGAAGGAAGTTTCTGCTTAAAGATTCATAAAATTATTATCTACTATTTCGAGAATTTTCGGCTACAATGGTTATGTCTTCATAGATAGTCAACGACACAATAGAAGGATGAGTGCATCCGAAGCTTCGGATACTCTCACTCTAGGGTTTAAAACTTGATAAGGTGAAATTTGTTACTTGATACGAACTAAAGCAGTTGAGTTTCCACTTGATAGTTGTGATGATGGCAGGAAAAAACTTGGCGGAAAAAACAAAAGGAGCGTGTAGGAGTGGTGACATTGACTTAATTCCTGAAATGAACTATTGGGATAAGAATTAAAATTATGGTAGAACAGAAAACTAAAGAAACCTTTTTTGCACACAGATTCAGAGTCTATATTGACGAATTGTCAGTGCATTCACCGTATACATATTGCGAAACGTAATACTATGTGCTATTCACTCACCTTTGAGATCATGTTAAAATAATACTCAAGTGGGGCTTTCTATTCAAGTGACCCAAAGCGGCACGTTTTTTTCCATACACCTACTGATTATCTGCTGACTATACAGCCATTCGTCAATAAAACCTCGGACTCTGTGCAGAAAACGTTTGTTCAGTCTCTTACTCTACTATAGTATTAATCTCTTTCCTACTCATTTGCTTCTATTTCTAGTAATCAAGTCACTAATGTCACTCTTACATGTTCACTTCGTATACTCTACTAAGTTCTTTTCGCACCCTCTCCACACTTGCCAAGCAGACAGTAAACTTCCTTACTTTTCAACAAGTATGAATTTCCACATTATCATATTCCAAACCGTTCAGTCGTGTCGTTGACCATTACGTAATATTTTTATCTTTAGAAACCAATTCTGAGTAATTTTGTTGATTGTTATCCTTACTTATTTCTCAGTAATAGGATAAGTACGGTCGTACATCCTCTAATGACTATTTCATTGATAAAGAAAATTTCCTTCGCTGAATTGTCTTTCATTTTCGTCATAAAGCCTCGGATACACTGGAGAAACATCAAGTTGAAAAGCACCAAAAAACGTTAGATGTGCATGTGCACATAGGACTTATTCTTCCTAGGTTGAAAAACTTTCTACGGTGCACTCAAACTAGCATAAACTAGCCCGTTACCAAAAAGTAAAACGTCATACATACACATCGTGTTGAAATCCTGGAGAAATCTTGAGTATGACAGATAGACAGAAATTCCACGATATCCGGCTTTGAAACTAAGTTATCTCAGGAGTGTTGTTGCAGATCTCAGCTACTTAGTAGATTTTGACGCTGACACCTGTTCGTGCCTAGATCTCGTTGAGGATCACAGGTGACAAAATGCTCTTTAAACAAAGGACATTGTGCAACTGTATTGTACGTAAGTGAAAGTCGTCATTGATAAGTCTTCAGGAATCGTAAACAGTTTCCACCAGCGCAACAGTACGGACAAAATAGCCACCTCCCATAACTTGAAAACATACTAAATGGTGTTTTGATAACAGCTATGAAAACAAACCAGGGAATGATAAAAATCTTACTTGATATGTAAACAGTTTTTAGTCGCCGTATTTTCGTATCATCTTGTATTTAAAGTCAGAGGAGATGACGTTGGTGTGCATAAAGCTGTCGGTTAGTCATATCTCCTGACTTAAATTCTCAGTGAACTGTTATTGGTGTTCGGATGTTACAGACCATTTTTCGAAGTTATTTTTAAATTCACGTAATTCACTGCCTTCTGATGTTAAGATACCTTTTGACTGAAATTAGGATGTGGTGCATAGATGACATAATATGTACATATGAAGTCTTACTTTTTGAGCTAGTTGGATCACAAATTAGGAGGCACTGCAGGTATACTGAACAAGAATTAGAGCACTATAACGTCAGTTTTATAGTTTCAAGCTTGTATCCCTTACATTTGCTTGTGCGCTGAATAGTTTCCGATCCATTTTCTGCCCGAATTTTTGCTCTCCGACCATGTTTGAAACCAACAAGACGTCTAGCTATCTATCAATTGGTGTGTATCATTTAGCAGTTGTGTCTGCACTTGTCATCGTGGTACAACTCATGAGACCGAAGAAACGGGAAGTTCACAGGTTCTAACCATTTATACCTTCGTATGTTGATACAAAATTAATTCTGAGATTAGACTTAAATTGTTATGTCAAATAAATGTGTGAAAAACTTAGACACTATGGTACTACGTAACTCTTTATTGGATATATCACACAGTGAAACAGTATTCTTTACTGGCTGACAAAGTTTCGAAAACAATCCTTTACTGTCCATCATCCTACCACCAATTGTAACTACACAGCTTCAGAACTTGACTTTTTTATATAGTTGTCACCCTTCTTTCCCACATTTTTTGTAAGGTTAGAATTTCGCACATATCCCGGATAGGTGTTGAATCATTCCTATCACACGTATTTTCAATTGGTTAGAATAATTAGTAAAGCTTCCATTATCAGTCTCTCCATCTACCATGTTATATTGGATTCTAAGATATCTTTCTGCCGAGGCACAGCGGTTAGGATACTCGCCGACCATGCACATAGTCCGGGGTGCGAGCTCCGGCCGACGCACACCTGATATCGATCGTCAGCCTGCTAAATTTGGGCTACCAATAATAATAATGTATTCTCATTTTTTGTACAGGTATCATTAATATGATAAATTACATATACGATTAGTGGGCATATTAAATAATGGTAATATAACAAAGGATATATTTATTCCTATGTAGGGCAATTGTACAAGCATAGATGAGTATTATTTAAATTACATAAGTTTGGATCATGGTTAAATTACATGGTTGCTGTCGTTTTTGTCTTTATGTTGAGAATTCCATACCTGTACCTAAATACTCTATGGAATCAAGCTATAATAAAAAAATAATAGAAGTCCAGAAAATACCTCAGCGGTAACACCGCATCTAATTCCATGCAACCATACAACAGGATGGTATAAATCTTAAAATCTAATATAACATAGTGAAGGGAGAGACTGATAACCGGAGCTTTATTAATTAATATAACCAATTGAGAATACGTGTAATAGGAATGATTCAACACCTATCCGGAATATGTGCGGAATTATATCCTTACGAAAAATGTGGGAAACAAAGGTGAAAACTATAGAAAAAAAGTCAAATTCTGAAGTTGTGTTGTTACAATTATGAACAGCAAAGGATTGTATTCGAAACTTTGTCACCCAGTAAAGAATACTGTTCCAGTGTGTTTATAGTATATCCGATATACACACATCCATGAAGAAGGCTATGTCAGTTGATGATTTTATAAATGGTCATCACCACTTCGAAATCTTACATTCACTATCCATCAGTCGTTTGTGAAGTCACCTAACAATGCTCACAGTTAAGGTCTCACTTATGTAGGTGAGGTGAGGAAATAGTTTAAAGAATAACATACATAAATAATGAAAAGAGAACAGAAAGGCAAAAGAGCTCATCGAGTAATCAGATGGACGTTGTCACTCTATCGAACTATATGTGGTTGGTTGCTAATACCAACTAACTAGGCTGTCCACACTGTAGAAATCAATTCCCTATTGGAGCATATAAAAACGGAATAAACCTTAAATTTTGCATGATCACAGCTCTCATGTAGTCTGTTAGTGATCTTTGTGAATTTTCTCGCGTACTACGAAACAAAATAAAAGTTCAATAAAAAAAGAGAGGAAATTTGAATAAAGCAAAGACAACGGTGGTTTGTGCATGTCTTTATTCGACATAGAACGTTGCACCGATGTGCAGCACTTCAAATCGCCACACTCCCTCCTTGTAGCACACAAAGCAACAGAAGATAGTAGAAGAAATGAATATTAGAGACAGTAAACAGAGGTGTGACACAAAAGGAATAGTAATAACGAAGAACAATATAGTTTCATTGGAAATCATAAGTCACAAGGAGTGGGTGCATCTGAACCAGCCATTGAGAACGATTTTGAGCCACCACAACTGTTGTGAATTTCGTTGACTGATGAGGCCATGTCTTGGTTTGACCGCCACTGGCTAGCTCTTTTCCAGCCTGACCCTATGTCAGCTAACATTTCCCATTGTCGAGGAAGACAGGCGATGTCTAGGCAAGCATGATTAACACATGTCCTAACCATCTCAGTCGATGTAATTTCACAGCTTCGCCGATTGATTTCGCCTCCTTCCCTAACAGTCGACCGATGACTAACCTCAATATTGCTCACCTTATTATTATACTTCACGCGCGAGAGAGAGAACGCAGGCACCTATGATCAAAGAAAGCTAGCCTGCCTCTTCATATCTTCCACTCTCAATGACCAGGTCTCACTGACAGCCGAAAAGGAGGACGGAGAGTACTGATGAGCAGTGCACCCACCCTTTGGTCGATAGCCAGCCGGATATCACATCTACGCCAGAGATGACGTTCATCCCTCTAACTTCTCATTAACTACACATAGCTTAGAAATCGCGATATGATATCGATTGACACCTACAAAAAAGCCTAAAGATGCCTTCAGTAATGCTATTGTCAGATATCTTAATGTTACGGGTCATATGAAATGAAGTACACTCTGAAATCCTTCAAAATAGTCAATAGGCAACATACTTCAACTCTATTCAGTTTTGCTGGAGCAATTGCTACCAATTACCTGAAATCTGCTCTATACGTTCAGAAAGACTTTCAGCTATCAGTCTTTGCTGGATGTGATAACTTGACAATGTATTTCCTGTTCTTTTTATTTAGTTGCATAATATTTGACTTTGACCTCTTCATCCTTTTCTTGGGGCACAGTGGTTAGGACTCTCCGAGGTTCGATCCCCTGCCGGTGCACACCTGATATCTATGGTCGGCCTGCAAAACTTGGGCTGCCGATATCATACGCTGAAAATTCCATACTCGTACCAAAAATACAGTGTGGAATCAAGCTGTAAATAAAAAATATGAAAGAATTTTAAAAAATATAGTATAATTCTGCACATCGTTTGTTTGTGTGATCTGAGTTGAAATCACCACGCTGTTATGCAACTTATTAGTTACTTATGAGCCTGTCCATCTCTTGTCTCCCTTTATCTGTCTGTCTGGATTCAACATACAACTTGGAGCCGAAGTGCAACAGTTCGAGTTGCCACGTTCCAAATAGCACACAGAGGTAGACAAGAAGATGAGTGAAGGGAATCAACAGTTTGACAAGTATAAGAGTGAAACAGAATCGGTAATGGTAGAAAGGAATATGAAAGATTACAGAGACTGAATACATCTGCGCTGGCTATTGACAACGATGTTGAGCCATGTCACCTATTGTCTCCAGCCATTGATTGATTCATAGAGTCCCAAGGGCCCCAACCCGGAAGTCTGCATCTCCCTACCTTACTCAGTTTAACTGTCAAGGATTTGATGGATTGATGAGGCCATGTTTTTGTTTGGCCACCACTTACCCTTTTCCAACCTGCACGCACCTATATCAGCTAGTAACGCCCGTCGGGGGAGGCGATGGTTAGGCATGTGCAGCACGTGGCCTAGCCATCTCAATCCATGTAACTTTATAGCCTCGTCGATTGATTTTCCCTCTTTGCACAACACTCTACGCCTAACGTCAACATTACTTACCTTATTAAACCACCTAACGTGAGACAGAGATCGCAGACATCTATGATCGAAAACAGCAGTCGACCTTTTTATGTTTTCAACTTGTATTGGCCATGTTTCAGAGCCATAGAGAAGGACGGAACGAACTGCTGAGCAGTACACACGTCCCTTGGTTGATAGCCGGATGTCACGCCTACGCCAGAGATGGTGTAAGTCAGCGACAGCAGCTCGAGCTTTTTGGATCCTTGCTGAGGTTTCATCGCCAATCAGCCCGTTGGTGCTAATACAACTTCCCAAATAGGTGAAGTGATCAACATGTTCTATCACTTCACTCCCTATCAATAAGTTAGGAGTTGACGTGGTCCAGTCCTGTAGCAGCATCTTACATTTTGTAGGGGCGAATCGCATGCCAAACATACGAAGATTGCTGCTCAAGGTGTTCAGAAGACTCTGCATTTTGTCAGCATCCTCCCCTAACAGGACTATGTCATCTGCATATTCTAAGTCCATAAGACTATTCCCTGGTAACAAGTCGATTCCTAAGTCGTTACGTTCAGTTAAGGATACTTACATTAGCATATCTATGATGAAGTTAAACAGAAATGGGGAAAGTGGACATCCCTGTCACGCAACTCATATGCCATTTTATCCAAATATTCATTATTATTATTTTATGGTTTTGTGTTGGTTTAAACCTGAACCGGTATATATAAATGTAATTTCTGAGTGCTGTTCATTAATGTTGAAGTCTCCTGTTAACTGACATCATGTGACATTTCTAAGCTTTACGTATCTCATGAAAAGCCGAAAAAAATGAAAGGATGGTACCATTTCTCACTCTGTATATAAACCTTCATCTTCACTTTATTCAAATTCACATGAAGGCAGATAAGTGTATAAAATGGCGAAACTATATTTTATATTATTATTATTGTTATTAGTATTATTGTCCCCTTGGGTCCCAAGGGGAACCTAGAGATTCAACAATACATCTCCACTCTCTCTTGTATTTCGTACTGTTCTCTTCATCTGTGTCCACGACTGCGCATAGTCTCTCATCTCCTCCTTGCATGATCTCCTCCATGTCACCCTTGCACCGACGACTCACTCTTCCTTTCCTATTCAGATTCCACCCCAGCGATTCAATTCAATGGTCTCCTCAGCGTGTGCCCAATCCTTGGTTGGGTTGTTCCTATAGTCTCTAGCTTCTAATTCTCTCTGGTTGGCCATTTTAATAATAATAATTTGCTTTATTCCAAAACAGTACTTGTGATACAGAATGGAATTCTCACCATTTCACTACAGTATTGCATCCGGTTTATACATTAACAATAAATAAAATTCTACATAGACTAAGGGTAATCTCAGTTAATTTTGACAACATATTAGCATGTCGGTAGCAAAGCCAAAAATTGAACAGAGTGTTTGAAGGTGTTAGAAAAGTAGATGCTAGCATATTTACTGGTGTAAGCGGTAATGAAAAAGTCGAGATATACAGAGTGTAAAAGAACGAAGAAGAAGGTTTCAAATAGAGTTTGGAAGGAATGAAGAAGCGAAACACCATATAACAAAAAAAAGAAAAGGAAAAGAAAGAAAGAAAAACGTTGTACCTATAAATGATATGAGTTGAAAAGACGAGATCCAGTTGTTCTACTGACTTTTTAATCAGTTATAACTTTCACGCCTAATGCTTTCTTTATCGCACAGAACACGAGCTAAGTAGGATATGGTTGAGTTTTTGTACTTGCTACTGCGAGCATATAGTTTTCTATATAGGCTTCTGGTCTTGTCTGGCCTGATGAGATACAAGGGGAGAGTTGTGAATGAAGATGGTGTTGTGAGTTAGATAGGTTGAATGGATTTAGCCCATTTTTCACATGAGTCCAAGTGCCTGTCAACCAGAATATTTACAAGCTGGTTAAGTGGCACATAGCTTACCCTGCTGACAACCTATAACATCCTGCGTAATAAGGTATAGTCTTTCTTCAGTAGCCCTGGCGAAATTAGGGGAACAATAGAGAATAATAGGCAGGATGCAAGGGTTAACGAATTGTAGGAGTAAGGGTTGGGTTATACCAGAATGTCTTAACTTTTTGATGTAGAAGGTAAGACGGAATATTTTCTTAGAAATCATCAAGATATGAGACGACCAGGAAAGATCAGCAGATAGAGCGACGCCAAGATATTCAATTTCCGACTTGGTGTCAATTTCAGTGCCATCAATGTTGCACATCTCGTGAGTGCTAACCAGTTTGTTTATGTCAGATTTATGCCTAGATGTGAAATTTACTGTTTGGCATTTAGAGGGATTTAAGGTTAGACAATTTTCCTTGGACCACTGGCTGATTTCTGATAAAAAGCCATTTACTTTGGAGCAGTCACTTTGACATTTGACAGGCACAAATACACTCAGGTCGTCAGCATATCTAACAATATTAATGTCATTTGAAGATGGCAAGTCTTGTAGAAAGAAAGGAAGAAAAGAGAAGTAGGGAGAGTACAGCATCTTGGGGGATACCAACTTCATTGAGCACAGTGATCTTCAATATAGAGCCAGAGAAGGCAACTGTTGATACAAGTCTGAAGTAGCATGTTGGAAATGCTTCTCGTGATGTCTGTGCCAAGTTTCTATCCTATATAAAAGAAATGACTCAATACTGGTGTTGGAAATCGGGATTTTGTCCCTCATGATGACAGCAGTTGATTTCCAGGCTGATTTCAGATTGATGAAGATGTCATCTCGCCTTTCCAATTCTGCCTTTGTCGTCTTTATCGGTTCCTCCAGCTATGGATAAGTGAATGAAGCGATGTCTTTTAAATTTCTCCCCCTGACGGTGATTTTTAATGGCGGTCGGTTGGTTGGTTATCTTGAAATAGCGAAACTAAGAATCTTAATCCACCTTGAGCATCTCCTATCATGCTATGCGGACGATCTAACTATTTCAATGTCTGTTGACTCCCAGCTTGACTGTGCTAAGACGAACTGCTTTCTATCAGGAATTAGCAAATAGTCCTCGTCTAACGGCTTTAGGCTAAATCCTTCCCAATGTCAGACTGTTAATTTCAGTTTCCAATGTAAAAGAAAGTTAAATGAAGCTGCTGGTTCCTATGACCCTCGCGAAATTGATGATACTGATATAGAAATCAAGTCTGAAGTTAAGTATCTTGGATTAATTCTTTCTTCTGATCTATCCTGGTCTTTCCATGTCTTAGCGATTTCTAAAAGAATATTTCGTCTGACTTAAGAAGTTGAGGCACTCAGGCATAACCCAACCACTCCTCTTACAGTTTATCAACTCGTGCATCCTACCTATTCTCCTTTACTGTTCACCTTTATTCTTTCCTGGATTGCTTAAAAAAGACTATGTCACACTTCGTAGAACTCTGAAGACTGTCAGTCAGTAGGGCGAGTGGTATCCCATTGGGCCATATCGTTGACATTGTCATTGATAGGCACTTGATGTCATGTAACAAATTTGCTAAAGGAATTTTCTCAGACTCTGAGCACCCACTCTACCCGCAGCTCCAACCTTGTGTCTACTCAGGTAGAACAAGAAGTTAAAGACTTTATGCACGTACATCTTAGTATAAAAATTCCACTATACCATATGTGGCAGCACGCACTTTATGTGATGAAAATAGTGTCAGGCATGAACTAACTAACCAACCTCCTTCGCACTACTAAATAAATCATTTCTTCCACCCTTACAGTACCAAACTTTATTGTTATTGTACTTCTTATATTTATAATCCTCTCAATTGTTTGTTTTTATTTATTTATTTTTCATAAGTGTGAACATCATTTAAGCTGTGTTAGAACTGTTAATCTCGTATTTCCCCTCACTATACTATATCTACCGAACATTAGATCCAATAATCTATAACATGCCAAAACTTTTTAACTGATTCGACAATACTGTTTGAAACAAACTCACTGTTATTATTATTACATTTGATATTCTCAATTCGTGCTTCGAATATTTTTGACTTTATATCGTTAACGTGGATAAATCCCTCTGGTTAAATTTTGTTTTAATTTTTAATTTTATTTATCTTTTGAGTAAATCAGATGCAAGGTGTTGTGACAAATGCTGAGAATTCCATTCTGTATTATAAGTACTGTTTTTGGAATACAGTAAATTATTATTATTATTATTAAATGTTCATATCCTGTGATTTGTCAATTTGTTTTTTCTTTTTCTTTGTTCCGGTATATTTTCTCACATAAGATGTTGTGGTGTCTTTATTTTTCTTGGGGTTTTAGATACGCTCAACATGCTCCAATCGGAACGTTTACCTCCCTACACTGAAATTCTTATAGAGATATTTCTATTCTTGTGTAAATTAACTTGGTGTTGTATTTGTGAACTGATCACACGGATCTCACAGTTAATCAATCCAGTATATAAAGATCTCTCGTCTGACGTTGTCTTAATCACCGGTAAGTTTAGCCATCTGCATCAGTTAGTATCTATGTATTTTCTTTTTAGGAGCCGACAGTGGTATCGGAAGGTTAATGTGTTCAGAATTTGCCAAGTATTCTTCAACTATCATAGCTGTAGGATTAAACAAGTCATCCTTGGCAGAAACAGCCGACATTGTCTACCAAGAGACTGGTATTCACATTAAAACTTATGTATGCGATTTCAGGTATGTATTGTTTTTAAAAGAATGAAAAAATTTATTATAGTGTTTTGCCTTAAAATTAATAGACATAAAAAACAGATTGATGAATTGACCGAAAGTGTGTTGAAAGAATTTGGCAAAGTAACAATACTTGTCAACAATGCTGGTGTAGTGAATGGAGATACTGTGATCGACTTAACATCCAGTGCTATTGAAGATTGTTTCAAAGTGAATGTTTTGTCACATTTTTATGTAAGTTTAATTATTATATCATAATTGTTCAATTAATATGCATTTTAATAAACCTACTATATATATATATATATATATATATATATATATATATAATGTCCTTTAATTCCTAGAGGAACATAGGGCTTTTTCAACTGCACGTCTCCCTTACGTTCGGTTCTCTGTTAGAGTTTTCAAGTGGCTCCATGTCTGCCCACATGCTTTCATCTCCTCTTCACATGGCCTCCTCCATATCACCCCACCCTTGCACTGACGACCAACTCGCCGCTTCCCATTCTGTCGGGTTCCACTCGAGCAATGGCTTGTCTAGTGATGTCACTTGATGGCTTGTTTTCTCAGAGTATGGCCAATCCAACCCACCTCCATTTCTTCCTGCTTATTTGTTGCATAATCGGTTCCTGCTGGGTTGGTTTGCTCATTTTCAGAGATTCCTGTTGCTGATTTTTTCTGGCTGGCCATAAGATCTTGAGCGAAGTATTGAGTGAAGACAGCTGTTAATGAAGGTTTGTGGTTTGTTTGAGGTGTTCTATATGACACCCAGTGCAAGTCTCTGATCCGTATAGAGTACCACCGACTGACTTCACATTGGAGTTGAAAATCCGGATGTTATTTTCATTCTCATGCCGAGTAGTGCTGTTGGCCTACACACAGACGTCAGAGAAATGAAAGCTCGCCTTGCTTTACCGATCTTCGCTTTGATATCCTCATCAGTTCCACCTGTAGTTGGAACGATGCTTCCCTGGTAGGTAGGTAAAGCAGGTTGTTTCTTCCAGGTTCTTCCCACTTATGCTGATTGTTGTTGTTGTTGCTGTTGGTGTTACCCAGGAATCTTCATCACCTCTGTTTTCTCTATGTTCACCTGAAGTCCTATCTTCTCTGGATGCTTCTTCTGCGAGCTTGTTGCTTTTCACTTGCATATCTTCCAGTTTGTGGGAAATCAGACAGATATATCATCGGCGAAGTCCAGATCCTTCAAGCTTTATTTGTGAAGATCCATTTTATGCGTGTTTCCTCGCTGCCCACCAGCTGTCTGTCGCATTATCCAATCTACCGCAATCAGGAAAATCATTGGCGATAGTAGGCAGTCAGCCAGCTTGTCTTACTCCCGTCTATATTTCGAAGGATTCCTTAAGTTTCCCGTTGTGGATTACTTGGAATGCAGCATTGTCGTACAACTGTTGGATGAGATTTAAAATTGTCGATAGGACCCCGTAGTAGCGAAGTAATTTCCAAATAACCTCTCGATCGACGCTGTCTGCTGAAGGCCTTTTCAAAGTCGATGAAGTTGAGATAGAGAGGTAACTGCTATTCCAACCTCTGTTCAATAATGATCCGTAGAGTGGCGATTTGATCAATACATGACTTGTTTCTCCTGAATCCAGCTTGTTCCGGTCGAAGTTTTTCATCCAGGTTGGCTTGTTTGATTCTCTCCAGGATGCTGCTGCTGCTGATAAAAGCATGTATGTACTGCGCAGTAGTTTGCTCCGTCCTTCTTTATGGCTTTCAAATATAGTTCACTGAAAGTGGAAGACGTGAAAAGGTTATCTATCTTTGATCGTACGTGTTTGTGTTCTATCTCCCCCTGTTAGGGGGTATAATAGGGAAGTAATATTGAGGTTAGGTGTTGCGTGTGTATCTGTGTTTTTGGTAAGGAGGGAAAATCAAGGTGAATCGGCTGAGGTGATTAGAGTATGTGTTACTCATGCCTAGCCACTGCCTTTCTTGACGGGTAATAGTGTTGTTAGGTGACAGAGGATCAATCAGGTGGTGGTCAAAGCAAAACTTTGGATTAGTCCATGCTAACTTTAACAGTTGGTGTGAGCCGAAAAACGTACGGAGGTGTAAACCGCCTGTTTGGGGGTTCTTGGGATATATTAAATACTCCCATAGTAAAATTTAGAACAACACATTTAAGCGAACAATATTGTTTTCAATTAGATCTCATCAGGCTTAACCCTAACATATATAATTTGACAAATAAATACAAAGATAAACCAATCATGGTGTTTTGTCTATAAGATAATAAGATGGTGAATATAAATTGTGCATTTAGTCATAATAGTAGTAATGATAATAATAAAAGCAATGGTTTTACCAATAATAAGGATGAAAAAGTGAGGCAATCTGTGATAACACGAATAATGAAAAAACAGCATGATTAAACGAACAATTGTTCAGATGGAAGTAGTCGATAAAGGCTCGTAAAAACAAATGAACCGATTAAGTAATGCTAGGTTGTAAGGGAAGCAAATAAAATGTTTTTTAATGAAGATGTGATAAGATTAAAGGATGATAAGAAAGGGGTTGAAAATATAAACAAGGGGTGGTATAGAAGTTACTAGTTGGTTATGTTTTAATAGGCCAACAAGGGAGGTATAATGGCTGTACGAACTTCTTTTGAATGCATAGTTTAGGTTTAATAGTTCGAATGCCTATCGCCTGTCTCAGCTGTGCGCAATAGACGAATACGAAGTCTATTGGAAAGATTCGGTGGAATGGAATGAATTACCTTGAATACTTTCATTTTTTCCACTACATCCGAGCATACAGTTTTCTGAAGTTGCTTCTTGTTCTACCTGAGGAGATGCAAGGTAAAAGCTGAGGGTAAAGTGGATGCTCCAAGTCAGAAAAAATCCCTCTAGCGAATTTATTGCACGAAGTCAAGTGCCTATCGACGACGACGTTAACTATGCGGTCCACTGGGACACCACTCATCCTACTGACCGTCTTCGGCATTCTACGAATTTTGACATAGTCCTTTTTTAAGAAAACCAGGAAAGAATAAGGGTGAACAATAAAGAAGAATAGGTAGGATGCAAGAGTTTATGGACTGTAAGAGGAGGGGTTGGTTGAGTTATACCTGAGTGCCTTAACTTCTTAATGTAAAATGTCAGGCGGAATATTTCACTGGAGACATCGCTAAGACATGGGAAGACCAAGAGAGATCAGAAGAAAGAGAATAAGTCCAAAATACTCAATTTCTGATTTAATTCCTATATCATTGTCGTCAATCTTACAACTGTCATGAGAATCGACGACTTTTTGTGCGTCGGTGGCACAGTGGTTAGGACTCTCGCCGACTATGCACATGGTCCGGGGTTCGAGCCCGCACCGACGCACATCTGATATCTATGGTCGACCTGCAAAATTTGGGCTACCGATATCTATGCTGAAAATTCCATACTTGTACCAAAAATACAGTGTGGAATCAAGCTGTAAATCAAAATAAAATAATAAAATAACTGTTGTTTTTTGTGTGATATTTTTAATAGCTGATTAAAGCATTTCTGCCAACAATGCTTAACAAACATCATGTGACGAATCCAAATAGTCAGTCTAATTCGCCGATTAATAAATATCGTCATCCAAGAGGTCATATTGTTTGTGTCTCATCAATAGCTGGTTATGTCCCGTTAGCTGGTGGTACAGATTATTGTGCATCGAAAGCAGCCTCCAACCTACTCGCTGAATCAGTTGAATTGGAATTAGCTAATTTAGGCATTGTTGATGAAATCTGTATCACGCGTATACTACCCTTTCTATTGAATACAAATATGTTTAAAGGAGTTACACCGAAGTAAGTGTTTGATTATTTATTTATTATTATTAATTATTATTATTAAAAAACACAAACTTAATATTCAGGATTTGAACAAAGAAAGAAGAAACATTGGCGCAGAATAATCTGGATCCATTTTATTTCGTTGATTCTCATCGGCTGTATACAACCTGAATTCCTTAGTAAAATAAAAAAGTGTACAATTCTAACAAACTTTCGTCCATTAGTAAGCATATTGTCAGAGTGTCATAGTGAAATAAGTACCCGCTCACATTGTACCTCCAACTGTGTGTATCAATTCACATGTATCTGCGGGAGCAGTTACATTGGAAGAACAGAGAGGAAGGCCTACGCTAGATTCTGCGAACATGTACCAAGGAGCGAGTCTCCGGTTAAAGGGACCGATTTGTTTAAGCTCTTCAATCGCCGCCAAACACCTGATTGACACAAGACATCGAGTAGATATGCTGGAATCATTCAAAATAATTAATAGATAAAGTACCTCAAGTCTTCTCAGGTTTGCTGAAGCTATAGCAATAAAACGATTAAAGCCTGACTTATGTGTCCAAAAAGAATCCGTTGTTGGACTTCAATAACCCTGGTGACTCACATCTTAGTAACTCTTCGTTTTCTAATTTTATTAACTTATCCTTTCACTCCCCCCCCCCTTTATTTTTCGCTTGACTCTCTTAAGAGACAATTTTTCTTGATCTTCTGAGTTCCGCTCACTGTATTACACATCACCAACTTCTCATCTGACCTCATGTGCACCGAAATTTTGATCTTCTCTTATCTTATTGCGTAACTATTACTAATTTTCTGTTGTTACCACCCCAACAACACAACTATCAATTGATTTTTTCCAAGAAACTCCTCTCTAACAAGATATATATGTATATATGTCGTAACACTTTAGACACCTTGTAAATCGCAAGGCCTTATTTCACTATGACGCTCTGACAATATCCTTGCTAATGGACAAAGGTTGTACGCAGCTGATGAGAACCAACCAAATAAAATGGATCCAGATTAGTCTGCATCAATGTTTCTTCTTTCTTTGTTCAAATTTATAAAAAGCGAATCATTGTATGAAATAATATTCAAGTGTTTGGACGAAGTCTTTTGAACACCTTGAGCTGTAATCTGCGAATGTTTGGCATGCGATTCACTCCCCTTGTCAAATGTAAAATGAGGCTACAGGACTGGACTCCACTTACTCACTCCTAGCTTATAAACGGGTAGTGAAGTGATTGGTGGAGCGTGTTGACCACTTCACTTATTTGGGAAGTTGCATCAGCCCCAATACCAAAGGGTTGATCGCTGACGAAATCTTAGCACGCATACAGACAGAAGGCTCGTTTCGCATATACCAGTTTACACCGCCTCTGGCATAGACGTGATATCCCGCTGGCTATCGACTAAAGGGCGTGTGTACTGCTTAGCTGTCCTCTCTGTCCTCCTTTATGGCTGCGAGCATGGCGTAGCCATTAAAAGGCGAAGACATGAAGAGGTCAGCTAGCTAGCTAGCCAGCTGTCTTTGATCATAGTTGTCTGAGTTCTATGTCCCGTGTTAAAGTGATGTAATGATAAGGTGAGCAATATTGAAGTTAGGAATCTGTCGAGTGTTAGTTAGGTGAGGAGAGAGGGAGAATCAATCGACGAGGTTGTGAAGTCACACCGATTGAGTGAGATTGGTAGGACATGTGTGACCCATACATCCCCCTACACCACCTATCGCCTTCCTCAACAACGGTTAACGTTAGCTGACAGGATGGATCAGGTTTGAAAAGTGACAGTGGTCGTCAAACGATAACATGGCCTCGTCAGTCAATGAAATCCACTACAGGTAGTTTAAGCCAGCCGGCCAGACACTCGGGAGTGCCCCAAAAATAGAAATAATATAGCTCCACATCCTCCAAATAGCAGAGGCTATTGCAATTCGTGTGAAACAACCAGTGCTTTGTGTGTAAAAGAGGCAAGTTCAGAAACTCCATATTAGTTTGTTTATTAGATGTATCACACAGTGAAACAGTATTATTACTTACTGGGTGACGAAGTTTTAAACACAATTATTTTATGGTTCATAATCACTTCATCAATTATAATCAGACGACTTCTAAACTTGACTTTTATAGTTTTCTTTTTTTCTCCCTTATTTGTCGTCGTTGAGGTAATAGAATTTTCCAGATATCTGGGTGGACAGGTATTGAATCATTCACATTACACGTATTCACTGTCAGTTGATTCGATAAACAAAGCTTCTTTTATCAGTCTCTCCCTCTCCACCCTGCTATTACATTACATTTTAAAATTGTCATCTTATTCCACCCATCCTATTGTATGGTTGTGTGTAACTGCATGCAGTGAGTGTTATAGTTGAACTATTCTCTACATTTCTTATCTTATTTGGGTCAACTAATCTAGATTTTGCTGCTAGGTTTTTATGTTTGGCTAGTCTGACTCATCTGCTCTACTCGTTTGACCCAATGTATATGACCTGACAATCATTACAGGCAGTTTAAGGGATAAACTAAATTGTTTTGTTTTAAAGGCTTCACAGGATTGATCCTTTAACCGACTACCCAGCTTGTTAATAATTGAGTTTGTGGGTGATTGAATGCCAGCCGCCTTTATTCTTGTCTTGTTAATAATTCTGTGTAAGGTTTCCGAGGTTTCTTCCTTGTATGGAATCACTACTGATGATTTAGATTCCTTATTGTTGATGTTGTCATTATCCTGCGCACGTTTGACATGCATATCGTCATTACTATTATTATTATCACTATCACTAGTATCATTATTTATTTTATTTTTACATTTCCCTACATATTTCCTGTGATTATAACTGATGCAATGATTATGAAGAATAAATTTTGTTCGAAACCTTGTCATCCAGTAAATACTAATACTGTTTCACTGACTGTGCCATACATCTAATAAACAACCTAATATGGAATTACTTGCTACCACAGTGGCCAAGTTCTACACATATATTAGGCAAGTCCAGCCACTGTTACTACTGCCCTGGTCAGCCTTCAGTAGAGACTATAAATTCATAAATTTGTAATTTTATCCTTCCTAATTCTTCTTCTGACCTTCAGTTTTTTTTTTATTTCTCAATTATTCCTTTTTTCGTGTGTGTGTGTGTGTGTGCGTTTGTGCGGTAAGAACTGCTTCAAGAGAGTTGGTTCTGTTTACTTTCATCGAAGAATTAATCCACATATCTCTACATTTCTACTATCATTGTAGGCATCCTTGGTTATTCCCCACTGTTGATGCCAGTTATTGTGCACGTCGTATTGTTGAATCTGTTCGTTTGAATGAACGTGTTGTTTATATAACAGCGCGATATCGTATACTACCTGTGTTAAAGCTGTAAGTCGTCTACTATTTTATTGTATTGTATTCATTAATTCCTTATCTCAACCGCTTTATTGATTTTATTTTTCAATAGAGAAAGAAAGACCAGATTTGTAGTATAATATGATATCGTCATTCTATTTCACAGGTTCTCATCAGCTAACTGCAAACTACCTGGAATTACAACGGTTATAAATAATAAGATTTCATACTTCATTGTTTGAAACGTAATAGAGAAAACGTTATAAAATGAACGCATCCGGAATACAAGTATTACAATTTATAGTTTAAGTTATCATCAATTTATATACTATCAAACTATGAAGAAAGAAAAAAAGGGGGGTGAGAGAAGACAGAAAACAGAAAAATCTGATAAACAGTGTCAACATGTCACCTCAAGAAGGTTAAAGTTCATTTATCCAATTGAAAAACTTGCTTAGTGAGTTGAGCCCACTAGTGTGTATGACTAATCTGTGTAATGAAAGTGATATGGTTACCAAGAGAGTGAGAGATTGACTACATCCTCTTTCTGTGCGCATAAGTTTGGTCTGAGATGTTTGATTGCTGTAATTGCTTCAGCAGTAAATCGTAGTAGATTCTCTATCCTTTTTATGTTTAATATTTTGAATGATTTGGAAATCTCGACAAAATGACTCGTATCCACATGGTGGGTGTCTGGTAATTAAAATTTGTAAATATCTGCTTCCTTTTAAGCATAAGTTTCTCGGAATATGCTCTGAAAACCGGATAGAAGCCCTGTCTTCTTTCTGTCCTTCCAATGTACTTGATGCCTCAGGAGGTGCACGTAAATTTATAAATGCAGTTGGAGGTAACATCATCAGGGTACACTTATCCAGTTTCCATTGACTTATAGAGCATGTAGTACTGTATAGTGTCACCAGATTGGATGCAGGGAAGCATCTCTTTATTGCTCCTTTCATCCACTTTTCAATCTTTTGCGATACTGTTTCTCCTTTGTATGAGGTGGGGGGGCACTTTCTTCTTTTCAACTGTTGGATACTTTTCTCTCTCTCACCTCTTTCTTTGCTGCTGTACTTTAGGATGAATCCTTTTGGATACCCGTTTTCCAAAAAGGCATTTTTCAACAAATCTTAATTCTTCCTCTACCTTGTTAGGCAAACAACTTCCTGGCCCTGTATACTGCAAATCTGGGCTTTCTTTCTCTATCGAAGTTTATCAAGGGATTTTATTTTTAATCACCTATCAATATGTCGTCAACGGAATAAAAAATGGATTACAAATACAAAGTCTCTATTCATCTTAGCCAGGAGGAATTAAGTAACAATAATCTATCTGTTGCACAATAAATCTGCTAAAGAAAATGGAACTGAATGGGACACACACTAAGAAGACTGACTATCGGGTGACATCGGTCAAGTGGAATTTGAATGGAGGAACAGATGAGTTGGGCACTGGTCCGAAAGAGTGTGAAATGGACATGTATTGTTGAAGCCCCCCCTATGTCCCACTTGGAACCTAGAGAATGACAAACATAGGTTTCCTGTGTAACAAGTTCTCTGTACACTCCTGGAAAGTCTCTGGAATAAAATTGTAAATTATGATATTTTTCATCGTTACAATGCGATTCTGTGTCGGTGGAACAGTGGTAGAATGCTGGTCGACCGACCACTGAGGCGTTTCGGGGCTCGATTCCTGGCCAACGCCACTCCTTTACCTCGCTTAGCCAGTAATAGAACTGGTAAAGAGGGAGGGTTGGGCATGAGGTTAGCAACCCCATCCCTTAGAAATAATAAACACCACTCCTGCCGATACTTCAAAAAAGGCTCTAGCTTGAAGTAGCCCTATGTTCTACTAGGAACGTAAGGGAGTAAAATAATGCCCAGCTGTATGTGTGGCGGATACGTTTTTACGTAGAATAATAGACAAGTAGTATTTATATGCGGATTTTCAATACAAACACGTCAAGTCAGTCAATTCTTCTATACGGATCAGAAACTTGACAGGCGGGTCACAAAGAATATTTCCAAAAGGCTGCAGACCTTTATTAACAACTGTCTTCGCTGGATCTATACTGAAGATCAGATAGTCGGGCCGGAAAGAATCACCAACAAGGAACTATGGGAACAAACAAAACAAGAACCAATCGCCAACCAACAAATATGCAGGAGAAAGTGGAGATGGATCGGACACTTGCTGAGGAGACCACTGGGTGACTTCGCGCGTCAAGCCCTCGAGTGGAACCCGAAAGGGAAGCGGCGTGTGGGACGTCGGTGCAAGGGTGACATGGAGGAGATCGTGTGAAGAAGAGCTGAAACAGTATGGACTAACATGAATGCAGACGAAAAGTACAGGAGAAGACAGAAGCAAGTGGAGACGTGCAGTTGAAGCCCTATGTACCACTAGGAACCCAAAGGAGCAATAATAATATGCGGGCAACGTAGTAGGCTGAATTCACTCGCAAAATATTGTGAAATGTGATGATGTTAATTTCGTCATAATAGATTCATAAACAATGGAGGGAGGGCGTGAAGGGGAATTGATGGTAGAGGTCGTACTTGAGGAGGGGCTATGACTAGTTAGAACGTCTCTCAGTCTTGATGGTGAACGATCGAAGACTCTTAAAGGATAGAAACAGATGTTTGCATTGTTCCCTTGGTTTCCGAATGAAGCATCAGGCTTCAACAGTACAGCCCCACTCTGTCCTATTCTCTGCAGTCCACTTTAGTTGGTCTAACGATTCCCCATAGTCTCTAATCTTTTCTGTGTCACCCTTGGACTCCCAACTCATTGTTCCGCATTCGAGTCCCACTTAAGCAATGGCTTGGAGCATTATGTCTTCTTTATCGCTCTGTTTACACGTCGTAATAGAATCTCTGCGTGTGTATGTGTGGGTGTGCGGGTGTGTAGGAGTATTTCCCTCAAATTGCAGACTGCCAGTTCATGTCTGTGGCTATCATCCATCTATGTTGACCTTTTTGTATAAACTTCTCTGGATATCCATCCATTTTCGCTTAGAATGTGACAGATGAATGTAATGTTCTCTCTCTCTCTCCCTCTCCACACAGCCTTCAGAGTAAATCGATCTCTCCGTTTCTAAATGCTACGCATCCGATCAAAAATTAGTTTTTCTTTTTTCTATTTAATTTGTGTGAGAAGCTGAGAAGGCGTCAGCGCGCGGTGACTTATCTGTTTTATTTTACCTAATATGTGTATTCATCGCACAACTTACTATTATTGTGCAACGGAAACAAAAAAATATTTCAATTTTTATAATTGTCAGTATCTGAAGGAAAGAATTTTGTTATTATGCGATAATTTGTTTTGTAGCTTAGTAGCCAACTGTAATAATAATAATTTATTATCATTACAAAGAATTTATTGCATTCCGTATGGTGATTATATATAGTGTCTTGTTAGACACATTTGTAAAAATTCTGTCAATCATGTATTCAGACCGCGTATTGTTTACGGAGATTTTCTTATGCATTGTTGATCACTATTGACATCGTCTGTGTTTTAACAACACTACAATTTTTGTTTGTATGAACACATTCACTTCAGTTATAAGCACACACGTTTGTGGGATGATGTCAAATGTAATTAGATTATTATTATTATTATTATTGTATCCTTTAATTCCTAGCGGAACATAGGGCTTCAGCTGCGCATCTCCATTGCCATCGGTTTTTTGCCAACTTTTTCACCCGCTCCAAGTCTGCACACATGCTTTCATCTCCTCTTCACATGACCTCCTCCATACCACCCTCACACTGACAACCAACTCGCCGCTTCCCTTTCGGGTTCCACTCGACCAATGGGATGGCGTGTGATGTCACTTGATGGTTTGTTTCCTCAGAGTATGGCCAATCTATCTCCATTTCTTCCTGCCGATTTGTTTCACAATCGGTTCCTGCAGTGTTGATTCACTCATTGCCAGAGATCCCTGTTGCTGATCTTTCCTGACCGGCCATCTGATCTTGAGTGGTATTGAGGGAAGATAGCTGTTGATGAAGGTCTGTAGTTTACTGGAGGTGCTCTTTATGGCACGCCAAGTCTCTGATCCGTATAGAGTACCACTGACTGACTTCACATTGGAGTTGAAAATCCGGATCTTATTTTCATTCTCATGCTGAGTAGTGTTGTTGACCTCCACACAGACTTGAGAGTGATGAAAGCTTGTCTTGCTTTTCCGATCCTCCGTGCTTTGATATCCTCGTCAGTTCCGTCCGCCTGTAGTTGAAACGATGCTTTCCATGTGGGTAGGTGAAGGAGGCTGTTTCTTTCAGGTTCCTCCCATTTATGCTGGGTGATTGTTGTCTGTTGTTGTTGCTGCTGTTGGTGTTGGCCGGGAATCTTCATCACCTACCTCTGTTTTATCTATGTTCACCTGCAGTGAAGTCCTATCTTCGATGCTTCTTTTGCCAGCTTGTTGCTTTTCACTTGAATATCTTCCAGTTTGTGGAGAACCAGTCACATATCATTATCGTCGAAGTCCGGATCCCCCATGTTTTTTGTGTGAGCCCATTTAATACCTGTTTCCTCATTGCCCGCCAGCTGTCTGTCGCATTATCCAATCTACTGCAATCAGGAAGATCATTGGTGATAGTAGACAGCCTTGTCTCACTCCCGCCCTCACTTCGAAGGCTCCCGTAAGTTTCCCGTTGTGGATTACTTGCCATGCAGCATTGTCGTATAACTGTTGGATGAGATGTATAATTGTCGATGGGAACCCGTAGTAGCGAAGTAGTTGCCAAATGACCACTCGATCGATGCTGTCTGCTGAAGGCCTTTTCAAAGTCGATGAAGTTGAGATAGAGAGGTGACTGCTATTCCAAGCTTTGTTCAATGATGATCCGTAGAGTGGCGATTTGATCAATACATGATTTGTTTCTCCTGAATCCAGCTTGTTCCGGTCGAAGTTTTTCATCCAGATTGGCTTGTTTGATTCTCTCCAGGATGATGCGACTTAGTATCTTGCTTGGAATGGACAGAAGCATAATTCCACGCCAGTTCTTGCATTGACTTAAGTCTCCTTTCTTCCAATCCTCAGGCACCTTGCCCTCTTTCCACACTTTCTCCAGCAGTGGCGTCATCAAGTCCGCTGTTGTCTCTGGGTCTATTTTCAAAGCTTCTGCTGGGATTCCATCTGGTCCTGCTGCTTTCCCAGCTTTTAGCATCTTGATTGCATTCAGGACTTCTGATTTCGTTGGAGGGTCGATGTTCACTGGTAGTTCTGCTTCCGTTGTTGGTATTGTTGGGCGTGTTGTAGGTGGCGGGCGATTTAGAAGTCTTCTGAAGTGTTCAGCCCAGTGTTTTTTCTGTTCCACCTCTTTGGTGATTGACTTTCCATTGTCGTCCTTTATTGGCTTAATCTGTGTTGAACTTTTCCCCGATAGGTGCCTAGTTGTTTGGTAGAGTGTGGCGAGGTCTCCTTTGCCTGCAGCTTTTTCTGCTTCACTTTCCATGGTTTCATAATATTTTCTTTTGTCTTACCTGGCACTCTTCTTCACTCTTTTGTTCAGCGTGTTGTAGCTTGCATTCAGCTCCTGTTTTTGTTGCTCGTCGGTGCACTGGATAATCTTTTGTTTCACTGTCCTTCTCTCTTCTATTAGTTTCCAAGTGTCCGTAGTGAGCCACTGTTTGTCCTGCCTAGAACTTCCATGCAGGTTTGAATCCACACCGTAATAAGATGATGCTACAAGCAAATCGACGGCACTGTCATGGGTTCTTCATTGGGGCTAATTTTGGCAGATTTCTTTCTTACCATGATTGAAAATGGTCCATTGAAAACAAGTATAATAGAGAAAACCGATTCTTATTTTCGTTATGTTGATGATACGTTTATTATTATTCTTGATGTGAAAGCTGACAAGAATGAAATTTTAAGCAAAAAGTTTAAGGATGCACATCCATCGCTTATCTTCACTTGTAAAGAAGAACATGATGGTAGACTACCTTTTCTGTGACGTCCAACTGAGCAGAAGAGAGGATGGTTCACTACGCAAGAGAGATGTCTATAGAAAACCTACATCTGTTTAGGACAATATACACATTTCCTCAGTTTTGTACCAATCTGATACAAAGTCAATTTGGTCAGATGCCTCACGAATAGAGCAAGACGTATCTGTACAGATGACTCCCTAGAAAATGAGCTAGCATACATCCAAAATACGTTGGTCCAAATAGGTTATCCTAGTAGATATGTAGGGAGACACGTGAACACCAGGTACAATAAAGAGAAACTGACAACAGTTAAAAAGAAACAACTGTTCATCAAACTGCAATTTAATGGGGACGTGGCTAGCGAAGTCTTACATTTGAGATTATCCAGAGCGATAAAACGGACTTATACTGCCGCCACCCTCTGTTTGTCATTTTCCAACCGACCAGTTTTGATTGGTCAAGTGAAAAATAGGCTACCTAGCTGTGCCACTTCGATGTGTATCTATAAATTTAGTTGCTCCTGTGGAGAGAGCTATATGGGGCGAACAACCAGACAGCTTAACAAACGCATTAATCAGCATCTTCCTTCATGGTTCGGAAAAGGTCAAATAAAATCTATAAGAAGTTCTATTTTGGCTCATTTGATGGATGATAGCGGTCACCAAGTGGACAGAAATAGTGCCTCCAAAGTTATCTATCGCATTCCATCGAGTCTTTCGAACGGAGTCAGAACCCGTCTTTTACACTTAGCCGAAACTGTGGGAATTCAAGAAAACAATCCTAGTCTTTGCATACAGCAAAAGAAGTTTGCTCAACCTTTGTCTCTCCCTTGCTTAGCTTAGGTGAATTCTATTCAAAACCCTCCCACCCTTTCTTATTTTCCATCTCCTTCGTACTTTTATGATATTTATTTAAACTCTGATTATCGTTCCATTTCACCTTTTAAGATTTGACCTAATTTATTTATTTATTGAATTGTCTATATATACACACATATTACTGCCTTTGTTATTCTTATCACCTGCATAAACCTTATTATCAATATTTTATTGTCATTATAATCATCGTTATTAACTACGTTCAAAACATTTACCACATTATTATTATAATTTGATCCACACAATCATCGTCATTAGTTAAAAATTTTTATATATAAATCTATGTAAATTTGAGTGAAGCCTGAAGAAGATCTAATTGATCACAGCAATATTGTTCGCTTACATGTCTTGTTCTAATATTATAAATGGGAATATTTAAAGATTTGAATATGTAGTGAGATGATGCTGCAGGACTGAACTACTCGTCGACTCACTCCTAGCTTAAAGATAGACAGAAGCGAAGTGCTTGATGGAGCGTGTTGATCGCTTCACTGATTTTGGGAAGTTGCATCGACCCCTATGTGCTGATCGCTGATGAAATCTCAGCGTTCGTTCAGCATATGCCATCTATGGCGCTTAGTGGAAGTGATATCCGGCTACCTGTCAAACAAAGGGCAGGTGAACTGCTCAGCTGTCCTCTATGGCTCCGAGCGACGCATGGCTATTGAAAGTGGAAGACATGTGAAGGTTAGCTAGCTGTCTTTGATCATAGTTGTCTGCGTTCTATCTGCCTCCCGTATCAAGTGGTATAACAACAATAAGATGAGCCATATTGAAGTTAGGCATCTGTTGACTGTTAGTTAGGTGAGGAGGAGGAGGAGGGGGGGGGAATCAATCGACGAGGTTGTGATGTTACACCGATTGAGTGAGATGGTTAGGACATGTGTGGCGCATGCCCAACCAACGATCGCTTTCCTTCAATAATGGTCAATGTTAGCTAACATAGGATGGATCAGGTTGGAAAAGAGCTAGCACATGGTGGTCAAACCAAAACATGGTTTCATCCGTCAATAAAATTCACAACAGTTAGTTTAAGCCAGCCAGCCAGCCAGCCACGTAGGGAGGTGTAGACTTCCTGGTTTGGGTCCACAAAATGGTAAAAACCAATGACTGCTGGAGACAATTGGTGTGTGTGATATGTTTCAAAATCGTTGTCAATGTCTGGCTCAGATGCATCCACTCCTTGTCACTTATAATACCCAATGAAACTATGTTAATATTCTTTTCGTCTCATATTTCTGTTTACTGTCTCTATTATGCCACTCTTCTACTTTCTTCTCTTGGTTTGTGTGCTACATGGAGCGAGTGTGGCGTCTCGAACTGCTGCTCATCGGTGCAGTATTCTATGTTGAAACCAGTGAGTAGTCAATCAGTCAATATTAAGGTTCAAAGTCAACTTTTAAAATTTCCTTAGATTCATGTTGCAATAGAAGGATATTATTGGATGATGATTAAAACACCCAGAAAGAAACCGGAGAAAAATAAATTCATGATAGAAATTCACAGGTATCCCACTGATCTAAACACGCCGCCAAATACAATGATCTCTAAACTACATCTAATTATATAAGAAGATTTAAGAGTGTGAAATATCGTCCTAACTACTTAGCTGTGTGTGTGTGTGTTTGTCACTTCTATGTGTATCTACAAATTTAGTTGCTCCTGTCTAGAAAGAGAGCTACATAGAGCAAACAACTAGACAGCTTAACAAACGTATTAATCAGCATCTTCCTTCATGGTTCGGAAAACAACAAGTGAAATCTATAAGAAGGTATATTTTGACTCATTTGATTGATAGATCATCAAGTGGACAGAAATAGTGCCTTCAAAGTTATCTATAGCATTCCATTGAGCTTTTTGAATGGAATTCGAACCCCGCCGTTTACACATACCCGAAGCTATGAGAGAACAATCCTGATCTTTGCATACAACAAGAGAAGATTGTTCTACCTTTGTCTCTCCCTTGGCCTAGAGGATAAATTCTAATCAACCCACCCACCCCCCACTAGCCTTTCTAATTTGCCATTTCCGTTTACGAGAATAAAAACCTAGCGAAATCAAGATTAGTTGACCCGAGTAAGATAAGAAATCTGGAGAATAGTCCAGCTATACCACTCCCTGCGTGCAATTACACACAACCATACAACAGAATGATGGGATAAAATGACAGTTTTAAAATCTAGTGTAGTAGCAGGGTGGAGGAAGAGATTGATGACAGAAGCTTTGTTTATCGAATCAACTGAGGAGAATACGTGTAATAGGAATAATTCAGCACCTGTCCAGTCGGATATACGGAAAATTCTACTACCCCAACGATGACAAATACAAGAGAATAAAGAAAACTATAAAACTGAAGTTTCGAAGTCGTTTGATTATAATCGATGAAATGATTATGAACAATAGATAACTGTGTTCGAAACGTCATCCAGTGAAGAATGCTGTTTCACTGTGTGATGCAACTAATAAACAAACTAATATTGAATTACTCACTATCACAGTGACCAAAATTTACACATAAATTAATGTAAGTGAAATGTGTTTTGTAAAGATGTGATGAGATTAAAGGATGGATGATAAGAGAGAGGTTGAAAATATAAGTAAGTAAGCAAGGGTTGATGGAGAAGTCATCAGTTGGTTATGTGTTAATAGGCCAATAAGCGAGAGATAATTGTTGTACGAACTACTTTTGAACGTATAGTTTAGGCTTAACAGTTGGAATGCCTATCGCCTGTCTCAGCTGTATGCAGTAGACAAATACGAAGTCTATTGCAAGAAAGATTCGGTGGGATACAATGAATTACCTTGAATGCTTTAATTTTCACTATTCTTTTTGCCTCGCTTTTTTTTTCCTTCACGTTCCCCAGTGGAACATAAGGCTTCAAGCTAGTGCCTTGAAGTTTCTGTAGCAGTGTTTAATTTTACAGGATGGGGTTGCTAGCCTCATGCCCAACCTTTCCTCTCTACCAGCATTTTTCTGGCTTAGGGGGAGATAAAGGAGTGCGTCCGTGACAGGGGATCGAACCCCAGACCATGTGCATGGTCGGCGAGCGTCCTTACCGCTATGCCTAGCATTTCTGTCTGTTTTTTCTCTATTCATCCCCTGTCTTGCTTTGTGTGCTACATGGAGGGAGTGTGACAAGTTGAACTGCTGAAATTAAATATCTTGGCGTCATTCTATCTCCTGATCTTTCCTGGTCGTCTCATATCTTGATGATTGATAAGAAAATATTCCGTCCTACCTTCTTCTACATCAAGAAGTTAAGACATTCTGGTATAACCCAACCCTTACTCCTACAATTCGTTAACTCTCGCATTCTGCCCATTATTCTCTATTGCTCCCCCTTAGTTTTTCCAGGGCTACTGAAGAAAGACTATACCTTATTATGTAGGATGTTAAAGGTTGTCAGCAATGTGCAACTTAACCAGCTTGTTAATATTCTGGTTGACAGGCACATGGACTCATGTGAAAAATCCATTCTATCTAACTCACAACACCCTCTTCATTCACAACTCTCCCCTTGTATCTCATCAAGCCAGACCAAACCAGAAGCCTATATAGAAAACTATATGCTCGCACTAGCAATTACAAAAAAATCAACCATATCCTACTTAGCTCGTGTTCTGTACGATAAAGAAACCATTAGGTGTGAAACCTATAACTGAATAAATAGTCAGTAGAACAACTGGATCTCGTCTTTCCAACTCATATCATTTGTGGGTACATCGTTTTCTTTCTTTCATTTCCTTTTCTCTCTCTCTCTCTTTTCTGTTATGTGCTGTTTTGTTTCTCTCTTCCTTACAAACTCTACTTAAAACATTCTTCTTCGTTCTTTTACACTCTGTCTATCTCGACTTTTTCATTACCGCTTACACCAGTAAATATGCTAGCATCTACTTTTCTAACATCTTCAAACACTCTGTTGACTTTTGGCTTTGCTACCGATATGCTAATATGTTGTCAAAACTAACTGAGATTACCCATAATCTATGTAGAATTTTATTTATTGTTAATGCTCAAACTGGATGCAATACTGTAGTAAAAATGCTGAGAATTCCATTCTGTATCACAAGTACTGTCTTGGATTAAAGCAAATTATTATTAAAATTATCATTTGGTTTTTTTCTGTCTTTTTTATTTCTGTCTTATAGACTTCTTCCGACTAAAGTGATTCATTGTTTATATGAATTCAGTAATACTGGAGAATATATCAACCAGTTGAAAGCTTATAGAAAGAAGACGGATGATGCACCCAACTCCCAGTGAATCTATTAAATAATAACACACACGTACAATTCATCGCTAATTAATTAATTCATTCATTAAAGTAATAAGAGTTGCCATATCTAATTAATTAATTAATTGGTTTGTTTTTTTTCAAAAAATACCTTATCTTCAGGTTTAAAATAAACCGCGAAAAATGAATGAATGAACAATATAGATTATTTAAACAAAAATACACTTTTTGTGTTTTTTTGATGAATTTTAATTATACATTTTTTTATTTGTTCAAATAACATTGTGCTGTGAAAAATAATAACTAATTATTCATTATTTTTATCTGACTAATTGCACATATTTGTATACTGAGTAGTTTATTATAACTCTTAATTAACTGAAACGAAAAATTGTGAACTCTGTTCAATGTTCAATAGGTAGAAAATCACATCATTTAATTTACTGACATAACATACTTCTTTTGTTAACTTCGTTTGCTTCCTTGTCGTTGTTGTTGTTGTTTTTTACTATATTGTTAAATATTGTGCAATTATTTCAATTATACTGACCATTATATACCAATCGATAACTTTTATTATTCTTTTTCTCAAATTTAACCACGGAGTGATATCAGTTAAACAAACTTTGAAAACCAGGGGAGTACTGCACAGTTGTTTCATCTGCATTAGGGACTCATCAGCAGTAGGCACGCACACATAGCGATAGTTCTGACCCATAACCTTCAGGTTACAAGGCAGGCTGGTAGAGTATTCACAGCCACTGGTACCCTACACACAATGACCAGCTCATGAATTCCAACGTCTACTGATTCGTGATAATAGCTTGAAATTGAGCGTTGGTCAAGTCAGTAACAGTGTGGCAGGGAGGTGTAGAAATTAAATCGGGTGGGGGTAGAGAACAGCAAAGTTGAAAATGTAAAATATTACAACTGGGAAGACAAAATAATACTAATGAAAAAACAGAAAAAAAGAGATTAGGTAGAATTTACTTGTCGGGTAATAAGATAGATTACGTCCATTGCAAGTGTAGTGATTGAATAAGTCTACAGAGTAAGAAGTAGTCTTCCTAAAGGTGTACGAATCAGACTTCTTCAAACTGCAGACGCTATGGCGATTCACTTGCTAAGCCCTGAACTCTGTACACAGACGAAGTTTGTTCAATCACTACACTTGCAATGGACGTAATCTATCTTATTGCCCGACTTGTAAATTCTACCTAATCTTTTTCTTTTTTTCTGTCTCTTCATTAGTATTATTTTTTCTTTACAATTGTAATATTTTACATTTTCAACTTTGCTGTTCTCTACCCCCACCCGATTTAATTTCTACACCTCACTACCACTGTTACTGACTTGACCAACGCTCAATTTTTAGTCAATTATGTTACGTCACCCAACTTATTTGCTCAATTTCAGTTCTAATTTAAATGACATTATTCTCTACCCCACTTCTACTTAGTCTCTACCTGTAATTACCTCTGTTACTGTCCCGACCTAAGTTAAAACATTTTAGTCAATAGCTGGAAAGCCGGCCAAAATCATCGGTGATTAGTATTTACCATCACTGTTGACCGGTTAAATTGTTATTCACAATGAGAAGTAAAGCAGTTGATGGTATCCATTTGAATACACCAAAAGGAACATTTAACAGTGTTAAATAGTGAATTGCATACTAAAATGTGAAGGGGCGGGAAAGTAGGAAAGAGACAGTAAACAGAGGTGTGAGACAAGGGAATAGTAATGACGAAGAACAACATAGTTTCATTGGAAATCATAAGTCAAAAAGGATGGATGCATCTGCAACAGCCACTGAGCCATATCAACGATTGTTTCTAGACATTGGTTCTTACCGTCCCGAGGACCCCAACCAGTCAGTAAGTCTACACCTTCCTATGTGGCTGGCTTAAACTAACTGTTGTGGATTTCGTTGACTGATGAGGCCATGTTATGGTTTGACCACCATGTGCTGGCTCTTTCCCGGCCTGACCTTATGTCAGCTAACATTGACCTTTGTCGAGGAAGGCGATGACTAGGAATGCACGCGTAACACATGTCCTAACCATTTCAGTCTATGTAGCTTCACAGTCTCGTGGATTGATTTCCCCTCCTTACCTAGAAGTCGACAGATGCCTAACCTCAATATTGCTCACCTTATTATACCACTTCACACGGGAGATAGAACGTAGGCGCCGATGATCAAAGACAGCTTGTCTTTTCATTTCCTCCACTCTCAATGGCCAGGTCCCACAGCCATAAAGGAGGACGAAGCGGACTGCTGCTGGGCAGTACACCCGCTCTTTGGTCAATAGCCCAGCTGGATATCACGTCTACGCCAGAGACGGCTTAAACTGGCATATGCGAAACGAACCCTCTGTATTCGTACTGAGATTTCGTCAGAGATCAACCCATTGGGGCTGAGCATACGCAGTCTGCATTAATGTAAAAGTTATCACCATAGAGTTGCTAAGGCAATAAATATCAACAAACATTCACGTTGTAAAAACACATCGCTTGATAGTCTTCGATTTAAGATTATGCACTATTTACTATTTTACAATATCATAGTTATAAATAAAAAGAGTAGTGAGGAGGGGTCTTCAACTTCTTCCCTCTGCATAAATGTGATTCATGAAGAAAAATGAAACATTCACATGGATTTGAATTCAATTCGATGGAATGTTACTCGATGACTATGAAAGCCCTTCTTCTGTTCACTTGTTGGCCTCTACCCATCAAATGAGTAGTGTGTCGGTGGCACAACGGTTTGAACGCTCGCCGACCACACACATGATCCGGGGTTCGATCCCAGGCCACAGACGCACTCCTTTACCTCCCCCTAAGCCAGAAATAAAACTGGTAAAGAGGAAAGGCTGGGTGGGTATGAGGCTAGCAACCTCATCCTGTAAAATTAAACACCACTGCTACAGAAACTACAAGCCTCTAGTCTGAAGCCCTACGTTCCACTGGGGAACGTGAAGGAATAAAAACAAAATTAAATGAGCCGAAATAGAACTATTCATAGATTTTGTGTAGCCTTTCTCAGACAATGAAGGAAGGTGTTCAGTGATGCGTTTGTTCAGCCATCTATTTATTCGCTCTATATGTTAATACGATTTATTTATGCACATCTATCGCTTATCTTAACTTGTGAAGAAAAACATGATAATAGATTATTATTATTATTATTATTGTTCCCTTCGGTTCCTAGTGGAACATAGAGCTCCAACTGCACGTCTCCATTTGCTTCTGTCTTCCTTCTGTTGTACTTTTCACTTGCATCCATGTTAGTCCATTCTGTTTCATCCAGCGACCTTGGCCGCCTGTTCGAATTTTTGGGCCAGCTACTATAATATCTACATATTCATCTCGTCTTCACACGATCTCCTCCATGTCACCCTCACCCTGACGTCCCACTCGCCGCTTCCCTTTCGACCTGGTTCCACTCGAACATGGCCTGACGCGCTGTGTCACCCAGCGGACTCCTCAGCGAGCGAGTGTCCAATCCATCTCCACTTTCTCCTAGTTTACTAGCTCGATAGTTTTCTTGCCGGTCCCAAGCCCGGATAAAGAGGGAGAGTTGGAGCTACAGAAGCTTCAACGCATAAATATATTAAAAATTCTAAAAATATAAACAAAAAACTTATTTTTCGCTGAAATCGGGGAAGTGAAATGACGCAGGCTGGTGAAAGCTAGCCTTCGGGAAGCCAGTCAGCCGATGTGCCTTCTTTCGATGAAAGCAAAAGTAAAGATGGGTACCTGGAATGTTCGTACAATGTACGAAGCTGAAAAGGCTGTCCAGGTAGCCGCAGAAATGAGAAGATATAGAATAGAAGTGTTGGGAATCTGCGAAAGCAGATGGAACGGAACTGGAAGGTACGAACTACCAACTGGAGAGACAATAATCTTTTCCGGCCACCCAGAGAACAACCACGAGCACACCGAGGGAGTGGTCATCATGATGTCACCAACAGCAATCAAAGCTCTCATGCAGTGGGAACCAATCTCCTCCAGGATAATGACAGCTAGGTTCAACTCAAAAGGAAAGAAGCTTACAATCATTCAATGCTATGCGCCTATAAACGTCTCAGAACAAAAGAAGAAGGAGGATTTCTACAGATAACTAAAAACAGTAATGAACAACGTCCCAAATGGCGATATCAGAATCCTGATGGGTGATATGAATGTGAAACTGGGATGAGACAATACAGGAAGAGAACTCATCATGGGTCGTGAGGCCCTCGGTGAAATGATAATAGATTACACTCCCTTAATGACCAATTGAACAGAGGAGAGGATGGTTCACTCAAGAGAGATGTTTAAAGAAAACGTATGTCTGTGGGACGTCGTCGAGTTCCTCTAGATAGATTACTAGGAACGCGGTAAATAACTGAGAACACCTGGTCAAGTTTTATCGGGTGTTCAGTATCTACCAAGTGGGCTAAGACTGCACTATTTACGCATTTGGTTACCCCTTTACTCAACCATATAGGTACACGTTCACGCACGCGCATGGATAAAGCCCTCTGAGTATGACCAATGTAACTAGCTCCACATAAGCAGTTAAATTCATAGATACACGTTGATGAAGCCATCTTTGGTAATTTATCCTTGACTCATTGTGTGAGTACTGGTTTAGTTGCAAAGTTGAGTACCAGTTTAGCTGCAGGAAATGTTCTCTCTACTGATCTATTAAGTCAACATCTTAGAATGTCAGCTGCAATTTCCCCTTCATAAGTTAACTTAAGATACAAAAGGTTTCTTGTCTACGGTATCCACCTTTACCCTGTCTCTAGGTATTGACATACACTTTGTCTAGGAAGTTCTCTGGATATCCATTTTCTAGCAGTGTAAATTTCAGTTTATACATTTCTTCCTTAATGCATTCCTCTGAGCATATGCGTTTTATTCTATAGCTAAGACACTTAACTAAGTTTCTATCGCATTGAATCGGTGTGAAGCTATGAAAATGGGTGTATTGACCCGTCCAAGTTTTATTTCTAAATAATTTCCTTTGTAGATATCCGTCTGTCTTCATGGTGAGGAGGATGTCTTGTTCTAAACATGAAACTGACCAGCATTGAAGTAGACTTTAACTTATAAAATTATGATCAAAAACGTAGAGAAAATTAGGTACACAGAGAACTCTACAGAAAGATTTTCATAGGACATAGATATTCGAGTAAAGGACTCCTTCGAAAAATACTCAACTGATATGTTCGCTAAAGGATCCTGTGGAACCCAGTAAATAAAATAATTCAGTTATCTAAATATCCTGCAATGACTGTCAAGTCAAAATAGTAGGATGTGCGTCGATGGCACAGTGGTTAGGACTCTCGCCGACCATGCACATGGTCCCGGGTTCGAGCCCACGCCGACGCACACCTGATATCTATGGTCGGCCTGCGAATTTTGGGCTACCGATATCCACGCTGAAAATTCCACACTTGTACCAAAAACACGGTGTGGAATCAAGCTGTAATCAAAAATAATAAAAAAAAATAATAATAATGGAGTCAATCAGATTAAAAGAGCACATTATCTAACAAAATCTAGGCCTCACAATTAGGGGTGTTTCTCGTTGGATTTCCAAACATCATCCTGTAGAGTGGTTGGTTAAGTAAAGGACAAACAAAATTTATTCGTAGCGCTATTATTCTACCCCCACCTTGTGAATACAGAACACAAGATTTATGTCAACGAGGCAGCTTTCCAAGTCATTTACTGCATACCAACACATCTTAATTTCACCTTAAGAGTTTATCTAATACATTTTGCCGAGCCCGTTGGAATCCATATTGAGAAATCTAATTTATGTATCCAAAAGAAGCTAGTTCAGACGCTGTCCTTAACTGAGCCATCAAAGTTCTTATGATCCTCAATTTCTTGCTGAAATTTCCTTCATTTTATTTGATATTCTATTCACTATTATATCTTTAAGTTCATCATTATAACTTATGAATCTTTCTTGAACTGTGATTCCATTATGATCTTACTTTATAAATCCATATTATTTAAAAACACTAAATATTGTTACTGACTACTATTTTAGAATATTCGATATACATAAACATATATACATGCTTGTTTACGAATGGTTCTTGGCTGGTTTATTGCTTAGCCCCTTTCTGACTATTTATTTATCTTCACAATCGAATGAAGACAGCTGTTCATGAAAGTTTTACTGACGCGTCAAGTCAAGTCTTTCAAACAAACAGAAACATTGACTTGGTGGTATTCTTGTTGAAAGTTCAAATCTTGTGCTCAGGATCAGATCTGAGAAGTAAAGCGGGCGTTTATCACATTCTGAATATATATATATATATATATATATATATATATATATATATATATATATATATATATATATATATTGTAAAAAGACAAACTGACGAGAAACTAAACTTTACCATATACAGAAAGTCGACACATTCCAACAAGTATTTGAATTTCCAATCAGGTCATCCAATAGGAATGAAAGTTTCAGTAGCTTCAAATCTCGTTAACAGAGCTAGAAACATTAAAACACATAATGACGATATGGAGAACGAGATATCCAAAATAAAACAGATTTTTACTGGAAATGGTTATTGATAGGATCCCACATATTTTGGTATTGACTGTTAATCTTGTATATATGGTATATTATCATTCTCACACATTTTGGTATTGACTGCTAATCTTGTATATATGGTATATTATCATTCCCACACATTTTGTTATTGACTGTCAATCTCGCACATATGGTATATTATCATCTCTCACGCACTTTGTTATTGGCTATTAAGATAAATTATTTCAAATGCTGTTAGCTGTCCATATTGTTGTAAAATGTATAAATACCATGGCTTTCTTTGTCGTTGTTGCACTTCAATACACAGTCACAGTCCAGCCTTTGTCTTTTGATATTTGCGTGCTTTACTAAATCGGAAGGTACGACAAGCAGATAGGCAGATTAGTTCAGGCGCAGACAGAGCAAGGTGAAAACGTCTTCATTCAATTCCCTACAGTTATAACAAATTGGCGACGGGGTTTACCTTAATTCATTGCAGTTATAACAAGCAAGCAACGACGAGTTTTTATTCTGTTCAGCGCAGCTATAGAACATTTTTGACTGTGTTAATTACAACCCAATTACAATGTCTATCTCTCTGGACGATCTCAAATCTATCTTGCAGCAGCAGCAAGTTCAGAATGAAGCAGCTCAACTAAAATTAATCGAAGCTCTCACTCAGAAGCTGTCCATTCAAGTTCCATCAACATCTCATTCTGACAAATATGAAAGCATCTCAAATTCCATCAGTGAGTTCAACTACGACCCAATATCTGGTCTCGTATTTGATGCATGGTTCAATCGTTACGAAGACGTTTTCCGTATTGAATGCTACATGTTTGATGATGCTGCCAAAGTCCGATTGTTACTAAGAAAACTTGGTACTGTTGAGCACAACAGATATGTTAACTTCATTCTGCCTAAGAACCCACGTGAGTTATCATTCGATGAGACAGTCACCGTTTTATCACAAATCTTTGGTGAACAGTCATCCATGTTTAATATTCGGTATCAATGTTTTCAGTTGACAAAAATGCCTTCCGATGATTATGTGACTTACGCTGGCAAAGTGAACAAGGAATGTGAAAGGTTCAAACCACACGAAATGACATCAGATCAGTTCAAGTGTTTGATTTTTATTTGTGGGTTGAAGAACCCAGAAGATACTGACATACGAACTCGACTTCTGTCACTCGTGGAACAAGACCCGAAAATGACTTTACAAATGGTGACAGCAGAATGCCTACGTTTAATCAACTTGAAGCACGATACTGCTATGGTGGAGTGCAAACGACAGTCGTCTGAATTTGGTTCGATTAACACAGTGAAAAGTCCTCCGATCACCGTTAAGCACACAGCACGTCAGTCTCAAAATTCAGCTAAACCTCCTTCAGTGTGCTGGCACTGTGGTTCGTGGCATTTTGTCAAGTTCTGTCCTTTCAAGAAACATAAATGCCGTAATTGTCACCGTTTTGGACATAAGGAGGGTTACTGTACACCGCAGAAAAATCCTTCGGTGAGGAACAGAAGTAGTCGTTTCAAGCCGAAACAATCTCCTCGAGTACAGACCATTTATACAACTTCCAAAGTCGAGTTCGCCAGCAAACGTAAGTACATAACACTAGATATTAACGGCAAACGTATTCGTCTTCAGTTGGATACGGCATCAGATATCACCGTAATTTCCCGAACTACGTGGCGCAAACTTGGTTGCCCACAGATTCTGCCGACCGAGCATGTCGCCAAGAATGTCTCTGGAGATATACTGAAACTCGTGGGTGAGATAAATTGCCAGGTTCAGTTTGGTGAGCATCACTTCAATGGTGTATGTTACGTTACAAACTACCATGATTTGAATTTGCTTGGTCTTGACTGGTTAGACAAGCTCCATATCTTTAATGTACCATTAAATTCAGTATGCTCTAATGTTTCGTCTTCACCACACAACGTTGTTCCCGGAGATGTATCTGATCAATCTCTCTTGCAACGCCGTCGTCAAAAGCACGCTTCTGTCTTCCAGGACAAACTTGGTTGCTGCAAACTGTTTGGCATCCAGCATATTCGTAGCCCCCCGTATCATCCCCAATCGAATGGACAGACTGAACGTTTCGTCGACACCTTTAAGCGTGCTTATGCAAAAGCGAAGGGGGAGGGAACAACAGAAGAAATTTTGGATAAATTCTTGCTGCATTATCGTACGAATGAAAAAGGACAGTTATGTGTCAGACACACAGATCACGCTCTATCCAGTACCACGCAAAGGTCAACTCGACAAAGAAGAGCTCCGAAACCTTTTCAAATAGATCCAAAAAGCAAGTCCTACACTCTTTACGGGGGAGGTGATAGGATCCCACATATTTTGGTATTGACTGTTAATCTTGCATATATGGTATATTATCATTCTCACACATTTTGGTATTGACTGCTAATCTTGTATATATGGTATATTATCATTCCCACACATTTTGTTATTGACTGTCAATCTCGCACATATGGTATATTATCATCTCTCACGCACTTTGTTATTGGCTATTAAGATAAATTATTTCAAATGCTGTTAGCTGTCCATATTGTTGTAAAATGTATAAATACCATGGCTTTCTTTGTCGTTGTTGCACTTCAATACACAGTCACAGTCCAGCCTTTGTCTTTTGATATTTGCGTGCTTTACTAAATCGGAAGGTACGACAAGCAGATAGGCAGATTAGTTCAGGCGCAGACAGAGCAAGGTGAAAACGTCTTCATTCAATTCCCTACAGTTATAACAAATTGGCGACGGGGTTTTACCTTAGTTCATTGCAGTTATAACAGTTATCCTGGAAAGCTACTAGATAATATTATCAACAGAAAGGAGCATTTGGGAAAACAAAAAATTAAAAAATCTCGGCTATCAACGATAGCCATTCCATATCGAAAGGACACAGCTGAATAACTTCAAAGAATATTTGCTTCATATAATATTAAAGTCTATGTCAAACCTACTAATTCTCTGCAGAAAGCGTTGGTGCATTTCAAAGATATAGTTCCCAAAATGTTACAAAGTAATTGTGTCTACAGGATAAAGTGCTCAGAATGTGATGCTATATAGGGGAGAGCAGTAGGCAGGTGAAGGTCAAGCTGAATGAACATAAACTATGCACGAAACCTCCACCTAGAAATGAAATAGAATTAAAAAGCCTAGAAAAAAGATCGGCTATAGTAATGCATGCGACAGACAGCGGACATAAGACTGATTTCGACAATGTCGAAATTATTGGAAGAGGATTTCATTCACATAAAGAAAGATTGACTTCTAAAGCCTTGCATATTTTAACCACATCGATTGCAGTGAATAGGAAAGAAGGGATAGACTTATCACCTATATGGCAAACTCTTATAAAGCAAGACAGATGAAAAAAAGAACAAAAACTCTATGAGCCTTTATGACCTTTTAAAAAAATGTAGTATCATGTTTATCATATATGAATTCACGTATTTTCCATATGACGAATAAAATGCATACATACACACACACTCATACAAAACTAATCTTTACAAATCAACTATAGAAGAGTGAACACAACAACAATTTGACATTAGTCATTACAATTATATGTGATGATTGCTTACATATTTCTATTGGTAAAAAATGTCCATGGACAAATGACCTTCAAACAAACTGACTTCAATTTACGTAAAGTGCGACGGTGGCATAGCGGTTACGACGCTCGCCGACCAAGTACATGGTACGGCGTTCGATCCCCGGCCACAGACGCACTCCTTTACCTCGCTAAGCCAGCAACAAGACTGTTAAAAGGGAAAGGTTGCGCATGAGGCTAGCAACCCCATCCTGTAAAATAAACACTGCTACAGATACTTCAAGCCACTAGCTTGAAGCCCTATGCTCCACTGGGGAACGTGAAGGAACAAAAATTTATGTAAAACAATTTTTTGACTATATATTTTGATGATTAATAAAAATCCGAGTAAATCTGATGAAGAAGCTGTGGCTTACATAGCGAAAGGTTCAGAAGATAGATCTTGTTTTGATTTTCCTAACACGCTGGGATTAATTTAAATAATTTAAAATGAATCAATCTCACTCGGCGCTCAAATTATTTCAGGAAGTTCGTAATACCTACGGTCTGGAAACTCATTATATATATATACTGCATGAAGATGAGTAGGACCATAACACGCTTAACTCTTTCTTCGATCTACTATCTGTCGTAATCTATCCAGTGGTCTACAACAAAAATTTCGATGAGATTCTTTTAATGTGTTGTCTGTGTTTTATAATAAAAAAAACCAACAACTGTACTTTATTCTAAATTAAACTTATTTCCGTGTAAATTGGTAATTTGTAGCTTATCAACAGACAAAGGTCACCTCTTAGTTAACGCAGACTTTTATACCACTTTAAAAAAAACAGCATAAACAGAAAAAAACAAAAGATTAAACAACCAGACTACTGTACCATATCGTAATATATATACTATCGATTTATTCTAAGAAGAAAGGTCATTTCTCAAGTAGTAATTATTTTTAGAAATCAATAATTCAAATACATACATGTATATATATATGTATATATATATATATATATATATATATATACATATATACAATTTAACCAATGACGGTTAGTTTATGAACCAAGCAAAAATAATAATAATAATGTGTTAAATATTTTGAACCTCAGTACTAATAATGATGATTATAATGATAGCAAAACTTTTTTTTTAAATGCTAATAAGGTTAATGTTAACAGAAGTACATGGAGTTCAAGCACGTGGCCATAAGAAAAAACCAAAAATGGAATGTTTATGTAAACAATTCAACAAATAAATTCGGTCAAATTGTAAAAAACTGAAGAAAACAGACTTCGTAGTGGAACGTTTATTTGCAGTTTGATTTATTATTATTATTATTATATTATTATCTCCTTTAATTCCAAGAGGAGAACTTGGCTCCAGGTCTGCCCACATACTTTCATCTCCTCTTCACATGACCTCCAAGTCACCCTTGCACTGACGACCAACTCGCCGCTTCCCTTTCGGGTTCGACTTGACCAATGGGATGGCGTGTGATGTCACTTGATGGTTTGTTTCCTCAGAGTATGGCCAATCCGTCTCCATTTCTTCCTGCCGATTTGTTTCACAATCGCTTCCTGCAGTGTTGATTCACTCATTGCCAGAGATCCCTTCATGTGGCTGATCTTTCCTGACCGGCCATCTGATCTTGAGTATTAAGCGAAGACAACTGTTAATGAAGGTCTGTAGTTTGCTGGAGGTGCTCTTTATGGCACGCCAAGTCTCTGATCCGTATCGAGTACCACTGACTGACTTCACATTGGAGTTGAAAATCCGGATCTTATTTTCATTCTCATGCTGAGTAGTGTTGTTGACCTCCACACAGACTTGAGAGTGATGAAAGCTTGTCTTGCTTTTCCGATCCTCCCTGCTTTGATATCCTCGTCAGTTCCGTCCGCCTGTAGTTGAAACGATGCTTTCCATATGGGTAGGTGAAGGAGGCTGTTTCTTTCAGGTTCCTCCCATTTATGTTGGGTGATTGTTGTCTGTTGTTGTTGCTGCTGTTGGTGTTGGCCAGGAATCTTCATCACCTCTGTTTTATCTATGTTCACCTGCAGTGAAGTCCTATCTTTGATGCTTCTTTTGCCAGCTTGTTGCTTTTCACTTGAATATCTTCCAGTTTGTGGGAAATCAAACATATATCATCATCGGCAAAGTCCAGATCTTCCATGTTTTTTGTGTGAGTCCATTTATGCCTGTCTCCTCGTTGCCCGCCAGCTGTCTGTCGCATTATACAATCTACTGCAATCAGGAAAGCCATTGGCCATAGTAGGTAAGCAGCCAGCTTGTCTTACTCCCGTCTTTACTTCTTCGAAGGTTCCGTAAGTTTCCCGTTGTGAATTACTTGGTATGCAGCACTGTCGTACAACTGTTGGATGAGTTGATTTATGCACATATAAAGAAATTATGTATACCTTATCTGGAAAGACGTCATTTACTGCACAGATCTTTCATGTTGTGCTGTCTACTTCTCTCCTTCATATTGTGTGTGTCTCTCTGTCTTCCTTTTCGTGTCTCCCATGTTTAGCTGGATTACACTGATTCATTTCCTCTTTCTGGATTCAAATCTTTCTATTTGATATGTTTGTGCTGTTGAACGTTTGTGTTACATACTACTGATAAATCTTGTCAGTAGCATATGCCACAATGTTCGCTTATTAAGTGATTGGGTTGACTAGAGGTGGTATTCACCTATGAAATGTAATCGATGTTAGGTTCTGCTATAACTGTAGGGAATTAAATGAGGACGTTGTCGCCTTGTTCTGTCTGCGCCTGACTAATATGCCTATCTGCTTGTGGTACCTTCCGATTCAGTGAAGCACGCAAATATCAAAAGACAAAGGCTGGACTGTGACTGTGTATTGTAGTACAACAACAGCTACGACAAGAAAGTCATGGTATTTATACATTTTACAACAATATAGACAGCCAACAGCATTTGAAATAATTGATCGTAATAGTCAATAACAAAGTGCGTGAGAAATGATAATATACCATCTATGCGAGATTAACAGTCAATAACAAAATGTGTGGGAATGATGACATACCATAAATGCGAGATTAACAGTCAATAACAAAATGTGTGGGATCCTATCAGGTTCCTACCAAAAACTTGATGCACCACAACATTCTCACCAGTGCATATCAGCGCCTCACTGAAATCGCAGTGCTGAGTTTCCCAGATCCTTGAGTAGTTCGGATATTCACCATTACCACTCACTATTATCTTCATGATGCATTGTCTAGTGAAGCTAACAGTTTTCATGTTGATTCCCTGTCGTCGCCACTGAGTAGTGACGAGGTGTATAGCAAAGGTTAGGGAATACCTAATCGCAGATGATGGGCTCCTATTTCCAATTTTTTGTGCACTGAGCTTTCGTGTGGTCTGATGGTCTACCTACATACCTCTTGTCTATTTCATAGGATTAATCTCATAATCATTTCCAACTGGAAGTGATTCATCATTTCGAAAATTATTTCCGCCGTTTGTCAACGCTTCATTTGTAGTTAGTATTTTCAAGAAGCGATTGACCTGATCAATATTTCTGGGTTGTAATAGGCATAACTTATTCTTTCACAGTCCTATCCAATATCTGATCTAAACTAGAATTCAGTAAAATCTCAGCATTTTTCCCTTGTTGGCTATATGCAAATGGTTGTATAATTTATTTTGATGAAAATGACTTTGGTTGTGAAAACTCAGTAAGTTGGCAGCAAGGTGAAATGAATGACTCCGAAGTTTGCTAGTACAACTAACTAGTGTTAGATCACTGAGCAACGTCGAAGTAACAGTGTATGCGCAGTACTATATGTGAGTAGCGCAATTTAGCAAACTGTACTCCATTTCTGATTTGTGGTGTATATCTATATTCTTGTGAATAGCATATCTAAATACTCCGGAGGCAATCTAATATTACAGTCATAAACCTCTGTTCTACTAGCCTTTACTTTGTTGCCCAACTTTGAATTAGCATACGTACACTACGTAGGAGTCCATCTTAGTCTGAAGGCTTATGAAACAATAGAATGAAGAGCCTTCTTCCTGTTTGATGTTTGTCAGTACTGATAAAGAGGATAATTCAAACAATAGATATCACAATAAAGAGGTTTTACTGGTCCATTCATCACAGTAAAGTCAAGGCACTTGGACGTGGCTCGAAATCTTGTGTTCATCTCACTTGGTAATTATATATATACATATATTCATGAATAATTCCCATTCGAACATTAGTAGACAGAAGACAAGTAGTTCAGCGAAGAGTCTCTTTTCGGCGAATTCATTTTCATAGCTGTACAATCGCATATATATATGGTTATTTTGTGTGTGTGTATACATTAAATTTGTCAAACGAAGATACAATTAGTAGGTTCAGATGAATTGGATGTTGATAAGAGGATAGCAACAGAAGTGATGAGTTGTCATAAATGATTGTTAAATAAGAGTTACGTAATGGCATGAATAGTTTGATGAATGAGTTGTGCTCAAAGGGTGTACATGGAAACAAAATAATATACAGAATTATACAAGGGTTTTAAGTTAGAAAAATAAGCATACAAACAGAAGTAAGGTCAAATCAAACAAACAAAGAAAAGTTAGGTCAAATCAAAGGAGTAGTTACCATGCGAGTAGAAGTGGTTGGATAATTTTCTTTTGTATGCAGAGTTCTGGTTCCTCCAACTGGATGGCTAGGGCTTCTGCGATGCAAAGAAGACGGAATCGTACTGTCTTTGGAAGGTTGTTCTTCACTTTGTAGATTACTTTGAAGGAGGCGTTCGTTGAGATGGAATGACCAGTATTGACGAGATGTTCGATTATTGCACTCCTTATATGGCCAGAAAGGAAATAATGGCCATATAAGGAGTGCAATAATTGTATCTTCGTTTGACAAATTTAATGTATACACACACACAAAATAACCATATATATTTGCGATTGTACAGCTATGAAAATGAATTCGCCGAAAAGAGACTCTTCGCTGAACTACTTGTCTTCTGTCTACTAATATATATATATATATATATATATATATATATATATATAATCTCTTTAGACCTCGTCTAGTTTACTAACCGGTCCTACTAAGCCCTATGTTCCATTCGGAACCCTAGGTAATAAAAATAACAATAAAGTATAACTGCAGACGAAAAGCAACAGAATGGCTGAAGAGGCAGCGAAGACAAGACCGCAGGTAAACATAAACAAGATGGAGGTAATGAGATAACCAACGAACCATAACAACAACAACAAGCAGCACCAATCACCATCAACGAGAGAGATTTCAAAGAGGTTACTTCCTAGCTTTACCTACCTAGGCAGTAAGCATCTTTTTTCAACCAAAGACAGTCAGAATGAATAAGGACGTAAAAGTTAGCCAGAATCGAAAAGGCCAAGATACGCCTTCATCAACCTGAAACCAAAGATTTAGAAATCTTCTACACTCAATATACGGAACAAAATTCGCATTTTCAACACCAATGTCAAGTCGGTCCTTCTATATATGAGTCAGAAACTTGGCTAGCGTGTCACTAAAAGGGATTTACAACAGCCCGTTGCAGACATTCTATCAATAGCTGTCTGCCTTTACTGGCTCTTTACTGAAGATCAAATGCTGGCCAGAAAGAACTAGCAAGAAGAAACTATGACTATGAACAAACCAACAGGTGTGTGAGCCGATTGCTCAACAATTATGTAGGAGAAAATGGCGATGGATTGATCCGGGATACATTGAGAAAACCACCGAATGACATCGCAAGCTCCTAGCCCTTGAGTGGAATCCAAATGGGCAGAGACGACGAGTGGGTTGTCCTCGAGTGACATGGAGGAGATCGCGTGAGGAAAAGATGCGAAAGTTTGGGCAATCGTGGACCCAGCTGAAAATAGAGGAAGGTGGAGATGTTCTGTTGAATCCCTGTGTTCCACCAACGGAACAATAATAAAAAAATAATAATTGTGGCGCGTGCTACTGACAAAACTCATCAGTAGTGTGTAAAGAGACGTTCAACAGCACAAAAATATCAAATAGCGGAGAGAAAGATTTGAATCCAGAAGAAGGAAATGAACCAGTGAACCAGTGCAGGCGAACATGGGAGACACGAAAAGGAAGACAGAGAGACACACACACAATAGGAAAGGACAGAAGTAGCCAGCACAGCATGAAAGATCTGTGCAGTAAATGACGTCTTTCCAGATAAGGTATACATAATTTCCCTATATGTGTATAAATCAAACTGCAAATAAACATTCCATTACCGAATCTCTCGTCTCCTCCCGATAGATTTGATGTCGCAGCCAGGATGCTGTACAAAGGAAAAATGAGCAAAATAATGAGGAAGGTGAATGGTGGCAGGGTAAAAGCTTTGTGTGTGTTCATGGAAGCGTGTGAAGTGTGGTTATTAATTCTCGACTACACCTACACCATTAGAGTTGATCTATTCTTCATGAAGTACATGAAACAGAAGAAGCATTAGTGTTATTTGACTACACAGTCCAAGAGATAACACTTTAAGGCCAGCCACACACATATATACAGTTTGTTTTAAATTGCATGTTGGAGATCTTCTCACAAGTTGAAATGTACAAACTTCTGGACCGGTGCACCCTACCGCCTCTTCACAAAGAAGAAGCAGCATAGCTTGCTTGCTGGTCATCTGAAGGAAACACCTTACTGCCGTCACACAGCCACATTTGGCAACTTTGCCCTCAGACCCTCCACCCTTTCTCCTGCTTTCCCCAAACAGCATATGCTAACCCACTTACACTATCCAAACAACCTTTCTCGCTTGATAGGACCTGGAGGAATATCAGTTTTATTGATATAAGAATAAAACATGGCCACTGTGATGGTAGAGTATAACTCCATTATGGATACGATTTTATTTTGATAAATCACACAGTGCTGTACAGTTATATTAACTGATGACCACGTCTCGAGCACAAACTACTGCCACCCATAATCATATCAAGTCACTCACTCACATAACTTTTTTCTTTCATTTATATACATGTGTGGAATTGATGATTAGATATTTGAATAAAAATCATTATGAGATAATGTACATTCAGAAATAATAATATGAGTGCTACTGATCAAATACAATCAGATGGGAAATAAGACGAGTGTTTCTTAGAATGTTGTCATGTACGTGAATTGCATTGAAATAGAATTTAAAGATTATTTATTATCCTTCTCAGATTTGACTGACTGGCGGTAATAATATCTTCCATGCATATTTATGGTATTTGCATTGAGTCATTTCTGTTGCATGTGTTGTGTTGGGTGTAGACTCGATGAATCAGTCAGGATTCAGTAATCAAACTCTCTCACTGTCCACCTACCTAGATTTTTTTACTTCCTTCACGTTCTCAGTGGAATACAAGGCCTCAAACTAGTGGCTCGAAGTTTCTGTAGCAGTGTTTAATTTTACAGGATGGGGTGGCTAGTCTCATGCCCAACCTTTCCTCTTTACCAATTTTATTACTGGTTTAGCGAGGTAAAGGAGTGCCTCCGTGGCCGGGGATCGAACCCCGGACCATGTCCATGGTTGGCGAGCGTCTTAACCACTGTGCCACCGACGCAATAGTACTAATCGGGCCCAACGTTGCTTAACTTCGGTGATCGGACTAGAACCGGTGCTTTCAACGTGGTGAGGTCGCCGACGAATTTTAACCCTCTCCCACCCTATTCTGTGTTAATGCATGAAGTGCAATTGCTGAGCTTTTTTCTGAATTACTTATCTTTTCCGGGTCAACCATTCTTCCTTTAGCCAAATTCTTATGTTCCGACAATTTGACTACGACCCACCTACTAGTTTGACCTATATAGTTGACCTAACTGACAGTCATTGCAGGGTATTTTGTAAATTATTTTGTCTAATTGGGTCAACAGAGTCCTTTAACCTACATAGCTTGTCCTTGAGTGAGTTTGTAGGTTTAAATGTCACCCTAATTCATGCTTTAATAGGTATTCCACGCAGGGTTTCAGATGTCCCCTCCTTATGTGCTAAAACTACTGTAGATGCCTTTTATTCTCCGCCATACAAATAACGGATGAGATGAATTAAAGTCTAAATATCTATTAGAATGAGTTGGCTTTTTATAAACGCAAGTGCGCAGTTTACTTTCTTCTGTTCGTTTTATTTTACAATCTAACACTTCAGCTAATTCTCTTTGTTAATTTTCCGATTCAGATGTGAATTTTATTCCCTCTACTAGTGAGTTTATATGCATTAAGAAGCCTGAGAGAGATATTTTCTGTTTTTAACACTGTGTGTGAAAGTGTCATCCACATATCTCCACCGTATTTTTAGAGTATTAATATTACTGTACAACACTGTATGATTTATCAAAATAAAATCTTATCCATAATGGGGAACATCAGTTTCAGTCAGTATACCTTGTTGGGTCCTTGTTATATTGAAACCCGACGACCACTAACCAACATCAAAGTGGCACCTGAGTACATACATATTTTTTTACTTTAAGACCCTATTGTATATGAGACCACTAACCGACCGATATCATATCTCATACAATCACTCAAACAAAGTCCATCCTCAGTGACCATTACAGAAAAGAAAAACAATTTTTATGTAATAAAAAATAAACTCCATTTAACGTAACAAATACGATAATGTACAAAACTCAGGTGTGTTTATGATACAACATACATAAATATATACAGATAATTTTGTACACATTATAATGATATTATGAAGCCGAATCATCATTTATATCTTTGCTACAATTACGACAATATCGTTTAAGATAGTAAGAAGAGCAACTCTAAAAAGTGAGTGAGTGAGTATGTATGTATAAATGATTTAATCAGATTGCTACCTGAGAGACACAAACACATCTGCCGCATCGGTTACAATCTCCACCGAGTATTATCCCGCCTAAATTGTCATCCGCGAATGGATCACGAATACAATAGGCCTCTTCTAAAAGTCTATAAAAAATTTAATTCAGTACATACAATGCACATTTACTTCACATCCTTCTTGAAGAATGGAGGACTATCGCCTTTATAATCATATCTAATTTTAAAATTACACACTCCGCAGTGAAATAATTCTTGTCCGATATTGCTTGACATGGATTCCAAATAGTAAGTACTGATCAGTGAAGACAGGAAACTTTAAAAATCTAAAGATTTACAACAACAACAAAAAAAGAAAGTAACAAAATGAACACAGAACACTTCCATTCCAGTATGTAATACATTCTCAAACAGTAATTATAGTTTATTAAATAACAGGGGAAATATCCAATGAGTAAACTATTTACTTAAAGATCCTGAACAAGGATGAAATATCTTCTGATCAAAGACATGCTGAAAATTCTCCACTGTTTATAAACGCATTTACCAAAATAATAACTACTACTATTATTATTACTATTGTGAAAGCTTTCCGTTGGCAGGTACTTCCCAGGTAACCAAGGCGTGTGTGTTGACTTCTATAAGAAATGCCCGACATAATAAAACTATTGTAGCACTAAGAACACACTAATCAGAGAAGAGACTGTTTTCAACGAATTTATTATCAAGCTGTACAATTGTATATATATGGTTTTATAAAGAAATTATATCCAGTGAGGGAATTAGGTCAAAGGTGTGAATACATGAAATAATAATAGTATGAAATGAAATTAAAATATTTGTGATTATAATCCTGGTTTAATGTCAAGTGGCAAAATAATTAATGTCATATATAGAACAATACATAAGGTGTATAGATTTTGGAAAGGGGTACATAATTACAGCATTAGTAGATGAATATAAAATGTTACATAACATGGCGTGAAATTTGATAAGATAGAATTCAAAATTGTAAAAGTAAAAAGTGTACACATTAATAATTTTGGGTTTAAAATGTCAAGTGGGTCAAGCGGAAAAGACTCAGAGTGAGAATAATAATAATAAAAATAACCGAAGTAATAAGGGAAAAGTACATGGAATAACTAAATAAACAAAATAAATAAATGTCTATACCTCTACGGCCAAGGCAGAAGTAGGGATTGTACATACTTCTTTTGTACACAAAGGTCTTATTTATTATTATATTATTATTATTTAAACGCATAAAAAACTTGGTACAGTATGGCACCAAGAAAGATGCGCCACACAATAATAATAAAACAACATAGATCAAAAAAAGGAAGGAAGGAAAAGAATAAATATATATAAGTAGAGAACGGATAAAGAACTTCATCTGGAAGGAAAACAGTCATGCTTAACAAGTTCAAACAGTGTTCGTTAGCTATCATCGGGAAGGGAAGAAAGAAGGAGATCGCAACACATTCGCCACTGATTACGATTCTTGGCCATATCCGATAACGTTTCGAGCCATCGATTTGAGCTATCTCTCGGACCCCAACCAGGGAGTCGTGACACACCAACCGATGCTAATCTAGCACAAAAGTCCTTCATCCCACGACGCCACGTCATGGACTGACCACCTCTCCGCCTTTTCCATCCCGTCCAAGGGCTAGCGAACAGAGACCTGTACGGAAGCCTCTGGGGTGACATTCGGAGCACATGTCCAAGCCACCGGGGCCGGTGTTTCCAGATGACGACATTCAATGAATGGTGATCTCCACTTTGTTCAAACACACGCCGCCGAACCTCAGAATTACTCACGCGATGATGCCATCGAACGCAAGAAATCCTGCGGAGACAGCGATGATCGAACACGCAGAGTCGCCGCACATCCTCAGCTCGGAGAGGCCAGGTTTCACAGGCGTAGAGCAGCGCAGCCCGCACCGAAGCATTGTATACCCGACCTTTGACAGCCAGGCTAACGTCGCGACGGCGCCAGAGGTGGCTCAAGTTGATGTATGCCACCCTAGCCTTCATTATACGGTTGGAAATCTCATCCGTCACCCCTCCACCAGCACTCACACAACTACCCAGGTACACAAACTTATCAACAACTTCAAGCGGTTCACCCGCAAGAGTGAGTGCAGGTACAGGCTCCTGCCAATCTTGTAACAGTACTTTGCACTTAGACGGCGCAAAGCACATACCATACTTACAGACACTGATCGCCAACTGATTAAGTGCGATTTGGGCAGCCTGCATGCTATCGCACAGTAAGACGATATCGTCTGCATACTCGAGGTCGAAAAGTCTATCTCCAGGTAGCAGATCTACACCACCTTCACGCACATCCTTCAGAGCTGACTCCAGAATGTCATCGATGGCAAAGTTAAAGAGAAATGGAGAGATTGGGCAACCCTGTCTAACCCGACTGTTGGTTGGGAACAGTGGTGATAGTTGGTTGTATGCCCTAACTCTACCTGAGGTGTTTCTGTATAGGGCTTTCAGGATGTTAACAAATTTCTCAGGTACACCTCTCTCTAACAGACAGTTCCAGAGCACAGTTCTGTCCAACGAATCGAAGGCAGCCCTAATATCAAGAAACACAACGATCGTTGGCCTGCAATACGTGTGGCGGTGTTCCAACAACTGATGAAGGGTGAACACATGATCAATGCATCCACGACCTGAACGAAACCCAGCCTGCTCTTCGCGAATCAATCCTTCACGTATTTTGCACAGTCTGCGAAGCAAGACAGCAGCCAATATTTTAGACGCGACTGGTAAGAGACTGATACCCCTATGATTGTCACACGAATTACGTCAACCCTTTTTAAAGATGGGGACGATAATGGCTTCGTTCCACATTGATGGTACACTCTGGTACACAAAGGTCTGACTTAAAGTCATGAATTGCCAAGGCCTCAACAGTCTCTAGAAGTCTGTAACGAAGAAAACGCGGGAAGTTAGCATGATCTTGAAATCATGGTCAGGGTTGACCGAGTAATAGAAGTCGATCAGGTGTTCCAGAATAGAGCTTCGCACACACTTCCTTTCTCCCTAGTAAAACCATGCTGGGATATGTTCTCGTATCCGTGTGGAGAGCATTCTCTGACTACGGCCAATGTACCTTGCTCCACAAGAGCAGGTGAACTGGTAGATACACATGGAGGCGGTCCGACGGGGGGGGGGCTTATCTTTTACAGAGGTAGAAAACAATTTGCGGCTCGTGTATTATTCTATATATGACATTAATTATTTTGCCACTTGACATTAAACCAGGATTATAATCACAAATATTTTAATTGCACTTCATACTATTATCATTATTATTTCATGTATTCACACCTTTGACCTAATTCCCTCACTGGATATAATTTCTTTATAAAACCATATATATACAATTGTACAGCTTGATAATAAATTCGTTGAAAACAGTCTTCACTGAATATTGTGTTCTTAATAAAACTAGTATATGCAATCATTTGAAAGACCTTAATCTCAAATGAAAACCGGTCTCAGGGTTAACACAATCATAGAAAGATGGTAAGTAATGGAGGAATGGCAGGCATGGCCAACATTGGGGTAAATACGAGAATTTTTGTTATATGACATAATTTATCCCCATTTTTGGCGTTATTCAACCAAATTTTAACCCGCGTTTTACCACTATTGCACTAATATTTCCCTATGATTTAACCGTCACTTTTCCCCTTTAACAACTATTTGGAAAATATTCTACGGTTTTGACCACCTTACATAGAAAATTTGGGACAATTCTGGCGTGTCTGGGGATTTTAGGGGCCTTTGGGGAAAATGTTGCATTTTCCCAGAATTTTCCCAAAATTCCCCAAGAATCCATTATTGGGCATAAACCTACCTAATACTTTAGACGTGCAGCAAAAGTAGCTAGTAAATACCTAAGCATTATATAATGCTGAATTAAATCTCGCTAGTTCTGAACTAACTCTAACGTTCTATATTGAGTATATTCTGAATCTGTTCTGAAATGGTTTGATTATGTGGACAGATCAGAGCTCAGGGCTGGTTTTCAGCATGACTGGCTCTGGTTCAGCACCCTATGCTTTTTGTAGGGCATTTCCAGAGGTAGCTCAGAACCTACTGGGTTTGCTACTCAGCGTTGTTTTAGACCTCTCAGCCCAGATGCATGCATCATTGACTGGCATTGCTTTAGAACAAAAAAACTTATTTCAGTGAATAGTGACAATTTTTCCAGCTGTATTTAAGCACTCAAGGGCAATAGTAAAGAATAGACACCAAATTTAAGTGGCCTTGAATCTACCAAATGTATTCTTATATGTGGAAAGTGGCATTTATTTAACAAATAATTTATTTATAAGATGTACATCTAACAGAACTGATTTACACAGAGTATAAATCGCTCATATTCCGTAGAAACTGGTTCCAGTTACTCACAGGAGTGTCTGCAGACCAATGCTGATGCAAAAAATCTAGACGGCTGTATACATCACATCATATAGGGAGCCATTTACCTTTACAATAAGTCATTTTAGATGGACCCAGAATCCTTCAATGGAATTAGTCCCACTCGTAGAACCTACTAATTCAGAAGTATAACTAACTTTGTGATGATTATAGCCTAATGATGATAGTTGGGAATAACCTTTCGATTTGCGTGTATGAATGGTAGTGCCTAGGAGGACTAATCGTTGTATCATCGGAATTAAATTATCTGGGTGAAACTTGCAACGAAGATTATGAGCAAAATCCGGATTTAGATTATAAGGATAGAAGGCTTTTGTTGTCTATGTTAATCCTTGCGATATGTCGCTGCAGAGATCTATTTTCTTTTTAAAAGCGTTCACTGGTAGAGCTGTTACTACTGAATCAGGTTAAAAGTTCCAGAAGTTGACCGCTCTGTGAGAGAATCTAAATCCGACACGTATTTTATAAGACTTCCGTTTGAGCACCTTTTTGTGGTGACCTCGTAAATGTATCCTAGAAGGAGAAAAAAGGTTTGAAATCTCAATCCCTAAATGCTGAGCCATCTAACTGATTCACACAAGGCCATTTGACTTTGGTGTCTATTTCTTACTGTTGCCAACTAAAGGTATTACTTCAGCAGCAAATCCTATTTTTAAGGATTCATCGAAACAATCAAGCGTCCAGTGCTCTTTTAAGGTACGCCCACAGTTATTTCAGTACATATTAGGTTCATTGTCGATGCACAGACAGACAGGTTAGAATGAGTTTAGACTTATTGTAAGCATGGGTAGGTAGAAAACCGCATGTACCCTCACCGAGTCCAAAAACGCAGGCATGATTTGATTTGAGATAACATATCATATCATTCCCTGTATATGACTGGTTCTTGAAGATCAACTTTGCGAGGACCTTGACTTCGGCTATCCCAGTCGGTTACTTTTTTTGTGGACCTGGGATATGTGGGTAAAAACGTGGGTAGTTTTCCGTTTAAATGTGGGCAAAGTGGGATAAGGTGGGCTGTTTTCGTTTGTAACATGGGAAAAGTGGGAATAAGTGGGCTGTTTTCTAAAATGACATGGGCAAACGGGGAAAAAGTGGGTATATTTTGAATTCCTGCACATGGGATAAATGGGTGAAAACGTGGGTTACGTGGGAAAACTGGGAAAAGGTGGGACAAACAAATTCTATCTGGACATGGGAAAACGAGGAAAAAGTGGGAAATGTGGCCAAAGTGGGTAAAATCGGTTGCATTTACACCATCTTTTGCCCACGTGTTTGCCGATCTAGATTACCCTTTTATCCCACGTTTGCCCATGTGCATTAACCGACTGGGATGATACTTTAATTTCGCCCTTTTTTATTTAGCATTATTCAGCTAGGAAATCAAGGCTAAAAGTTGGAGGAAATACAACATCCCCGTCTCTGGAAGCCCCATTATCCTAAATTATGCCCTAGGCTCCAAAATTACACCCTTATATTCGTCCAAGCACCCACGATCTCCCTCCATAAACCCTTAAATTTTCATTGAGAAGTTCAAAACAATGTGATTCGGCAGAACAGCACACTGAAGCATATGCCACATAATCAATCAGACTTTCTGTACCCTAATTCAATCATAAAAACCTTCGAGCGAGTGGGCACCTCTCACCATCTTCAAGGCCAAAATTTGAAGATTCTCTAGGGCATTCTTCCCTTCAATCTCCCAATGCTAAATATTCCGGCTTATATGTTTGTGTTGTATGAAATCAATATTGTGAAGTCTAGCCTCATGTCAGAAGTCAAATGACTAATATCAAAACTAATTGTTTTGGCGATTGGGTACTGAAAACAAATGTTTAACATCAGGTTTAGGTAACATGCTGGCTTCAATTTTACCATGGAGGAGTGATGCAGTCAACCCCCAATTTATTTTCATCTCTACATCAGTAAAGTCTTAGTATTTGTCTAATCGCCTTTGAACGCATCTTTGGTAGATGACTACTTCTTTGGCTGGAGGAGCTCTTAAAGTCTTGATGACTTTACACGCTATTGTTTAATTTTGGTTTATGTTGTGTTATACGCTCCAGAAGTCTATAGATTAACTTTAAATCAGTTTATTCTGATTGAGGTTAGTCTACGTTTCAGTCCTGAGTCTATTTAATTATAGGGATTTATGTTCTTATAACTTAATAGTTATATACATCCATTTTGCGCTCTCATTGGTTTTCTTATTAATTATATATAAAGGTCATATATATGAAGTGGCTGGACTTTTATATCACGTTCTGTTGAAATTTCGCTTGGAAATTTTTTTGTCAATAAATTTTAATAAACTTGTATTATTAGTTATCTGGATTGATGGGAATTCCCATTTTCTGGCTAGTTATGTTGGTGTCCGCGTCATGTGATCTGGCTGCGACACACTCTTAGCATATTGGTTGCAGTGACTAGTGTTTCAGGCAGACTGCAAAGAAATATCGCTAAAATGAGGAAGATAGGATCGTTGGAGGGTAATGTCATCTACACAAATAGTCTACTTTATTTAGAAGCTGCACCTTTCAGCATAGTATCATTCAATGAAGATTTCACGTCTCAGGATATCAATGCAGACTATTTTCGTGTGAAGAACAGTACTTTTTGACAAAAGAATTCTATTAGTACTTGGAAATTACCTGCAAATGCTGGCCGAATCGTCTGTGGGAACCTAAGTTATCATGTTGATGTGCTTTTCACTGTGCGTCGGTGGCACAGTGGTTAGGACTCTCGCCGACCATGCACATGGTTCGAGGTTCGATCCCCTGCCGATTCACATCTGATATCCATTGTCGGCCCGCAAAATTTGGGCTACCGATATCACACACTGAAAATTCCATACTTATACCAAAAATACAGTGTGGAATCAAGCTGTAATCAAAAAAAAATAAAATCTGTGATTGGACAGGGATTATGGTAAGTTGAAAGGTTGTCTCTAAGTGGACTTCATATATATTTGCACTGATTGGTGCAGTGCATTATGAGTTGTGTAAATTCAATGTACAAAAATATCTCAACTGTATTAATACTGTGCCATTGTCTGCTTAGCTGACTGCTAGGCTAAAAACTTTATGTGGTTCTCCTGAGTGCTTCAAGTGCAGTGCATTGGAGAAGGCGATTACTTGTTTAAATTTCCTTGCTGTTCCACTTAATGCATTAATTCATTACATGGTATGATTATACACCTGAAACGTAGTGATCATAAGAACTGAATCCAGTTAACCCTATTATTATTAATCTACCGTCTGTTATACCATCCTCACTGACACTGTATACTTAATGCTGCAGTATTTTCGATCGCCAATAGTGGAGGTGAATTTCTCCTGAAATTTCCACCTACGTTACCCAGACAACGATATACAAGCTACCTCTCCTACATGAAGTGATATCGGGTGACTGGAAAGATTCCATAGTAACCCCCATCCACAAACATGGATCAAGACAAAGCCCTTCGAATTACAGGCCTCTTAGTCTTACCAGCACTTTAATAACAAAAATAATATATTCTCATTTTGTACATGAGGGACGCCAGTTTACAGGCATCAACAATATGATAAATTACATATACGATTAGCAGGCATACTTAATAATAATGATTTAATAAGATACATATTTTTCCTACCTGTGTAGGACACACCAAATGTACAGGCATGGATAAGTATTATTTAAATTACATAAATTACATGGTTGCTGACGTTTTTGTCTTTGGCTTGTGGGAACAATATGATGGCTAGTCATTCAGTGGAGCACATCAGGATATATAGAAATATTGTCTTCGCATTAATAAAAAAACCCAAGTTTTGGATGGATCACAAATATTTGGGAAAAATGCAAGCTTGAAGTAATTCCCCAATATAACTTAGGTGTGTAGAAAACCGAATCCTATTCTTGATTTATATCCAAATTTAGTAATAATTAAAATAAGCGACACACCTGTATAGTTTTGTCAGCATTTTCATCGTAACATCACGAGTGAATTGTACTCAATGTGGAATAATATTAATGATAGTATATATCTTCATATAAACGAGTGTTTTCAAGAAATGAAAGCCATTTTTACATATACGGTCAGTTATGTTATAAGTTACAGTCGTGAAGTTGTATTATAAATTAATGCTTTTTCATCGGCATTAGGGCGCATTTCACAACTGTAATCGAGGTTGCGTCGTGGGGGAAGATAATGCGTAATTCACGAAGGAATTGTAAGATATGGGACCAATAATGTTTGCAGATCATTTGTCACTGTAAATGGTCAAATATCCACATACTTCAATCTCATTCAAAAAGTCATAGGGAAGTTGCCTCTGGATATCTTTAATCATGACATTGGGAAGAATCATTACGGAAAGTATCATGGCATATCTGGAGAACAACTATTTGTTATCTGAAGCACAGCATGGCTTCCGAGGAAACCTCTCACGCCTGTCAAGTCTCCTCGCTGCAATCGAAAGCTGGGTCAAACCAAGGGACGACGGAAGACCCGTTGACGTCGTCTTCATAGATTTCAGCAAAGCCTTCTATAAAGCTCCTCACAAAAAAATACTCATGAAGTTTTAAAGTCTTGATATCAAAGGCAGGTTACTAAAGTGGCTTGAGGAAATCCTCGGAGATAGGAAGCAGAGGGTGCGAATCAACTCGAAACTCTCCTCCTGGAAAGTAGTACGTGGCGGAGTGCCACAAGGCGCGACACACAGAATTCTCCTATTTTGTATATAAATGGGTTATCTTTGCCCACCGACTCCCCTAAGGTCCTATATGTAGATGAACTAACAATCTGGAGAGAGCCGAAGGGCAACGGATGCGTTCGCGTTGCAAGAGGACCTCAACAAATTGTCAAACTGGTCCAAAGAATGAATACTCCCGATCAATGTAGAAAAATGTGCAGCCATGCGCATCGGACATAAGCATCGGCTCCTACGAACTAGAGGGAATAACACTTCCATCAGTTCAGACTCATTTGGACTTAGGCGTCATAATTAGTCACGATTTAAGAACTACGGCACGCTGTCGCACGGTGGCTGCACGTAGTTTCGGATTCTTATGGGCAATTCGCAGAGCCTTTACTGGAATCACTATAGATGTGTTCACCTCCTTATATACGTCACCGATGAGGTCAATACTCTAATACTGTACCCAAGCAGCAAGCCCTTGTCTTAAAGGGGACTCACATATTCTAGAAAGGGTTCAAAGGAAGGCAACATGTATTGTTATAATAATAATAATTTTTATTTTCATATAAACATAAATTTACATGAAAATGCATGCCATTTTTACAGGCACGATCAAGTATGATATAATCTCAAATCGTAGATTGTCTACAAGTTAATGTTTCAACTGTTAAATATTTGATAAATAATAATAATATATATTCTCATTTTTTACATGAGGGACACCAGTTTACAGGCATCATCAATTCGATAAGTATATATATATATATAATTACACTCATGGTCTGAACCAGGCAGTATAGTTATTAAATTTTGCAGTTGTCCTCCAGGTTTCGCGGGAAAATCTACTTCGTTTCCTTTTAATCCCGTGGTTGTAGGCATACGATAACCAACCAATATTGAGGTAAGTACAACGTTTACAAGGGATTGAAAACTGTTTAAGAAAAGTTAAAGTGTAATAAATTAAGTGAGTGCAATATATCATTAATAAATACATTTATATGGGAAACAGAATGGGGAAGTAATTAATCCCTAGGCCGACAACGTTCATTTGCAATGTATAATAAAACCAATACATTTCATACTATCATGATGTCCACTTTTGGCTTTAATACAATTATTTTCAAGCCAGTTGTCTTTATTTCATGCCTTCTTGTCTATTTAGTGCACAACCGTACCCTACAGAGAATAGGAATATAATAAGTCGAATCAAACTCATAAAGAGCTATAAAATGTTAGGTTTAATGGAATATAATGAGGATCAAGTAAAGACGTTATTAGAAAATGAATGAGATAAGACATTGTGAAGTGGTATTTAAAGATCTGACGATGGATAGCAAGTTAATTTATAAGATGCCCATAAATCTGTGCAGATCCCGCGTGGTCGCATCTCAACAATAGGCTGAGCGAATGGTATATATTTAAAGGTAGAAGCATGATCTGTCAAGGCGTTCACTATTATCTTTTTCAAGATAAGACCTAAGCCCTCATAAAAATCAGAAATATCTCGAGCCTTCAAATTGCATATTGCTGTTCCTGCAGAATGGGGTGATTCACCTTAGTGACCACCACCATATCTACTGATCAGCTAGCGCCACCCTCCCTCCTTTTTTGATGTTAGGCTCTGAGACTATGATTATTATGGCTACCGCAAATATATTGCTTGATACCAGACATATTCGTACCTCATATTCCATCTCCCTAGCTTTCTTAATGAGTGCTTCCAATAGGTCTCCACGTACATCTTTATGAACATATTACATATGTGTGCATGCATCCTAATGAACAGATTACTTTATAAAAAGTCAAAAACTTAAAGAGTAAAACGAATAGGTATTGTGAATAGAGGAGCAAGATTTAGCAGAACACTATAGTTAAGGTTCAATGTAGGTAGTTTGAACTGAAGGTAAGGTCGGTTGGCAGGACTTAGTGTACTCATATATGGTAAACATCTGACATTGCAAAGTAACGTGCCTAGACATATTATAAAAAGATATTAACACAGAACCAACAAAATTTTGGCATTTGGTTAACAATACTGCAGTGTGTGTATACTGAAGAATGGTAGTTAGTCTACAGGGAGCCGTAGAGTAAATCAAACCATATATGATAAGAGTATAATCAATAATATAATTCGTATATCAAATAATACACTAGGCTCAATAATTGAGTGTTATGAGGGAAATAAGCGTGGTAAAGCAAGAGAACATGTGATGCAATAATATTTTAAGTATTTTAATAACCATCTAATTTAAGAGTTGAACATGCATGATTAGTAAGTATTATTATGTTAGTATATACATATGTAAAACGTTAAAAGGTGTGGATTCTATTACAATTATTTCCAGTGTTACTTTTACCAACACAACTTAGTGAAAATTATAGAGAATAGAAATCAGTAAATTAGTTAACGTTCACTGCGTGAGTATTAGAGTCGAGATATACGTATGTGGCTATACTGAGGACTGGACTGGCCTTCAATTTCCGTTCTACCAACAGTTGTGGTCATTTAGACGAGCTAGGGTGAACATGTTAAGGTGTCCTTCTAGGTTCCGTTTGAACCCATCAGGGTTTTCACAACATCTTATTTCAGGTGGTAGTTGGTTCCAAAGACTGCAATACTTTATGGCGAAAAAGTTCGCTCTAAAGGATTTTCTGTGGGTAGCCACCTTGACAAGGTAGTCGTGGTTTCGCAGCTGATGTGATTTAATATTTTCCCACGTTATGGATGGGTTACTGTAGTAATGTTTCCTAATGACTTTGAAGAGTAGAAATAGGTTGCACTTCACTCTCCTTAACCACAGAGGCTCTAATTTCAGACGTACACACCTGTCAACATATTCCACTTTTTTTGATTTACAGCTTGATTCCACACTGTATTTTTGGTACAAGTATGGAATTTTCAGAATGGATATCGGTAGCCCAAATTTTGCAGGCCGACCATAGATATCAGGTGTGCGCCAGCGTGGGCTCGAACCCCGAACCATATGCATGGTCGGCGAGAGTCCTAACCACTGTGCCACCGACGCACTTGTTGGTCGAACCCTATTATGCGTTTCGTGAGGAATCTCTGGACACTTTCGATTTTTTTCTGTCTACAGTCCTGAGGTTACTAAATAGGAGAGCACAATATTCAAGTTTGGGACGGATACATGTCCTATATATAGCTAATCTTGCTTCTTGGGTGTAGAAGTTACGCAGTACAAAGCCAGTAAGTCGTTTACAGTCAGATACAACCTTATTTGCATGATCGGAAAAGGATAAATCTGAGTATGTTATCCCGAGATCTGTGACTGTGTTCAGTTTTGAGAGGAGCTTACCGTACATATATAGGCACATTATCGGTTTCCAGCGTCCAAGGTGGGTTATACCGCACTTGTCTGGGTTGAAAGTCAGTTGCCACTTTTCGCTCCAATCGCCTAGATCATTTAAGTCTTGTTGGATCTTGCTTTCGACGCTCATATCACCGTACCCATAATCATATACTATCTTGAGATCATCTGCAAAAAGGTATGGCTTGCCATACTTGATTACAGAGACTATGTCATTTATAAATAAGAGGAATAGAATAGGGCCAAGAACACTACCTTGTATTACACCACTGGTTATCGGCTTTGAGGAAGACAACTGGTGGTTGATTTTGACTAATTGCTCTCTTTCTGTGAGAAAAGAACTTATCCATTTGTGAAGATTTCCGGTTATTCCGTAGGATTGGAGTTTTGTTAGGAGTCTGATATGTGGGACTTTATCGAAGGCCTTGCTAACGTCAAGAAACAATGTTGTTACCGAACGCCCATTATCAATGCTTTGTGTGATGTAGTCAAAATAATCTAAGTGGCAAGTAATGCACGACCTTCTACTTAAGAAACCGTATTGGGATGGGGATAGTAGGTCATTTGACAGCAAGTACTGAATGATTTGAGTCTTAACTATCTTTTCCATTACACGTGAAACTACAGACGTGATGTTGATGGGGCGGTAGTTGTTGATATCAGCTATAGGCCCGTATTTATGGATAGGTACAATATAAGACTTCTTCCAGCAGTTAGGGTATGTCCCATCGCTTAATGAAATTGAGTATAACTTGAGTAAGAGTAAACTCATGTCATTACCACCTTTTTTCAGCAGAACGGAAGATATACCGTCTGGGCCAGTAGTGTTACTAAGCTTAAGATTTGCGACAGCTTTATCGATCTCATGTGTGGTGAAAATTATGTCACTTAAACATTCGTCTGTTTTACGTGGGAAATCCACGACTTCATCGTTCTCTAAGGTGTATAATCTGGCGAAGTGCTTGCTAAACAGTTCACATATCGCCTCATTATTTTCGTAAGCAATGCCGTCTAAGTATATTATTTTCGGATAGGGTGTTTTGGAGTTCATCAACCTACTTTTAAAAAGTTTGGCTATTTCTCCTGAGTTATGCGGTGCATGAATGGCCTGCATTTCTTTGTTTCTGAGGCCTATATTTCTCAACTCTTCAATTCTACTGAGAAGGGACGTTATGGCAATTAATGACGATAAGTCATGATATCTGTAGTATTTTATTGAGTGCTTACGTAGACTTCTTCTAAACGATGTCGGAATATAATCACTTTGGGGGAATCTGAAGTTAAGAATCTTCTCGGGTGCAATGACGTCGTGAATTGAGTTAATATTCTGATAGAAGTTGTTAAGAATTGCATCTAAGGACTGGTTCGAAAAGTACGAGTCCCAATTAGAACATCTAATTAGGTGCTGATACAAGTCCCAGTCAGCATGTGTGTACAATCTCATAGGTATCTGGCCAGCTTCATCTCTGCGTTTTGTTTCAGGAAAGATGTCAAAAGAACAAACTACTATTCTATGGTCACTACCTGGAAATTCATGTCCAACATGTACGGTAGATGGCGTTATGTTGTTCGTGAAAATAAGGTCTAGGATATTTGCGGATCTAGTGGGTGAATTTATGTGTTGTGTCCACCCTCCTGTGACGATGGAATTTATGAGATTATCGTACCTTTGGGGTCCTCGGAGTGAAGACCATGATACTTCTGGCAAGTTGAAATCGCCTCCGATAATTTTATAACTGAAAGGAAGATTGGCTGTAACATTAAAGATATTGCTAAGCATATTATCATATTCCCTGCTGGATGAAGGGGGCCGGTACACACAACCCACAAGTATAGGTTTACTTCTGACAACTTTTATTTCGACCCAGATCGAGTCATTGAGTTGTGACAGAATTGGGTTACTAAACTGGGTTGCACACATGGATTGTTCACAGTAAATTAGTGTTCCACCCCCACGACCTGTCCGTCTGTCCCCGCGAAAAAGGTTGTATTTATCAATCCTTAGGCTGTCATTGGAGATTTCACTTGTGCACCAGGCTTCGGTGATCATAATCAATGACGGTCTGCATATAGAAGCTATTGTACTTAGTGCTAAATGTTTGCTTAGAACTGATCTCGTATTTACTAGGATAATAGATAAACACTGGCTATGTGGTTTCAGTGAGCGGACAACATCTTGGTAAAATAATCCGTGAGTATCCTCTATATACATGTTATCAGACTCATTTACCAATATCTTTGGATCGTAGGAAGACTTCAGGTAGATTTTTGAGGTGGTAGTCAGGGATGGGCTTACGTTTGGATATGGTATGCAGTGAGAGACACCTGTGTGATAATCAGATATTAATATTTTAGAGATATTAGTATCCGCGTTTGGTGTCGACACTGTGTCAGCTATCTCCCGGGAAATATGCCTTGCCCTAGCTGTAGACTGTTCGCTATGCCAGCAAGGAATTGATCCGATATCATGCGTGCTATATGCATGATTCCAGGTGTTTCTGTTAACTGACGCTGGTGAAAATCCTGCCCTAAGGTATAACCGATATGTGTATTCGGTAATTTGTTGCCAGTATAAGAATGAAGTGTTGGTATCTGTTTCTGGTATTCATCAGACCATGGCAAGTTTTGTGCAGAAATCGGCACATGCTCCCCACTAGACACATAAGATATATGAATGGGTTCTGTTGGCTTGCTAAATGTGGTCTGTGGCCGATGTTTGGGGTATTTTCTATAACTTTCAGTCGACAGAATATTAGAAGTGGGCTGGTTGACAAGGGGTTTACGTAGTGGATGTGCAGAACAATACCTACTACCTTGCTGTGCTGTTTGTCTAGAATTAGGGATTCGATAAAATTGGCTTTCCACTTGGCACCAATTAGGCCTACCCCTAGGAGCTTCGTCTACCATATTTGACTTTCTCTTACAAAGAAGGCCTACAGGTGCTTTCGTCTCTTTCTTATCAAAGGGCTTTCTTGCTCCGGGTTTAGTATTTAATTTATTTACTTCTTTTTCCCTATCTTATGATCAACTGGCTGATGATGGCTAACAGGGCAGTCAGCACATGCTATGTAGGGTTTCTGTGGCTTGAACACCTCATGAGCTTTAGTTTTCTTAATGGAAATGGGACGTTTGTCATAACGCCTAGAAAACTTGCCAACTTGGGTGGCTACATTCGACTGGTGCTTCACAGAGTGTGGATTGTCAGACTGAGGAGTAACTGACTTATAAGGCAATGGTTGGACCACCAGTGGGATGGGTTTTGATGGTTTCGGTGTCTTGACTTTTGCGTCAGTGTGAAAACGATGTATTTCAACATTATTTCCCGTTGACTCATCTATGTCCACCATTTCAGTGTCTGCATCAATATCGTTATATAATGCTTGGCTAACATTAGCCACTACCTGCGAAAATGTCTGTTGCATGCCGTGATCAGATATTTCAATAGACGGAATAACGCACGGAACATCATCTACAGTTATCCTATTAGAGTTATCAGGGTTCACTGTTCCTGAGCGGCATCGCCTTTGGCATGGTGTTAAATCAGGTGCAACCCTAATGTTAGTGTATGGTGTTGAAGAGCCTATTTCTTACCCGATTTCAGAAAATTCCTGGCTTCTTCGGTAGACCTAAACTTGAAAAGCACAGGACACGGGTGGTTTGCAGATTTCTTACGAAGACGCAAAACCTGACATTCTGTCAACGACATATTACAAGCCTTTAGACACGAATTCTTAAGTTTGGCAATCGGCTCTCTGTCTGGAATGTTATAGGCCAAGACGTTATGTGAAGACATAATCCTCTTAACAGCTTCTTCAGCCAAATAGTCAATTATGCGCTCGGATTTGATTAGTGATTCAAAACAGATGTTTTGTGATGGGTCACACAGTTGCGTGAGAGGCATAATGCTGTCAAACTTGCTCTGTAGTTCTGCTATTGACTTCTGAAGTGTCAGTAAATCATTTTTGCTACAAGCCGCATTCTCTGCTAATTCCTCCATGATATCAGATACCATAACTCTGGGTGTGGCTGGTGTAAAAAGTGTAGAATTGTCAACGGAGCTGAGGCCTTCAGATGGCTGACTAGTATTAGATCTCAGTCTCTTAACGGTACTTACACGTTTGATAGACTTAACCATTACAGAAATAAGAAACTTCACAATTTCCGGAAAAAAAGTCTTGAGGATATAAAAATAAGATAGCTGTATTATCGAAGTATCAAAACAACAACGATAAACAGATGTATATTGCAAAAATAAAAAGTCAGACTTTCCTTTACAGAGTTTGCTGTGGATAAAGTCCTGAGTTCCACGTGGTTAGATAGGGTATCCGAGGATTCTTGACGTAGATTTCACGAGTGAATGCTATATGTTGTTCCAGTTGATACAATACAATCCTTGTTGACTATAGATAACTGGATAATGTGAGGAAAATGGCCAATTTCCAAAATATAAGGGAAAAATGATTCACGCAGAAACTGAACACCTGTAGCGCAAGAGTTCAAAAAGTGTTCTCGGAATGACTAATTTATAATAGGAGGAAAGACTAGACAGTTTAAATCTCTTCTCCCTGTCATACCGTAAGCAGAGAGGCGATTTAATCACAATGTTTAAAATTTCAAATGATGACTATGCACCTGACCTATGTTCTCTCTTCCTTCCCACCAGATCGGAACAACTTAGAGGAGATGGCAAGAGACTTTAAAAGCCGAGAAGAAATTATATTGCTGTTGAGTACTGGTTCTCACACAGAGTCATAAACTCTCTGAACCGACTCCAAGAAGAACTGATGTTTCAAACCTCAACTGATTAATTTAAGAAGGGTTTGGACAACCACATAAACGTACCAGAAAAGGATTAACATAGATTTCAAGCCTTCTATCCCCAACCCATAAATCTGAATCTGAAAATCTGAGCCAGATAAGTGATAAGTGGCGAAGAATCATTTAAATTTACGACTCATGAACCTGTGTGCAATATTACTAAAATTACAGTCAACTGGCCAAACTCTACACCCACAGCTATGCACTCTAACAATTTTTTATTCTGTAAATAACCAAAATATGATGTTTGAGTACCTCAAATTACTTGGAATTGGCCTGATAATGCGTACCATTGCTTAGTCTATAATTAGGTATACTGCGAACAATAATTTATTGATATTTTCTGACAAGCATAAAGATGCCTCAGATTAATTTGCACTTAATATTACTGGTCAAAACCGGCATTTCTCGTAAACTGGTTGGTAGGTCCGATAGTGCAAATAGTTGGTAATCAGAACATTCTTTTACGCAAACTTGTAATGTGCACTCTGTGTCATCAAATTACAAATGCATTCATAGGGTATTCTTTGTGAGAGTCCATAAATGTGCAGTGTCACTGAAATCCTAAGGGTAATAATCGTTAAATTTAAAGAATATGCGCCGGCAGTCATTTTTGAGTTGGCAAGCTAGTTTCGTTGAATTACTGCGCCCGACATCTTCAAACTGTACAGTGATAAATCCGCGAGTATTACAATTTACCAGCCACTAGCATTCCCTGTTTTTCCCAGCTTCTTATCAAGACATGTCCATGCCACCTCCACACAGATTCTTGAGACATTTAATGAGTTAGAATGTTCTGTTTTTTCGGATCTTTGAACACACTTCTGACTAGACTACCATTCCTCCGCTCCAAAATAATGTTTAACTAATACATCTTAGTTGCCCAAGGTTTTTACGAATTGAGCACTTAGTTACTTTAATCCACATTCATTGTAACCCTTAAAGTCTGGTTGTACGGAGAAAACACTGTGTTTGACCAAAACCATATTTTCAACTAAGCATGATAGTTTCAGTGGTAGGGCCGATATAGTTAGCATTTTACGTTGCGAGTGTACAATATCATTTCGAGGACTATATTGTCCTCACTCGTGTATCTTCTCCAAATGTATTTTTATCGATATATTACTTCCAGTTGTTTTTATCCTATTTCGCAGTTTCTCAGAGCGATTCCTTCACCCTGAAATATCTCGCAGTTATGTGCGAATGTTGTGCTTGACTGAGGGTTGGTTAGTTATCATCAGAGTGCAATTACACGAAGTTCGGATTGCCACCTCGACTTTCCTGACCAACCTACATGATAGCCTTACCGTTTAACATTTACACGGACCAGTTCTGGTAGCCTGCATTATAATTCAACTACTCAAACTGTTGAAACAGTACCAATTTTGTTATTATCATGGCTGATCTTACTCGTAGAAATCGCATACCTTTCATGTAAATTTATCTGCTTATACTTACATTATTATCATAAATTATCAGATCGAAATCGAACCTAGAGCAGAAACAATAATGGGATGGAGGAACAGGATGAAATGATAATCCGTTGGTTCTTAGTGTTATTTCGATGTATATAAAATGTGCAGTTATCAGGAACACGAGACAAACTTCGTTTCGACCCTTATTCGAAAGTAGTGGTGCGTTTATGAAGATTATATATATAAACCTCCCCAACGGGTATTGGACATGGTAAAGCTGAGATGCATGTTCTGATATTTACTCACACCACATAATCACGAAGAAAGTAGAGATGATAGATATCCTTAATCTTTTACTACTAATGCGGGGGCTTGAAAACGTTAATCACAGTAACATTCAGGCATAAATCTCAGATCCTCATCAACCGAAGGTGGTACTTTATTTGGGTTCTTAGAGTAGAACATAAGATTTATTCCTAGACTTCTAGCCAAAAGTGGCCCAAAACGTATGCCTCGACATTCAAGCTTGCCACTGTCCTTGCTCAGGTGATGTAGGCTTAAAACGCCTTGAGGGATGTAATGCCACAAGGCCAATTCGATATCAATAAAAGTTGCACGAAAGGCATACCTGTTGTAGTTGGAGTAAAGTTTTCATTTGGCGGACCATATGGAATATCTTTTGGAACATAGAGAAATGCACAAGTTACGCTGAATTCATCTGCTAAAATTACGTATGATATTAAAATACGGCGAAAAGAAAAGGAGGGCCTATAATATTGCGTCGAAACACATCAGAAGCAAATAGCTCAAGTTTGGATATGACGGACCTGATTTGAAGCATTTGGGACCTTCTATGACAAAATGTTTGATCAATTTTAATAAAGTACTCAACTATCGAGCCGTCAGCATATCATCACCTCAGTTTAATGCACTGGCGATGAATCCTGATTGACATATCTCTTAACCAGTGGCGATGAATTTACAGAAATCAACTCTGCAGACCACATATGATCATGACTTAATTACCCATGATGATCACAGTTTGTTTACTATAAGGTGTAGCTGCTAAAAATCCGTTACTTCTGTTTGAACTCAGGGCAAGAGCCAATGAAACCAACTTTATGCTGCCTACAAATTGTCAGGTAGCAATACGTTTCCACGATTTCGCAGGTAAAAATGCAAATCATGAAGCAAAAGTAACCGATCAAAAACGGACTCAAACCAACTAGGAATTAGCAAGAGCGTTTCTGACAATATGGGGTCTAAGTTCTTTCCGTATGAATCAAATAAAACACAGAAGTTTCCAGTGGACAGCCAAAGACCAAGCATCTACTCCGTCACTCAACCCCTAGACTTTTCACACCAAATATCAACAAGAGTAAAACAATATACATTTATCAACTGTCCCGCGTCGCACGATATCAAGGTGAGTCAGTAAACCTAAGAGTCAGTGAAAAGTAAAGACAGCCAAAAATGATGTACATCTACAGCAAATGACTTCGAACAATCAAGACGTCATCTAGAACGAAAGTTGTGCAGAAAGCAAATTGTCTGTCTGTCTATTTTGGACACAGAACTTTGCACCGATGTGCGACAGTTCGAGTGGCCGCACTCCACTTAGCACACAAAGCAAAAGAAGAAATTTGAAGAAATGCATAATAGAGACAGTAAACAGAGGTGTGAGACAAAGAAATAGTGATAACGAAGAACAACAGAGTTTTATTGAAGATCATAAGTCACAGGGAATGGATTCATATGCGCTATGGATTGAGAACAATTTTGAGCCGTATCAAAAATTATTTCCAGTCATTCGTTTTTACCGGATCCCAACCAGTCAGGAAGTCTACACCTTCCTACATGGCTGACTAGCTGGCTTAAACTAACTGTTGTGGATTGCATTGACTGGTGCCACGCTTCGGTTTGACCGCCACAAGCTCTTTTCCAGCCTGACCCTATGTCAGCTAACATTGACCTTTGTCGAGGAAGGCGATGTTGGGCATACTTAACACATATCCTAACCACCTCAGTCGATGTAGTTTCTCAATCTCGTCGATTGATTTCCCCTCCTTACCCAACACTCAACCGATGCCCAAGCTCAATATCGCTCATCTTATTATACCACTTCACACGGGAGATTGAGCGCAGGCACCTATGATCGAAGACAGCTGCCGAGGTTTTTCATATCTTCCCCTCTCAATGGCCAGGTCTCATAGTGATAAGGGAGGACGGAGCGGACTGCACAGCAGTACACATGCCATTTGGTTGATAGCCAGCCGAATATCACGTCTACGCCAGAGGCGGCGTAAACTGGCATATGCAAAACTAGACCTCTCTATCCGTATTTCGTCAGAGATCAACTTGTCGGTGTGTATGCTATGTTTCCAGATTGGTTGAACATGGTAGAAATCTCTTGCATATAATAGAGGTGCTTCCCGGTTTCTCACTGATGTTACCAATGTTGATTAAATATATGCTTTGCGAATGAATTCACCGAAATGATTGTATATCATGTCGTACCGCCACCAATCTTTCGCTTAAATGCCGAATATCAAACACCCCACAAAACATTTTGCGAAACCAGATGTCAGCCACGTCTCGTAAACAGTCAATGCCCAGCTCTTGCTACGCTGGGACTCACGCTGTTCCTTGAAGTTTCTCGGAAACGCTTAGTAATAACGGACGAAAAAACCAAAACACCGATTGGCTACTCGAGAATTCTTTATTCTAACACCAACATATAACCTTCGTAATAACTAAGGTCTATGAACAAATATTACAATAATAAATCACAATATTACCTCTGACAGTTTTGGTCAGACTTCTTTCTGAACAGCGACCGATGAGACGATGACTGTCGTATTGATGCCTCCGCGAAAATATAGGGAAGTTGGGTTTGAGCAAACAACCATGAATTGATCGTTCAATCTTCAACTACATTGACACTTTTATTCTATACCTTTCCATTTCAGCGGCTATCCGGGCAGCTTTCGCAGTTTCGTACGTTGTACGAACATTCTAGGTACCCATTCTTACTTTTGCTTTCATGGAAAGAATTCACATCGGCTGACTGGCTTCCCGAAGTCTTTCACCAACCTGCGTCATTTCCCTTCCCAGATTCTAAGGAAGAATAAGGCTATTGTTCGTATTTTTAGAATTTTTATTCGTTGAAGTTTCTGTAGCGATTCGGTTGTTTTTCGGGGGTGGAGTTACTAGCACCAAGCCCCAACCATCCCTCTCTATCCGGGCTTGGGACCGGCAAGTAAACTAGCGAGCTTGTAATCTAGGCGAGGTTGATCCTCACAAAAGGCAAGCTTCATGCTTTTGAGCAATGGTGTGACAGGTCGCATATGTACAGTACTTCAGGGGGTTACATTTGGCATAATCACAGTCGTCTAATATGACTGTGTTGCTTCCCTTTCTCAAAGATAGGACAACACAAATGCAAGTGGTGACTGGTAGTGTCCATCCACCTTGTTTGCCTGTAACTCTATGTGACGGAGAGACAAAAATGACCTTTAATTGTGAGACTGCTTGATGTTCTTGCCATCTTAGTTTTATTGCACTTTATTCGAACTCTGATTTAGGGAAATAATTGTTATTCGGAAAACAACTTCATGCATTCTATTGCAACGTCTCTTACTGCGGTCTAAACTGAAAACCACTACGTGGTTATTTGCAGGAACCGCGCAAATTGTTACCTGCAAGGGATACACAATTTCATTTTCAAACGGTGTGACGTGTCATAATATAGGAACTGGCGGTCGCAACCATGTGCGCCTTGACATTTTTTAAAAAATGAGATGATGAAATATTGTTCTCAAAACAGATGTGAATTTGCCATTCATTTAGAAGTCTCTGAAAATTCATGAAAATTTCTATGGATTTCAGCAGAATCCCAGCAGTGCTGTTCAGCAAAACTCTTCATCACTCTACCTGCTTTGAACGCGGAGCGAAAGTATATTTTGTTGTTCATAAATTTGTAATTTAGACGTGCTGAATATCTCGCAAAGTGGAAAATAACATTAAACGCAGTACCCACACACTAGTGAACACAATCCTAGGAGCTAATTCACATAACTCACTGCCCACAAAAGTCTAGGCATCACACCTTCTACACCTGCACTTTCGTTAAATCAGCATGTATTAACCGGTGTGTGGTCTATTAAACCTATTCAAATGCAATAGCGAAACAGCAAACAGACTTACAATAATCGTTTCACATAAATCACATGGCAATTTCCATATGAATTGACTGGTCACTTTTATAGGCATGGATAAGTTAGTAATAAACTATCTTGGAATTTGTGAGTAAAGGTTTATACGGATGCGTATGCAAAATAAAAACTGTTTCATATTCGGGTTTCACAAAACAAATGTTTAAAATTTGTGGTTTGCCCTGAGTGACGAACTACTTGGACAACAAACAAAACGATACTGTTGACAGAATATTCATGAGGATTAAAAATTAAATCCAAAATCACTGAGTTGGAATAATGACTAGTTGAGTGTCTATCCTGTCCTATTTCTATATTCTGTAAGTACAACGGCGCTGATATAGAGGCAGTAGATCGGCATGGTACCAACTTCGATAGAAATCAAGAACAAGATAAGCTGCCGCACACAACAAAGTTATATTGACGAATTGACTTCAAGCTCTATTTTTTCCCCAAGTATTTGTAATCCGTCCAACACGTGCTTGGGTTTTTTAATGCGAAGACAATTTTTCTATATTTCTTGATGTGCTCCATTGAGTGACTAGTTGGAAGATTGTACCCACAAATTGGTGTCAAAAAGGGTAGCAACCACGCAATTTCACCAAAAATCAAGTTTGTGTAATTTAAGTAATACTTGCCCATGCCTGTAAAACTGGTGTGTCCCACACGGATGGGAATAAATATATATGCAAGACTAGTCATTTCTGTTTACAAAAAGATTCTTTTCTATTCTTTCACATAATTGTGCATACCTTTGGATTGAATAAATGTCTTCAATCAACACTTTATGATCGAAATCGTGCAAGTGGGAATTTGCTTTCCTCTGATAAATACAGTTCATCTTAAAATCATCTAATAGCCGCCAAACCGAAACAACGGTAGTGAATTGTAGTCAGTATACGTAATCAGATGATGGATAACCACAGAAAAGCTGTAGGTATAAATAAACAAACAGCAGGACGTGTTGTAAACGAAAGAAGTGATATATTTTTACGTTTTCCCAACCTTTCCAGCGTGGCATTCAATTTTAATTTCCTGAGAGCTCACATTAATTTTCATCTAGAGACTATTCGTTTTACTAATTGACAGCTCAGAACATAAAGTCTGCAGATATTTTTATAAAATTGGAAAACACTGCAAAATATTGCGGGAAAGCAGTGGTAAAAGCTTGGAATGATAGAAAAGGGGATAAACAGGCAGACGAAATGAGGTGAGGAAAGGAGACTGAGTTTGGGAAAGGCAAGAAAAACCTAGAATATGTGTGGGGAACAAGACCGACAACAGAATAAAAAACAATAAGTTGGAATAAGATGGTAATGGTGATAAATCAAAAAGTTGGGATATTTGTAGTGGGTTGATTTTTTAGTATTCACGAAAGTTAGGTTACCTAGATATGTCAGACGGAATCTGGAATTTGATTTGCCCCACTGCAGCATTACCTCGATCCGTATGGCGGTAAATCCTAAACAACCAGGTGTATGGATGCGTGCTCTTAATTACTTTTTCCTATTGGTATGCAGGTGCAGGAACTTACGGCTGGCCCTTAACCAGAGCAGCCATACGAGGTGCTTAATTGCCAGGTGATAAACCGCCTTCAGATATATGAAAACCAGCTCACGCAAGGGATACTTCTGGGTGAGTCGAAGGGAGGTGAACAGTTTCCCCTGAACTCCATCGTCGAGTAGTTATCACGCGTCACAAATAGGATATTGGGGAAGAGGTTACTCACAAAATGGTAGGTCAACCGTGCATGGGGACGACGTCAGATCACTAATTGAAAGACTGACTTAAATTTAACTCGCACAGGGAGATCGATGTGAATCGCCTGACAAGCAATGTTACGCGTCAAGAGACATACCCAGGCAAATCCCCCACAAGCAAAAGGAAAAGGATTAACCCCTTTTCGGTTAGTGATTACTGAGAAGGAGTGTCTGGATAGTTGCCTCATATGCGTCAGAGAATATAACTTTGGTATGGACTTCTATGTTGAAGTGGGAGCAGCACTCAACATAATACCCGAAACACTGGCCGACTCGCGTTGATGAAAGTCTCTGTCACCCTTCAGGCAGCCAATAAAACCTTCCTCTTGACTTTCCGCCAGAAAGCACAGAGCTTTAGTCTCTAGCTTAAGCAACAGCTTCCGTAAACTTTCACTTTCTGCCTCTTCAGTGTAGACGTATCAGAAAAACATGATTTAGTAGCGAATATTCCGAAGAAATCACTCAAACTGAGAGACACCCTCAGGTATACAAATAGCAAGGCTAACGAGTACCATTCATCGAATCTAGTACTAGCACCATCAACCCAAACGCTCCGCAAAGTACTGGGGCGATTCCGACAGCGAACGACTCTTAAACAACGTTCACTAATATGGACCTAGTTGGCGCCTATCGTGATAATCTGGTGACTGAGGAATATGTACTTAAAACAGCTATTACCACCCCACTTGGATCACATGAGTTTGTGCGGATGCCATTTGGTCTCCGGAACTCTGTACAAACATTCCAAAGATTTATTGATAGCTTGCTTTGTGAATTGCCGTTAGCCAAAGCATACGTGGATGACCAGCTCATATCCAGCCCGCATTTAAATACACATGAGGATCACAATCTGGTTGCACCGCGTAAACTAGAAGACAACAGCATGGCAACCAACCAGAGCAAGTTCGTTTTCCTGTTGAGACAATGGAATTCTCGTGGCAGGTATTGACAGTACCAGGATTTCACCAATGCTTAGAGAGGTGGATAACATTGGGCAGCATCTTCTACCCACAATCCTCACACATATCCGGAGTGTTTTAGGGTTATAATAATAATGATAATAACAATATATTTTATTCCTATTTTTTCAGGAACATATTAATTGTACAGGCATGGATAACTTACCATATAAATTACACATTTTGTTGTATGGTGAATTTACAGTTTCGTAGGCGCAGCAGCAGCACACTAGAAAGAGAAAGTATGTGAACATTGATCAACCTCTGTTGAAGCTTTATACCTAACTACACACAATACATGCAGCCCCTTACCGATGCATTAAGAGGGGAACCAAAAGACTTTTGGCTACCAGAAGAGGCAACCGACTCAACTCCACATCTGGAAGAAGCGTTGGTGAAGGCCACAACCTTGATATATCCTATTCAGGATGCTCCTCTTACACCAATAGTAGATGAATCAGATAAGTCTGTAGGGGCAGCTCTATGCAAGCTAGTTAAAACAGCTGAGAACTAATAGTACTCTTATCTAGACTGCCTAATAGCGCAGGGACGAGGTATTCTGTTTTGGCAGAGAATCGCTAGCAATCCCCTTAGCAGTTAAACACATTTACCACATGGTAGAGACTAAACTAATCAAAAACGGCATAGATCGCAAGCCTTTAACTTACAGAAAAATACTTGCCACGCTAAATACGTTATCCCGACTTTATAATAATAATCATAATAATAATGTATATTTTCATATAAATAAATTTACATAAATAAATAAATTTATTCTCATGATACAGTACATGAGGGACGCCAGTTTACAGGCATCATCAAATTGTCACAGAAATAGGACCATATTATTCAGTCACAATTTACAATCGATAGCAAAATATGTTTTACATGTACGCTGGAGATTATACATACACTAGATAAATGTTGATCCCAGTAGTATAGAACAGCCTTTTCACTTATGTACAAACATTTCTGTGCATAGTTGGAAAAATCTGCTAAAATACATAAGATTTAGAGGCTTTAATTAATGGATATCTCCTGCTTGTGAGTATTTGATACTCGTAAGGAGGGTTTTTGAATATGAGTTGTTCCGAGACGAGTTGCGGATATTGACTCCTCAGCAACATTACGGATATAAGTTCATCACATTATGGGAAAGATGGGTTGTAGTTGGTGAGGCATATGTGATGCCCGACGAGCGTACATCTGTCCATGTGATGTTGTGGTGAGTTATGTTTTTTCATGTTGTCGGTTTATGTCCATTTTATTCCACTTATTGTGTTGGGTAGAAGTTTTACAAACGAAACTTCTTGTCTGTTTGAGGGTAAGTATCTTAATCGTTAATGTTTTATCTAAAATTATAAATATAGGCAAAAACAACAGGTGTAGTATTTAAGCTTATACATTAAATGGACCTATAATTTCGGAGGCTCTCAGATAGGAACTAGGACTACTGTCGTTTGCAAACTCTTGTAGTTTGTCGTTAAGCACTTTTTTGAATGAGGCCAATGTACCTGCTTGACGCATTTCCATTGGTAGTTTATTCCATATCTGTGCATACCTAATCAAATAAAACTTTTGCCTGGTAGCTGTTTTACATTGTTCGATAGCTACTGTACCCTTAGTGTGTCTTAGTTTGTAGCCACTGTCATCTGAAAGTCGAATGCCATTAGTAGAGGTAAAAACTAAGTGGTTTAGAAGCTTATAGTAAAGTGTTAAGTTTAGTCTCAGGCGTCTTAGCCATAGTGTTTCTAATCCTAGGGTGTCACATCTAGTGGAGTAGTTCGCACCATTTTCGGTTCCGAGTAATTTTGACGTGAAGTACCTCTGCACTCCCTCGACTTTCAATTTGTCCTCTATGCGTATACTACTATACATGAATGAACAGTAATCAAATAAAGGACGCACACAAACCTTGTACAACAGAATTCTGGACTCATTTCTGTAAAAGTTCCTGAGTAGAAAGCCGATAAGTCTGCGTGACTTTGACACTTGTTTGGAGATATGTTCAGAAAATGATAAGTCATGTGAGTATTTCAGTCCTAGGTCCAATACAGATTCCAGTCGTAAGAGTGCATGGCCTTGAATTGTCAGGTCAAGTTCTAAATTGTTGCAACCTATGCAGAGCCAGCCACATTTGTCGACATTAAACTGGAGTTGCCAGGTGTCACACCATCTATCCATTTTTTCTAATTCTTGCTGTATGGCGTTTACTGTTATTCCGAGATCTGTGTTCTTGCATTTATAGGTCACTTTTAAGTCATCTGCATATAGTATTGGTTTACCAACACTAAAGCATTCACAGATACTGTTTATATATATTATGAATAGGAGTGGGCCTAATACACTTCCCTGGATTACACCACTACTTACAGGTTTAGGCCTTGAGATTATCGAGCCAACTTTTGTTATCTGATTTCTGTCACAGAGAAATGATTTTATCCAGCTCAGGAGAGGGTCACATATCCCTAGTGAGCATAACCTGCTGACTAGCAGATTATGGGGGACTCTATCGAAGGCTTTTGTTATATCGAAATATAGCACAATTACTAGTTCTCTGTTGTCCCTGCTTCGTGTAACTTCATTGAAAAAGTCTATGTGACAGGTCGCACATGATCTCTTTTTGAGGAATCCGTGTTGTGATGGGTTGATAAGTTCATGTTCTAGTAAGTTGTCTGACACTTGGTCTTTAACCACTTTCTCCATTATTCGTGATATTACCGGTGTTATATTAATAGGTCTATAGTTGCATGCACTGGTTTTGGCCCCTGCTTTGTGCTTAGGTAATATGTATGTGGTTTTCCACACTTCAGGATAAGTTCCAGTTTCCAGTGACAGAGTAAATATTCTAAGTAACAAGACTACCATTTTTGTATATGACAGATGGTATGTCGTCTGTTCCAGTACTGCCATTTGACTTCAATGTCTTAATCGCTGAGTCTATATTTTGTATATTAAAATCTATTTCTCCTAATTTGTGGTTACTTTTGCAGGTCATTTGGAAATTTGGGGTCGGGTGCACTCTGGTGTCATTGCAAAACCACTCACTGAGGAGTTCACTTATAACCTGGGGATCGTTGTATATTACACCCCTATGTTCCAAGATGCTTACATTATTGTCTTTACTGCTTTTTAGACGTTTTTGCAATATCCTACAAAGTTCCTGAGTTTTGGTGTTACCCATTAGCGCTTTATTTTCCTCATGTTGTGACTTCATTTTGTGTTTCTCTTCAAGCAGTTTAAGAGTTTCATGTATTTGGTTTAACGCATTAAATTCCTTAAATACATGGTATTTCCTTTTCAATTTCTTTAGTTTTAGTCGCGTTTTCCGGTCAATAAATGGAGTTGGTGTCTTTAGGGCAGATTTTAGGGGCGCGATTGTGTCTCTTGCTGAGCCAACTGTTTTGTAGAAAATCTCAAGTGATACTTCTAAGTTATTGTTGATGAAGTATTCTTCCCAGTCAGAACTTCTCAACAGATCTGATAGGAATTCCCAATCAGCATTCTTATAGTCCCTATATTGATAGCGCACCGGGGAATTTTTAGGTGTGTATTTAGTTGTTAGTCGGAGGGGAGCGTGCAGTACAATATGTTGTGATCACTGTTATCGAGTTTATTTCCCACCTCTATCGAGATGGGCTCTATGTTATGACAGAGGATTAAGTCAAGAGTATTTTGGTTCCTTGTAGGGAGGCGCACGCACTGCTTCCATCCTCCTATGTCTATAGCTTGTAGTAGCTCTTCATGGATTCTTGGTCCTGTACAGGTATCCCAGTTTACTCCAGGTAAGTTGAAATCTCCACATACTACTTTGTAGTCGAAGTCCAGCGTGGCTACATGCTCTAGTATTTCTGCAATAGTTATATCAGTCATTTCAGGGCTATTGGGGGGTCTGTATATACATCCCACGAGAATTTTACTTTCGTTTGTGTGGATGCTTATCCACTTAGATTCTGGGAGTTTGTCAGTATTTGGGTTATTGAAAGTATTGGAGTTAGTGGATTTATAGGCATATATTAAGCAACCGCCTCCTCTTTTGTCAACTCTATCGTTCCTATAGATGTCGTAGTTGTCTATTACAGCTTTGTGTCAGGTATATCAGTAGTAAGCCAGGTTTCAGTCACCATTATTAGTGTTGGCCGTTCTATGTATGCCAGGCAGCGAAGCGTTGTTATTTTATTAAGGAGAGATCTAGCATTCAGGAGCATAATTGTTAGTAAACCAGAGTTATTGGAGGAGAGGTTAACATGGTTACTTGTCACTATCCCTACGTTATGTTTGGAGGGGCTCTGAGGTGAGACAGAGTCAGTGTGTGTACTATTTCCTGGATGAACTGTGCAGCGAGTGGGGCTATTGTTTGCTGCAGCCGAAAATAATCCTGTTGCATATTTTGACTATTAGCATCCATGGGTCGGCATCTGCGTTCATCTACTGGTGATATATGGTCTGCCCTGCAATTTGGGTTGTAGTTTGCTGGACCTAGGTACCCTGTGTTAAGATTACCCTGGTAGTTGTACCTCATGGGGCTTTCATAGCCATATGCATATTGGCTCACGTCACGTGTGTGAGTGAAGTTATTGAGGGGATCAAGTGCCGACCTGTTCTCATTAAGTTGATGAGGTTTAACATATATAGTGCGAGAGTTTGGACGAGAATTTTCGTTAATATGGTGCCTATATGAGTCCCGTTTAGTGCTCCATATATCCTGAGGATCCATTCTACGTTGCATTCCCAAGTTATGTGCGTTGTTAGGCATGTTACTTCTAGTTCGGGAAGGGGTATTCCTTCTCACATGCTGCGTGACGTCTTTGGGAATGTGCTTCGTTACCCATGCTTTGTCATTTTTTAGACTGACACGCTGCTTATTAGACTTATTACGAGGGAGGTATGTCGAAGTCTGGGGTGGGACTCTGGGTTTTGTGGTCTTTTTTGCGGTTTCTACTGAGGGACTCTCTGGCTTGGATCCAGATTGAGAGTGGTCTGCCAGTAGTTTCTGGTCAGCCATAGTTTGTGCGTCTATGTCAACCTTATGTAGGTCAGCAGGTTTTCGAGATGTGCTCTCGTGCACTCTAAGATTGCACCCAGTGGCACTGCTCTTACTGAGTTTTGGGTCGCTCTTACTTGCCTTTTTTCTCCTAACACTATACACGTGACTTGCTGTGCTTCAGTGTCCGTCGACACTTTAGCACTGATACCAGATGTATTTCTCAGTGTTGTCAACTTTGTGTCGAAGGAGTTCTTGGTTGCTTGCCTTTGGTTTGGTGTTTTATCCGAGACTACTTTAATAGTCTTGAATTTAGTGGCAGTAGCCAGAAGATCTTCGGCCATCTTAAATCGTTCAGCTGTTATGTAGCTGTCGAACCTAAAGAGTATAGGACAAGGATGCTTTAGGTCTTTTTTGCTTAGGCGAATGCACTGACAAGGTGCATTCAAGAGATTTGCAGCCTTCAGCAATGAGTGCTGGACTGACTTTATGGGCTCGCTATCCGGTACATTATACACTATTGCGTTTTGTTTTGAAGCCAGCCTTTAACAACTTCGCTGGATAGAAAGTCGATGGCGTTTTCTAACTCCTTCGCACTTTCTGAGTCAGTATGAGTCATTCTAGAGGTCATATTAAAAAGCTTTAGGATTGTAGGATCCTGCAGTTCCTTTTTCATACGTGAGATAGTTTCGGGTATACATTCTAGTGAACTTAATTTCGTTTTTAATTCATCTATCTGTAGCTGCATCTCTTTAATTACGCACGTTAAGTAAGAGAGCTCTACTTTTTCAGACAGAACATCTTCCACCTGTATTACAGGGGTCAGAGTTATGTTCGAGGCTTTTATGTTGGGTGAACTACTAATAATATGGGGTGGTAATGTGTTATTAGACGAGCCGGTGCTATTTTCTAAATTAGTGGTGTTCACACGAACACGCTTTTTAGAATTTTGAACCATCGTTATTAAAGATCAATTATTAGTAACCAATAGATGAATATAAGCGAAAACACTTGCAAAAGCGTTACCTGATTCGAACGTACCGGGCAAGCGAGATGCATGACATGAGAATGCATGTCATTTTTACGGGCACGATCAAGTAATAATATAATATCAAATCGTAAATTGTCTACAAGTTAATAATGTTTAAACAGATAAATATTTGATACACATATATAAATACACTCATCGTCTGCACCAGGCCATATAGTTATTGAATTCTACGGTTGTCCTCCAAGTTGCGCGGGAAAATCAACTTCGTTTCGTTTTGAACCCACAGTCTGCCAGCAACATAGGACACGTACTAGTAAGGGATCGGATGGCCTTGCTTCAGTAATTTTCAAAAATAGTGCGTGTGATATACCCCTGTTACTTCTTAAATTCTTCTCAGTATCTATGGACACTGGCACTTACCCTAGTCTTTTGATAAGACAAACGTTCGCAATTACAGACCCATAAACATAACCCCAGTTGTCTCGCGAATCATGGAGAAAGTTGTAAAGGATCAATTGTCACACTACCTACTTAGGGAAGATCTTGTTACAAGGTCTCAACACGGATTTCTCAAAAATAGATCCTGCGTTACTTGCCACTTCGACTTTTTCAATTGCATCACTAGTAGTCGCGAAGCACGTAAGCTAGTCGTTGTTCTATACTTCGATATATCTAGGGCATTTGACATGGTATCTCACGGTATTCTCTTTGAGAAGCTGTACTCTTGTGGAATTCGCAACCCATTACTGAACTGGTTAAAATCATTTCTAAGCAACAGGGTACAAATAACCAAAGTTGGATGTGTTGTCTCATCCTAGGCAGATCTCAAGTGGGGTCGTGCAAGGTAGTGTCCTAGGTCCACTTTTATTCACAGTTTACATTAACAGCATTTGCAAGTGCTTCACCTCAGGTAAACCATTCCTATATGCTGACGACCTCAAAGTCGTCTACTCCTGCTACACTCATGAATTAAGCGATATGGTAGATAAAATACATCTTGAAATAGGTAGACTCGCAAAATGGTGTGCTAAATCCTCTCTAAATTTTAAAATTGACAAAGGTGGCTGGATTTGTATCGGCAAAAGTAGCTGTAAATATCCAGGTATAAATACGCTGGACTTCACACTGTCCTCGGGAGACTTTCAGGAAATACGCTCGGTAACCAACGCAAAAAACCAGAACACAAATTGGTGACTCAAGAACCCTTTATTCTTGCAACAACACAGAGGCAACCATTAGGTTATTGTACACAAATTCTAGGGACAAATGTTTTTATTATTATTGCTCCCTTGGGTTCCCAGTGGTACATAGGGCTTCAACTCCACGTCTCCACTTGCTTCTGTCTTCTGCTGTATTTTTCGCCTGCATCCATGTTAGTCCATACTCTTTCAACTCCTCCCTCTCTTCACACGATCTCCTCCATGTCACCCTTGCACTGGCGTCCCACACGCCGCTTCCCTTTCGGGTTTCACTCGAAAGCTTGACGCGCGATGTCACCCAGCGGTCACCTCAGCGAGTGTCCGATCCATCACCACATTCTCCTGAATATTTGTTGGTTGGCAATTGGTTCGTGTTTTGTTTGTTCCCATAGTTCCTTGTTGGTGATTCTTTCCGGCCATCCGATATTCAGTATAGATCCAGCGAAGACAGTTTTTGTTGGTGAAGGTAACGTCTCCAACAGGCTTTTCGAAATAATCTCTGGACCCACCCGCCAAGTTTCTGATCCGTATAGAAGAACTGACTGACTTGACGTGTTTGTATTGAAAATCCGACTGAATTTTGTTGTTGATGCTGGCTGAGTGACGAAGATTTCGAGATTGGTTGTTTCAGGTTGATGAATGTGTTTCTCGTCAATGTGTTCCCGATTCTCGATTTGAAATCCTCGTCCGTTCCGACTACATATAGTTGAGACAATTCTCCCTAGATAAGTGAAGTGAATGAAGTAACCTCTTTCAAATCCCTCCCGTTGATGGTGATTGACTCTGGATGTTGCAGTTGTTGTTGGTTGGTTATTTTCATCACCACCGTCTTGTCTGTGTTTAGCTAACGTCGTGTCTTTGCTGCTTCTTCGACCAGTTTGTCGGTTTTTCGCTTGTAAGTGTTCCATTGTGTGTGACGTCAAAAATAAACCATCCACGCGCGAAATCCAGGTCGTCTAGGTTATTCACGTCGGTCCAGGGTAATCCTGTCTTCTCGTTTCCCACTGTCTAACGCATAATCCAGTCCACCACAATTAGGAATATCATTGGTGATAGTAAGCACCCTTGTCTGACTCCCGTGTTTACTCCAAACGCCTTGCTGAGATTTCCGTTGTGGATCGATTGACATGTGCCGTTGTTGTACAGCTAATGAATAAGGTTGATGAATATTTAGGGCACGCCGTAGTACTCGAGTAATTTCCAAATTACTTCACGGTCAACGCTGTCGCAGGCATTCTCGAAGTCTATAAAGTTGAGGTAGAGGTTTGATCGCCATTCCATGCTTTGTTCGATGATGATGCGTAGAGTTGCAATTTGGCCAGTACATGATTTGCCTGACTTTCCTGAATCCAGCTTGTTCTGGTCGGATTTCTGTCTTCAGTGCGTCCTTTAATCTCTCCAGGATGATGTAACTCAGGATTTCACTCGGCGTCGACAGAAGCATGATTTCTCGCCAGTTCTTGCAGAGTCCTAAGTCGCCCTTCCTTGGTAGTTTCACGAGGTAACCTTTCCTCCAGTCAGTAGGCACCTTTCCCTCCTTCCAGACCTTTTGCAATAATGGAGTCAGCATGTCTGCTGTAGTCTCTGGGTCCGCTTTCAGTGCTCCAGGGGGTATTCCGTCTGGTCCGGCTGCTTTTCCAGCTTTCAGAAGCTTGATTGCGTTCAAGACTTCAGCTCTCGTTGGAGGAGTGGTGTCAACTTGCAGTTGTGTACGTGCTGTTGTTGGTATTTCTGGACGGGTTGCAGGTGATGGTCGGTTCAAGAGTCCTTTGAAATGATCCGCCCATTGTTTAATCTGTTTTTCTTCCTTGGTAACTGGGTTCCCTTGGCTGTCTTTTATAGGTTTCGCTTGTGTTGGTCTCTTCCCGAATAGAGACCTGGCTACCTGATATAGTGTCCTCAGGTCCCTTTTGTCTGCTGCCTTCTCAGCTTCAGTGGCGAGGTTGTCGTAGAATCGTCTTTTGTCCTTCCTAGCACTCTTCTTCACTTCTTTGTCCAGTGCTTTGTAAGTTGAACTCATCGTCTCTTTCTCCTGTCCGTCCTTGCATTGAATCATTTTCTCTTTCACCATTCTCCTCTCTTCTATTAGTTTCCAAGTGTCCGTTGAGAGCCATTCCTTGTCTTGTCTCCTCTTTCTTCCTGGAACCGTTGAACGCGTTTCGTTGAGAATCGCCTCCAGAGACTTCCAATGTTCTTCCACGCATGATTCTTCAGTGATGTCGCGTAGTGTTTCCTGCTTTGCTCTGACAGTTGCAGTGAAAGCGTCTTTTGTGGTTGTTTCCATCAGCAACTGAGTATTGAAATTGCATTGTGGCCTATCCCCAACTATCCTCGAGGCTTTTAGCTTCACCTTGAAAGTCCCTTATACTAGATAGTGGTCTGAACCCACATCTGCTTCTCTCCTCGACCTTGCGTACAGTAGGCTCCGTCTCCACTTTCTTGCGATTGAAATGAAGTCTGTAGGGTTCTTGGTGTTTCCATCTGGTGAAATCCATGTCGCCTTGTGTATATCCTTGTGTTTGAACACACTACCACCAATCACCAAATCATTGAACGCGCAGAAGTCTGGGAAGAGTTCACCACTGTCGTTCATTTCGCCAAGAGCCTCACGACCCATGGTGAGTTCTCTTCCTGTGTTGTCTCGTCCCAGCTTCGCATTCATGTCGCCCATCAGGATTTTGATATCGCCATTCGGGACGTTGTCCACGATTGTTTGTAGTTGTCTGTAGAACGCCTCCTTCTTCTCTTGTTCTGAGACGTTTGTAGGCGCATAACATTGAATGACTGTAACTTTCCTTCCTTTTGAGTTGAACCTGGCTGTCATTATCCTGGAGGAGATTAGTTCCCACTGCGTGAGAGCTTTGGTTGCTAATGGTGACATCATGATGGCCACTCCCTCGGTGTGCTCGTGGTTGTCTTCTGGGTGGCCGGAATGGATTATTGTCTCTCCAGTTGGTAGTTGGCACATTCCACATCCGTTTCATCTGCTCTGGCAGATTCCCAACACTTCTATTCTATACCTTCACATTTCGGCGGCTATCCGGGCAGCTTTAGCAGTTTCGTACGTTGTACGAACATTCTAGGTACCCATTCTTACTTTCGCTTTCATGGAAAGAATTCACATCGGCTGACTGGCTTCCCGAAGTCTTTCACCAACCTGCGTCATTTCCCTTCCCAGATTCTAAGGAAGAATAAGGCTATTGTTCGTATTTTTAGAATTTTTATTCGTTGAAGTTTCTGTAGCGATTCGGTTGTTTTTCGGGGGTGGAGTTACTAGCACCACGCCCCATCCCTCCCTCTTTTCCCGGGTCGGGACCGGCGAGAAAACTTGTAAGCTAATATCCTAGCAAGCTAGTATCTGCTGAGGTTGTGAATAAATGTAATAACAATAAATCACAATAATACTTCTAATAGTTTTTCTCTGTCTTCCAACGGACAGCGAACGATGAAATGATGACTGCATTATCGATGACTCCCGCCAAAATATAGAGTTGGGTTTGAGCAAACAACCATGAATTCATCGTTCAATCTTCAACTACATTGACAGTAACCTTGACTTAACACTTGAAATAAATGGGCGAAAACCAGCCAAGGTCAACTCGGTCGTAGATCTCAGTATTAGATACCCTAGTAACTTAGCGTTCTCTGAACAGACTGACTATGCCAGATGTAGAACACGAGGGCCCCCATGGTGCATATCTCGCAATTTCTTTTGTTGTGGAACTAGGGTTTTATTATATAAATTATGCGTCCGACTTATTTAAGAATACTGCCCGTTTATTCTTAGCGGACTGCGACAAAAGGAAAAGCTTAAATTACACGGTTTACCTCAAGAACTCTTGGTTTAGAAAATGGTCTCGAATGCTATGAGCGTTGCGAAAGACTAAGATTAAAGCCACCCTGGGAAAGACGTCTTAAGCTAAACCTTACTTTATACTGCGAGCTAATTAATCCTCTCTTGCACTCCTCCGAGCCAATGATTGAACCTACCGCTGTCATCAGTTGCAATCTTAAAAGTCACCACAACCTAGCTGCTATTGAGCATTGTCAGACTTACATTCTGTACAACTTCTTCTTAAATAAGTTTTCAGTCCTTTGGAGTAGACTACCAGCTAATGTGCGTGATGCATGCACACTTCCAGTGTTCATCTCCTCAATCGCCAGACTGCTCAGATTCTGAGCATTCGCTGAATATAGAGACAGCGACAAGGAGCCAACAGACACCCTCACTACAAAAACCATTAGTCTCAAATTCAAATAATTTTCATCTCTTGTAGATGACACAAGGTATACATTGTGACACTGTGGAGTGTGCTACCGGTGAGATTTGTCATTAGCATATCAATAGACATTCGTCAGCATAATAATATCAAATAGTGGGTAAATGTATTTAACGTCAGTTGGATGAATCAAATGATTCAGCGTTGCAGAGGAACATGGGAGATGTGAAAGGAGCACAAAAAAGCACAGTGTGACGGACTGAAGCAACACAACATGGAAGATCTGCACAAATGGCGACCTAAAGACAGCGATATAGGGATACCACATTCCAAATAAACATCCATTTAACAAGCCCCTTTTCTCCTACCGCTGCAACACGACTGAGTGAACAACTGAGAATATACACATTGTCATGGAACTTATCCTTAAGTTCCTATTGTTACGATGACGCTTCGAACCGATAAAAACTATGTACTCTCTTCGACTTTAGCTCCAAAACGCCATTATTTCAAGGAGGAAGTTATATTGTTTGGTAATTAAAGCGGAGAACAGTAAAAGTCTATAGACAAATACTTCAGACGAAATTATCGAGTACTTTTATTAGTTTTTGTCGTCATCTTCGAACTTGTACACGATCAAACCATTCGCGCCTTCGAGTTGCCCACAAGTGGCTACCATTTCCAAAAACAAAGGTTAAATGCTTACCTCAGCGGACACTCCCCGGAAAAAAGTCCATCCCTTTTTCCCATAGCGATGATAATCTCGAACTGAACTGCCAATACGGGACCTAAGGCAACCGGGACTAAGCTAAAATGGAAAAGCAAGACAAAAAGCCCAGCACACATCAAGCATACTCAGAGCCCAATCTCACTCATCAACGACGACCTGCGCCTTCCAGTTAAAGGCATCCTCTTGACATCTTGCAACACAATCGCCACTTGCTAGAATGGCTCTTGCAGAAAGGAACGTGATCATAGCAGCACCTCTTGGCACATCCTCTTATCTATTCACTACCAATTACCACTGCAATCGCTTTTCACTCATTCTGCCTCAGTCCTAGTAACGGTGACGTGTGCAAGCCTCTGTCATCTACACTCCTGCGCCCCGGCGTGTGGGATCACAGCCTAAATAGAAACATTCATTCTCAATCACTGATTCCACAGCTAATCCCTATCTCCGTGTGCATGTCATTCTCGGCACTAGCCTAGTCCCCCCGGCGTATACGACCCATCTGCTGTCTTTAACAGCAATCAATTCATTCACGGATGTAGAAGACTAGAAACAACTTCAGAAGTAATCACGACGAAAAATTTAACAAAATTATGCAAAACAACAAGGTACGAAAACAATAAGATAGCACAGTGAACCCAAAAACACCAGTTGATATGACACACCACACGTATATACAAACAGTACACATAACCTCGCAGACCATGTCTTGATGGAATCCATTTGAAGAATCGCAGGACTTACACCAGTACGTCTGTAACCCTTCTCAGGTTGACGATTGTAGGTTGAAGAATGTCCGGACACAAACAAGATTAACCAACAATTACATTAATTGGAACCCACTCAATTACTTAACACGAACATGTGTATAATCAATACATCAAATGTTGTGGATTCTCCCTTGGCGTGCTACCCCTGAGGAACTGTAGGACTTACAGCAGTACGCCTACATTCCTTCTCAGGTTGACGATTTATGTGGAAAGACGTCTGGACACCAACAAAATTAACTAACAGTTAGATGAGTTATGGACACTAGTCAGCGCGCTTTTCGATTAATGCGCTACAATTGCTCAGTTATACAAAACTCTCATTTCTCTGGTTCTTTTTGGCCACAAAGCTTTGGAAATTATTGTGATCCGTTTACTTTCGAATACTAAACCTGTGGATATAATCTTGTTGACTGCTAATACCTATAACTAACTGTTTGGCATTCTGTGAACTTTCAACACCAACTCATATCTGTAATTGTATATATTCTTGGATTTATATGTTCAGGTTGACCCAAGTCAGTGAGTGTATGGTTTTGGTATCATTTTAGTTAACTGTGATCCAATTCTACCATTTGAAGACGCTGGCGAACATGCTGTATATGAGTATTCATGATCTGAAATGAAGAAGCAACTGGTTTTCAAACAGTTTTCAACATTTTCTGAACTTACGAATACAGTCCGCCATGCAGACACAAATGGAGCAAATGGAGAGTTCTGGAACCGACCTCGGCACCATTTGATGCAGTAAAACAACTTAATGTGACCTTATCTAGTTTTCGCATCCACGATCAAATTTCTTTCCTGTTATAAAACTACGATAAGACTACTGAAAAAATGGAATAAACATATCACTGATCTCAACATAATACATCAATAAACTTCAAGCCAAGGGTGCTGTTCACAACAAATTTATGTAGGAGAATTGACTTCAAGCTTTATTTTTCCCAGATATCCGTATTACTTTCATCTGATGTCTAGGTTTTTTGTTAATGCGAAGACAATATTTTTATATTTCTTTATTTGTTGCACAAACAGACTTTATGGCAGACTGTTCCGACTGACTCTAATGTCAGAGAGAACAACCAAACTGTAAATTCATCATAAATCGAATTATGTGTAATTTATATGATAACTTATCCATGCCTGTACAATTGGTATGTTCCTGCATAGACAGGAAGAAATATATTACGTTATGTACTGCATGTTGCTGTATTGCATTGTTGTTGTCGCCTGTTGCCCTTTTTCCTGTGAATTGTTTTCCTTCTGCTGGTGTTGTTCTGGTTGTTTTATTGCTTGTTTTCCGATTTTAAGGGGAGCAACCCACAAGGTCGCTTCTCTCTAAACTACAATATAATGTAACAACCTCCTTCACAGCCGTGAGGCTAGCAACCCCACCCTGTAAACGAAATTGTTACAGAAACTTCAGCGCAATCAGTCTCTTCGCGCCGAACGAAAAAGTCTGTGTAGGAACATGGAACGTCCGCACCACGTACGAGATCGGTAAAGCTGCCCAGATCGCAAACGAAATGAAAACATACGGAATCCAAGTACTGGGAATCTGTGAAACCAGATAGAACGATAATGGACTCACCAAATTTTCAACGGGTGAGTCAGTGATCTACTCCGGTCATCCAGAAGATAACCACACGCACACCGAGAGCATGGCTATCATGATGTCACCAACGGAAACTAAGGCCCTGATGCAAAGGGACGCAATTTCGTCCAGGATAATGACCGCCAGATTCAACTCCAAAGGAAGGAAAGTGTCAATCATACAATGTTATGCACCCACAAACAACGCAGACCTCGAGAAGAAAGAAGAATTCTACAGGCAACTACAGGCAAAAATGGACAATACTCCAGCTGGCGACATGAAAATAATGACGGGGAACATGTACGCCAAACTAGGACCAGACAACACAGGAAGGGAACTCATCATGGGTAGAGTAGCTCTCGGAGAAATGAATGGAAACGGAGAACTCTCAGCCGACTTCTGCGCCTTCAACGAACTAGTGATCGGTGGCAGTGTATACAAGCACAAAGACATCCACAAGGCTACATGGGTGTCACCAGACGGGCAAACCAAAAACCAAATTGACTTCATCTCAATCTCAAGGAAGTTGAGGCGCAGCCTACTGGACAGAAAAGCAAGAAGAGGAGCAGACGTTGGCTCAGACCACTATCTCGTACAAGGGACAATCCAAATCAAATTAAGAGCTTTCAGGGAAACAGGAGCTGAAGATACACAACAAGCCAAGTTCAACATTTAAAAGCTGAAGGACCAGCCTACAAAGGACGTCTTCATTGCAAACATAAGGGAAAAAGCCGAGACACAAATCAACACCAGCGAAAAGGTCAGCGTCGAAAAGCACTGGGACAACCTGGAAACAGTGTGGAGTCAAACCTGCATGGAAGTTCTAGGCAGAAAGAAGAGACAGGACAAACAGTGGCTCACTACCGACACTTGGAAACTAATAGGGGAGAGAAGGACAGCGAAACAAAAGATTATACAGTGCACTGATGACCATCAAAAACAGGAGCTGAATGCAAGCTGCAATACGCTGAACAAAAGAGTGAAGAAGAGTACCAGGTAAGACAATAGAAAATATTATGAAACCATGGCAAACGAAGCAGAACAAGCTGCAGACAAAGGAGACCTCGCCACACTCTACCAAGCAACTAGGCACCTTTCGGGCAAAAGTTCGACACAGATTAAGCCAATAAAGGACGACAATGGAAAGTCAATCACCAAAGAGGTGGAACAAAGAAAACACTGGGCTGAACACTTCAAAAGACTTCTAAATCGTCCGCCACCTACAACACGCCCAACAATACCTACAACGGAAGCAGAACTACTAGTGAATATTGATCCCTCAACGAAATCAGAAGTCCTGAATGCAATCAAGATGCTAAAAGCTGGGAAAGCAGCAGGACCAGATGAAATCCCAACAGAAGCATTGAAAATGGACCCAGAAACAAAAGCGGACTTGATGACCTCATTGCTAGAGAAGGTGTGGAATGAAGGCAAGTTACCCGAGGATTGGAAGGAAGAATACTTATTCAAACTTCCAAAGAAAGGAGACTTAAGTCAATGTAAAAACTGGCGTGGAATTATGCTTCTGTCCATTCCAAGCAAGATACTAAGTCGCATCATCCTGGAGAGAATCAAACAAGTCAACCTGGATGAAAAACTTCAACCGGAACAGGCCGGATTTAGGAGAAACAAATCATGTATTGATCAAATCGCCACTCTACGGATCATCATTGAACAAAGTTTGGAATGGCAGTCACCTCTCTATCTCAACTTCATCGACTTTGAAAATGCCTTCGACAGAGACCATCGAGAGGCCATTTGGAAACTACTTCGCTACTACGGGTTCCCATCGACAATTATACATCTCATCCAACAGTTATACGACAATGTTGCATGCCAAGTAATCCACAACGGGAAACTTATGGAAGCCTTCGAAGTGAGGACGGGAGTGAGACAAGGCTGTCTACTATCACCAATGATCTTCCTGATTGCAGTAGATTGGATAATGCGACAGACAGCGGTCAGTGAGGAAGCAGGCACAAAATGGACTCACACAAGAACTTGGAGGATATGGACTTCGCCGATGATGATATATGTCTAATTTCCCACAAACTGGAAGATATGCAAATGAAAAGCAACAAGCTGGCAAAAGAAGCATCAAAGAGAGGACTTCCTTCATGTGAATATAGAGAAAACAGAAGTGATGAAGAACTCTGGCTAACACCAACAGCAACAACAACAGACAACAATCAGCCAGCATAGATGGGAGGAACGTGAAAGAAACAACCTCCTTCACCTACCTACCAACCGACCTGGGAAGCATCGCTTCAACTACAGGCAGACGGAACCGACGAGGATATAAAAGCACCGAGGATCGGGAAAGCAAGACAAGCTTTCATTACTCTCAAGTTTGTGTGGGGGTCTCAACAACACTACTCAGCATGAAAATCAAAATCAGATCCGGATTTCAACTCCAGTGTGAAGTCAGTGCTACTAACTATACGGATCAAAGACTTGGCCAACGTGTCATAAAGAGCACCTCAAACAAACTACAGAACTTCATCAACAGCTGTCTTCGCCCAATACATCGCTTAAGATCAGATGGTCGGGCAGAAAAGATCACCAACAGCATCATCACCATCTCTGGCAATGAACGAACAAACCCAGCAGGGACCGATTGTGCAACAAATAAGCAGGAAGAGATGGAAATGGATTGGATTGGCCATACTCTGAGGAAACAAACTATCAAGCGACATCACTAGACAAACCATTTCTCGAGTGGAACCCGAAAGGGAAGCGGGGAGTTGATCGTCAGTGTGAGGGTGACTTGGAGGAGGTGATTTGAAGAGAAGATGAAAGCATGTGGGCAGACGTGGAGCGGAGTGAAAAAGTTGGCAGAAAACCGAATGCATTGGAGACGTGTGGCTGAAGCCCTATGCTCCTCTAGGAATTAAACGATTTAATAATAAATAATAATCACCTTTCACGGTTTCAAAAATACCTTTGATTTAGTATCCTCATGGCTTCTGTTTGGAGACATAAACCTATAGCACTGTATGGCTCTTGCAGCAACAACAGTGCAGTACCTCAACAAATACATTAACTTCATTTAGTCATTTATTGCAAACCCGCTCAAAATGACTTCAAACTCCTTGATGAACTGTGGATAGTCGGCTGGGTTTCCATCAAAGTACGGAGGTTCAAAATTAGGCAGCCTTAAAGCACTACTATCCCCAAACGGCGAAGCGTGAACATCAGACTCATCATGCTGAGCATCATGCATATCATTACAATTAACAGACAACTCATCGTTACTTACTTTTTTGTCTGCTTCCACGGTGCCCAGGCATTATCCAACGTTTCCAAAGGATCTACATTGCGTTGATAATCCGTTCCCAAAGAAAGGCTGGCTGCAGACCCAGCAAGTTCACCCGTTGGTGTTCCAAAAGGTGCTCCACAAAACGAACAGGTGAATAAAAACTGTCAAGGAACTTAACCCTAAATTCCTACTGTTACGAAGACGCTCCGAACAGATAAATACTATGACTGATTCTCGACTTTAGCTCCAAAACACCAGTGGTTGTAAGAAGGAAATTGTATTATTTTGCAATTAAAATCTATAGTTAGTACATATTCTGCAAACAAATGTTTTATACAAAATATGACGTTTTTTCATTTTCGTTCGTCTTCTTGGAACCTGTAAACGATTGAACCATTCGCGCCTTCGAGTTGCCCACCAATGGCGATCAAGGCCAATGCACCAAAGTTCAATGTTCACTTCCATTGACAGATAGTGATAGGTGTTTATTATCCATCATGTATCTTCACCACCTCTGTCTTCTTCATGTTCACGTGAGGTCTTGTCCCCGTCATTTCTTATGCCAGCAGGCCGTTTCGCTTTAAAACTTTTGAGTTAGTCCGAATTGCTTTCGTCTTCTCACTCATCACGGTCTAATGCACGATTTATCCCGCTATAGGCAAGAGGACCATCAGTGACAGTAGGCAGCTCTATTTTGCTCTTTTCTTCACTTCAGGTGCTCTAGTCGGCTTTACCTAGTGGGTTACTCAGAAAAACATTTTCAGTCAAGATTCTCAAATATACAAAACCACTGCTCATTATACACCCTAATAATATTACGTGACTTCCATTTCTACCAACAACCAAAAATAGTACAATCAAGTGGGCCAGTGCTAACACTCACAATGTATATGGATTAAACCCAAAACTGATGTATGGAAAATGATATTTATTAGTCCCAAAAAAATCAGGCGTAAAAACAGAGGTTAGCAAGCCCAGGCCTACCAATTTCACACCCAATGCATCTGGAATTTTGGAAAGGCTGGTCAAGGATAACAGACTATAAACATATACTTAGCTGCAATATTATAAGTCCGAACCAGGATGGATTCCCGGAATCCATATCATGTTTAACGGGCTACATAGACTTCTTTCATTTTGCGACCAGCAGCCGTCACAGATGACGACTAGTACACGCCATCAACCTTGATATTCCTAAAGCATTTGACGGCATCAACCATTTACTGCTAATACATAAGCTTGTTACTACGTGACCCACTATTAGGATGGCTTGAACCATTCCTTAAAAACAGGTAAGTAGTAAGTAGTCAGACTTGGATGTGACACTTCCAAACTTAACCCGGTCGCTTGTGGTGCAGTTCAAGGTGGCATCATCGGGCCCCTCTTGGTCACACTTTCTATCAACGACATATGCGCCAGCTTCCCGCATGGGAAACCACTCATTTTTGCAGATGATCTTAAAGAAGCTCACACATTCCAATGTGATGACCTGCGGTACTTCCACAGTGTTGTGCAGGATGAATCAGATAAAATGACTGCTTTGTCATTTTCACAGAACCTACAACTCAATCTGAACAAATGTGGTTGGATCTGCTTCGGTGCACCCTCAATCGACATGAAATTAACACTTCACTCCGCCAACCTACTGAGAATGCAAGGTGTCGTTCTTTTAATAATAATAATAATAATAGTATATTCTCATTTTGTACATGAGAGACGCCAGTTTACAGGCATCATCAATATGATAAATTACATATACGATTAGCAATCATAATTAATAATAATGTTTTAATAAAATACACATTTTTCCTACTTGTGTAGGACACACCAAATATACAGGCATGGGTAAGCATTATTTAAATTTCATAAATTCGGTTCATGGTTAAGTTACATGGTTGCTGGCGTTTTTATCTTAGGTCTGTGGGAACATTATGATAACCAGTCATTCAATGGAGCACGCCATGAAATATAGGAATATTAACTTCGCATTAACAAAACAACCCAAGTAAGTTTTAGATGGATTAAAAATACTTGGGAAAAAATAAAGCTTGAAGTTATTCCACAATATAACAAGTCATTCAATGGAGCACATCATGAAATATAGGAATATTGTCTTCGCATTAACAAAAAAACCCAAGTATGTTTTGGATGGATTAAAAATACTTGGGAAAAAATAAAGCTTGAAGTAATTCCTCAATATAACTTGGGTGTGTACAAATCCGAATCTTATTTTTGATTTGATTTATATCCAAATTGGGTAATAAGGAAGCTATTTTACAGATACGATCAGTTATGTTATAAGCTACAATCGTGACGTTGTATTACAAATAAATACTTTTCCATTGGTATAAGAGTATATTCCACAAATGTAATCCAGGTTGCGTCGTGGAGAAAGTTAATTCGTTATTAACCAGGCAACTGAAAGATACGGGACCAATAATGTTTGCAGATCATTTGTCATTGTAAATGGTCAAATATCCACACTATTCATTCTCATTCAAAAAGTCAAATGGAAGCTGAAATGGTGAGAGAAAAAAGAAGACAAACAACAGCAAAGCAAAAGAAAGCAAGAGGAGTACTTAAGGAGTGATTAATAAATATATACATATATATTCTGTTTTGTAACTATGCTTATTTTTTGTTCATTAACTAACTAGTCCCGTTACGCTAACTTTTATATTATGTGTGAACTAATATTACTGTCCTGTGTAGAAATGTTTATCATCTAGTTCCAATGATATTAAAATTTATAATTGTAGTTTGTTGTAACTACAGGTTTAAAGAACTTAAAATATCTATGTATGGTGAAAAAGAAGGTGTAAGAGTCAGGCGCAAAAGTGCATTGTCATCTTTGAGTAGTCTGGTGACTGAGGAGATGAACACTGAAAGTGTGTTTTCACACCCATTGCATCTGGAATTTTGGAAAGGCTGGTCAAGGATAACAGACTATAAACATATACTTAGCTGCAATATTATAAGTCCGAACCAGGATGGATTCCCGGAATCCATATCATGTTTAACGGGCTACATAGACTTCTTTCATTTTGCGACCAGCAGCCGTCACAGATGACGACTAGTACACGCCATCAACCTTGATATTCCTAAAGCATTTGACGGCATCAACCATTTACTGCTAATACATAAGCTTGTTACTACGTGACCCACTATTAGGATGGCTTGAACCATTCCTTAAAAACAGGTAAGTAGTAAGTAGTCAGACTTGGATGTGACACTTCCAAACTTAACCCGGTCGCTTGTGGTGCAGTTCAAGGTGGCATCATCGGGCCCCTCTTGGTCACACTTTCTATCAACGACATATGCGCCAGCTTCCCGCATGGGAAACCACTCATTTTTGCAGATGATCTTAAAGAAGCTCACACATTCCAATGTGATGACCTGCGGTACTTCCACAGTGTTGTGCAGGATGAATCAGATAAAATGACTGCTTTGTCATTTTCACAGAACCTACAACTCAATCTGAACAAATGTGGTTGGATCTGCTTCGGTGCACCCTCAATCGACATGAAATTAACACTTCACTCCGCCAACCTACTGAGAATGCAAGGTGTCGTTCTTTTAATAATAATAATAATAATAGTATATTCTCATTTTGTACATGAGAGACGCCAGTTTACAGGCATCATCAATATGATAAATTACATATACGATTAGCAATCATAATTAATAATAATGTTTTAATAAAATACACATTTTTCCTACTTGTGTAGGACACACCAAATATACAGGCATGGGTAAGCATTATTTAAATTTCATAAATTCGGTTCATGGTTAAGTTACATGGTTGCTGGCGTTTTTATCTTAGGTCTGTGGGAACATTATGATAACCAGTCATTCAATGGAGCACGCCATGAAATATAGGAATATTAACTTCGCATTAACAAAACAACCCAAGTAAGTTTTAGATGGATTAAAAATACTTGGGAAAAAATAAAGCTTGAAGTTATTCCACAATATAACAAGTCATTCAATGGAGCACATCATGAAATATAGGAATATTGTCTTCGCATTAACAAAAAAACCCAAGTATGTTTTGGATGGATTAAAAATACTTGGGAAAAAATAAAGCTTGAAGTAATTCCTCAATATAACTTGGGTGTGTACAAATCCGAATCTTATTTTTGATTTGATTTATATCCAAATTGGGTAATAAGGAAGCTATTTTACAGATACGATCAGTTATGTTATAAGCTACAATCGTGACGTTGTATTACAAATAAATACTTTTCCATTGGTATAAGAGTATATTCCACAAATGTAATCCAGGTTGCGTCGTGGAGAAAGTTAATTCGTTATTAACCAGGCAACTGAAAGATACGGGACCAATAATGTTTGCAGATCATTTGTCATTGTAAATGGTCAAATATCCACACTATTCATTCTCATTCAAAAAGTCAAATGGAAGCTGAAATGGTGAGAGAAAAAAGAAGACAAACAACAGCAAAGCAAAAGAAAGCAAGAGGAGTACTTAAGGAGTGATTAATAAATATATACATATATATTCTGTTTTGTAACTATGCTTATTTTTTGTTCATTAACTAACTAGTCCCGTTACGCTAACTTTTATATTATGTGTGAACTAATATTACTGTCCTGTGTAGAAATGTTTATCATCTAGTTCCAATGATATTAAAATTTATAATTGTAGTTTGTTGTAACTACAGGTTTAAAGAACTTAAAATATCTATGTATGGTGAAAAAGAAGGTGTAAGAGTCAGGCGCAAAAGTGCATTGTCATCTTTGAGTAGTCTGGTGACTGAGGAGATGAACACTGAAAGTGTGTTTTCACACCCATTGCATCTGGAATTTTGGAAAGGCTGGTCAAGGATAACAGACTATAAACATATACTTAGCTGCAATATTATAAGTCCGAACCAGGATGGATTCCCGGAATCCATATCATGTTTAACGGGCTACATAGACTTCTTTCATTTTGCGACCAGCAGCCGTCACAGATGACGACTAGTACACGCCATCAACCTTGATATTCCTAAAGCATTTGACGGCATCAACCATTTACTGCTAATACATAAGCTTGTTACTACGTGACCCACTATTAGGATGGCTTGAACCATTCCTTAAAAACAGGTAAGTAGTAAGTAGTCAGACTTGGATGTGACACTTCCAAACTTAACCCGGTCGCTTGTGGTGCAGTTCAAGGTGGCATCATCGGGCCCCTCTTGGTCACACTTTCTATCAACGACATATGCGCCAGCTTCCCGCATGGGAAACCACTCATTTTTGCAGATGATCTTAAAGAAGCTCACACATTCCAATGTGATGACCTGCGGTACTTCCACAGTGTTGTGCAGGATGAATCAGATAAAATGACTGCTTTGTCATTTTCACAGAACCTACAACTCAATCTGAACAAATGTGGTTGGATCTGCTTCGGTGCACCCTCAATCGACATGAAATTAACACTTCACTCCGCCAACCTACTGAGAATGCAAGGTGTCGTTCTTTTAATAATAATAATAATAATAGTATATTCTCATTTTGTACATGAGAGACGCCAGTTTACAGGCATCATCAATATGATAAATTACATATACGATTAGCAATCATAATTAATAATAATGTTTTAATAAAATACACATTTTTCCTACTTGTGTAGGACACACCAAATATACAGGCATGGGTAAGCATTATTTAAATTTCATAAATTCGGTTCATGGTTAAGTTACATGGTTGCTGGCGTTTTTATCTTAGGTCTGTGGGAACATTATGATAACCAGTCATTCAATGGAGCACGCCATGAAATATAGGAATATTAACTTCGCATTAACAAAACAACCCAAGTAAGTTTTAGATGGATTAAAAATACTTGGGAAAAAATAAAGCTTGAAGTTATTCCACAATATAACAAGTCATTCAATGGAGCACATCATGAAATATAGGAATATTGTCTTCGCATTAACAAAAAAACCCAAGTATGTTTTGGATGGATTAAAAATACTTGGGAAAAAATAAAGCTTGAAGTAATTCCTCAATATAACTTGGGTGTGTACAAATCCGAATCTTATTTTTGATTTGATTTATATCCAAATTGGGTAATAAGGAAGCTATTTTACAGATACGATCAGTTATGTTATAAGCTACAATCGTGACGTTGTATTACAAATAAATACTTTTCCATTGGTATAAGAGTATATTCCACAAATGTAATCCAGGTTGCGTCGTGGAGAAAGTTAATTCGTTATTAACCAGGCAACTGAAAGATACGGGACCAATAATGTTTGCAGATCATTTGTCATTGTAAATGGTCAAATATCCACACTATTCATTCTCATTCAAAAAGTCAAATGGAAGCTGAAATGGTGAGAGAAAAAAGAAGACAAACAACAGCAAAGCAAAAGAAAGCAAGAGGAGTACTTAAGGAGTGATTAATAAATATATACATATATATTCTGTTTTGTAACTATGCTTATTTTTTGTTCATTAACTAACTAGTCCCGTTACGCTAACTTTTATATTATGTGTGAACTAATATTACTGTCCTGTGTAGAAATGTTTATCATCTAGTTCCAATGATATTAAAATTTATAATTGTAGTTTGTTGTAACTACAGGTTTAAAGAACTTAAAATATCTATGTATGGTGAAAAAGAAGGTGTAAGAGTCAGGCGCAAAAGTGCATTGTCATCTTTGAGTAGTCTGGTGACTGAGGAGATGAACACTGAAAGTGTGTTTTCACACCCATTGCATCTGGAATTTTGGAAAGGCTGGTCAAGGATAACAGACTATAAACATATACTTAGCTGCAATATTATAAGTCCGAACCAGGATGGATTCCCGGAATCCATATCATGTTTAACGGGCTACATAGACTTCTTTCATTTTGCGACCAGCAGCCGTCACAGATGACGACTAGTACACGCCATCAACCTTGATATTCCTAAAGCATTTGACGGCATCAACCATTTACTGCTAATACATAAGCTTGTTACTACGTGACCCACTATTAGGATGGCTTGAACCATTCCTTAAAAACAGGTAAGTAGTAAGTAGTCAGACTTGGATGTGACACTTCCAAACTTAACCCGGTCGCTTGTGGTGCAGTTCAAGGTGGCATCATCGGGCCCCTCTTGGTCACACTTTCTATCAACGACATATGCGCCAGCTTCCCGCATGGGAAACCACTCATTTTTGCAGATGATCTTAAAGAAGCTCACACATTCCAATGTGATGACCTGCGGTACTTCCACAGTGTTGTGCAGGATGAATCAGATAAAATGACTGCTTTGTCATTTTCACAGAACCTACAACTCAATCTGAACAAATGTGGTTGGATCTGCTTCGGTGCACCCTCAATCGACATGAAATTAACACTTCACTCCGCCAACCTACTGAGAATGCAAGGTGTCGTTCTTTTAATAATAATAATAATAATAGTATATTCTCATTTTGTACATGAGAGACGCCAGTTTACAGGCATCATCAATATGATAAATTACATATACGATTAGCAATCATAATTAATAATAATGTTTTAATAAAATACACATTTTTCCTACTTGTGTAGGACACACCAAATATACAGGCATGGGTAAGCATTATTTAAATTTCATAAATTCGGTTCATGGTTAAGTTACATGGTTGCTGGCGTTTTTATCTTAGGTCTGTGGGAACATTATGATAACCAGTCATTCAATGGAGCACGCCATGAAATATAGGAATATTAACTTCGCATTAACAAAACAACCCAAGTAAGTTTTAGATGGATTAAAAATACTTGGGAAAAAATAAAGCTTGAAGTTATTCCACAATATAACAAGTCATTCAATGGAGCACATCATGAAATATAGGAATATTGTCTTCGCATTAACAAAAAAACCCAAGTATGTTTTGGATGGATTAAAAATACTTGGGAAAAAATAAAGCTTGAAGTAATTCCTCAATATAACTTGGGTGTGTACAAATCCGAATCTTATTTTTGATTTGATTTATATCCAAATTGGGTAATAAGGAAGCTATTTTACAGATACGATCAGTTATGTTATAAGCTACAATCGTGACGTTGTATTACAAATAAATACTTTTCCATTGGTATAAGAGTATATTCCACAAATGTAATCCAGGTTGCGTCGTGGAGAAAGTTAATTCGTTATTAACCAGGCAACTGAAAGATACGGGACCAATAATGTTTGCAGATCATTTGTCATTGTAAATGGTCAAATATCCACACTATTCATTCTCATTCAAAAAGTCAAATGGAAGCTGAAATGGTGAGAGAAAAAAGAAGACAAACAACAGCAAAGCAAAAGAAAGCAAGAGGAGTACTTAAGGAGTGATTAATAAATATATACATATATATTCTGTTTTGTAACTATGCTTATTTTTTGTTCATTAACTAACTAGTCCCGTTACGCTAACTTTTATATTATGTGTGAACTAATATTACTGTCCTGTGTAGAAATGTTTATCATCTAGTTCCAATGATATTAAAATTTATAATTGTAGTTTGTTGTAACTACAGGTTTAAAGAACTTAAAATATCTATGTATGGTGAAAAAGAAGGTGTAAGAGTCAGGCGCAAAAGTGCATTGTCATCTTTGAGTAGTCTGGTGACTGAGGAGATGAACACTGAAAGTGTGTTTTCACACCCATTGCATCTGGAATTTTGGAAAGGCTGGTCAAGGATAACAGACTATAAACATATACTTAGCTGCAATATTATAAGTCCGAACCAGGATGGATTCCCGGAATCCATATCATGTTTAACGGGCTACATAGACTTCTTTCATTTTGCGACCAGCAGCCGTCACAGATGACGACTAGTACACGCCATCAACCTTGATATTCCTAAAGCATTTGACGGCATCAACCATTTACTGCTAATACATAAGCTTGTTACTACGTGACCCACTATTAGGATGGCTTGAACCATTCCTTAAAAACAGGTAAGTAGTAAGTAGTCAGACTTGGATGTGACACTTCCAAACTTAACCCGGTCGCTTGTGGTGCAGTTCAAGGTGGCATCATCGGGCCCCTCTTGGTCACACTTTCTATCAACGACATATGCGCCAGCTTCCCGCATGGGAAACCACTCATTTTTGCAGATGATCTTAAAGAAGCTCACACATTCCAATGTGATGACCTGCGGTACTTCCACAGTGTTGTGCAGGATGAATCAGATAAAATGACTGCTTTGTCATTTTCACAGAACCTACAACTCAATCTGAACAAATGTGGTTGGATCTGCTTCGGTGCACCCTCAATCGACATGAAATTAACACTTCACTCCGCCAACCTACTGAGAATGCAAGGTGTCGTTCTTTTAGTTCTGAGGCACTCTTGTGACCTATTATTTTTTGAGCAAGTGACATACAGACTCAAAAGTCGAGCATGCTCTTTGGATGCATACTCAGGAACTTTCACGACAATGAAGACAAGCTCTGTCTAAACAAATCATGTGAGAGGCCACCAATTGGATGATGTTCATTTATTATTAACTGCACTCGCATACGTGACAAGGTGGGGATGAAAAGTATCCAACGATATTTCACGCCCAAACTATTTGTCTACGACTATAAAAAAGACTGCATATCATAATGCGTGATTCTAAATCTTGATCTACTTTGGAAGAGACGACTCATTACAAACCCAATATTCTTCTCTGATATCCTACATAAAATATCATTCTCAGACATTAAGGGCATAAAATTCTCACCGGAAGGCTCTTACGATCTGCGTAACGAAACTTGCACAGAGATAATGAAAGCCCTTAAATAAACACTCTGTGAAAACTTCCTCTCAGTCCTATCTTCTGAAATATAGAATAGTTTACCCCTGAGTCCGAGCCTGTACGTCGGTGGTGAGCTTCAGACTCCCCGTATACAGAATTTCATCCTACTGATTACATGAACAAACTAATTATTTCTAAAACGAATCAATTATTAATTTACAACAGTACTTATAAAACACGCACAGATTCCCCAATTACTATATTGGCAATAAAAAGACTAGTCGCATAGATGCATATGCAATGTGCGACGAGTTTAAACGCAAATATACAAACACTAAGGTCCTGTCCATGTACACATATTTTTTCTCTCCTCTCTGGTACTTCGCTGCTCGCATCTCCTCTTTTATTTGCCTTATATTGGAAGTTGCACAGACCTACAGTAAGACTGAAGTTGAACAGGACCTTAAGCTACTTATTCACATAAGCCACATCACCCGATATTAGTCTGCATCGGGTTCAGTCCACTTCCGATGTTACCTGCAACGAAAATGCTGACAAAATTATATAAATATATCATTTGTTTTAAAGTAATGCGCAGTTTGGATATAAATGAATAATAAGATTCGATGCCGCACACAGTGAAGTTCTATGACGAAATGACTTCAAGTTTTATTTTCCCCAAGTATTTGTAATGCATCCAAAACATACTTTGATCTTTTTGATCTTTGATTACAGCTTGATTCCACACTGTATTTTTGGTACAAGTATGGAATTTTCAGCATGTGATATTGGTAGCCCAAATTCTGCAGGCCGACCATAGATATCAGGTGTGCATCGGCAGGGGATCGAAACCCGGACCATGTGCATGGTCGGCGAGAGTCCTAACCACTGTTAATGAGGAGACAATATTTCTATATTTCTTGATGTTCTTCACTGAATGACTAGTTGGCATATCGTTCCCGCAAACTAAAGACACAAAAGACAGCAACCACATAATTTCTATATTACCCAAATTTATGTAATCTAAACAACACTTATCCTTGACTGTAAAATTAGTGTCCTACATAGATAGGAATAGATATATTCTCATCATAACCAACGGTTCCGCGTTTCCTTGGAGTATGTGTGGATGAGTCGCAGGTGGTGGTTTATTTATTGGTCCTTTGAATAAGTCAGCGCAACGTTTGATCTGTTTCACTCTTTTGGTGACCAAGTCTCTTTCACCGCCTTTCACTGGTTTCAGCGTGTTGACCTCTTCTCATTCAGAGACATGATTACTTGACTGTAATAATAAAACTATAATAATAATTGCTTTATTCTGAAAAATATGTCTGTAAACCAGATAAAGTTTTTCACTCCTTTTGCAGGATCTTACTACATTAACTTAATATCATCTTAAGCAATATATTTCCGGCTAAAGCATCTATCAAAGGGAATATATGACTATACAACAGTTTTGAGTATTATTTCTAGTCGAAACCGACCAATAATGAGCTCGAAGCCCATCAAGCAACGTAATTGACTGGCTTCCAAGATGTCCACTGTCTTGAGATTCTCCTAACGTTCTTACTCTCTGCTCACAATCTCCATTTTATAAACATCCCGAATTCCTCAGAAAGTCTTTTATTCTCACTGACTTCACATGGGGCTTGACGGATTCTCCCCTTTTGCTGTCCACTCCTTTCTCGTCTTAAATTCGTATCGCCAACTAGAATTTTAAAATCTCTATCGGACCGGACCTTGCACAGTGCTGATTGCTGTTGTCCACTGACGTATTCCTGTATTGTTTACCAGTGTGATACTGTAAAATTGAAACCCTGATTCACCTTAGGGCCAAATCTTGCTGTTATTATCTCGAAGGAGGTTGGTTTCCATTGCACGAGGACTGTTGATAACAGCACAATAGCCATACCCTCAATCTACTCGAGAATGTTGTCCGTTTTATCGGAGAATATCAGAAATATTAGCAATGGTAGTAATATTAGTGGAGAATTATTAGTCTGCTACTGGTTACTGAAGTGATAGTACATCACTTTTGCCGCGAGTTGCATTATCTGTCAGTTCCTCCATGGTATCAGATAACATGACTGTGGGTTTGTCTGCTGTCTAAAGTGTAGAGTCGTCTGCGGAAACGAGGTTTTCAGATGGTTGACGAGTGCTGGATGTCAACATGCTGACAACACTAACACGTTTGACAGAATTAACCATTAATGAAACAAGAATTTTCACAATTTCTGGAAAAAAGTCTTGATGATATAATAAAAGATTGTTGTATTATCGAAGTATCGAAAACAACGATAAACAGCTATTTATTGCAAAATAAAATGTCAGACTTTCTTTAAATACTAGTGCCTAGGGCTAAATTCTAGAAGAGTATGGAAAGGTGATTTACACAGAAACACAACAACTGTATCACGGTAGTTCTTACAAACTTTTCTCAGCGCTGACATCGGGACATATTTTGACTAGGTTAACTGCTATTAAAACGTCAATAGTTTTTATTTAGCTTTGCCGATATGTGTTGCCGAACACGAAAAATTAATTACGAGCAACCAAAATCGTGACTGGAGGATAACAGCTGATAGACACACGATGAGGCAGTTGGTTGAAGTACTTCTTTTTTCAGCGATAGTGAAAATTGACTGAGTATTTGTGTCTTTATTCGAGCCAGTTTTCTGTTTGTTGCAGGCGACAGTCCTCGAGGTGGCCTGGAGGTCTGCTCGTTGACAGAATGCTGGAGCAGTACAATCAGAAGTAATGATGTATATTGTAATCCTTTAATTCACTGACAGTAACCAAATGTCAATTAACTGGTCAAACAGCTGCGTAGTTATCCTGGTATGTTGGCTTATACTGGGTAGATCAGTAAATGTTCGGCCTAATATTCGCTTTTAATGCCTCCTGTGTTGAAGTCAAGTCGTTTATTGTATGCATAACATAGTATTCTGAATTCTGGGGAGTAGTCTTCTGGCCACGAAATTTTTCTGATAAACAACCTAGCCTACGGAAAGTATGATCTTAGGTTTACCGCCAGTACAGGTTCTTGGAGTTGATTTCGATAGCTGTTCATTGTTAATTCACTTGCTATGTCACCTTCAAACTGAGACTGTATACAAAGAAGTTTGTTGTTTAGAGGTGCGGAATGTTTGTTTTCACCTTTCTTGGCTATGTGTCTTATGAACTTCTCTGGATGACCATTCTCAGTTACTGTTGTATTCATCCACAAGTTTATCTTCAGTTAAATATTCTGACTCTGTAGCCGAGTGCCCTTACAGAATATCTTTTGTGCTGAAGAGGAACAAAATATGGAGATCTGTACATTCTCCTGTCCGTTTACTTTTCCTGAGTAGATTTCCTCGTGAAAAGACACCCAAAGAGGCAATTTTCTCTTGGAATACTTTATATGTGAATTCGGCATCTGTATGTACTCGATCGGAATCTAAGTAGGAGGCGATGAAATGGGCAACCGACGGTGACACGAGAAGACTGTGTGAGGAAGAGATGGAAGCTTATGGGAAACTTTTGGGCCAGGAGAAGGAGACTGTAAAGAACAGGGTGAAACGGCGTACTGTTGAAACCATAAATTACATTTAGAGCTTAGGGGAATAATAATATTCCTTATTAAATCGGGATGTTGTAGTGAGGCTGTCTAAATCATGTAACCTGGTAATAAAATCATCGAAAAGCGTTTTCTCTGTTCACTTAAAAGTCACTTACAGAGGCTTGATTGGTAAGATTTTCGTCGAAAATCTCACAGAATTATGTTTATATCAAGATCTTCACAGACAATCTCACTGCGGACTGGTGTATGTTAAAGATTTATGTGTCCCCAGTACAGTTGATTGTATCAAACCTGTGGTACGAACAATGTTGTGAGGTCTTTGCGAATGAACTGAATCCGTGATGCTTTAATCATGCAAGGAATTATGCATACTATTCTCCTTCTTCCATTTACTACACACCACCGCTTAAAACGATCATGGCTAGGCTGGTATCACGTGGCATTGCAATGATACGAGGAAACCTAAGAAATAATTTTGCTACGTCTTTCTGAGTTTCCATACTTTCAAAAGTGCATAACAAGTGTGACAGGTAGACATTCAATGACAAAGAAATTCACTTCGCTGAGACCTAAATTCCCAAAGCGCATTTGCTTTGAGAAGTTCCCTGCAAACTTTTTAAACGCTTGGGGGTAACTGGGATTATTATGACTCAAAAGGAAAGCCTTGTGCTAGACTAATACGTCATATGTTATTTCATCTAACAATAATAATAATTTCTCCTTCACGTTTCCAGTGGAACATAGGGCTTCAAGCTAGTGTCTCGAAGTTTCTGTAGCATTGTTTATTTTTACAGGATGGTGTTGCTAGCCTCATGCCCAACCTTTCCTCTTTACCAGCATTATTTCCGGCTTAGAGAGGTAAAAAAGTGCGTTGGCGGCCGGGGATCAAACCTCGGACCATGTGCATGGTCGGTGAGCGTACTAACTGCTGTGCCACTGACGCACTGTTCTTTCATCTACTGCTTACAAAATAAAAAATGACCAGAATCACCCAAACAAAGGTGTTCTGCTATTGAGTAGGTATAGGCTCCCTCGTGGAAATCCCAGAAGGATAGCTCACCAGAGGGCAAGGACTCAAGTGAATTCCAACTTCTTTTAATTGCAGGTTCGCCATCCCTAGAATTCCTTACCGGCAGATGTAGCTATGGCACCGTCTGTGGACGCCTTTAAGCGAAGGCTGGACGTTCATGCAGCGACACAAGGACTGCATCCAAATGGCCTGCCCCCTTAAAATCCCACACACCATTCAGGAGTAGATAACTAAAATCGTCGGGTCACTTCTTTAAATTCTCTCCCGTCTTACTCTCCTGACAACTTTAACTAAACCTATTATTATTATCATCATTACCACCATATACATATATATATATATATATATATATATATATATATATAATTCTTCAAATTTAATCAGCTGACTGTTGTTACGTGTCCTTATTTCTTTTTCTGCCTTTTAGTCTGAATAACTCGACTCATTATATCTATCATTATTATCTGTTTTATTCTGATGACGATACCGGAGGACTAACTGGTGAAAGGATCAACCCTATTCATACTACAAACCAAATATAAATAATTCCTGCACTACTCCTTTTGGAGTGGCAGGACGAGCTACGCAGAAGTTTACCAAAGATCAGGAACCTATACCTCACAATCGAGAGGCGAGCACAAGGAAATCAAATTGGTTTATAGTAGCTCGTAAAAACAATATTGGATATTGGACCAACATCAAGTTAGGTAGCATTTCAGGACACAAATAACTGCACTGCATACCGATTTCACCTACGAAAAAGTGAAGATTTAGTTTGGATGTGAACTGTAAATGTAAATTGTATTTGATTTCCTGCTTCGTTTAACTAATTCATTAGTAAAAGTTTCAGCGTGGCGATTTGAACGCTCAAGGTTACACCGAAGGGTTGTTCTGCGTTTCCATTAGAATACTGTTCTGCATACTTCAATGAACGTCTGATGAACAAGTTTCTGTCGGCGTCTCACATTGACTGGCTTCTAATGGATAAATCTACAGTCGACCCGAACTTAAATTCAATCGAACAGAATGCAGGTAATAATTTTATTAGCGATCTTATTTTTCTAAGATATATTGCCGGAATCTGTTGATTTCTTTCCAGATGTGTGTATAGATACTCACAGTGAAGAATTGAGTGCAAATGACTCTTGCATAAACCAATCGGAGGTAGTTTGAAGTCTGAGTTCGTATAAGGTAACTGATAATTTTAGGTTGATAGGGTTTCATTCGCCGACTCCGAATATCCTGAATCATGGGAAGCACCTGTTTGTACTTCTGGGACCACTGAACAACCTTCAGTTGTATCTACAAAGTGTTCAGATTTGGATAAAGAACTCAAGGAGTCATCTCAAAGTACTCCTAACATCGTGTGTAGTAATAGTGAAGTTTTCGGTAACATGAAAACCCAGGAAATGATTTCTTCACAGCATTGTTCACTGAAGGAAACATGCGAAGATATTTTCCCAGGCAGTGAAAAACACTGTGTTACAACTGAATACTCTCAGAATTCCACCACCACCTTAGATTCGTGTAATAAATGCCCTTCAGTTTCTCACGAAATGTCAGTTAGACCTTCATCCACCAATCAGACAATTCATTACACATCGTCAGAAACAAGGACTAATAACTCATTTGGGCTGTCTCAGTCTTCAATACCTAGTTATGGTCCATCAAACTGCGGATCTGATTTTTCCAGTGTTGAGGTTGATTCATTAGCTTCATCGTCAGAACGTTCGACGGTATTCGCATCTCCTGCAAGTTTACAGGCTTTAGATCCACTAAAACCGCGTAGAATGTCGGAAGTTGATTTTCAAAGAGTAGAAGAACTCAGAACGATATCTCCGAGTTCTAGTCCTACTTGTCGTAGACCGGGTCCTATGAAAGTGTCAAGTCCCTTGTCTTCCTCCATGGCTCATCATTGCAGCCTCTGTGGAAAGCAGTACCGTCATGTTGCTTCTTTAAGGAATCACATGCGAAAGCATACATCAGGCATATTAACCTCAAAGCGATACAAATGTAACCATTGTGTTTATTCAAGCCAGTACCATCGAAACGTCATTAAGCATATGGATGCAACTCACCGTAGTCATGAGGCGTTTTCGTCAATGAACACATCCCATTTCTCTGGCCTAAGTGCTGATCCATCCAGCACACATGAGGATATGAAACCAAATCTTATCAATTCTCGTGTTTGGATCCCCTACACTAAAGTAGAACAAAATTTTTATAGTACAATGTCAAGCGCGACCACTTCAAAAGACTCAACAGGTTTAGTAAAGGTAGAACAATCAGATGGTTTTCCAAACTCAAATATAGGTAAGCTTTCATTATATTTTGTGTATATGTTGTCTTTTAGTTCCTCACTGTACATCACATCAAACACAACCATCTTATGATCCTAGGATATTAAATAGCCACTTTGAGGATTATAACGCAATCAAAAATTCAGGATGTGTCCCTAGTAAGTTACTCATTTTGATTCAATTGAATTTTAGTCCATCATAATACCACCAAATCCTTACGGTGTGAAATATCGGGTTGTGAACAAACTTTCCAGTCGGTTAAGTACCTGTCTAACCACATGAAAGATTCACATCGAGACTTGAAAAGATTCAAATGTCCACTAGAAGGATGTACATTTGGCGGTTTACGTCGTATGCATCTAAAGCGTCATATTAATGAATTTCATAGTGGTATGTTAAACTTTTGCATTTACTTTTGTCGTCGTCTTTCCACTGTACTGAAAAAAATGAGAGAATTTCGGTGTGATTTATGCAGCGTTTAACACACTTCATGCATGTGTATGCTGACCGCATATACATATACATATATATATATATATATATATATATATATATATATATCCAGGCGTAGTCGGTAACCCATATCCTATCATCGCTTTAACCCAATCTGCTTTAATTTGTGAAATTGTTTGTCATATAATGGATATCTGAATTATGTTGTAGTTGTATGATAACTATTATTTATTATTGCAGTGTATGCAGCCGTACACATTTTCCACTCATTGAAAGGCATCTTGTTTCTGCTTGTAGTTATTTTCACATGTCGTTCCACTCACCTTTTGATTCCCCCCCTTTTCTCTACTTTCATATAGCCTGTGAAGTGTGGTAATTTGAACTGCTGCACTTCTAGGTAAAGTGCTGCGTTGAAAATGAAGTCAGTATTATCTCCTTAAATAAGGTGATGTATCTTTACTTCTGTTAGTAGTGATAAATTTGGCGGTCTACAATAGCGTTCCAGGAGAACGAACGCTTCAATGACGTTGGAGGCATGCTGGTCGTTGGATTACGGCACCTTTCATTATCGTAGCTGAAATATCAACGCTATTCAAATAAGGAGCAAGTTTCACCCAGATAACACTTTTAATTACTGTTTGGACAATGTGTTAATATCTTGTTAGGGTTGGAACAAGGATTAAGTTAAGTATTGGGGTTAGGGTTACGGTCATAATTGGGATTTGGTTTATGTTTACGGCAGGATAAGAATTGTCATTAGGGTTAGGATTAAGGCTAAGGCTAGTGTTGAGTTTAGGGTTAGGGTCAAGATTAAGGTTAGGGTTGCGATTAGGGACAGATTTATAGTTAATGTTTATTTTAATTTGATTTATCCTCATTTCCCTTGTATGTAGTTGTCGATCCTCTTACTGAAACCATAGTAATTTAACCGAGGGCTTCGGAGAGGACTGCACAGCAAGAGAAAAGAGAGATGAACGATTCACAAAACAGCACATCTTCAGTCACTCCGGTAAATAACATCTATAGAAACTAGTCCAAGTTAGCAACTGATACTCTTCATCATAACTGGGACGTATTTTTAAGTCACGTCAGAGAAAGATAATCTGTTTAATATGTTTTCATGCGTTTTCTTGTGAATATACGTCATTTTTGTGCAAAAATTCCTCATTTTTATCATTGGTTGGCTGAAGGTCACTCGTGCGTTCGCATCCCTTGGGACGCTATTGTAGAAACTTGCCGTATATTTAATTAGTGGTCTACCTTATCTATTGTTTCTTACACTTATCAAACAAGGAAATCAGGATTGTTGTATTTTGATAAACAAAACTGCGAGGAAAAAAAACAAAAGACCAGATTTTGCAGCTTATTAGAAATATATGCCCTATATGAATCATTTTAATTACATATACATCGTAGGTACACTTCCTTGTAAGTTGAGTACCACTTTTCGCCTAGAAGAATCTGATTGGCGAAACCAAGGTCGTCTGACTTTGGTGTTTATTGTTTACTCTTGCCACAAAATTCCACGAGTGGTGTTAATTACAGCGGAACCTAGGACATACACATTAGAGATTGATTTCATAAGCCAAATGAACTAAAGGAAATAGCTTCAGATTTTATTAGGTAGATTTCAACCTAAACAATAACTGTTCATGTAAAGCTTTTAGTATATCTAAGTGACTGAAAAAATCAAAGGACGTTTTTTTTATTGATATAAATATAAAACTTGGCCACTGTGCTGGCAGAGTATGACTCCATTATAAGTAAGATTTTATTTTGATAAATCACACAGCGTTGTTATACAGTATTATTAACTGATGACGTTTCGAGCACAAACTATCACTGCTCGTAATCATATCAAGTCACTCACTCACACAACTTTTTTCCTTCATTTTTATACATGTGTGGAATTGACCAGATATGTGAATAAGAATCAGTATGAGATAATGTACATTCAGAAATAATAATACGAGTGTTATTGATCAATTACAATCAGATGGGAAATAAGACGAGTGTTTTTTTAATAGTCAAAATAAGCAACTTGTTAGAATGTTGCGATGTGCTTGAATTGAATTGAAATAGAATACAATTTGAGATTATTTATTATCCTCCTGTGATTTGACTGACTGACTGACTGGTGGTAATAATATCTCCCATGGATATTTCTGGTATTTGCATGGAGTCATTTCTGTTGCATGTGGTGTGTTGCGTGTAGATACAATGAGAGGAGGATAATAAACAATCTCAAAATTCTATTTCAATTCAATTCACATACATTATGACATTCTAACAAGTTATTTATTCATTTTGACTATGAAAAAACACTCGTCTCATTTCCCATCTAATTGTATTTGATCAATAACACTCGTATTATTATTTCTGAATGTACATTATCCTATACTGGTTGATTTTTATTCACATATCTGGTCAATTCCACACATGTATATAAATGAAGTAAAAAGTTGTGTGTGTGTGTGTGTGAGTGAGTGACGATATGATTATGAGTGTCAATAGTTTGTGCTCGAAACTTGGTCGAATCAGTTAATATTACTTAGTGTATAACAGCACTGTGTGAGACTTTATCAAAATAAAATCTTATCCATAACGGGTTATTGTTTTTATTGACTTTTTGCTATTGAAGATGATCCCCATAGACTTTATCAGAATAACAATATTAAACCAGAATTTACAAAATCATAGTTCTTCGGCAGGTGGTCATTTTTTTATGAGGTAGTATATACATCTGATAAACCTCCTTTAGGAGTAATCAATGTTAGGAGAAATAGACACTCTAGAGACAATATTCGATCACTGGGAAAACTGAAGGGACTAGGAGAGTTTGAAAATTCACCGACCGTACGTCCTACGCATTATAGACGCAGACCACAAGTTTAATTTTGACAATACTGGGGTTTTTCAGAACAATTGTCACAAAAAACATCTCTTATCAGAAGTAGTATTTCACATTGAAATGGAATCCAAATTGTCTGAATAGGAATACCGACCATAAACAGAATTTGATCTGGTTCTAACACTCACCCCACCACATAAAGTGACAAAATCAACACTCAATTTCATTGAATAAATACATGGTGTTTTTATAAAATTGATACATTTATCAAACCTAACAGTCTGCTACATGGTTTGTTATCTTTTTCAATTCAAATCTACTTGATAACGTAAGAATCACCTCATACTGAAGAAGTCATTAAATATTTGTGTTGCTGGCTACACAATAAATGTCTGTTATAGTCCATTTGGTGTAGTGGATAACACGGGTTTGAAATGATGGGTACTGACTTGGTTCGAGTTTCAACGGAGACATCTTAGCTCTCTAGGAGGAGATGCAGGTACGTCGAGTTGATGACTCCTGAGTAGGTAACCATCCACCAAACTAAGATTAAGTTGCTGTATACATATGTGCGTCGGTGGCACAGTGGTTAGGACTCACATCGACCATGCACATGGTCCGAGGTTCAATCCCTTGTCGACGCACACGCGATATCTATTGTCAGCCTGCGAAATTTGGGCTACCAATATCACATGCTGAAAATTCCATACTTGTACTAAAAATAAAGTGTGGGATCAAGCTGTAATCAAAAATTAAAAAAAAAATACTAACCATACACCCAAATCTAAAACTGTTTTCAGACTATTCAATATGAGCTTGACTTGTTTTCAAATGATAACTTGCACAATGGAAGGTTATAAATTGATATGGTTAAGTAAATGGTGGGTTTTATCGGTCATGTGAGACCTATTCTACCAGACTATACTGCCTCTGGGTAGTTGTGTGAGTGCTGGCGAGGAAGGGTAACGGATGATATTTCCAGCCGTATAATGGAGGCTAGGATGGCATACATCAACTCCAGCCACCTCTGGCTCCGTCGCAACGTTTGTCTGGCTGTAAAAGGTCAGGTATACAATGCTTGGGGGCGGCATGTCTTGCTCTACGCCTGTGAAACCTGGCCTCTCCGAGTAGGCTGAGGATATGCGGCGGCTCTGCGTGTTCGATCATCGCTGTCTCCGCAGGATTGCTTGCGTTCGATGGCATCATCATGTGAGTAATTCTGAGGTTCGGCGACGTGTGTTCGAACACAGTGGAGATCACTATTCATTGAGTGTCGTCATCTGGAAACACCGGCTCCGGTGGCTTGGACATGTGCTGCGAATGTTACCCCAGAGGCTTCCGTACAGGTCTCTGTTCGCTAGCCCTGGGACGGGATGGAAAAGGCGGAGAGGTGGTCAGTCCATGGCGTGACGTCGTGGGATGAAGGATGTTTGTGGTAGATTAGCATCGATTGGTGCGTCACGGCTACCTGGTTGGAGTCCGCGAGATAGCTCTAATCGATGATGGCTCGAAATGTTGTCGGATATGGCCAAGAATCGTAATCAGTGGCGAACGTGTTACGATTTCCTTCTTTCTTCCCTTCCCGATGATAGTTAACGAATACTGTTTGAACTTGTTAAGTATGACTGTTTTCCTTCCAGATGAAGTTCTTTATCCGTTCTCTACTTATATATATTTTTTACTTTTGATCTATGTTGTTTTATTATTATCATTATTATGTGGCTCATCTTTCTTGGTACCATGTTGTACCAAGTTTTTTTCTGTGTTTAAATAAATAAATACTGCCTCTTTGAAAGGTTTGAGATCCCTTATTATTACTGTAAGTTCTTACAGAATTGCGTTGAAACTTCCCTCTTTTCTGGGTTTGCTACTGGCTAGACGAGATTTAAGAGTGATTGTTGGTGAGAATTGAACTTGGACAGTGTGTTCCTGGTTGTTTGATGAGCATTCTATCACCGACATTCAAGGTGATGATGTACAAAGTAGTTTAATTCCTGTCAGCTTTATGAAAATTTACAAACCAATGATTTTGGCTAGCCAAACTGCCTGGACCTGCTTCTTTTTTTCACACAGAGCTCCAACTGTTTTTGGGCGAACTGCTATAGCCTCTGTCTGTCAATAAAGCTTCGTGTGCTTTTGGAAGTGTGTGGGTGGTTGTTACTTTCGGGTGCTGCCCACACCGTGGAGATTGATTAATTCTTCGGCTACCTGAAACAATGAGAGGGTTAGTGTTGCGTGATCGCAGAGCCCAGGGGACAACTGCCTGAGGCCGGCCGGTCACACACGGCCTGTATAAACTGGTTTCATGGATTGGTTCCGTATTAGTAAACTTACCGCCGGTTACGGACCACCGTAGGTGGGGTAAGTAGGGATGTACAATTTTTAAGGTCGACCTTTTCTAACCCTCTCTCTCCGGAGTGGAGAGACAGCATGCTGGTCATCTGAGGGAAACAGCTCACTGTTGTTACACCCCTGTCACCCAGTGGCAGTACGACTTCGCCCACAGACCCCCCCCCAACTGCTTTTAGTCTAATCTCTATCCTAACAACATTCCTGGTATGGCAGGACCTGGAGGAACATTTATTCCAGCCAGTTTTGCTTGTTGGATCATCGCGATGTGCAACCGCGACCACCACGTCAAGGTGACAGCTATCGGTCGGGGCAATAGCCTCTGGTGTTTAGAGTGTTCCGTCTCTAGAGGCCTTCGATAATTTATTCGATACTGGATAGATAGATGATAAAGAAAGACTCTTCAGTGCTAGCTACCTTTGTGGCCTGTTTGAATAAGGTTTCCGCCCACCTCCCGCAATGTAGAACTATTGGTGGTTTTTACTACAAGCTCTAGGAGTTTAATTTTTTCCTAGTCAAAACAGTTAAGCAAGCATTCCTCCTCAGTTTTTTCTTTTTTTTTTGTTTTTCAGATATGAAACTTTCACTTTATCGAGTGTTGGAACGTAACAAGCTTGAAAATGAACCATATAGTAATAACAGTAATAATAACAATAATAATTCCATTCAACAACCTACGACAATGGTGTGTAGTAGAACACCACCAGAAATCCACCAAGCATCAGACCGACAACAACAACAACAACAGCCATATTGTACTCCTCAATTGATGAATAATTTTACTCCAATGGATACTACAAATTATGCCTCAAATGATGAATCCTTTTATCATCAAAATTCTGATGAATATCCTAGGAGTAATGATGTTTATTCATTCCCCATGTCAAGTTTACCACCAACACAGTCGTCACGGGAATTTTCTTCTTTTTCTTCTACTTCGTCGTCCTCAGATAATAATAATAATAATAATAATAATAATAATAATAATAATAATAATAATAATAATGAGAGCAGATCAATAATATTACATCAAACTCTATTTCGAAGCACAGTGAATCATGAGAACACACCAACTTTGCATAATAATAACAATAATAATCAACAGAATAGTTTCCTTGTAAATAAAATCAATAATAATAATAATAATAATACAGTAGGTACAGCGGGGGCAGATGGCCTCTATATGGAGTCCAGCTATCCTTCTCCTCCTCAGCCTCATCCTCCTACTCGTCCTGCTTCTCCTTCTGGTTTGTCGACAACTCAATCAATTCATCATTATCGTCCTGAAGATTCAGACAAGTTGTCATCATCACATAATGATGAAGCATCAGCAGAGCAAGCGAACTGTTGTTTACTGATGACAAATCCTCCACAATATTCTAGTGTATCCTCGTCTCATCAAAATGAATCACTTCCTCCCCCTGCTATTGTTAGCAGTAGTATCTGTTGTAGTAATATAACTGAAGCGGATGTAGTTGAACAACTTTTTTTAAACAAATCAGATAGTTCATCCGATAATCTGTTGGATCATATCTTATGCGAACGAATTGAAGAAGCATCGAAAGACAATGATCAATTGCCTTGTAATTCTACAGCAGATGATATGAATATAATAACCGGTGGTGATGCTGTTCTCTCAGAGACAGATGCATTTTTCTGCGATTTACAAGAAATCTTAGCTCGAGATATGCCTATGCTAATAATGATGGCGACATCTTCTACGCCAAGATGTAATGGTGGTGGTGGTGGTGATTCTTCGTCATCTTATTCATCTTCTGATCTAGTTGTAGATGCAGTAAAAGAAATGATGATTGAATCAAAGTCCCCGACAGGTGCTGTTGGTGGTGGTGGTATGCCTGCAGTTGGAGGTAGTGGGGGTGCTGGTGCTGGTGGTGCTTGTAAACTGATGACAAGTAATTCATCCTTACCAAGTACTGATTCAGGACATGAATGTTGGAGTAGTAGTAGCAGTTGTAGTGCTGGTCCGAATGGCACTTCTGTATGGGGTGGAAGTGCTGGTAGTCAACAAGAGCCTGTCACTCCAATGATGATGATGAAAGTCTCTTCACCATTTTCATCTTCAAATCATCAATATTCATCTTCATCTCATGTCAATCATTCATTAGGGGTTACAGAACAAGTTGGAGATGAAAACCACCAACTCCAACAACAACCGCAGCCGCACAATTTAATTGATTATGATTCACATGATGATCAACTTACTGCTAATCAATACACAAAATCAGCTTATGGTATAACTGAAAGTGTTGTCGACGACGATGCTGGTGTGTCAGTTAGTCCACGTGGATCGTCGTTTGCTGCATCACAACAGATGGGTAAAATTATTTGTTCAAACAATACCACTACTACTACTCCTACTGGAGGTCAATCTCAATCATTTCATAATTATTCAACTTATGGTATGTTTCTTTTTTACAAAAGGTTTTTTTTTAAATAGAAAAGTGCTAAAATTTAATTTGAAATGTTCTCGAAGTCGGTAAATCCGTCTGAACATAGGGCTTCAGCTGCACGTCTCCATTGCGTTCGGTTCTCTGCTAAAGTTTTCACCGGGCTCCAAGTCTGTCCACATTCTTTCATCATTCGGTCTTCACATGACCTCCTCCAAATCACCTTTGCAATGACTAACAACTCCCCGCTTCCCTTTCGGGTTCCACTCGAGGAATGGCTTGTCTAGTGATGTCACTTGATAGTTTGTTTCCTCAGAGTATGGCCAATCCAATCCATTTCCATCTCTTCCTGCTTATTTGTTGCACAATCGGTCCCTGCTGGGTTGGTTCGTTCATTGCCAGAGATGGTGATGATGCTGTTGGTGATCTTTTCTGCCCGACCATCTGATCTTAAGCGATGTATTGGGCGAAGACAGCTGTTGATGAAGGTCTGTAGTTTGTTTGAGGTGCTCTTTATGACACGTTGGCCAAGTCTCTGATCCGTATAGTTAGTAGCACTGACTTCACACGAGTTGAAATCCGGATCTGATTTTGATTTTCATGCTGAGTAGTGTTGTTGAGACCCCCACACAGACTTGATAATAATGAAATTCTGAAACTAATAAAATACTGCAATTTATAAGGGAATATTGAAGTTGCTAGGTAGGAGTGGGGGTGCAAATGAATCGATTGAAAAGGCGAAGACACGTGTTATGCGTGACGAGTCATCACCACCTACCTTGACGAGCTGAAATAAGATTAAATTGGTAATGAACTTTACAGATGGTCAAATCAAAACGTGGTATTAATCCATTAAGTCTTTCACAGTTGGTTTGAACTAGCCATGTAGAGAGGGAGGAGGTGTAGACTGTCTCGCTACTCGGTCTGGTCCTCAAAATTCTAAGGGCCACTTGTTTGTGATTGTCATTGATATGGTTGGAAATCGTTGTTAATGAATGGTGTGCAGATATGCATTCACTCTTTATGATCGGTATTCATTGAACCCTCGTGTTATTATTTTTCTCGTACTTTTTCTGTAACACCTTGAGCTGCAATCTACTAATGTTTGGAGTGCGATTCGCTCCCGCCAAATGCAAGATGATGTTACAAGACTGACTGGAATACACTGACTCACTCCTAGTTTGGAAATAAGGAGTGAAGTGGTTGGTGGAGCGTGTTGACCGCTTCACTTATTTGGGAAGTACCAACAGCCAGTGCCAACGGGTTGATCTCTGACGAAATCTCAACGCGAATACAGGGGGCTAGTTTCGCATATGCCAGTTTACGCCGTCTCTGACGTAGACGTGATATCCGACTGGCTATCGACCGAAAGGCGTATGTACTGCTCATCACTCCGCTCCGTCCTTTATGGTTGTGACCGAGACCTGGCCATTGAGAGTGGAAGACATGAAAAGCCTGGCCAGCTGTCTTTGATAATAGGTGTCTGCATTCCATCTCCCATGTGAAGTGGTATAATAAGGTGACCAATATTGAGGTGAGGCATCGGTGGAGTGTTAGGTAAGTGGGAGGGGAAATCAATCGACGAGGCTGTGAAATTACATCGACTGAGGTGGTTAGGACACGTGTTACACCTGGTGGCCTAGTCATCGCCTTCCTCGACAATGGGCAATGTTAACTGGCTGACATAGGGTCAGGCTGGAAAAGAGCTAGCACGTGGTGGTCAAACCAAAACATGGTTTCACCAGTCAATGAAATCTACAACAGTTAGTTTAAGCCAGCCCGACAGACACTTTGGGAGGTGTACACTTCCTGTTTGGGGTCCTCGGGTTGGTAAAAACTAGTGGCTGGAGACAATCGGTGATATGGCTCAAAATCGTCCTTTGATGGCTGGCTCAGAGTCATCCACTCCTTGTGACTTATGATTTCCAATGAAACTATATTGTTCTTCGTCTCACACCTCTGTTTACTGTTTCTAGTTATTATGCATTTCTTCTACTTTCTTCTGTTGGTTTGTGTGCTACAAGGAGGGAGTGTGGCGACTTGAAGTGGTGCACATGTGGTGCAAAGTTCTATGTCGAAAATAGACAGACAGACTATTTTTGTGTTCATTATAGTGTTCTTTTGAATGTTTTTTTCTCTGTGTGTGTCCGTTTTGTCTGACTGTTTGCTACATTGAGTATAGCGACTTGTGCTACTGTATATGCGTTCACGCTTGTTCGTCTCAAATCGATACTATTTATTCTTCACTAACAATACTTTTGATGGCAGACGCTATTTGTGTAACTGTAGTTTGCAGTGACCATAGGTACTGGATAAGTTGTTTAGTGTACTTCAAAATATCACTTCTGTGTCAAGTAGTAGTTCATTGATAGATGATTGTTTGGTAGCGCCTAGTGGTGATTTGGGTTCGGTTTCCCACCGACCCACATGGAAACCTCACATAAAATAGCCAAACCTATCACCTTCAAGTTATTAGACGAGTCAACCATTGGGGTGGAATCCAACAGCTCTGTAGATTGTAACTGCTGCTGTCAATGTACGATTTATAATAGAGCCACAGGTAACCTAAAGTTCCTAAGTTCGATCTCAGGTGGGGTGACTAGTGCGCATTGCTGAGGAGTCTCAAAGTGAGACGAGACAACTATCCAGTACTCTAGGATTGATGTTTACCCGCGATCAAACTTGAAATCAATGGAATTCCCGAAAATCAATACTTAAAAGACAATATTTCATATCCATTGTTGGCCAAGTTAAACTTTAAGCACCACTAACTAACTAAATACCAATGGAGTGCGATCGCATCAATAGTGGCTTTGAAACGCTTACCGTGCAAGTTAGTGAAATCTGGGAGATAATGTTGTCATCATCAATAAAATATGCTTAGATAAGTGTTGTGTTATTAAATGAAGGAATATCTGACAAATCTCAGCTTAGGTTTGGGAAAGATTAAGTTATGGCTTCTAAGCCAAGGACAAGTTAAGGTTAGGTTAACCTAATAAGGACGACATTAGGGGGTTGGCTAGAGTTAGATTACAGTTAGGGTTGGGATCAGGAAAGATTAGGGTTAGAAGATCTAAATAATTACTTGCATAGTGTGATTAAATTAATCCGTTCATATAAGAGTAGAATTTGTACACTGGCGGTGGAGTATAATTTCATTGTTGGTAAAATTTATTTTAATGTATAAAGTCTAACATCGTGTTATACAGTAGTAATATTTACTGATGACAACGTTTCGAGCAGAATTTATTACTCAGGAAATATTACTGTGTAACACGATGTTGAGACTTTATCAAAATAAATTTTTACCCGCAATGGAATTATACCCTGTTGATATTCTCTATCCTAAGATTGATAGCTATTTTCATCACATTTCAGAGAAAAGTATCCTATGGAACATTTTTATGCAGTTTTTATGCATTTTTTTTTCTTCATAAATATATGTATTCTATACACAAAAATGCCTCCTTGACGTGATTGGTGCTTTCGAGGTCATAAGCTGTTTGGTAGTTAGTTAGTGGTGCTTAAAGTTTAACTTTGCCCCATTGTGTTAAAAGTAAATAATTCGGGGACTTCTAGTGGCAATACTGCATTTGTTTATTCACATGTCACTGCGTCTTATTTCCTTTTCTCTTATAATACTGGTTATGATTATTATTTTTCACTCCTTATATTCCTACTGAGAACATAAGACCTAAGCAGTACACCACCTGCGTTGCACTCGGTTCTCTGATATCATTTTCGTTTGCCTTCATGACTCTCCCAAAGCCTTTATTTTTCTTTATAGTATAGTATATAGTATTCATATTACCTTCGGACCCATGACCCACCGATCGTTTCCCATTTGTCATTCCACTAGAGCTTTAACCGGGCTCGCGATGTCCTTCGATGGATCTCTTCAGCCTGTGTTCGACACACCTCCATTTTCAAGTGTTGGTTTGTAGGGATTTGGGTGATTGGTTACAGGATTTCATCATGAGCTGACATTGGTTATAGAGAACCATTGGAAAACCATTAGGGAGTCCTAGACAGCTTTTCCCTCAGTCCCAGTTTGGGACTCTTCATCAGTACGCACCTACCACAACTGGGTTCGGACCCAGGACCTTCTGATTACAAGCCCAGCGAGCTAGCTCGTAGACCATTAAGCCAGTGGGACCAGATCCAGTGATCGGCCCTTGAATCCTAACTTCTTCCAATTCACAACATAACGCGACCCCTAGCCAATGTCTTCGATGGCGAGTATTTGTCCTCACACCCGACCTTCTGCACCCTACTGGTCACGGCTTTCACTTCTCATTGGATAGGATCCCAGTGGCTTAATGGGATACGAGCTCGCCTTGTTACCAGAAAGTCCTAGGTTCGAATCCCGGTGGGTGCGTACTGATGAAGAGTCCCAAACTGGGACTGAGGGAACAGCTGTCCAGCACTCCCTTTTGGTTTTCCAATGACTCTCTAACTGATGTCAGCTGATGATGAAATCCTGTAACCAATCAACCAAATCCCTACAAACCAACACTTGATTATCTTGTTTATTTTGTTGATTACTGCTATGGATCTCTACACTTGAATTAATGCATTTCCACGCAAAATGTCATATTTGTCTGTTATTCTATAAGTTCAGTTTTATGTATATTACATGTTATTGAAAACTTGAAACTACTACTTGAAAGAAATTTTACTAGACTTCTCTGTTAAATAAGTTTTCAACACGCTGGAAGGGTGGGGGAGTTAACTACTCCACTTCATTATGGATAAGATTTTATTTTGATAAATCACACAGCGTTGTTATACAGTATTGTTAACTGATGACGTTTCGAGCACAAACTATCACTGCTCATAATCATATCAAGTCACTCGATCACACAACTTTTTTCCTTCATTTTTATACATGAGTGGAATTGACTAGATCTTTCAATAAAAAATCACTATAAGATGATGTACATTCAGAAATAATAATACGAGTGTTATTGATCAAATACAATCAGATGGGAAATGAGACGAGTGTTTTTTCATAGTAAAAATAACCAACTTGTTAGAATGTTGCGATGTGCTTGAATTGAATTGAAATAGAATACAATTTGAGATTATTTATTATCCTCCTGTGATTTGACTGACTGGTGGTAATAATATCTCCCATGGATATTTCTGGTATTTGCATGGAGTCATTTCTGTTGCATGTGGTGTGTTGCGTGTAGATACAATGAGAGAAGGATAATAAACAATCTCAAAATTCTATTTCAATTCAATTCACATACATTATGACATTCTAACAAGTTACTTATTTTGACTATGAAAAGACACTCGTCTCATTTCCCATCTAATTGTATTTGATCAATAACACTCGTATTATTATTATTTCTGAATGTACATTATCTCATACTGATTCTTATTCACATATCTGGTCAATTCCACACATGTATATAAATGAAGTAAAAAGTTGTGTGTGTGTGTGTGAGTGACTTGATATGATTATGAGTGTCAATAGTTTGTGCTCGAAACTTGGTCGAATCAGTTAATATTACTTAGTGTATAACAGCACTGTGTGAGACTTTATCAAAATAAAATCTTATCCATAACGGGGTATTGTTTTTATTGACTTTTTGCTATTGAAGATGATCCCCATAGACTTTATCAGAATAACAATATTAAACCAGAATTTACAAAATCATAGTTCTTCGGCAGGTGGTCATTTTTTTATGAGGTAGTATATACATCTGATAAACCTCCTTTAGGAGTAATCAAGGTTAGGAGAAATAAACACTCTAGAGACAATATACGATCACTGGGAAAACTGAAGGGACTAGGAGAGTTTGAAAATTCACCGACCGTACGTCCTACGCATTATAGACGCAGACCACAAGTTTAATTTTGACAATACTGGGGTTTTTCAGAACAATTGTCACAAAAAAACATCTCTCATCAGAAGTAGTATTTCACATTGAAATGGAATCCAAATTGTCTGAATAGGAATGCCGACCATAAACAGAATTTGATCTGGTTCTAACACTCACCCCACCACATAAAGTGATAAAATCAACACGCAAACAAACAAGACATGAACGCCAAACTGGGACCAGACAACACAGGAAGGGAACTCGTCGTGAGTAGAGTAGCTCTCGGAGAAATGAATGATAACGGAGAACTCTTCGCCGACTTCTGCGCCTTCAAGGATCTAGTGATCGGTGGCAGTGTATACAAGCACAAAGATATCCACAAGTCTACATGGGTGTCACCAGACTGGCAAACCAAAACCCAAATTGAGTTCATCTCAATCTCAAGGAAGTTGAGGCGCAGCCTACTGGACACAAAAGCAAGAAGAGTAGCAGACGTTGGCTCAGACCACTATCTCGTACAAGGGACAATCCAAATCAAATTAAGAGCTTTCAGGGAAACAGGAGCTGAAGATGGACCACAAGCCAAGTTCAACACGTAAAAGCTGAAGGACCAGCCTACAAAGGACGTCTTCATTGCAAACATAAGGGAAAAAGCCGAGACTCAAATCAACACCAGCGAAAAGGTCAGCGTCGAAAAGCACTGGGACAACCTGAAAACAGTGTGGAGTCAAACCTGCATGGAAGTTCTAGGCAGAAAGAAGAGACAGGACAAACAGTGGCTCACTACCGACACTTGGAAACTAATAGGGGAGAGAAGGACAGCGAAACAAAAGATTATACAGTGCACTGATGAGCAACAAAAACAGGAGCGGAATGCAAGCCACAATACACCGAACAAAAGAGTAAAGAAGAGTACCAGGGAAGACAAAAGAAAATATTATGAAACCATGGCAAACGAAGCAGAACAAGCTGCAGGCAAAGGAGACCTCGCCACACTCTACCAAACAACTAGGCGCCTTTCGGGCAAACGTTCGACACAGATTAATCCAATAAAGGACGACAATGGAAAGTCAATCACCAAAGAGGTGGAACAAAGAAAACACTGGGCTGAACACTTCAAGAGACTTCTAAATCGTCCACCACCTACAACACGCCCAACAATACCTACAACGGAAGCAGAACTACTAGTGAACATTGATCCCTCAACGAAATCAGAAGTCCTGAATGCAATCAAGATGCTAAAAGCTGGGAAAGCAGCAGGACCAGATGGAATCCCAATAGAAGCTTTGAAAATAGACCAAGAGACAACAGCGGACTTGATGACGCCACTGCTGGAGAAGGTCTGGAAAGAGGGCAAAGTACCCGAGGATAGGAAGAAAGGATACTTATTCAAACTTCCAAAGAAAGGAGACTTAAGTCAATGTAAAAACTGGCGTGGAATTATGCTTCTGTCCATTCCAAGCAAGATACTAAGTCGCATCATCCTGGAGAGAATCAAACAAGCCAACCTGGATGAAAAACTTCGTCCGGAACAGGCCGGATTCAGGAGAAACAAATCATGTATTGATCAAAACGCCACTCTACGGATCATCATTGAACAAAGCTTGGGATGGCTCAGTCACCTCTCTATCTCAACTTCATCGACTTTGAAAATGCCTTCGACAGACAGTGACCATCGAGAGGCCATTTGGCAACTACTTCGCTACTTTGGGGTGCCATCGACAATTATACATCTCATCCAACAGTTATACGACAATGCTGCATGCCAAGTAATCCACAACGGGAAACTTACGGAAGCCTTCGAAGTGAGGACGGGAGTAAGGCAAGGCTGTCTACTATCACCGATGATCTTCCTGATTGCAGTAGATTGGATAATGAGAGAGACAACGGCAACCAACGAGGGAATGGGAACAAAATGAACTCACACAAAAAACTTAAAGGATCTGGGCTTCGCCGATGATGATATATGTCTGATTTCCCACAAACTGGAAGATATGCAAGTGAAGAGCAGCATTTCGGAGGAAGCATCCAGAGAAGATAGGACTTCAGGTAAACATAGAGAAAACAGAGGTGATGAAGATTCCTGGGTAACACCAACAGCAACAACAACAACAGACAACAGTCAGCACAAATAAGAGGAACGTGAAAGAATCAATCTCCTTTACGTACTTACATACCTGGGAAGCATCGTTTCAACTACAGGTAAACGGAACTGACGAGGATATCAAAGCAGTGAGAATCGGGAAAGCAAGACAAGCTCTCAGTACTCTCAAGTCTGTGTGGTGGTCAACAGCACTCAGCGTGAGAATGAAAATAAGATCCGGATTTTCAACTCCAAATTGAAGTCAGTCAGTGCTACTATCCGGATCAGAGACTTGGCGAGTCATAAAGAGCATCTCAGACATACTTCATACCTTCATTAACAGCTGTCTTCGCTCAATAACACTCAAGATCAAATGGCCAGAAAAGATCAACAACAGCAATCTCTGGGAGCGAACCAGTCGGGAACCGATTGTGAAACAAATATGCAGGAAGAAATGGAGATGGATCAGCCATACTCTGAGGAAACCAGCAAGTGATATCACTAGACAAGCATCGCTCAAGTGGAACCCGAAAAGGAGGCGGCGAGTTGGTCGTCAGTGCAAGGGTGACTTGGAGGAGGTCATGCGAGGAGGAGATGAAAGTATGTGGACGGACCTGGAGCGGGGTGAAAAAGTTGTCAGAAAACAGAAGGCAATGGAGATGCGCAGCTGAAGCCCTATGTTCCTCTAGGAACTAAAGGATACAATAATAATAATAATAATACAATCAGATGGGAAATAAGACGAGTGTTTTTATAGTCATAATCATTAACTTTTAGACTAAAAGACTTGGTGGACCCAATTAAACAAAATAATATAATTTACAAAATACCATGCGATGACTTTGAGGTCAACTATACAGGTCAAACTAGTAGATCAGGGATAGTCAGATTGTCGGAACATAAGAATATACTGGCTAAGGTAAGAATGGTTGACCCCATCTAAGAAGATAAGTAATTTAGAAAAAAGCTCAGCTATAGCACTTCGCGCATTAACACACAACAGCATGGTGGAAGAGGGTTAAGATTCTAAAAAGCAGTCTAGGTAGGTGGAAAGAGAGGTTGATTACTGAATCCTGACTGGTTCATTGAGTCTACACCCAACACAACACATTCAACAGAAATGACACAATCCAAATACCAGAAATATGCTTGGAAGATATTATTACCACCAGTCAGTTAAATCAGAGGAGGATAATAAATAATCTCAAATTGTATTCTGTTTCAATTCAATTCACGTACATCACAACATTCTAACAAGTTACTTATTTATTATGACTATAACAACACTCGTCTTATTTCCCATCTGATTGTATTTGATCAGTAGCACTCATATTATTATTTCTGAATGTACATTATCTCATAATGATTTTTATTCAAATATCTAATCATCAATTCCACACATGTATATAAATGAAGTAAAAAGTTGTGTGAGTGAGTGACTTGATATGATTATGGGTGGCAATAATTTGTGCTCGGAACGTGGTCATCAGTTAATATTACTGTATAACACTACACTGTGTGATTTTGTTAAAATAAAATCTTATCCATAATGGAGTTATACTCTACCGCCACAGTGTGGCTAAGTTTTATACTTATATCCGGGGGTGGTCCCTTAATAAAACCACCTGCTTCGGTCTGGGCGCCCGGGCAGTATCTCAGCCCTCACACAATGAATTGAATGAAGCAACAAACAATCAATGAAACTTATCGCGTGCTATTTACACGTGTTGCAGTTTCCTTCTTTCTTCCCTTCCCGATGATAGTTAACGAATACTGTTTGACATTGTTAAGCATGACCGTTTTCCGTCCAGATGAAATTCTTTATCCGTTCTCTACTTAACTACACCGCTGTTTTGTTGTAATATTCCTTAAAATCTCTTTTGTTTTTTGTTTTTTTTAAAAACAAAAATCTCATTTTAGGCTCTAATTATGCACAGAATCCCCTATCTCCTGTTTATTGTCCTGAAGAAAGTACACATTCACAATTCCCCCCAAATGATGAATATACCGCTTCTACTAATCGTCTTCTACTACCTGGATATAAATCTTCAGATAATCATCCGGTCATCGGAGCAGCCGGAGCAACAGCAGGAGTTAATCATCAACAGAACTTTACTCCCTACTTTCAAAATCATAATTCACATCTGTCAAATAATGAAATAACACCAAGTGCAAATCAAGAGGCTGTATTCAACTGTCGACAAATGAATCATCAATATCCATTCACTTCATTGTCGTCCTCGTCGTATCCATCAGAATCAACTTATCATCATCATCATCATCAACAACATCATTCCACCAACAACTACTATGTTCAATCAAAATATCCAAATCATAAAATAGCAGGCAGTGAGATGGATAAACGACAGCTGCCATCGTCGTTTAGAAGCTGTTATCCTCCTCCTCCACCTCCACCTCAAGGACAAGAACAAGTCTATTGGCAATCAAATACCAAGTATCGTTCGTCAGGTATGTTTAATTTGAGGTGATGTTTTACATTTTTTTAAATTAATTTCAATGTAGAGGTTTCGCCGTAGTTTGGGGTTGTTCTTCATCAGTGAGCACCTAAGACCACCGGCCTTGGGATTGAACTCAGTACTTTCAGGTTTTGAGTTCGACCCGGTGGCTGGCTTACTGACAACTGGTCAACGGATTGTGGGATTCGATGGCCTGTGAATTTTAGCTTTTGTTGATTCGCACAATTATATCTCAAATAAGTAACCGACGCTGTTTATTCATATCCGCTTCACCTCTAACATAGTCGTTATTTAATTGGTGGATGGTGACTACCAACAGAATCCAGGATGATGTGTATTTCACTTGTCCTATTTGGGACTCGTCAGCTAACTGGATATACTTGCAATTCCCAGTGAATGATGATGTTCCCACACCACCGTGGCTCGAACCCAGTGCCCATAGTTTCAAACGCCAAGCGTCGTCATCCACTAGACCACTTGGGACACGAGAGCTGGCTACCTCTTGTGCAACGGGTCATATTAATTATTTAATTGAATTTTAGATTTTCCCGTCGATTGATTGGACCGAAGTGGTTGGTCTCAAGTTGACTGGGTTCCAGCCTCGATGGGAACATTACCACTCATTGGGGAATGCAGGTACACCCAGATGACGAGTCCCAAATGGGATGAAATACGCGTTATCCTGGATTTAACTGCTAGTCACCATCCACCAAATAAATGCTTATTATTTTGAATATAAACATTAGGGAAGGAAGTGGTTGATTGTGTCGACCAATTCACTTATTTGCGAAGGAAGTCACCTCATCTTAAAAATGGACTGACTAATTACTCAAAAAAATTTTCATCCCAGATAGAAAAAGGTTCGTTTGGCATATTTGCCAGTTTTTAACTTCATCATCTATGTGGTGTGTGAAGACATGATATTCCGCCGTGTCGATCAAAAGATACGTTCTATCTCCCGTGTGAAGTGATATAATAAGGTGAGAAATATTGAGGCTAGGCATCGGTCGAGTGTTAGGTAGGTGGGAGGGAAAATCAGTCGACGAGACTGTGAAGCTGCATCGACTAAGATGGTTAAGAAATGTGTTACTCAGGCATCCCTAGTCATCGCCGTCCTCAACAACGGGCAATGTTACCTGACATAGGGTCGGGCTGGAAAAGAGCTAGCATATGGTGGTCAAACCAAAAAATGGCCGCTGCAGTCAATGAAATCCACAACAGTTGCTTTAAGCTAGCCAGCCAGCCACCTAGGAAGGTGTAGACTTCCTGACTTGTTGGGGTCCTCGGGACGGTAAGAACTAGTGACTGGAAACAATCGGTGATATGGCTCAAAGCCATCGTTCTTAATGGCTGGAGAAGATGCAACCACTCCTTGTGACTTATGATTTCCAATGAAACTATATGGTTTTTCGTCATTACTATTCCTTTGTGTCATATCCCTGTTTTGATGTCTCTATTATACATTTCTTCTACTTTTTTCTCTTGTTTTGTGTGCTACAAGGAGGGAGTGTGGCGACTTGAACTGGTGCACATCGGTGCAAAGTTCTATGTCGAAAACAGACAGACTGCACGCAACAGTTTGCTCTCTATTCATTTTGTTGAGATGATGCACAGTGCATAACTTATAATTTAACTGACCCCTTAACATGTTATCACTTTCATAGCTTATTTTCATAATGTATTACTTTAACATGATGATCATGATCGAATGAGAATAGTCCATTCACAGCAATTCACAATCTTGTTTTCATATCAGTACACTAAAACGTGATGAAGAATCTCATGGATTTATGTGAAAACGTGACAATATAATACTGTCATTCGGATTGTCTAATCTTCAAGGTTTTTCAGCTGATAAGCACTTGATGTGTGTGTGTGTCACTACCGAATTCTCATTGGTTACCTTGAGAAAAATATAACCTGAGTTCATATTGAGTGATTGAAAAGAATGAGATAACAGTTAGAGAGGGTTCATTCAAAACCGCTAGGGAGCGAACCATGCTGCTGTTCCGACCTAACTTGACACTTTTCACAGTGAAAAGCGCGCATACCCATGATCCCACCAGGGATTGAACTCTGAACCTTCAGGTTAAAAGACGAAGTCTGTTTACCGGTCATCCACTTGGACCCCACCCCTAAATTCTAACTTTGTCAATTTTTTTCACAGAGTACTGCTTCTAACAGACAGACGCCTTCAATGAACACATCCACTTCACCTTATTAACATACTGGTGGTGGACCCTACTGGTGACAACTTTTCAGTATATAGCTGTTGGAAATGCCATCCGGGTAGCCATCAGCAGTCTGGAGATCGATATTTATAGATTATGCATATTTATGCGTGGATTTGAATTAATTCACAACCCCTAGCTACGATTACTGATGTGTGTGAAGTCGTGAGTGCACAATGATGAAGAGTCCCGAGCTAAAACGAAACAACCATTCAGTAGTACTTACTTCTGGTTTACACCCGATACTCTAACTAGTTTGTTACTTCATAACGAAATCTTACATTAAATCTAGTCTAAATCCCTACAAAAGTATCCTTATAATAAATTTGAATAAAGCAAAAACAACAATGGTTTTTGCAGAATAACAGGGTTCTATGATTGTTTATTTCGTTGGCTTCTCATCAGCTGTTCTTACAAGCCAAAGTCTCTATTAAATTAATATCCTGATATGTATCCACATATATATATATTTATGTGTGTGTGTGCATGTTGGTCTCTCTTTCTGTTTGCTCGGTTAGTCTGTGACCACTTCACTTGTATGGACTTGTCTCCTTTAATAATGTGTATTCTCCTTATATTATATTATATATAATATGAGTGTTTGTTGACAGTCCGTTGCTTGGTGACATATATCCATATATGTTTGTTGGCATGTCTGCTATATTCGCTATGTATAATTGGATCGACACTCCATTATAATTAGCCATTCATGTTAAGACTGTCTAATGATTCTTCCCACGCTTGTCTGAATTATTTATATATATTCGCATTCACAATTTGTGTGAACTACTTTACTTTACAACTACTTTACTTACTTATCACTTTGGTGTGAGACCATTTATTTTCGTCTCCTTGTGTTTGGACAATAGAAGTATCATCGCAAACCTAGTGGTCTTCTGATTTCCGCCTTCTCGCGTCAGGACTATTAGTTTCTCGACCAGTCCATAACAATAATTCAGCGACGAGTACATAACATATCCACAGAAACAATTTTAGCATATTTGCATGGAGTTCATTTTTAAACAAAAATCAATCAATATATATATGCATACAATAATTATATATAAAATATTACACACTATTCCGAACAACAGTAATAATCATACACAATGGAAACTTTCGACATTATGCAATCATATGACAGTCATGCTTTCCACCTACTCAAATTATTCAATGACGCATAAACCCCATATTGAATTTACTATGGGACATGAAAATGATGGAAAGTTTCATTTCCTCGACATTGCCATGCAACGCGTAAAAGATGATATAGTCTTCAGAAGTCAATTTGTTGCAAGTCTACATGGAAAGGACAGTAACTACCTTTTTTTATTAGTTTTTGTCCAAATAGCTTTAAGCGTGGACTAGTCAAGACTACTGTATACTATAGAGAGAGCTAGGAGATTATGCTCTCTAGAGAAATTAGAGGAAGAATTTCTGTTTCTCGAAAAGATGTTGAAAATGCAACGATTACCCTCAGAGGTTCATCAACAAGTTCGGAAGAAGTGAAGTCTCAAATGTCAAGCGAATCGCAGTGGAGAAAAAGCCCGTCTACATTCAACTTGATTATGAAGGTGAAAATATTACAGCAATTGTCAACAGAAGACTGAGGAAGTTGTTATGTACTGGTCGAGAATTTAATAGTCCTGACGCAAGAAAGACGGAAATCAGAAGACCACTAGGTTTGCGATGATACTTCTATTTTCCAAACACAAGGAGAATCAAAATGTCACGCAAGAGTGTGAGAGAGCAATTTAGTGTGAATGCCTGAACAAGTGTGTGAGCGAATATTCAAAATGAACAAATCAATAGGCAGTCTTAACATGATTGGCTAATTATAATGGAATATCGATCCATATATACATAGCAAAATATGTCAGACTGTCAAACAAACACACATATTATGTGGATACATATCACCTCCCCTTTTGAGAAGATTGATGATTAGTATGGTGTTTTCTTGGGGGTTTATCTGGAACCGTTGAGCTTGTTGTTGACGTCTGTCGCTTCGTCTGCCTGTTGGGTTTGCGGCTTCGGCTTCGTCCGGAATTGTCTGACATTTTATGCTTCTTGACTGCATTGCATAGCGAATTTAGTGGGACATCAGCCAAATGCAAACGATCGAACCAATCAAGTCCCAAAAGATTTAAATCACTCTTGGTGACGTAACAAATTCCTGTGAATTTGATATTGCGGAAGAAAACAGAACATTCGAGTTCACCAATTAGTTTGAGGCGCCCACCACAAGCGCTGAGAAGAGTCTGGGAAGTATTTGTGATAGGTGGTCTGCCAATATCATTCCAAAGTTTCTTTGATATAATAGTAATATCAGAGGCGGTATCTAGCTGCAGACGTGTATCATGACCATTCATCTGAAGATCAAGATATTTCCGCATACCCGGTGTTGTGACTTGACAGGTTGCGACTAGACTCATTGACTTTTTTGGGGATTTAGGACCAACAGTTTGTCGAGCTTTCGCTGGATTATGATATCTGGGTTTGCGTGGCTGACAAAAACCATTTTTATGACCGATGACTTTGCACTTGCTGCCAGTCTGGTAACTGGATATTTTCATCTCTCTTTCATCTGAATGCGTAATGCTGAAAAGTTTCCATTGTGTATGATCATTATCGCTCTTTTCTTAATGCGATTCACTTTTCGTTTAGTAAGTACTGTTTCGACAATATGAACGACGACACCCAACTCCTCCAGGTACAGAAGCATTTCCAATAATCTTTTTTGACGCAATATCCCGACACTGCTGCTGCTGATACCACATTGCACTGTTGACATTTTAGTATTCCCTGTTTCTGCAGCTGTGTAGCACATACTCGTCGCTTCACTAGCCAGTTGTGGCGTGTACGCAGTATTTTACTAAGTGAGAATTTTGATTTCGTGAAGAAAAGATCTAAAAAATCATCATAATGTACGATTTACCAACACTTATAGACTTCGTCATAGAACACTGGTTACATCTGAATGCATAACAAACCACCAATTATTATTATTGTTATTATTATTATTATTTATATTTATTGTTCCCTTGGGTTCCTAGTGGAACATAGAGCTTCAACTGCACGTCTCCACTTGCCACTTCTGTCTTCCTTCTGCTGTACTTTTCACCTCCATCCATGTTATTCCATGCTGACTGTCTCAACTCCTCCTCCTCTTCACACGATCTCCTCCATGTCACCCTTATACTGACGTCCCACTCGCCACCGTTTCCATTTTGGCCTGGCTCCACTCGAGCAATAGCCTGACGCGCGCGCGATGTCACCCAGGGGCGGCCTCCTCAGCGAGTGTCCATCTCCATCCATCTCCACTTTCTCCTGCATATTTGTTGGGCGGCGATTGGTTCTTGTTTTGTTTGTTTGTTCCCATAGTTTCCCATGGTTAGTGACTGTTTCCGGTCGGGCCCGGCCATCTGATCTTCAGCATAGAGCCAGCGAAGGCAGTTGTTGATAAAGGTAACGTCTGCAACAGGCTGTTAGAAATATTCTTTGTGATCCACCCGTCAAGTTTCTGATCCGTATAGAAGAACTGACTGACTTTACGTTTGTATTGAAAATCCGAATTTTGTTATTGATGCTGAATGACGAAGATTTCCAGATTGGTTTCAGGTTGGTGGTAAATGTGTTTCTCACCTTCCCGATTCTCGCTCGATTTGACATCGTCGTCCGTTTCGACTTCCTGTAGTTGAGACAATGCTCCCTCCCTAGATAAGTGAATGAAGTAACCAACCATCAATAGCCCGATAGTACTTTTACAGAGTCATGATCCCTCCACAATATATTATTATACACTTTATTTCCTAGAGGAACATAGGGCTTCAACTGTACGTCTCCATTGCGTTTGGTTCTCTGCTATAGTTTTCACCTGGCCCCAGGTCTGTCCACATGCTCTCATATCCTCTTCACATCACCTCCTCCAATTCATCCTCACACTGACGACTAACTCGCCGCTTCTCTTTCGGGCTCTACTCGAGGAATGGTGGTTTGCTCTTCTCAGAGTATGGTCAGTCCAATCCACCTCCATTTCTTCCTGCCTATTTGTTTCACAATCGGTTCCTGGTTGGTTCGCTCCAAGAGATCTCTGTTGCTGATCCTTTCTGGCCATCTGATCTTGAGTGGTATTGAGCGAAGACAGCTGTTGATGAAGAAGGTCTGTAGTTTGTTTCAGGTCCTATTTATGACGCGCTGGCCAAGTCTCTGATCCGTTAAGTAGCACTGGCTTCACATTGGAGTTGAAAATCCGGATCTTATTTTCATTCTCACGCTGAGTGCTGTTGACCACCACACAGACTTGAGAGTACTGAGAGCTTGTCTTGCTTTCCCGATTCTCGCTGCTTTGATATCCTCGTCAGTTCCGTTTACCTGTAGTTGAAACGATGCTTCCCAGGTATGTAAGTACGTAAAGGAGATTGATTCTTTCACGTTCCTCTTATTTGTGCTGACTGTTGTCTGTTGTTGTTGTTGCTGTTGGTGTTACCCAGGAATCTTCATCACCTCTGTTTTCTCTATGTTTACCTGAAGTCCTATCTTCTCTGGATGCTTCCTCCAAATTGCTGCTCTTCACTTGCATATCTTCCAGTTTGTGGGAAATCAGACATATATCATCATCGGCTAAGCCCAGATCCTTTAAGTTTTTTGTGTGAGTACATATAAAAGTCAATAGCGATTGCAAATCTAGAGTTGACCGGTTCGAATGATATTAGGGCATTATTGGCTTTGTTACTGAGAGCAAATGCTACCCCATGTTTTCCAGAATTATTCTGAGGTCCACTATGAAGCAACCAGAATGAAGAATCTGTTCCAGGTACGGCTATTCGGCGGGATCCATGATCGGGTAACCTCACTTCAGATAGACAGGCTATGTCCACCTTGTAGTCGTATAAAGAACGCATGGTGATAGACTGGCTACCAGGATCCAACAGCGTCCTAACGTTCCAGCAGCCAACAAATAGTTAGTTTCTAAGTGTTAATTTCCCAGCTGGCTTACTTTTCACACTGGCCACCGGGTGAGCACAGAGCGCGTCGCTTACCGGGAACGCCGTAGCATGGTGAGAGTTGTTTGTAAGAGAGTTCATGAAGTTTCATGGGGATTGGGTACGAGTGATGTGTCCCTAGCATCGCTCGGCCTTTTGTTTGAGAGTGTAGCTCTAGCCTTTACTCAACCAAGTGTGACCTACAAGGCAGTAGGAGTGAAGTAGGGAGTCCACTATCCATTGGCAGCCGGTGACCGGAGTCCGGTTCATACGCCTTTTTGAATGGGGCCAGACATCCAGGGCATCCAATAAGCCCTTTGTCCATACGTCTGCCGGTGAGCTTCATACGCCAGTCGTTGGAGGTTTGGAATCAGGGTTTAGCCATCTCCCCTAGACTGTCATCCAACGGACAATCAACCCGGTGAAGAGCGCCGGGCACCCGCTTATGCCCTCTCACTTCGGTGGAAAAACACCTCCGCCACGTGAAGGCAGTGAGTAGGACTTCCTCACGTGTTTGCAGTTGATCCGATAAACAAAGCTTCTGTTATCAATCTCTCCCCCCCTCCACTCTGCTGTTACATTAGATCTTAAAACTGTCATCTTATCCCACCCATCTTGTTGTACGGTTGTGTGTAATTGCACACAGTGAGTGCTATAGCCGAACTATTCTCTAGATTTCTTATCTTATTCGGGTCTGCTAATCGAGATTTCGCTAGGTTTCTATGCTCGGCTAGTCCGACTGCCCCTGTTGTACTAGTTTCACCTATGTATTTGACTTGACAATCATTAGAGGTAGGGTATTAGATAAACTAAATTGTTTTGTTTTAAAGGCTCCACAGAATTGATCCTTTAACCGACAAAGCTTGTTTCTAATTGAGTGTATGGTTGGTTTAAATGCCAGCCACCTTTACTCCTTCCTTGTTAAGAATTCTGCCTGAGATGGTTTCCGAGGTTCCTTCTTTGTATGGAATTACTACTGGTGATTTAGATTTCTTGTTGTTGCTATTGTCCTCCGCATATTTGACATGCATGTCGTCATTAATATTATTATTATCACTATCACTACTACCATTATTCATTTTATTTTTATTTTTACATTTCCCTACATACTTTCCGACTAATTTATTATTAATTATTGAGTTTCAAGGCTTCTTCTATATATACCACTTCCTGTCTTAGATTTTCCGTGGTACTACATAGTTTTTGTTCTCTGCGACTTAAACATTTCACCAATCCTATTTTTACTGACGTAGGATGGGATGGTTGGAAGTCCAAATATCTGTCTGAATGTCCGGGTTTCCTGTAAACATTAGTGAGTAACCTGTGTCAGTCACTAAGATTTGTTCAATATGCATTAATTATGATTATCTTCATGCCCACTTCGATTTTGTTTAGTTGTTTCAAAATGTGTGATGGTAACTTGAAATAATTCCACAGTGGGTTTTTTTTTGTGCGAGGTGGTTGGTTCTGCTTTGATTTCTTCCTTATTTTATCATAAGATCCTTTTTAAAATTAGCGCTAGATTGGCCACTCTCCATCTTCTATTGGTTGATTCTTATTGCCACAGATTGCTGCAGGCAGTCTATGTATGAATGGGCAGACGCCCTACACGTTTCCAATAAAAAAAATAGTCAATCTAACCAGAGTGTAAATGTCGAAAAATCTTAGTTTTGAATCATAAACTGAATACATACAAGAGGAGGGGAAATCAGTTAACGCGATAACCAACCAGTCAGCATCATATCATCTTCCTTGTGGTATACTGAACTTTCTGTAAGTTGTGTATTGTAATTCACTTCCAACATGCATTTCATCCTTATTTTTGGTCCTGGGAATTCAGTGCTTTTTCACGACACAGCGGGACCATTTCGCAATGTTTTCCTCGATGAGTTACTGCCTCATATTCGACCCGCTGTACCCTACTGGTCACGGCTTCTCACTAAAACCCCAGGTTAACTGCTGAATAGGGCGAGTCGCTAGTGAGCATCAGATTAATTTTCAAGTATTGGTTTTGTAGGGATTTTGTTTGATTGTATGGAGGATTTCATCATGGGCTGACCTGGGAGTACGGGACAGTTGTTTCCTCCGTCCTAGTTTGCGAATCTGCATCAGTATGCACCCACCACAAGTGGGTTCGAACCCTTACAAGGTTACAAGGCAAGTGACCTCGTACACCATTGAGTCACTGGGACCCGACCCAATGGTTCTTGAATTCAAACTTCTGCCGATTCACGATACAGCGCGACCAGTAGGGTACACCAAGTCTAAGATGAGGCAGTAACTCATCGATGAAGACATTGCGAAATGGTCGCGCTCTGTAGTGAATTGGCAAAAGTTATAATTCAAGAACCATTGGATCGGTTCCAAGTGGCTTAATGGTCTACGGGGTCGCTTGCCTTGTAACCAGAAGGTCCTGGGGTTCGAACCTTGGTGGGTGCGTACTGATGAAGAGTCTCGAACCAGGACGAAACAGCTGTCCAGTACTCCCAGGTTTTCCAGTGGTTCTCTAACTGATGTCAGCCCATGATGAAATCCTCCATACAATCAAACAAAATCCCTACAAAACCAATACTTAAAAATCAGTGCTTTTTGTCAATCTTAGTTATATATATTTAAGAAGCTTCGGCTTCATTTGTATCTAGACGTCTTACTTCCAGACAACCAGTAGTATAAATTACTGCATTATAGGTTTAAGCTAAATGGTCTTACTATTTAATTGGTGGATGGTTCTAGCAGTGGAATCCAGGGTCCTATTTGGGACTCGTCAGCCACTGAATGCACCTGCATTTCCCAGTGAGTGATGATGTTCCCACCACCGAGGCTTGAACCCAGTGCTCATAGTTTCGAACGCCAAAGCGTCGTTATCCACTAGACCACCTGGGTCACGAGAGCGCCACCTTTTGTGCAACGGGTCATATAGGACGAAATGCGCTTTATCCTGAATTCCACTGCTAGTCACCATCCACCAATTAAATGCTAATTAAATGCCCAGACATCGTCGAAGCATCTGCGCGCAAGAAGCCGACGGACATGCAAACCTGAGATCCGAGCACTTCGGTTCAATCAGTCGACGACGGGAAAATCTAAAATTGAATTTAATTAAATGGTCTTACATTGAAATCCCTCATCTCCAGGCATAAATGTGATCTACACTATCTACTTCATTCACAAGATGCTTATATAACACATAGAGGACATTGAAATAGAAACGAAGTCAAGCATAAAATAATAACCTTGGAGAATAGTAATTCTTCTATCCTCTCACCTTTTTCTTGATCATCCCATATCTTGCCGATTTCTAATAAAAAATATTCTCTCTAACCATCCTCACACACTAAGATGTTAAGATAATCAGTAATCATTCAACTTCTACTTTTGTGATCATTGTGATACAGACAATGTGTGTACCAACGGAATATTATTCTCACAGAGTATGGATTATTGCATGTATTATTCGAGTTAACGTCAGAAGACTATTCTCACAGTTCAATACTGCACTCAATGTGTGTATATATTTGAACATTCTGTTTGATTTTAGAGTCAAAATACTTTTCCCACGGTTATATATTGACTGCATTAACAACAGAGTACTATGGTATATATTTGAACATTCTGTTTGATGCTAAAGTCGGAATATTATTCCCACAGTTCAACCAACACTGCATTAGCAACAGAATACTATCATCATCAATGTATTTGATGTACACTCTATCTCATGCCGTTTAACGTAAATAGAAATCACATGCACAGTAGTGATTAAAATGGCTAAAGAACATAAACATATAAACAGCGGTTCGATCAGAGGAACATATATACCTTTACTTCCGTGTCTTGCCTTCTTAGGTTGTTACACTTTTGCAATTTCATTAACTTTTAATCTTACCTATTGTACTTCAATTCCCTCACCACCCCGCCACCTTAGTCTTACCTGGACTATTCAAAAAATTACTATGTTATTATTGCACACAGGGTCTTTATCCAAGTAGTTGTGTAGCTCCAAGTCAGCAGCTGGTTATTATTGTAGACTATAGACACTTGAACATTCATTCATGTGACAAATGAGCTATAAGCCCATATTTTCTGACTCTCAGCTCTCCCCCCTTCTGGATAAGATTTTATTTTGATAAACTGGCACACAGTGTTGCACAGTAAGTAATATTAACTGTGTTAAGGCAAGCCTAGTTATTATAAGTGTCTAACATACCGAGCGGAAGCGCTAGGCTGTACAAGAGAAGACCTAAATGATGAAATAAAACAGACAGAGGAAGAAGCGTTGGTGTTGAATAACTATCTTATAAAATTCATTAGGAAGATCAATAAAGGCCAAAAACAACCATAAAAATAATTGTGAAACTATTAATGATAACATAAATAAGAGAGAATATAAGTCATCCACTGTTATCGCATATAAGGAGGGGGGGACATCTGAGACCCTACGTAGGATTCTTAACAAACCAGGAATTAGAGTGGAATTTAAGCCTACAAACTCACTCACGCACAAACTCTGTAGGTTGAAGGACTCTGTTGACACAATCAAACATAATAATATTATTTACAAAATACCCTGGAATGACTGTGAGGTCACTATATTGGTCAAACTAGTAGATCGTTGGTAGTCAGATTGTCGGAACATAAGAATATACTGGCTAAGGTAAGAATGGTTGATCCCATCTGAAAAGATAAGTAATTTAGAAAAAAGCTCAGCGATTACACTGCATGCAATAACACACAACCATAAAAATGGGTGGGTTGGACAGAGTCAAAATTCTAAGAAGTAATCTATCTAGGTGGAGAGAGAGGTTGATTACTGAATCCTGCCTGGTTCATCGAGTCTATACCCAACACACTACATGCAACAGAAATATGGAAGATACTATTACCACCAGTCAGTCAGTCAAATCACAGGAGGATAATAAACAATCTCAAAATTCTATTTCATTCAGTTCCAGTACATCATAACATTCTAACAAGTTACTTATTTATTATGACTATAACAACACTCGTCTTATTTCCCATCTGATTGTATTTGATCAGTAGCACTCATATTATTATTTCTGAATGTAAATTATCCTATATTGATTTTTATTCACATATCTGGTCAATTCCAGTCATGTATATAAATGAAGGAAAAAAGTTGTGTGAGTGAGTAACTTGATATGATCATGAATGGCAATAGTTTGTATTCGAGAGGTGGTCATCAGTTAATATTACTATATAACAACACTGTGTGAGACTTTATCAAAATAAAATCTTATCCATAATGGAGTTATACTCTACCATCACAGTGGCCAAGTTTTACACTTATATCTCAGTTCTCCCCTTGCATCTCATCAGGTGTGTGAAGTGGCATACTAAGGTGAGCAACATTGAAGTTAGGCGTCGAGTTGTAGGTAAACAGGGGAAATCAATCGACGAAGTTGTGAAGTTACAAAGACTGAGATGGTCAGGACATGCGTTACGTATCCCAAGTCATCGCCTTCCTCGACGAGCGATGTTAGCAGATATAGGGGCAGACTGGAAAAAAGCTAACAACGGTCAAACCAAAACTTCGCACCAGTCAATGAAATCTACAACAGTTAGTCTAAGCCACGTAGGGAGGTTTATACTTATTGGCTGGTTGGGGTCCTCGGGACGGTAAAATCTATGGTTGGAAACAATTGGTGACATGGCTCAAAATCGTTCTCAGTAGCGCAGATGCATCCACTCCTTGTGACTTATGATCTCCAATGAAACTGTTTTGTTCTTCGTATTACTCCTCCTTTGTCTCACATCTCTGCTTACTGTCTCTATTATGCTTTTCTTGTACTTTCTTCTCTTGCTTCGCGTGCTACAAGGAGGGAGTGTGGCGACTTGAACTGGTGCACATGTAGTGCAAAGTTCTATGTCGAAAACAGACAGACAGGTAGAACAAGAAGTCATTATTAAAAGTTAAATAACCCAGTAACCAACTACAGAAACTCAACGATACCCTATTTGTCGCACCCACACGGGTTCTGTGTGACAGAGATGGTGTTAAGCGTTAAATCTATGTTTTTTACAGCATGTCTTCTATTTGTAATTTATGGAGATACTATTCCAGTTATCTTGGTCTTTAACATTAATATTATTATTGTACACATTTTTTTAAAAACATTTTGACTTTATTGTTCCCGCTAATGTCGAAATATCGCTTTTACTAGGCCTGGTTACATTTACCCTGAAACATTACATTTCGATTTGCTTTTGGCTGTTGTTGAGTAAATTAGATGCAATACTGTACGAAATGTTTAGATTTTCCACACCGCATCTCATAAGTACTGTTTTGGAGGATTAAAGCAAATTATTTTTACACTAAACTACATATGGCGAAGTTCAACAATAGCTTGAGTGCCAGGAGTGTGAATGCTCCAATGACCTTGAAGACATGCTAGTCGTTGTTGGCTAAAGGCACCACCTGTCATTATCATAGCTGAAATATCAACACTATTCACCAGCTTAGGAGCAAATTTCACCCAGATCACGTTTTTTTAAGTACTGTTTGGACAATGTGTTAATAGCTCGTTAGGGTTAGGATGATTAGGGTTAAGGTAGGTATTGAGGTTAGGGTTAGGATCAGGGTTATGATTAACATTAGAGTTAGTATTACGGTTTAGATAAGGGTTATGATGAATAGGGTAAGGATTAGGGTTAGTGTTAGTGTCAGGATTAAGCTTATGGTTACGATTAGGGATAGATTCATAGTTGATGCCACTTATTTTAATTTGTTTTATTATCCACGTTTTCCTGGTATATGTAGTCGTCTATCCTCTTGGTGGAAACCACAGTAATAATTCAACCGAGGACTGTTTCGAAAGACTGCAGGCATGATGAGAGAGATAGAAAAATTAGTTTATCTGTAGTCATCTCGGTGAATGCATGTACAGAAACTAGTCTAACCTAGCAACTGTTACTCCTTGTTACAACTGGGACGTATTTTTAAGCCATGTCAGAGAAAGATAACCTGATTGATTAGTGCGTTTTCAAGCGTCTTCTTGTCAATATACATCATTTTTTGCGTAAACATTCCTGATTTTTATGATTGGTCCGCTGGAGGTCACTCGTGCGTTCGCATCCCTTGGGACGACGCTATCGTTGAACTTTTCCCTGCATTCAGACGGACAGACAGTAGTAGTACTATATGACTACTAGTCCTCCACCACAATAGGTGTGTCTAGACTGATCAGGGATCGATTTTGGTTGAAAATCCATTGGAAACAAGAAAGTACTGGACAGGTAGGTAGGTGTTTCGCCTTTGTTTAGGACTCTTCATCAGTACACACTTATAGCCCCATCTCATCAGGTGTCTAATTCAAGAGTTTCAGGTTATAAGGCGAGCTTGATGATCAGTCAGCTGCTGGAAGTGGAGAGGAGCAATGGTCTATCTATTGTAACGAACCCATCCTGTGATTTGAAGGTGCATTGGTTCAATTTTTCATCGGCTGAAAAGTATCAAATGAGGACGACACAACCGTCCCGGTGTTATGTACTGGTCGAGTAATTAATAGTCCTGACGCAAGAAGGCGGAAATTAGAGAATCACCAGGTTCATGATGATACTTGTATTTTTCACACAAGGAAAATCAATGTCACACAAGTGTATGAGCGAATGTTCAAAAATGAACGAATCAATAGACAGGCTTAACATGATTGGTTGTAATGTCATGTGACAACAAGGTCAGACATGTTTGTTTAGTTAGTGGACAGACAAAAACATATTGTCAATTATAATGGAATATCGATCCATATATACATATCAAAATATAACAGACTGTCAAAAACAAACACACATATTATATGGATACACATCACCCGGCACTTTTTATAATTTGTTATCAGGCAATAATAAAGAATAGACACCAAAGTAAAATGACCTTGAAACAACCAATCAGATTATTTCATTTATAAAGTGGCAAAAAATTAATAAAAACTGTATTTACAACATACGTATGTAATAGAAATGGACTATACAGGATAAATGTCTCTAGTGTGCTGCAAAAACTGGTACCAGTTTCACATAGGAGTGGTTATAGACATATTAAACCACTACCGATACAAAAACTCATCTAAATGGTTATATACCATATCACTTCGGGAACCATTTACCATTCTGATACGTTTTTTGAAGTGATCCCAAAATCCTTCATTGGAATTTGTATGTGTTCCTGTTACGGGATCCACCAGTTCAGAAGAATGGTTGACTTTGTGGTGAATATAGCCTAGTGATGATAATTGAGAAAAATCTCTCTCCACTCGTCTGTGTGAATAGTAGTTCCTGGGAGGACTAGTCGTTGTATAATTGGTATTAACAACACATCAGCACTTCTGTTCCGGATGCATTCCACAAAGCCTTTAACGAAGATTTGTGTCGTAAAGTCGCAGCACTCAAACATGATTTGTTCTAATCCTCCCTCGATTTATTTTTCGCTTAATAAGTACAGTTTCGTCAATATGCACGACGACGCCAACTCCTTCGAGTACAGAGGTGTGATCCTATTCAGCTTTTGTGAGGCAACATCACAGCAGTGCTGATACTACACTGCACTGTTGAAATCTTTGTATTCTCCGTTTCTTTAGTTGTAGCAGACCACTGGTCGCTTTAGTAACCAGTTGTATGGCAGTTATACGCAGTATTTTACTAAGCGACAATTTCGATTTGCATAAGAAAGTATCTAAAAAAATTACCAACTTGCACAGATTTCCTCATGTAACAACAGTGATTGCATCTAAATGCGTAGCCGTCAATAACCCGCCCGGCAATGCTTTTGTAAAGTCATTATCTCTCCACATATGCAGGATTTTTTAGACCTCCCTATCCACCCATTTTCCACACACAGTGGAAGTCAAAAACTAAATCTGGGTGAAACTTTTGCAACGAAATTCATGAATCGCATCCATTTTGAATGATGAACAATATGATTGATTGTTTCAAGGTCATTTTACTTTATACATTTATCATGGTTTTTTAAAATTCATTCGATTTTAATACTTCTTCTTTTTTCATGATGATGATGACGACGATGATTAGGATCTTGTGAACAACAACAGCAGCAACCGCAACAACAAATCCCTATGAATTCAACAATCCCATATCGTAATATGCTGGTGAATGGACGTGAATCATCATTTCCATATGAAAATTCAATGTCTTATTCTCAATACAATTTTCCTGCATCATCAACACAAGTTATGCATTCTGCAGCGTTTAATAATACTAATACTACTACTACTAATAATAATAATAATTGTAACGATATGAACAAAGTGAATACATTTCAACATTTTGAACAACATTTCCCTATACGAAATACAAATTGTCTTACAAAATATTCACAACAGTATCCTGATAATGATAATAATAGTAACAATATTACTACTAACAATAATACTGGATATAATCGAAATTTACCAGTAAATGTAAGTCACTTCTGTTATATTTGAGTCAGTTTTTTTGTTTCAAGTTCATTCATGGATTGATATAATCGGTTATTAGTGAACCATTGAACCATCATGGGAGTATTAGACGTCCGCCTCGTGCCTAGTCTGGAACTCATCAGCGAGCAGTACGCACTCCACCACTGGGATTTGAAACAAATCAAATCCCTACAAACAAACTCTTCTTGAATGAAAATTAATTTGATGCTCTCCAGTGACTGACTACTGGCTACAAGATGAAGTTGCCTGGAGTTCTGGTGAGACATTGTGACTGGGCGAGGTCCTTCCGGTGGGGGAAGTGAAGACAAATACTCGCCACCGTTGACACTGGCTAGTGTTATTATTATTATTTCCTTTAATTCCTAGAGGAACATAGGGCTTCAGCTGCACATCTCCATTGTGTTCGGTTCTCTGCTAGAATTTTCACATGGCTCCAAGTCACCCTTGCCACTGACGACCAACTTGCCGTTTCCCTTTCGGGTTCGACTCGAGCAATCGCTTGTCTAGTGGTGTCCCTTGATGGTCTGTTTCCTCAGAGTATGGCCAATCCATCTCCATTTCTTCCTGCAGATTTGTTGCATAATCGTTTCCTGCTATGTTGGTTTGCTCATTGTCAGAGATTCTTGTTGCTGATCTTTATGACTGATCATCTGATCTTGAGTATTGAGCGAAGGTGGCAGCTGTTAATGAAGTTCTGTCGTTTGTTTCAGGTCCTATTTATGACGCCCAAGGCAAGTCTCTGATCCGTATAGTGAGTAGCACTGACTGGCTTCACATTGGAGTTGAAAATCCGGATCTTATTTTCATTCTCATGCTGAGTGCTGTTGACCTCCACACGGACTTGAGAGTAATGAAAGCTTATCTTGCTTTCTCGATCCTTGCTTCGATATCCTCGTCAGTTCTGCCTGTAGTTGAAACGATACTTCCGAGGTAGGTGGGTAAGTAAAGGAGGTTGTTTCTTTCAGGTTCCTCCCATTTATGCTGACTGATTGTTGTCGGTGGTGGTGTTGGCCAGGGATCTTCATCACCTACCTCTGTTTTCTCTATGTTCACCTGAAAGAAGTCCTATCTTCGCTAGATGCTTCTTCTATCGCCAAATTGTTGCTTTCCACTGGCATATCTTCCAGTTTGTGGAAAATCAGACATACATCATCATCGGCGAAGTCCATATCCTCCAAGTTTTTTGTATGGGTCCATTTTATGCCTGTCTCCTCGTTGCCCGCCAGCTGTCTGTCGCATCATCCAATCTACCGGAATCAGGAAAATCATTGGCGATAGTAGACAGCTAGTTTGTCTTACTCCTGTCCTCACTTCGAGGGATTTCGAAAGTTTCCCGTTGTGGATTACTTGGCATGCAGCATTGCTGTACAACTGTTGGATGAGATGTATAATTGTCGATGGCATCCTGTAGTAGCGAAGTGGTTGCCGTGGTGTCAGTAGGGCTAAAATGGTGAATCGGTAGCAATTAGAATTCATGAGTTGGCGATTCAGTCGGATCCTGATGGCTGAATGGTCTATGAGTCTGGCTTGTGACTGACTGGAGGAGTTCTTGAGTTCGAACCCTGTAGTGCGTGTGTACTGTTGATGAGTTCTAAGCACTAAGACGAAACAACTTTTTGGTGGTAGTACTCCTTGGTGGTTTTCTATGGTTCTCTAACTGATATCCGTTCGTAGTGAAACGTGAAATATTTTTAATTCACCGTTAATTTATATCATTCATTTTCAAGAGAAATGTGTTTGGTCCGTATTGACATGTCGGTTTGTGTACTATGGCAGCTTCGATAATATTTGTCAGGATTTACATGATTTTATTTTGGCTGGTGGTGACTGCTGGCAGTGGAATCCAGCATGCGCGCAGTTTGTCCTATTTGGGGTTTTCGTAAGGTGAATCCCCAGCACAACAAGTGGCCGTGGTCACCCATGTGTCCTAGTGGGGGCGTCGTCAACGCTTGGCGTTTGAAACGATGGTGCTGATGTGTTCGACTCAACGTCAGTGATGAGAACACCATGTGCTAAGTAAGATGCCAGTTGGTGGTATATCTAGCAGACGAAGTCCCAAGTGGGGCGAAATGCATGCATGCCTAATTCCACTACTTGTCATTATCCAGCAAATAATAGTCAATAAGTTAGATAACAGTCGTAGTACTGAGTCATTGGTTGAAATTCCTCTCCATCCACGTCGACCTGGCTAACTTGATCGTCCGTCAAAGGGTAAATGCCAGTCAGTTGTATATAGTTTTAATTAGCTAATATTTTCAACATGTACACAATAAACATGCCTCATGGCACCTGGGTCTGTGAGCAACCTGTTCTATCCAACTGGGCGTCAAATGGCTAACAAACTTCATGTAGATTCTTCTGTCATCGACTTTTGTTGAATCAAATTCATCAGTTGGTGAACCTGATTGATTGTGTTACTAGTTGGCTCAAGCAGCTAGATAGGATTTAGGTAGTTTGTCTGTCTGTCTGTTTTCGACATAGAACTTTGCACCACATGTGCACCACTTCAAGTCGCCACACTCACTCCATGTAGCATACAAACCAAAAGAAGAAAGTAGAAGAAATAGCATAATAGAGACAGTAAACATAGGTGTGAGACAAAGGAATAGTAATAACGAAGAACAAGTCAGTTTCATTGGAAATTATAAGTCACAAGGAGTGGATGCATCTGCGCCAGCCATTGAGAACGATTTTGAGCCATATCGCCGATTGTTTCCAGCCACTAGTTCTGGCTGGCTGACATAAACTATCTGATGAGGCCATGTTGAGGTTTGATCACCATGTGCTAGCTCTTTTCCAACCTGACGCTATGTCGGCTAAAACTGCCCGTTGTCGAGGAAGGCGATGACCAGGCATGCATGCGTAACACATGCCCTAACTATCTTAGTCAATGTAGCTTCACAGTCTCGTCGACTGATTTCCCCTCCCTCCTTACCTAGCACTCGACAGATGCCTAACCTCAATATTCCTCACTTACTTTACTTTACTTCGGCTATCTCCTACGGGAGGATGAGCCGGCTTCATGAACGTCTCGAATCATCGCTGCCCAGGCGCGGCGATCTGAAGCAAGGTTTTGCGATAGGGATATCCAATTCTTGTTCCACATACGGAGTCCGTAGACCGTTTGTAGCCCCAGGCACTCCATATCTGCCTTGACTGTACCAAGCCATGTCTTCAGCTGTCCGCCTCTGCGACATCGCCAAGATGGTAATGGCGAGGGATTTAGAACTGATTTGACCAGATCGTCATCTGGTCGGCGCAGAACATGGCCAAACCACCGAAGGCGGCGTTGTTGGACCAGTACTGGAATTTGGTTGATGTTGTAGCAACGCCGACGCACTTCTTCGTTGGAGAGTTTGTCCTGCCAACGAACATGCAGAATGTACCTGAGACACCAATGGTCTAATACCTCGAGTCTGCGTAAATCTTCCGCGCGAAGAGGCCAGGTTTCACAGCCATACAGCAGAACGGGTCGTATGGAAGCTTGGTAGATCCGAATTTTAGTCCTGAGACTGATTTCTCTCTTGCTCCATAGAACGCTCCTCAGCTGTAGAAACGCATTCCGGGCGTTGGAGATTCGCGCATTCACTTCGTTTTTCGCTTGGCCGTTGGGGAGCATTATGGATCCCAGATATCTGAAGGATGGCACAATTTCAATAGGTGCTCCATTTAAGGATAAGATTTCATCATTGCTGGTGGATGTGTTCGAAAACATTTTGGTTTTGGAAGTGTTAATTTTCAAACCGATAGTAGACGCGAGGTGGTTTATCTGGTCGAGCGCCTGTTGCATATCGGGGAAGTTTTCAGCTAACAGCACGACGTCGTCGGCGAATTCGAGGTCGGTTATGTGAATATCGGGCGAAAGTTGGACGCCGTGGTGCTCGGTTAGGGCGTGCCGCAAAATCCAATCAACTGTGAAATTGAACAGGATGGGGGATGCTGGACAACCTTGCCGGACACCGCTGGTTACCTCAAAAGTGCGGGACTCTTCACCGTTCACTCGGACTCGAGCTTTGGTGTTGGAGTAGTATGACCTGAGCAGGTTGATTAGCTTGGTCGGAACTCCGTCGAGCTCCATTAGATACCAGAGTGCTCCTCGATCAACTGAGTCGAATGCCGCTTGGAAGTCGATGAAGCAAGCAACCGTCGGCTGTTGGAATTTGTCCCTGTGTTCCAAAATTCTTCGCAGTGTGAATAATTGATCAACACAGCCTCTTCCAGGTCGAAATCCGGCTTGATTTGGCCTTGTTCGCACGTGGCGTTCGGCCGCGAAGCGGTTCAGGAGAATGGAAACAAAAACCTTAGCAGCGATATCAATCAGACTTATGCCTCGGTAGTTCTCGCATATTGACCTGTCTCCCTTTTTGTGGAACGGTAGCAGAACTGAGGTGCTCCAATCGGAAGGAATGGTTTCGGACTCCCAAATTGAGCAGAACAGCGAGTGCAGTGCATCGATTAGCGCTGGAGTGCAGGCCTTGTATATTTCTGGGGGTAGACCATCTTCGCCCGGAGCTTTTTTGTTTCTGAGTCTGTTAATTGTTTTAGCTATTTCGGTTGGAGTGGGTGGATCGCAGTCAACTACGTAGGGTGTTGGTAAGTGTCGTATCGGTCGATGAGACGGTTGACCAGCGTCGCGATTGAGTAGCTGCTTGAAGTGTTCGGCCCATCGTTCCATCTTACCATTGGTGTCCGAAATAATTTCTCCTGATGCTGTGCGTAACACAGCATGACTGTTAAGGCGTTTGCCAGATGATTGGCGTAAGAGGCGATAAAGTTTTCCGAAATCGCCTACATTTGATGCTGCTTCCATGTTAGTCGCCACGTTAGACCAATAGCGATTTCTGTCGTTCCTAGCAGACTGTGTAGCTTTGCGCCTGAGGGAGCGATAAACTGGAGACTTTGCTAGGCGAGCGTCTCTGGCTTGCGAGGATAGAAGCATGGTGTGCTCTGAAATCCAGTCTTTCTGCTTCTTGGATGTGGTACCCAAATGCGTCATTGAAGCTTTAGAGACTACTTCTTTGAAATGATTCCATCGTGTCTCGGGTGTATTAGAAGATGTGGATGTTGGTTCATCTGCGGCGCTTAGTTCGGCCTGGATTTGTTTGGACAAGGCTTGTCGTCTTGTAGAACATTGAAGCGGGGCAACATTGATACGCTTCGGAGGTCGCGCCTTCTGGCGTGTCGTTAAACGAAGTTTGAATTTCGCCCTAACTAGAGTATGGTCTGATCCCCCTTTATTTCCGGCCTCTGCTCCACGATAGGATCGACAGTCTTCCACCGAGGAGATCCAGCGTGAGCGCACTAGGATGTAGTCGATCTGATGTGCAGTGCGACCGTCGTTCGAATACCAGGTGAGAAGATGTTTTCTGGGGTGTTGAAATCGAGTGTTGGTGATATATAATCGATTGTAATCAGAAAAAGATAAAAGTCTATCACCATTACGGCAGCGCTGATCGAGACCGTGTTTGCCTAGTATATGTTTTGTCGCGTCGTCTGAAGGGCCAGTGCGGGCGTTCCAATCGCCGGCTACTATGAGAACGTCACGCTTTGGGATTTTGTTGATTGCCTCTTGAAGATTGTCATAAAATTCGTCTTTGATACTTTCATCAGAGTCGAGGGTTGGGGCATAGACAGCGAGAACAGAAATGTCGAGCGGGGAACCCTTGAACCTAGCGACTGCAACTCTGGAGTTGACCGGTTCGAATGATATTAGGGCATTATTGGCTTTGTTACTGAGAGCAAATGCTACCCCATGTTGTCCCGAATTATTCTGGGGTCCACTATGAAGCAACCAGAATGAAGAATCTGTTCCAGGAACGGCTATTCGGCGGGAGCCATGATCGGGTAACCTCACTTCAGATAGACACGCTATGTCCACCTTGTAGTCATATAAAGAACGCATGGTGATAGACTGGCTACCAGGATCCAACAGCGTCCTAACATTCCAGCAGCCAACAAATAGTTGGTTTCTAAGTGTTAATTTCCCAGCTAGCTTACTTTTCACACTGGCCACCGGGTGAGCACAGGGCGCGTCGCTTACCGGGAACGCCGTAGCATGGTGAGAGTTGTTTGTAGGAGAGTTCATGAAGTTTCTTGGGAATTTGGTACGAGTGATGTCCCCAGCATCGCTCGGCCTTTTGTTTGAGAGTGCAGCTCTAGCCTTTACACAGCCAAGTGTGACCTACAAGGCAGTAGGAGTGGAGTAAGGAGTCCACTATCCATTGGCAGCCGGTGACCGGAGTTCGGTTCATACGCCTTTTTGAATGGGGCCAGACATCCAGGACATCCAACAAGCCCTTTGTCCATACGTCTGCCGGTGAGCTAAAAAAAAAATCATACGCCAGTCGTTGAAGGTTTGGAATCAGGGTTTAGCCATCTCCCCTAGACTGTCATCCAATGGACAGTCAACCCGGTGGAGAGCGCCGGGCATCCGCTTTTGCCCTCTCACTTTAGTGAGAAACACCTGTTTAGATTTTCCCGTCGATTGATTGGACCGAAGTGCTCAGTCTCAGGTTGACATGTCTGTCGACTTCTTGTGCAGATGCTTCGACGATGTCTGGGCATTTAATTAGTATTCAGTTGGTGGATGGTGACTAGCAGACATCGTCAAAGCATCTGCACAAGGAGCCGACATGTCAACCTGAGACCGAGCACTTCAGTCCAATCAATCGACATGAAAATCTAAAATTCAATTAAATTAAATTAATATCACCCGTTGCACAAGAGGTGGCGCTCTCGAGGCCCAATCGGTCTAGTGGATAACGACACTTTGGTGTTTGAAACTATGGGTACTGGGTTCGAGCCTCGGCGGGGACATCATCACTCACTTGGGAATGCAGGTACATCCAGTTGGCTGACGAGTCGTAAGTGGAAAGGTGAAATGCGCGTTATCCTGGATTCCACTGCTTAGTCACCATCCACCACTTCCTAGTTGGGGTCCTCGGGACGGTAAAAAACCAATGGTTGGAAACAATTGGTGACATGGCTCAAAATCGTTCTCAAAGGCTGGCGCAGATGCATCCGCTCCTTGTGACTTATGATTTCCAATGAAACTGACTTGTTCTTCGTTATTACTATTCCTTTGTCTCACACCTATGTTTACTGTCTCTATTATGCTATTTCTTCTACTTTCTTCTCTTGGTTTGTGTGCTACATGGAGTGAGTGTGGCGACTTGAAGTGGTGCACATGTGGTGCAAAGTTCTATGTCGAAAATAGACAGACCAGTCAAATGCAAAGATGATTTACAGGGAAGAGAATTCCTTCTTTTCTTCAGGGTTACATTTATGAGTTAACATAACAACAAACGAGGGATAAAGTTCCAGAAGTACATCCTGTCAGAGGTCAGAATACCCAGAGAATATAATTTTAATTTTATTTTGATTTTTGATTTACAGCTTGATTCCACACTGTATTTTTGGTACAAGTATGGAATTTTCAGCATGGATATCGGTAGCCCAAATTTCGCAGGCCGACCATAGATATCAGGTGTGCGTCGGCGGGTGCTCGAACCCCGGACCATATGCGTGGTCGGCGAGAGTCCTAACCACTGTGCCACCGACGCACAATATAATAATGATCAAAGATTGATCTTCAGGTATTTAATTGATTGCAAATTTGTTGATGAAGGGACTCCGGTTAGACAACCCATTGAAAGCCAGCTATGGACTGCTGGACAGGTGTTTTGGCGAAAGATAAAATTTATGCTTCACACATTAGATTCCCTCTAAGTGGCTCAGTGGTCATCCTGAATGTCCTCTCAGTTCAATCCGTGACTAGTTCATGATTGTGTACTGTTGAAGAGTTCGAAAAAGGACAAAAAACAGCTGTCCTGTATTCCCTAGTGGTTTTTCAATGGTTCCCTAACTGAACTGAATCCAGCTCATGGTGAGACTTGAAGATAAAGTTGTGCAATACTAGTAGAGTTGGCTGGGAATCCGTAACACAAGTATCATCCTAGCTATCTCTCAATTGGTGTAGCTGCACAGTTTTTTATCGATTCTCTTTCCCTTCTTAGTTAAAACGCTACTCCTAATCTGAGCTACTACTCACCATATTATAACACTTAACATGTGAGATAGAACGCAAACGTCGTCTGTAGTCAGGGATAGCTAGCTGTTAAGGAGAAGTCAGCAAACTGCTCAGCATTTGATCGATAGCTGAGTATCTCGTGTACACCAGAGATGATGCAAGTTTGCAAATACCACACAAGCCTTTTCTATCTGTGAGGAGATTTCGTCAGCGATCAGTCCACCGGGAGGACTGACGCAACTTCCCAAACATGTGAAGTAGTCAATACTTTCTACCACTTCACTCTTACCTATCCTTAAACTATGAGTCAATACATATTTCCGTCCAATCCTGTAGCATCATCTTGCTCACGTTTTACAAGAGTGAATCGCATGCCAAACATTCTAAGATTTCTCTTCAAAGTGTTCAGGAGACTGCTGTTTATCAGCGTCTTTACCCCTAGGAGGACTATCTCATCCACATATTCTAAGTTAAGAAGACTGACTATTCCCTGGTAACAATTCAATCCCTGAGTCACTGAAGTCAGTGTTAGGGTTAAGTCCATTACTGCATCTATGATGGAATTAAAGAGAAACGATCACAAGGGGGGGACATCCCTGACGGACATCATTGGTTGTCATCACTTCAGATGATAACTATCTGTAAGCCCTTACATGGCTGTGAGAGTTCAAGAAGAGTACCTTCACTAGTGGGATGTACTTTCTTGGCACTCCCTTCACGACTAAACATTTCCATAGTAAGTAACTCAAGGTTGAGGGAGTCGGTTTTCACCTTCAGGTGTAGAAATATGTCAATTGTTGGACGGCGACAGTAAATATGTCTATTTTACAGAATCTGCCGAATAGTGTTGAAGATATTGGTTAATGCACCCTTTACCTGTTCTCTAAAGCCTACCTCATTTTATTGAGTTTATTTCTCTCGAGCATCACTTAATCTGCTAATGATTATTGAGACTAAAACTTTACATACCATATATTTATTGTTCCCTTGGGTTCCTAGTGGAACATAGGGCTTCAACTGCACGTCTCCATTTGCCACTTCTGTCTTCCTTCTGCTGTACTTTTCACCTCCATCCATGTTAGTCCATGCTGACTGTTTCAACTCCTCCTCCTCTTCACACGATCTCCTCCATGTCACCCTTACACTGACGTCCCACTCGCCACCGTTTCCATTTCGGCCTGGTTCCACTCGAGCAATAGCCTGACGCGCGCGCGATGTCACCCAGGGGCGGCCTCCTCAGCGAGTGTCCATCTCCATCCATCTCCACTTTCTCCTGCATATTTGTTGGTTGGGCGATTGGTTCTTGTTTTGTTTGTTTGTTCCCATAGTTTCCCATGGTTAGTGACTGTTTCCGGTCGGGCCCGGCCATCTGATCTTCAGTATAGAGCCAGCGAAGACAGTTGTAGTTGATAAAGGTAACGTCTGCAACAGGGATGTTGGAAATATTCTTTGTGACCCGCCCGCTGGTCAAGTTTCTGATCCGTATAGAAAGAAGAACTGACTGACTTGACGTGTTTGCATTGAAAATCCGACGGAATTTTGTTGTTGATGCTGGCTGAGTGACAGTGGAAGATTTTCAGATTGGTTTCAGGTTGATGAATGTGTTTCTCGCCTTCCCGATTCTCGCTCGATTTGACGTCCTCGTCCGCTCCTCCTGTAGTTGAAGCAATGCTCCCTAGATAAGTGGCGAATGAAGTAACCTCTTTCAAATCCCTCCCGTTGATGGTGATTGACGTTGGATGCTGTTGCTGTTGTTGGTTGGTTATTTTCATAACCTCCGTCTTGTCTATGTTTACCTGGAGTCCTGTCTTCACCGGCTGCTTCTTCGACCAGTTTGTCGGTTTTCGCTTGTAAGTCTTCGATTTTGTATGACATCAAGCATAAATCATCCACGCGTGAAATCCAGGTCTTCTAGGTCCTTCACGTCGGTCCAGGATATCCCTGTCTTCTCGTTTCCCACTGTCTGACGCATAATCCAGCTGATGACCACAATCAGGAATATCATTGGTGATAATAAGCACCCTTGTCTGACTCCTGTGTTTCCTCAGGATGCCTCGCTGAGTTTTCCATTGTGGATTACTTGACGTGTGCCGTTACATACCATAAATGTTAATCTCCCTATAATTATCATGAGATGACTTGTTTCCCTTTTCGTATACTTGAATGATGAATGACTTATACACCAGTTCAACGAGACTTTCTCTGACTCCCAGACGTCATCGCCAAATGTATTAGTTAACCCGGAGAGCAATACGTCTCCACTCTTCTTAAAGACCTCCGGATTCATTCCATCGGGTCCCACTGCTTTGCCTCGTTTCAAACCGAAGATAGTGTTTGTAACGTCTTTGACAGATGGAGGACCAGTGTATACATCTTATTCAGGTCGGTGTTATACGTTGTGCAAGTTGAGCATGGCTGTAGTAGGACAGTTAAATTATTCATTGAAATAATTCCTCCAGCATCCCGATCGTATATCCTGAGAGCTAATTACGTTTCCACTTTCTTTGGAGATTGCCTCGTTTATCATTTGCCTTTTTGCTACCTGTCTTATTGATAAGCGGGACACCTTTTTCATCTCTTTCACGGTCGTTGCGTTGCAGCTTTCACTCCTTATCATATTCGGAGCCCTCTGGAATCAGTCTTCTTGCATCCATCATTTTGGACGAAGTAGCAGTATCCCACTGGTTTTCCCTAACCTTTGGTTTTAGGTTATTAACGGCCTCGACAGTTTTGTGTACAGCTGACTATATATTGTGCCAGGCTATCTATCTGCGATACTCACAGTTGATTATTTCTTTCCATGAATAGGGACTGTATCCTGATCAAGTTGGGGGCCGTAACGGCTTCATCGCTGTTTGTCCGTTCAGTGGTAAGTATAAACGTGCACGGACCAGAGACGTTATCGGAGTCTACGCACGTGTTCCAGAAAGAGCAGCAGTTCTCTGCAGATCCTCGCCACTGATAGCTTATCGCTATATGGTCTATTCGAGTTCATCGTTGTTTTGACGATGTGAAAGTTAGCCAGGTCAGGAAATGTCTGTCTTTGTGCTGCCTGAAGTTAGTGATGACCATGAGCAGATGATTATCTGGACAGAACTATAGGAAACAATCACCTCAGTCTGTTCGTCGGTGTCACCAATACATACTTCTGAAAATGGCACAATTTCCCCACTTAGACATTAATGTCGCCTTCTGTATCTGAACCTTTTGCTTTTCGCAGAAAGCCAGACAGTTTTTGGTAAAAGCTCATCCCTTATTTCTTCCGAACTACAGTCGGTTGAGGTGCGCGTAAACGTGAATTATGAAAAGAAATCGGAGGATAACTCAGTCCTTCCTTCTTCCAGCGGATCTGTTCATACGGCGGTGCACATATGACTATCCACTGGGATCCACACGAGTAGAAGTTTTTATCCCCTCGCACTCAATGCTAATAATAATAATAATTTGCTTTATTCCAAAACAGTACTTGTGATACAGAATGGAATTCTCAGCATTTTTACTACAGTATTGCATCCAGTTAGTAGATTAACAATAAATAAAATTCGACATAGATTATGGATCATCTCAGTTAGTTCTGATAACAACATGTCGGTAGCAAAGCCAAAAGTGAACAGAATGTCTGAAGGTGTTAGAAAAGTAGATTCTAGCATATTTACTGGCGTAAGCGGTAACAAAAAGGTCGAGATAGGCAGAGTGTGAAAGATCGAGGAAGAATGTTTTAAGTAGAGTTTGTAAGGAAGAGTAAAACAAAAGAGCACAACAAAAAAGAGAAAAGAAAGAAAACGTTGTACCTATAAATGATATGAGTTGAAAAGACGAGATCCAGTTGTTCTACTGACTTTTTATTCAGTTATAACTTTCACGCCTAATGCTTTCTTTATTGCACAGAACACGAGCTGAGTAGGGAATGGATGAGTTTATGTACTTATTATTGCGAGCATACAGTTTTCTATATAGGCTTCTGGTCTGGTCTGGCCTCATGAGATACAAGGGGAGAGTTGTGAATGAAGAGGGTGGTGTGAATTAGATAGAATGGATTTAGCCAGTTTTTCACATGAGTTCATGTGCCTGTCGACCAGAATATTAACAAGCTGGTTAAGTGGCACATAGCTTACCCTGCTGACAACCTATAACATCCTGCGTAATAAGGTATAGTCTTTCTTCAGTAACCCTGGAAAAACTAAGGGGGAGCAATAGAGAATAATGGGCAGGATGCAAGAGTTAACGAATTGTAGGAGTAAGGGTTGGGTTATGCCAGAATGTCTTAACTTCTTGATGTAGAAGAAGGTAAGACGGAATATTTTCTTAGAAATTATCAAGATATGAGACGACCAGGAAAGATCAGCAGGTAGAATGACTCCAAGAAATTTAATTTCCGACTTGGTTTCTATTTCGGTGTCATCATCTATGTTGCACACGTCGTGAGCACTAACCAGTTTGTTTAGGTCAGATTTATTCCTAAAGGTGAAATTGACTGTTTGACATTTAGAGGGATTTAAGGTAAGACCACTTTCCTTGGACCACTGGTTGATTTCAGATAAAAAGCGATTTAGTTTGGAGCAGTCACTTTGACACTTGACAGGCAAAGATACAGTCAGGTCGTCAGCTTATTTAACAAAATTAATGTCATTTGAAGATGGTGAGTCATGTAGAAAGAAAGAAAAGAGAAGTGGGGAGAGTACAGCACCTACCCCTGCGAACCGTGGCGAAGAAGTCCGGGTGACGAGTCCCAAATAGGACGAAACGCGCATCCTGGATTCCACTGCTAGTCACCATCCACAAATTATGTAGTCGAAGAATCCCCTGAAACCCTTAAGGTGATGACGCATCCAGTCTTTGTAATCTCCTATATCCAAGTTACTCTGTGTTACCCTTGCACACTATTTACTTTTTTATTCAATACACCAAACCTGGTACAATATAAGTACCAACGAGAAGATGCACCACACAATAATGACAATAAAACAACAACATATGAAGAAAAAAATTGGTAGAGGATGAATAAAGGACTTCATCCGGAGAGGAAACAGCTATATTTCATCGTGAGCTGACATTGGTTAGAGAACCATTGGAAAACCTGCACAGAGTACCGGACAACTGTTTCGCCCTAGTTTGGGACTCGTAATCAGTACGCCCCCACTACAACCGGGTTCGAACCCAGGACCTTCTGGTTACAAGCTAAGTGACCTACCTCGTAAACCATTAAGCCACTGGGACCCGATCCAATGACCAGTCCATGAATTCTAACTTCTTCCAATTCACGACATAGCGCTACCCCTAGCCAATGTCTTCGGTGGCGAGTATTTGTCCTCACACTCGACCTTCTGTATCCTATTCGTCACGACTTCCCAACCTGAATAGGGCAAGTCGCCAGTGAGCATCTCATTGATATTCAAGTGTTGGTTTGTAGGGATTTGATTGGTTACAGAATTCCATCATGAGCTGACATTGGTTGGAGAACCATTGGAAAACCAACATGGAGTACTGGACAGCCGTTTCGTCCGTCCTATTTTGGGACTCTTCATCAGTACGCACACACCGGGGTCGGTTGTGAGGACAAATACTCGCCACAGATGATACTGGCTAGCGGTCGCGCTACGTCATGAATTGGAAGAAGTCAGGATTCATAGACTGGTCATTGGATCGGGTTCCAGTGGCTTAATGGTCTACGAGCTAGCTCGCTGGGCTTGTAACCAGAAGGTCCTGAGTTCGAACCCAGTTGTGGTGGGTGCGTACTGATGAAGAGTCCCAAACTGTGACTGAGGGAAAAGTTGTCCAGTACTCCCTGTTGGTTTTCTAATGGTTCCCTAACTAATGTCAGCTCATGATGAAATCCTGTAACTAACCAATTAAATCCCTACAAACCAACACTTGAAACAGCTATGTCTTTAACAAGACCAAACAACATTTGTCGAATTATTGTCATAAACGGAAGAAAGAAGGAAATTGCAGCACGTTCATCATTAATTACGATTCTTGACTATATCCAATAAAGTTTGGAGCCACTGATTCGATCTATCTTTGGAACACCAACTGGGGAGTTGTGATATACCAACAGATGCTAACCTAACAAAAGCATCCTTCATCCCATGATGTGCCACGACATGGGCTGACCACCTCTCCGACTTTATTTACCATCCCATCCCAGGGCTAATGAACAGAGATTAATAAGGACACTTCTGAGGTGATATTTCGTAGCACATCTCCAAGCTACCGGAATCGGTGTTTCTAGATGACAACACTCATTGTGAATGATCTCCACTATATTCATACACACGCTGTCGGACCTCAGGATTACCCACACAATGATACCATCGAAGGTAACAATTCTACTGAGAGACAGGGATGATAGAGTCACGCTGTGTCACCGAACATCCTCATTTCCAAGAGGCGAGGTTTTTCGTGGACGTGGAGAGAGAGAGAGAGCAAGACTGCTCACATTGAAGCATTGTAAACCCAATCTTTGACAGCCAGAGGTGTCTCAAATTGACGTATACCACCACCCTAGATAGCTTTCATGATACAATTAGAAATGTCGTCCGTCACACCTCCGTCAGCACTCACACTTATCTACAACTTCAAGTATTTCACGTGGAAGAGTGAGTGCAGGAATATAGGCTCCTGCCAGTCTTGTAACAGTGCGCAAAGCACGGTGCGTCATACTTGCAGACATTGGGCATGGAGTGTGTGGCAACTTTAGCTGTTGTACTTCTGAGCAGATTTCTATGGTGAAACTCAGTTTCAATCAGTCATTATGATGATAAATTGGTTCATAGGTGTGCATATTTCTCTTTCTGAAACCTTCATTATTAATAAAATAAAAGACAGATTCAGCGAAGAAAATTTTCTTTATCAACGAAATCATCTTCAGAGGCTGGCTGTACTGTCGTATTTATACTTACACAAAATATTATTGAGTAACAGAGGAGGGGTTGACATAATTGATATAATTACTCGGAAGTGGCTTTAGAAGTAAAAATTAAAAGTTGTAAATTACATGGTACTCAACGATGGGACAAAGATAGAAATGTGATAAGGTTAAAATTGCTATTGAGTGAGAATAAAGGCATTTGAGTGTCAATTTAACAAGTCTCAGGAGGGTGTGAAATGTACAGATGGAGCATTTGAGAGCAATAATAGTGAATTAATTATTAAAACAAAAACAAACTAAAAGTAAAATTAAAAAAGAAAAGAAAAAATCGAAAGTTTTTACAGGGAATGACTAGTGAAGAGTTTCAGACCATGGTAGAATAAGAGACTGGACAAACTTTTTCTGTATACAGAGTTCGAGGTTGTATTGACGAATCGCCAGAGCCTCTGCCATTCACAAAAGCCGAAACCTTACGCCCTTTGAACCATTTGGCTTCACTTTGTAGATGATCTTGAAAGACGACTCTGGTGAAGCTTCGTGGCCAGAGTTCACCAAATGCTCGAGAATTAAGCTAGTAATCGTCTTGCATTGTCTCTTTGCTAACCATTCCGGATAATGTTCAGAGATGCGTTTGGAAAGCGTGCGTTTTGTGTGTGCGGCCAATATAATTAGCTCCATACGAGCAGGTGAATTTATAAGCATACATTGAGGTGGTTCGTCCAAAGCGGCAGTTTATCCTTCACAAATCATCTATTGATCATTTGTCGGCTGTAGAAATTGATACGTAGCTCAGCCAGCCATAAAGGAGGCTTTCCCCAGTGATCTGCATAAGGGATTCTTCAGGATCTCAGCTGCGGTATCACCTTTAAACTCAACACTCATAAATAGCAGTTTCTTCGTCACCGTCTGCGTTCTTTCAGTCTTTTCCCCTAACTTCATGTTTTTCTCGATAAATCTGGAGGGTATCCATTCTCTATGAGGACTTGTCTGAGTCGCCCCAGTTTCGTAATTTACAACTTTTAATTTTCACTTCTAAAGCCACTTCTGAGTAATTATATCAATTATGTCACCCCTTCCCTTTATTACTTAATAATAAAGCACTATATACATATTGTGTAAGTATAAATACGACTGTACGGCCAGCCTCTAAAGATGATTTCGTCTACAGGGAATATTTTCTTCGCTGGATCTGTCTTTTGTTTTATTCATGACCTTCATTATTGTTTCCCCGTGTGCGTCGGTGGCACAGAAGTTAGGACGCTCGCCGACCCTAAAGATGTTTCTGGGTTCTATCCCCAGCCGGCGCACTACTTTACCTCGCTAAGTCAGTAGTGAGACTAGTAAAGCGGAAAGGTTGGGCATGAGGCTAGCAACCCCATCCTGTAAAATGAAACACTACTACAGAAACTTCAAACCTTTAGCTTGAAACCCTATGTTCCACTGGGAACGTGAAGGAAAAAATAATAATTGTTTCCCTGTTATGTTGTATTCCGATCAAGGTTAATAATTTTACGCATTAATTGTAGTATTTCGTTTCTTCTTTCTTTCCTTAGCATCAGTCAATAATTGGCGGTAAACGCTGGTCGTCAACCTCTGAATCACAACGTTATCCATCATATAATAATGCCTATAATCCTTATCCACCATTGGTAAATTACCCAGCTGGACAACCATCAATACAACATTCCAATTTACGATCGAAATTAGACAATACCGATCCATGCATACATCCCATGAATAGTCATCGTATTCTTCATCCTCCACAAAATAATAACAGTAATAATATTAATAATAACCACTATGGACAATATTTTTCAAATCATCCCCTTCCTGCTCCTACTCCAGCTCCTGTACCGCCATCGCTGCCACTGCCGCCGTCTTCTACTTCTCAGGTTTCACAATATTATTCATCATCATCATCAAATTCTCTTCATTATTATTATCATCAGCCCCAACAGCCTCGTTGTCCTTCAAGTCAATATTCACAATTTCATCAACCGCCACCGCTGCCGTCGACAACACAATATGATGAAAATTACCACCATCCAGTTAGTGGTGATGGTGGTGGTGGTGATAATAATAGACGACTACCATTCCCTAATGAGGAGAACAAACTATCTATTAGGCCAGGAAGTGTTCGACCACCACCAATAAATAATAATACAACAAATCATGGTGAATTCATTAGCGCGAATAATTGGTCATCCCCACCCCCGCCATCATTGGAGAAAACTTCTGTCTATGCAGAAGAAAATCAACAAGGTATTATCGGTGCTAATAATCACAATATTGTTCGACATGGGATCAATAATTCTGGTTTATTAGCAGGAGGAGACAGCAGCACCAGTGGTGGTGGTGGTGCCGCTGCTGCTGGTAGTGGATATTCCTCTTTTTATCCTTCTGATACAAATCTAGATAATCGTCAACAACAGCAGTACTCATGGAATTTGCCTCCACAGAATGGATGTTTTAATTCAAATGCTTCTATAGAACAACAAGCAATTGGTGCTGGTGCAACATCAGAAGATCATATTCGTGTGAGTTCGTGTTTATTTTATTTTTTTTTTGCAATTTTCATTTTTGGGTTCTTAGTGAAAAATATAAGGCTTCAAGATGGGAGCAGTGGAGTTGCTAGCCTCGAGTGAATGTTTGCCGCTTTTTAGAACCTAATTGTGATGGCTCCATTGTAGATAAGATTTTATTTTGATAAAATCACACAGTGTAGTGTTATACAGTATTAATAACTGATGACCACGATTCGAGCACAAATTATTGCCACTCATAATCATATCAAGTCACTCACTCACACAAATTTTTTCCTTCATTTATGTACATGAGTGGAATCGATTAGATATTGGAATAAAAATCAATATGGGATAATGTACATTCAGAAATAATAATAATATGAGTGTTATTGATCAAATAAAATCAGATGGGAAATAAGTTACAAAATAAGTTACAAGTTACTTATTTTGACTATAAGAACACTCGTCTTATTTCCCATCTGATTGTAACTGATCAGTAACACTCTGAATGTACATTATCCTATATTGATTCTTATTCAAATGTGTAATCATCAATTTCTCTCATGTATATAAATGAAGGAAAAAGTTGTGTGAGTGAGTGACTTGATATGATTATGAGTGGCAATAGTTTGTTCTCGAAACGTGGTTATCAGTTAATATTACTGTATAACACCACTGTGTGAGATTTATCAAAATAAAATCTTATCTACAATGGAGTTATACTCTATCAGCACAGTGGCCGAGTTTTATACCTGTATCAATAATCTCCCAAATTAGGCTAATCTAACACCCTAACGTGTCCCAAGACTGGATTTAATCGCAATCTACTCATTGATCCAACCTAAAAGTAACCAAGACATCTTGTTTATACATTTATTCCCCTTAATGAAAATTTGAATAAAGCAGGAACTACAGTTTTAGCAGAATAAACTGATACCATCTTTTATTTCGTTGCCTTCTCGTCAGCTGCTTACATGGCAAAGACATTATTAAATATATCTACAAAAACAATTTTAACATACTTGCACAGCGTTCAGTTTAAACAAAAATCAATCGATCAGTATATGCATACAGCATATGTAATATTAAACACTATTCCGAACAACTAATAATCACACACAATGGAAACCTTTAGCATTTCGCATTCGGAGGAAAGAGAGGTGAAATTATCCAGTTACCAGGGCAAAGAAAGGCTGATAACCGCTTCTTTCTGGACGCATAAATCAGGTTTCAGGCGCTTGATAGAAATGGCTTCAGCAAACTTAAGGAGAATTGAGCTATTTTGCTTATTGGTAATTTTGAATGACTTTTCGACGTCCACCTCATGACCCGTGTCGAGAAGATGCCTGGTGATGGCACTGTTTAAAGCATTTGTTCCCTTTAGACGTAAGCTTTTTGGTACATGTTCAGAAAATCGTAGATATGCCCTTCTTTCTGTCCTTCCAATGTAACTGCTCCCGCAGATACATGTAAATTTGTATACACAGTTGGAGGTAACATGAGAAGGATATCTATCGATTTCTGATTGCACCAAAGAGCAAGTTGTTCGATAGACGGGAACGAGCTTAGCTGCAGGATACGCTATGGCTAGTGATGTACTCAGCCTTCTGTTGATCATCGCTGCAATATTTTCACCTTTATAATCAAGCTGAAGGTAGACTGGCTTTTTTTCCACTGTGATTTGTTTTACTTTTGTGACTTCAGATCTTCCATACTTGTTGATGAACCTTTGAGGATACCCATTTCTCTTCAATATATTTTCAAGGAACTCAAACTCCTCCTCTAGTTTCTCTGTAGAGCATATTCTCCTCGCTCTATAGTACAAAGTTTTGACTAGACCACGTTTAAAGCTATGTGGACAAAAGCTATTAAAATGCAAGTATTGTCCTTTCCATGTGGGCTTTCGATAAATTAACTTTTGAAGACTACCGTCTTCTAGGCGTTCCATGGCTATGTCGAGGAAGTGAAACTTTCTTGTTTAGACATGCTTACATATCGTTCAACAGAATCTTTTTTCATGAATTTAGTGCTATTCACCTAGTTTGATTAAAATGTTCGGCCCTAATAATAGAGAAGATTTGTAGCTCAGGTGGATGATTTGCAATTAATAGTGTTCTCTGAGCTGGTTGGTTTAGCTGCGGGGTTTCGTCGTCCACCTTTCTGGACAACATCTCCCCTAAGCGCAATATTTAACATAAAGTGAACTGATTTAAATTTTTCATGAGTGATAGAATTGGGTCCGCCGGTGACCATCTTTACACATGTATTGACCATTTTCTATTGACTTAGATTTCAAGCTTTCTGGTCACCTGATTTACTTTTTATTAATTGGTGGTATATTTCGTCTATATATTAACATGTTTGTTAATTGCATATTCGTCGTTTGAGTACCAGGCTTCTAGGAATTCCCTGACTGCACTTTCGGTGTCTCCTCTGTCTAAGATTTCGACATTGATCCCAATCAAACTGATGTCCATAATTGTCTATTTGCATTGATATGATATATCGTGTCTTTTCACGGCTGATTTGTGTTCCTGGATTCTGATTCGAAGGGGACGCCCGCTTTGGCCGATGTAATGCCTGTCACAGTTCATGAAATTTATTTTGTAAATGGTATTAATTTTGTCTCCTTTTTCTGTTGGATCTTTTGGTTTGCATAATATCGAATTAAGTGGTTTGACTGGCTTGTGTGCTATATCTACATCAAACGGTTTCAGTATTGTAGCTGTTATTTCAGAGACATGCAATTAACAAACACGTTAATATAGACCAAATATACCAACTAATAAAAAGTAAATCAGGTGATCAGAACGATTAAAATCCAAGTCAATAGAAAATGATCAATACGTATATCATGAAGATGGTTACCGGGAGACGCAATTATATCACTCATGAAGAAAATTTAAATCATTCCACTTTATGCTAAATATTGCGCCGAAGGGGGCATGTTGTCCAGAAAGGTGGATGACGAAAGCTCCGCAACTAAACCAACCAGCTCAGAGAACACTATTAATTGCAAATCATCCACCTGAGCTACAAATCTTCTCTATTATTAGGGCGTTTGTTTAAGTGGCTATTCTCTAACCCTGCCACTATTATTTTCACATTGCCTAGGTGTGTGTGTGTATGTGCGTCTAAAGGAATATTTTGAGAGTGGTGATGTTAAACAAATGTGTTGTACTGTCATTATTGCAGTCATTGCGCTCAAAATCATTGAGTAATGATGTTTGTGTTAGAGGATAGGTAGGTGGTGAATGAGAGTTGTCTATCGATAATTCTGTCTTAAACCTGTGGAAGAGTGTATTGTTCTTGGAGCATTTGAAACAGAAGGAGTGTAAGTTTTCCATGACTGCAGAACCAAAAGAGACAACTGTTTGAGGCCGATCACACACACAGGGATGTTTGAATCGGCTTTTAGAGTTGTGCTCATAGTTAAGATCTTACCTCCGGTTACGGGCCGACTGTCGTATGATGATGGTAGTTCGGGATGTAGGATTTTCGAGGTTCATCTTTTTAACTCATCCTCTCTTGAGGTAGGGGGGAGAGAGAGAGCGGAAAAACAGTACAAGTAACTTGCTGATCATCTGAGGGAAACACATTACTTTTGTTACATTCCTATTTACCAGCATTATCTATGACTTCGCCCAAAGACTCTCTTAATATACTGTTAAGTTGACGTACACCATAAGCGTAACTGCTTTAAGTATAATCGCTGTCCAAACCACCTTTCTATTTATTTATTTTTATTTTTGATTACAGCTTGATTTCACACTGTATTTTTGGTACAAGTATGGAATTGTCAGCATGGATATCGGTAGCCCAAATTTTACAAGCTGACCATAGATATCAGGTGTGCGTCGGCAAGGAATCGAACCTTGGACCATTTCCATGGTCGGTGAGAGTCCTGGTATGCTATGACCTTTAGGAACATTACTTCCACCTAATGTGCGTCAATACAATATGCACAGCTGACTATCATGTCAAGGTAGCAGCTATCTGTCGGCACATTAGACGGATATCAGGAACCCTATGTTGGATTCTCCATAAGACAGGAATTAGGATAGCATTCAAATCTATAGATTCATTCAGAGTAAAGCTGTCTAGTAGGAAGCTAAAGGATCCTAGTTCCCTCCCCCCCCGTACAAGAAAAGCATAATAGAGACAATAAGCAGAGATGTGAGACAAAGGAGGAGTAATACGAAGAACAAAACAGTTTCATTGGAAATCATAAGTCACAAGGAGTGGATGCATCTGCGCCACTGAGAACGATTTTGAGCCATGTCACCAATTGTTTCCAACCATAGATTTTTACCGTCCCGAGGACCCCAGCCTGGAAGTCTACACCTTCCTACGTGGCTTAGACCAACTGTTGTGGATTTCATTGACTGGTGCCAAGTTTTTGTTTGACCGCCGCTAGCTTTTTTCCAGCCTGACCCTATATCCGCTAACATTGCTCGTCGAGGAAGGCGATGACTTGGCATACGTAACACATGTCCTAACCATCTCAGTCTTTGTAGCTTCACGACTTCGTCGATTGATTTCCCCTGTTTACCTAGAACTCTACGCCTAACCTCAATGTTGCTCACCTTATTATGCCACTTTACACGGGAAATAGAACGCAGGCACCTATGATCAAAGACAGCTAGTCTTTTCATGTCTTCCACTCTCAGTGGCCAGGTCTCACAACCATAAAGGAGGACGGAGCGGACTGATGAGCAGTACACCCGCCCTTTGGTCGATAGTCGAACATCTCGTCTACGCCAGAGTCGGCGTAAACTGGCAAATGCGAAACGAGCCCCTTGTATTCGTGCTGAGATTTCGTCAGAGATCAACCCGTTGGGGCTGATGGTACTTCCCAAATAAGTGAAGCGGTCAACGTGCTCTACCACTTCACTTCCTATTTTTAAACTAGGCGTCGATGTAGTCCAGTCCTGTAACATCATCTTGCATTTGGCGGGAGCGAATCGCATGCCAAACATTCGTAGATTGCTGCTCAAGGTGTTTAGAAGACTCTGCATTTTGTCAGCGTCTTCGCCTAGAAGGACTATATCGTCTGCATATTCCAAGTCAACGAGATTATTCCCTGGTAGCAAGTCAATCCCTGAGTCGCTGAAGTCACCTAGGGTTAAGTCCATTAACACATCTATGATGAAGTTGAATAGAAAAGGGGATAATGGGCATCCTTGACGGACACCACTGGTCGTCATCAGTTCAGATGACAGCTCGCCGTAAGCCCTCACCTGGCTGTATGAGTACGAGTAGAGTGCCTTAATCAGTGCAATATATTTTCTTGGAATTCCCTTTACAGCCAAGCATCTCCAGAGAACTTCCCGATCGACAGAGTCGAATGCTGCCTTTAGGTCAAGAAATATAATGACTGTTGGACGCCGGTAGGAATGCCTATGTTCTAGAATCTGTCGGAGGGTGAAGATATGATCAATACACCCTCTTCCTGGTCTAAAGCCTGCCTGGCTCTCTCGTGTTTGTGCTTCCCGAGCACCACTCAGTCTACGCATGATTATTGAGCCTAAGACTTTAGATACTATATTAGTCAAGCTAATCCCTCTGTGATTATCACAGGAAGACTTGTCTCCCTTCTTGTATATGGGGATAATCAGTGACTTACACCAACCCGATGGGACTTCTTCTGATTCCCAGACGCTGCCTAGTACCTCAGTTAATCCAGACAGTAAGCTGTCTCCACCGTACTTAAATACCTCTGGAGTCATTCCATCAGGTCCCGCTGCTTTGCCTAGTTTCAGATTGGTGACAGCTTTAGTAACCTCAGTTAGTGACGGAGGACCTGTGTTTATATCCCATTCAGGGAGGTGTTGGATGCTCGGAAGGTTGAGCGTGGCTGTGGGCAAATTAAACTGCTCCTCATAATGCTCTTTCCAACGATCCAGTCGTCTATCCTGGGAGCTAATTATAGTGCCATTTTTTTCCGAGATTGTCTCACTAATGATTTGTCTTCTCCCACCCGTTTCCCTGATGAGTCCAAAGAGTTGCCTGGTGTTGCCTATCCTCGAAGCTTTCTCCATCTCTTTGGCTTTTGTCGCCCACCACTGTTCACGGTCCTTGCGGAGACTTTTCGTAAGTTTCCTCTTGTGCAGCTTTCGCTCCTCATTGAATTCGGAGCTCGCCGGAATAAGTCTTCTAGCATCTATCAGTTCGGATGAGGCGGTGGAGATCCAGTGGTTTTTACTCACCTTTGGGTTTACCTTATTCACAGCTTTTACAGCTGTATCTATGGCTGCCTGGATATTTTTCCAAGCTTCTTCAGGGTGAGCACAGCTGTCGAACACAGATATGTGTTTAGCTAGTTCTTCCTCAAATACGGATTTAGTTTCCTGATCGAGCTGGGGACGTGATGGTTTTACCGCCAGCTGTTTCCTACGTCCGTTCAGTCGTAAGCACACCCGAGCGCGGACCAGTGCATGGTCGGTATCTACGCACGTGTTCCAGAAGGAGCGACAATCTCCTACCGACCCACGCCAACGATAGCTTATTGCTATGTGGTCTATTTGTGTCCAGCGTTGGTTTGATGAAGGGGGTCTCCAAGTCAAACAGTGTCTCTCCTTGTGTTTGAAGTTAGTGCTTACAAGAAACAAATGATTATCAGAGCAGAACTGTAGGAGACGGTCACCGTTGTCGGTTCGCTGGCACGGAACTCCATAGGTGCCACCGACATCCTTCTCAGATTGACACAATTTCCCTACTTGAGCGTTAAAGTCACCAGCTAGAACGACTATGTCTGAGCGTTTAGCCTTTCCACCAAACTAGACAGCTTTTGGTAGAACTCATCCTTCGTTTCATCTGAACTGCAGTCAGTGGGGGCGTAGGCGGAGATTACGAAAAGGCATCGGCGAGTAGTGCAGTCCTTCCTCCTTCTTACTGATCCGTTCAGGCGGACAGCACACATTCGGCTATCTACCGGGATCCAGTCAAGCAATGTCTTTTCTGCCCTAGTACTCAAAGCTATCCCTACGCCAGCTAATCCTCGTGAACTAGCTGTGGCATCTCCTGACACCCTCAAGGTGAATTTTGCAGATTCAACCTGTTGGCCAGGTGGGGTTAGGTGAATAACCACACTTGGGTCTTGTATGCGTGTTTCTGAAACACAGCATACATCAATGGCTCGTGATGCCAGGGTCTTGGCTAGTGATGCTTGTTGTCCTATTTGGCAAAGTGTCCTAACATTAAGAGCTCCTATATGAAATTGGTGGCGCGGCTTTAAGAGGCTGTCGGTGGTGGTTTTTTGGCTTCCATCGTTTTTAGTGGACGCAGAGTGGAGAGGAAGTGGAGAGCTATCAAGTCGAGGAGTTGCATCAGTGGAAGGAAGGCAAGATGATAGAGATGAAGATGAAGACAAAGATGAGTGAGTAATAGAGAGGTTTCGTGTGCATTTCGGATTGTGAGGGCGATTGTTACTTCCCGGCTGCCCACACCGTGGAAGTTGGTTGCGTGACCGCAGAGCCCAGGGGACAACTGCTTGAGGCCGGTCACACGCGGCCTGTTTTTGTTTGTTCTTTTTTGTTTGGTGTGTCTCAGTAGCAGATTTATCACTCCCGCCCTGTGACACGGCAGCAGGAAGCGCGGTCGTTGTTAATCCGGGCCACGGCCGATCCGGCATGAAATTTTGTGATTTTGTATTGGACATGATGTTGGATTGGGTAGCTGCTTTTTGTTTAACCGCTATCCAAACAACCTGCCTGGCATGGTAGTACCTCAAGAGACATAAGTCTCAGCCAGTATAGCTTGAATAGGTCATTGCGGTGTTCAAGCCCGACCACCACGTCAAGGTAGCAGCTTTCGGTCGGGTAATCACACAACAGCATGGGTTGGGATGAGGGAGATGGGAGGGTAGCGTTAGAATTCTTAAAAGTAATATGTTTAAATAGGTGGAGAGGCAGTGTGTTTAGTCACTGGAATGCGATGCAATAAGGAATGATGTAACATCATGGAAAATATTACTACCATTAAAAAATCAATGGATAAGAAATGCATAGTGTAAAGTTATGTGTGAGTGAATACAACATCTAGATGTGATTATGTGAGCAGCAGTAAGATTGTGCTTAAAACATCAGTCAAATCAGTAATACTGTCTGTGGGTTTTTTATCGAATGGAATTATTCAATGTTGGAATTATCGTTAAAGTGATGTTCAGAAAGAAGAGAACACGAAGTGTTCAGCAAATATGTTGATCTTTTCGGCGATTTCATTCTCAAAAGCACCTGTACACACGCATTTAAATACATAGTTTTACATGGATACATAAATACGACGGCGAATAAAAGGTGACAATTATTTTCAACTTGATATGAATTACAAGAGGTTTAGAAATAAACTTAACACAGGATTAGAACGGATAACAAGTGTGTAAAAATGAGAATGGAAACTAAATTGCAATAATAATTTTCAACTTGAAATAGAAGCTAAGAGGTGTGAATATAGATTACAAGAGCCTTAGAAACACAAAAGGTGCACAGGATTAGAATATAATTGTAAAATAGTTAATTTTAAACGAATTATAAATATGATCAGGAGGAGCATGGAAACAAACTTAAAATAACTGTTTTTATAACCGAAAAAGTCGGGTGAATCGAATGAAGACAGAGGGAGTAAGAACCACTCACACACACAGCCAACGGAAAAAGATCATAAAGAAAAAAGAACGAAAGAACAGGAACAAAACGGAAGCAAAGGGAACATACCGAACTAGGTCCATGGTAGTTGTAGAGGTTGGACCAATTTCTTTTGAACACACAACTCCGACTTCTCGATGCATATTGTGAGGGCTTCTGCAGTATATAGAGAGAAGTTGGAAACATACTGCTTTTGGTAGGTTTCTGTTTCTGACTTTGTAAATTACATTAAAAGAATCAGTTGAGATGTTGTGGTGTTGGGGTTGTTGATCAGATGTTCAATAATGGCACTTCTGATTGAATCGGTGCCTCCTCTTTGCTGCAGTACTCTGGGTAATGTTCTCCAGCGTGTGTGTCATTCTTACTCTCTCTCTCTGTCGTCATTCGCTTCACCCCATTTTTTCATCTATAAGAACAGTTATTTTAATTTTGTTTCCATGCTTTTCCTGCTCACATTTATGATTCGTTTAAAATAACTATTTTACAATTATATTCTAATCCTGTGCACCTTTTGTGTTTCTAAGGCTCTTGTAATCTATATTCACACCTCTTAGCTTCTATTTCAAGTTGAAAATTATTATTGCAATTTTGTTTCCATGCTCATTTTCTATACACCTGTAAGAGTGATGTTTCGCTTATTTTTAAAATTCAATCTTGATTTCCCCGTTGCTTTTTTTCCCTCACGTTCCCAGTGGAACATAGGGCTCCAAGCTAGTGGCTTGAAGTTTCTGTAGCAGTGTTTAGTTTTTATAGGATGGGGTTGCCAGCCCCACCCCCAACCTTTCCTCTTTACTAGCATCATTTCTGGCTGTTCCACCGACGCACTCCCCTTTGCTTGACTGAACCCGAAATGTTTTGGCCTCTGTTGATGATGATGATGATGATATGTCAGCTCTCCCCTCCTAGTGCGGATGCTTCAACGATGTCTGAGGATTAACTTGAAGTAATTTTGGTTGATGGCGACTAACAGTGGAATCCAGTGGTTGCCCACTTCGTCCTACTTGGGGCTCGTCAGTTAGATATATACTTCAGTGAATGATGATCTTCCTAATAAGCTTTGAACTGTCTACACTATGCATGCTTTCAAACGCCGGAATGTTATCCATATGTCTTATTTAACCCGCGAAAGATGACTCATGTATTCCACCGAATAAGGAATGGAAATAGTCGGTTGTTGGTTTACAGTGATTTTTATTTTAACGAAACTGTGTACACCTGCTTGGTGCAATCAATCAACGAGAAAATCAAAATTAAATTAATCATATTTTCAAGTATTGGTTTCGTAGGGAATTTCTTTTTTGATTGGTTAGATGAAGGGTACAGCAGGTGTTGAAGGTGACGCAGTAACTCATCGAAGAAGATATTGCGAATTGGTGGCGCTATGTAATGAATTGGAAGAAATTAGAATTCATGAGCTGGCTGACCATTGGATTGGGTTTACAGTGGCCTAATGGTCTACGAGCTAGCTCGCCTTCTAACCAGAAGGTCCTGGGTTTAAACCGTGTCTGTAGATGCGTACTGATGAAGAGCCCCAAACTAGATGGGACGAAACAAGCTGTCTGTGGACTACTCCCTGTCGGTTTTCCGATGGTTCTCTAACTGATGTCAGCTCATGATGAAATCCCCTAATAAATTAAACATAAATGAATAAAACATGTTGTACAGGAGGGGGTTAGTAGTACTCGTGGCGGCCTGAGTGGTCTAGCGGATTAAAATTTTAGCATTTGATATAGTTGATGACTGCTAGGTTCCGAGCCTCAGCGGAGGAAAACCGTCATCACATCACATCCAGTTGTGACTAGTCTCAAATGGGACAAAATGTTCGCATCGTGGATTCCAGGGCTAGTTACCATCCACACCAAATAACTTGTTGTGTTATCTTTTTTTGTTTTGTTTTGTTATCATAAGACTATTTTGATTGGTTTTTCAACGTTATGTTGATGTCGATCAGACAAAACGCCAAAAGTTAATTAAAATACCTGAATAGAGCTTGTGTGTTGGCAGCTTCTGTTAACACAACTTACGATTTAGGTGAAGGTGAAATCGAGCTGTTGAATGTGTATGTCTGAATTTGTGGGGCTACTGCGAATTGAATTATCGTGAGTAGTTTAGTAGAGACAGAGCTACACATATTCATTGTTCTATGTGTATTGTTTTTAATTCATGAACAGTAGTATGTGTGTAAGTAGCTTGCGCGCACACACACACACACACACGCATACACAGATATTGAGACAATTTTTGTTAATAGAAAGACAGAGATGACATACTCAATGTGTGCGGGAATTCTTTTTGTCATCATATTAACTGTTGACTGACTGGACTGGCTAAGTGAGTGAGTTTTAACGTGGAACTGTGAGCAGAGGTGCACTATCTATTTAGTAGTATAATAATAAAGCTTTATTTCAGACAATATGTGAATAGGATTTTATCGTGAGCTGACATTGGTTAGAGAACCATTGGAAAACCTACCAAGGAGTACTGGACAGCTGTTTCCTCCGTCCTAGTTTTGGACTCTTCATCAGTAGGCACCCACCACAAGTGGGATTGGACCCAGGACCTTCTGGAGAGCTCGTAGACCGTTAAGCCACTGGGACCAGATCCAATGGCCAGCCAGCCCACGAATTCCAACTTCTGCTAATTCACAACATAACGCGGCCCCTAGCCAATGTCATATGTGGAGAGTATTTGTCCTCACATCCAACCTGCTGCACCCTACTGGTCACGACTTCTCACTAGGACTCCAGGTAACTATGTACCTGAATAGGGCAAGTCGCTAGTGAGTTAGGTAGTAGGTAGGTAGGAAACGTCATTATTCAAGCATACATCATAGTCAGTCTCATACACATATACACATGTTCTTATTGTAAATCGAATTCATTCATTCATGTGAAAGAAGAGTTGAGATGTTTAGTTAGTTAACAGGACTTGTCGTTGTATGTACATTGTTGAGAGACATCATAATACTTTTTTTAAGTTTGTCTGAGATTTCATTAATTAGTATTTTTAATTAGTATTATCATCGTTAAAAGTGAATATACAGTTATATCAGAAAGAATAGACATAACATTCCCCTAATCAGACTGCTGTTAAATGCATGGCTTCTTATCAGAAATCAAACTAGTGGTCGGTCCTTCGGCGTCAAGCTCAACAATGGCGTCCCAGGAAGGCAGATGCACGAGTGACCCTCAGCTGACCAATCATAAATATGAGGAATGTTTGCTCGAAGAATGATGAGGTATATTGACAAGAAAATGCTTGATGAAAACGCACTAATATTCAGGTTATCTTTCTTTGACATGGCTTAAAAACACGTCCTAGTTATATTGAGGAGTGCCAGTTGCTAAGATAGACTAGTTTCTGTACATGTATTCACCGAGATGACTACAGATAAACTGTTTTTTTTTCTGTGGATCGTTTATCTCCCTCATCCTGCTTGAAGCCTTCCAAACACAGACCTCGGTTGAATTTATCATGGTTTCTAGCAAGAGGATAGACGACCGCTTAGCAGGAAGACGTGGAAAATACAACAAATTAAAATAAATAACATCAACTATAAATCTATCCCTAATTGTAACCATAAGCTTAATCCTGACCCTAACACTAACCCTGATCCTTACCCTATTCATAAGCCTTATCCAAATCGTGATTCTAACCCTAATACTAATTATAACCCTGATCCTAACCATAACCCCAATACTTACGTTAACCCTAATCCTAAACCTAACAAGCTATTAACACACTGTCCAAACAGTACTTAAACAAACGTCATCTGGCCGAAATTTGCTCCTAAATTGGTGAATAGAGTTGATATTTCAGCTATGATAATGACAGGTGGTGTCTTTAGCCAACGACAGCTAGCATGCGTTCAAGGTCATTGGAGCGTTCACACTCCTGGGATGACGCTATTGTTGAATTTCGCCGTCAAGAAATGTGCCAAGGGTGTTTGACGTCGCTGCTATGTATGCCTATGCGTCGTCGAACGGTTTTTCACAGTTATCGCTATGTCTATGTAGATTTTTCCTGACTAAATGAAACCTATCTGAACTTTATATTGTTCTATAACTGTCCTTTTTTGTTTTTGTTACAGGGTCAATGTGAACAATAAATTTGCTATAGTGCATACATGCTGGCTGAGGGATATACCGTCCTTGAGATTGATTGCTAATATGTGTGGGTGTGTCTCATCAATTCTTACAGATAGGCTTCAACTTGATAAACTCATCTGAGAGTAGTGGATGTGTGAACACACTAATCAACCAATCAATGAATAAGAAAGAAAAAACACCCGTATATATATATATTTCTGTGTGTGTATGTGAGTGCTCATTTTCCTTTTTTTTTACTAATCGATTCAGATTTCTTCCATCCCTTCATTCTACAAATTTTTCTTTGTCTTTCTTTGAGTAGAGTGTACAATTGTAAAAGTGCCTAGTCCCCTACCCCCCCATTCTATACTCTTGTTGTTGATGAGGATGAGGATGATGTACAGCATGTGTCGATTCCGAGATGGGACTCCTTTACCCCCTCTTCTTCTTCTTTCCTATTCACATGTCTGTATGTAACGACGATCCATCTTGCTGGTTGGTACACACATATTTTGACAATATGTTGTCTTTTCTTCTTGTTTCTGGTCATTTCACCTATTTTGTGCGTGTCTGTACGTGTGTGCATATGGTTGGGTAAGCGAAGTGGAGTGAGAAGCAGAGAGAGATCCCCACACAGATGAACCCAGATCATCATTTATTACACTGCTATACAAATACAACAATTACAATCAGTTTTTTTGTTATGTTTATAGTTTCGTTTTGTTATTAACAACAACTGCTTATAGATATTTTTTATTCTAAAACAATAGACTTTTTTTGTACAATTTTTCATATGTCAATGTACACCACCACGACACAACGGTGGCGACTACGAACAACAGCATCATTACATCTAGCCAATCACTGTCCGCCTCTCCACTAACTCTTATTTAATGATGAGAGTTAATCTGTTGTTAAAATAATAATAATTATTTTTCTAACATGTGTTCAGCATATACATCCACCCACTCATTATTGTTCTACCCTCTGCCTTTTTCGTCCTACCAAACATGTGCGTGTTTTGATTGGTTAGATTTCTTTATGTGTGTGGGCGTTTTTTCATTATGTATGTATGAATATAGTAGATAGGGGGGTGTTTTTTGTGATGATGTGTCTTTCAATTTCTAATCTACTACTCTACAAAATAATTGATTATTATTCTTATTGCTATCACTATTATGATTATTACTACTAATATTAGCAATATTATTATTACTATTATTCCTTGTAATATTCGTAAACAATAGATGATGATGAAGTAACAACCGCTAGTGCCTGTTATTTTTCAATTTGTTTGAAAAGCTTTTTCTTATTTCTTTATTTATTAATAGGTGGTTTCGTTGATACACCACCACCACCTCGCGTCACACTCCGTCGTCCCGCTCCATTCCCCGCCCCCCACCCCCATCATTTTTATATGACATCTTGCTGTGTATTTTCTTCGATCCTCTTAACTATCGTCACTGCGTAAATGTGACTTCTCAACGAAATTCATGGTGTTAATTAACATTTTTGATGACAGTTTGTTTCATCTGTCATAACACACAACACATATATTATCATCGCCTTTCATTCAGGGGTGGGATGGGTTCTGGGAGCGTGGGTATCTCTACTTTTTTTCTATCTTAGTCTCACTAATCATTCCAAAGTATCCGTGTAGAGCCACACACACACACACCGCCACGACCTATCCAAGTGTCTTATATACGTATACAGATCCTTCTTTCTATATTTCCTTCCCTTTAATTGGCAAAATATATGAGAATAATCACAGTGTGTTTGAATATGCCAATTAGTGATATATGCTATACTTTATATATATATATATATATATATATATATATATATATATATATATATATATAACTGTCCCGTTTCCTTCCTGTGTGTATGTATTATAAAGTGAGTGATGCGATGTGATGTCATTTTGTACCACTAAAATCTATTTTGTTTATGCACATATATTTGTATTTGTCATTTTGTGAACATTTAAGCGCCTGTGTGTATTGTGAGTGGACTGGTGGGTGGGGAGGTACACACTAGTAAGTGCTTCCCTGTGTGAGCATGTGTGCGTCACGGGGATCGGTTTTGTTCACATCCAGAATATCGATCACCGGTGTGTGTTTTCCTTTTTTCCCCTCACTTTTACCCTCTTTATTACTCCCCCGCCCCTCCCTCTTGTTTCTACCATGTATGTTTGTAAGAAAGTGGTCAAACTATGATTTTTTCTAATAATGTAACAATATTAATTAATAGTAATAATAATGGTAATGTTATTTGAATATTTCTGTCTTTTCTATCGATTATTCATACACCACCCATGCGTGTACACGCATATACACACCTACGCACGCACACTCATTATTTTTGTAAACTCACGCATTCACCACTTCTCATTATGAATTCCTCCCGACCTGTTTGTCGACTTGTCAAGAGTTTTCGGGAAAACATGAAATCAACAAACACAACACAATACAGGTCGACAGTCATTCAGACACAGAGGAATCTGTTTTTTTCATTCATTGTTCCACTTGTCCTTGTTGTCGTTGTTGTTGTTGTTGACCCGTTTGTCTTCATGCAATCATTAATCGATTTGTCTTCTCCCCTCCCCGTCTTCTTCTGTCTGTTTGTGTCTATAGAGGGGTCACTTTCGCCCCCCTCTCCCTCTCCAGAGAGAGTGAGAAGCTCAAATTACTGTGAATATATATACATACATTATTAAAGAGAAAGTGTTTTTTGAAAAAAATAAAGAGTTTTTCAGTGTAAACGCTTAGTTTTTTTATTTCCAATATATATTGGTGGTATGACGATGATGTTGATGATATTTATTATTATTGATTATTATACGGTTTGTTTGTTTGTTTATGGGGTCAGATCAAGTTGTGGTTACTCTTTATACCCCGAATTGTTTAGAGTTTGTTGAAATTTTGAAATTGGGAGAAATATGATGCCCCGTAGCGCGCGTGCTAGAGAGAGAGACAGACAGACAAATACCTTTTCGGGAACCACTTTGGATACTGAGATGATATTTGATGCAGCCTTCAAAGAAGTTTGGTGGCACAGCTCGCCGACCATGCACATGGTCCGGGATTCGATCCCCGGCCGAAGTTCAATTTTACATTCACACTTTGACAAGATTTGGAAGTGTAAACGCGGCCCCAAAAGTTATCGTTACTCAACTTTTTGTTCTTTTTTCTCTGTAATATCCCAATAGGTATTTTCTACGATTTGAAACAAAAAGATGCAACGACCCTTCAGTATAAGTATAAAAGTTGGGCACTGTGGCGGTGGAGTGTAACTCCATTATGAATAAGATTTTATTTTGATAATATCACACAGTGGACTGTTATACAGTAATATTAACTGATGACCACGTTTCGAGCACAATTTATTACTACTGCTCATAATCATATCAAGTCAGTCACTCAGACAACTTTTTCCTTCATTTTTATACATGAGTGGAATCGACAATTAGACATTTGAATAAAATTCAATACGGGATAAAGTGCATTCAGAAATAATAATAATAATATGAGTGTTATAGATCAAATACAATCAGATGGGAAATAAGACGAGTGTTGTTATAGTCATCAGTAATAAGTAACCTGTTAGAATGTTGTGATGTACGTGAATTGAATTGAAATAGAACACAATTTGAGATTATTTATTATCCTACTCTGATTTGACTAACTGACTGACTGACTGGTGGTAATAGTATCTTCCATGCATATTTCTGGTATATGCATTGAGTCATTTCTGTTGAATGTGTTGTGTTGGGTGCAGATTCAATGAGAGGAGGATAATAAATAATCTTAAAATTCTATTTCAATTCAGTTCACGTACATCACAACATTCTAACAAGTTACTTATTGATTATGACTTTAAAAAACACTCGTCTTATTTCCCATCTGACTGTATTTGATCAATAACACTCATATTATTATTATTTCTGAATGTACATTATCCCATATTGATTTTTATTCAAATGTCTAATCATCAATTCCACTCATGTATATAAATGAAGTAAAAAGTTACGTGTGTGAGTGACTTGATATGATTATAAGTGTCAATAGTTTGTGCTCGAAACTTGGTCGAATCAGTTAATATTACTTAGTGTATAACAGCACTGTGTGATTTATCAAAATGAAGTGTTATCCATAATGGTGCAGACCTCCTGGTTGGGGTCTTAGAGATGCTAAAATCTCCATAGTTTGAAACTGTTAATAATATTGCTCAATGGTGTGCAGATTATATTCAATCTTTTCAATCTCTCAGATCCACCGAATTATCATGTTTCATCATGTTTTTCTTATGGTTCTTTTGACTGGTTTTTTATTCACCGTTATGTGTGTTATATAGAATGTGACGATAGGAAATAATAAATACGATACACTTTTTTGCAACTGTTTTATACACATTGAAGACGGACTCCTTCTCCATTCAGTCAAACTGATAAAGTTGAATTGTTGTAATAAAAGCAAATTCGATAGACACGCGTGATGCGTATGTGGACTTATCACGTGACTTTATAATTGACCAATAAGGCGTTGATTTTGATACAATGATGTTGTTGTTGGCTAGACACACACGCACATACACTCTGCCATACTGTCACAGACGTGTTGCGGGCTGTTTAGAACTGTAAAAAAATTGAGCATATGAGAAACCATTTCTATCTATGTCATCAATTGAAATCAGGTTTGAACGAAGTATATTCTTCACATTCAGTGAATCCACCTCTTCAACCCCTTACAGTTATAAATATTATTATTATTATTACTTCCTTTAATTCCTAGCCGCGAGTCTCCATTGCGTTCGGTTCTCTGCCAACGTTTTCACCTGGCACCAAGTCTACCCATACGCTTTCATCTCCTCTTCACATGACCTACTCCAAGTCACCCTAGCACTGACAGCCAACTAACTCGCCACTTCCCTTTCGGATTCCACTCGAGCAATGGCTTATCTAGTGATGTCACTTGATGGCTTGTTTTCTCAGAATATGACCAATCCAATCCACCTCCATTTCTTCCTGCTTATTTGTTGCACAATCGGTTCCTGTTGTGTTGGTTCGCTCATTGCCAGAGATCCCTTCATGTGGCTGATCTTTTCTAACCGGCCATCTGATCTTGAGTATTGAGCGAAGACAGCTAGCGGTTGATGAAGGTCTGTAGTTTGTTTGAGGTGCTCTTTATGACGTCCAGAGCAAGTCTCTGATCCATATAGTGAGTAGCACTGACTAGCTTCACATTGGAGTTGAAAATCCGGATGTTATTTTGATTCTCATGCTGAGTAATTCTATTGACCTCCTGCACACAGACTTTGAGAGTAATGAACGCTTGTCTTGCTTTCCCGATTCTCGGTGCTTTGATATCCCCGTCAGTTCCGTCTGCCTGTAGTTGAAACGATGTTTCGCAGGTGGGTAGGTAAAGGAAGTTGTTTCTTTCAGGTTCCTCCCATTTATGCTGGCTGATTGTTGTCTGTTGCTGTTGTTCCTGTTGGTGTTGGCCAGGAATCTTCATCACCTCTGTTTTCTCTATGTTCACCTGAAGTCCTATATTCTCGTGATGCTTCTCCTGCCAACTCGTTGCTTTTCAATTGCATATCTTCCAGTTTGTGGGAAATCAGACATATATCATCATGGGCGAAGTCCAGATCCTCGCTGTCCGCTGTCTGTCGGATTATCCAATCTACTGCAATTAGGAAATTCATTGACGATAGTAGCCAGCCAGCCTCGTCTTACTCCCGTCCTCACATTAAAGGATTCCACGTAGGTGGCTTGGGATTCGATTCCCAGCCACCATCGACGCACTCACTCCTTTATCTCGCTAAGCCAGCAATATAACTACTGGTAAAAAGGGGAGGTTGGGCGTGAGGCTAGAAACCCCATGCCGTAAAAAACAAAACACCACTCCTACAGAAACTTCAAAAAAGACTCTAGCTTGAAGTAGCCCTGTGTTCCACACTGGGAAAGTAAAGGAATACAAAAATAAAATCAATATAATACCCAACTATGCGGTGGATATTATTATTCTCTCTCTCTCTCTCTGTGGAAATATATCTGCTGCGTAACTGGCCATTATTTATTGCCAAAAGAATGTTCTTCATTGGGACAGACGGTAGCGAAAACTCTTTCATGTGATGAAATAAAAAAACTCCTAATGGAATTACCTACCAGTTCTGATTCCTTTTCTTGTTCGATTGCATTCTGTGATATGTTAGGTTGTTGAGGTTCGATAGTCTTCTATGTGGTTCTCATGACTCTTATCTCAAAACAATGTATGTTGTTTAGAGTGACGCATAGCATTCACATAGTATACATATGTGTTAATTATTTCTTATAGAGGTGAACGATTTGTTTGACTACAAGTGTGTTTTATATTGAGTAGTTTTCTATAGTTTGGTTTGTAAGGGTTAGTTATGTTTTCACGAGTTTATCACGGATTGATATCAGTTAGAGAACCATTGAAAACCAGCCTCAGGGAGCACTGGACAGCTGTTTCATCCTAGTTTGGGAATCATCACCGCCAGCGTTCGAACCCAGGACCTTCCGGTTACAAGCCAAGATACCTCGTACACCATTCAGCCATTGGGACCCGATTCACTGACCAGCTCATGAATTCTGACTTCTACCAATTCGTGATTTAGTGCGACCATAGCCATTGTCGTAGATGGGACATCCATCCACACACGTGGCATCTAATTGAACCTCACTGGTCACGGCTTCTCACTAGGACTGACTCCAGGAAACTCCATCCTGTAGCAAGTCACTAGTGAGCATTGAGTAGTTTTTCAGATCCCTCTCTGAAGGAGATTTCTAATTTTTGAGTTTCTCACCTAGTTTTTATCTGTATGACGTTTAGTCTTTAGAGTTCAGATACCTCCTCATTAAAAAATTGCGAGGGCTGTAGAATTTTTTTTTAAATGAGGTGGCCAGGTAGGTGGTAGTTTGGAGATCAAAATGTCTAGATTTATTTATGTCTATTCCTTAGATGTGTGAATTTCTGTTCCTTTTGAGACGGGATATTTATTTCTCACAAGTCGTTGTTATGATGATAACATGAGATTAACAGGAACGGTTGCATGTAAGACGGTATTTTTTTTATCAAGAACCCGGAAGCTATAATTTTAGTATCAGTTTCGTCATAACCAACATTATTAGTTGGAGAATCCTTGAGAACTAAAAGGGTGGGGTTATCCAACCCCTTTTTTCCGACCTGGTTTTGAACTCTTCAACACTACGTTGTCATGACTACTACAGCAAGGCTGGGACCCATTATCTTCAGATTATAAAGCCAACGCGTTGATTATTCATTCAACCAGTGAGTTGAATATGTAATGACTTGTGAATTCTAACGCTAGTGTCAACCAGTGCCCATTGATGATGCACATTTGAATCCTTTTGGCGTGGTGACCACAACTTTGTTCATTGCATTTTTAATCGAACAGCCTCGCCAACCCACCCTCCACACTTTTCTTGTTTATAAGTTATGCTTTACACATTGTACCTACAGTTTGAACAACACAGAGATGGCGAATCATGCCTGAGAAGACATTGATTGATGATGACATCATTTTCACTCGTTTTTTTTATTGCCTACAAGTAATATATGTGTAAAACTTGGTCACTGTGGTAGTAAGTAATTCCATATTAGTTTGTTTATTAGATGTATCTCACAGTGAAACAGTATTACTGTTTACTGGATGATGAAGTTTCGAACAAAATTTATTGTTCATAATCATTTCATCAATTATAATCACACGACTTCGAAACTTCAGTTTTATAGTTTTCTTTGTCCTCTCCTATTTGTCGTCATTGGAGTAGTAGAATTTTCCAGATATCTGGGTGGACAGGTGTTGAATCGTTCCTGTTACATGTATTTGCAGTTGATTCGGTAAACAAAGCTTCTGTTATATCAATCTCTCTTTCCACTCTGCCACAACATTAAATTTTAAAACTGTCATCCTATCCCACCCATCCTATTCTATGGCTGTGTATAATTGCACGCAGTGAGTGCTATAGCCGAACTATTCTCTAGATTTCTTATCTTATTTGGGTCAACCAATCTGGATTTTGCTGGGTTTTTATGCTCGGCTGATCTGACTGCCCCTGGAATCTAAATCAATAGTAGTAATTCCATACAAGGAAGGAACCTCGGAAGCCTTCCGCACAATTCTTAACTAGGTGGGAATAAGAGTGGCTGGAAATTAAATTAACCACAAACTCAATTAGAAACAACCTTTGTCGCTTAAAGGATCAATCCTGTGGAGTCTTAAAAACAAAACAATCTAGTCTATCTCATACCCTGCCTACAATGATTGTCAGGTCGAATACATAGGTCAAACTAAGCAGGGAATAAAACAATTCCAACAGTGGTGTGAACACGGGCAGTAATTTTGCTCGAAATATTACCAATAACAAAACTTATCATTGTGTGTAAACTATTAAAATATAATTATACTTTATTTAAGTAGAACAGAGTCAGTCAGACTAGCCGATTGGTGACTGGCATCATCTGCATTTTTAATTGTCATACTTCTGTGTGATGAACCATACGCTTTATTCAAAGTGCTTGTGCATGCATATACCTGAGATGCTATTTTATTTCTGAGCTTAAGCTAGAAGACGATAAATTATCAACGCCCTGAGTATGTTATTATTATTGTTATTATTATAATTATGATTATTATAATTATTATTACTATTACTACATGCTGACCCATAATATAATAAGGCTGTTGGACTCGACAGGCTGGAGCATGCAGACAATAGACATGTCAGTCCGTTGGACTATTCATTACTTAGCTTTTTCTATACTTAACAAATCTATATGCGAATGTGTTTAGTTGTGTGTGTGTGTGTGGAGGCTGTCTGTCTATCATACTACATTACCTCGTAAATTTAAACCAATAGAAATTGAAAATTACAACATGCTTTTACCTTGATTGATTTTGAAGCCTGTCGTAAGTTAGATGAGGTAGTAGTTGGATAGATAGACAGACAGACAGATAGATATTCAGGTCATACGGTTATGTTCAAATGCCTTCATGCTTCATCATTGACACGCTTTCCAATGCTAGCTGCACTGATTGCGTAATTCAATAGCTTAGAAGAAATATGCATGTATATTCTTAGTGAGACAGATTATAAGGAAGGATGGGTCTCCACGTTTTACTAGGGTTTGGGTAATTTTTTATTGAAATGTAGAATATTTTTGAGGTTTCAGCCTAAAATACGGTTGATTTTTTTAGCTAGCCTGCCAGAAATCGGTTGGTTTCAGATGATTGGACTGTCTGTATTGAGCCAGACCGCGAAACGGTCTTTTGGAGTTTAGATCACCTCGACCTGGCCAGAAAACAAGTGTTACTAGTTGGCACAGTGGTTAGGACTCTCGCCGACCATATACATGGTCCGAGGTTCGATCCCCTGCCGACGCACACCTGATATCTATGGTCAGCCTGCAAAATTTGGGCTACCGATATCACATGCTAAAAATTCCATACTTGTACCAAAAATACAGTGTGGAATCAAGCTGAAATGAAAAATCAAAATCACAATTGATATCAATCGGTCATATCTATTATTTCATGCAGTTGGTTTCTCCCGGTGAAAAGTTGAAGTTCTTGTCACAGAATAGGATTTTTGCTCATTGGTTTTTTGTGAATGTGATTGGCTTTAGAGAGTTGATAGGTGTGTGTGTGTGTGTGGCGGTTAGTGGAACTCGCAAAACTGAGATTTACACTGTAATTATTTGTGAAACAAGTCATTTGGCTGGTTAAACTTCAGTGATCCTCTCGCCTGAGTGAACTACCACCTTAAAGACCTGTCTAGAAAACATATTTAGTTAAAATCAGTTAGATAACCAATCGAAACTACCCGGGAGTACTCTCATACAACTGTTTCGTCCTGATTTGGGACTCGCTAGCAGTGTACACTTACACCTGGGTTCGAGTCCAGGACATTCTGTTTACCGGGGGGTTAGCTCTTTAACCTCTCAGTCTTTGGGCACCGACTCAATGACCAGTTCATTAATTCCTACTTCTGCCGATTCGCGAAATATGTCGCCTACTACCAAAGAGTCCTAAACTAGGGCGAGGCAGCTGTCCAGTCAGTACTCCCAGGTTTTCCAATGATCCTATAACCGGTGTCAGTTCATGATGAGATCCTGAATGAAACCAATTAGATCCGTGCTAATCAAAACTTAATAATATTAGTTAAGTTAATTTATCTGACACATTTTAATTCATTAAATTCCTCTGCTATCTCAACTGTTTATATCCAAAGATTTATGCATGTCAAAGATGTAATAAATAGGCTTAAGTTTAAGGTCTGATTTAACTTAAAATTGATATGTCTATCCCAGTTGTGTATAGTCCTTTATTACGTAACCAAGTTTAGTTTTAACATCTGTAGTACCGTACCTATACACCTAAAATATTTGATTTTCGAATTAATGTATTGCCGATTTAAGCTTTGCATCAATAAATGAAGGTTGTACAGTCAGTTGATGAACATCATAAATTTACACAGTGTATGTGTGTAGTTCAATTTTACGCTCATTTGAAGGTCAATTGGTGATGGTGTTCATTTGTGAAGAATAACCACCGCAGTACGCAAGTTCTGATGAGCTGGATTCAACTCCCAGTCAATGCACTTCTCAAATATCAGCGCATGATGAATTCCTGTAACCAACCAACCAAATCCCTACAAACCAATACTTGAATATCAATGAGATGCTCACTGGCCACTTGCCCTATTCAGGTAGATAGTTGTCACTTGGGGTTCTAGTGGGAAGTAGTGACCATTAGGGTGCAACACTAAGGGTGTGAGGACAAATACTCGCTACAGATGAAATTGGCTAGCGGTTGCGCTGTATCGTAGATTGGCAGAAGTTAGAATTCATGAGCTCGCTGGTCACTGGATAGAGTCCCAGTGGCTTAATGATCTACGAGCTGGCTTGCCGTGTAACCAGAAGGTCCTGGGTACGAACCCAGTTGTGGTGGGTACGTACTGATGAAGAGTCCCAAACTGGGACGGAGCAGACAGCTGTCGAGTACTCCCTGTAGGTTTTCCAATGGTTCTCTAACCAATGACAGCTCATGATGAAATCCTGTAACCAACCAAACAAATCCCTACAAACCAACACTTGAACTTCTCAAGTCGTCGCCTAGTTCCCTAGCCAGCCAATAAAAGGTGTCCACAGAAGAAGGAAAGTTGAGCAACTTGAACTTCAAAAGTTGAAGTCTTGAAACTCTCTGTGTGTGCTTCACTCGCATTTCAAAGGCACAAAATATAGGAAATATAGGCCTATTTATAATAATGTATTTCTAATGCAGTATTAGCTGACTCATCGTCATATCATTACTGTTATTATTTCCTTGGGTTCCTAGTAGAACATAAGGCTTCAACTGCACGTCTCCACTTGCTTTTCTCGTCTGCTACTGTACTTTTCACCTGAATCCATCTTAGTCCATACTGACTGTTTCAACTCCTCCTCCTCTTCACACGATCTCCTCCATGTCACCCTTGGATTGACGTCCTACACGCCACCGCTTCCCTTTAGGCCTGGTTCCACTCGAGGAATGGCCTGACGGGCGCCCGATGTCACCTAGTGGCCTCCTCAGCGAGTGTCCATCTCTACTTTCTCCTGCATATTTGTTGGTTGGGCGATTGTTTCTTGTTTTGTTTGTTTGTTCCCATAGTTGGTGATTCTCTCCTGCCCGGCCCGGCCATCTGATCTTTAGTATAGAGCCAGCGAAGACAGTTGTTGTTGATAAAGGTCTGGTCTGCAACAGGCTGTTGGCAATATTCTTTGTGATCCACCCGCTGGTCAAGTTTCTGATCCGTATAGAAAGAAGAGCTGACTGACTTGACATGTTTGTATTGAAAATCCGACTGAATTTTGTTGTTGATGCTGTGTGACAGTGGAAGATTTCCAGATCGGTTGTTTCAGGTTGATGAATGTGTTTCTCGCCTTCCCTATTCTCTCTCGATTTGACATCGTCGCCCGTTCCGACTTCCTGTAGTTGAGACAATGCTCCCTAGATAAGTGGTGAATGAAGTAACCTCTTTCAAATCCCTCCGTTGATGGTGATTGGCTGCTGGCTGGATGTTGCTGTTGTTGTTGTTGTTGGTTGGTTGATTGGTTATTGTCATAACCTCCGTCTTGTCTATGTTGACCTGGAGTTCTGTCTTCACCGGCTGCTTCTTCGACCAGTTTGTCGGTCGGATACTATATAATAATAAGTCAGTCAATTAATTTATATTACTCCTTACCGTCGAAAGAGAGTAATACGAGCTGAGGAGACCGTTGAATGACATCACCCATTAGATACTCTTGATTGGTTAATCCGAATGAGGAAAAGAAGTGAGCCAGGTGTGTGTCGGAGGGTGACATGAAGGAGGAGTTCGTGTTTATGAAGGAAATGGAAGTTCATGATTTAATCGCGAAGTCAGGTAAAAAAAAAACGACTGCAGAAAACTAGGTGAAATGGGGATGTCCTGATGTGAAGTCTAACACACTGCTGATAACCCAAGGGGAAATCATAATGAAAAAAGTGTATTAAATAACTCACTGTTGATAATCCGTAAACGATTAGGTGGGCTTGCAACTTGAATTAACCTCCCTCAATAATGATAATAATGATATTACACATGATCTGTAGGTCTGTTTCGTCTAATAACATACTATTATGTGGTTAATAATACGTAATAACAGTAGGATCAGAGTTCATGAAGTTCCTTCTCTTTGAGACTAATCATCTGTACGTGCCTACCTCTTATCCAAGTGAGTGATGATATTCTCCAATGAGATTTGAACTTAGTTTATTATTAGCCTGATGGTTGCTAAATCCGAACCCCGATGAAACACCATCACTTCTTGGATGGATAAGATAAAGAAAACTCCCCCTGACGAGTCCAAAATAAGGCGAAACCTACCTCTCAGATTCTATTGCCCTCTACTATCTTAATAGGATGTCAGGTATGTAATGACCCCAAGTGTTTTTCATTGCTAGTTGTTAGTTCATTAAAAGTGAAACAAAGCCAAAAACAGGGAAGCACTGGAAACTACTGTAGGGCAGTACTGTCAGGCGCCTGTTTCGACTCCTCAACAACACTCCTCTACCCATGAACTCCCCCACCAGGGGGGTCAAACCCAAAGTCTTTAGGTTATACTAGGCAAACTCATGATGTGTATTATTCAGACACTGGATCTCCTGTGGTCCAATGGCGTGTCAATTCTAATCCTAACTTCTTCCTCCCACCGGTTGAAGAGTTTACAACGTCATCTTATAACCTGAAGCGGCAAAGTTAAACTTTCAGCACCACTAACTAACTACCAAACAGCGAATGATCTCGAAAGCACCAATCACGTGACGGAGGCATTTTGTGTACGGAATACATATACTGCACACAAAAAAGTGTTACAGAGGATACTTTCCTCTCACATGTGATAAAGGTAGCTCTCATTTTTGAGTTTGGAGTATCAACAGAGTGTAATTCCATTGTGGGTAACATTTGTTTTGATAAAGTCTCACAGTGTAATACGGTAATTTTTCCTGAGCAATAAATGGTGCTCGAAACATCATCAGTAAATATTACTGTACAACACCCTGAGACTTTATCAAAATAAATTTTACCCACAGTGGAATTATACTCTACCGCCACAGTGCGCAAGTCCTATTCTTATATCAACAGAGTAATTTAATCACATTCTTTGCATCTAATTATTTAAGTCTTCCAATCCTAACAATAACCCAAATCTTTCCTGAACCTAAGCCTTGCGTGAAAATATCCCTAAACTGACTGTAATGTGACTCGAATCAAACCTACTGTGTCACCTTCGTTAGGTTAACACCTAAGCTGGAACTTGCCAGATATTCCATTTAATAACATAACTTTACGATGAGTATATTTTATTGATGATGACAACATTATTTACCGGATTTCACTAACTTGCACAGTAAGCGTTTCAAGGTCATTGGTTGGTGCGATCACACTCCATTGGTAGTGAGTGAGTGGTGCTTAAAGTTTAACTTCGCCCCTGAAGCTCCTGGTGTTAACTACTCATGACGTGGTGGTGAGTCCCAAACAGGTATGAAACAACTGCGTATAGTACTCCTCCTTCATGTGATATTGAACAATTCATTAACTGAAGTCATTTTGTTTCAGTCCTGCACAAATCAATCATCATATGTGTCTGCAAACCAAACACTTAAAAGCTGTTAAGTGAGTGTTAATATTCTCTCTTCCGACAACTTAATTACCACATTCCTGTTATTCTCATAGGGTAACAGCAGAAGAAGGCAAGACACGGAAGCAAAGGTATATATATATATATATATTCCTTTGATCAAACTGCTATTTATATGTATCTATACTGTTTATATACTTCAACCAATCACCCACTGAGCATATGATTTTTGTTTACATTAAACGACATGAGATAGAGTGTTCATCAAATACATAGATGATGATAGTATTCTGTTGCTAATGCAGCAGTACTGAACTGTGAGAATAGTTACAGGATTTCATCATGAGCTGACATCATTTAGAGAACCATTGGAAAAGCAACAGGGGGAGTACTGGACAGCCAGATGTTTCGTCCTAGTTTGGGACTCTTCATCGGTACGCACGCACCCACCACAACTGGATTCGAACCCAGGACCTTCTGGTTACAAGACAATCGAGCTCGTAGACCATTAAAAGCCACTGGGAACCGATCCAATGGCCAGCTAGCCCATGAATTCCAACTTCTGCCAATTCACGATATAGCGCGACCGCTTGTCAGCCAATATCATCTGTGGCGAGTATTTATCCTCATACCCTTAGTGTTGCACCCTAACTGGTCATGACTTCCCACTGGAACCACAGGTAACTACTACCTGACGTTAGCCCGAATAATAAATACAATGATTCATACATACACTGTGAGAATAATATTCCCTTGGAACACACATTGTCTGCAGCACCATACCATACCACCACATTAGTAGTGGTGGCGTATAGAGATTAATTTTACACTTTTATAGATTTTTGCTTTTTTTTGAATGATTCTAGAAATACTTCAAAGCCTTGGCTGATTGGTATATTATATTTTGTGATATTGGCGCATTTTGGCAATACAATCACACACACATAAGGCTCTCAGCATATACTTTCATCCATCCCTCCCACCTGTCTAAGTGGAATGCATATTCATCGTATACCTTTTGATAGATATTAGAAATATACAGGTCATGCATACTCCTTGTGTACATTCATACATTCAGAAAGAGTATGTTATAATCAAAGTTAGCCAAAAAAAATCAAGATATCTTTTTTATTTTGATAAAGTTGTGTCATTTGATGGACTGGATTTTCAACTGAATACGCCAAGCTTTCTTCTTAATGATGAAGTTCACTTAAGTTATATTTGAAGCCTTCAATCGATTGAATTTTTTCATGTGACTCACGGAAGTGACTGAGTTTCAGAGTAGAACATTGCACAGAAGTGTTGTAGCACTTGAGGTTGAGAATGGCAAGCTAAACTCGACACAGAACATCTGTTCTTAGCCGTCTTAATCAGTATGTGGTTTCATAACCTCATTCATCAATTGTAACTCCCCTATTGACCTGACCCAACACTCACTTTTCTACGTCTAACCCCTTTCGGTATTACTCATCATATATATTGCTGTCTAACTAACAACGGGCGAGTTAGAATGCCAATGTCTGTGGTGCAAGACAACTAGCCTTATTATATACATGTGTCCTTCACTTTCAATGAACACAGCTTTACAGCTACACGTAGAAGACAGAGTAAACTGCTGTATATTATTATTTCATTTAATTCCTAGAGGAGCATAGGGCCTCAGCCGCGCGTCTCCATTGCGTTCGGTTCTCTGCTAGAGTTTTCATCTGGTTCCAAGTCTACCCATACGCTTTCATCTCCTCTTCACATGACCTACTCCAAGTCACCCTAGCACTGACAGCCAACTAACTCGCCGCTTCCCTTTCGGATTCCACTCGAGCAATGGCTTGTCTAGTGATGTCACTTGATGGCTTGTTTTCTCAGAATATGACCAATCCAATCCACCTCCATTTCTTCCTGCTTATTTGTTACACCATCGGTTCCTGTTGTGTTGGTTCGCTCATTGCCAGAGATCCCTTCATGTGGCTGGTCTTTTCTAACCGGCCATCTGATCTTGAGTATTGAGCGAAGACAGCTAGCGGTTGATGAAGGTCTGTAGTTTGTTTGAGGTGCTCTTTATGACGTTCAGTGCAAGTCTCTGATCCGTATAGTGAGTACCACTGACTGACTTCACATTGGAGGTGAAAATCCGGATCTTGTTTTCATTCTCATGTTGAGTGGTGCTGTTGACCTCCTGCACACAGACTTTGAGAGTAATGAAAGCTTGTCTTGCTTTTCCGATCCTCGCTGCTTTGATATCTTCGTCAGTTCCGCCTGTAGTTGAAACGTTCTTTTGTTTGTGAGCTGGATATTATGTCAACACACCAGAGAGATGATGCAAATTAAAGTAACAAGCGCCTTACACACAAGCCTTTTGTATCCGATAGGTACATAGCTGGCTTATCCGAAGTCTGTTTGTCAGCTTCCACTTATACATACACATACTCTTCTTGGTTACTCATTCTCATATTAGCTCAGTTTTCTCTCCCCACAGGATGATGTTTTATATTAAGTTCTAGTCTGGTAAGAAGCTGGAATGTGAGTATAATTACACCTAATCAAATAGGTGTATTGTCATGTGAATCCAACTCATTCAGAGATATGTTATGTCAGTTTAGGGAATCGATAAATCCAACTAAAAAAAAGTATAGTAGATTTGGAGTCAATTAGATGATTATTATTGTTCCCTTGGCTTCCTAGCGGAACATAGGGCTTCACCGGCACGTCTCCACTTGCCACTTCTGTCTTCCTTCTGCTGTACCTTTCACCTCCATCCATCTTAGTCCATACTGACTATTTCAACTCCTCCTCCTCTTCACACGATCTCCTCCATGTCACCCTTGGATTGACGTCCCACTCGCCGCCGCTTCCCTTTCGGCCTGGTTCCACTCGAGGAATGGCCTGACGCGCGCCCGATGTCACCCAGTGGCTTCCTCAGCGAGTGTCCATCTCTACTTTCTCCTGCATATTTGTTGGTTGGGCGATTGTTTCTTGTTTTGTTTGTTTGTTCCCATAGTTGGTGATTCTCTCCTGCCCGGCCCGGCCATCTGATCTTTAGTATAGAGCCAGCGAAGACAGTTGTTGTTGATAAAGGTCTGGTCTGCAACAGGGATGTTGGAAATATTCTTTGTGACCGGCCCTCCAAGTTTCTTGATACGTATAGAAGAATTAGATTAATGGAACCCAAGAATTTAGCCAGCCGTAGAATTATTGGCCCTGTGAAATGCCGTTGAAGTACATTCACAAAATAGGATAGGATAGGGTTGTGCGTCGCGGTGGTTAACGCGGTAGGACGGACACTCGCCAACCACACACACACGCACACATCGTTTAGGTTTCGGTCCCTGGCCGACACACTTGTCTAAATCTCGCTTAACCGGTAAAGAAAAAGGCAAGAAGGGGACAAGTAGCCCCACCCCGCAAAAATAAAACTACAGGTAACGAATCCGCATGTTCCACTCAGAAAGTGAATGAATTATTAAAAAGCAATGTAAATAGGTGGAGTGAGGGCCGAGGTTCATCACAAAATCTTTGTTCATTGTATCAGCACCAAACACATGTGCAAATGAAATGAAGCGACACACATGTCTAAGGGTAACATGGGAAGCTGCAATATAAAGAAACAGCAGGGAGTCAGATTGATTGATTGATTTTTTACAGAAAGTTATAATTATGAAGTGTGAATACATTGATATATGAGGTAATTATGTGAGCATCAATATAAATTGTGCTCAAAACATCATACATTTTATAATATATACTGTATCACTCTATGTGCTGTCTATCAAATGAACTCATCTGATATTGAACTGTATTTCTACAGTAAAGTGCTCAAATTCTGCACTTTTAATTTTCAAGAGTTTGATCGCGGATTGTTATCATTTTGGGAGAACGATTGAACCATCCAGGGGGAGTATTACCAGATATCTGTTTCGTCCTAGTTTATGACTCGTCGGGAGTACGCCCCCCACCGCCAAGGTGTCCGGTTACACAAGGAAAGTCCGTAGACCAGTCAGTCAGTCACATTGGGAGGTGACTTAATAGCCAGCTCATGAATTTCAACTTCTTCTAGCTTGTGATTTCGGCGTACACATTAACCAGTGTTATTAGTGGCGCGCGATTCATGCCTAAATCACCAACTGCCAATCCTAATTTAAGGTAATACCAGTTTATCCAAGTGGCTAGCCAGATATCGTGTGGTTTGAAAATGATGGTGATTTGGGGAGTAACATCAGCCAACCCCAACGGATTGATCTCTGAGGAAATCTCAGCTGAGTACGGATACAGAGGGCTAGTTTCGCATATGCCAGTTGATGCCGTCTCTGGCGTAGACGTGATATCCGAGTGGCTATCGACCGAAGGGCGTGTGTGCTGCTCATCAGTCCGCTCCGTTCTCCTTTATGGTTGTGAGCGAGACCTGGCCATTGAGAGTGGAAGACATGAAAATATTAGCTGTCCTCGATCATAGGTGCCTGCGTTCTATCTCCCGTGTGTGTTTGGTGGTATAATAAGGTGACCAATATTGAAATTAGGCATCTGTTGAGTGTTATGTAACTAGGGGAAATCAATCGACGAGGCTGTGAAATTACGTCGACTAAGATAGTTAGGACACGTGTTACACCTGGTGGCCTAGTCATCGCCTTCCTCGACAATGGGCAATGTTAACTGGCTGACATAGGGTCAGGCTGGAAAAGAGCTAGCACGTGGTGGTCAAACCAAAACACGGCCTCATCAGTCAATGAAATCCACAACAGTTAGTTTAAGCCAGCCAGCCAGACAATTGGGAGGTGTAGACTTCCTGTTTGGTTGGGGTCCTCCGGACGGTAAAAACCAACGGCTGGGAACGATTGGTGATATGGCTCAGACCCATCGTTCTCAACGGCTGGCTCAGAGCCATCCAGTCCTTGTGACTTATGATTTCCAATGAAACTATATTTTTCTTCGTCATTACTATTCCTTTGTCTCACACCTCTGTTTACCGTTTCTATTTATTATGCTATTTCTTCTACTTTCTTCTGTTGGTTTGTATGCTGCAAGGAGTGGAGTGTGGCGACTTGAAGTGTTGCACATCGGTTGAAAGTTCTACGTCGAAAGCAGACAGACAGGCGGTCTAATCACTCTGTCGAACTGTTGGTGGTTACACTTTTATTTAGCCATACACTAGTGTGTGTTGCCGAGCAGGAATAAATTAGGTTCTTATATATATATATATATATATATATATATATATTATTGATTCTACGGGAGCTGTTGAATCGATTGATACAAAACGAAGTGACAAGCGGGGGTGTGTGGTTAGTTTGTAGGCTTTCTTTATTTGATGTTTTACTTAACTTAGTAACTTGAAAGGTGCCCTTCTCCCCCCCTCCACCCATAAACGACGTGGTACGGTTGAAGGGTGGGGGTAGACTTTGATGTTCTCCTCGAAACGCTTTCATGTGGCTGCACATGAGAGGCAATAATTTTCTAGACATAAGTAATAGGGATAATCTCAATGTCTAGTGGCTTATAATCATATTGGTGGACATAGTCGTCTATGTAATAATATCTAGAGAGGCACTGGGAAACCTGATTACAAATATATATCCGGTGGGTGTGTACATGGCCTCTAGAATTCCAAAGGATCGAATGGTGTATGAACCTAGCTCCTGGAACCGCCTCCACTCCCTTGTAGATTAGACTTCAAGTTGTGAAGACTCATGAGAGGGATGGTAGCTGCTCCTTAAGGAGGGTAAGATGACCACCTGTTTCAGTCTGCGTATCCTGCGTATATTGTCCTATCCCTTGTACAAACGATGGGACTTGGTGTGTCAGATGCTTGTCTTTTGGTTGCTCCTAATGTTATATGTATCGAGTTTATGTTTTCAAAAGTAACCAACTAGTTGTTAAAAATGATGTTCATTTCCTCCCGCTCTTACCTCTGCTCCCCGCTTCTTTTTTATTCTAATATTCAAAGCTACTACACAAATGAAAGCTACACTTCAAACGTTACTACCAACAGGATTACTAAAATCAACAAATACTGATGATAAAAAGATTGACTATCCATATTCTTCAGAAATTATGCGTTTAAAAAGTGTACTATATGAAGCCAGTAATTGTGGATGGACTAATAAGTATTTGATATTACTTCGTGGTCTTCCAGGCAGTGGGAAATCAACTCTAGCCAGGTAACATTTTTTTCTATCATTTTGACATTATTTATTTGCTTGGTTGTTTTGTCATTCTTCTCTCATAATGTTTTTGATTATATTAATTTTGCAGTGAAATATATTATTATTTTGATTGGACACTAGTAACTAGTGTGTGACGTGTCAGGCTAGTCCTTTCTTTGGTGCATAATGAATTCTATCAGTCAGGTTTGTAATATGGCCACCAGTCTAGGTAGCTCGCCATCACGGTGCACATTGATGCGACGATATTAGATGCTTGGAGGCAATCGGCCTCAGGAAGCCTTGCCTGACCTAGGTTTCGTGCCAGTTGGCACTCATCAGTCAGTCAGTCAGCGAAGCGTATCTGCAACCTTGAAGGAACTCATGTCCCTTCTGAGATTCGAACCCGCGTCACCCAGCGAGCCCTGCAGTCAGAGACGTTACCATTGAGATATTCGAGCTCGTGATTGACCATCTGTGAGGAATGTAGTGGATATTTTGATTTCCGATTGCCATCAACCATCTAATATCATCAAATCAATGTGCACTGTGATGGTGGACTACCTAGAATGGCGGCCACATTACAAACCTGACTGATAGAATTCAGTCTGCACCAAAGAAAGGACTAGACACGTCAAACTAGTTACTAGTGTTGAATCGAAATACCCACTACAGTCCTACAGGACGTCAATCGCGAGCTCGAATAGTTGGCTCAGTGGTAACGTCTCTGACTGCAGGGCTCGCTGGGTGACGCGGATTCGAATCTCAGAGGGGACATAAATTCCTTCAAGGTTGCAGATACGCCTTGCTGATGAGTGTCAACTAGCACCAAAACCTAGGTCAAGCAAGGCTTTCTGAGGCCGATTGCCTCCAACCATCTAATATCATCAAATATATTATTATTATTATCAAGTATTGATTTATCAGAGATCTAATTGATATAAGTATAAAACTTGGCCACTGTGGTAGAGTAGAATTCCATTGTGGATAAGATTTTATTTTGATAAATCACTCAGTGTTACACAGTAATATTAACTGATGACGTTTCGAAACATAAGAATTTAGCTAAGGTAAGAATCGTTGAACCCACCCGAGAAGATAAGTAATTTAGAAAAAAAGCTCAGCGATTGCACTACATGCATTAACACACAACAGCATGGTGGGAGAGGGTTAAGATTCTAAAAAGCAGTCTAGGTAGGTGGAAAGAGAGGTTGATTACTGAATCCTGACTGGTTCATTGAGTCTACACCCAACACAACACATACAACAGAAATGACTCAATGCAAATATCAGAAATATGCATGGAAGATATTATTACCACAAGTCAGCCAGTCAGTTAGTCAAATCACAGGAGGATAATAAATAATCTCAAAATTCTATTTCAATTCAATTCACGTACATCACAACATTCTAACAAGTTACTTATTTTGACTATTAAAAAAACACTCGTCTAATTTCCCATCTGATTGTATTTGATCAATAACACTCGTATTATTATTATTTCTGAATGTGCATTATCCCATATTGATTTTTAATGAAATATCTAGTCAATTCCAGTCAAGTATATAAATGAAGTAAAAAGTTGTGTGAGTGAGTGACTTGATATGATTATCAGTGGCAATAAAGTGTGCTAGAGAGTTCATTCATAACAATAATAATTTACTTTATTCCAAAATCAATAATTATAATACAGAATGGAATTCTCAGCATTCCTCACAATATCTTACATCTGATTCATTCAAAATATAAATAAAATTAAAACAAAAGTAACCAGAGAAATTTGTCCACGTTTACGATATAAAGTCAAAAATATGTGAAGCATGAATTGAGAGTGTTAAATATAATATTAATAGTAACAGTGAGTTTGTTTCAAACAGTATTGTCGAATCATTTTGAAAATTCTAGCATGTTAGTATACCACTCGGCCTACTGACAGTCTTCAGAGTTCTACGAAGTATAACATAGTCTTTTTTAAGTAATCCAGGAAAGAATAAGGGTGAACAGTAAAGAAGAATAGGTAAAATACGCGAGTTGACAAACTGTAAGAGGAGGGGTTGGGTTATGCCTGAGTGCCTCAACTTGGTTATCAGTTAATACTACTGTAAAACACTGTGATTTATCAATATAAAATCTTATCCATAAAGGAGAGATTTAATTGGTTACAGGATTTATCATGAATTGACATCAGTTAGAGAAGCGTTAAGAACTATATCAGAAGTACTTACCTAGTCAGCTGTTCCTCGCTTTAGTTTATCAATCAAATCCCTGAAAATCAACACTTAATATAATTCAACACAAACTTTGTGGGTTCGTCAAGAAATTTGCTGTGAGGTTTCACATCTTCTGAAGGCTGTTGTTGTGCAACTGGGTTATGGCAGACTGCGATCGTTTCTTTGCAGCTAAGTTGATTAATATACTCGGTGAATCTTTGACATTCGTCCGGAGTCAATTCGTATAAGGTAGAGAGGACCTTTGATTAATAAATATTCCGCTTCAGTTCGGGCATACGTGATCTGATAGAATCAGCGCAATTCACTGCATGACGTCGAAGGGACTTCGTATTTGTGTATATATAGAAATGATTGCGTCTCAGTGATTTCCAGAACCGCTTTGGATACTGATGATAGTGATGAAATTAATGAAAACAAAACATTAATGCCTGGATGAGGATTATCCATGAATTAAATCGTATCAAGGACCTCTCGACAGTCAAGGAAGAACTCAATGTGTTTCTACGGTACTCTGTCAGGCTTGCTGTTTTTTTTGTTTTTTTCCTTCACGTTCCCCAGTGGAACATAGGGCTTCAAGCTATTGGTTTGAAGTTCCTGTAGCAGTGTTTATTTCTACAGGATGGGGTTGCTAGCCTCATGCCCAACCTTTCCTCTTTACCAGAATTATTTCTGGCTTAGCAAGGTCAAGGAGTGCGTCTGTGGCCGGGTATCGAACCCCGGACCATGTGCATGGTCGGCGAGCGTCCTAACCGCTATGCCACTGACGTACCAGGCTTGCTGTGGGGAATACAAAAGTTGGTTTTTCCGAGGTTTGCGTTGCTAATCATCAGTATCCAAAGTGGTTCTAGAAATCACTGAGACGCAATCATTTCTATATATACACAAATACGAAGTCCCTTCGACGTCATGCAGTGAATTGCGCTGATTCTATCAGATCACGTATGCCCGAACTGAAGCGGAATATTTATTAATCAAAGGTCCTCTCTACCTTATACGAATTGACTCCGGACGAATGTCAAAGATTCACCGAGTATATTAATCAACTTAGCTGCAAAGAAACGATCGCAGTCTGCCATAACCCAGTTGCACAACAACAGCCTTAAGCAGATGAAACCTCACGGCCAAGATCATAGTGACCTTGAGCAACCAATCAGAATTCAGGTGCGAAAAAACATTGCATACCTGTTGAAAAATGCACTAAAAAAGTATTGAATACTTGATATTACACATTGTACAGTTGTAGTTTATGTGTTGCAAGAATATCTTCTAGTCGGTAAACAGGTGATCTATAGAGGATTCGTACCATGCGCGACACACCCATTCACCCAGGTGACTGACTGTAGGTTCAATTTTAACGAAATTTTAATTTTTGAAAGGCATAATCCAACTTAACAGTAGAGATTTGCAGAAAACAGGTCCCAGTAATTGAGTAGAATACTGTACCAATCCACTCCATGTTCGGAAAGATAGGCATGAATTGATTTGGAATGATATTTCATAACATTCCTTGTGTGTCTAATCGGTACTTGAAGGTCAACTCTCAAAAGGCCCTGACTTTGGCTTTATTAGACATTGATTCTATGCTCAATACCGACAAACGGTGTGCTCTGAAATACCAGTCACGAACAGATCTTGTTTTTTTTCCTGGCTTAAATCATATGTAAGAATAAAGAAGGATCGGCGAAGTCCAAAAGTATAGCGTCGTCCCAGGAGTGTGAACGGAGCGCTCCAATGATCTTGAACGCATGCTAGTAGTCGTTGGCCAGTGCGGCATCTGTCATTGTCATAGCTGAAATATCAACGCTATTCACCGGCTAAGCAGCGAAATTTCACCCAGATCACGTTTTTTGTAAAAGTACTGCTTGGAAAATGTGTTAATAACTCGTTAGGGTTAGGATCAGGGTTATAATTAGTATTAGGGTTAGAATTACGATTTGGATAAGGGTTAGGATTAAGGTTAGGGTTAGTTTTGGGGTCAGGATTAAGCTTATGGTTACGACTAGGGATAAATTTATAGTTGATGTTATTTACTTTAGTTTGTTTTATTTTCCACGTTTTCCTGCTAAGCGGTCGTCTATCCTCTTGCTAGAAACCATGATAAATTCAACCGAGGTCTGTGTTTGGAAGACTTCAAGCAGGATGAGGGAGATAAACGATCCACCGGAAAAAAAAACAGTTTATCTGTAGTCATCTCGGTGAATGCATGTACAGAAACTAGTCTAACTTAGCAACTGGCACTCCTCAATATAACTAGGACGTGTTTTTAAGCCATGTCAAAGAAAGATAACCTGAATATTAGTGCGTTTTCATCAAGCATTTTCTTGTCAATATACATCATCATTCTTCGAGCAAACATTCCTCATTTTTATGATTGGTCAGCTGCGGTTCACTCGTGCATCTGCACTCTTGAGACGCCATTGTTGAGCTTGACGCCGAAGGACCGACCACTAGTTTGATTTCTGATAAGAAGCCATGCATTTTACAGCAGTCTGATTAAGGGAATGTTATGTCTATTCTTTCTGATATAACTGTATATTCACTTTTAACGATGATAATACTAATTAAAAATACTAATTAATGAAATCTCAGACAAACTTAAAAAATGTATTATGATGTCTCTCAACGATGTACATACAACGAGAAATCCTGTTAACTAACTAAACATCTCAACTCTTCTTTCACATGAATGAATGAATGAATTCGATTTACAACAGGAACATGTGTATATGTGTATGAGACTGACTATGCTGTATGCTTGAATAATGGCGTGTCCTTTATTCTGATTGATCCGTTCATCAAGGTTAACATGTACCTGCCCGCCCATCCACCAATCAAAATGACACGCAAGCTTTTTTCATACACACATACATGTGCCTGTTTTTTCTCTACTATGTATGTAGACTGTGACTGATGATAGTACTCTATGCCATCTTTTCACATCATTGAATATATATGATAGAGAATGTATTGTTTTTGCTTTTTGATTTTATCTCCATTGTTTATTATTATTATTATTATTATTATTTACAACCTTATAGAACTCAGAAGGGATATGAGTTCCTTGAGGGTCGCAGATAAGCCTTGCTGACTGACTGACTGACTGACTGGCGAGTTCCAACTAGCGCGAAACCTAGGTCATGCAAGGCTTCCTGTGACCGATTACCGCCTCCAACCATCTAATGGCAAAGTTCAACAATACCGTCGTCCCAAGGGATGCGAACGCACGAGTCACCTTCAGCTGACCAATCATAAAAATGAGGAATGTTTGCTCGAAGAATGATGATGTATATTGACAAGAAAATGCTTGATGAAAACGCACTAATATTCAGGTTATCTTTCTTTGACATGGCTTAAAAACACGTCCTAGTTATATTGAGGAGTGCCAGTTGCTAAGTTAGACTAGTTTCTGTATATGTATTCACCGAGATGACTACAGATAAACTGTTTTTTTTTTCCGGTGGATCGTTTATCTCCCTCATCCTGCTTGAAGTCTTCCAAACACAGACCTCGGTTGAATTTATCATGGTTTCTAGCAAGAGGATAGACGACCGCTTAGCAGGAAAACGTGGATAATTATATTATTATTATTGTTCCCTTGGGTTCCCAGTGGAAAATAGGGCTTCACCTGCACGTCTCCACTTGCCACTTCTTTCTTCCTTCTGCTGTACCTTTCACATGAATCCATGTTAGTCCATACTGACTATTTCAACTCCTCTTCACACGATCTCCTCCATGTCACCCTTGCATTGACGTCCTACTCGCCACCGCTTCCCTTTCGGCCTGGTTCCACTCGAGCAATAGCCTGACACGTGCGCGATGTCACCCATTGGTGGCCATCTCAGCGAGCGAGTGTCCAATCCATTCATCCCAACTTTCTCCTGCATATTTGTTAGTTGGGCGATTGGTTCTTGTTTTGTTTGTTCGTTCCCATAGTTTCCCATAGTTGGTGATTCTGTCCGACCATTAAAATAAATGACATCAACTATAAATCTGTCCCTAGTCGTAACCATAAGCCTAATGCTGACCCTAACACTAAACCTTACCTTAATCCTAACCCTTGTCCGAACCGTAATTCTAACCCTAATGCTAATTATAATCCTGATCCTAAATCTAACCGCAATACTTACCTTAGCCCTAATCCTTAACCCTAACAAGCTTTTAGCACATTGTCCAAACAGTACTTTAAAAAAGCATGATCTGGGGAAAATTTTCTCGTAAGTTGGTGAATAGCGTTGATATTTCAGCTATGATAATGACATATGCCGTTAGCCAACGACGACTAGCATGTGTTGAAGGTCATTGGGGGAGTTCACACTCCTGCGACGACGCTATTGTCGGACTTTGCCCACCATGATAAATGTCTAGCTACCTAGTGGCATGGTGGCCACATTGCGAACACTTCTGTCTGCTAGAATTCAGTCTGCACCAAGAGAGAGGACTAGACATACACGTCACACACTAGTTGCTGACTAGTGTCCAATCAAAATACTTTCTACTTTCTCCTATCTTCTCTTTCCTATGATTTAAATTGAGAAAACGCTTTGCATTTAAGATTATGGTGCTTTTTGTAGGGATATTTAGATTGACATCGATGTAGATTTTGGCGACGAAGCCACACACACACACACGCACGCACGCGCAAGTTTTCGTCTTTGTTTGGGACTCTTCAGAAGTACATACCCATGACTCCATTAGGACGGAGGATTGATTGAACTTGGGTGCTTCAGTTGATGTGAAACCAAGCATGTTGACCACTCACAGCTATTTCGTTGGTCAGTCAGAATCCAATGACCTCCATGAATCTGAACCCATCCGGAAATCGTAGTCATCTCCAACTGGATTTGATGGCTACTAGATGTATATGTCCTGAAGTTATTTATGTGCACTGAAACGTCGTGACACCAGTGTTGTCCATCGTGTCAAGATGAAATGGATTCCTATCGAAAGTGGTATATCTGTTACGAGTTGAAGAAATTAGGATTCACTTGGTTATTGAATTCCATTTCAAATGTCTGAACGGAATTCTCAACAGACTTGTGATCTTGTAACTTCTTGAAGATCCACTAATCCATTTTCTCATATGGTCATGGGTTCTCCCCCTAAACAAGGACAAAACCGTCTTCTAACAGTACTCCTTGGTTGGCTAACTAAAGTCACTTTTACACCAACAGCTACAAGGAATAAAATAATAACTCTCATGACATTAAGCTATAATGCTCATCGATGGCTTAGTGATAGAATGCTGGAGCGCCACACAGGCAGGTCTTTTTTCGATTCTCCGGCGACGCACTCCTCCTAAACAAAACCTCGCCTAGTTTACTACCCTGATAGTGAGCACAATGAAAGAGGAAAAGTTGTACCTTGAGACTGGTGACGCCTACGGACCCTGGTAAACATAGAACCACGGCTAATGAACCTTCAAAGCCTTAAAGACTTATGTTCCATACTAGGAACCATATAGAGTGAAAAATGGAATATACATACATATATAACATCAATCTATCTGAGTATGATAGATAGTTGACGAAATCTCGGTACGGATACAAAAGGCTCGTGTGGCGTATACCAACTTACATCACCTCTGGCGTAGATGTGATATCCGGATATCCACCAAAGTACATGTGTACTGCGCACCAGTTTTCTCCATCCCCCTTAATGGCTGTGAATGAGACATGACCGTTAAAAGTGGAAGTTATGTTGCAGCTAGCTTCCTTTGTTCATAGGTGTGTTAGGTGGTATAATAGGGTGAGTAATATTCAGGTTAAGCGTAGAGTATTTTTAGGTAAGGAGGGAGAATCAATCGATGAGGTTGTAGAAGTACATAGATTGAGGAGATGGCTAGGTTATGTGTTGTTACGCATGCCAAACCAAAACTTGGTGTGTATATCAACTCATGAAATCTTGATATTGACAATCAATCCTGAGCCAATATAGGTTAGTGTAAACTGACTATTGGTAGTTGGTGGTGTCATCGAAATGATTACAGCTAATGAAGACTGGAGACAATTGGTGAACTTTCGAACTTCCTCAAAAATCGTTCCTCAGTGGCGTAGATGCATTCACTTTCCTCAGTCTCTCTCTCTCTCTCTCTCTGACACATTCAATAAAATCCCTCTATTATTTTCCCATGTGTTGGTGTTATTTCTTCCTCACATTTCTGCTTAGCCAAGTTCTTCCGAATCTCTTGCTTTCTGTCTTTTTTAATGTTCGTATATCTGTACAATTTGATATGCACATATAGGGAAATTATTTATACCGTCGTCATTTGCACAGATCTCCTGTGTTGTCCTGCATCCGTCCTTCATGTTATGCCTTTTTGTCGTCTTTTCTTGTCTCTACCTATTTGGCTACAATACACTAATCCATTAGGGATAAGATTCTATTTTGATAAGCTGTCACACAGTGTTACACAGTAATGTTAACTGATGACCACCTTTCAAGCACTATTTATTGCTCTTCATAATCAATATCAAGTCACTCACGCACACAGCCTTTTACTTCATTTATATACCTGTGTGGAGTTGACTAGATATTTCACTAAAAATCAACATGGGATAATGCACATTCAGAAATAATAATTATATGAGTGTTATTGATCAAATACAATCAGATGGGAAATGAGACGAGTGTTTCTTTTATTGTCAAAATAAGTAACCTGTTGGAATGTTGTGATGTACGTGAATTGAATTGAAACAGAATACAATTTGAGATTATTTATTATCCTCATGTGATTTGACTGACTGAGTGACTGGTGGTAATAATATCTTCCATGCATATTTCTGATATTTGCATTTAGTCATTTCTGTTGCATGTGTTGTGTTGGGTGTAGACACGATGAACCAGTCAGGATTCATTAACGAGTTACTTATTTATTTTGACTATAAAAACACTCGTCTTATTTCCTATCTGACGGTAATTCATCAATAACACTCGTATTATTATTATTTCTGAATGTACACTATCCTATAATGATTTTTATTCAAGCATCTAGTCAATTCCACACATGTATATAAATGAAGGAAAAAAGTTGTGTGAGTGAGTGACTTGATATGATTATGAGTGGCAATAATTTGTACTCAAAACGTGGTCGTCAGTGAATATTATTGTATAACAGCACTGTGTGATTTATCGAAACAAAATCTTATCTATAATGGAGTTAGACGTCCTCATATTTTACTAGACTAAAACAAACTGAATATGAGATCTTATATGCAGTATATTGATGGAGGTCTTCGATAGCCGAAGTTTATAACTCCAGTACCGAACTCTGAGCCACACACACACACACACACAAACACACTTATTGTTTGACAGCTGACAGTACTACCTGTTTGTGCAGAATGAATTATTTTGAGTGCGATTCATACTTACTGGAGGTGGAATATTTTTTTAGCTGAAGATACACATCTCCCCCCTCCAGATTAACAAATATTTATCGGGTGGGTGGTGATAGGATGAGCAGTAGCGCTTCAATGAGGGTCACGGTCACTCAGATATTTCCTATAAAATTTTATGAATCACTACTGAAACCAATTTTTCCCCAAATCCACTCAATTCCACATTTAGATGCGTATTCGGATTATTATTATTATTATAGCAATAAATAACTTGAGATTTTAAAATCAGTTTTATCTTAAATGATAAATTATTACCTTCCGGAATTTTTCTTTTCACTTCTTTCCGTTCTCAGTGGAGCTTTGAAGTTTCACAGTAACAATAAATGGTATAGGATTGCTAGCCTCATGCCCCGTTCCCAAGCCCCTTCCTCCCCCCTCCGCGCCCGCGAATTTTTCCAGGGTTTACCTCCAGGTAAATAAGGTTTAGGAGTATGTTAATTTCCAGGAATCGGACCCCCAAAAAGTATCGATTTCCTATCCAACTGGTTGACATTCTATCGATCAACCACAGACTCTCATACCTTTTTGACATACTACTACTTTTGTATATTTCCAAACCCCAAGTTCACTTTTAATAGTTTGAAAAAATTTGGACATTCGGTATATGATGATATTCATTATTATTATTATTATTATTATAAAAGTTTTCTTTCTATTTCTCAATGAATGAATAAATGAAAAACAAAACGATACTCTTATTATTTTTATTGGCGTTTCACTGTTTGAAAGTGTCGTTATGTCGTTATTTATCATCAAAGTAGTAGCAATAAATTATTCCATTGTAGATAAAATTTATTTTTTGATAAATTGGTTGGAAGAGTTCATCATCAGTCGTCACCAGTAGTAGGGTAGAGCAGGTTCAAGGTGAGGCAGTAGAGTAACCCATCGGAGAAGACATTACGAAGTGGTGTCCACTATGTCATGAATTGGCAGAACATAGAATTCATAGGCTGGCCAGTGGCTTAGTGGTCTACAAGCCAGCTTGCCTTGTAATCAGAAAGTCCTCGGTTCGAATCCCGGTGTATAAGTTGGTGCGCACTGCTGAAGCCACTTTATATACGACTACAATTCAAGGGCGATATATACCAAGTGAAATAATTACGAGAAAATTAAGAAAATCAGTTCAAAGAACTTTGAATGCTGGAGAACTACACGTATTATTCTCTACACAACCGATGGTGCTACCTCGACTGAAGGATGAAGTACCTTGACTAACCACTTCAAATTGTATCTACCAATTCAACTGTGACTGTGGTGGAGCGAGTTATATTGGCCGTTGATTTTTCGTTCTCGCTGGGGAACATCTCCCAGTATGGCTAAGTAAAACTGTAGTGAAAACCACCATTATCAGTTCGATATTCGACCATCTGGTTGCAAACGGACCGGCCACAAAGCCAGCCAACCAGCGTAGAACAATCCTTCTCTATCATCATCTACCGGGTTCCTAATAAATTTCCAAAATCATCATCGAATCACCCCATGCTACAAACACCAGAGGCTATTTATTGAAATTCGCCTCAAACAACCAGTACACTGTGTTCAAGAGAAGCAAGTCCAGCTAGCCCCTACTACTACTGCCCTGACCAGCCTACAGTAGGGGCTAAAAGTTCATGAATTTGTAATATTGTATTTCCTGATGCGTTTTCTGAAATTCATCTTATTTTGTGTTGATGCTATTGAGCTGCAACCTACCAATATTATTGATTGGATGTTATTTAAACAACATTAATGTTGTTCATAACACTAATTCATTCATTCACTGTAATGTATATATATATATATATATATATATATATATATATATATATATACATATATATATGATGATGATGATGAAGAGGTTATCGAAAAGAGTACTGTTTGTTCAGTATCCACTAGTTACTAGTTTCCGGTCAAAATACCCACAACAATCCTACAGGAGGTCAATCGCGAACCCGCCGACGCACACCTGATATCTATGGTCGGCCTGCAAAATTTGCGCTACCGATATCCATGCTGAAAATTCCATACTTGTACCAAAAATACAGTGTGGAATCAAGCTGTAAATAAAAAGATAATAAAAAAACATCTCTGACTTCAGTACTCACTGGGTAACGCGGGTTCGAATCTCAGAAGGGATATGAATTCCTTCAAGGTTGCACATAAGCCTTGCTGATGAGTGCCAACTAGCACGAAACCTAGGTCGAGTGGGGCTTCCTGTGGCTGATCGTCCCCAACTATCTAAAGTAGAAATACGTTGATTAACTACCATAGATAAATTATCCACAATAATACATAACCGTCTGGTTGAAAGAAGTATTGAGAAACTATATGAACATGAAACATCATCTGCCGCGCGGGTAGCAAATAAATTGCCAAAAAAAATAAATAAATAAAAACATTAAGGTACCGCAGAGGCTATCTCAATTCACCTGAAACAACCAGCGCTCTGTGTGTAAAACAAACAAGTCCACCCCCTACTTGTGCCCTGATTTTAAATTCATGAATTTGTAATTTTATCTTTCCTAATTTTTCTGACATTCAGCTTATTTTTATGTTGATGCTACTGAGCTGTAATCTATCAATATTATTGATTCGATGTTATTTAAACAGCAACATTAATGTTGTTCATAACACTAATTCGTCGGTGGCAAAGCGGTTAGGACGCTCGCCGACCATGCACATGGTCCGGGGTTCGATCCCCGGCCACAGACGCACTCCTTTACCTTGCTAAGCCAGAAATAATTCTGGTAAAGAGGAAAGTTTGGGCATGAGGCTAGCAACCCCATCCTGTAAAACAAAACACTGCTACCGAAACTTCGAGCCACTAGCTTGAAGCCCAATGTTCCACTGGGGAACGTGAAGGAAAAAAAATAACACTAATTCATTCATTCATTATAGTGTGTATATAACTATAGAGCCTGATGATGAAGGGGTTATCGAAAAGAGTACTCTTTGTTCAGTATCCATTCTTCTGAAAATTTTAATTGGCATTTTGAATCAGTTAAAATATAAAAACATTTAATTCATCAATACTACTACTACAACTACTACTATTATTTTATTTCAACAATAATCTATCTGATCTTTTCTCCTCTTTGTTTTTCTTAATTTTTCAGATTTTTAGTTGAAAAGCTTACTGGAAATGTTGTCATTGCTTCCGAGGATGATTACTTCATCGATGCAATTGATCATGTGTATAAACGTGACAACAGAAAGTTGAATGACGCTATCGCGGCTTGTAAACAAAAAGGTATTTTCAAGTACTAGTTTTGTAGGGATTTTGTTTTATTGCATGGAGGATTTCATCATGAGCTGACTTTTGTTACAGAACCATTGGAAAACCTTCAGGGAGTACTGGACAGCTGTTTCGTCAGTATAGTTTGGCACTCTTCATCAGTAAGCACCCACTTATCCACCGGGGCTCAAACCCAGGGCCAGGTCATTGGATCTGGTCCCAGTGGCTCAATGGTCTTCGAGCTCGCCTTGTAAGCAGAAGGTCCTGGGTTCGAACCCCGGTTGGTGCTTACTGATGAAGAGTTCCAGACTAGGACGAAACAGTTGGTTGGTCAGTAATCCCAGGTTTTCCAATGGTTCTCTAACTGATGTCAGCTCATGATGAAATCCTCCATTCAATCAAAAAAGTATCTGGTGCCTATTTTACTGTGTGTTTTATTGTCAGTTACTAAAGTATAATCCATATGATTTTGATTGAAGTGTGTGTGTGTGTGTGTGTTCTCCGAGGAGCTGTGGTTGATTTAATTGCGAAGCTTTCGGTGTCCTTCTGGACGCAACATCTTCAGTGCACAAGCCTGAATATGAAGTGAGCGTGTTTCAGTTCTCCAAGAATATGATATAGTTTTATTTTGTGTTGTGATTGATTTTTAATTTAATTAATCTCTATTGTCCACTTTTACTGACCTTGAAATTCAATTCCCCTCAAGGTGGTGGTTGCAAATTACGTCTTGCTGACTAATTGGTAAGTGCCAACTAGCACGAAATCTAGGTCGAGCGGGGCTTCCTGCCAATCCCCTCCAACCATCTAATATCAGCCAGCCACCTAGAAATCCAGGCTACATTTTTCAGACTTGACTGATCGATAGTATTCACAGTCTGCACCAAACAAAAAAGACTGGACACACACTACGCTAGTTACTAACCACTAGTGTCCTTTTATATAAAGTAATGTGTTTGTTAATCAGGCTGCTAGAAATCCCTTGGCACTTTTTTTAAAGTGTTTCTTCTATTTTAAAAATTTCTACACTCTTCCAATCAAATTGGGTGTCAGTCAGTAAATCGTCCACATTGCCGTCAGTGTGAAAGAAGTCAACATATTGTGTTCACTTCACAGAGCTGATTCGAAAGGGATAATACCGACTTTGACCTATGTAGTTGTTTTATCACAGTGCATGCAATTTATTTTAATGAATTGTATTGATTTCATCTTCTTTTCCTATTGGATCTTTTGGTTGTGACGTTAACAGTCGAATAAAAGATGCACATTTCATCGTATTTTGGGACTCGTCAATGAATGAGACGACGGTATTTCCCACTGAGAGAGAATACTGAAAGCTATCAGAATCTGTCGTTACACATATATTTACCAAAGTTTTGTTATGCACTACATATATCATTTAGAACATTGGGGACACTATCACTCACTGGGTATGATGCGAGTGCATGTCTAGTTGAAGGGTCCCGATATAGGATGAAATCCGAATGTTTGTAGATTTCAATGCTAGTGATAACTATTCATCAAAATAGCATCATTTTAATCCTCAAACATTGATGAAGCTTCTCGACTAGGAGTGAGTCAATATTTCAACAAAAGGCGAATATTTCGGTGTAATCATCGAATGAATGAAGGAAACAGAATTGACAGTAAATATTGTCAGTTAAAGAAATTATTAAGACCTAATAAACGCAGAACATGTGTTAATATATATATATATATATATATATATATATATATATATATATATATATACGACTTCCACAGTATTTCAATTCCAAGGAAAAATATACAAACAAACTGAGGGAGTTGCCATGGGATCATCAATATTCTCGGTTATAGCAGATATATTCATGGATAGGTGGGAAAGCATAGCGATTGAAGAAACGTTCATCCCCCCCCCACCCCCGCCCCCAAAAGTATGGTGAAGGTACCTAGATGATACATTCGCTGCACTTAGAACACAAGATATAGATAGATTTTTCGAACACATCAACTCGAAGGTTGGAGGCAATTCAATTCGCTTATGATGAATTCGAAAGTCAGGAAGCAGGGGAAGCTTCCAATATTAGAATGCGACGTAAAAAGGAAAAAAAGATGAGAAGTTAAACACAAGTGTTTACAGGAAACCCACACATTCAGACAGATATTTGGACATCCGATCATCCCATGATATGTCAGTAAAAATAAGGTTTGGTGAAATGTTTAAGTGAGAGAGCACAAAAACTAAGTAATACCAAGGAAGATCTAAGGTAGGAAGTGAGACACATAAGAGAAGCCTTGATACTTAATAATTACCCTGATAAGTTAGTCAGAAAGTATGTTGGGAAATTTAAAATAAAATAAATAATGATAGTAGCGATAGTGATAATAATAATAATAATATTAATGACGACACGAACAATAAGAAATCTAAATCATCAGTAGTAGTTCCACACAAAGAAGGAACCTCAGGAAAATTCTACTACCCCAACGACGACAAATAGGAGAGGACAAAGAAAACTATAAAACTCAAGTTTCGAAGTCGTGTGATTATAATTGATGAAATGATTATGAACAATAAATTTTGTTCGAAACCTCGTCATCCAGTAAACAGTAATACTGTTTCACTGTGTGACACATCTAATAAACAATCTAATATGGAATTTCAGGACATGTGTGTTTTGTATCTTGACTAGAAGAGTTGATGTTATATGTGAAATGGGAATATTCAACGTGAATCTACCACCAATTGACGTGACCATTGATCAACTAAGATAATGCAGGTAGTATTACCTTCCAAATTGAAGACACTAATAATTAACTACAATATCTTCTGAATACCTTGAAGGATTTATCTTGTCTGCATCAAATGTAAACACTGATGCTGAAGAAGTTGTCTCCATTAACTCCTTGTTTCTAAAGATATGCTGAACCGAAGTAAAAATGGTCGAGCGTGTGTGGACCAGGTGAAGTTAAACTTTAAGCACCACCGACTACCAATCAGCGAATGACCTCGAACGCCTCAGTCACGTGAAGGAGGCATTTTTGTGTGTGGAATACATATATTTATGAACTGAAAATGCATAAAAATAGTATAAAGTGTTACAGAGGATACCTTCCTCACACATGTGATAAAAATAGCTCTCACTTTTAGGTATCAACAAAGTGTAATTCCATTGTGGGTAAAATTTATTTCGATAAAGTCTCATACTGTTATATAGTAATATTTACTGAGCAATAAAATATGCTCGAAACGTCATCAGTAAATATTACGCCGTGAGGCTTTATCAAAATAAATTTTACCCACAATGGAATTATACTCTATCGACACAGTGCATAAGTTCTATTCTTATATCAACAGAGTAATTTAACCACATTCTATGTGTGTAATTATTTAAGGCTTCTAACCCTAACAATAACCCTCATCTTTTCTGAACGTTACCCTATCGTGAGAATATGCATGAACTAACTGTAATCTAACTCGAACCAACCTTAATTTCACTTTTATTAGGTCAACCTAACTCTGACTTGTCCATGGCTTAAAGCGTAACTTAGTCTTTCCGAAACCTAAGCTGAAACTTGCCAGATATTTCATTTAAGAGCATAACGCTTCGATGAGGATATTTTATTGATTATAATGGCAACATGATTTGCCAGGTTTCATTATCTCGCTCGATTCACGTTTCAAGGTCATTGAGGCAACCGTAGTCCGTTAGTGGTTATTATTATTATTGTTCCCTTGGCTTCCTAGTGGAACATAGGGCTTCAACTGCACGTCTCCACTTGCCACTTCTGTCTTCCTTCTGCTGTACTTTTCACCTGAATCCATCCATCTTAGTCCATACTGACTGTTTCAACTCCTCCTCCTCCTCTTCACACGATCTCCTCCATGTCACCCTTACACTGACGTCCCACTCGCCACCGCTTCCCTTTCGGCAGGGTTCCACTCGAGAAATGGCCTGACGCGCGCGTGATGTCACCCATTGGTGGCCATCTCAGCGAGCGAGTGTCCAATGCATTCATCTCCACTTTCTCCTGCATATTTGTTGGTTGGGCGATTGGTTCTTGTTTTGTTTGTTTGTTCCCATAGTTTCCCATAGTTGGTGATTCTCTCCGACCCAACCCGGCCCGGCCATCTGATCTTTAGTATAGAGCCAGCGAAGACAGTTGTTGTTGATAAAGGTCTGGTCTGCAACAGGCTGTTGGAAATATTCTTTGTGACCCACCCGCTGGTCAAGTTTCTGATCCTTATTGAAGAACTGACTGACTTGACGTGTTTGTATTAAAAATCCGACGGAATTTTGTTGTTGACGAGTAGATTATTGTCTCACCAGTTGATAGTTGGCACCTTTCACATCTGCTCTCGTAGATTCTCAACTCTTCTATTCTATATCTTCTCATATCTGTGGCTATCTGGGCAGCCTTTCCAGTTTCGTACATTGTACGAAAATTCCACGTACCCATCCTTATTTTTGCTTTCATCGAAAGAAGGTACATCGGCTGACTGACTTCTCGAAGGCTAGCTTTCACCAGCCTGCGTCATTTCACTTCCTCGATTCCAACGAAAAATAAGGTTATTGTTTATATTTTTAGTATTTTTTTAAATATATTTATTCGTTGAAGTTTCTGTAGCGATTTGGTTGTTTTACGGGAAGTGGAGTTGCTAGCACCACGCCCCAACCCTCCCTCTTTATCCGGGCTTGGGACCGGCTAATAAACTAGCGAGTTTGGTAGTGGTAGTTAGTGGTGCTTAAAGTTTAACTTGACAGTTGACCACTTCACTTAGTTTGGGAGGTTGCATCAGACCAGGCCTAATCAACAGATTACAAATAAAATTTTGGCACAGATACAACAGGGTTGTATAGCATTTTTCAACTCCACGTCATCTTTGGTGTGTGTGTGTGTGTATATATATAGACTTTGATATCCGGCTATTATTGATCAAGGGATGTGATTACTGGTCAACAGTTTATTCTATCCTTCTTTGTGGCTGGAAAAACATCGTCATTAAAAGTGAAAGATATGAAAAGTTTGTCTTTCATGGTAAGTCGTATACTATGATGAGGCAATATTGAGGCTAGGCTTGTAGAGATTGCTAGGTAAGAAAGAAAAGTTCATCGATGAGATTGTAAAGTTAAATCGATTGTGAGATGACATGCTGAACCACCACCTCCTCTATCATCCAACAATGTGTTAACAGTTGATATGCGATCAAGTTTTGGAAAAGCCTTTAGGCGTGGGTGTTGGTGATCTTATCAAAACTTGGCATCACACCAAATCATCAATTCTCTGACTGATTTTTTATCAGTCAGTGTGATGTAGACTGCTGGTGTTGTAGGATGTTGTTCCTTTTGCATTTTTGGAATGCTAAGAACTGTTGGTATGTGTGAAGATCGTTTGAAGATAGTTCTCAGTCGCGCAGATATGCATTTATTAGATAGCTGGAGGCAATCGGCCACAGGAAGCCTTGCCTGACCTAGGTTTCGTGCTAGTTGGCACTCACCAGTCAGTCAGCGAAGCGTATCTGCAACCTTGAAGGAACTCATGTCCCTTCAGAGATTCGAACCCGCGTCACCCAGCGAGTACTGCAGTCAGAGACGTTACCACTGAGCCAACTATTCAGGCTCGCGACTGACCTCCTGTAGGACTGTAGTGGGTATTTCGATTCAACACTAGTAACTAGTTTGACGTGTCTAGTCCTTTCTTTGGTGCAGACTGAATTCTATCAATCAAGCTTGCATTGTAGCCACCATTCTAGGTAACTCGCCATTACGGTCCACATTGATTTGATAGATATTAGATATGTTTTACGAGTTGATCACGGATTGATATCAGTTAGAGAACCATTGAAAACCAGGGAGTACTGGACAGCTGCTGTTTCATCCTAGTTTGGGAATCATCGGCAGTACGCACCCACTGGGTTTCGAACCCAGGACCTTCCGGTTACAAGGCAAGCTCGTATACCATTCAGCCACTGGAACCCGATTCAATGGCTCGTGAATTCTAACTTCTACAATGGTTGGGGTCGCGCTAAATCACGAATTGGTAGAAGTTAAAATTTACGAGCCATTGAATCGGGTTCCAGTGGCTGAATGGTATACGAGCTTGCCTTGTAACCGGAAGGTCTTGGGTTCGAAACCCAGTGGGTGCGTACTGCCGATGATTCCCAAACTAGGATGAAACAGCAGCTGTCCAGTACTCCCTGGTTTTCAATGGTTCTCTAACTGATATCAATCCGTGATCAACTCGTAAAACATAACTAATCCTTACAAACCAAACTATAGAAAGATATTAGATAGTTTGAGGCAATCGGCTACAAGAAGCCTTGCCTGACCTAGGTTTCGTGCTAGTTGGCACTCAATAGCATCATCTGATATCATCAAATCAATGTGCACCGTGGTGGCCAGCTACCTAGTTGAATGGTGGCCACGTTGCAAAAACTGACTGATAGAATTTAGTCTGCACCAAAGAAAGGACTAGACACGTCACACTAGTTACTGACTAGTATGTAATCAAGATATGCATTTATTATTATTAGTCAGTCTTTGTAACCTCGCCAGATACTAGCTTGCTAGGCTACTAGCTTACTAGTTTTCTCGCCGGTCCCAAGCCCGGATAAAGAGGGAGGGTTGGGGCGTGGTGCTAGCAACTCCACCCCTGTAAAACAACCAAATCGCTACAGAAACTTCAACGAACCAATATATTAAAAATTCTAAAAACATAAGCAATAGCCTTATTTTTCGCTGGAATCGGGGAAGTGAAATGACGCAGGCTGGTGAAAGCCTTCGGGAAGCCAGTCAGCCGATGTGCCTTCTTTCGATGAAAGCAAAAGTAAGGATGGGTACCTGGAATGTTCGTACAATGTACGAAACTGGAAAGGCTGCCCAGATAGCCGCTGAAATGAGAAGGTACAGAATAGAAGTGTTGGGAATCTGCGAAAGCAGATGGAACGGAACTGGAAGGTGCCAACTATCAACTGGAGAGACAGTAATCTATTCCGGCCACTCAGAGGACAACCATGAGCACACCGAGGGAGTGGCCATCATGATGTCACCAACAGCAACCAAAGCTCTCATGCAGTGGGAACCAATCTCCTCCAGGATAATGACAGCCAGGTTCAACTCAAAAGGAAGGAAGGTTACAGTCATTCAATGTTATGCGCCTACAAACGTCTCAGAACAAGAGAAGAAGGAGGCGTTCTACAGACAACTACAAGCAATAATGGACAACGTCCCAAATGGCGATATCAAAATCCTGATGGGCGACATGAATGCGAAGCTGGGACGAGACAACACAGGAAGAGAACTCACCATGGGTCGTGAGGCCCTCGGCGAAATGAACGACAATGGTGAACTCTTCTCAGACTTCTGCGCCTTCAATGATTTGGTGATTGGTGGCAGTGTGTTCAAACACAAGGATATACACAAGACGACATGGATTTCACCAGATGGAAACACCAAGAACCAAATAGACTTCATCTCAATTTCAAGAAAGTGGAGACGGAGCCTACTGGACACAAGGTCGAGGAGAGGAGCAGATGTGGGTTCAGACCACTATCTAGTAGAAGGGACTTTCAAGGTGAAGCTAAAAGCCTCGAGGATAGCTGGGGATAGGCCACAATGCAAGTTCAACACTCAGAAACTGAAGGACACAACCACAAAAGACACTTTCACTGCAACTGTCAGAGCAAAGCAGGAAACACTACGCGACATCACTGAAGAATCATGCGTGGAAGAACATTGGAAGTCTCTGAAGGCGATTCTCAACGAAACGTGTTCAACGGTTCTAAGAAGGAAGAGGGGACAAGACAAGGAATGGCTCTCAACGGACACTTGGAAATTAATAGAAGAGAGGAGAATGGTGAAAGAGAAAATGATTCAATGCAAGGACGGACAGGAGAAGCAGATGCTGAGCTCAACTTACACAGCTGTGCACTGGACAAAGAAGTGAAGAAGAGTGCTAGGAAGGACAAAGGACAATTCAACGACAATCTGGCCACTGAAGCTGAGAAGGTAGCAGGCAAAAGGGACTTGAGAACATTATATCGGATAACCAAGTCTCTATCCGGAAAGAGACCAACACAAGCGAAAACTATAAAAGACAGCCAAGGGAACCCAATTACCAAGGAAGAAAAACAGATTAAACAGTGGGCGGATCAAATTCAAATTCACTTGGTCCTCTTGTCCTGTACACTTTTCTGCCTATCATAACTCTTTGAGATTTCTTTTCCTTTTCATTTGAGTGTGTGGCACTTTGAAATGTTGTACACTTCTGTGTAAAGTTCTACACAGCCAGTCAACAGTAATGGTTCGAATGGATTCAGAGTTAAAAAATCGTCTATGAGACGGACAAACTGTGGCGAGTGCTACTCGCGAGATTTATCAGTATTATATATACATCGGCATAAAAATAGTAAATACAGTAGAGAGATTCATTTGACATAATTATAAAACTTGGCTACTGTGATGGTAGAGTATAACTCCATTATGGCTAAGATTTTATTTTGATAAACTGTCACACAGTGTTGTTATACAGTAAGTAATATTAACTGCTGACCACGTTTCGAGCACAAACTATTGACACTCATAATCATATCAAGTCACTCACTCACACAACTTTTTACTTCATTTGTATACACATGTGTGGAATTGACCAGATATGTGAATAAAAATCAGTATGAGATAATGTACATTCAGAAATAATAATACGAGTGTTATTGATCAAATACAATCAGATGGGAAATAAGATTCATTTGATTTCAGAGAAGGCAAATGTTACAGCATTTTGGAGATAAGTGGGATACCTGAAAGGAACACAAAGAAACATACACTCACACACAATATGAAGGCCAAAAGTAGCACAACACGGGAGATCTGTAGAAATGGATACTGATCAAAGAGTACCCTTTTCGATAACCCCTTCATTATCAGGTTCTACAGTTATATATTCATCCATAATAGGGAATGAATGAATTAGTGTTATGAACAATGTTACTGTTTAAATAACATCCAATCAATAATATTGGTAGATTGCAGCTCAATAGCATCAACACAAAATAAGATGAATTTCAGAAAACGCATCAGGAAATACAATATTACAAATTCATGAATTTTTAGCCCCTACTGAAGGCCGGTCAGGGCAGTAGTAGTAGAGGCTAGCTGAACTTGCTTCTTTTGAACACAGTGTACTGGTTGTTTGAGGCGAATATCAATAAATAGCCTCTGGTGTTTGGAGCATGGGATGATTCGATGATGATTTTGGAAATTTATTAGGAACCCGGTAGATGATGATAGAGAAGGATTGTTCTACTCTGGCTGGCTTTGTGGCCGGTCCGTTTGCAACCAGATGGTCGAATATCGAACTGTTAATGGTGGTTTTCACTACACTTTTACTTAGCCATAGTTGGAGATGTTCTCGAAGGAGCACGAAAAATCAAGTTCAAATCAATCCAATAATTTGGCTGTATATATCTAGATGTCAACTTCCAAATAAACATTCCTTATGTCAAGTCTTCGTATTCTCGACTGTTTCAACACGACAGTGTAGAAGGTGGTGGTATGAAATGGGTATGCTACAGAGGGAATACAAAAATAATACAACATAAGAATAAAATCAGAAAGAAGGATCACTATGAGCACAAACAATTGGCTATAGAGTACATACATAAATGTGAAACGAGTATTGAGGAGAAAGAGAAGAAAAAATGTATATTGCTGCATCATTGTGATCGATTTTCTCGCCCTTGAACTACTAATAATTCCAAAAATAAACAATATTCAAAGAAAAAAACAACAACAACAACATTTCAATGACGCTGACCCTAATTATTATTATTTAATAGAAAGGGTGCGTTGTTTCAGTGCATGTTGAAAAGACAATATAATCAATAATCAATAAATAGTATCGATAGTGACTGGCTTTAATTTTTTACAATTAAAGCTACTCCTCTAAGTAACATAATAATTCTGTAATCATACTGTAATGGCATAAGAGAAGAGATCCCGGAAACGGACCATAATAATAGTATATTGACGAAAACACATCACATCATTTTCATGCACTTTTAATCACAGTAAATAGTCGGCTAGACATGACGGAGAAGATATGTAGCTCAAGTAGATGTTTTTAATGTGGTTGTGTTCTCTGAGCTAGGTGGATGGTAGTTAATTTGCGAAGCTTTAATTGCCCTTCTAGGGCGACATCTTCAATTTGAAGTGAGCTTTTAGATTTCTCCACGAGTTTGTTAGTCATCTCTCCTGGTGGGTGACCACCTTGGATGTGATTGGTTGCTTTTGTGTGCTTTCACACCTTCCAGGCTACTTGTATTGGAACTGATTGTTTCCTTGACTTGATCTTTGACCCTTTGTGTGTGTGTCAGGTATCTTTCTTATAGGTTGATAAATTTTGTCTAGCTATCTCTATGTGTCTATTGATTGATGATTCACTGGAATACCAGGCTGACTTCTAGAAATTCTCTAGCATTCTCTATGTGGTTTCCTCTGTCTAATTTTCAACGCTGGTATTTGACGGCTAGCTAAGTTGTCCAATGAAATTATTTTAGGACCACCACGTAAAACAAATCTGAAAAATCTGAATATCTTCCCACAAACTGGAAGATATGCAAGTGAAAAGCAAAACGTTGGCAGAAGAAGCATCAAAGATAGGACTCCAAGTAAACATAGAGAAAACAGAAGTGATGAAGATTCCTAGCCACCACCAACAATAACAACAATCAGCATAAATGGGAGGAACCTGAAAGAAACAACCTCCTTTACCTATCTACCAACCTACCTGGAAAGCATCGTTTCAACTACAGGCGGAACTGATGAGGATATCAAGGCGAGGATCTTGAAAGCAAGACAAGTTTTCATTACTCTCAAGTCTGTGTGCAGGAGGTCAACAGAACTACTCAGCATGAGAATCAAAATAACATCCGGATTTTCAAATCCAATGTGAAGTCAGTCAGTGCTACTCACTATACGGATCAGAGACTTGGCGCGTCATAAAGAGCATCTCAAACAAACGACAGACCTTCATCAACAGCTGTCTTTGCTCAATACTCAAGATCAGATGGCCGATTAGAAAGGATCAGCAAGAGGGATCTCTGGCAATGAGCGAACCAATACAGCAGGAACCGATTGTGCAACAAATAAGCAGGAAGAAATGGAGGTGGATTGGAGTGGCTATGCTCTGAGGAAACCATCATGTGATATGACTAGACAAGCCCTCGAGCAGAACCCGAAAGGGATGCGGTGAGCTAGTTGGTAGTCTGTACGAGGGTGACTTGTAGGAGGTCATGTGAAGAGGAGATGAAAGCATGTGGGCAGACGTGTAGCCAGGTGAATACGTTGGTAGAAAAGGGAACGCAATGGAGACGCGCGGCTGTTCCTCTAGGAATTAAAGGAAATAATAATAATAATTTAACCACATTAAATAGTCGGCTAGGTTAGCAAACAGTAGTCTGTTCTGATTAATTGGCGATTGACCAAAGGGCAAACAGTGGGACGCAAAGTTGTCCAATGAAATTATTTCATGACCACCACGTAAATTAAATTTTAATTTGAGAAATAACTACTTGTAACTTCCCAGCCATTGTCTTTAAATGTTGGTTGTTTTTGTTGTTGAATATTTGGCCGTTTCGTATCCATCTGCATCTGCGGTAGAACAATGACGTCACAGAACCAATACCTTTCACTCTGTAATGATTGAGATTCTAAACTTTCACTGTTTTTATTAGTTGTTTCATTTTTTTGATTGTCTTTCGGATATTTTTCTGATGTTTGATGATTAGAGTCAATCGGTAGGAGGCTCGGGACGTAGATTTTGTGCCTTTTGGGACTTTTCAGTCAGCAAGGTGTATCTGCAACTTGAAGGGATCGCTCAGTGGTAACGTTTCTGACTGTAGTAGCATTGAGTGACTCGGTTATTCGAATCTCAGAGGTGACATGAGTTCTTTCAAGATCGCATATACGCCTTGTTGACTGACTACTGGTGAAAGCCAACAAGCACGAAACCTAGGTCCCGGTAGGTCTTCCTACTGATTGCACCCTAAGATCAATCCAGTGTGCACTGTGATAGAAAAGCACCCAGTATGGTGTGATCACAGTACATTACATTGGTTACTACTCAGTGACCAAACAAAGTACATATTTTTTCTAGTGTCAATGTGTATATGCCTGTTTGAACTGTCGTTTTGATATATGCTTTACTACTTCCATTGGGTATATGACAAACCCTACACGCTTAATTATTGATGATTGATAAGAAATGATATTTCGCGGATGATTATATTTGATGTCACATAAAATCGAAGACTTACAAGTGAAAACTGACAAGCTGGTCGAAAAAGCAGCCGGCGAAGACAGGACTGTAAGTGAACATAGACAGGACGGAGCATCGTAGTCAAAATAACCAACTAACAACAACAGCAGAAACATCCAGCGCCAATCACTATCAACGGGAGGGATTTGAAAGAGGTTACTTCATTCTACTACTTATCTAGGGAGGACTACAGGCAGTCGGAACGGACGAGGATGTCAAATCGAGCGAGAATCGGGAACACATCGGGGAGAAACACATTCATCAACCTGAAACAACCAATCTAGAAATCTTCGTCACTCAGCCAGCATCAACCAAAAAATTCGGTCGAATTTTCAATACAAACACGTCAAGTCAGTCAGTTCTTCTATACGGATCAGAAACTTGGCGGGCGGGTCACAAAGAATATTTCCAACATCCCTGTTGCAGACCAGACCTTTATCAACAACAACTGTCTTCGCTGGCTCTATACTAAAGATCAGATGCCTGGGCCGGGCAGGAGAGAATCACCAACAAGAAACTATGAGCACAAACAAACAAAACAAGAACCAATCGCCCAACCAACAAATATGCAGGAGAAAGTGGAGATGAATGCATTGGACACTCGCTCGCTGAGATGGCCACCAATGGGTGACATCACGCGCGCGTCAGGCCATTTCTCGAGTGGAACCTCGCCGAAAGGGAAGCAGCGGCGAGTGGGACGTCAGTGTAAGGGTGACATGGAGGAGATCGTGTGAAGAGGAGGAGGAGGAGGAGTTGAAACAGTCAGTATGGACTAAGATGGATGGATGGAGGTGAAAAGTACAGCAGAAGGAAGACAGAAGTGGCAAGTGGAGACGTGCAGTTGAATCCCTATGTTCCACTAGGAAGCCAAGGGAACAACAATAATAATAATGATAAGAAATGATGAGTTCCTGTCTGCCTACTGAATCGTCATTTTTTTATTGTTCAGTTGCTTTTTTCGCTTTCCATTGCCTTACAAGTGTAACACATTCAAGGCTTCAACCAGACTGGGCAATAGTATTGTTTGGGTTTTTTCCCAAGGATCAGTTACTAGTCCCATGACCCTCCTTCAAAAAGAAAAACTTCCCTTCTTCTTCGCTTGGGCTTACTGTTGGCTGACTAAGTGAGTAAGGTTTTAAGAGTGTGTTGGTGATGGCGAATCGAACCTTGGACCACGTGTGTTGTTGGTTATTGTGGAGTTTGAATCGATTGAGTTACCGCTCCACTTAATGACTTGATTAGTAGTGATTTCTAACTGGTCTCATTTCAACAGACATCTAATCTTCCTGACTTTCACTTTCTCTCTCTTTCGGTGTCTTTCTAAGCAGGCAACAAAGTTTCACAAAACAAAATTTTGTTTTGTTTTCGATTTTCGAATGTTTATTAATTCATATATTACAAAACAAACGCGTATAGTGTAACGAATGTTTCAACATAGATTCCACCCTATTTTTGTTTGTCTAACTTGTGATTCTTCTGCATGTTGTGTAGGCGTGTGTGTGTGTGTGTATGTTGTGTTGTGTTTACTGTAGTGGGTGATGATTGGGTGGATGAATGAGTACTTGCACACACCCCTTTTTAACTGATCTGGTTAGTCAGTATACTTAAGGCTGTTAGCTGAAACTGAAATAATAATAATAATAATAATAATAATAGGGCTGAGTGGTCTACCAGCATGCCTTGTAACCGCAATGTCCTGGTTTCGAACCCCGGTGGGTGTGTACTGCTAAAGAGTACAAAACTAGGACTAACTAGATATGTTTAGCATTAGTTTCGAATGCTTATTTAACTGGATGTCATCTCACGATCAAACCTGAAATATAGTATATTAGTTTGTTTATTAGGTGTATCACGCAGTGAAACAGTATTATATACTGGATGACGAAGTTTCGAATAAAATTTATTACTGTTCATAATCATATTGATTATAATCACACGACTTCGAAACTTGACTTTTATAGTTTTCTTTGTTCTCTCCTATTTGTCGTCGTTGCAGTAGTAGAATTTTTAAGGCGTCCGACTGGACAGGTGTTGAATCATTCCTATTACACGTATTTGCAGTTGATTCGATAAACAAAGCTTCTGTCATCAATCTCTCCCTCCACTGTGACATTAAGTTTTAAAACTGTCACCCTATCCCACCCATCCTATTGTATGGTTGCGTGTAACTGCATGTAGTGAGTGCTATAGCCGAACTATTCTCTAGATTTCTTATCTTATTTGGGTCAACCAATCTAAATTTTGCTAGGTTTTTATGTTCGGCTAGTCTGACTCACTGCCCCTGTTCTACTACTTTGACCTATGTATTCGACCTGACAATCATTGCAGACGGTGTATTAGATAAACTAAATTGTTTTGTTTTAAAGGCCCCACAGGATTGATCCTTTAACCGACAAAGCTTGTTTTTAATTGAGTTTGTGGGTGGTTTGAATTCCAGCCACTTTTATTCCTACCAGCATTGTTAAGAATTCTGAGTAAGGTGGTTTCCGAGGTTCCTTCTTTGTATGGAATTACTACTGATGATTTAGATTCCTTATTGTTGATGTTGTCATTTTCTTCCGCATATTTGACATGCATGTCGTCATTAATATTATTATTATCACTGTCACTATCACTACTATCATTATTTATTTTATTTTTATATTTCCCTACATATTTCCTGACTAATTTATCCGGGTAATTATTAAGTTTCAAGGCTTCTTTTATGTGTATCACTTCCTGTCTTAGATTTTCCTTGGTGCTACTTCGTTTTTTTTGCTTTGTCACTTAAACATTTTACCAATCCTATTTTTAATGACTTAGGATGGGATGATCTGAAGTCCAAGTATCTGTTTGAATGTGTGGGTATCCTGTAAACACCGGTGTTTTTTAACTTCCCATCTTCTTTCCTTTTTACGTTGCAATCTAACATTGGAAGCTCCCCTTCCTGAGTTTCCAATTCATTAGTGAATTGAATTGCCTCGAATTTTGAGTTAATGTTTCAAAGTCGTGTGATTGTAATTGATGAAATGATTATGAACAATAAATAAATTTTGTTCGAAACTTTGTCATTCAGTCAATAATTGTGCTTCACTGTGTGAACATCTAATAAACAAACTAATATGAAATTAATTTAATTTTTGATTACAGCTTGATTCCACACCGTATTTTTGGTACAGGTATGGAATTTTCAGCGTGTAATATCGGTAGCCCAAGTTTTGCAGGCCGACCATAGATATAAAGTGTGAGTTGGTAGGGGATCGAACCCCGGACCATATGCATGGTCGGTGAAAGTCATAACCGCTGTGCCACCGACGCGACGCACAACCTACAAACACAATGCCCAAGGTTTACAAATGTATTAAAACCTGTAAAATTATTAATAGCCCTATTCTGGTCAATGTTTATAAAGTGCGTATATAATTTGCAATGGAATCAATTGTAGTATAATACTTTTTCTTTTCGCTCAGGACCTTCAGATAAGCATTAGTTGACCGTTAGGTAACGTCATGACACCAACGGCTATCTGATCTGAAGCGCCAAACCAATTCTTTTTATACTATTTCTTCTTCATCTCCTTCAAGAAAAATGCGCGAGACATTCAGTTGAAAGCTATTTTTAAAGTATATGAGTACATCTTGCCTCTGCTGGTTATTTTTATTCCTCAGGCAGTGGTTGGCAGTTTATCCTGAAAATCTCAGGGAATAGTCATCTCATGTTTTAGGAGGATATGTTTTCACCCAAAATTATCCCGACCGATAGCTGCTACCTTGACGTGGTGGTCGGGCTTGCACATCGCGATGACCCAACAAGCTACACTGGTTGAAATCAATGTTCCTGCAGGTCCTACTATGCCAGTAAGGTTGTTAGGATGGCGATTAGACTAAAAGCAGTTACCGCCGGCATTGTGTAAGAATCTTTCTTACACTATGGTGGGGGGTCTGAGGGCGAATTCGTACTGCTGGGGAACAGGGGTGTAACTGGAGTGAGGTGTTTTCTTCAGATGACCAGCATGCCAACACCAGCTATGCTGTTTGTCCACTCCGGAGGGAGGGAGTTCGAAAAGTTCGACTCCAAAAATTGTACATCCCGATTTACCATACGGTGGTCGGTAACCGGCGCACTGCGCAGTACACTCAGTCCGCCTTAATCACTTTGAGATATGGTCATTGAAAGTGGAAAATACGAGAATTCTAGCTGTCTTTGGCCACAGGTGTTTACGTTCTATCCCCCTCCTCGTATAAACTGGTATAATAATATGGTGAGCAATATTGAGGTTAGGCATAGGGTATTGTTAGGTAAGAGGGGAGGGGAGGGGAGTGAATCTGTAAGACCGTGAAACTACATGGATTGATATGACTTTCTCAACATTCTGTTTCCTAACATTATTGTATACTTTTATATATAGTATAGGAAAACTTGAACTGTGATGGCTGTGTGTACTTTTGTTCATAGGTCACACAGGTCAGGCAGTAAACTGTTTTTTTGTCTTCTCATGGATGTTTTCAGCATGTTACTCGATTAGTAATTCATTCATTATTATGATTATTATTATTTTCCCATAGTTTGGTCATCTATGCACTCTGGTGTTCTGGTAATTATTGTCGACAATTGTAATTTAACACAGTTGGAAATGGATCCATATATTCGTGAAGTTAGTTTGTGCCTTTACAATATTTTCTTGTATAATTTTATAACTCTTATATGTGTTTTTATAAATAAATAACCATGGACTCAGGTTTCATCCATGTCAGCATTCATCAGCATCATCAGGAAATGATGCCCTCTATCATATTTTGAATGTGATTGGTGGTGGAATAGCAACAAGGAAAATTAGCAAGACTCTCACTTTATCGATCTGGGAGTGAATGTATATGTATGCCATTCATTGAAAGAACGATTGTGGACTATATCACTAACATTTGTGGATGGTAACTAGCAGTGGAATCCAGGATAATGTGCATTTCGTCCTGTGTGGGACTCGTCAGCCACTGGATGTACCAGCATTTCCCAGTGAGTGATGATTTCCCACCGAGGCTTGAACTCATAGTTTCGAACGCTAAAATGCAGGTACATCCAGTTGACGACTCCCAAACAGGACGAAATGCGTGTTATCCTGGATTCCACTGCTACTCACTACCCACAAATTAAATTCTAATTAAATGCCTAGACATTGTCGAAGCATCTGCACAAGAAGCCGACGGACATGTCAACCTGAGACAGAGCACTTCGGTCCAGTCAATCAGTCGACGACGGAAAAATCTAAAATTCAATTAAATATATCACTAACAGTCTCAAAGTTTTGTTTGTTAGCATCATGAGGACCACAACCAGGCGGGATCTACATCACCTTTGGAGAAGTTAAACGCTATCATCGCCAAAAAGTCAAGGACTCTAAAATGTTGACCTTGAGCCAGAGTCAGTTAGATTTAGAGAACTCGGCAAAAGGTCAATTCAAACGAAATTCTTCCTGCCTTTATGGAGTTGGTGAGGGTGTGCGTACAGTATTCTAAGCATACCCTAAACACTACCAGGTAGGTTAGGACTGTGGTTTAGGGTTTAAGGATAGGCATTAAAGCTCCGATTAGGTTAAAGTACAGTGTCAGGGAATATCAGTGCATCCCCTAAGCTATCATAATCTAAAGTCATCTGAGTGAATGTGTGTATATATCACTCATGATATGATTTTTTTTCCCTTATAGATTATCCTTGGATTAACGGGAAGGAATTCTTAATACTCATAAGAGACAATTATCATCCAGTGTAACATAATGTTTGTAGTGTTGTTTAGCACATTTTCTAACTTTCTGGCATCTGAATTCTGATTGGCTGTTCAAGGTCACTGTGGTTTTGACGACTGATTTCGCTGTTTCACAACCTTATTGATCGATTTTCCTTCTCTACCTTATACTACTCTACGCCTAATCTCATTACTGTAGTAGAAGACAAAAGTTATTCTCCATTATAGATAAGATTTTATTTTGATAAATCACACAGTGTTGTTATACAGTTATATTAACTGATGACCACGTTTCGAGCACAATTTATTACTACTGCTCATAATCATATCAAGTCAGTCACTCACACAACTTTTTCCTTCATTTATACACATGTGCGGAATCGATTAAATATTGGAATAAAAATCAATATGTGATAGCGTACATTCAGAAATAATAATAATGCGAGTGTTATTGATCAAATACAATCAGATGGGAAATGAGACGAGTGTTTTTATAGTCATCAGTAATAAGTAACCTGTTAGAATGTTGTCATGTACGTGAACTGAATTGAAATAGAATACAATTTGAGATTATTTATTATCCTCCACTGATTTCACTGAGTGACTGACTGGTGGTAATAATATCTTCCATGCATATTTCTGGTATTTGGATTGAGTCATTTCTGTTGGATGTGTTGTGTTGGGTGTGGACTCAATGAACCAGTCAGGATTCAGTATTCAACCTCTCTTTCCACCTACCTAGACTGCTTTGCAGAATCTTAACCCTCTTCCACCATGCTGTTGTGTGTTAATGCGCGAAGTGCTATAGCTGAGCTTTTTTCTAAATTACTTATCTTCTTAGATGGGGTCAACCATTCTTACCTTAGCCAGTATATTCTTATGTTCCGACAATCTGACTATCCCTGATCTACTAGTTTGACCTGTGTAGTTGACCTCAAAGTCATCGCATGGTATTTTGTAAATTATATTATTTTGTTTAATTGGGTCCACCAGGTCTTTTAGTCTACAAGTTAATTATTATGACTATAAAAACACTCGTCTTATTTCCCATCTGATTGTATTTGATCAATAACACTCGTATTATTATTATTTCTGAATGTACATTATCCTATACTGGTTGATTTTTATTCACATATCTGGTCAATTCCACACATGTATATAAATGAAGTAAAAAGTTGTGTGTGTGTGAGTGAGTGACTTGATATGATTATGAGTGTCAATAGTTTGTGCTCGAAACGTGGTCATCAGTTAATATTACTTACTGTATAACAACACTGTGTGATTTATCAAAACAAAATCTTATCAATAATGGAGTTATACTCTGCCACAGTGGCCAAGATTTATACTTATATCAATAACAGTCATTCTCTTCATATCTCTCACTCTTTATGTCTGTTCACCGCGGGTCAGGTTTCACTGTATCAATTATGCGTCTTACATTAAAATGAATTTGTTAAATCGGTATTATTGCTAGCTGCTTCAACCATAGTCCATGTTCCAAAATTATAGCTCACATATTTGAAGCATAGTTAGCATGCAATAAATACTACTAACTGAAGCAACTGGCTACGTCTACTCTTGTAAGGGTAACTATGACTCCCTTAATGCTATTTATCCTGATTAGATGTTGTTTTTGCGTTCAAGTGTAATCCATTATCTTCAAGTATTGATTTTTGTAGGGATTTTCTTTTATTGGTTGGAGGATTTCATCATGAGCTGACATCGGTTAGAGAATCATTGAAAAAACCAACAGAAAGTACTGGACAGCTGCCTGCTCCGTCCCAGTTTAGGACTCTTCATCAGTACGTACCCACCACAACTGGGTTCGAACCCAGGACCTTCTGGTTACAAGCCCAGCGAGCGAGCTCGTAGACTATTAAGCCACTGGAACCCGATCCAATGACCAGTCTATGGAATCCTAACTTCTTCCAATTCATGACATAGTGGAGACCACTTCGTAATATTTTATTCTATGGGCTACTGGTTCACCTTGAACCTGCCTGATGTACCCTACTGGTCACGGCTTCTCACTATAATCTCAAGTATAACTCCCGGAATAGGCCCAGTGGTTTGTGAGCATCAGATCAATTTTTAAGCTTTGCTCTTTTTGTTGGGATTTTTTACATATCAATTCCACTTTGGAAAGATTAAATTCACTTAAACTTTTGTCTCAGTGTAGATTTCTCTACGAATTAATATATAGGTTCGCGAAAACTAAATCGGCAGCCTGTTTAAATCACTGAGCTACCAGAATTTTAATCCATCAAATTGCCTAAAGTCTTCTTCATTTCTTGTTGTTTTAATAATGTAGATATTTCAGATAATCACCACATGAATTCGTGCACATATTAAATTAGCCTTCAAGCAGGAAATGAGGGTAGAACATACAGAATTGGTTTACACGTCATATGCAACAAGATTGTGTTACGTGCGCTATACTTAAGATTATGTTATGTTCTAGTTTCCCCGTCGCCAAATTGTTATGTACTCGTCGCTAAATTATTGTTATGGTCTGGTCGAGAAATTAATAGTCCTGACGTGAGAAGGCGGAAATCAGAAGACCACTAGGTTTGCGATGATACTTCTATTGTCCAAACACAAGGAGACGAAAATAAATGGTCTCACACCAAAGTGATAAGTAAGTAAAGTAAAGTCACAAGATTGTGTATGCGAAATATATATGAATGTTCCAGACAAAGCGTGGGAAAATCATTAGACAGTCTTAACATGAATGGCTAATTATAATGGAGTGTCGATCCAAATATACATAGCGAATATAGCAGACATGTCAACAACCAAACATATAATATGGATATATGTCACTAAGCAACGGACTGTCAACAAACACTCATATTATATATAATATAATATAAGGAGAATACACATTATTAAAGGAGACAAGTCCATACAAGTGAAGTGGTCACAGACTAACCGAGCAAACAGAAAGAGAGACCAACATACACAGACACATAAATATATATATGTGGATACATATCAGATTATTGTCGTACATGTAAATCCTATAAGAAGATGACGCACGCTCACAGTGGTTAGGACTCTCGCCAACCATGCACATGGTCCCGGGTTTGATCCCATGCCGAAGCACAGTCGATATCTATGATCGGCCTGCAAAATTTGGGCTACCGATTTCACATGCTGAAATTTCCATACCTGTACCAAAAATACGGCGTGGCATCAAGCTGTAACCAAAATGAAAAATAAGCTGAAAATTTTTGAGTGGTCTGTTAACATTATGTCTGAAATAAAGGCTAGTTTGTGACTCTTCGGTAGCACACACCGATCATCTGGCTGCTATGGAACGAATCTAGGATCTTCAAGTTACGAGATCAAGCTGACTCACTCATCGATTCAGTCACTTGTATTGGAATCCTGTGACTTCATAAATTATGACCACTGTCAATTTGGTTGGTTATATAGCGCTGCGCTCAACCGCTTCCTTCGACAGGCATCCATTCCGTCTTGTCGTGGTGTGGACGACCTCACTGGTGGTTACTACCTTCTCAGTATAGCTTTGGTATAATGAGAAAGTTATCTTTCACGAGTCATCGAATTCTCGCTCATGTGTGGTTAAACAGTCAACGAGGCTGATCGCTTCCTAACCTGACCATCCTGGGTTCGATACATGATGTGGTGGTGGGGTCGTGGGTGCGTATTGCTGAAAAGTCTAAGACTAGGACAGAAGAGCTGTTCAGACTTGGTAAAGGAATGTCTATTGGTATGTAAATTATGTACACCCCTTATCTTCAACGCACCATTTGTACAGATCTCCCGTGTTGTGCTACTGTCGGCGCTCATATTGTGTTTCTTTGTGTTCATTTCACGTCTTTCATGTATCTCCACAACGCTGTTTCATTTACTTTCTCTAACATGAAGTCTATCTCCTTGTTATTTGATGTCATTTATAGCGTTGAATATCTCTCTTTATGTGTATATAGTAGTGATAAATCTTTTCTGTAGCACATGCCACATTTTGTCTCTTGCAATATGGGATTCTATTTCAAAAGAATGAATACTGAACAAAGAGTACTCTTTTCGATAACCCCTTCATCATCAGGCTTTACAGTTATGTATACACTATAGTGAATGAATGAATTAGTGTTATGAACAACATTAATGTTACTGTTTAAATAACATCGAATCAATAATATTGATAGAATACAGTTCAGTAGCATTAACATAAAATAACCTGAATGTCAGAAAAATCATTTGGAAAGATAATCATACAAATTCATGAATTCATAGTCTCTACTGAAGGCCAGCCAGGGCAGTAGTAGGGGCTCGCTGGACTTGCTTCTTTTGAGAACATAGCACTGGTTGTTTGAGGTGAATTGCATGGGGTGCTTCGATGATTTTGGCAATTTATTAAGCACTCGGTAGATGATGATAGAGAAGGATTCTTCCACGCTGGCTGGCTCACTGGCTTTGTGGCCGGCCGGTTTTGGACCAGATGCTCCAATATCGAATTCTTGATGATGGTTTTAATTACACCTTTACTTAGCCATAGTGGGAGATGTTCTCGAGCTGGCACAAAAAGTCAACTTCCTAGAGCAACGACCGATATAACTCGTTCCACCACAAGCCCAGTTGAATTGGTAGATACAATTTGAAGTGGCTAGTCTAGGTACTTCATCTTCCAGCCCAGGTAGCACTATCAGTCATGTAGAGAATAAGACGTGTAGTTCGCCAGCATTAAAAGTTCTTTGAACTGATTTTCTTAACTTCTTCGTAATTATCTCACTTCGTATATCGCTCTTGAAGTGTAGTCGTATATAAAGTGGCTTCTTGTTTACAGATAGTGAGTAGTCCTTTTCCCCCGCCTTCTTCGTCATGTCTGTGTTTCTTGATAAATTTTTCGGGATAGCCATTTTCGATCAAAATATCATATACAATGCTTAATTCATCTTCAATTACTTCTTCTGAGCATATAGCTCCAAATAACTCTGTGGCTGAGGGTCTTCACTAAATTTTTTTGTACTTGATAGGAACGAAGCTGTGAAAATGTATATATTGTCCTGTCCATGTGCTCTTTCTATGCAAATTTCTTTTTATGCTACCATCTGGTTTTCTTGTAAGTAGGGACATCCAGTAAGGCAATTCTATCTTGGGATTCTTCTTCGCATGTGAATTTCATAGTCGAATGTACTTCATTGAATTCAGTAATTATTGTACTCCTATCCGAATCATTATCACAAAGAATGAACGTTTCATCCATATATCGGCAATAAAATGAGAGCTTACTGATAAGGTTGTTCAAAGGTCCATTTTCTAGCCTACTTAGAAAGAAATCAGCCAGAATGGGACCCAATGGGGAGCCCATCGCCACCCCGTCTACTTGCTTGTAAAGCTTGTCGTCAAATTTGAAGTTTACATTCATGGTACATCTTAATATCAATTCTTTTAGGATCTAAGTATGTATGCCAATGTTTATCGACAGCTTGTCCACTTGCTCACCTATGTAATTAACTGTTTCTATTAAAGGTACATTAGTGAATAACCATGTTTATGTCCAGAGATATCATGGTTTTGTCGTTGATGTTAATATCTCTGATTTTGTCTACGAATTCAAATACATCTTTGACACTATATTTCACTATCTTATCATGCAAAGGTTCGAGAATATTTACTAACCATCTAGCTAGAACATGGTAGGGCAAATTTAGCATATGAAGTATTGGTCTTAACAGTACCCCTGGTTTATGCACTTTAGGTAGGCCATACAAACTTGGCGTATACGTGCCCGTTGGTCAGCTGTTTGTGTGTAGGTATCTGATAGGTTTCAAGTCTGGTCAAACATGGATATCACTTAGGAATACGATTGATAACCAGGGAATGCTATTAGTTTGGTACTCTTCAGTCTTACCCACCCACCGGGGATTGCGTCAGTTGTTCTAAGAATTGAAATGGGCTATTGGATTTCGTCCCGTAGGCTGAACTACCGACGAGCTGGTCGCCTTTTTTAACCCGAACGATATGAATTGATGCGGTTATGGGGGTGTGTACTGAAAAAAAGTCCTGAACAGGGACGAAACGGTTCTTCAGTGTTATTTTTGTTAATCCTTATATACTGCAACATTTCAAACAATTATTTATCCCAACTGGTAAACACTCATTCAGTTAACACTCCTTTTAAGGAGATCATCTTGTCTACAGGCTATCCCAGATAGTTTCATTTCTAAAAAGCATAATTCATTACCGCGAAAGTAGAAGAGTTGAAGCCAAATCTACAGAATAGCTAGCGGAAGGAAGAATACATTATTACAATACTACCATATAGTCACATGCTTTTACAACCAATCAGAGCACTTGATTAAATTTTTTTCTCTTCTGAATTTTCTGACCAATTAGCCAATCAAATCGCAATATGTTATTCACATGGTTCAAGGTTGTAGATTATTGATTTTTTTTTAATTTATTCGTGAAATACATATAATAAAGCTCAGGCAGTAATTATTAACTAATTAGTTGACCAATTAATTAATTAATTAATCTCTTTCCTCTTAGGATAGTGGCCCCATAGCTCAGTGATTGGAGTACTGGTATAGTAAACCAGGGGTCGAGAGTTCAGTTATCTCTGAGGGCATGGATTTTGTGCGTCGGTGGTACATCGGTTAGAGGACTCTCGCCGACTATGAAAATGGTCCGGTGTTCGGTCCCCTACCGACTCACACCTGATATCAATTGGTCGGCTTGCAAAATTTGGGCTACCGATATCACATGCTGTACCAAAAATACAGTGTGGAATCAAGCTATAATCAAAAAAATATTACAGACTTGAATGATGGGCATATCAATCTTACTAGTCTTTTATAGTCATCTAATGTCCATCCAGTATGGGACGAAGTCAGCTTCTACTGAAAGTCTGAGGCGTACTTTGATTGGAAAGCTTCCAGTGATGATACAGCATATGTCTGAAGCATGTGTAGTAGGACTGACTGTCTTGATATTGGTGTTCTATGTACTGAATCCGGCAGATTTCCATACAGGATTTCAAACTAATGAAGGTCTGTGTCTTGCCTTTCCAACCATGGCTGGCTCTCACATCCTTGTCAGTGGAGTCTGTAGTTTAACCGATCGATGACTTGCTTGAAATTTCTCCCATTGTCTAGGTAGTGATTAGTGCTTGTTGTTGTTGGCTGGCTGGTTTGTTGGTTGTTTGGTTATCTTTGCCACCTACCTTCGTTATGCCTATGTTCATCACTTGAATTCCCAGATTCCCTGACTGCTTTTTCAGCCAATTTGTTGGTTGTCGCACCTGTAGATCTTCGAGTTTCTGTGACGTTGATATATCCTTTATATACTGATATTGACTGATTATTGTTAAAACAAGCCTATCACTAGCACCACCCCACCACCACCAAAACCGTCATAATCGAGTGGTGAGATTGTGTATTGTATTAAAATTGCTCTATGTATATACATATTTGTGTGTGGGTGGCAGAAAAAACTAGAAACGACAGAGAAATGACGATTGAGTCAACCGATCGTTTCACTCAACATTACAAATGTGAATGCTTTTGACCTGATTAGAAGTTAGGGTGAAACTAGCAATGTAGTTTATGGACAGCATCCATTTGAAGTGTCGAGTGCTTTGACTGTCGTCATCAGGATATATTCATCATAAAGTCAATGATTCATCAGAATTAATGGATCTTAAACCTGGTACTACTGATGCAAATTCTTTTGAACGTTGTTTTCTGGCATATTGAAAAAAAAGCATTAGAGTGGTATATATCTATAACCACTCTTATTAAATAATAAGGACCCCTTCTTGTAACATATTAGAGGCATATACACTGTATAGTTTTTCTTTTTGTGACGTAAATGTATCTTGTAAATATTATGCCTTTTGTACTAAAATACTACATTTCACCTGGATGAATATGATTGGTTGGTTGAAGGTCATTTGTCTGTGCCACTTGCCTTCTAAATTCCAAAACAGACTACTAATATATTTGTCTCTTATGAATAATATATTTGTTAGAGAACTAATGAAAATCACTAAGGTGTACTGGACAGCTGTTTCGTTCCAGTTTGAGACTCTTTATAAGTGCCCACTCACCTCGACAGTTCGAAACCAGCACCTTCTTGTGACGAGGCGAGGTTGTAGACCGCTGGAATCCGACTCAATGGTCTATGTATCCCAAGTTTTGTTAGTTCGTGACAAATATAGTGCAACCACCCGACCGAAAGCTGCTACCTTGACGTGGTGGTCGGGCTTGAACACCGCAATGATCTATTCAAGCTATACTGGCTGAGACTTATGTCTCTTGAGGTACTACCATGCCAGGCAGGTTGTTTGGATAGCGGTTAAACAAAAAGCAGCTACCCAATCCAACATCATGTCCAATACAAAATCACAAAATTTCATGCCGGATCGGCCGTGGCCCGGATTAACAACGACCGCGCTTCCTGCTGCCGTGTCACAGGGCAGGAGTGATAAATCTGCTACTGAGACACACCAAACAAAAGGGAACGAACAAAAACAGGCCGCGTGTGACCGGCCTCAAGCAGTTGTCCCCTGGGCTCTGCGGTCACGCAACCAACTTCCACGGTGTGGGCAGCCGGGAAGTAACAATCGCCCTCACAATCCGAAATGCACACGAAACCTCTCTATTACTCACTCATCTTTGTCTTCATCTTCATCTCTATCATCTTGCCTTCCTTCCACTGATGCAACTCCTCGACTTGATAGCTCTCCACTTCCTCTCCACTCTGCGTCCACTAAAAACGATGGAAGCCAAAAAACCACCACCGACAGCCTCTTAAAGCCGCGCCACCAATTTCATATAGGAGCTCTTAATGTTAGGACACTTTGCCAAATAGGACAACAAGCATCACTAGCCAAGACCCTGGCATCACGAGCCATTGATGTATGCTGTGTTTCAGAAACACGCATACAAGACCCAAGTGTGGTTATTCACCTAACCCCACCTGGCCAACAGGTTGAATCTGCAAAATTCACCTTGAGGGTGTCAGGAGATGCCACAGCTAGTTCACGAGGATTAGCTGGCGTAGGGATAGCTTTGAGTACTAGGGCAGAAAAGACATTGCTTGACTGGATCCCGGTAGATAGCCGAATGTGTGCTGTCCGCCTGAACGGATCAGTAAGAAGGAGGAAGGACTGCACTACTCGCCGATGCCTTTTCGTAATCTCCGCCTACGCCCCCACTGACTGCAGTTCAGATGAAACGAAGGATGAGTTCTACCAAAAGCTGTCTAGTTTGGTGAGAAAGGCTAAACGCTCAGACATAGTCGTTCTAGCTGGTGACTTTAACGCTCAAGTAGGGAAATTGTGTCAATCTGAGAAGGATGTCGGTGGCACCTATGGAGTTCCGTGCCAGCGAACCGACAACGGTGACCGTCTCCTACAGTTCTGCTCTGATAATCATTTGTTTCTTGTAAGCACTAACTTCAAACACAAGGAGAGACACTGTTTGACTTGGAGACCCCCTTCATCAAACCAACGCTGGACACAAATAGACCACATAGCAATAAGCTATCGTTGGCGTGGGTCGGTAGGAGATTGTCGCTCCTTCTGGAACACGTGCGTAGATACCGACCATGCACTGGTCCGCGCTCGGGTGTGCTTACGACTGAACGGACGTAGGAAACAGCTGGCGGTAAAACCATCACGTCCCCAGCTCGATCAGGAAACTAAATCCGTATTTGAGGAAGAACTAGCTAAACACATATCTGTGTTCGACAGCTGTGCTCACCCTGAAGAAGCTTGGAAAAATATCCAGGCAGCCATAGATACAGCTGTAAAAGCTGTGAATAAGGTAAACCCAAAGGTGAGTAAAAACCACTGGATCTCCACCGCCTCATCCGAACTGATAGATGCTAGAAGACTTATTCCGGCGAGCTCCGAATTCAATGAGGAGCGAAAGCTGCACAAGAGGAAACTTACGAAAAGTCTCCGCAAGGACCGTGAACAGTGGTGGGCGACAAAAGCCAAAGAGATGGAGAAAGCTTTGAGGATAGGCAACACCAGGCAACTCTTTAGACTCATCAGGGAAACGGGTGGGAGAAGACAAATCATCAGTGAGACAATCTCGGAAAAAAATGGCACTATAATTAGCTCCCAGGATAGACGACTGGATCGTTGGAAAGAGCATTATGAGGAGCAGTTTAATTTGCCCACAGCCACGCTCAACCTTCCGAGCATCCAACACCTCCCTGAATGGGATATAGACACAGGTCCTCCGTCACTAACTGAGGTTACTAAAGCTGTCACCAATCTGAAACTAGGCAAAGCAGCGGGACCTGATGGAATGACTCCAGAGGTATTTAAGTACGGTGGAGACAGCTTACTGTCCGGATTAACTGAGGTACTAGGCAGCGTCTGGGAATCAGAAGAAGTCCCATCGGGTTGGTGTAAGTCACTGATTATCCCCATATACAAGAAGGGAGACAAGTCTTCCTGTGATAATCACAGAGGGATTAGCTTGACTAATATAGTATCTAAAGTCTTAGGCTCAATAATCATGCGTAGACTGAGTGGTGCTCGGGAAGCACAAACACGAGAGAGCCAGGCAGGCTTTAGACCAGGAAGAGGGTGTATTGATCATATCTTCACCCTCCGACAGATTCTAGAACATAGGCATTCCTACCGGCGTCCAACAGTCATTATATTTCTTGACCTAAAGGCAGCATTCGACTCTGTCGATCGGGAAGTTCTCTGGAGATGCTTGGCTGTAAAGGGAATTCCGAGAAAATATATTGCACTGATTAAGGCACTCTACTCGTACTCATACAGCCAGGTGAGGGCTTACGGCGAGCTGTCATCTGAACTGATGACGACCAGTGGTGTCCGTCAAGGATGCCCATTATCTCCTTTTCTATTCAACTTCATCATAGATGTGTTAATGGACTTAACCCTAGGTGACTTCAGCGACTCAGGGATTGACTTGCTACCGGGAATAATCTCGTTGACTTGGAATATGCAGACGATATAGTCCTTCTAGGCGAAGACGCTGACGAAATGCAGAGTCTTCTAAACACCTTGAGCCGCAATCTACGAATGTTTGGCATGCGATTCGCTCCCGCCAAATGCAAGATGATGTTACAGGACTGGACTACATCGACGCCTAGTTTAAAAATAGGAAGTGAAGTGGTAGAGCACGTTGACCGCTTCACTTATTTGGGAAGTACCATCAGCCCCAACGGGTTGATCTCTGACGAAATCTCAGCACGAATACAAGGGGCTCGTTTCGCATTTGTTAGTTTACGCCGACTCTGGCGTAGACGAGATGTTCGACTATCGACCAAAGGGCGGGTGTACTGCTCATCAGTCCGCTCCGTCCTCCTTTATGGTTGTGAGACCTGGCCACTGAGAGTGGAAGACATGAAAAGACTAGCTGTCTTTGATCATAGGTGCCTGCGTTCTATTTCCCGTGTAAAGTGGCATAATAAGGTGAGCAACATGGAGGTTAGGCGTAGAGTTCTAGGTAAACAGGGGAAATCAATCGACGAAGTCGTGAAGCTACAAAGACTGAGATGGTTAGGACATGTGTTACGTATGCCAAGCCATCGCCTCCCTCGACGAGCAATGTTAGCGGATATAGGGTCAGGCTGGAAAAAAGCTAGCGGCGGTCAAACAAAAACTTGGCATCAGTCAATGAAATCCACAACAGTTGGTCTAAGCCACGTAGAAAGGTGTAGACTTCCAGGCTGGGGTCCTCGGGACGGTAAAAATCTATGGTTGGAAACAATTGGTGACATGGCTCAAAATCGTTCTCAGTGGCGCAGATGCATCCACTCCCTGTGACTTATGATCTTCAATGAAACTGTTTTGTTCTTCTTTATTACTCCTTTGTCTCACACCTCTGCTCACTGTTTCTATTATGCTTTTCTTGTACTTTCTTCTCTTGCTTCGCGTGCTACACGGAATGTGGCGACTTGAACTTCCGCACATTTGTGCAAAGTTCTATGTCGAAAACAGACAGACAGATAGTGCAACCACTAGACAATGTCTTCGACGACTAAATATCCCCTTTTGCCTGACTTGATGAAACCGCGCTGATGATAACATTAGCTTACTAGAACTCAAGGCAACTCTTCTTGTTGTTTAGAACCAGTCGTCAATGAGTGTGTTTCGGAATGTTATATATATATATATATATATATATATATATACGTGTGGCTATGAGCGGATACCTGGAAGCTAATAGAATCGAAGAGTATGTTGAAAGAGAATATGTACCAATGCAAAGAAGGGCAACAGACGGAGAATCTAACTTTTATATGTACTGCACTTAATAAAGAAGTAAAGAAGAGTGCTAGGAAAGACAAAATTCTGCAACACACTGGCTGTCAAATGAAGCAGAGCAAGCCGCAGGTAAAAGAGACATCAAGATATTAATTGGATCAGATAACCAGGTCACTCCGGGAAGAGATCGACCGAGATGATGAAACCAATGAAAGGTGGTCAAGGTCACCTGATCACAGAGGAGGTGGAACAATTCAGACAATGGGTTGAACACTTTAAAGGACTCTTGAATCGACCATCACCTGCTACTCATCCAGAAATACCACCAACACAAACAGAATGCAGAGAACTGCCTGCCAGTGGATACCAATCCTCCAACGAAAGTAGAAATCTTCATTGCGATCAAGCTACTTAAGTCCGATTGGGAAAGCAGCAGGACCAGACCTAATTTCACTTCTCCGCCCGAAGCACTGAAAACGGACCCAGAGACTGTGGTAAAAGGTTTGAAAAGAAGGAAAGATGTTAACTGACTGCAAGGAAGGCAGCAGGCTGCTTTGTCAAGCTGCCAAAGAAGGGCGACTCAAGCCGCCTGTGTATGAACTGGTGTGGAATAATTCTCTTTTCCATGTCAAGTAAAATACTATGTCGCATCATCTTGGAAAGAATGAAAGATGCACTGGATAGAGAACTCCGTGCGGAAGAAGCTGGCTGGATTCAGGAAAGTCAAATCATTTGCTGATCAAATTGCAACTCTACGCGTCGTCATCGAACAAAGGATAGAATGGCAGTCAAACATGTTCCTTAACCCCCATCGACTTTGAAAATCCCTTCAACAGACAGCGTTGATCGGGAAGTGATTTAGAAACAACTTCAACACTACGGCGTACCTCATTCAACAGCTAGCTATATGACAATATCATGTATCAGGTGATCCACAAACGGAAAACTCAGCGAGAGGTGTTCGAAGTACATACAGGAGTAAGACAAGGCTACCTGCCTATTATCACCGATGATATCAGTAATTGTGGTGGACTGGATTATGCGTCAGACTGTGGCATGGGAGTGAGAAGACAAGAATGCGGTGGATGACTGATAAGGAGACTCTAGAAGATCTGAATTTCTCATGTGGATGATTTATGTCACATAAACTCAAAGACTTGCAAGCGGAAACCAACAAATTGGCTGAAGGAGCAGGCAGCGAAGACACGACTGCAGTTGAACCTATAGAAGATGGGGATGATTAAGATAAGCAACCTACAGAAACATCAACAACAACAACAACAACCAGCACCAAACACAATCGACGAGAGAGATTTACAAGAGGTTACTTGCTTCACTTATCTAGGAAGCATCGTTTCAACTACAGGTGGGTAGAACAGATGAAGATGTCGAAGCCAACCAGAATCGGGAAAGTAAGATATGCCTTCATCAAGGTGAATGAAGCTAGTCTGGAAATATATTCTGCACTCCACGCGGCATAAAAAACGAGATTCGGATTATCGACACCAAATGTTGAAGTCAGTCAGTTCTTCTCTACGGGTCAGAAACTCCCCCTCTACATGTGAGTCACGAAAAATATTCTTGCAACAGACTGCTGTTGGAGACTTTCATCAACAACTACCTATATCATTGGCTCCATTGGTCGGCCTGCCGGAAAGAATTACCAACAAGAAACTTTCGCGACGAACAAACCAAACTGAGCAAGAGCCGATCGCCCAAGAAAAATACGTAGGAGAAAATGGTTATGGATGATAGGGCATATGTTTCAGGAGGCCGTCGAATAACATCGTCTGCATTGTGCAGGTCATTGCGCGAGTGGAATCCCAATGAGAAGCGAAGAATAGTGGGTCTTCAGTGCGAGGGCGACATGCAGAGGAGATCGTGTGAGTCGGAGGAAATGAGAGATTATCGGCAATTGTGGGGCTAGAAGAAGAAGATAACAGTGAATAGAAGAAAGTGGGAATGTGTTGCCGAAGCCCTATATTCCATTCAGAACCCAAGGGAATAATATATATATATATATATATATATATATATATATATAGAGAGAGAGAGAGAGAGAGAGAGAGAGAGAGACAAAGAAGACTCCCATGATCGACCAGCCACCTTGTTTCAGCCACCCCCCTCAACCCGAGAACAGTAAGTAGTATAACTGAAAAACATTCATTTTTGTCTGTTAATGTTTTTACTGATTTGTTTTTTCTTTCATTTTTTGTTTGTTTTTTGTTTTGACTTTTTCTAGGGTGTAAGAAATGGCTATTCAATACACCTAGTAGAAACTAACACTCCATGGCGTTATAATTCAAAAAAGTTAATAAAGTAGGTGTAACCAACTGTTTTTGTATCTCTCTCTCTCTCTCTCTCACCTTTTTTTGTTTTTCAAAAAAATCAATACTTCCAGTCAGTTGATCTCATATGTGGTTTTCTCTGAAAGAGTTTTCATTGTTCCTCCTCCTCCTCTCCACCTATTCATGTAGATAACTCACTGTGTTACACTGCTTAACATGACAGCTAGCGTCTCCTTAAATCTTCGGCCTTCTTGAAAACAGATTACATTTATGCGTTTATAATTAGATCTAGCTAGATAGTGCACATGAGGCAATTGCCATAACTGTCAACTTCTTTTTAATTTAAACTACTGAAATTCACACAGTAGTATATTTCATCTATATGGACACATAGATGGCCAAAATATCATCGCCTTTCACTCTCTCTCTCTCTCTCTCTAAATAAAATAGATTGACACATTCATTCTATTTCAAAGTTTTACTTACTTCACCTTGGTACAGTCACACACCACCACTTATTTCTTATAGAATTCATAACTTGACAAGGTGTGAATTTTTCGAGATGTTACAGGAACGGACTATACTGACCTCTACGGGTTGATCTCTGACGAAATCTCAGCTGAGTACGGATACAGAGGGCTAGTTTCGTATTTGCCAGTTTACGCCGTCTCTGGCTTAGTAGACGTGATATCCGGCTGGCTATCGACCAAAGGATGGTTGTACTGCTCATCAGTCCGCTCCGTCCTCCTTTATGGCTGTGAGCGATACCTGGCCATTAAGAGGGAAAGAGATGAAAAGATTAGTTGTCTTTGATCATAGGTGCCTACCCTCTATCTCCTGTTTGAAGTGGTGTAATAAGCTGAGCAATAGGCGTCGAGTGTTAGTTAAGGAGGGAGAGGAAATCAATCGACGAGCCTGTGAAGTTACATCGCCTGAGATGGTTAGGACATGTGTTACGCATGCATTCCTAGTCATCGCCTTCCTTGACAATGGGCAATGTTAGCTGGCTGACATAGGGTCAGGCTAGAAAAGAGCTAGCGGAGGTCGAACCAAAACGTGGCCTCATCAGTCAACGAAATCCACAACAATTAGTTTAAGCCAGCCAGCCACTTAGGAAGGTTGTGAACTTCCTGACTATGTGGGGTTCTCGGGGAGGTAAAACCCAATGACGGCTGGAAACAATTGGTGATATGGCTCAAAGTGATTGTTCTCAGTGACAGTGCAGACGCATCCACTCCTTGTGACTTATGATTTCCAATGAAACTATATTGTTCTTCGTTATTAGTATTCCTTTGTCTCACACCTTTGATTACTGTCTCTATTATGCATTTCTTCTACTTTCTTCTCTTGGTTTGTGTTTTACAAAGAGTGGAGTGTGATGACTTAAACTGGTGCACATTGGTGCAAAGTTCTATGTTGAAAGTAGACAGACGGACAGATACCTTGTCAAACGGAATTCATTTGAAGTGAAATCGTGCAGACGATTAATAAGTTGATGATGGGTTTCATGTATTGATTTTCAGGGATCTGATTGACTTGAAGGGAGGGATTACGAAGTGACTTCAGTAAGAGAACCGTTGGAAGCCATCAGACCGCTACTGCTAGAGACACCTGTCTCATCTTAGTTGGGGATTCTTTAACAGTATTCACACATTACTCCGCTTGGAGTCGGTCTCAGGACTGTAAGGGCTATAAGGTAGGTGGTGAGGTTTTCGGCTATCCAGACACTAGGACAGAATCGAATGCCCCATCGATTCTAATTTCTGTCAATTTTATGGACGTCAGCAAATGCCACTCTCACCTTGGTGGACCTCGTTGGTCACAATATCTCACTGGGACTTCAGGCAACTTTATCCTGTAGTTCAAGGTTAGAATTTGCAAACTGATTAGGAATTTTCATTCTACACAGTTCGGGTATGGTGAAATTTCACTGTCGTTTCCTACGGAAACCGAGTTATTCATTTTATTATAGAACACGCTATTTTCGGTGAATCCTCATCAGAAATTACATTTTTGAATAATGACGAAACATTAGTCAATGGCAATTGAATTAAGGCGGTTAATAAAATGTCAAGAATCAGAATTCAGGGATGTGAATTAATGGATATCACGAACGAGGTGGTCATAATAGTAATAACAATAAAGATAAATTCAGAACAAAGTTGTCTTGAGTTCTAGTGATGAAAAGTCGTGACCACTGAGGTCCATCCAAACGTCAAGTGTGAAGATGAATATGTCCAACCGACAACATTGGTTGGTGATAGAGCTAAAATCACCAATTTAGTAGAAGTTAGAATTCATCAGCTTGCCATTGAATTGGGTTCCAGTAGCTGGCTGAATGGTATACGAGCCAGCTTGCCTTGTAACCGGAAGATGCTTGCCTCGAACCCTCGTGATCGGGGTGCGTACTTTCGATAAATCCCAAGTGTACTACGAAGAAACAACTTGTCCAGTACTCCTCCTTAGTGATTTTTAAACGCTTCTCTAACTGATATCAGTTCGTGGTATGGCCTGAAACAATAATAATAATAGTAATAAATTGTGAAACCGAGAACAATAGTTATTTTTCCCTCTACTCCTACTAGTATGCACATTCCCCCCTACACACTCACCGTTGCCTAGATTATATAAACACTTGAATGGATTTATTATTATTATTATTATTATTATTATTATTATGATCACCTCGATTGCTGTCCATTAATTCACATCCTTGATCTGTGATACTTGATATTTTTAGCCACATTAATTCAAACGCCAATGACTAATTAATCGTCTTTATACAAATGGCCAAGTTAAACTTTAAGCACCACTAGCTATCAATGGAGTGTGGCCGCACCGATGACTTTGAAACTCTCACTGATTAAGCTAGTGACACCTGGCAAATAATGTTGTCTTCATCAATAAAATATGCTCGTCGAAGTGTTATTCTATTAAATGCGATTTCTAGCAAGTTTCACCTTAGGTTTTTTCGGAAAGACTGAGTTACGGTTTAAGCCAAGGACAAGCAAGTTAGGGTTAGGTTAACCTAATAAAAGCGACATTAGGGTTGGTTGCAGTTAGATTACAGTTAGTTTAAGCATATTTTCACGATAGGGTAAGGTTCAGGAAAGATTAGTGTTATTGTTAGGGTTAGAAGACTTAAATAGTTACATGCATAGTATGTGGTTAAATTTCTCTGTCTATATAAGAATAGAACTTGTACACTGTGTCGGTAGAGTATAATTCCATTGTGGGTAAAATTTATTTTTGATAAAGTCTCACGGCGTAATATTTACTGATGACGTTTCGAGCACAGTTTATTGCCTAGTAATTATTACTGTATAACTCCGTGAGACTTTATCAAAATAAATTTTACCCACAATAGAGTTATACTCTGTTGATGCTCCGACCTAAAAGTGAGAGCTATTTTTATCACATGTTAGGGAAAGGTATCCCCTGTAACACTTTTATCCAGTTTTTATGGATTTTTTTTTCATAAATATATATGTATATTCCATACACAAAAATGTCTCATTCACGTGATTGGTGCGTTCAAGGTCACTGGCTGACTGGTAGCTAGTGGTGCTTAAAGTTTTTACTTTGCCATACAAATGTAAAGCCTTATGAGAACCCACCGAAATACGGACTTGCTTAAATCGTATTATGTAATCATCATTATGGGAATATTTACATTATTCAGATCACGAACCATTGGATCAGGTCAGGTCCCAGTAGCCTAATGGTCGACGAGCTAGCTTGCCTTGTAACCAGAAAATCCTGGGTTCGAACCCAGCTGTGGTGAGTGCGTACTGATGAAGAGTCCCAAACTAGGCTGACGAAACAGCCAACTGTCCAATACTCCCTGTCGGCTTTCCAATGGTTCTCTAACCGATATTAGCTCATGATGAAATCCTATAACTAATCAATCAAATCCCTACAAACCAATACTTGAATATGCAATGTGTTTGATGCCATATAAATGGAAATCAAAAAAGCAAGCAATTCCATATTAGCTTGTTTATTAGGTGTACCACATAGTGAAACAGTATTATTTACTGGATGACAAAGCTTCGAACAAAATTTATTTATTGTTCATAATGATATCAATTGTAATCAAACGACTTCGAAACTTGGTCTTCATAGTTTTCTTTGTTCTCTCCCATTTGTCGTCGTTGGGGTAGTAGAATTTTCCAGATATCTGGGTGAACAGGTGTTGAATCATTCCTATTACACGTATGTGCAGTTGATTCGATAGACAAAGCTTCTGTCATCAATCTCTTCCTCCGCCCTGCAATTACACTGGATTTTAAAACTGTCATCCTATCCCATTCAGGCTATTGTATGGTTGTGTGTAATTGCATGCAGTGAGTAAGTGGTACAGCTGAATCATTATTTAGATTTCTTATTTTATTTGGGTCAACTAATCTAGATTTTGTTAGGTTTTTATTTTCAGCTAGTCTGACTGCCCCTGTTCTACTAGTTTGACCTATGTATTTGACCTGACAATCATTAGAGGCAGGGCATTAAATAATAATAATAATAATAATTTTTCCTTCACGTTCCCAGTGGAACATAGGGCTCCAAGCTAGTGGCTTGAAGTTTCTGTAGCAGTGTTTAATTTTTACAGGATGGGGTTGCTAGCCTCATGCCCAACCTTTCCTCTTTACCAGCAGTATTTCTGGCTCAGTGAGGTAAAGGAGTGCGCCGGCCGGGGGCGAACCCCGGAACATATTCATGGTCGGCGAGCGTTCTAACCGCTATACCACCGAGGCAGGGTATTAGATAAACTAAATTGTTTTATTTATTTGGCTCCACAGGATTTGTCCGACAAAGTTTGTTTCTAATTGAAAGCAACCTATAGACTACCGATTGACTGAAATGGCTAATTTCACGCCACTCGCATCAATCCATAGTGCTTGATGACCCCCACCTAACCAAATCGACGTGACCAAAATATCAGACAGCCATTTTTTCTTATTGTTGAAGGTCAAACTAGTCAGTGGTGCCATCCAGTTTGACTAAGCTCAGATAGTCTGTGCGAATTCGTACAGCACTACTACCGCCTTATACTCTAACTCGTGGACCATCCTTCCCAGTTTCTTCAATCTGCCTATTCTACTCTCATTCTGAAGAGAAAGCGAGAGAGAGAGAGAGCACTCCTAAAGGAATTGTTAATAAAAGGTCTTTGAAGTCCTTCATTATCCGTATACGCCTTTCGTCCGTTTATACATGTAAATCTCTCTGTTGATATTCTATACTCTATGGTAATGTGTATATTAAATCGTATCTATTACTACATCTATGATTGGTTCATTTGGAGGTTGTGTATGTGTATGTGTACACTTGTATGTGTAGTCTTTCATGGATATGTGTGTTTTGCAAATATATATGTATTATGAGATGATGTCGTTTTGGTGATATTATAATCGATATCCTGACAGCCTGATAATATTATTGCATTATAGAGTATGATTATTATGCTGTATTCATCACTGTGACACAAGCACTCTATAGCTTTTCAAATATTATGAGTGCAGACACACACATGAATATACACACACATATACATATCGTACTAACGCACACGCTAATTACAATCGATATTGTCATTGTCCACCCTCTGACAATATATTATATATATATATATATATATATATATATGTATATATAAATATATATGTATGTATATATATGTATGTATATATATATATATATGTATATATATATATATGTATATATATATATATATATACATATAAATATAAATGTATAGCCAGTATGCATATGTCTGTTCCTCTATCTTCTCTAAAACGATAATGAATCGATTATCATAGAGTTAGTTATACAATGTTAGTAGTAAAATGTGAAGCGATGTTTGTGTAATTGTTCTTCTTTCATATCATAGTCACAAATGTGGAAGAGAATCAAAGTGAGTGGGTGTGGACGTGTGTGTATGTGTGTGTATTTGAATGGTCTGTTCAGCAGTAGTAACACTACAACACACCCATCTTAATTGAAATCGATGTTATGAAATATAATTATGAATGAAACCTTACGAAATTGTCAACATCTCACTACTTATAGCATTACTTAATCACTTAATTCGGCTGGCAGAAGAAGCATCCAGAGAAGATAGGACTTCCTTCAGGTGAAAATAAAGAATACAGAGGTAGGTGATGAAGATTTCTGGCCAACAACAACAGATAACAATCAGCCTGCATAAATGGGAGGAACCTGAAAGAAACAACCTCCTTTGCCTACCTAACTGGGAAGCATCGCTTCAACTATACGCAGACAGGACTGGCAAGGATATCAAAGCAGCGAGGATCGGGAAGGCAAGACAAGCTGTCATCACGCTCAAGTCTGTGTGGAGGTCAACAGCATGAGAATGAAAATAAGATCCGGATTTTCAACTCCAGTGTGAAGTCAGTCAGTACTACTATACGGATCAGAGACTTGCACTGGACGTCATAAAGAGCACCTCAAACAAACTACAGACATTTGTTAACAGCTGCCTTCGCTCAATACTCAGGAACCGACTGTGCAACAAATAGACTGGAAGAAATGGAGATGGATTGGATTGTCTGGCCATACTCTGAGGAAACCATCAAGTGACATCACTAGGCAAGCCATTGCTCGAGTGGAACCCGAAAGGGAACCGGCGAGTTGGTTGTTAGTGCTAGGGTGATTTGGGGGAGGTCATGTGAAGAGGAGATGGAAGCATGTGGGTAGACTTGGAGCCAGGTGAAAACTCTGGCAGAGAACCGAACTCAATGGAGACGTGCAGCTGAAGCCCTATGTTCCTCTAGGAATTAAAAGAAATAATAATAATTATTATTACTCATACCGATCAATCAATAGTGTATATAGCGTGGTGCATGCAACCAGAAGGTCCTGGGTTCGAACCACATCTGTGGGTGCATGCTGATGAAGAGTCCCAGACTATACTGATGAAACAACTGGCTGTATAGCACTCCCTGTTGGTTTCCCGATGGTTTTCTAACTGATGTCAGCTCATGATGAAGTCCTTTCTCTTTGTTTCTCTTCCCCTTGTGTTGTCACTTCCCATATCTCCCATATAGGTGTTGCGTCATTTCGATCACATGTGTGCCCAGGGTTGAATAAGTAAATAAAGTTTCAATTATTAACCTCTCTCTCTCTCTCTTCATCTAACTATGTTGCTTTTTAACACTTCCATCTAGTCCCACTCATCCTATTTTGTTTGTGACTAAATGCATATGAATGAGATGCAATGCCTGAGTTTTTTTCTAGATCATTTAACTTAGTAGGATCAATCATTCTAAGTCTAGATAAATTTTTACATTCCAATAATCTAACTGACCCCGTACTATGTACCCTATGTAATTGACCTCACTCACAGTGATTACATGGTATTGATTAAATTATATTATATATTATATGCTTGAATATATTATTTTTCTTAATTGGATCTATTGGGTCCTTAAGCCGACAATGTTTACCTCTGAGAGAATTGGTTGGTTTAAATGCTGCTACCTTGACTAATTTTTTTTTAAAATTTTTGATTATAGCTTGATTCCACACCGTATTTTTGATACAAGTATGAAATTTTCAGCATGTGGTATCGGTAGCCTAAATTTTGCAGGCCAACCATAGATATCAGGTGTGAGTCGGCAGGGGGTCGAATCCCGGACCATTTGCATGGTCGGCGAGAGTCCTAACCGCTGTGCCACCGACGCGAATCCTACGTAAGGCCTTTGACGTCACTTCTTTATACGCAGTGCTACAGAGGCTTTGAATTCTATGTTATCTTCGTTATTATTGTCACTTTTATCGCTAGTCTTAATTTTTCAATGGATCTGCATACATTTCTGAGCATATTCTGATGCGTAGTTATTCACCAGTAATATTTTCTTTATTCGTTTAATTTCATTATTCAAATCTTGTAGCTTGCTAGTTAGGCTCCAGGCCTGTTCATACAGACATTTAATGGGAACTATTTCTACCGATCCTGGATTGGATGAGTTAAATTCTAAGTACCTACCCAGCAGTGTACCGGTTTCCTGTAAATGCTAGTCTTTAACCACCCACCATCTTATTCTTGTTTTATTCTTCCGTGTACTACTGCCGACTCACCTTGTTCATAACTGAAGATTTGAAATAATAATTTGAGTTTGAAATGAAGGTTAGGAGGTGTGAATATAGATTACAAAAGCCTTAGAAACACAAAAATTGCACAGGATTAGGATATAATTGTAAAATGGTTATTTCAAACGAATTATAAATGTGAACAGGAAAAGCATGGAAACAAAGTTAAAATAACTGTTTTTATAGCTGAAAAAAAATTAGGTGGATCTAATGAAGACTTAGTCCCTCAGACTAAGGATCAGACACACAGCGAACCAAAATTTTGTTTCCATGCTCCTCCTGATCACACTTGTAATCCGTTTAGAATAACCATTTTACAGTTATATTCTAATCCTGTGTAATTTTTTGTTTCTACGCCTCTTGTAATCTTTATACACACCTCTTTATACGCAGTGCTACAGAGGCTTTGAATTCTATGTTATCTTCGTTATTATTGTCACTTTTATCGCTAGTCTTAATTTTTCAATGGATCTGCATACATTTCTGAGCATATTCTGATGCGTAGTTATTCACCAGTAATATTTTCTTTATTCGTTTAATTTCATTATTCAAATCTTGTAGCTTGCTAGTTAGGCTCCAGGCCTGTTCATACAGACATTTAATGGGAACTATTTCTACCGATCCTGGATTGGATGAGTTAAATTCTAAGTACCTACCCAGCAGTGTACCGGTTTCCTGTAAATGCTAGTCTTTAACCACCCACCATCTTATTCTTGTTTTATTCTTCCGTGTACTACTGCCGACTCACCTTGTTCATAACTGAAGATTTGAAATAATAATTTGAGTTTGAAATGAAGGTTAGGAGGTGTGAATATAGATTACAAAAGCCTTAGAAACACAAAAATTGCACAGGATTAGGATATAATTGTAAAATGGTTATTTCAAACGAATTATAAATGTGAACAGGAAAAGCATGGAAACAAAGTTAAAATAACTGTTTTTATAGCTGAAAAAAAATTAGGTGGATCTAATGAAGACTTAGTCCCTCAGACTAAGGATCAGACACACAGCGAACCAAAATTTTGTTTCCATGCTCCTCCTGATCACACTTGTAATCCGTTTAGAATAACCATTTTACAGTTATATTCTAATCCTGTGTAATTTTTTGTTTCTACGCCTCTTGTAATCTTTATTCACACCTCCTAACTCTTATCTCAAGTTGTAAATTTTGATTTCAATTTGTTTCCATGCTCGTTTTGTTCAAACCTGTAATTGGTTCTATCCTTGCATTTCTAAGCCTCTTGTAATTCATATCAAGTTGAAAACAATTATCACCTTTTATTCGCCTTTAAAATTATTTATTTCTCCAGTTATCAAATATTAATTTTTTGCATACGTTGTAACTATTTTCTAATCCTATGAAATCTTGTCTTTAAGCCCCTTGTAATCTATATTCCCACCTTGAAACTTTCATATCAAGTTGAAAATTATTATCACTTTCGTCACTATGTGGAATTAAACAAATAATAATTGTATCCATGTAAACTAATGTGTATATAAATGCGATTGTACAGGTGCTTTTGAGAATGAAATCGCCGAAAAGATCGCCATCTTTGCTGAACTACTTGCTCTTTTTTTTTCTAATGTCCATATAATTATTTTCCACGAACTGAAAGCTTGTCTTACTTTCCCGATCCTCGCTGCTTTGATATCCTCGTCAGTTCCGTCCGCCTTTAGTTGAAATGATGCTTCTCAGGTTGGTCGGTAGGTAAAGGAGGTTGTTTCTTTCAGGTTCCTCCCATTTATGCTGGCTGATTGTTGTCTGTTGTTGCTGCTGTTGGTGTTGGCCAGGAATCTTCATCACCTCTGTTTTCTCTATATTCACCTGAAGTTCTGTTTTTGATGCCAGCTCGTTTAGGTCATTGCAGTGTCCACTGCGCCAAGATCGCACCTACCAGTCGAGAGTATTTCTTAATTGGAACTATCGTTGTTGTCGTTGTTATTTCATAAATGAAGATAAAGAATAGACAAATACAATAGGCACGAACGTGTACCAGTAACTCTAGGACTGTGCTTAGTCTGAACAAGGCAGCAAAGCCTCACTAAATAACATTAAATCCCTCCCACCCAACCGATAGCTGCTACTTTGACGTGGTGGTCACCAGACTTGCATATCACAATGACCCGACAAGCCACACTGGTTGGAACTAATGTTCCTGTGTTACGCCCTGAAGCATGATTGTTAGGATTGCGATTAAACGAAAAGTAGTTATTGGCATTCCATTATAGATAAGATTTTATTTTGATAAATCGCACAGTGTTTACAGTTATATGAACTGATGACCACGTTTCGAGCACAAACTATTGCTCATAATCATATCAAGTTACTCACACAACTTTGATCTCTCATTTATATACATATGTGGAATGGATTAGATATTGGATTAAAAATCAATGTGAGATAATGTACATTCAGAAATAATCGTACGAGTGTTGTTGATCAATTGCAATTAGATGGGAAAATTGGACGAGTGTTTTTACAGTCATAATAAGCTGCTTGTTAGAATGTGTTTGAATTGAAATAGAATTTTAAGATTATTTATTATCTTCTTCTGGTTTGACTGATGGCATCAATACGAGTGTTATTGATCTACTATAATCAGATGGAAGATACGACGAGTGTTTTAATAGTCATAATAAGTTTTTTGTTAGGATGCTGTGATGTGTTTGAATTGAAATAGAATTTTAATATTATTTATTACCCTCTTCTGATTTGACCTGCAGTAATAGTATCTTCCATATCTCTGGTATTTGCATTGAGTCATTTTTGTTGCATGTGTTGGGTGTAGACTCGATGAACAAGGATTCAGTAATCAACCTCTCTCTCCACTTAGCTATATTACTTTTTAGAATTTTAACCCTATCCCACCATGCTATTGTGTGGTTGTTTGTTATTGCATGAAGTGCAATAGCTGAGCTTTTTTCTAAATTACTTATCCTTTCAGGGTCAACCATTCTTACCTCAGCCACTAAATTCTTATGTTCTGTTAATCTGACTATCCCTGACCTACTAGTTTGACCTATGTATTTGACCTCACAGTTATTCATTAGGAAGATCAGCAAAAACCAAAAGCAAAATAAAAATAATGGTGAAACTATTAATGATAACACAAATAAGAAAGAATATAAGTCATCCACTGTTATACCCCATATAAGGAAAGCACATCTGAGGCCCTACGTAGGATTCTTAATAAAGCAGGAATTAGGGTGGCATTCAAACCTACAAACTCACTCAGGTAGGACAAGCTCTGTAGGCTAAAAGACCTGGTGGATCCAATTAAACAAAATAATATAATTTACAAAATACCCTGCAATAACTGTGAGTTAAGTCAACTACATAGGTCAAACTAGTAGGTCAGGGATAGTCAGATTAACAGAACATAAGAATTTAGCTAAGGTAAGAATGGTTGACCCTGAAAAGATAAGTAATTTAGACAAAAATCTCAGCACTGCATTGCACTTCATGCAATAACAAACAACCACACAATAGCATGGTGGGATAGGGTTAAAATTCTAGGAAGTAATCGATGTAGGTGGAGAGAGAGAGAGATTGATTACTGAATTCTGACTGGTTCATTGAGTCTACACACAACACACCACATGCAACAGAAATGACTCAATGCAAATATCAGAAATATGCATGGAAGATATTATTACCACCAGTCAGTTAAATCAGAGGAGGATAATAAATAATCTCAAATTGTATTCTGTTTCAATTCAATTCACGTACATCACAACATTCTAACAAGTTACTTATTTATTATGACTGTAACAGCACTCGTCTTATTTCCCATCTGATTGTAATTGATCAATAACACTCGTATTATTATTATTTCTGAATGTACATTATCCTATACTGGTTGATTTTTATTCACATATCTGGTCAATTCCGCTCATGTATAAAAATGAAGGAAAAAGTTGTGTGAGTGAGTGACTTGATATGATTATGAGTGGCAATAGTTTGTGCTTGAATCGTGGTCATCAGCTAATATTACTGTGTAACACCACTGTGTGAGACTTTATCAAAATAAAATCTTATCCATAATGGAGTTAATTTGGGAAATATTATGAGTTAGGTTAAGGCTAGATTAGATTTAGGAATCCATATTTGCCTTTTTCGCTCAACTGCTTGCTCCAAGTTGCAGAGGTGCATCTGCACCTCTGAGGTGTCTAATCTTTAATTTTAGTATTTTTGTATGTGCCTAAGTCTTTCCATACGCACACAGAATACAGAATAATGTTTGTTCATTTTCTTGTTGTATACCTAATTTTTTTATCTAGGCTAACACATAATGGGTATAATTTACAAGAAATTGATTCTATGCTTGAAAAATTTGATCGAACATTGAATATCGAAGAGATAGTGTCATCAGTGAAAAGTCTTTACCCTTCACTTCGTCGTCCACTACCATCACCATCAATGATGAATAAGATGAATAGTCAGGCTGAAGTCATTCCAACAGCTCCACCTATCATGTGTAGCAGTAGTTCTGCTGTTGCCAATAACAACACATCTATATTTACATCTACAAGTTTAATAACCAATATGAACTTGTATCAACCTGTTGATAATTATTGCCATGGTGATAATAATGATAATCAATTACCAATTAATAATAATGATGATGATAGTGAAAATAATTTGGCGGAGAACAACAGTTTTAATGCTGAGACTACGACAACCACTCTTGAGGAATATGATCAAAGTGAGCACTGGCTCACTCCTACAGGGTGAGTTGTTCCTATTGGTTTTTGTGCTTTCTGTGGGTATGTTTTTTTTTTTTTCATTCAATCTATGTGCTGCGTGTATTTGTTTATCTTGTATCTATGTAGAAGATGGTAGTTAATTGAATTTTAATGATGTCCACCGTTCAAGGTTTTATTTTATTTTATATTGATCTCCTACATCTTATGTTGATGAAGTCACGTGTGTCCTTTATGTGCGCACGCGCGTGTTTTTCTCTTGTTCACTGTTGTTGTTGCTGTTTTTTCATTATATTATTGTTGTTGTGTTTTACTTCTTTTTGTGTTTCATGATGTATAGGTGTTGAGTGGTCGTTCGTGTGTGTGTTTGTGTGTAGATATGTAGGTATCTACATAGTCGAGTGGTTCACGCGTGTATCTGGTGTTTGCAAGTAGAGTTAGTCAATCAGGCAGTAGTCACCTTTTCAAATTCTGAATGATACCTTGGCATATATTGTGCTTCTGTGTACGTGACTGTATCTGTGTGTAGGAGTGTGTGTCCGTATGTGCAAGCCAGCTAGCGTGTGTGAGTAACTGAGTGTAGAGTATTGAGCACCTAAGTGAGAATTTTTCTTTCCTTCACGTTCCCCAGTGGAACATAGGGCTTCAAGCTAGTGGCTTGAAATTTCTGTAGCAGTGGGGTTTATTTTTTGCAGGATGGGGTTGCTAGCCAGCGTCATACCCAACCTTTCCTCTTTACCAGTCTTACTGCTTACTGGCTTAGCGAGGTAAAGGAGTGAGTTGGCGGCCGGGGATCGAACCTCAGACCATGTGCATGGTTGGCGAGCATCCTAACCGCTGTGCCACCGACAAGAATTGGGGTAAAACAAAGGCAACAACAAGAATAGTTTTTATTAAGTTTGACCACAGATTGACCGTTGGAAAACCAACAGTGAGTACTCGACAGTTCTTTCGTCCTAGTTTGAGACTCTTCATCAGTACGAACCCACCACAACTAGGTTCTAACCCAGGACCTTGTGGTTACAAGGCGAGCTAGCCCGTAGATCATTAAGCCAATGGACCTGATCCAATGGCCAGCCCATGAATTCTAACTCCAGTGCTGGTTTTCAATGCTTCTCTAACTGATATCATTCCGTGATGAACTCGTAAAAACAAAACTAACCCTTACAAAAACCAAACTATAGAAAATTAATTTAGTGACTCGCTAGTGACTTGCTACAGGATGGAGTTTCCTGGAGGAAGTTCTAGTGAGAAGTCGTGGCCAATGAGGTCCATCCAGATGTTGTCACATGTGAGGATGGATGTCCCACCTACGACAATGGTTGGGGTCGCGCTAAATCACGAATTGGTAGAAGTTAGAATTCATGAGCCATTGAATCGAGTCCCAGTGGAATGTTCTAGGTTCGAACCCTGGAGGTGGGTACGTACACCAGATGATTCCCTAACTAGGATGGAGGAAACAGCTGTCTAGCAGTACTCCCTGTGGCTGGTTTTCAATGGTTTCCTAACTGATATCAATCCGTCATCAACTCGTAAACACAAAAAGTAACCCTAACACACCAAACTATAGAAAAGTGTGAATTCATAAAATAATAACAGTAGTCTGAAATGCAATTAAAGTAGAATCCAACGAATATGCACTGAAGACACACTTGACGAGGAAGAAAGGAAGTTGACACAAACTCTGGTTGATAACAATTATCCAGACAAGTTCATCAGAAGATATAAAGTAGTCAGTGGAACACCAAGACCCACTCTACAACTCGCCCATAAGAAAGACATATACATCAAGCTACCTTATATAGGGCATCATACCAGCTTGATAACTAAACAAAGACTGAACGCTGCAGTTAAAAAGACTTTTATGCAGCTAATATCACAATAATAATAATTGATAATGTGAAGCCAATATATTCATCCATCTAAGCACTTTGAACATGCGAAAAAGGATGTCACATCACACTGTATTTACCAATTTGAATGTACGTGTGGACACACTTACATAGGAGGGAGGACTCATCGATCTCTGCAAGTGAGTAAGGGCTGGCTTCACAGCATATTCTTAAATGGCTCCAGAAACAAATGGAATCTTCAGAACCCATTAATTGGTGAGAACAGGAGACCTAGCTCTTCTATTGAGAAACATATTATAGAGACAGGACATAAAATTGACTCTAACAGATCTTTTAAACCTATCTGTAGAACGTGTTTGGGGCGTATCCTTAAGTTTGTTGATGCCCTAGCTGGCGATTAGAAAGTTTAAACCATCTCCATGCGTTCAAAAACAATTCGTCATTATATATAGAATAGTTTAATAGAATATATAGATCTTGGAAAGGGATGTACAATTTAATAAGACTAAATGAGATTAGTGGCTAACTAAGTCCACTACATAACATGTGTGAGAAGTTTGATAACACTGCAGAAACAACATATTGATTTAAAATAATAAATGAAGCAATTACGATAAATAATATCATTTATGTACAAGGTAGATATAGGGACGACTGGTACATACTTCTTCTTTCTTTTGTACACAAAGGTCTGGTGTAAATTCATAACCAGCTAACGTCTCTGTTATCTTGAGAAATTTCTTAACGAAGAAAGTGCAGTAGAAAGTTGTTAGCATGAATTTTGTTAATTTTGAAATCATAGTCAAAGCTAGTTGGGTTGTAGAAGTTTGATAAAGTATTATTCTGAAATAGGGATTCTCTCTCTCTCTCTCACACACACACACACACTTCCTTTCTCTCCTGTAAAACCATACTCTCGTATTTGTTTGTGGAAGGCTTTCTCTGGCTACCACTTGCCTTTCAACAACAGATAGACAGATAGATTCATATAATTATATTCATAAATATTTTCTATAGTTTGGTTTGTAAGGGTTAGTTTTGATCTTACGAGTTGATCACGGATTGATATCAGCTAGAGAACCATTGAATAACAAGTCGTGGCCAATGAGGTCCATCCAGATGTTGTCACGTGTGAGGATGGACGTCCCACCTACGACAATGATTGGGTCGCGTTAAATCACGAATTGGTACAAGTTAGAATTCATGGCCTGGCCATTGAATCGGCCACGTCCTAATGGCGAAATGGTATACAAGCCAGCTTACCTTGTAACCGGAAGGTCCTGGGTTCGAACCCTCTGTGGTGGGTGCGTAAACCCGATGATTCCCAAACTAGGATGATACAGCTGTCCAGTATTCCTCGCTGTTCTCTAGCTGATATCAATCCGTGATCAACTCGTTAAAATCGTAAATAGTCCTCTAGATTTACATTATTATTACTATTATCCTCTCATATTGATTAAATTTCTCAAAAATCCTATGCATAAGATTGTACAACTTGATAATAAATTCGTTGAAGAGTCTCTTCGTGCTAATGTCTTTCAGGACTAACGGAGATTTTTTATCTAAAAATGTGTGTCTAAAACCAATTCCAAACCTTATATTCCACCTCAAAATTGTTTTTCCCTAAATTTGAATACTAGTTATGCTAGATGATCACTAACACTCCTATGCGTAACATGGAGTTTTTCTTACAACTTTTGAAAGTGCAGAGCCTTTTTTGTTTAGTATCTTGACATTTCTTTAAAACATTTTTTTCTCTCATGAATATACCCTTTTTTTGTCATTTATACTAACTAACTAACCTTCTTTACTGCGATTGGCTGCCTCAAGGTCATTCAGCTGGTCAGTCGGTCGAACACACGTGACCGCCTCAATTGCTATTGGCTAGATTCACTGAGTTTATACGCTTAATATTATTACCTGGTATAAATAAATTGTGCTACGATGTATCATAATGTCAAAAGTTTAACAATACAATCAATCATTGAGTGGATGATGATAGTGTCGGGATTAGATGTATGTTAGAAAGTTGGAGAAAATCTTCAGGATGCCTTGCCGGGAACTAGGTTTCATGCTTGCCGACACTCACCAGTCTGCAAGGTATATTTTCAGTCTTCAATCAAAGGAATAATGGTATCCCTTGTGTGAGACTCGAGCTCATGTCACCCAGTGATTCAGTCAAAGACCACTGAACTATTCGGGCTGGTGACTGACCTACTGTACCACCTCAATGGATAGTTTGATTAGAAATCGGGCAGTAAATAAAAATTGGGCATTCTTTAAGTTTACGAAACTGTATCGATGGTGTTTATAGTTTAGGTAGACGTCACACCTCTTAGCCATATCGGTAGACTCTTCTTTTTTAACTTTCCAAGAATAACAAGATTTATTGTCATCTTTTCTATGTCATACTCAGTCTGTAGCCAGTCCTATTCAAAAGTTATTGATTATCTTGACTAAGCTATACACAAACACGAAGAATGAATGTAATCTGCTCCACTCACTGACATCGATTTTTTTTAAACCGTGTTACCAATAGTCTCCAGGCATTAGTTTATTAGCATCCTGAGGAGTTCAGGCATGTAGTCTATACCATTTAAGTGGCTTAACCCATAGTTTCAAAAAGACTTCATGGAATCGATACTGTGTTTGTTTTGACTCGATGACTAATCCAAACTCATTTTCCAACCAAATTTATATCTCAACCAACACATTGCTGGCTAACGAGGAATGGTATGTGTATCATATGTGTCCAAACGTCACAGTTTCATGTACTGACTTTCCCTCCTTACCTAACACTCTATATACGCTGACTGAAACCAAAAAGTATTTCAGTCTCAATATACTGGCAACCAATCGATACATTCGTCTGAAAAGAGTTGACCGAAATTCCACGAGTAGTGACGCACGCACACTCCAAAATTTCATTAATATTTAAAAAAGACAATTCGATATGATAGAATCTGTGTTACTATTGAACAATAATAATTATTATTGTTCCCTTGGGTTCCTAGTGGAACATAGGGCTTCAACTGAACGTCTCCACTTGCCACTTCTGTCTTCCTTCTGCTGTACTTTTCACCTGAATCCATGTTAGTCCATACTGACTGTTTCAACTCCTCCTCCTCTTCACACGATCTCCTCCATGTCACCCTTGCATTGACGTCCCACTCGCCACTGCTTCCTTTTCGGCCTGGTTCCACTCGAGAAATGGCCTAACGCGCGTGTGATGTCACCCAGCGGCGGCCTCCTCAGCGAGCGAGAGTTCAATCCATCTCAATCCACTTTTTCCTGCATATTTGTTGGTTGGGCGATTGGTTCTTGTTTTGTTTGTTAGTGCCCATAGTTTCTTGTTGGTGATTGTTTCCGACCCGGCCTGGCCCGGCCATCTGATCTTCAGTATAGAGCCAGCGAAGACAGTTGTTGTTGATAAAGGTAACGTCTGGAACAGGCTGTTGGAAATATTTTTTGTGATCCCCGCCCGTCAAGTTTCTGATCCGTATAGAAAGAAGAACTGACTGATCTGACATGTTTGTATTGAAAATCCGACTGAATTTTGTTGTTGATGCTGTGTGACAGTGGAAGATTTCCAGATTGGTTTCAGGTTGATGAATGTGTTTCTCGCCAATGTGTTCCCGATTCTCGCTCGATTTGACATCCTCGTCCGTTCCGATTGTCTGTAGTTGTGACAATGCTCCCTAGATTACTAGCTCGCTAGTTTTCTAGCCAGTCCCAAGCCCGAATAATGATAGAGGGTTGGGGCGTGGTGCTAGCAACTTCACCCTCAATCTTTAACCAAATCGCTACAGAAACTTCAACGCATAAATATATTTAAAATACTAAAGACAACATAAATAATAAATGCAAATTTTAGGATGACGCGAGACAAAAGGGGGCAGAAATTACTCAATCTCAATAAGTATCACTGCCGTGAATAGAATTCTTCATTGGAGGAATTTCCAGATCAATTATTCTGTTTTTTCACTTCTATGTTTAACCTCATTATTATTCCTAACCATTTGGTATAACACCTAACATGAGAGACATAATGCAAATAAATGCCTAGGTTCAATGATATCAAGACTTTTCCACTTTTAACCGCCTATGTTTCAGAGTCTGTAAAGAAGGATGGAGGGTATTGCTACCTGCGCAAGATGCCAAACTGTACTAGATGGTACTGAAATTCCCGTTAGCTAACAGGTACAACGGAAAACTGAATGAAGTTTTTGATGAGAAGACAGGTGTAAGACAAGGTTGTCTACTACTTTGACTGATGATATTCCTAATTGTGGTGTGTGGGCGTCGAGAAGACAGACGTACGCCGGACCATTGATAAGAGGACTCTAAGAGAGTTGGACTCTGTGGACTATTTGTGTCTATTGTCACGCGAACTCAAAGATCTACAGGTGAAAGAAAACCAACTCGCTTACAGAAGAAGCACGGGGGAAGAAGAGAGAGAGAGAGAGGGGACTTCAAGTGAATATCGAGAGGACAGAGGTGATGAAGATAACCAACCAACTAACCAACAGCAACAACAAGCATGAATCACTATCAATGGGAGGAATTTTAAGGGTGGGGTGGGGGGGGGTTACTTCCTTCACTTATTCACACAGCACCGTTTCAACTATTATTTTATTTTATTTTTGATTACAGCTTGATTCCATACTGTATTTTTGATACAAGTATGGAATTTTCACTATGGATATCGGTAGCCCAAATTTCGCAGGCCGACTATAGATATCAGGTGTGCGTCGACAGGGGATCGAACCTCGGACCGTGTGCATGGTCGGCGAGAGTCCTAACCACTGTGCCACCGACAGCACTACAGGAAGACGGCAGGGATGAAGGTGTCAAAACCAGCCAGGATAGAAAAAGGCAAGACATACTTGCATCACTCTGAAATCAGTTTTTTGGAAATATTCTGTACTGTGCAGCTAAGAGAAGGAAAGTTGTATTTTCAAAACCAACTTCGAGTTATATGGATCAGAAACTTGCCGTACACATCACGAAAAGTATCTCCAACAGGCTGCCTGGTTGACCCAGTTGATCCTGTAACCAGAAATAATTAGCCACAAGAAACTCTGCGAATGAACTAATCAAGAACTTACTGCACAACAAATATTCCGAAGAAAATGGATATGGCTTGGACTGTCGCTTGACATCGTGCACCAAGTCATCGCTCGAACAGAACCCAAATAGGAAACGACTAGTGCCTGTTATCTGAGTGAGTATGTGAGATATAGGATAACTGCTACCTTGTCGTGGTCATCGGGCTTGAATACCGTAATGACCCAACATGCTAAACTGGCTGGGACTCTGTCCCTGCAGGTCCTACCATGTCAGGAAGGTTGTTTGGATAGCGGTTAAACTAAAAGCAGTTACTATGTGGGGTACATGGGCTCCAGTATCCAATCGGATCAAATGGCGTATGAACCCATATGGGTCACCGGAAACCATGGGAATGCAGCTCCTGACGCTGCTCTGCTACCTTGCGGATTAGACTCCAAGTCAAAGGCTCGGGGGGGATGGTCCCTTAATAAAACCACCTGCTTCGGTTTAGGCGCCCGGGCAGTATCTCAACCCTCACACAATGAATTGAATGAAGCAACAAACAATCAATGAAACTTATCGCCTGCTATTACACGTGTTGCGATTTCCTTCTTTCTTCCCTTCCCGATGATAGTTAACGAATACCGTTTGAACTTGTTAAGCGTGACCGTTTTCCTTCCAGATGAAGTTCTTTATCCGTTCTGTAATTATATATCTATATTTCTCTTTCTTTTTTTGATCTATGTTGTTTTTTTATTTGTATTGCGCATCCTTCTTGGTGCCATATTGTACCAAGTTTTTATGCGTTTAAATAAATAAATAAATAAATAATATAGAAGATGAGAAACTCTATGGCGGCAGTCATGGGCCCAGCTGGGAAGAGCGCAGTCAGAGGAGAACAGGACAAAAAGGAAACCAAGGGGAATAATAAATATCATCAGTTACCAAAATTAGAAGTGTGTAGTTCTCAAACAACATGAAAATTTCTTATGAAATACACAACTACTCTCCTTTTTGTTTTCTTTCCTTGAATTAGGTAAAAGTCATGTGAGATTACACGCATAAATGTGCTCTCAAAAAATTGATATATTGATTTTATGTGTGTGTCTGTGTGTTTGTGTGTGAGTGTTTTTATTTCGTGTGTGTTTAAATGATTTCTATCGTCTTTTATTGGCTAATTACATAGTAGTTGTGTGTGTTTGGTCACTGACTGACTTCACTCATTGTTCAAGAGGTAGGTGCATTGGAAACTATGTAAAGAGTAGTATATTGGTACTTAAAATCGATCAAATCCCTATAATATAAACACTTAAAAATTAATCTCATGTTTACTAGGTTGACCTGACTACAGAATTAAGTATAAACATGACCTAAACAAACTGGTTACCACTCACACGAGGTGTGCAACATAGATGGCACTGAAATAGAAACCAAGTCGGAAATTAGATACCTAGGCGTCATTCTATCTACTGATCTTTCCTGGTCGTTTCATATCTTGATGATTTCTAAGAAAATATTCCGTCCTACCTTCTTCTACATCAAGAAGTTAAGGTATTCTGGAATAACCCAAACCTTACTCCTACAATACGTTAACTCTCGCATTCTGCCTATTATTCTCTATTGTTCCCCCTTAGTTTTTCCAGGGCAACTGAAGAAAGACTACATCTTATTACGTAGGATGTTAAAGGTTGTCAGCAGGGTAAGCAACGTGCCACTTAACCAGCTTGTTAATATTCTGGTCGACAGACACTTGGACTCATGTGATAATTGGGCTAAATCCATTTTATCTAACTCACACCACCCTCTTCATTCACAACTCTCCCCTTGTATCTCATCAGGCCAGACCAGACCAGACCAGAAGCCTATATAGAAAACTGTATGCTCGCAATAATAAGTACATAAACTCAACCATATCCTACTTAGCTCGTGTTCTGTGCGATAAAGAAAGCATTAGGCGTGAAAGTTATAACTGATTAAAAAGTCAGTAGAACAACTGGATCTCGTCTTTCCAACTCATATCATTTATGGGTACATCGTTTTCTTTCTTTCATTTCCTTTTCTCTCTCTCTCTCTTTTTTTTCTGTTATGTGCTGTTTTGTTTCTCTTCCTTAAAAACTCTACTTAAAACATTCTTCTTCGTTCTTTCACACTCTGTATATCTCGACTTTTTCGTTACCGCTTACACCAGTAAATTTGCTAGCATCTACTTTTCTAACACCTTCAAACATTCTGTTGACTTTTGGCTTTGCTACCGATGTGCTAATATGTTGTTGTCAAAGCTAACCGAGATTACCCTTAGTCTATGTAGAATTTTATTTATTGTTAATGTATAAACCGGATGCAATACTGTAGTGAAATGGTGAGAATTCCATTCTGTATCACAAGTACTGTTTTGGAATAAAGCAAATTATTATTATTATTTATATTATTATGAAGTCCTATTTGAGAAGTCGTGACCACTTGTGTCTACCAGACAGTAGTAGTAGTTTTAGATGTTAGAACAAGTATTCACCGATGATTATTGGTTTGGGTGTTTGAACTGGTGAACCATTGGATTCCATCCCAGTAGCTTTACTATGGTCAACGAGAGTTCACCACCTTGTAACCTGGCGTAGTCGGTTTTGATCTCCAGTTAGAGGTCATTGGTGTGCGCACTGTTGAAGAGTCCCAATGTAGAGAGCGAAGCAGATGTCTAAATGTGTACTTCCTGGTTTCCAGTGGTTCTATAATTCAAGTCAGTTCGGGATCACAATGAAGGGCTAATCAAATCTCTCTTCAAACCATTTCTTGAAAGGTATATTATTATTAAAATTATCATTCTTTTAAGTTCCTAGTGGAAGATATAGAGTTAAGGGATGTAATTACTTAAATTACCCTGGGAATTTAAGGATTTTCAGTTGTTGTTATTTCTGTTTTGAGGAGTTCTGTCGATGCTGTCGACGATTGAATTGAATCTATCCGTATTTGAGTATGTCGATTATTACATCCAGACATTTTTACACAGGATTTTGAGCACTGCAGTTTTTCTTTTGAGTCTTGGTATCGTTTCTTCCTCTACGGCGTGGAGTTTCAAAAACTTCGTGCCCGATCTTATCATTTTTCTATACTTACTATCGGGTAAACGATGGTATGTACTTTGCGCCGTCTAAGTGCAAAGTACTGTTACAAAATTGGCAGGAGCCTGTACTTGCACTCACTCTTGCGGGTGAACCGCTTGAAGTTATTGATAAGTTTATGTATCTGCTTAGTTGTGTTAGTTTTGGCGGAGGGGTGACGGATGAGATTTCCAACCGTATAATGAAGGTTAGGGTGGCATACATCAACTCCAGCCACCTCTGGCGCTGTCAAGACGTTAACCTGGCTGTCAAAGGTCGGGTATACAATGCTTCGGTGCGGACTGTCTTGCTCTACACATGTGAAACCCGGCCTCTCCGAGCTGAGGATGTGCGGCGATCATCGCTGTCTCCACAAGATTGCTTGCTTTTGATGGCATCATCGCGTGAGTAATTCTGAGGTTCGGTAGCGTATGTGTTTGAACACAGTGGAGATCACCATTCATTGATTGTCGTCATCTGGAAACACCGGCTCCGGTGGCTTGGACATGTACTGTGAATGTCATCCCAGAGGCTTTCGTACAGGTCTCTCTTCGCTAGCCAGCCCTGGGACGGGATGGAAAAGGCGGAGGGGTCGTCAGTCCATGACACGTGTGGCATCGTGGGATGAAGGATGTTTGTGGTAGATTAGCATTGGTTGGTGTGTTACGACTCCCTGGTTGGGGTCCGCGAGATAGCTCAAATCGATGGCTCGAAATGTTATCGGATATGGCCAAGAATCGCAGTCATCAGTGGTGAACGTGTTGCAATTTCCGTCTTTCTTCCATTCCCCATGGTAGTTAACGAATACTGTTTGAACTTGTTAAGCATGACTGTTTTCCTTCCAGATGAAGTTCTTTATCCGTTCTCTACTTATATATATTTTTTCTTTTCCTTCCTTCCTTTTTTTTGATCTATGTTGTTTTATTATTATTGTGTGGCGCATCTTTCATGGCATCATATTGTAGCAAGTTTGCTTTTGCATTTAAATAAACTCTGTATGGTCGGTTATCTCTACCTCCCTAAAATGACTGACTTGTATCGGTTGACATAATTGTTATGTAAGTAATTATGAGGTCCGACAGCATGTGCCATACCAGTGCCTGCCATACTGTTCACTGTTTTTTTTAGTTCTGCAACACGATAGGAAATAATATCGTAGGGTTGAATGACGAAAGATAGTTGTGTCATTAACTAAGTCATAGAGTCTTTGACCTATAATTAGACATGTCACATGTTTACGGTGACATTGAATCAAGGTAGTCTGGATATTTTCGTCCATATCTATGTCCTTGGCAAGAGAAAGTCCTTATTGGCTATCTTGACTGTCGCAATGCCATTGGCCACTTGTACATCTATATGTGTCATTGTTCTTTTTTTGATAGACTCACTTGCTCTCTGCTTATATGGATTCTGGTAGACTGGCTTACCGTCTGTGTTGCCGTTATGTTTTTGGTGTAAGTAGAGTGTGTGTGTGTGTGGAAGGGGGGGGGGGAGAGATATTTGTCTTATAATGTTGTCAGCCGTAGTCAAACCATTTTCATGATAATTTAAGTTTAAATCCTGCATTGGCGTCCCTATCATGGACAAGTTAAAAGTTAAGCACCACCGACGGGTGAGGATATAGGCCATAACCAGGTGCTATCGTGCGATGCCATCGGTTACCACGATCACGGCAACAGACGTTATAATCGTCTATTATTTTGGAAATAGATTATATTTGACTAGTTTTAGCCTTCTGTTGTAGCCAGATGGCAGTATTTTGTTCCTAGTAGAGCGTAAAATTTTATTTTACAGTTCCAACGAATTATTAATAAAAGAGTCATCCTTTTTAAGAAAGTTCGCATAGAAAAAACTATTATTTGCATTATAGTGCTATGAGGGTTTGTTTTTTGCGAGTTGTTTCATATCTTAAGGTTGTAAATAGACTACAGGCAATGACTGTTGTCATTCCAGTGAATCGATGAGAATCTGGCATATTAAAGAGAAACAGCGTGCAGACATAGGTTAGATGTGTGTTTTAAGGATGTTAAACACTTCTGTTATCATCCGGGATGATTGAAATATTCCATAACACATCGACGACATCATGCGAAGAAAATACCGCACGTATAACCTAAATCACAGAAAAACACAAGAACCCACCCGTTCGTTGACATCGCAAGCAACCGATAGACCAAACAACAAATTGTACGACAAACAAAGCCTAGTACATGCACAAACAAAGAAAAACAAAGCGTTACAATAGTCTAATTCACGTTTATAGTCATCACATATGCTGGCAAACGACGCAAACACAACCACGCCAAGACAGCACCCGACAGCACGCACCCAAGGACAATTCAAACTCCAATTGACCGCCACCGTTCTAGGCAATGAAAGACGAAAAAACCTGAGTCGCGGAAAATATAACTCGCACAACGTATATCCTCACCCTATATTTATGAACAGAAAATGCATGAAAATAGTATAAAGTGTTGCAGAGGATACCTCCCCCTCAAATGTGATAAAAATAGCTCTCAGTTTTAAGTTGGAGTATCGACAGAGTATAGTTCCACTGTGGGTAAAATTTATTTTGATAAAGTCTCACGGAGAGTTATACAGTAATAACTACTGGGCAATAAACTATGCTCGAAACGTCATCAGTAAAGAGAACTGCATAACACTGTGAGATTTTATCAAAATGAATTTTACCCACAATGGAATTATACGCTACCGCCACAGTGCACAAGTTGTATTCTTATATCAACAGAGTAATTTAACCACATTCTATGGATGTAATTATTTAGGTCTTCTAACCCTAACAATAGCCCTAATCTTTCCTGAACCTAACCCCAATGTAAAAATACCCCTAAACTAACTGTAACCTAACTCGAACCAACTTTAATGTCGCCTTTATTAGGTTAACCTAACTCTAACTTGCTTGTCCTTGGTTTAAACCATAACTTAATCTTTCTCAAACCCAAGGCGAAACTGGCTAGAAATTGCATTTAATAGCATAACACTTCGATGAGCATGTTTTATTGGTGATGACAACATCATTTATCAGGTTTCACTAACTTGTTCAGTGGGCGTTTCAAGGTCATTGGTGCGGCCGCACTCCATTGGTAGTTAGCTACTGGTGCTTAAAGTTTAACTTGGCCCATATTTGCTATCGTAGAGAAGAGAGAGGGAGAGAGAAAAGCAAATCCGAAGGAACTACTAAAGAGCAAAAGCCTACGGGAGAAAGAATAATGACGCGTGGAAAAACATTACAGTTTTGTGAGTATAGGGAGATTACAAAGAGTAAATTCATCTGCACCAGTGAGCCATATCACCTAGAGTCACTATTCATATTTCATTGGTTCTTAGGATTGTGAGGACTTCAACCCGGAAGCGTCTACACCTACCTCCTTCTTTGGCTCGAACCAACAGTCAAAGACTTCACAGATTGATGTCAGTATTTCGTTTGGTCCCCACCCTCTAACTCTTTTCCAATTTAATCGTACTCAGACATGGGAGAGATAGTTCGGCATCGATGCACCACCACCACACATCCTAGCCCCTTCTCAGTCTATGTTACAGCCCATCATGAAGAGGCCCAAAACCCAGTGCTTCAGTAAGCAAAAGAGTGAAGCGCATTCCAACTGAAAATATACGAAGACAACCATCATCTTGTGTGTGACTGACTATCCAAGGACTCCATGTGTACTGAAGTCAGCCATAGCTCTAGCTTAACAAAACAATGCGCTAAGAATAGAATCAAAAAGCGATAGACTGTGTAGTCTAAAGCAACCAGATCATAATTAGAATTTAATTGGTGGATAGTGACTAGCAGTGGAATTCAGGATAACGCGAATTTCGCGTGTCCTATTTGGGACTCGTCAGCCAGCTGGTGGATGTGCCTGCATTTCGCAGTCAGTGATGAGGTTCCCACCACCGAGGCTCGAACCTAGTGTCCATAGTTCCAAACACCAAAGCATCGTTATCCACTAGACCACTTGGGCCACGACGAGAGCCACTGCCTCTTGTGCAACGAGTCATATTAATTATTTGAATTGAATTTGAGATTTTCCTGTCGTCGATTGATTGGACCGAAGTGCTCCTCGGTCTCAGGTTGGCATGTCCGTCTGCTTCTTGTGCACAGATGCTTCGACGATGTCTAGGCATGTAATTAATTCAATTAAACAACCAGATAGGTCGTAGTTTATTGTTTTTCTTCGGCGGTGCATCCTTTGGTGCCCATAATATTTTTCTATGTTTATAAAATAAAATAAACAAAATATACAATCATTTTTTTATTATATGGAACCAGTGAAATTTTTAATTTATTATGTTTATTCATTTTTCGAACAGTTTACACTATAAACTAACATATTATTGTTGAAGTTTACAGTAGAAAATGGCCATTCTACTTGGCTGGTTGTTTTTTTAAACTTGGTAAACAATGGGAATTATGAATTAATTAATTCCCTTTAGCAGCACATCATCCTATAGACTACAGGCTACAGCTACTTTATTTACTTCTTGGGATCATAAACATTTAGAGATTCTTGTCTTTTCTAGTCCAGCGCAGATTTTGCTGTTTTGGTTTTTTGGGAATGGACGGTGATTTCAGTCATTAGATCATAAGAAGGGAGACAAGTCTTCCAGTGATAATCACAGAGGGATTAGCTTGACTAATATTGTATCTAAAGTCCTAGGCTCAATAATATTGCGTACACTACTAAGTGGTGCTTGGGAGGCACAAACACAAGAGAACCATGCAGGCTTTAGACCAGGAAGGAAGAGGGTGTATTGATCATATTTTCACCCTTCGACAGATTCTGGAACGTAGGCATTCTTACCGGCGCCCAACAATCATTATGTTTCTTGACCTAAAGGCAGAATTCGATTCTGTCGACCGAGAGGTACTCTGGCGATGCTTGGCCGTAAAATGACGATAAAATACGCTTCACTGATCAAAGAACTTGCTCTACTCGAACTCATGCAGCCAGGTGAGGGCTTACGGCGAGTTGTCATCTAAAGTGGTGACAACTAGGGGTGTCCGTCAGGGATTCCCATTATCCCCATTTCTATTCATTTTCATCATAGATGTACTAATGGACTTAACCCCCAAATGCTGACTTCAGGGACACAGGGATTGATTTGCTACCAGGGAATAATCTCGTTGACTTAGAATATGCAGACGATATAGTCCTTCTAGGCGAGGACATTGAGAAAATGCAGACAGCGTCTTCTGAACACCTTGAGCTGCAACCTACGAATGTTTGGCATGCGAATCGCTCCTGCCAAATGTAAGATGATGTTACAGGACTGGACTACACTGACTCACTCCTAGTTTAGAAATAGGGAGTGAAGTGGTTACTGAAGCATGTTGACCGCTTCACTTATTTGAAAAGTACTATCAGCCAGTGCCAATGGGTTGATCTCTGACGAAATCTCAGCTGAGTACGGATACAGAGGGCTAGTTTCGCATATGCCAGTTGACGCCGTCTCTGGCTTAGTAGACGTGATATCCGGCTGGCTATCGACCAAAGGGTGGATGTACTGCTCATCAGTCCGCTCCATCCTCCTTTATGGCTGTGAGCGAGACCTGACCATTGAGAGTGGAAGACATGAAAACATTAGCTGTCTTCGATCATTGGTGCCTGCGTTCTATCTCCCGTGTGTGTTTGGTGGTATAATAAGGTGAGGAATATTGAGGTGAGGCATCAGTCGAGGGCTAGGTAAGGAGGGAGGGGAAATCAGTCGACGAGGTTGTGAAATTATATCGACTGAGATGGTTAGGACATGTGTTACGCATGCATTCCTAGTCATCGCCTTCCTCGACAATGGGAAATGTTAACTGATATAGGGTCAGGCTGGAAAAGAGCTAGCACATGGTGGTCAAACCAAAACATGGCTTCACCAGTCAATGAAATTTACAACAGTTGCTTTAAGCCAGCCAGCCAGCTGGGTAGGAAGGTGTAGACTTACTGACTGGTTGGGGTTCTCGGGACAGTAAGAACCAATGAGGGCTGGAAACAATTAGTGAAATGGCTCAGAATCGTTCTCAATGCCTGGTTTAGATGCATCCACTCCTTGTGACTTATGATTTCCAATGAAACTATATTGTTCTTCGTTATTACTATTCCTTTGTCTCACACCTCTGTTTACTGTCTCTATTATGGTATTTCTTCTACTTTCTTCTCTTGATTTGTTTGCTACATGGAGTGGGGTGTGGTGACTTGAACTGGTGCACATGTGGTGCAAAGCTCTATGTCGAAAACAAGCAGAAAGACAGACAGGCAGATGAATACTCATATACAAACAAAAACATATCAGGAAATTAATAAATCATTAGACACAGTTATGAATAAAGTTAAGAAATCCACCGGCGCAAGATGTTCTTTTACTGAACTAAAAACAGACCAATGTTCTCTCTTTGCTAGCCAGGTTGGATAGTGTTTATGAGCACGTTTTACAAGCGGATACATGATACGGTCCAATGTACTCAGCTCCACAGGGGTAAGTGGACTGGTTATATCCTTGTTGGTGTACCCCAATGTACAGACTAGTTGACGACTTCATTGAAAAGAAAGTTCTCTTTGCTGCAACCGTATTTTTGTTTGTTTTTTGTTTTAACCCTAAGATTCCGATCAGTTGCACTGTGGTTTTGTCATGAACCAACTTCGATCAGAGAATCATCGTTAAAAAAATTCAGCTGTTCTGCCTCCTACTTTACGACTTTTCAGTGGTGCCCATTTGTATGACCTCACCACAGAGTGATCCTTGAATCTCCAGGTCAGGAGGTGTAGAATGCCTGGTTGTTGTCATGGGGACGCCAATGCCTGGAGACTGTTGGTGTTGTGGCTCAAAATCGTTGCAAGAGGCGTGCAGACACATCCACTCTTTATAGTCTCCCAGGTCCTGTCTTCTCTCTGCTTTTATGTTCTATGTGGAGTGTGGCAACTTGTACTGCTGTACATCTGTGCAAAATTCTTCACTGAAATTAAAACAAAAACTTGATACATTATGGGCACTAAGAGATGCGTCACCACCCGCAATCTCATAGTTGGTAAGAGGGTTGGAATACTACCTGGACGCCCAGATCTAAGTAGGCACCTATCCTAGGGGATGCCCCCCCTCCAGAACCTTTAACTTGAAGTTTGTTGATCCGTAAGGCAGTGAAACAGCGTCAGGACCTGCCTTCCCAGTCGCCAAAACAGGTAAGTACGCTATTCGTCCCGTTGAGATTCCCCTAGGTAGACCACTTGGATTGTAAGTGCCAGAAGTTCTCATTCACCGCTTAACTTTTGTGAGGGACATCTCTTTTACGTGGTGGAAGTAGTGAATAAGACTCACCTGACAGAGGTAGCCGCATGAGAGCATTTCGAGAGGAAAACTGAAGTCTAGCCACTTTCGGCTCTGTACCAGGTAGTTTATGAGGGGGGTAGGTTACGAGATGAACCTGTTGACCATTTACTTAGTCACAAGGTTGAAATTCAGTAGCCTGAAAAATTGTAACTTCTGTCGATGCACGCACGATATGGTGGTGCCATTTCAACCAATGTCATGCCACGCGCCTTTCGTCGCAGTTGGTAGAACCCACCACTATCCTATACCTTATGCCCAATTTAGGATGGAACAGTTGTTCGATGGTTCTTGAGCTTTTCAAGAATGACTGCATTGAAGTAGGGGCAAAGTTCAACAATAGCGTCACAGGAGTGCGAACACACGAGTCACCTTCAGGCAACCTATCATAAAAATGAGGAATGTTTGCTCAAAAAACGATGATGTATATTGTGACAAGAAAATGCTTGGAAACGCATTAAGCAGGTTATCTTTCTCTGACATGACTTAAAAATACGTCCTAGTTATATCGAGGAGTGCCAGTTGCTAAGTTAGACTACTTTCTGTACATGTATTCACTGAGATGACTACAGATAAACTGTTTTTGTGAATCGTTTATCTCTCTCATCTTGCTTGAAGTCTTCCAAAACAGCTCTCGGTTGAATTATTATGGTTTCCACAAAGAAGATAGACGACTACTTACCAGGAAAACGTGGATAATAAAACAAATGAAAATAAATGACATCAACTATAAATCTATCCCTAATCGTAACCATAAGCTTAATCCTGACCCTATTCATAACCCTTATCCAAACCGTAATTCTAACCCTAATGCTAATTATAATCCTGATCTCAACCCTAACCCCAATACTTACACCTTAGCCCTAATCCTAACCCTAACGAGCTATTAACTTATTGTCCAAACAGTACTTAAAAACGTGATCTGGGTGAAATTTCGCTACTTAGCCGGTGAATAGCGTTGATATTTCAGCTATAATAATGACAGATGTCGTTAGCCAACGACTACTAGCATGATGACTTAAGAAACATTCTTTGTCTTGAACTATGACTGTAATTGCATAAGATATGTTCTTTTCACCTCACGAGAGAATCTTACGTGAGCTAGGTATTGTTCTCTCTGCCTTATTGTTATTATTATATCTAAGCTTACCTTCCGGAATTTCAAGTCTTTCAAAAGAGTTAGGTTTCTGATCTCAACCCTAAACACGAAATACGTTGTTCCACGATCTACAACAACTACAAGTCACCAGTATAATTAACCATTATTTGTATACTAGACTATTAAGCTAATAGACACAGACTATTTATTTTTTTGTAGTTAACATCCGTACGACCTGAAATAAACACACCTACCTACTAGATCACACATATCACATGAAAAAAATTTCGGCGCCTTATTATTGATTAGTCTGGCTGTTGATTGGTCCGTTCTATGACCTACAAATATATACCTATGTGTATCTGGCCAATCAATTCGCTCGAAATATCAGCCAATCACAATTTAGAGTTATTTAGAGTCACGTTAATAGGCAGTTAATGTTACGATCAGCAGTTTTAAATCCTAATACCATGGTAGTAGTAGTTGTAGTATCTTTGCGATTGACCAGCTAAACTGCCTATCTGGCTATGTGTTACCACCTATCAATACCAAGACTGCTATTCAGACACGAATGTAACATGTATGTATATATGTATACACATACATATGCAATGTGCTATGTCGCCAGCTTTTATGTTGTTGGCAGACTAGCCTTGGTTGTTAGACTTAAAAGTGTTAATACTGTTCAAAGGTGAATCGAATTCACTATTTGTAATCTATACACACAGTCTAAGACGACGAGATTTCACCCCTGCGTTTACTTTAGATAGCTGAAATTACTCAGATCACAAAATATATGTGTAGTGATCTATTTGATACCATAATATGTGGTAATCAAGAAAAAAACAATCAAGCGTAAATACCTGACGCTCTACATACTACTGACTGATTGACGTAAGTAGTTGTAGACCATACACATTAAAACTACAGAAAAAAATCAGGTGGTTCGAACTGTGATTCAACTTTCTAGGATGACTTTCTATAGTTTGGTTTGTAAGGATTAGTTATGTTTTTACGAGTTGATCACAGATTGATATCAGTTAGAGAAGCATTGAAAACCAGCCACAGAGAGTACTGGACAGCTGCTGTTTCATCCTAGTTTGGGAATCATCGGCAGTACGCAGACGAGTCACCTCGCAGGTAAATTGGCCTCAGACAAGCGACAACGGTCGCTGGTTGTTTAGATAACTTCTAGCTGACTGGCTGGTTATCACTTCTGGTTGGTATATATGAATGGTACACAACCGCTCACCTCAAACAATCAGTAGTATATAGTTATACCTTTTTAAAAATGATAGCGTCACTTGGTAAGAGTAAACAATAGACACCAAAGTTAAATGACGTTGATTTGACCAATCAAATAGCTCAGCATTACAAATGGTTCCTAGTCGTAATCCTCTTTGAAAGTGTCTCCTAGATTTGGTTTTTGAATTTTCTGTAGATAATGTGTTGATAGGGAGGAATAAAACATGCATATGTGGAAGGATAATAACTCTGGAAAGGTATCGCCGGGGTATTGCTGGTGACAAATTCAGATGCAACCACTTCATATGAGGAAGTCGGTATAAGTTGATAAGTCGTACGTAACTGGTGATTTTTTAGACACTTTCTTCTCGAAATCAAAGCTTTCCCTTAGTAATATATTGCGTATATGCAACCAGTATCTCCTACAGCTGGAGTAATAGCGAACACACTGGTTTGATGTGTCTATAACCAATTCTATGAGAATCCGGGACCAGTTATTACAGCATATTAGAGATATATACCCTATATGATTCATCTTTATCACATATATCGTAGATACACTTCTTTGTAAATTAAGTACCACTTTTCACCTGGAAGAATCTGATTGGCTGTTTCAAGGTCGTCTGAAGTTGGTGTCTATTCTTTACTGTTGCCTTGTGTATCATACTAAAAGGTTGAAAAGAAGTTGTGAAAGTTATCTCCTCCTGAGTCGCTTCAGGTTGTAATTAGAAACATTATTATTCCTTCGGGTTCTGAGTGGAACATAAGCCTTTAGCATCACGCCTTCGTTTTCTTCTGTTCTTTTCAGTCCCCTTAATCTGGCCCCACGATTGTACCTACGCTTTCATCTCCTTTTATACGATCTCCTCCGTGTCACACTCGGACCGATGCCCATCTCGTCGTTTTCCAATTGAGCGATAGCCTGCTTTGCGACATCGCCCAATGGCCTCCATCTTCATTTTCTTCTAAATATTTGTTGAACAATAGGTTCTTGATTCGTTCATTCCCCGAGTTTCTTGTTGCTATAATTATTTCTGGCCACAAAACCTTCTGATCTTCGATATGCAGTGAATGCAGCTGGTTGTGTTGATAAAAGTCTTCATTAGCCTCATGGAAATGCTTCTTGTGTGTCACGCATCATGCCTCTGAACCAGATAAAAGCACTAACTGACATATAGGATGGAGTTTCCTGGAGGGAGTTCTAGTGAGAAGTCGTAACCATTGAGGTTCAATTAGATGTCACGTGTGTGGATAGATGTCCTCCCACCAATGACAGTGGTTGGGGTTGCGCTAAAATCACTAATTGGTAGAAGTTAGAATTCATGGGCTGGCGGCCAGTGGCTGGCTGAATGGTATACGAGGTAGCTTGGCTTGTAACCGGGAGGTCCTGGGTTCGAACCCTGGAGATGGGTGCGTACTCCCGATGATCCTCAAACTAAGATGAAACAGCTGTCTGGCAGTACTCCCTGTGGCTGGTTTTCAATGCTTCTCTAACTGATATCAATCCGTGATCAACTCGTAAAAAGAAAAAGTAACCCTTACACACCAAACTATAGAATATTAGTTTGAAGAGTCAGATGTTCTTCCTTATGTTGTTGAGTACATTAAATTTCCAAACTGATTTCAGAGTGAGTGATGAAGGTTTGTCTTGTCTCTCTGATCCCAGATGGTTTTGACATCCTCCTACGTCTCGTCTACCTGTAGTTGAAACAATGCTACCTAGATCCCAGATAAGTTAAAGAAATGACCTCCCTTAAATTTCGCCTGTTCGTTATCTTCATCACTTCCGTCTTCTCCATGTTAACTTGAAGTCGTGTAAAGTTGCTGCCACCCTCTTCAGCCAATTTGTTGCTTTTCGCCAGAGGTTGAGTTTATGTAATTTTTTTTTAACATAAATCGTCAGCGAAATCCAAATCTTTTAGAGTCTTCTTATCGGTGATCCAACGTATTCCTGTCTTCTCGCTTGGCACAGCATTACCTTCATCTCAAGTTTTGCATATTTCTAAGCGAAAACAAATGCTTACAAGGTGGTTGGCTTTAAAAATACTAAAGTTGAAGGTAACGAATACATTCAGCTGACTTAGTCTTCGAAGCAGTTTACCACTCACCTAGCTATCTACATCACTACTACCTGGCTTTTTAGGACTTCGTCATGTGTATGAATCCAATTTTTCTCCATTCATGGAGTGTTACTAGTTGAACATAAAACTTAAAGCTTTGAATTCTCAGTCATGTTAGATTTTGTTGTTTTTACACCCCGTGAGTTGCTAATTTCACGCCCAACCTTCTTTGTTTTTCTCGGGCTTATTGAGGGCTGCTAGTAAACTAGGCAGGCGTGTACATCAACCGGAAATTGAGCCCGGATCACATATGAACGAGTAGCGAGGATTCTAATATTATTTAGTCACTACAAATGTGAATGTGAAGTTATTGAATGTCATAATTGCAGATGATTACAAAGAAATCGATTCTGGGTGTTCTAAGTGACATTATCTCAGCATTTAATGGAGCCCGAGAACATAGCTGCAGAAGTTAATGCTTTAGATTTCAACACCCCCTCCACGCTAAGAAATAACAGATAGGACTACACATTTACTTTTATCACAGTCAAATGACTTGTTGGCGCACTGGGAATTCACAGTGCGCGTATTTTGTTCTGTTTAGGGACTGACTTGTCAGTTGATTGTACCTGTGTAACAGCAGAAAGCAAGACATAGAAGTAAAGGTACACTATCAGATGATCAAACCGCTGTTTATATCTATACAGTTTATGTGCTTTAACCAGTCACTAAGCGTCTGATTTCTGTTTGTACATTAAACGACATGAGGTAGAATGTTCAAATACACATACAGTATTCTGTTGCTAATGCCGAATTTGTGCGTCGGTGGCACAGCGGTTAGGACGCTCGTTGAACATGCACGTGATCCGGGGTTCGATCCGCGGCCTACGCACTCCTTTACCTCGCCAAGGCAGAAATAAACCTGGTAAAGAGGAAAGGTTGGGTATGAGGCTAGCAACCCCATCCTGTAAAAATAAACACTGCTACAGAAACTTGCAGCCATTCGCTTGAAGCCCTATGTTCCACTGGGAACGTGAAGGAAAAAAATGCCGAATTGAACTGTGAGAATAATAGTCGGACAGCGTTATTAGAAGACGGAAATTATCTGAAAACATATGTGATGTATTTGCGCTATACATTTCAAATATTCAAATATATTTGAACTTGTTGACTGTCTTTTAGATATGAACATAAAAGATAGGAAAATGTATTCATTTGATGTTAATTCTTTGTTTACTAATGTACCATTGATTAAGACTATTGATATTCTTTGTGACTATATATCTATCTTCTAGTTGCCTTTCATTTCCTTTTCCTTTAACTTATTTGAAAGATTTATTATTATTATTATTATTATGTACTGACTACGTCCATTTCACGTTTGAAGGTGAACATTTTCGACAAGTGGATGGTGTTGCTATGGGGAGTCCATTAGGACCTTTGTTAGCGGACGTTTACATGTCTTATGTTTAGAACTTGTCCCTTGATTTAATTTCTAAATTACCCGTCTATAGGAGATATGTAGATGATATCATTTTGATATGTGACGATCATGAAGATACGAGTCGTCTATTAGACAGACTTAACTCTGTACAGAATCATATTAGTCTTACACATGCGAGGAAGAAAGTCTCAACCAGCTTGCATTTTTAGACATACCTTTCTGAGTCGAATAGATGATGGTTCAATAAGACGATCAGTGTACAGAAGGCCCACTTAGACAGAGGAATACACTAATTTTCACAGTTTCTGTCCTTTACAGCATAAGAGAGGCTTGGTGAAGTGTCTATTTAAGAGGTTTCAACGTATTTGCACGGCTGATGTTATAGACAAAGAAAATGAAATATTGATGGATACTCTGGTTGAAAACGGATATCCTTTGAAATTTTTAAACAGGTGTAGAAGTCAACTAGTGTCTACACCTACAATACCGTCCCTAAGAAAAAGGTTTTCATCAAATTACCATATAACGGGGAAATAAACAGTAGGATTTTGAGACAATGGTTGAATTCGATCATCCGTAGAACCTACCATGCAGTCCAGCTTGTAATTGTGGAAAAAGCTAAAAATATGCTTCACTGTAAACCTCAAAAGTGCACAAGTGATTATATCACATTCCACACAATTTACCAATTTTCGTGTGTGTGTGTGTGTGGTCACACATACATAGGGAGGAGTAATCGCGCTTTGCATGTGAGGGTAGGAGAGAGCATATCCCAAAATGGTTAGAAAAACAAATGAATTATGAAAAGCCAATAGATGCAGGTGTCAGAATACCAACTTCGTCTATAGCTAAACACCTAATCGAGATGAACCATAAGGTTGATGTTAACTCAGCCTTTAAGATCATCTATAAAAGCGGTCAAGGGCGCTTATTGAAATACGCCGAGACTATAGCTATTCATAAACTTAAACCCCTCTTCCCCCGTGTGTATTCGAAAACAGTTTATTATTACTCTTAACCTACACCTTGGTAATCCTTATTTGATTGGATTACCAAACGTTTTAATCATTTTTAAATCCTTTTTTGTCACTTTGTTTAATTTAACGTTTTCATATCTATCGATTTGATAAGTAAATGTGTGAGGGATCAGATTGTTCGAAATGTATAGCGCATATACATCCCACATTAATTTTCAGATAATCTCCATCTTCTAATAACGCGCTATCCACATTTATAAAAGGGACTAATTGTTTTAAATATGTGAGAATAATATTATGTTGGAACGAATTGTGCGCATATCACGCCACCACACCTGCGCATCTTTGACCAGTGAGTGATAGTGTTCTCATCGAGACTGTATAACCCAGCACGTATTATTATATCATCGTTCAATCCAGCTATGATACGTTCCAAACAGGATGCTCAAATAATGATGAAATATACCGGACTTCAGGACTATTACGCTACATTTTGGTCATAAATAAAATCTCTTATTACTCTAAAATTTTATGCAAAGAGTTTGCGGAAATTATCACAATTATTAACCTTTCGAACACTGAATCCAAAAAATACAATCTTATTGACAGATAATACACATAACTCACTGTTTGGATTTGTGGAATTTTTAAACATAAACACATCTATAATTGTATATATTGTTGGATTTATATGTTCAAGTTGCTCCAAGTCAGTGAGTTTATGGTTAAGATATCATTTTAGTTAAATGTACTGAACTATATTGCATGTTGTCTTATTGTATAGTTGTCGTCGCTTTTTGCCCTTTTTTCTGTGAACTGTTTCCTTTGTTGATGTTGTTCTCATTGTTTGTCCGTTATTTTCTGATTTTGAGGGGAGCAACCCAAAAAGTTGCTTCTCTCTAAACTTTTACTTAATGTAATCATTCTTTTCTCAGGCGTGAGGCTAGCAACCCCACCCTGTAAACAAAAATTGCTAAAGAAACTTCAGTATGTGAACCTCCTTGCACCAAAAGAAAAAGTCTGTGTAGGAACATGGAACGTCCGAACTATGTACGAGACTGGAAAGCTGCCCAGATCGCCAACGAGATGAAAAGATACGGAATACAAGTGCTGGGAATATGTGAGAGCAGATGGAATGGGAGTGGACTCACCAAATTGTCAACAGGTGAGTCAGTGATCTACTCCGGTCACCCAGAAGATAACCACACGCACACCGAGGGCGTGGCTATCATGATGTCACCAACGGCAACGAAAGCCCTGATACAATGGGAGGCGATTTCGTCCAGGATAATGACCGCCAGGTTCAACTCCAAAGGAAGGAAAGTGTCAATCATACAATGTTATGCACCCACAAACAACGCAGACCTCGAGAAGAAAGAAGAATTCTACAGGCAACTACAGGCAACAATGGACAATACTCCAGCTGGCGACATGAAAATACTAATGGGAGACATGAACGCCAAACTGGGACCAGACAATACGGGAAGGGAACTCATCATGGGTAGAGAAGCTCTAGGAGAAATGAATGAAAACGGAGAACTCTTCGCCGACTTCTGCGCCTTCAACGAACTGGTGATTGGTGGCAGTGTATACAAGCACAAAGATATCCACAAGGCTACATGGGTGTCACCAGACGGGCAAACCAAAAACCAAATCGACTTCATCTCAATCTCAAGGAAGTGGAGGCGCAGCCTACTGGACACAAAAGCAAGAAGAGGAGCAGACGTTGGCTCAGACCACTATCTCGTACAAGGGACAATCCAAATCAAATTAAAAGCTTTCAGGGAATCAGGAGCTGCAGATAGACCACAAGCCAAGTTCAACACTCAAAAGCTGAAGGACCAGGCTACAAAGGACATCTTCATTGCAAGCATAAAGGACAAAGCCGAGACACAAATCAACACTAGCGAAGAGGTCGGCGTTGAAAAGCACTGGAACAACTTGAAAACGGTGTGGAGCCAAACCTGCATAGAAATTCTAGGCAGAAAAAAGAGACAGGACAAACAGTGGCTCACTACGGACACTTGGAAACTAATAGAAGAGAGAAGGACAGTGAAGCAAAAGATTATCCAGTGCACGACGAGCAACAAAAACAGGAGCTGAATGCAAGCTACAATACACTGAACAAAAGAGTGAAGAAAAGTGCCAGGGAAGACAAAAGAAAATATTATGAAACCATGGCAAACGAAGCAGAACAAGCTGCAGGCAAAGGAGACCTCGCCACACTCTACCAAACAACTAGGAACCTTTCGGGCAAACGTTCGACACAGATTAAGCCAATAAAGGACGACAATGGAAAGTCAATCACCAAAGAGGTGGAACAGAGAAAGCACTGGGTTGAACACTTCAAAAGACTTCTAAATCGTCCGCCACCTACAACACGTCCAGCAATACCAACAACGGAAGCAGAACTACCAGTGAACACTGACCCCCCGACGAAATCAGAAGTCCTGAATGCAATCAAGATGCTTAAAACTGGGAAAACACCGGGACCAGATGGAATCCCAGCAGAGGCTTTGAAAATAGACCCAGAGACAACAGCGGACTTGATGACACCACTACTGGAGAAGGTGTGGAAAGAGGGCAAAGTACCCGAGGATTGGAAGAACAGTTACTTATTCAAACTTCCAAAGAAAGGAGACTTAAGTCAATGTAAAAACTGGCGTGGAATTATGCTTCTGTCCATTCCAAGCAAGATACTAAGTCGCATCATCCTGGAGAGAATCAAACAAGCCCTAGATGAAAAACTTCGTCCGGAACAGGCTGGATTCAGGAGAAACAAATCATGTATTGATCAAATCGCCACTCTACGGATCATCATTGAACAAAGCTTGGAATGGCAGTCACCTCTCTATCTCAACTTCATCGACTTTGAAAAGGCCTTCGACAGCGTCGATCGAGAGGTCATTTGGAAACTACTTCGCTACTACGGGGTCCCATCGACAATTATACACCTCATCCAACAGTTATACGACAATGCTGCATGCCAAGTAATCCACAACGGGAAACTTACGGAAGCCTTCGAAGTGAGGACGGGAGTGAGGCAAGGCTGTCTACTATCACCAATGATCTTCCTGATTGCAATTGATTGGATAATGCGACAGACAACGGCAACCAACGAGGGAACAGGCATAAAATGGACTGACACAAAAGACTTGGAGGATCTGGATTTCGCCGATGATATATGTCTGATTTCCCATAAACTGGAAGATATGCAAGTGAAAAGTAACAAGTTGGCAGAAGAAGCATCAAAGATAGGACTTCACGTGAACATAGATAAAACAGAGATGATGAAGATTCCTAGCCAACATCAACAGCAACAACACAACAGACAACAATAAGCATAAATGGGAAGAACCTGAAAGAAACAACCTCCTTCACCTACCTGGGAAGCATCGTCTCAACTACAGGCGGAACTGACGAGGACATCAAAGCCAGAATCGGAAAAGCAAGACAAGCTTTCATTACTCTCAAATCTGTGTGGAGGTCAACAGCAATCAGCATCAAAAATAAGATCCGGATTTTCAACTCCAATGTGAAGTCAGTGCTACTATACGGATCAGAGACTTGGCGAGTCATAAAGAGCATCTCAAACAAACTTCAAACCTTCATTAACAACTGTCTCCGCTCAATACTCAAGATCAGATGGCCAGAAAAGATCAGCAACAGGGATCTCTGGGAGCGAACCAATCAGGAACCGATTGTGAAACAAATAGGCAGAAAGAAATGGAGATGGATTGGCCATACGCTGAGGAAACCATCAAGTGACATCACTAGACAAGCCCTCGAGTGGAACCCGAAAGGGAGGCGGCGAGTTGGTCGTCCAAGGGTGACTTGGAGGAGGTCATGCGAGGAGGAGATGAAAGCATGTGGACAGACCTGGAGCAGGGTGAAAAAGTTGTCAGAAAACCGAAGTCAATGGAGGTGCGCAGCTGAAGCCCTATGTTCCTCTAGGAACTAAAGGATACAATAATAATAATAATAATAATACCGGACTTCATAGCTGCACGTACAGTTGAAGACTCCAGAAGTAGGATGAGACTAGCAGGTTGTCTAGCAGTAATCTTTGGTGATTTTCAGTGTTTCTCTTCTTGACTGATTACAACTAGTGATCAAACGTTACACCAATAAAACTTATCGTGAACCAACACCTGAGAATTTCATACTCATTATTGAACGCATGTAATTTTATACACGTTTATAACATACTACTTATAAGTAACTACACGAGAATTATCTAATGTCCGTACATTATTGCCTTTTTTTCTTACAAGTAAGGTGGATTTTCGTCCTTCAGATAGATGTTAAATCGTTTTGACACCTATGAAACTTAGAATCCGATACCCTTCATTCTAATTTGGAAGTATTTTTTTTAACTTATGTCAGGGTAAAATATCATCTTCAGCATGTTCCATTATTATTACTATAGTGGTTTTTATCGTTCGATTTGTCGCTAATAAAATGGCTTTTCGATGTAGAGTATACGGCAAGTCGTGTAATCCAAGCAAAGCCCTCGAGGTCACTGGTGCCTTCCCGCTCTCTATAGTCACTATCCTTTATGTCTGCCCACCTCTGTTCAAAATTCTGCCTTAAAAATTCACTTAGTCAGCAAAGTCTTCTTAGTCCAGTTGCAACTGTTCTTTTTAATAAAAATGAGTTATACGTCTGTCATTCGCGATCAATTTAGCTGTTATCCTGATGTATAATGGTCGGGTTTGCTTATTGCAGTAGTAAAAGAGGATTCCCTGCTGTCTTCAAAATCACTCCTCTTTTGCGTTCGGGAGTAAAAGACGAAGTGTCTGTCTCTTGTCTCCCTTTATCTGTCTGTCTGGATTCAACATAGAACTTGGCACCGAAGTGCAGCAGTTCGAGTTGCCACCTTCCAAATAGCACACAGAGGTAGACAAGAAGATGAGTGGAGAGAATCAATAGAGTTTGACAAGTATGAGAGTGAAACAGAATGGGTAATGGTAGGAAGGAATATGAAAGATTACAGAGACTGAATACACCTGCGCTGGCCATTGACAACGATTTTGAGCCATGTCACCTATTGTCTCCAGCCATTGATTCCTAGAGTCCCGAGGGCCCCAACCCGGGAGTCTGCATCTCCCTACCTGACTCAGTTAAAAGACGAACTGCCTAATTTCGCCTCTTCCATGTGTATCTACCAATTTAACTGCTCCTGTGGAGTGGGCCAGTTACATAGGTCGTACAATTCGACGTGTTTCTCGTCAGATTTACGAACATCACCCAGCCTGGTTAAGTAAAGGACAGACAAAATCTATTTATAGCGCTATTCTATCTCATCTTGTGGATACAGAACACAAAATTGATGTAAACCATGCTTTCAGCGTAATTTACCGCATACCTACAAATCTCAGTTTTGCCTTAAGAGTTCGACTACTAAATATTGCTGAGGCTGGCTGTGGGGATCCATATGAACAAGCCTAATTTATGCATCCAAAAGAAGTTATTTCAGACATTATCTTTACCTTGGCCATTTAGGTTTGAATGATGATGAATTTTTGTGGAATTTTCCTAATTTTAGTTGATATTCTATTGGCTACTATATCTTTATTATTATTATTATAATTTAATCATCTTTAATGAACTGTAATTCCATTGTGATCTTACTTTCCAAATAGATATTATTCAAAAAGCACACTAATATTGTTATTGACTGCTATTCTAGAATATTCTATGTATCTAAACATATATGTATATATCATTGTAGAGCCAGATGAGGAGGACATTGTCGGAGAGGATATTCTTTGCTCAATTATTTTGTGTTTTATCGATGTCTGAATGAATATTTTTGCTATATTATAGTAGTAACCTAATTAGGTACACTGGCCGGACTGCATATTCCTGCAGATGATGTCCTACCGTGATTGGAAAGGTTGTTTGTATGGTGGGTAGACTAAAAGCTGTCGCCTACACGATGTTGGAGTTCTGTAGCCAATCAAAGTCGTACTACTGGCAAATGGATATGTTACAGCAGTGTAAGGTGTTTCCCTCGGACAAAACTAACATGTCACCTATATATTGCCCCTCTGCTATATTCAGGATGGTTTAGAAAAATTCGACCCCGCCGACTCACCTTGTATGTATCCGTAGTCGTCGGACGGTAAGATACGAACTTCATACGAACACAACCCCAGACAGAAACCATTTAATGAAAAAGGTGGGTGTTTTTCGATTGACCTTAAGTAAGTAAGTTGCTCCTCGAGCTCTTCACACACACAATACACCTAATGCTCTTTCTGTTCCAGGTACCTCAAGAATATATATCCGCCACTGAAGTATTTGTCATTAAATCACTTTTTCCTCTTCTTTTCTCTTATCCTGCAGGAGTATAGAAGCGTTGAGCATAAATCACACAGATTCAGTGGAATCATGTCAACAAGGCCGTGAGTAGAAAATTTCGTTTAAATGAATCTTGTTTTGATGATATTAGGTGGTTGGAGGCAATCGGCCACAGGAAGCCTTGCCTGACCTAGGTTTCTTGCTAGTTGGCACTCACCAGTCAGGGCAAGGCCTATTTGCAACCTTGAAGGAACTCATGTCCTTTCTGAGATTCGAACCCTTGTTAGTCTTATTATTATTTGATGTCAATTTCGAACCCATAAGTAATTCCTGATTCCTATTGGTAACTTAAATAAGACTTTTTTCATATTAAGTTTGCATTTCCTTTGGTCAATGATTATACTGCCTCAAAATGCTGGGTGTGTGTTGACATCTTGGCTCCTAATACGGATGCTTCGACGATACATATAAGGATTAGCAAGATGTTATTATGCTTTGTAGTGACTAGCACTGGAATCCAGGATGTGCGTTTCGACTTATTTGGGACTCATCAGCCGGATGTATGTGCCTTTTGCCTACAGTAGTTGACAGTTTATCAGTAGTTGTTGTTTTCTTTCAGCTTGATTTTTTTGTAAACTTTTTATAACTCTTCTGTTTCTGGATTTCATCATGAACCCTGACATCTGTTAGAGGGCCATTGAAAAACCAACAGGGAGTACTCGATAGCTGCTTCGTCAGCCTGGTTCGGGACTCTTCAGCAGTACGCACCCACAAACACGGTTTAAACCCAGGACCTTCTGCTTACATGGCGAGCTAGCTCGTTGGCTATTAAGCCACTGGGACCTGATCCAATGGCCAGCCAGCTCATGAATTCTAACTTCTGCCAATTAACAACATAGCGCGAAAACTTTGTCACTCTGTTTTATCATATTCATCCAAATATCTGAGTGAGGGCACATTCTACGCTGCATCTCTTCTCCTCACATCTCGAATATTTTCGGTCCTTGCACCTACAATTACAAGACCAAATTCTGTAGACTATGTGGTGACTCTAAACTATAGCAGCCCAAACAGAAACTACCTAGCGAACGGACAAATGACCTTGACAATGACAACTTTGACCAATCAGAAGCCTCTATGAAAACGGCGCATAATTTTAATAAAACGTGTATATAAAAGTAATGCAGTGTTAAAAAATAGTCGCAAAGGATAACGTTATCGTAAATGTTCCAAAAAAACCTCCCAATTTCTCATAGGAGTATTCATAATTATGTTAAACCCAGCTCTGTACATAAACTCATCGAGATAACTGTATATCATTGCATTTCTTGATCCATTCACAGATCTGATCCGGTTTTTTTTCGAGGTGACTCCAAAACTTTTCAATGGAATTCGTGTGAGTTCCATCGAAAGGCTTGATGAAATTATTTGTATTATTGACGATGTGATGAATATAGCCCAGGGTTGATAGGTGACTATAACCACTCCATTCGCCTATATGAATAGTTGTTCCAGACAGCACTACTAAGCGTTGGATAATAGGCAATAAGACATCTGCACTGCGATTGGGGATCACCTCAATGTATCCTTTGTGAAGGATGGTGTCACATATATCCCCAACACCCACTGTTGATTCGCGCTCAATCTCCCTCGATTATATATTTCCGTTTTATCAGCACTATCTCATCCAGGTGAACAATGATGCCAACTCCGCCATATACTTGAGTTTACTTGTTCGTTCTCCATGATGTTATGTTACGCCTCTGCAGTACTGGTACCATTGCACTGCAGACACTTGTGAATCTTCTGATTCATACGCCGTTGTTGTTACTGGTCTTTTAAACACCCAGTTATGACACATCATTAAAATTTTCGATAGAGGTAATTTAGACTTGGCGAGAAAAGTACCCACGGAACCTGTAAACTACAAAAGAAAACAGTATACCTTCTCTAACTGACTTTCTGGTTCGGCACTCATCGCACCTGTAAACGAACCCATCAATGCACCTAGTGTATCTTTATATTTGCACGACACCTCCATATTGACGATTTTTCAACCTTCCCATCAGGCTGTTCTCCAAACAGTAATCAAAAACAAGATCAGGAGAGAATTCGCAACGCAAAAAGTGTAGAGCATCCATAATTACGTCTGGATAACACGGAGTCACCTGATTGGATGCTCAAGGTCACTGGTCCGTTCGCTAGGTAGTTTCGGTTTAGGCTGCTATAGTTTAGAGTCACTGACTATGCTTCTCAAACCGTATCCACAAGTTCACCTGCAGTTGCAGTGACACTAATATAGGTAGAACCAATGGAATGTTCCAATGTCGTGTAGTCGAAGCAACCTGTTCCAAAACGGTTATTAAGACACATTGAAAACTCCAATGCAATTAATCTGAGTAGAAATCCATCATCATCACCATCATCAGCCATTGCAAAACACTTATTAATGTCAAGGTCACAAAATCAATATTAATGACTACTTCACAATTATTTCACCACATAACTCTAACTCATGGTTACTACAGGTGATGGATGCACTTTAGAATAATCACATACATCATACTAAACTATGTGTACAAAAAACACAACAAACTTCAACCTTCCTTTGCCTACCATAAACTGACTACTTGACCTATTTAAATATGATTGGTCATTAGCAAACATCGTATGTCCTTTTTTTGTATAACTGAGAAATTATCAAGCTTTTTTATTGTACTTTATCATTGTGAATCGTGTTAGTTGTAAAGTGATTGTAAGGAAAATACTTAATGATATCATCTCGCGAAATTTGTCTTCTAAATGCCTTTTTCTAATACTTGTAAGTCTGAGGTCAATTTTTTTTGTAACATTTCACGCAGTTTTGTTTATTATATTTTGAAGTCCTTTGATGTCTCCTATGATTGCACAGTTTTTAAAGCGTGCCCTTTTTTGTTAGCGTGAGGGACCCTCGTTCAAAATACTGATCAATAATACCATCATGGGAATCAATTTATAGGACTTACCATTTCCATTCCTTCGGTCTTCTGAGCATTTCTGATGTTTCAGTAGTGTCTTGTTTTTCTTTTTATTTTTAACGATAACTTGGGGCGGGGTAGGGGGAGGTATGTTACTAGCTTGGCGCCCAACCTTCCTTTCTATCTGACCTTATTGCTGGCTAGTGAAACTAGGAGAGGTTTTGGAATATGTCCTTCGGAAATTGAATCCCGTATCGTATGTGTATGTGTGTGTGTGTGATCATTCTGTGAAGAGAACACCGAAGCTCCTAGAGAACTTTTAATATGGGTAAATTGTCACCCTTTCTCTCTACATACTCAACTGTGATACCATATGTGAAAAATTGAGTGCCTTAACTAACTACCTTTTCCATTGACACTATTTGGTTCATGTTGATTAGCAGTCGAGTCCAGGACGTTTACATTTTGTCCTCCTTAAGACTTGTCGTCTGGTTGTATTTTTATCTCTCTGTCCAAGTGAAGGATAGTCTTCCCACTGAGATTTTAACTCACTACTATGTATCAACCAACGCGAAATTCAATTTAATAAGAACACAATATATTACGCAAAGAAACTAGGCACTGTGGTAGAGTATAACTCCATTGTGGATAAGATATTTATTTTGACAAATCAAACAGTGTTATACAGTAGTATTATACTGTTATACCATATAAGGAGGGGATATTTGAGACCCTACGTAGGTTTCTTAATAAAGCAGAAATTAGGGCGGCATTCAAACCTACAAACTCACTCAGGTAGGACAAGCTCTGTAGGCTAAAACACCCAGTTGACCCAATTAAACAAAATAATATCATTTACAAAATACCTTGCAATCACTGTGAGTTAAGTCAACTACATAGGTCAAACTAGTAGATCGGGGGTAATCAGATTGTCGGAACATAAGAATTTAGTGGCTGAGGTAAGAATGGTTGACCCCACTCACGAAGACAAGTAATTTAGAAAAAAGCTCAGCAATTGCACTACTTGAATCAACAAACAACCACACAATAGCGTGGTGGGAGCTGGTTAGGATTCTAAGAAGTAATCTATGTAGGTGGAGAGCGAGAGAGATTGAATCCTCACTGGTTCATTGAGTCTACACACAACAGAACACATGCAACAGAAATGACACAATCCAAATACCAGAAATATGCATGGAAGATATTATTACCACCAGTCAGTAAGTCAGTCAGTGAAATCAGAGGAGGATAATAAATAATCTCAAATTGTATTCTGTTTCAATTCAGTTCACGTACATCACAACATTCTAACAGGTTACTTATTACTGATGACTGTAACAACACTCGTCTTATTTCCCATCTAATTGCAATTGATCGATAACACTCGTATTAGTATTTCTCAATGTACATTATCCCATGTTGATTTTTATTCAAATATTTAGTCAATTCCACTCATGTATATAAATGAAGGAAAAAGTTGTGTGAGTGAGTGACTTGATATGATAATGAGCAGTAGTAATAAATTGTGCTCGAAACGTGGTCATCAGTAAATATTACTGTATAACAGCACTGTGTGTGATTTATCAAAATAAAATCTTATCCATAATGGAATTACACTGTACTATGCCACAGTGGCCAAGTTTTATACTTATATCAGTTATGCAGTAATATTTACTGATGACCACGTTTCGAGCACAATTTATGGCTCCTCATGATCTGACTTCGTTGACATACGTGAGTAAAGAACTGATAATCAGACGTATGAATTAAAAATCGATATAAAGTCGAATAGACATGCGTGAAACAGAAAGGAAGATAAGATACACAATGTTGTCAATATTCTACCAATGAGTCTCAAACTGGATGAAATATCTGTCCAGTACTCCGTAGTGGATTTCAGTGGTTCTCTAACTGATTTCAATTCGTGGTCTATAATCTGAAACAAACACAATCCCTACAAACTAATTCTTGAAATGGATGACACCTTCATTCTTTGTGATAATGATTCGGATAGGAGTACAATAATTACTGAATTCAATGAAGTACATTCGACTATGAAATTCACATACGAAGAGGAATTCCAAGACAGAATTAATTGTCTTCCTGGATGTCTTACTTACAAGAAAACCAGATGGTAGCATAAACAGAAATTTGCATAGAAAAAGTACTTGGGCAAGACAATATACACATTTTAACAGTTTCGTTCCCCTCAAGTACAAAAGAAATTTAGTGAAGACCCTCAGCCACAGAATTACAGGTGTATGCTCAGAAGAAGTAACTGAAGATGAATTAAACACTGTATATGATACTTTGATCGAAAATAGCTATCCCGACAAATTTATTAAGAACCATATGACAAAGAAAGCGGCGGAAAAGGACTACTCACTATCTGTCAACAAGAAGCCACTTTATATACGACTACAATTCATGGGCAATATATACCAAGTGAGATAATTACGAAGAAATTAAGAAAGTCAGTTCAAAGAACTTTTAATGCTGGCGAACTACACGTCTTATTCTCTACACGACCGATGGCGATTCCTCGACTGAAAGGTCAAGTACCTAGATTAGCTGGCCATTTCAAATTGTATCTATCAATTCAACTGCGCTTGTGGTGGAGCGAGTTATATCGGCCGTTGCTCTAGGAACTTGATTTTTCGTGCTCGATCGAGAACATTTCTCACTATGCCTAAGTAAAGGTGCAGTTAAAACCATTACCAGTTCGACACTGGACCATCTGGTGCAAACCGACTACAAATCCAGCCAGCGTGGAGGAATCCTTCTCTATAATCTACCGAGTGCCTAATAAATTTCCAAAATCATCGAAGCACCGCATGCTCCAAACACCAGAGGCTATATTGCAATTCGTCTCAAACAACCAGTGCTCTGTGTTCAGAAGAAGCAAGTCCAGCCAACCACTACTACTACCACCCTGGCTGGCCTTCAGTAGAGACTATAAATTCATGAAGTTGTAATATTATCCTTCCTAATTCTTCTGATATTCAGCTTATTTTATGTTGATGCTATGGAGCTGTAATCTATCAATATTATTGATTCGATGTTATTTAAACAACAGCATTAATGTTGTTCATAACACTAATTCATTCATTCATTCACTATAGTGCGTATATATAACTGTAGAGCCTGATGAAGAAGGCGTTATCGAAAAGAGTATTCTTTGTTCAGTTTCCATTCTCTTGATAATCCTTGAAAATTAATCTGATGCACGTTAGTGACTGGCTACGATAGCGAAGTTGCCTGGAGTTCTACTGAGAAGTTGTGACCAATGGGGGTCCATCCAGTCAGTAGTGAGGTTGGAGTCCCCGCCGATGACATTGGTTGGTGGTCGCGCTGAAATCACGAATTCATAGAAGTTAGAATTTATGAGCTGGCCATTGAATGGGGCGGGGTGGGGGTGCCAGTAGCTGAATGGTATACGACGTAGCTTGCCTTGTAGCCGGAAGGTCGTTGTTTCGACCTCCTATGATGATGTGTGTGCTGCCGATCAGTACCCGACTAGGATAACACTAATATTATTTCCGAATGTACCTTATCTTCTTTTCTGTTTCACGCGTGTCTATTCGACTTTATATCGATTTTTATTCATATGTCTGATTATCAGTTCTTTACTCGTGTATATAAATGAAGGAAAAAGTTGTGTTACTGAGTGCCTTGATATGATTATGAGCAGTAGTAATAAATTTTGCTCGAAAGGTGGGCATCAGTTAATATTACTGTATAACAACACTGTGTGACTTTATCAAAATAAAACTTTTTATCCATAATGGAATTATACTCTACCGCCACAGTGCTCAAGTTTTATCCTTATATCGATTATAATCTCAGTTCAACTTGAAGCGATAAAAGAAATAATATCATATTCATAGAAAAGTTCATAAGCATGTATACTTTGTGGAAAGGGATGGATGTACAGTTAATAGGATTAAACAGGATTACTTGGCGAATAAAAACATCACGTAATCTTGTAGAACTGTGATGATAATCACAAATATTTTGTCACAACTGAAATTATTATTTTGTTTTAATTGAATTTGATATTTTCTCGTCGATTGATTTAACCGAAGTGCTCGGTCTCATGTTGAAATGTTTGTCGGCTTCTTGTGCGCAGATGCTTCGACGATGTCTGAGCACTTAATAAGAATTTCATTTGTGAATGGTGACTAGTAGTGGAATCCAGGATAACGCGCATTTCGCGTGTCCTATTTGAGACTCGTCAGCCAGCTGATGGATGTACCTTCATTTCCCAGTGAGTGATGATGTTCCCACCGAGGTTCGAACCCAATGCCCTTAGTTTCAAACACCAAAACGTCGTTATCCATTAGACCACTTGGTCCAAGCCTCGGTGGGAAATCATCACTCACTAGGAAATGCAGGTACATCCAATTGGCGAGTCCCAAATAGGACAGGTGAAATGCGCATTATCCTGGGTTCCACTGCTAGTCACCATCCACAAATGAAATTATTATTATTATTAGAATCATAAGTATTCCCACCTTTTTAATTTATTTTTTACATACCTGTTGATTGACTGGACGAAAATGTTTCGTTCCTACGTAGGATTCTTAATACAGCAGGAAATAGAGTAGTGTCCACCTAAATTCTTATGTTGAATTGAAATAGCATTTTGAGATTATTTATTATCCTCCACTGATTTCACTGAGTGACTGACTGGTGGTAATAATATCTTCCATGCATATCTCTGGTATTTGCATCGAGTCATTCCTATTACATGTGTTGTGTTGTGTGTAGACTCAATGAACCAGTCAGAATTCAATCTCTCTCCCTCTCCACCTACCTATACTGCTTTTTAGAATCTTAACCCTCCCCCTCCATGCTGTTGTGTGGTTGTATGTTAATGCATGTAGTGCAGCATAGTGCTGAGCTTTTTCTAAATTACTCATCTTCGTGAGTGGGTCAACCATTCTTACCTCAGCCACTAAATTTTTATGTTCCGACAATCTGACTATCCCTCATCTACTAGTTTGACCTATATAGTTGACTTAACTCACAGTGATTGCAAGGTATTTTGTAAATTATATTACTTTGTTTAATTGGGTCAACCGGGTCTTTTAGCCTACAGAGCTTGTCCTACCTGAGTGAGTTTGTAGGTTTGAATGCCACTCTAATTCCTGCTCTATTTAGAATTCTACGTGGGGTGGTCTCAGATGTCCCCTCCTTATATGGTATAACAGTAGGTGACTTATATTCCCTCTTATTTATGTTATCATTAATAGTTTCACAATTATTTTCCTTTTTCTTTTGGCCTTCTTCGATCTTCCTAGTGAGTTGTAAAGGATAGTTATTCAACACCAACGCCTCTTCTATCTGTTTTATTTCATCATTCAGGTCTTTTCTTGTGCTACTCAGTGTTATGGCTGGGTTTGTTAGACAGTTAACTAAGCCTACCGTAATAGTTACTGAATGTGATGAGTTGAAGTCTAAATATCTATTGGAATGCGTTGGCCTTTTATAAACCTTACCTTCTATTCGTTTTATTTTACAATCTAACGTAGCTAATTCTACATGATCATTTTGCGATTCAAATGTGAATTTTATCCCCTCCGCTAGTGAGTTCTTGTGTGTCAAGATGCTAGAGATATGTTCTGTTTTCAACGCTGTGAAAGTGTCATCCAAATATCTCTACATTACTTTTGGAATAGGATTGGACGTATTAAAAGCAATATTTTCCCAGCTGTCCATAAATATGTCTGCTACTATGGGGAAAATTGGTGATCATCCATCCGATCACTACAACTTCTGTTTGTATGCAGGATTTAATCATGAGCTGACATCAGTTAGAGAACCACTGGAAAACCTGGGAGTCCTGGACAGCTCTTTCGTCCTAGTTTGGGACTCCTCAGCAGTACGCACCCACCGGGGTTCGAACCCAGGACCTTCTGGTTACAAGGCGAGCTCGTAGACCATTGAGCCACTGAGACCTAATCCAATGGTTCTTGAATTCTAACTTCTTCCAATTCACGACATAGCGCGACCACTTTGCAATGTCTTCTTCGATGAGTTACTGCCTCATCTTCGACCTGCTGTACCCTACTGGTCACGGCTTCGCACTAGAACCCCCCAGGTTAACTACCTGTTTGTCTGTATGTTTTGCCTTGGAATTTGAAGATAGTAGATGTGAGTCATAATTGAATGTCAAAATAATTTCTTTAATGGGCAGCTTTGTCCTATGATTGAGTTTAGGATCCGCAGTTAGTTCTTTTTTAACTGCTTCTAAGGCGGGCATATTGACTGGTATATTAGTGTGAAGACTAGCTGTATCAAAACTAACCATTGTTTCATCATCCTCTAGTTGAATGTCATTTGGTTTATTTTTCACCTCATATGAATTAATCAGCCTAGAGTTTGAATGATTTCTAATGGAACATAATATTATAGGTAAGTGTTTTGTGGCTCATGTGGCAGAAAGGAAATAGAAAAATCTGAGGATTCAAACGAGAAATCGGCGAAGTTCAACAATAGTATCCCAATGGATGCGCGAGTGCACGACTGATTTTCAGTTGACCAATAACAAAAATGAGAGATTTTCGCACAAAAAAAATTTTTTTTTCCTGTTTACAGCTTGTTTCCACATCGTATTTTTGGTACAGGTATGGAATTTTCAGCATGGATGTCGGTAGCCCAAATTTTGTAGGCCCAACCATAATAGATATCTGGTGTGCGTCGGCAGTGGATCGAACTTCGAACCATGTGTGCATAGTCGGCGAGAGTCTTAACCACTGTGCCACCGACGCGTATTTACAAGAAAATGCATAAAAACACATTAAACGGGTTGTCTTTCTCTGACATGACTTAAAAACACGTCCCACTTATAATGAGGAGTGTCATATGCTGTACATGTGTATTCACCGAGGTGACTGAAGATGAGCTGTTTTTTTAATCGTTCATCTCTCTTATCCTGTTGTGCAGTCTTCCCCAAAAGCCCTCTGTTGAATTCCTATGGTTTCCATTAGGAGGATCGATGACGATTTACTAGGAAAATGTGGATGATAATACAAATTAAAATAAATGACATCAACTATGAATCTATCCCTAATAGTATAACCCTAACCTAACCCTAATACATATCTTAACCCTAATCTTAACTCTAGAGAGATTTTAGCACATTGTCTAAACAGTACTTAAAGACATGATCTGGGTGAAATTTCCTGCTTAGCTGGTGAATAGAGCGTTCAAGGTCATTGGAACTCCGCCGAGAAATCTAGTAAGCAGAAATGTACACGAGAAAGAATAATAAACATGGGAAAAAACGTCAAGGTCTGTGAGGGATGTAGGAAATCGCAAAAGAATGAATGTGTCTGCACCATTCACTGTGAACGATTTTTCACCATATCCCCTTTAGTCTAAAGTCAGTGATTCATAGAATCTTGACAACCTCAATCAGACGACAGCCTACACCTTCGTTCGTACGTGGATGGCCGAAACTAAAATGTCAAAGATTTTTCATGGATTGACTCTAGGTTTTTGGCTTGGCCACTCACTCATGCAATGGCCAACTCTTTAACAAACTAATCTCTTAGGTCAGCTTACGATTATCCACTGGAATTTCAGTATTCAACTAGGTTCACTCTCGGGTATATTCATCGTTGCGTACTGATAATGATGAGTCCCAAATGAGGACGAAACACTTGTCCAGTAGTCTTTACATGTTGTTTTTTTTAAAGGGTTCGTGATCAAACTTGGAATGACACCTTTAATTTCCGCAAATATCTCTTTGTTTCCCCATCCATCTGATATGTATTCACACCACCTACACAAGTTAATACCCACGCATATCCTTCGTCTTTTTTCTCCTTGTTCCTCTTTGTCGTCTTCTCCTCATTCATCCTACTTGATTTTCTCTTCCTTTTGTTGATGTTACTATTCATTCATTCATTCATTCAGTCATTCATTCATTTATGTTAAGTATATAATGAAACTGAATAAAAATATCAATCACGTGTGCACTTGCTAACCGATTGATTGACTGACTGATATGATAGAGAAGATTTGTAGCTCATGTGGATGATTTTGATGTGGTTTTGCTCTCTGAGCTGGCTGGATGGTAATTAATTTGCTAAGCTTTCATTATTTTCCTACTAGGCGACATCTTCAGCGCATACTTCAATTTGAATTGAAGTGAGCTTTTAGATTTCTCCATGAGTTTGTTAATCATCTCTCCTGGTGGGTGACAGTGGACGTGATTCGTTGTTTTTGTGTGTTTTCACACCTTCTAGGCGGTTACTTGTATTCGCACTGTTTGTTTCCTTGTCCTGAAGTTGGAACCTTTTGTGTACGAGATTTTCTTCTAGTCGATTGGCAAATTTTGTCTATGTCAAACTGTCTATTAGTTGACAATTCACTGGAATACCGGGCAACCTTCTAAAAATTCTCTAGCATTTTTGGTGTTTTCTCTGTCTAATATTTGAACGTTGCTTATCCCAGTGGAATTGATGTCCGTGGTTGTCTGTATGTAATGATATGAGCGATGGAGTGGATGTCATGTCTTTTGACGACTAGCTTATGTTTGTGGATACGAAGACGAAGACGGAGACGTCCACTTTGGCCAATGTGGCGTTTCTCGCACTTGTTACAATTTATTTTGTAGATGATGTTGGTTTTATCTTCTTTCGCTGTTGAGTCTTTTGGTTGACATAGAACTGACTGAGGTGATTAGGTCGGTTTATGTGCGACGTCAATTCCTAAATGTTTGAAGAGTCTTGTATTGATTTCTGAAATATCCTTTATATATGGTAAGGGGATTTTCTTTGTGCTTTCCTTGGGTGCTATTGATTTGATAGGTTGGCTTGGGGTTTTAATGTCTTTTGATGAAATTCCGTGGATATCCATTCTTTTAGAAGAGACGTCCATGAGATATCTTTCTTCAATTTTCCTTGAGGTGTGAGTGGTGCAATGAGTCCTGGCTGGCCCTCTTGAATAGTGTTTGTATGCAATTCCTTTTGTGTGCTATTGGGTTGTTGCTGTTGTAATTCAGTATTTGGTCTGTGTGTGAGTTGATTTTCTATAAACTTGAGTTTCTATATCCCCTATGGTTGTTCGCTTGACTAAGACTGACTGACTGAGTTTTCAGCGTACAACTCTGTACAAAAGTGTGTGGCAATTCAAGTTGCCATAGGTGTGTCTATTAGTAGCACACAAATAGTAGATGATCATACCTTCATGCCTTCAGGACCAATTCAATAAATAAGAGCCTGTATATAAACTACTTCATATCCTGTTGTAACCATTGTCACTATAACTAGCTGGTATTGTAGTAGTCATTACTGGACTGCTGCCATTCCCCCTCCCCTTCTTTTTCATTGCATCGATTTACTCCTTACTGAGAGATAGAAGTATAAAACTTGGGCTCTGTGGCATAGTACAGTGTAATTCCATTATGGATAAGATTTTATTTTGATAAATCTCACACAGTGCTGTTATACAGTAATATTAACTGATTCGACCAAGTTTCGAGCACAACTTATTACTACTGCTCATTATCATATCAAGTCACTCACTCACACAACTTTTTCCTTCATTTATATACATGTGTAGAATTCATGATTAGATATTGGAATAAAAATCAATATGTGATAACGTACATTCAGAAATAATAATATGAGTGCTAATGATAAAATACAATCAGATGGGAAATAAGACGAGTGTTTTTATAGTCATAATAAATAACTTATTTGTTAGAATGTTGTGATGTATGTGAATTTAATTGAAATAGAATACAATTTGAGATTATTTATTATCCTCCTCTGATTCGACTGGCTGACTTACTGACTGGTGGTAGTAATATCTTCCATGCATATCTCTGGTATTTGCATTGAGTCACTTCTTTTGAATGTGTTGTGTTGGGTGTAGACTCAATGAACCAGTCAGAATTCAATCTCTCTCTCTCTCCACCTACCTAGACTGCTTTTTAGAATCTTAACCCTCTCCTACCATGCTGTTGTGTGGTTGTGTGTTAATGCGTGAAGTGCAATTTCTGAGCCTTTTTCTGGATTACTCATCTTCTCGGGGTCAACCATTCTTACCTTTGCTAAATTCTTATGTTCTGTCAATCTGATTACTCCCGATCTACTAGTTTGACCTATATAGTTGACTGAACTCACAGTCATTTCAGGGTATTTTGTAAACTGTATTATTTTGTCTTATTGAGTCAACAGGGTCCCCGAGAAGATAAGTAATTTAGAAAAAAGCTCAGCACTACATTGCACTACATGCATTAACACACAACCACACAACAGCATGGTGGCAGAGGGTTAAAATTCTAAGAAGTAATCTATGTAGGTGGAGAGCGAGAGAGATTGAATCCTGACTGGTTCATTGAGTCTACACCCAACACACCACATTCAAAAGAAGTGACTCGATGCAAATACCAGAGATATGCATGGAAGATATTATTAACACCAGTCAGTAAGTCAGTGAAATCAGAGGAGGATAATAAATAATCTCAAATTGTATTCTATTTCAATTCAATTCACGATCATTACAACATTCTAACAAGTTACTCATCGTGACTATAAAAAAACTCGTCTTATTTCCCATCTGATTGTAATTGATGAATAACAATCGTATTATTATTTCTGAATGTACGTTATCTCATATTGATTTTTATTCCAATATCTAATCGATTCCACACATGTATATAAATGAAGGAAAAAGTTGTGTGAGTGATTGACTTGATATGATTATGAGCAGTAGTAATAAATTGTGCTCGAAACGTGGTCATCAGTTAATATTACTGTACTTTACTGGGAGAGCTTTCTTGACATCTGCCTCGGTTAGTGCATATATGTGATGGAGCTTGGTAAAGGGATAGTCTTATCTGTAGACGGCGCAGTCATCAGTAGTCAAGAAGTCATATCCATTTGGATTGTCTTGTGTCCGCTTTCAAGCTCAAATGGATCATATCTCAACGTAACTGTGTCGTTCTTTGAGCTTGATGGCTTATAATTGTGTAGCTATTATTATTATTGACCTCCACCCCCCCCCAAACCCCGCCTACAAGACAACCTCTTTAATACATTAACTCCAATATGAAGTTAGCTTTTAGAATTCTATAGAATGAATTTTGTTAACCGTCTTTCCTGATGCACTTCAAGGTGATTGGTTGCTTTAAGGAGACAGCTCTTATTATAAAGAATAAAATTCAGATTTTCAACACTCAACGTTAAGCCAGCCAGTTCTTCTTGGCAGAAGTTAGAATTCAAGGACCATCGGATCGGGTCCCAGTGGCTCAATGGTATACGAGCTAGCTCGCCTTGTAATCAGAAGGTCCTAGGTTCGAACCCCGGTGGGCACGTACTGATGAAGAATCCCAAACTAGGACGTAGGAAACAGCTGTCCAGTACTCTCTTATGGTTTCGCATTGGTTCTCTAACTGATATCAGCTCATGATGAAATCCTCCATGCAATCTTCTATATGAATCAAAAATTTGGCACACGCGTCTCGGGAAGTTATTCCCAACAGGCTACTACAAACTTGTATCAACAACTACCCTGACTCCATATTGAAGAAGGTCAAAATGGCCAGAAAGAATCAGCAACAAGAAACTGGAGCAGGGTGTGTGGGAGAACCAACGAACAATCTGTTGTTCCATAAGAATGGAGTAAACAGAAGAAGATGGATCATAAACACGCTGAGTAGACTGTCGGTTGACATCTCGAGCATCAGGCTAGCTGTCGAGTGGAACCCAAATGGGAGATGACGAGTTGGGTGCGGGTGAGAGGGTGACGTAGAGGAGATGAGAGTTTTTAGGGAGTCGTGAGGGCAGCTAAAGAGGACTGCAGAGAAATAGAACAAAGTGGAGGTGTGTCGTTGAAGCCTCATTTCGCATATCTCTGTTGCATTCCATCCTCTGATATTACTTTCAGCTAACTCTAAGTTGGGAGGGTGGGGGCGTACATGATCGTCTCCATGTCCCTCACAAACTCCAATTCGAGTTGAACTCGACAGCATGCAGTGTGATGTCAGTCACTAGTTTACGCTGAGTTTGTTCAATTCATTTCCACTTTCTTCTACATGTTTGTTTGCGAATGGTTCTTGACTGGTGGTTTATTGCTTAGCCCCTTTCTGACCATTTATTTATCTTCACAATCGAATGAAGGTAGCTGTTCATGAAAAAGAAAGTTTTAGTGACGCGTCAAGTCAAGTCTTTAAACCAAACAGAAACATTGACTTGGTGGTATTCTTGTTGAAAGCTAAAATCCTATTCTTTTTTTGGTTTTGACTACTACTCTACATATTCACACTGTTTTCAGAATGTGATAAATGCCCGCTTTACTTCCCAGATCTGATCTGATATCGTCCCCCATGCTAGTTGTAGTGGAAACGATACTACCTATTTGAGTTCACATGACATGAAACATAAATAATCTACGGAATACATATCTTGTAAGGTATATATATAGGACCATAACACGCTTAATTAACTTTTTCGATCTACAATCTGTATTAATCTATCCAGCGGTGGACAACAACAAAATTTCGACGAGATTCTTTTAATGTGTTGTCTGTGTTTTATACGAACAACCAACAATTCTACTCTATTCTAAACTATGCTTGTTTCCCTGTAAATTGATAATTTGTACCTTTCCAAGGACAAAGGTGATGCTCCCAGTTAACTCAGACTCTCATACTACTTTAAGCATCAACAAAAAAAGACGAAACGCACAAATTCCTGTTTTCATTCACACGTTTTCTAGCGTACTATACCAGACCGTAATATATATAAACTATCTATTTAATCTAGGACACTAGGTCATTTAGTATTTATTTTTAAAAATCAATAATTCATATACAACAAAAAATCGATATATATATATATACTTGCGAGTGGACCAATGATTGAGTAGTAGTAATAGATAATGTGTAGGCGTTCACTGTACACTGATTGGACGCCTAATTCGCACATTAACGATGATAGTAAAAATATATTTGGTGGAAACACTAAACAGATATTATTACTTATTACTTATTATTATTACTATTATATTATTATCATTAATTTTAAAGTGTCAGTTTGTAGGGATTTGTTTAGTTTCAAGTTTTGATTAGGAATTGATATGAGTTGAAGAATCATTGAAGACCACTGGCGAGTACTAGGCAGCTGTTTCGTCCTGACCTAGGGCTCTTCAGTAGTACTCGCCCTTGAAAATACAACCTGTGGTCGAACTCAGCAGGAGCTTACGGTAGTTGGTTACATGCCGAGCTCACTGAGCATTCGACCACTGAATAGAACAGAATCCAGTTGGGCTGTCCATGAATTTTTAACTTCTCTCAATTCACTATATACATATTGCGCGACTGTGAGCCAATGTCATCTATTATTATTATTGTTCCCTTGGGTTCCTAGTGGAACATAGGGCTTCAACTGCACGTCTCCACTTGCCACTTCTGTCTTCTACTGTACTTTTCACCTCCATCCATGTTAGTCCATACTCCCTGTTTCAACTCCTCCTCCTCTTCACACGATCTCCTCCATGTCACCCTTGGATTGACGTCCCACTCGCCGCCGCTTCCCTTTTGGCCTGGTTCCACTCGAGGAATGGCCTGACACGCGCGCGATGTCACCCAGCGGCGGCCTTCTCAGTGAGTGTCCTTCTCCATCCATCTCCACTTTCCCCTGGATATTTTTTGATTGGAGATTGGTTCTTGTTTTGTTTGTTAGTGCCCATAGTTTCTTGTTGGTGGTTGTTTCCGGCCGGCCATCTGATCTGCATTATAGAGCCAGCGAAGACAGTTGTTGTTGATAAAGGTCTGGTCTGGAACAGGCTGTTGGAAATGTTCTTTGTGACCCACCCGCCAAGTTTCTGATCCGTATGGAAGAGCTGACTGATTTGATGAGTTTGTATTGAAAATCCGATGGAATTTCGTTGTTGATGCTGGCTGAGTGACAGTGGAAGATTTTCAGATTGGTTTCAGGTTGATGAATGTGTTTCTCGCCTTCCCGATTCTCGCTCGATTTGACATCGTCGCCCGTTCCGACTTCCTGTAGTTGAGACAATGCTCCTTAGATAAGTGAATGAATGAAGTAACATCTTTCAAATCCCTCCCGTTGATGCTGATTGGCTGCTGGCTGGATGTTACTGTTGTTGTTGTTATTGTGGGTTAGTTATTTTCATAACTTTCATCTTGTCTATGTTCACCTGGAGTCATGACTTCGCTGGAGGCTTCTTCGGTGAGTTTATCGGTTTTAGCTTGTAAGTCTTCGTTTTTGTGTGTGATTTTAATTTTAATTTTTAATCCAATATCTAATCGAGTCCACACATGTATATAAATGAAAGAACAAAGTTGTGTGAGTAACTTGATATGATTATGAGCAATAGTTTGTGCTCGAAACGTCATCAGTTAATATAACTGTACATCACTGTGTGCGATTTATCAAAATAAAATCTTATCCATAATGGAGTTATACTCTACCAGCACTGTGGCCAAGTTTTATGCTTATATCGACCAGCTTTGTAGTCCATCAGAAACCCCCTTACTTTTCCCTTCATCTCTGGTACTGGTATTTGACAAAATAATGTGTTGTACAGTGACGGCAAAATATGAAAGTTATTCATATTCTGCTTGATTTGTCTGCACACTTCCTACTCTCTGTAAACTGCTTCACAGAAATCTTTATTGTTTTCCTCTTTAGAACTTAATTCATCTTTTTGTTATTTAAGACTGACTGACTACTTTCAACATAGAACTTGAGCACACAAGTCCAACAGTTCGAGTTCACACACTCCTTCTTTGTAGAACAGAAAGCAAGACAGTAAAGACAGATTCATCAAAACAGAAATAACAAACACAATTGTGAGTTAGTTAGGGAAAAGAATAGTAATGTGAAAGATCATAATTGATGGAATGATTATGAACAATAAATTTTGTTCGTAACGTCATCCAGTAAATAGTAATACTGTTTCACTGACTGTGTGTGATACATCTAATAAACAAAATAATAAAGAACAGTAAAGTTTTATCGGATATGAGGAATCATAGAGATTGAATGCATCTGCGTTAGCCATTGACTATCACTTGAATCCAGGATGAGCATTTCCTCCTAGTCAACCACCCTCCAGTTGACTTCAAGTTACATGACCAGACATCGTCGAAGCATCTGCACAAGCAACCAATGGACACGTCAACCTGAGACCGAACACTTCAGCTTCATCAATCGACGAGAAAACTAAATTCGATGAAGTAACTGTTGAGACCCATGGCACAAGATGTAGCTGTCGTGGCCCAAATACTCTAGTGAATAACGCTTTGGAGTCTTGTTATGTACTCGTCGCTAAATTATTGTTATGTACTCGTCGACAAATTATTATTATGTACTGGTCGAGAAACTAATAGTCCTGACGCAAGAAGGCGGAAATCAGAAGACCACTAGGTTTGCGATGATACTTCTATTTTCCAAACACAAGGAGAATGCAAAAGTGGTATCACACCAAAGTAAGTAAGTAAGTGTAAGTAAGTCACACAAATTGTGAGAGCGAAATATATGGGCACTGGGTTCGAGCCTCAGGTAGGAACACAATCACTCACTAGCTGACGAGTCCCATACAAAATGCGCGCATCCTGGAATCCACTGCTATCCACCATCCACCCACCGATTGACTTCAGACATGTTGTCATATCAACTTATTATTTAGCAAAAAACAAATTATGAGGGTTTTCTTGACGTTGTTCTTCAAATTTCACCTGTGAAGGAAATGTTTAAATAAAAGCGACATTTTTATGATATTAGATAGTTGGAGGCAATTGGCCTCAGGAAACCTTGAACCTAGGTTTCATGCTAGTTGGCACTTGTCAGCAAGGTGTATTTGCTACCTTGTAGAACTCAGAAGGGACATGAGTTCCTTCAAGGTTGCAGATAAGCCTTGCTGACTGACTGGCGAGTGTCAACTAGCGCGAAACCTAGATCATGCAAGGCTTCCTGTGGCCGATTGCCGTCTCCAACCATCTAATATATCATCAAATCTCAATGTACACTGTGATGGATGGCGAGCTACCTAGTGGTATGGCGGCCACATTGCAAGCACTACTGACTGCTAGTATTCAGTCTGCACGAAAGAATGGATAAGAAAGAAAAGGACACATCACACTAGTTACTGAATAGTGATGAATCCAATCAAAGCGATGTTTTATTTGATAAAGCCCAGTCGCCTTAGTCTAACTATGGGGTATATTCTTTACAACATGTTTATTGGTTGCAAGCGTTTATGTTTGTTTTCGTCAGCTGAACTACGCTGAAATATTGTTAAACTGTCTAAGAAGAACAGAATAATTAATTGGATGAGAGAGTGATATTTCCTACTAAAATGGTTTATTTGCCTTCTAAAATCCGGTCTTCTTCTCGATATAATTTTTTTTTCTTTTATCAAGACTTTATTGACTACTAAGCATTTTTGGCGATTGTTTTAACGCCAGCACACAGATCAATTTCAGTCTTGCCTTTTTCACTCATTCATTTCATTTGGGTGTTGGTTTGAAAAGGATTTGATTTGATTGGTAACAGGATTTCATCATGAGCCGATGCCGGGTGAAGAACCATTGGAAAACCACCTGGGAGTTTCTTCCTAGTTTGAGACTCTTGGTCAGTACGCGCCCGCATTACAAGGGTCGGAATCCAGGACCTTCCGGTCACAAGCGATCCGTATCCACATATGTAGTGAGAAGTCATAACCAGTAGAGTACAGAATGTCGGGTGGGAGAACAAATACGCGCCACAGATGACATTGCGTGGTGGTGGTGGTTGCGCTATATCGGGAATTGACAGAAGTTGAAATTCATGGAGCTAGCTGGCCATTGGATTGGGTTCCAATGGCTTAATGGTCTACGAGCTGCCCTTGTGGGTTCGAACCCTAGTGGATACGTACTGCTGAAGGGTTCCAGAGTGGTATGAAATAGCTGTCCAGTACTCTCTGGTAATATCTAATGGTTCCTCTGACTGATATCAGCTCATGATTAAGTGCTGTAATCGTCTGCTGTGCATATCTGAAGCTGTTGCAATAAGATTGACTAAACCGGAACTTTGTATCCAAAGAAAAGAACACATCCAGACGGTGTTTCTATAGTGGCCAAATTTGGATTGATGATTCTTCTTCTCACCAAGAGTGCTTCTTCCCCTGAACTCTCTTGGCTTTTTATTTCTTCATCATCAAGTGTGTCTTCAGTGCACATTGGTTGGATTGTAATAATTGTAATAATAAGCAAAGAAAGAAAAGTTGACACAAACTCTGGTTGATAACAATTATCCAGACAAGTTCATCAGAAGATATAAAGTAGTCAGTGGAACACCAAGACCCACTCTACAAATCGCCCCTAAGAAAGACGTGTACATCAAGCTACCCTATATAGGGCATCATACCAGCTTGATAACTAAACAAAGACTGAACGCTGCAGTTAAAAAGACTTTTATGCAGCTAATATCACAATAATAATAATTGATAATGTGAAGCCAATATATTCATCCATCTAAGCACTTTGAACATGCGAAAAAGGATGTCACATCACACTGCATTTACCAATTTGAATGTAAGTGTGGACACACATACATAGGGAGGACTCATCGATCTCTGCAAGTGAGTAAGGGCTGGCTTCACAGCATATTCCTAAATGGCTCCAGAAACAAATGGAATCTTCAGAAACCATTAATTGGTGAGAACAGGAGACCTAGCTCTTCTATTTAGAAGGATATTATAGAGACAGGACATAAAATTGACGCTAACAGATATTTTAAAGCTATCTATCTATAAAACGTGTTTGGGCGAGGGCCTATTCTAAAGTTTTTGGAAGCCCTAGCTGGTAATTAGAAAGTTTAAACCACCTTTATGCGATCAAAGCAACAATTCGTCATCACATTAAACCTTCTTTGGTAAATTTTGTTTTGATACCAGTCAGGGTAGATGTACTATTACCTCTGTTAATTGGTGTAGTGATCATCATTGTTATTTTGACCTTGAATATGTCCTTTTAACTTGACCTAATTTGTTTATTTTCTCACCTCTTAACTCTTTATTAATTTCATGCATATGTATTCCTATGACAAGTCCGTGTGTGTGTGTGTGATCAGATTGTTCGGTTTGTGTTGGGCAAATAAATACAACACGCGATTGAGACAAATTACGTCTTCTCATTGCTTTATCTAAATTCACAAAAGGAACTAATTGTTTTAAATTTTTGGGATTTGTCAAACAAATCCACAATAGAAGGCATAATTTGATTCGGTTATACTATCTGTAAATGTGATTAATTGTTGAAGGTCACATTGCCTGGGGAAAACTATAAAAAACCACCGGGATATACTGAACAGCTGTTTCGTCCTCCAAACAGCACCTCTCAACACCATGACTAACTGATTGACTGGCTTCAACATAGAACTGCGCACACAAGTCCAGCACTTCGAGTTCACACACTCCCTCCTTGTAGAACACAAAGCAAGACAACAAGACAGTAAAGACAGATTCATCAAAATAGAGATATCAAACACAAGTGTGAGTGAGGGGAAAGAATAGTAATGCTGAAGAACAGTAAAGTCTTATTGAATATGAAGAATCACAGAGGCTGTGAATGCATCTGCGTGTTAGCCATTGACAACGACGACTTTGAGCCATACCATACCACCAATTGTCTCCAGCCGTCATTGGTTTTTATCATTCCGAAGACTTGAACCAGGAGGCCAGTCTACAGCCCCGTACGTACGTGGCTGGATAAACTAAGTGTTGTGGATTTGACTGACTGATGAATCCGTGTTTCGGTCTGACCACCACTAACGCTATTCCAACCTGACCCTATGTCAGGTGACATTTGACGTCGAGGAAGGCGATCGATGGTGTAGGGTTGGATGGGTATCACATATCCTAAACATCTCAGTCAATGTAGCTCAATCGATTAATTTCCCCTCCTCACCTAACACTACCACTCTACGCTTAACCTCAATATTACTCACCCTATGATATATACCACTTAACGTTGGAGATAGAAGGGAGACAACTATGATCAAAGGCAGCTAGTTAACCTCTTCATATCTTTCGCTTTCAATGGCCATGTCTCAATCATAACCATTAAGGAGGACGGAGCAATGTGTTGTGCAGTATACACGTCCTTTGATCGATAGGCAGCCGGATATCACGTCTACTAAACTAGAGCTGGAGTATGTTGGTATATGCCAAACGAGCTTCCTGTATCTGTGTCGAGATTTTTTCAGTGGTCAACCCGTTGGAGATGCTTCAACTCCTCAAATAAATGACGTGGTCAATACGCTTTACCAATTCACTCCTTATTTTTAAGCCAGGAGTTAACGCGGTCCTAGCTAAAAGATAGATAGGGAGTATATGTACCCATGATACCACCACCACGAATTGACCTAGCCCCTTTGGGTTAGAAGGCCAGCCCGTTGACTGTTCAGTCATTCGGACGGACGCAGTCCAATGCTTCATGAATTCTAACCTCTGTCATTTAGCACCACAGTCTTTAACCAATGTCATCGACTAGTATTCACCTTTACATCCAACCCGATGGATCCTACTGGTCAGAGCTTCTCACACTGGAGAGCTGCGGAAAAATTCACCCAATATAGCAGCTAGTCACCAGTAGGCATCAGATAATTTTCCAAGTGTTAGGTTGTAGCAATTTGATTGGATTGAAGTTTGATCACGGAATGATATACCTGCAAATAAATACAACACGCGATTGAGACAAATTACGTCTTCTCATTGCTTTATCTAAATTCATAAGGGGAACTAATTGTTTTGAACAATTATTATCATTATTCGTCATAATTTATGCCCTTAATTCAAACATTCCGTCAAGACTATCGAATTTTCTATCTATACTATCCGAACTTATTGTTAGTGATATTATCTCTTTTTTCAGTATATTCCTCCACTTGTTTCATTTAACACATTCGTTATTTCATTTATGAACAACCTCTCATTGCAGTCTTACTATCTCCTGTTTAATGCATACCACTTTGTACTAGCCACTCCACTCACCTGACACCTTTTTATAACCTTGACCTGACTTGTCGGTTTTCGTATCATAGAGTCTACGAATCTATTATGATTAGCCACCACCATTGTCTCCCATTTCACAATATTTTGTAATCGATCTCAGCCTAGCACGACGTTTGTCACACAAATACGACTATTTATTTTGACACCCCATAACTGCTAATCTGTTATTCTACGTTAAAAAATGTATCCGCCGGATAACTGCCTATCATTATTGCAACGACCACAAATATTATATTTTATGATGGTAAGAACCTGAAGAGGATAAATTATTGAAAAGAATATTCTTCGTTCAGATTGACTTTTAATTTGTAACCGTAAGGTCTTGGGTTCGAACCTAGTTGTGGTGGGTGCGTACTCCCGATGATTCCCATACCAGGATGAAACAGCAGCTGTCTGGCAGTACTCCCTGTGACTGGTTTTCAATGGTTCTCTAACTGATATCAATTCGTGATCAACTCGGAAAAAACATAACTAGCCCTTACAAACCAAACTATAGAAAATTAATCTGATGCTCGCTAGTGACTTGCTAAAGGATGGAGTTTCCTGGAAGGAGTTCTAGTGAGAAGTCGTGACCAGTGATTTCCATCCAGATGTCTGTCACGTGTGAGGATGGATGTTCCACCTACGACAATGGTTGGGGTCGCGCTAAATCACGAATTGGTAGAAGTTAGAATTCATGGGCTGGCGGCTATTGAATTGGGCGCGTCCCAGTGGCTGGCTGAATGGTATACGAGCCAGCTTGGCTAGTAACCGAAAGGTCCTGGGTTCGAACTTTCTGTGATGGCTGCGTAGTGCCGATGATTCCCAAACTAGGATGAAATAGCAGCTGTCTGGCAGTACTCCCTGTGGCTGGTTTTCAATGGTTCTGTAACTGATATCTGTCTGTCTGTCTGTCTGTTTTCGACATAGAACTTTGCACAAATGTGCGGAAGTTCAAGTCGCCACACTCCGTGTAGCACGCGAAGCAAGAGAGGAAAGTACAAGAAAAGCATAATAGAAACAGTGAGCAGAGGTGTGAGACAAAGGAGTAATAAAGAAAAACAAAACAGTTTCATTGGAGATCATAAGTCATAAGGAGTGGATGCATCTGCGCCACTGAGAACGATTTTGAGCCATGTCACCAATTGTTTCCAACCATAGATTTTTACCGTCCCGAGGACCCCAACCAGCCAAGAAGTATACACCTTCCTACGTGGCTTAGACCAACTGTTGTGGATTTCATTGACTGGTTTGGCCAAGTTTTTGTTTGACCGCCGCTAGCTTTTTTCCAGCCTGACCCTATATCCGCTAACATTGCTCGTCGAGGGAGTCGATGGCTTGGCATACGTAACACATGTCCTAACCATCTCAGTCTTTGTAGCTTCACGACTTCGTCGATTGATTTCTCCTGTTTACCTAGAACTCTACGCCTAACTTCAATGTTGCTCACCTTATTATGCCACTTTACACGGGAAATAGAGCGCAGGCACCTATGATCAAAGACAGCTAGTCTTTTCATGTCTTCCAATCTCAATGGCCAGGTCTCACAACCATAAAGGAGGACGGAGCGGACTGATGAGCAGTACACCCGCCCTTTGGTCGATAGTCGAACATCTCGTCTACGCCAGAGTCGACGTAAACTGACAATCAGTCTGTGATCAACTCGTAAAAATAATCTAAAGTAGTTTGTAACTAACAGAAATTAAATTTCATTTGTGTTTTTGTTTTTGCTTAGATGTTGACTATCCGACGAGTTCATTAGTCAAAGAGACGAACTCTTCGTCACAACAACAACAACTACAACATGAAAAAGAGGAAGAACAACCACAACCATCAACATCTTATGGTAAACTTGGTGAATTAATGTGTATTTTTCCTAATCTGAAATCAGACATACTAGCAGAATTTTTATCTCTTGCACACGATGATGTTTCATGGGCAACAACATTAATCCTGGATAATCGTACCTCCGAAAGAATCAATCAACGTGAAGCAGGTGAAACAAATCAATGTATAGTAGTAGAAAGTAAAATATCCTCTGATGAACACTTGTCATTCACGTGTCCATCAACATCTTCGCTACATTCGACCACCACAGTCTGTTCTGCATCCAGTACCAATAACACGGCTACTGCTACTACTACTACTATTACTACCACTACTAATGAAGAAGCACATTCCATTCGACAAGAAGATAATCCTATTGATCTTTCGTTAGTTAGTAGCAGTAGTGAACCACTTTGTTGTCAAGATGACAATCATTCGTCAACTTTTAATCCTTATGGTGGGATTAAACTGTCAAGAGACTTTTTAAAAACTGCTCATGAAGAATATGCCTTTAGTCTTGGATTATCTCATGTTGATCTGTGTAAGTTTATATAATTTTATTGTTACTGTTATTATTATTATTATTCCCTAGAGTTCTGAGTGGAACATCGAAGAACTTCATATATATATATATATATATATATATATATATATATATATATATATATATATATATATATATACATATATTGCACTCTGTTCACTACAGTCTTTTTTAGTTGGATAAAACTATATATTTGATGATATTATATAGTTGGAGGCAATCGGCCACAGGGAGCCTTGGACCCTAGGTTCCGTGCTATTTGGCACTCATCAGCAGAGCTTATCTGCAACCCTGAAGGAACTCATGTCCCTCATTCTGAGATTCGAACCCGTGTCACCCAGTGAGTGCCACGATCAGAGACGTTACCACTAAGCTATTCAGGCTCGCGATTACCTCCTGTAGGACAGTCGTAGGTATTTTGATTGAACACTAGTAACTAGTGTGATGTGTCTGGCTAGTCCTTTCTTTGGTGCAGACTGAATTCTATCAGTCTATCTAGAATGGTGGCAACAGTGCAAAACCTGACTGATAGAATTCAGTCTGCATCAAAGAAAGGACTAGACACGTCACACTAGTTACTAGTGTCCAATCAAGACTATATATTACTGATTGATTGAGAAGAGTAGTAGCTGTTGTATAGTACTCATTTCAGCCGGTACTTCTCGCTAATCTACACACCGGGCAGCCGTTTCGCTGGTTTTGGGCCGAGCTCATCTGTTACTGGTGTATCGTCCGGTTTAATAACTCAGCTCAGAAGAAAGCTGAATCTGTTTCAAACCACACCCGAAATTTGGCTAGCTACACTTGGGTAAACTGGTCATACCATACCAAATTAAATTTGCAATTTGCAATGTACGCAGTTCGAGAGAGGATGAGATTTTCACCACAGCTCTTGACTTCATGTGAGTGAAGTGGACGTCTGGTGTTTAGATTAGCAAGGAGTACCCCTGTTGATATATGAGTGGTATACAACTACTATTGATCTCAATCAATCAATAAATCAGTAGTCCAGAGTTTTTGATGCAAATTGCTTGTTTTTTTTTTGATTATTGCAGATCACAGATTTTGTGATCTCTGAATGGTTTGACTTCCACAAAGAAACTGTGTGCTGAAAATTTCATCCCTCAAACTGTCTATACAGTGCAATCAATGTGTGTTAGTCTGATTGTTTTAGTTGCCCCTCAACAATTGCCCATAAGCATTCTCTTCCTTATCATACAATCTCTTTCTTGCTGTTATGTCGCCTGAATGAGATTCGTTTTTCATGCGTGAGGATGGGTGTCTTTATTTTACCGCTGTTCGTGAGATCATGAAAACCACACCTTATAGAGTGTGCACGTGGTTGTCGTGTGGATGGATGATCTGCTGAATTAACAATTTCTGAGAGTTTATTTGCATTCAACCTGCTCTCACGGATTTCGTAGCACTTCTCTACCTACCATACCTACTTATTTCTCCTGCTGCAGTCTTAGCACCCTCATCAGTCTGTAACATGGTGTGGGGAGATACTATTTCTCTAGGCTTACTTTTGTGTTTGAACTTTCCTTCAGCGTTGTTGTCACTCTTCAGTTGAGAGGTACCTTTGTGATTCCAGTGAAGAATAAGTTTGTTTGTTTTTCCTGTGATTTGGAGTTTCAATGGTGAGGAGTTCGCTTTATTTTCTGGGTTAGGTCGGTATTTTTGGCGTTCAACCTTCCCTCCGTTTTTGGTCTTAGGACAGGCAGTCTAGTGAACTATGCGAAGTTATATATGATAATAATAACACTTTTAATAATAATTGTTCCCTTGGGTTCTTAGTGGAACATAGGGCTTCAACTGCACGTCTCCACTTGCCACTTCTGTCTTCCTTCTGCTGTACTTTTCACCTACATCCATGTTAGTCCATACTGACTGTTTCAAATCCTCCTCCTCCTCCTCTTCACACGATCTTCTGCATGTCAACCTTGGATTGACGTCCCACTCGCCACCGCTTCCCTTTCGGCGGGGTTCCACTCGAGAAATAGCCTGACGCGCGCGCAATGTCACCCAGCGGCGGCCTCCTCAGTGAGTGTCCTTCTCCATCCATCTCCACTTTCCCCTGCATATTTGTTGGTTGGCGATTGGTTCTTGTTTTGTTTGTTAGTGCCCATAATTTCTTGTTGGTGATTGTTTCCGGCCCGGCCATCTGATCTTCATTATAGAGCCAGCGAAGACAGTTGTTATTGATAAAGGTGTGGTCTGCAACAGGCTGTTCTTTGTGACCGGCCCGCCAAGTTTCTTATCCGTATAGAAAGAAGAGCTGACTGACTTGACGATGTTTGTATTGAAAATCCGACCGAATTTTGTTGTTGACGCTGGCTGAGTGACGAAGATTTCTAGATTGGTTAATGAATGTGTTTCTCCCCGATGTGTTCCCGATTCTCGCTCGATTTGACATCCTCGTCCGTTCCGACTTCCTGTAGTTGACACAATAATAATAGCTTAATTCTGAAAAATGCGTTTATGCATAATACAGCATCTTGGGTGACTCGAAACCATAGCAGCTAAACCGAAACTACCTAGCGAACGGACCAGTGACCTTGAGCACCCAATCAGGTAACTCCGTATTATCCAGGCGTACTTATGTATGCTATACACGTTTTGGGGTGCAGATTCTCTACAGATCTTATTTTTGATTACTGTTTGGAGAACAGCCTGATGGGAAGGTTGAAAAAGTGTGAATGTGGTGGAGGTGTTATGTATATACAAAGATGCACAAGGTGCATTGATGGTTTTGTTTATTGGTGCGATGAGTGCCGAACAAGAAAGTTTACGGATTCCTTAGGTACTTTTTTCGTCAAGTCTAAATTACCTCTAACGAACATTTAAATGATGTGTCATAACTGGGTGCTTAAAAGACCAGTCACAACAACAACAGCCTATAAAACAGAAAATTCATAAGTGTCTGCAGTGCAATGGTACCAGTACTGCAGAGGCGTAACATAACATCATGGAGAATGAACAGGCTAACTCCAAGTACTTGGCGGAGTTGACGTCATTGTTCACCTGGATGAGATAGTGCTGATAAAACGAAAATATATAATCGAGGGAGATTGAGTGCGATTAAGCAGTGGGTGTTGGGGATATATGTGAAACCATCCTCCACAAAGGATACATTGAGGTGATCCCCAATCGCAGTGCAGATGTCTTATTGCCTATTATCCAACGCTTAGTAGTGCTGTCTGGAATAACTATTCATATAGGCGAATGGAGTGGTTATAGTCAGTCACCTATCAACCCTGGGCTATATTCATCACATCGTCAATAATACAAATAATTTCATCAAGCCTTTCGATGGAACTCACACGAATTCCATTGAAAAGTTTTGGAGTCACCTCGAAAAAAAACCGGATCAGATCTGTGAATGGATCAAGAAATGCAATGACATACAGTTATCTCGATGAGTTTATGTACAGAGCTGGGTTTAACATAATTATGAATACTCCTATGAGAAATTGGGAGGTTTTTTTGGAACATTTACGTGAACGTTATCCTTTATAACTACTTTTTAACACTGCATTATTTTTATATAAACGTTTTATTAAAATTATGCGCCGTTTTCATAGAGGCTTCTGATTGGTCAAAGTTGTCACTGTCAGGGTCATTTGTCCGTTCACTAGGTAGTTTCGGTTTGGGCTGTTATAGTTTAGAGTCACCGAATCTTGCTCCAGTACTCCTCCATTTCTTTCGAAAAGTCCCTAGCGCTAGGTATAACAAACTGTTTTTGAAATTACGCACGAGTATAAATTCTGTTTTTATCGTGGTCATTAGATCACTAAAACAATTTGAAACGGATTCATATGAACTGTGATCAAGATTTGACGGGATAGTTGCAAAATAATTTAGCACCGAGTGAGAAGTAGATATTTATAAAAGTATATTTGTAAAATCTCAGCGAAATTGAAATGATTAATTCCAACGTTTCTTTCGGCAATTTGGTGCGAACTTCAGCAGAATTGCGTATACCATATCATTTATGGGGATTGTAACGCCGTATATGTAGGAGAAACTTCCAGACAGGTAAATAAATATAAGAGTGAAAGAGCATAAAAAGTGTCAAAAGGTAGTTCTAAAGATCTCTGCAGACTTGAAGAAGCTAGAAAACAACTCAGCGATTGCACTACATTCAATAGAAACGGGACACAAAATCGACTTTTATAAAACTAAGGTTTTACAGAAAGGTTTTGGTTCGTATAAAGATAGACTGACTGCAGAAGCCCTGTATATATGGGTGTGAATCCCAACAGTTTGAACAGACGTGAAGGTGTGATGTTAGCTGATGCATGGCAAATCCTGACTAATAAATTAAAAAAATTGGATATGCATCAAAAGCTAGTCACACTTGGTCAAATTCCCGATTGTCTACGTCTTCTTATGGAGAGAGTAACAAATGTTTTATGACTGTTCACCCACACACACATAAACACACACCATTGTATGCTGCATATACACATATATTTTAACTAAAGTAGACTAATTTTGAAAGTCTGAGGTCAAATTTTGATCACAGTTCATACAATTTTGCTTATCATACATGTTGATGCCTGTTTCATGATTCATATGATTGGACAAAGTTTTTAAAAACAAAAAATGTTCCTTTTATACATAAACCTCTGTTATGTTTATTAGTATTTAATTGGCGGATGGTAACTAGCAGTGGAATCCAGGATAAAGCTCATTTCACCTGTCCCATTTGGGACTCGTCAACCACTGAATGTACCTGCATTTCTAAGTGAGTGATAATGTTCCCGCACCACTGAGGCTCGAACCCAGTGCCCATAGTTTCAAATGCCAAAGCGTCGTTATCCACTAGACTGCTTGGGCCACGAGAGTTCCCACCTCTTGTGCAACGAGTCATATTAATTATTTAATTGAATTTTAGATTTTCCCGTCGTTGATTGATTGGACCGAAGTGCTCGGTCTCAGGTAGACACAGGACAAAATGCGCGTTATCCTGGATTCCACTGCTAGTCACCACCCACCAATTAAATACTAATTAAATGCCCAGACATCGTTGAAGCATCTGCACAAGAAGCCGACATGTCTCAACCTGAGACCGAGCACTTCGGTCCAATCAATTGACGGGAAAATCAAAAATTCAATTAAATTCTCTGTTATGTTAATTTCGATTAATTTCCCTGAAGAAGTTCGTACCAGATTGTCGAACGAAACGGAGTAAACCTGATGCGTTTTTGTCGACAGAAACTAGTATGTACATTTTTGTAAAGTCCTTATGTTTACGATGTTTTATTTTTTAATTTTTCAAAAATATATAGCTCCTGAAGCTGTTCCCGACTTCCTTATCAATGAATGGATACCTGAGCCTAATTTGACTAAGGAGATTTATATGAGTATTATGCGACATTTAGGCGTCCTAGTGAATAATAATTCAACAGGCAATAATACACTGACGCCAACATTTTTATCAACATCAAATACACGAAATATAAATGGTAAGTTTCTATTTGACTGCTTGTTTTTTTATTTCTTCATGTTCTCAGTGGAACATAGGGCCTCAAGCTAGTGGCTTGAAGTTTCTGTAGCAGTGTTTATTTTTACAGGATGGGGTCGCTAGCCTCATGCCCAACCTCTCCGCTTCACCAGCATTATTTCTAGCTTAGCGAGGTAAAGGAGTGCATCTGTGGCCGGGGATCGAACTCTGGACCATGTGCATGACCGACGAGCGTCTTAAACGCTGTACCACCGACTGCTTGTTGCCGGTTTTTTGTTTGTTTAACTCCTAGTATAAAGCATAAGATTTCAGCAACATATTGTCATTTTGTAACAACAGAAGACAAGGGCCAGGAAACAAATCGTTTAATAAGGAAATCAACACATATTTATAGATTTCCATGCACATTATTATAGATTATTGTAAGCAAACAAACACAGTCTTCTGATTGGTGGTGGTTTCTCGCTGAACGTTAATCTTTCATCTCTTTGTAGCTGTTTCTTGAATTTCAGATTATCTATCTGCAAATTGTATCCGCCTCCGCAAAGTCCTGTGTGATTAGTCGTTGAGTCAGTCAGTCTTTTTTCTTATTTTTGACTTAACCAATATTGGGGACTTAAACACATTGACGTAAATTACTGTCTACCAATTTCAGCTAGCAGACAGCTCTCGCCACAATGTCACTCTGTTCTCTGTATTATCTTTTAGCTGGCTCCACGATTACCCCATCTGATTTTCATTTTCCCTTTATCATGATCTCCTCTGTTTCACTCTTGAATTAACGCCAAACTTTTCGCTTCTGACTCGGGTCCCACTTGAAGGTTTGTCATCCGACCGATAGCTGCTACATTGACGTGGCTTGCACATCGCAATCACCCAACAAGCTACACTGGGTGAAACTATTGTTCCTGCAGGTCCTACCATGCCACGATGGTTGTTGGGATAGCGATTAGACTAAAAGCAGTTACCGGCTTAGTATAAGAATTTTTTTACACTATGCTGGCGGTCTGTGGGCGAAGTCGTACTGCTGGGGAACGGGAATGTAACAGCAGTGAGGTTTTTCTCTCAAATGACCAGCATACCAACTATGCTGTCTCTCCACTCAGGAGAGAGGGGGTTATAAAAGGTCGACCTTAAAAACTGTACATAGCGACTTACCCTACGGTAGTCCGTAACCGGCGGTAAGTTTACTAATACGATACCAAACCGAAAAACCAGTTCATGCAGGCCGTGTGTGACCGACTTCAAGCAGTTGTCCCCTGGTCTCTGTGGTCACGCAACACTAACCCTCTCTCTGTTTCAGGGACCCGAAGAATCAAGCAACTTCCACGGTGTGGACAGCCTGAAAGTAACAATCGCCCACTCACTTCCAAAAGCAAATGTAGCCTTTCTAAAGGTTTGTCTAGCACGTTATGTCACTGAAACGTCTTCTAATAACAGAGGATATCTAATCCACTTCACTGCTAGAGTTCTTTCGTGATTATCTTTTCTGATCGGCCATGTTGATCTGATCAGTATCGAGTTGAAGTCAGTTGGAAATGTATTTTTATAACATGCGCACTAATTCTCTGAACCGCATAGAAAAGCACTAACACTGATAGTGTTGAAAGTTCGGATATCCTTGTCCCCTTGTCTCCTCTAGTTGGAAACGATACTGCCTTAGGTCAGGTAGGTGAAAGAGATGAATTCGTTTAGGTTTCTTTCCGGTGATAGTGATTGTTAATTGTTTTTAATTGGTTTAGTATATTCATCACCTTTGTCTTCTCTATGTTCATTTGAAGTCTGTCCTGCCAAGTTTTTCATTGTTATCTATAGTTCTTCAAGTTTGTGAAACATTAGATATGAGCCATCGTCAAAGTTCAAATCTTCCAGTGTCTTTTCGTCTTGGCTATCTGTCCTCATAGTCTTTCATTAAATCCACTCCATCTACTACAAGACAATAAAAGCTTTTCAAGTACAGCGAAATCCATCTTATCTGACTCACAACACCCTCTTCATTCACAACTCTCCCCATGTATCTCTTCAGGGAAAACCAGAAGCCTATATAGGAAACTATATGCCCGCACTAGTAAGTACAAAAACTCATCCATACCCTACCTAGCTCGTGTTCTGTGCGATAAAGAAAGTATTAGGCGTGAAACCTTTAACTTATTAAATAGTCAGTAGAACAACTGGATCTCGTCTTTCCAACTCACATCATTTATAGGTACAACGTTTTCTCTCTCTTCATTCTGTATTTATTTTTGTTATATGCTGTTTTGTTTCTCTCTTCCTTGCAAACTCTACCTAAATTATTCATGTTCGTTTTTTCACACTCTGTATATCTCGACCATTTTGCTATCGCTTACGCCAGTAAATATGCTAGTAGTATCTACTTTTCTAACACCTTCAAACACTTTAAATTTTGGCTTTGCTACCGACATGCTAATATGTTGTTGTCAAAACTGACTGAGATAACTTTAATCTATGTAGAACTATATTTATTGTTAATGTAACAACTGGATGCAATATTGTAGTAAAATGCTGAGAATTCCATTCTGTATCACAAGTACTGATTTGGAATAAAGCTTATCTTATCTTATCTTACATTACTATGCAGCTCACATAACACAGCCAACTACATTGAGTTTTACCAGTATTGTAAATGCATTCTGTATAAGAGTGATGATGTGTGTATATGATTTTACGCTTAAGTACACATTAGTGGTTCAGCAGTTGAATGCTTGCCAACCAAGCATATGTTCTTCAGCTTCGACTCCTGGCTTAGCCAGCAGTAAAGGAAGGTGTGGAGTGTAAACTTAGCGACCCTAACCCCATAAAAACACAACCCCATAGCTACTGTTGTACCGACAGAAGATACAAGGGCCAGGCAACGAATCGATTATTCAGAAAATCAAGAGATATTTGTAGATTTTTATGTACATTATAATTAGCGTCATTGTTAACAGAGAGTCAACGTCTTCTGATTGGTCGTTTGTCTTGCTGAAGGTTATTCTGTACTGCTTGTGACCATTTCTTAGAAAGTTAAGCCATATATATATATATATATATATATATATATATATATATATATATATATATATATATATATATATATATATATATATATATAAATCTGCGAATCGTGTTTACACACGTTAAGTTTACTCTGATTGGTTGTTGAGTTCCTGAAGGTTAGGCCTCTTTATTGTTTTATCCCATGACCCTGATTCGGGACGTAAACATTGACGCAAATTACTGTCTACAGTTTTTGACTTGCAGCTTGATTTCACTACACTGTAACTTCATTACTTTAGGTTTGAAAAACAATTGTCCCATTCAGAACGTAAAAGGAATATATATATATATATGTATGTATTCAAGTTAATTTGCTGGAAGTCCTGCCTGCCTGTTGGGACTCACCAGTTAGTTAGTAAGGTGTGAGATTCGAAGCCTGATCAAACTATAAATATTCAAGTGTTGGTTTGTAGGGATTTGATTGGTTACAGGATTTTCATCATGAGCTGACATTAGTTGGAGAACCATTGGAAAACCTAGGATTACTGGACAGATGTTTCGTCCTAGTTTGAGACTCTTCATCATTACGCATCCACCGGGATTCGAACCCAGTCGAAGACATTGGCTGGGGTCGCGCTATGTCGTGAGTTGGCAGAAGTTAGAATTCGTGGGCCATTGGATCGGGTCCCAGTGGCCTAATGATCTCCGAGCTCACCAGCCTTGTAACCAGTAGGTCCTGGGTTCGAACCTCCTGTTAGTGGCTACGTACTACTGAGGAGTCCCAAAAAAAGCTGTCCAGTACTCCTTGCAGGTTTTCCAATGGTTCTCTAACAGATGTCAGCTCATGATGAAAATCCAGCAAACCATAAATGTTGATGCCGTTTAAAAACATTACCACCGAGTTATTCTGACTCTCACCATGGATCGCCTGTAAAACTGTTTGAATGAATACACTGATTGAATATTCGGTAGTAACTAATCTCAGGAGGGGCATGATTTCCTCCCACATTGTAAAGATATGCTTTTTGTTTTTTTCATTCCTTCACGTTCCCCGTGGAACATAGGGCTCCAAGCTAAAAGCTTGGCGTTTCTGTAGCAGTGGTGTTTATTTTTACAGGATGGGGTTGCTAGCCTCATGCCAAGTCTTCCCTCTTTCCCAGTTCTATTACTGGCTTAGCGAGGTAGAGCAGTGCGTCTGTGGCCGGGAGATCGAACCCCGGACCATGTGCATGGTCGGCGAGCGTCTTAACCGCTGTGCCACCGACGATATGCCCTACTGACTGACTGACTGACTAACCAGTGTCAAAAAAACCACGAAAGCCTATCTCCTAACTAGATCCAACCACAGGATTCCCTGTAGTTGTTTGCCTCCAACCATTTATCGAATAACATCCATTCTCAGAGTATTAACATGTGTTGATGATTAGTCAGCCACCTTAGGAGTATGGTAAGGTGAGACCACTACTGATATACGTATAAAACTTGGCCACTGTGCTGGTAGAGTATAACTCCATTATAGATAAGATTTTATTTTGATAAGTCACACAGTGTTGTTGTATAGTAATACTAACTGATGACCACCTTTCGAGAACAAACTATTGCCACTCATAATCATATCAAGTCACTCACTCACACAACTTTTTTCCTTCATTTATATACATGTGTGGAATTCATGATTAGATATTTGAATAAAAATCAATATGGGATAATGTACATTCAGAAATAATAATACGACTGTTATTGATCAATTACAGTTCTAATAGATATTTAGACTTTAATTCATCTCATCTGTTGTCTGTTTGTGAAGGCTGACCTAGTTAAGTTGTCTAACAAACCGAGCCATAGCACTAAGTAGCACAAAAAAGACCTAAATGACAAAATAAAACAGACAGCAGAAGAAGCGTTGGTGTTAAATAACTAACTATCCTATAAAATTCACTAGGAAAATCGAAAAAGGCCAAAAGCAAAATAAAATTAATTGTGGAACTAGTAATGATAACATAAATAAGAGAGAATTTAAGTCATCCACTGTTATACCATATAAGAAGGGAGGGGACATCTGAGACCCTCCCTACGTTGGATTCCTAATAAAGCAGGAATATGGGTGGCATTCAGACCTACAAACTCACTCAGAGACAAGCTTTGTAGGCTAAAGGACCCTGTTGACCCATTTAGACAAAATGATATAATTTACAAAATACCCTGCAATCACTGTGAGTTAAGTCAACTATATAGGTCAAACTAGTAGGTCGGAGGTAGTCAGATGATCGGAATATAAGAATGTAGCTAAAGGAAGAATGGTTGACCCCACTCGCGAAGATGAGTAATTTAGAAAAAAATCTCAACACTGCATTGCACTTCATGCATTAACACACAGCCATACAAGAGCATGGTGGGAGAGGGTTAAAATTCTAAGAAGTAATCTATGTAGGTGGAGAGCGACAGAGATTGATTACTGAATTCTGACTGGTTCATTGAGTCTACACCCAACATACGACATGAAACAGAAATGACTCAATCCAAATACCAGCGATATGCATGGAAGATATTATTACCACCAGTCAGTAAGTCAGCCAGTCGAATCAGAGGAGGATAATAAATAATCTCAAATTGTATTCTATTTCAATTCAATTCACGTACATGACAACATTCTAACAAGTTACTTGTTTATTATGACTGTAACAACACTCGTCTTATTTCCTATCTGATTGTAATTGATCAATAACACTCGTAATGAGTGGTAATAGTTTGTGCTGGAAACGTTCGTCATCAGTTAGCATTACTGTATAACGGCACTGTGTGATTTATCAAAATAAAATTGTATCCAAAACGATGAGACCACATTTTAATTCAGGCTGTACTAATACACCACCATTTGGCAATGATTTGACGTATGACAATAATGAGTTCCTTTCTCTACCCTCAGTGTTCAATCAAAATATGCAATGCCATTCTGTTCTTCTGTTTTTATCGGTTTATATCAAATCCACTCAATGTGTGTAGGCCTGCACAGTTTGATATAAACTATAGAATGAATACTCATACAAAATCACTGTTGCGCATGCTGCTCTATATCTTGGTGACAGTCAAACGTAATTTTTTTCATTCTTAAGAAAAAGCAATGAATGAATATTGGTCAGCAGGTTTTTTTGTTGTTGGCAATTCACATTGGATATTGCTGTAGTAAGTAGAGGTAGGTAGCTAGCTAGCTAGGTGGGGGTGGTGGCTATTTGGGTTAGGTAGCTACCCTACCCTACCTTACCCTACCTGCCTACCTATCTATCTATGCAGCTAGCTAAATCACTTGTTTTTATCGATCAGTTTAAGAGAGTGAGTGGGTCGATAATTTATTTATATTATGACGAAATGAATACCTACTTACTTGCATTATTATGTACTTCTGATTATTACTATTATTATTACTGATATAATTTGAAGATAATTCACTCATATGTGTATATACGTATTCACAGCTATTACCACCAAGCAATGCCTGTGTTCAGGTGGCACATATCTGTCTACGGCTTCTTCTCATATATATATATATATATATATATATTTCGATGACTGATATACAGTATAACTATATAATTTAGCCATGTCATGCGTGTCATCTATCTGATATCTGCCTACACAGAGACACATGAGCTCATAGGCAGACAGGCAGACCGGCAGGCACCAAAACCACATCGATATACGTGTATCTTATGGAGAGTTAAAAAGACAGGCAGAGAATCATGGAGAAAATAAATAAATACAATGAATAGTTGTGATGACAATATTCAATGATAAGTGAAGTTTTTGATTAGATCTGTCTGTCTTGTCTGTCTGTTTTCGACATAGGACTTTGCATCGATGTGCACCAGTTCACAAGTCTCCACACTCCACTCCTTGTACCACACAAACAAACAAACAGAAGAAAGTAGAAGAAATGCATAATAGGGACAGTAAACACAGGTGTGAGACAAAGGAATACTAATAACGAAGAACAATATACTTTCACTGGAAATCATAAGTCACAAGGGCTGGATGCATCTGAGTCAGCCAGCCATTGACAACGACGACTTTGAGCCATATCACCGTTTTTCTCCAGGTATTATCGGTTTTTACCGTCCCGAGGACCCCAACCAGTCGGGAAGTCTACACCTTCCTACGCGGCTGGCTGGCTGGCTGCCTTAAACTAACTGTTGTGGATTTCATTGATTGATGAGGCCATGTTTTGGTCTGACCGCCTCTAGCTGGCTCTTTTCCAGTTTGACCCTATGTCAGCTAACATGGCCCGTCCAGGAAGGCGATAACTAGGCATGCATTCGTAACACATGTCCTAACTATCTCAGTCGATGTAATTTCACAACCTCGTCGATTGATTTCCCTCCTTACCTAGAACTCGATCGATGCCCAAACTCAATATTCCTCACCTTATTATTTTACCACTTCACACGGGAAATAGAAAGCAGGCACCTATGAGCAAAGACCGCTGGCCAGGCTTTTCATGTCTTTCACTCTCAATGGCCAGGTCTCACAGCTGGCCACAAAGGAGGACGGAGCGAACTGCTGAGCAGTACACCCGCCCTTCGGTCGATAGCCAGCCGGATATCACGTCTACGCCCACGCCAGAGACGGCGTAAACTGGAATATGCGAAACTAGCCTTTTTTATCCGTACTGAGATTTCATCAGAGATCAACCCGTTGGCACTGGCTCATGGTACTTCCCAAATAAGTGAAGCGGTCAACGTGCTCCACCAACCAATTCACTCCCTATTTCTAAACTAGGAGTGAGTCAGTGTAGTCCAGTCCTGTACCATCATCTTACATTTGGCGTTTTCATTAGATACCCTCTGTGATATGAGATACTTCCACCTAGGATGTATCCATTAGAGTCCTACAAAGGAGGTTATTCACGAGACTGAGACGAATAGCTGAGTGGTGGTAAGATCTAAGGATTGCAGCACTGGGTGTTGGTGCTAGTGGTTGTAGTGAATCAAGCTTGAATCTCACAAGAGATATCGTTAATCCCTTCAAAGATTGCAGATACACTTTAATGACTGATGACTGCCAACAAGTACGAAACTGAAGTCCCAGCAAAGCTTTCTGATGATTGCCTTCAACCATCTACAAATTGTTAACAGGTTTCCTTCTAACTAAGTTGTAGAAATAATGCAGACACTACGCCTAAGGTAGTGGTTAGGGGTTGGGTGTTGTGTTATATCCTGTCTACATTTTGATATGGTTGTATTCTCTGAGCTGGATATTTAATTTGCGAAGCTTTCATCGCTCTACTAGGCGACATCTACAGCGAATACTTCAATTTGAATTGGAGTGAGCTTTTAGATTTCTCCACGAGTTTATTAATCATCTCTCCTGACTGAAACACTGGACGTCGTGATTGGTTGTTTTTGTGTGTTTCCACACCTTCTAGGCAGCTACTTGTATTGGAATTGATTGTTTCTTTGACTTGAACTTTGACCCTCTGTATGTGGGATTTCCTTCTTATCGGTTGATAAATTTTGTCTACCTCGATTTGTGGATTGATTGAAGATTCACTGGAATGCCAAGCTTCTAAAAATTCTCCAGCATTTTTGGTGTTTTCTCTGTCTAATATTTGAACGTTGCTTATCCCAGTGGAATTGATGTCTGTGCTTGTCTGTATGTAATGATATGAGCGATGGAGTGGATGTCATGTCTTTTGACAGCTAGTTTATGTTCGTGGATACGAAGACGAAGACGGAGACGTCCACTTTGGCCAATGTGGCGTTTTTCGCAGTTGTTACAATTTATTTTGTAGATGATGTTGGTTTTATCTTCTTTCATTGTTGAGTCTTTCGGTTGACATAGAACTGAGTGAGGTGATTAGGTTGGTTTATGTGCGACGTCAATTCCTAAATGTTTGAAGACTCCTCTAGCAGTGATTTCTGAGATATCCTTTATATATGGTAAGGGGATTTTCTTTGTGCTTTCCTTGGGTGCTATTGATTTGATAGGTTGGCTTGGGGGTTTAATGTCTTTTGATGAAATTCCGTGGATATCCATTCTTTTGGAAGAGACGTCCATGAGATATTTTTCTTCAATTTTTCATTGAGGTGGGAGTGGTGCAATGAGTCCTTGCTCCCTTGAATAGTGTTTGTATTCAATTTCTTGTGTGTGTTATTGCACTGTTGCTGTTGTAACAGCATGACATGACATCCACGATATGACATCTCATATTACTACATACAGACAAGCACAGACATCAATTCCACTGGGATAAGCAACGTTCAAATATTAGACAGAGAAAACACCAAAAATGCTGGAGAATTTTTAGAAGCTTGGCATTCCAGTGAATCTTCAATCAATCCACAAATCGAGGTAGACAAAATTTATCAACCGATAAGAAGGAAATCCCACATACAGAGGGTCAAAGTTCAAGTCAAAGAAACAATCAATTCCAATACAAGTAGCTGCCTAGAAGGTGTGGAAACACACAAAAACAACCAATCACGACGTCCAGTGTTTCAGTCAGGAGAGATGATTAATAAACTCGTGGAGAAATCTAAAAGCTCACTCCAATTCAAATTGAAGTATTCGCTGTAGATGTCGCCTAGTAGAGCGATGAAAGCTTCGCAAATTAAATATCCAGCTCAGAGAACACAACGACACCAAATAATTGATTAGAGTGTATTGATCATACCTTCACCCTTTGACCGATTACCAAAGATGGATTTAATTATCTGAAAGCTAATTGTAACTCCGCTGACCAAACGGCACTGTGTTGTGAAGGGACTTCTGAGAAAATATATCATACTAATCAAGGCGTCCCACTCGAACTCATGGAGCTGTATCAAAGCTTATTGAGAGTTGTCCTCTGAAGTGGTGAAAACCGGGGTGAGGGGTGTGGGTGCCTGTTGTTTTCATTTTGTATTTATTTCAACCTGGGTGTCACAACGATATGCTTCTGGTCGATTTCACCGACTTAAGGATCGATTAGTTAGTTAACATGTGTGTAGCAGAGTCGTCAATGTAGAATATGCTGACTAAATATGAAGTCTTCTGAATACATAGAGCAAACATCTTAGTATGTTTGACATGGGGTTTTCCTCATGTGAAATATATGGGGTGGTTATGTTGCACGATGGATCATCATTGGCGTGTTGACCTCTTGATTTATTTGTGAAGTTGCATCAACTCTAGCTGTTGCGGCTATCACCAACTTACACTATCTCTGGCGTAGACGTGATATACGACTATCGGTCATACAATGCATGTATTGCACAATAGTCTGTTATGTCCTTTTCTATGTCTGTGAGATTATTATTATTATTGTTGCTTCCTTTAATTCCTAGAGAAACATAGGGCTTCAGCCGCGCGTCTCCATTGTGTTCAGTTCTCTGCTAGACTTTTCACCTGGTTCCAAGTCTGCCTACATGCTTTCATATCCTCTTCACATAATTTCCTCCATGTTACCCACGAACAACTCGCCGCTTCCCATTTGGGTTCCAATTGAGTGATGGCCTGGCGTGTGATGTCACTTGATGGTTTGTTTTCTCAAAGTTATGGCCAATCCACCTAACTTCATTTCTTCCTGCTTATTTGTTGCACAATCGGTTCCTGCTGTGTTGGTTCGCTCATTGCTAGAGATCCCTGTTGGTGATCTTTTCTGACCGGTCATCTGATCTTGAGTGGCATTGAGCGAGGACAACTATTGATGAAGGTCTGTAGTTTGTTTGAGGTGATCTTCATTACGCGCCATGTCTCTGACCCATATGGTAAGTTGAAAATCCGGATCTTATTTTCATTTTCAGGCTGAGTGCTGTTGACCTCCACACAGGCTTGAGCGTGACAAAAGCTTGTCTTGCTTTCCCGATCGTCGCTTTGATTATATCCTTATCAGTTCCATCCGCCTGTAGTTGAGACGATGCTTCTCAGGTAGGTGGGCAGGTGTTGAGGCAGGTTGCTTCTTTCAGGTTCCTCCCATTTATGCTGGCTGATTGTTGTCTGTTGTTGTTGCTGTGGCTTTTGGCGTTGGCCAGGAATCTTCATCACCACCTCTGTCTTCTCTATGTTCACCTGAAGTTCTATCTTCTGTGGATGCTTCTTCTATCGCCAACTTGTTGCTTTTCACTTGCATATCTTCCAATTTGTGGGAAATCAAACATATCATCGGCGAAGTCCAAATCCTCCGTTGAAAGTGGAAACCTTGAAGAGGCTAACTGCTGTGTTTGAGCAAAGATGTGTTTTGTGCTATTTTCGGTGTTAAGTCGCCTAATATTAGCGAGCGGTAGTACGGAAGTTGGGCGTACATTATTAGGTAAAAAAAAGGGCGAATCAGCTTATTTAAGGTTGCAAAGCTACATCGTTTGAAATGGATTTGGGATTTGTTACGTATTCTATAGTTTGGTTTGTAACGGTTAGTTTTGTTTTTACGAGTCGATCACAGATTGATATCAGTTACAGAACCATTGAAAACCAGCCACAGGGAGTACTGCCAGACAGCTGCTATTTCATCCTAGTTTGGGAATCATCGGCACTACGCAGCCATCACAGAAGGTTCGAACCCAGGACCTTTCGGTTACTAGCCAAGCTGGCTCGTATACCATTCAACCAGCCACTGGGACGCGCCCAATTCAATGGCCGCCAGCCCATGAATTCTAACTTCTACCAATTCGTGATTTAGCGCGACCCCAACCATTGTCGTAGGTGGGACATCCATCCTCACACGTGACAGACATCTGGATGGAAATCACTGGTCACGACGTCTCCCTAGAACTGACTCCAGGAAACTCCATCCTGTAACTTGTAAAAACAAAACTAACCCTTACAAACCAAACTAGAGAATATTAATCTGATGCTCTCTAGTGACTTGCTACAGGATGGAGTTTCCTGGAAGGAGTTCTAGTGAAAACTCGTGACTACTGAGGTCCATCCAGGTGTCTGTCACGTATGAGGATGAATGTCATTTACGACAGTGGTTGGGGTCGCGCTAAATCACGAATTGGTAAAAGTTAGAATTCATGGGCTGGCGGCCATTGAATTAGGCGCCTCCCAGTGGCTGGCTGAATGGGATACGAGCCAGCTTGGCTAGTAACCGAAAGGTCCTGGGTTCGAACCTTCTGTGATGGCTGAGTAGTGCCGATGATTCCCAAACTAGGATGAAATAGCAGCTGTCTGGCAGTACTCCCTGTGGCTGGTTTTCAGTGGTTCTCTAACTTGTTACGCATCCTAAGCCATCGGCTTCCTCTTCAAGTAACGTTTAGGTGATATAGGGATTAGACTAGAAGAGTGCTGGGGTTGACCAATCCGTAACCGGTCATCAATCCATCAAGTCTTTGACTGTTGGTTTGAGTCAACCACTTAGGGAGGTGTGAATTGCCTGGTTGGAGGAGGGTACATTTGTACAACAGTTCGGTTTAATTAGTCTTATCAATAATATCTAATATTTTAACGTTATGGTATACACAATATAGGCAGATATATATAGAACGTATTTTAGGGTATATCATCACAGTGAAGGCATGCACACACACACACGTGATGTATTGATTACATGTTCACGTGTTGTTTATCATCATATTAATGTGAGTGCACGCCTAACCACATACATGTACACACGTGATTGTTTTTTTTTAATGTCAGCCTAATATACTACTTGTGGGAATATCTTAACGCATTAAATCATTTCATTTAACTTTACCCCTGTTTACTAAGCTAGTGGTTGGTTGATCGATTGATTGATTGATTGGCTGTTGAATCAAATGTACAACTTCCCCAAAGAGAAAAGCCTGTCTCACCATCATCATCATCATCATGTGTTTCAAAACTTCGCTGAAAATACAAATCAAAGGATTAGGATATTAGAAATGCAACAGCAGGAAGATAAACGTGTGTATAAAAACGGATGGATGGATGGATGGATGGTCAGTGAAATGATGTATACGTGGGGGGGGGTGGATGGTGTCGTTGAGAAGCGCTTTAGAGCAGCAGCTGTGTCACTCAACACACTCTCCAAACCACATTCATTCATCATTTAATTGGTGGATGGTGACTAGCAGTGGAATCCAGGATGCTCATTTCGACCTATCTGGGACTCCTCGTCTGAACATATCTGCATTTCTCAGTGAGTGATGATTTTTCCACCGAAGCTTGAAGTGGTCTACTGGATAACACTTTGGCGTTTGAAACTATGGGCACTGGGTTCGAGCCTCGTGGTGTGGGAACATCATCACTCACTGGGAAATGCAGGTACATCCAGTGGCTGACGAGTCCCAAATAGGACACGTGAAATGCGCTTTATCCTGGATTCCACTGCTAGTCACCATCCACAAATTAAAATCTAGAGTATATCTTCAGGATTAACTTCAATGTGACTAATTGACTGGCTGAGGTCAGAAAACTTTGTGTGCTTATGGGGAAGGGTAGTGTGTGTGTGTGTGTGTGTGTGTGTGTGTGGAAGGGGTTATTATTTCCCGCTTGGCGAAAACATGGAAGTGGGTTTCTACTTCTTGAGTTACCTGAAAAAGCAGATGAAGAATTCGTGTTACGTTGTGGTGAGAGCTGTCTGCTAGCCAAAATTGATAGACATCAATGATTAGGTCATATATCGTGGTCATGCGAAAATAACAAGAACAAAGACTTTGCGTGGGCGGATACGATTCGCAGATATATGGTGTGTACTTTAAATAAACGGCCACAAAGAGATAACAGATTAGTCTTCAGTGAGAGAACAACCGATCAGAAGACGCTGTTTCTTTGCTAGCAATGATGTTAATAATAATGTACAAAAAAATAAAAAATATCTCTTGGTTTTCTCAAAAAAAGATCTGTTGCCTGGCCCTTTTCTTTTATAGTTACAAAGTGACTATATATAGAGCCCTATTTCAAGTACGTTCCGAATTAGTGTTCATATTTAAGACCCTATACCCGGGTATGAATCATCACTGCAAGGTTAGCCGGGATATAAACATTTTTTTAACTCCCCTTCTACAGACTGTGGATAGACAGCGTATAACTAGCTGGCATACTGGTCATCTGAAGGAAACACTTTACAGTTGTTACATTCCTATTCGCTAGCAGTACGGCTTCTCCCACAGCCCCTGCCCTCTAACTGCTATCCAAATCTCCCTTCTGGAATGGTAGGAACATTAGTTTCAGTTAGTATACCTCGTTGAATCATTGTGATATATGCAAACCCGATCACTACATCAGGGTAAAAGCTATAGGCCGGGACTAGTATTGTAAACTGAGTTGTTGTTTTTTTTTTAAATTCTTCATAAGTGAATCAACTATCTCTCTTGATGGTGTTTGTAGCCTTGACTGTGATCGAATGATTATCTCCAGGAGTTAATATTGATCGTTCCTCTGACCCGAATATTTAAGCATTTTGATCGCATTTTGACTTACTCTGTATTATATTGATTGATAACTGTTACCCATATCATCAACATGTTTCAGTACACCAAGCTTCCAAGAATTGTTTAACATTCCTTGTGTTTCCTTTGGTTCAGTTTTGTGTTGAGTTGTTCACGTTCATTGATACGGAAAAACGTGTATGTGTATGTCTGTTTCTGTGTGTGTGTGTGTGTTTCATGTCTTTCATCTTCTAGACTGTGTTTATGTGTATACGAAGATGAAATGGATGATAAACTTTGACATCAATCTACACATTCAGAAAATCAATGAGTCCCGGACAGCTATCTCCTCCTAGTGTTTGCGACTCTTCAATGATACTCACCTATGACCACCCAGGATCTTTAGGTTACTCGGTGAGATTTCCAACCCTATGGTGAAGGCTAGGGTGGCATACATCAACTTGAACCACCTCTGGCGCCGTCGCGACCTTAGCCTGGCTGTCGAAGGTCGGGTATACAATTCTTCGGTGCGGGCTGTTTTGCTCTACGCCTGTGAAACCTGGCCTATCCGAGTAGGCTGACGATGTGCAGCAACTCTGCGTGTTCGATCATCACTGTCTCCGTAGGATTGCTTGCGTTCGATGGCATCATCGCGTGAGTAATTCTGAAGTTCGGTGGCGTATGTGTTTGAATGTCGTCGTCATCTGGAAACACCGGCTCTGGTGGCTTGGACATGCGCTGCGAATGTCATCCCAGAAGCTTTCGTACAGGTCTCTGTTCGCTAGCCAGCCCTTGGACGGGATGGAAAAGGCGGAGGGGTGTTCAGTCCACGACGTGGCGTCGTGGGATGAAGGATGTTTGTGCTAGATTAGCATCGGTTGGTGCGTCACGACTCCTTGGTTGGGGTCCGCGATATAGCTCGAATCGATGGCTCGAAATGTTATCGGATATGGCCAGGAATCGTAATTAATGGCGATCGTGTTGCAATTTCCTTCTTTGTTCCCTTCCCGATGATAGTTGACGAATACTATTTGAACTTGTTAAGCATGACTGTTTTCCTTCCAGATGAAGTTCTTTGTCCGATCTCTACTTATATTTCTTTTTTACTTTTGATCTATGTTGTTTTATTATTATTGTGTGGTGCATCTTTCTTGGTGCCATATTGTACCAAGTTTTTTTTCTGCGTTTAAATAATAGGTGAGCTGGTCGACCATCCAGCCACTGGGAAGGAATGCAATAGCCATGCCATGAAGTCTAACCTCTGCCAATTCGGGATATATATTGCTTGGTTGACCCCACTGCACTGGTCACTACTTCACACACACACACACACACACACACACACTAGAATTTCAGTCAACTTTATCTTGTAGCCAGTCTAGAAGTGAGCAACAGATTAAATTTCAAGTGTTAGTTTGCGCGGAAATTCGATCGGTTTCAAGTTTCATCACGATATGACTTCACTACCCGTAGGGAGTATGTACTAGACAGCTGTTTCGTCTAAGATTGACATCTTGTTTTTCTCCTAGACTCGGAGAAACTTTTTTCTTTATCAAAATTATTCTTGTATTCCCTTTCCGTTTCGAGTAGAACATAGGGCTTCAAGTTAGAGCTTTGAAGTTGTGATAGCGATGGCTTTATTTTTACGCGGTTGGGTTGCTGCAAACCTCATGCCCAAAAACTACACCCTTTACCACCGGCCTTACTGGCTTGGTATGGGTTAGGGATCGAACCCCGGACCACGTGGGTTTGGTAGTTGGCCAGCGGTTTTTTACCGCTGACTCACAAGACGTTATCAAAAATAAATTCTGTTTTTATATGTTACAATTTCGTTGCAGGGCTACACAAACTGTGATAATAAGCTTTCCTTCAGGGTCAGTCCTGCGGCTTGTTCACTTGGGCCAACATTCTTTACCACTTACCCTTTAATTTCAACATTTTTTGTTTTACTTTTCTCTATTTACAGAAATCAAGGCTAAGAAAACGGCTAATAAGTCGAAAATTCCTTCTTCAAGTTTCTTACAAATTATGCATGATGAAGAGGGTTTACTTCGATCGGTTGAAGATTTCCGTACGGTGGGTGTAGCTGTTATTTTTTAAATTTTATTACGAAGGTATAGTATTTGGAAGTATTACTATTATTATTATTATTATTACGCTATTAGTTTGGTCCTTTAGGTATCGAGTGTGTAACACAGGGTACTCCGACAGTACATTCTGTTCTCTGAGATCTTTTTTTGTTTACTTACTTCATGATTGCACATCAGCTTTATTTCATCCTTTGTCACTGTCTGACACACGCCCAACTCTTTGTTTCCTATTCGGGTCGCACTCTGGGGAGCTCGCCTTGAAGTGTGTAAAGTCTCTTCAATGTATGAGGTAATAAATAGGCTTTCGATGGGTTCCCTGCACACTGCTGCACTATTATTATATTACTATTATTTCCCATATTCCTAGAGGAACATAGGGCTTCAGCCGCGCGTCCCCATTGCATTCCCTTCTCTGCCAACGTTTTCACCTGGCTCCAGGTCTGCCCACATGCTTTCATCTCCTCTTCACATGACCTCCTCCAAGTCACCCTTGCACTGACGACCGACTCGCCGCTTCCCTTTCGGGTTCCACTCGAGCACTGGGTTGTCTAGTGATGGCACTTGATGGTTTGTTTTCTCAAAGTTATGGCCAATCCACCTAACTTCATTTCTTCCTGCTTATTTGTTGCACAATCGGTTCCTGCTGTGTTGGTTCGCTCATTGCTAGAGATCCCTGTTGCTGATCTTATCTGGCTGGCCATCTGATCTTGAGTAGTATTGAGCGAAAGCAGCTGTTGATGAAGGTCTGTAGTTTGTTTGAGGTGCTCTTTATGACGCGCTGGCTAAGTCTATGATCCGTATAGTAAGTGGCACTGACTTCACATTGGAGTTGAAAATCCGGATCTTATTTTTCATTCTGAGTTGTGCTATTGACCTCCACACAGACTTGAGAGAAATGGGAGTTTGTCTTGCTTCATCGATTCTGGCTTTGATGTCCTCGTCAGTTCCGTCTGCCTGTAGTTGAAACGATGATTCCCAGGCAGGTAGGTAGGTAGAGGAGGTTGTTTCTTACAGGTTCCTCCCATTTATGCTGGCTGATTGTTGTCTGTTGTTGTTGCTGTGGCTGTTGGCGTTGGCCAGGAATCTTCATCACCACCTCTGTTTTCTCTATGTTCACCTGAAGTTTTATCTTCTGTGGATGCTTCTTCTATCGCCAACTTGTTGCTTTTCACTTGCATATATTTCGGTCTGTGAGAAGTCAAATATATATATCATCGGCGAAGTCCGGATCCTCTAAATTTTTTGTGTGAGTCCATTTTATGCCTGTTTTCTCATTTCCCGCTGTCTATCACATTATCCAGTCTACTGCAATCAGGAAAATAATTGGAGATAATAGGCATCCAGTTTGTCTCACTTCCGTCTTTACTTCGAAGGATTTCGTAAGTTTCTGGTTGTGGATTACTTGGCATGCAGCATTGTCGTACAACTGTTGGATGAGATGTATAATTGTCGGCGGCAACCCTTAGTAGCGAATTAGTTGCCAAATGACCTCTCGATCGACGCTGAGCTAACGAAGGCCTTTTCAAAGTCGTTGAAGTTGAGATAGAAGGGTGACTGCCATTCCAAGCTCATTCATAAAGCCACTGGAAATCAAGCCGAGGTGAGCGCGCATTGACCATTGAGCCATTTAAGCTGGAATTCAATGCCGTATGAATTCTAACTGCTGTCAGTTCGTAATATAGCTCTACTCCCAAACGAATGTCATCGATGCGCAATATCCACCTCACTGATCTTGACATTTTGGTGGATCGTCACAACCTTTTTAGTACACAGCTTCAGGACATCCTTTCACAGTAGCCGTTAATGACACCCGGATATTGATATTTCTAGATTATGAGTGATTTCTGTAGAGATTTTGAGTAGTTTCCATGTGGATTTATTTCGTCACGAATCAACATATCAATTAAGAGATAAGTGAAAGGCAAACCAAGCAGCACTGGCCTAATGATCTGAAAGTCTTTTGGAATCTATCCCTAGTGTGTGTGGTCATAGGGGTGCTTACTTCTGAAGGAGATCAATCGATAACGAAACAGCTGTCCAATACTCTGGTAGTCGGCTCTAACTGATGATTTGGTAATTCGTGATGAAATCGACATTCAACGCAATCCAACTTATTCTGTTATATAAGAATGAAAATACAATTTTACGCTGGCACTCATGTCTACTTATGAGTAATATAGTGTTGTGTGGATGATGAATTTCGTTGTTCAGTGTGTGAATCATTTTGGATAGAATCATGGACTGAGTTCAATTAGAAACCATTGAAAGGCATCAGGGCGATAGTTATGTCGCTCCCGCCAAAGATAAGATGATGTTACAGGACTGGACTACACTGACTCACTCCTAGTTTAGAAATAGGGAGTGAATTGGTTGGTGGAGCACGTTGACCGCTTCACTTATTTGGGAAGTACCATGAGCCAGTGCCAACGGGTTGATCTCTGATGAAATCTCAGTACGGATAAAAAAGGCTAGTTTCGCATATTCCAGTTTACGCCGTCTCTGGCGTAGGCATAGACGTGATATCCGGGTGGCTATCGACCGAAGGGCGGGTGTACTGCTCAGCAGTTCGCTCCGTCCTCCTTTGTGGCCAGCTGTGAGACCTGGCCATTGAGAGTGAAAGACATGAAAAGCCTGGCCAGCTGTCTTTGCTCATAGGTGCCTGCTTTCTATTTCTCGTGTGAAGTGGTTTAATAATAAGGTGAGCAATATTGAGTTTGGGCATCGATCGAGTTCTAGGTAAGGAGGGGAAATCAATCGACGAGGTTGTGAAATTACATCGACTGAGATAGTTAGGACATGTGTTACGAATGCATGCCTAGTTATCGCCTTCCTGGACGGGCCATGTTAGCTGACATAGGGTCAAACAGGAAAAGAGGCAGCTAGCGGCGGTCAGACCAAAACATGGCCTCATCAATCAATGAAATCTACAACAGTTAGTTAAAGCTACTTAGGGAGGTGTAGACTTCTTAACTGGTTGGGGTCTTCCGGACGGTAAAAACTAATGGCTGGAAACAATTGATGATATGGCTCAAAGTCGTCGTTGTCAATGGCTGACTCAGATGCATCCAGTCCTTGTGACTTATGATATCGAATGGAACTATTGTTTTTCGTTATTAGTATTCCTTTGTCTCACACCTGTGTTTACTGTCTCTATTATGGTATTTCTTATACTTTCTTCTGTTGGTTTGTGTGGTACAAGGATTGGAGTGTGGAGACTTGAACTGGTGCACATCGGTGGAAAGTTCTATGTCGAAAACAGACAGACGGATCTATTGATTACTGTAATTAAGTAGTAGTAAGTAAGTAGTTAAATCAAATCACTGTTTGTTTTTTTTTTCATTTCTCTACAGTCTTTAAATACTCCAGTTATACGTATCATAATGGATCGTCTAATGTCAAAATTTCCTGGGACACAAAAAAGTGTTATTGAAGAAGCATTCGTTCGATGCGAGTTAGTCGTAGTAGTTTTGCACAGTTAACTTTATTCTCTCTCTCTCTGTTTTTCTTAAGTTCCATGCAGTATGTTTATTGTATCTATAGGAAGCCTAGTGCCTACCTACCTAGGTTTCGTGTTCGTTGACACTCACTAGTCAGTAAGGCCTATTCTACATTCTTGAAAGAATCAACGATGTTGTCCGTTTTGAGATTCGAACCCGTGTTAGCCACCCAGTCAGTGCTGCATCAGTTAGAAGCGTTACTACTGGTCTGTTGGTCTCTATTGCCTTGCCTTCCTCCCACTGATGCAACTCCTCGACTTGATAGCTCTCCACTTCCTCTCCACTCTGCGTCCACTAAAAACGATGGAAGCCAAAAAACCACCACCGACAGCCTCTTAAAGCCGCGCCACCAATTTCATATAGGAGCTCTTAATGTTAGGACACTTTGCCAAATAGGACAACAAGCATCACTAGCCAAGACCCTGGCATCACGAGCCATTGATGTATGCTGTGTTTCAGAAACACGCATACAAGACCCAAGTGTGGTTATTCACCTAACCCCACCTGGCCAACAGGTTGAATCTGCAAAATTCACCTTGAGGGTGTCAGGAGATGCCACAGCTAGTTCACGAGGATTAGCTGGCGTAGGGATAGCTTTGAGTACTAGGGCAGAAAAGACATTGCTTGACTGGATCCCGGTAGATAGCCGAATGTGTGCTGTCCGCCTGAACGGATCAGTAAGAAGGAGGAAGGACTGCACTACTCGCCGATGCCTTTTCGTAATCTCCGCCTACGCCCCCACTGACTGCAGTTCAGATGAAACGAAGGATGAGTTCTACCAAAAGCTGTCTAGTTTGGTGGAAAGGCTAAACGCTCAGACATAGTCGTTCTAGCTGGTGACTTTAACGCTCAAGTAGGGAAATTGTGTCAATCTGAGAAGGATGTCGGTGGCACCTATGGAGTTCCGTGCCAGCGAACCGACAACGGTGACCGTCTCCTACAGTTCTGCTCTGATAATCATTTGTTTCTTGTAAGCACTAACTTTAAACACAAGGAGAGACACTGTTTGACTTGGAGACCCCCTTCATCAAACCAACGCTGGACACAAATAGACCACATAGCAATAAGCTATCGTTGGCGTGGGTCGGTAGGAGATTGTCGCTCCTTCTGGAACACGTGCGTAGATACCGACCATGCACTGGTCCGCGCTCGGGTGTGCTTACGACTGAACGGACGTAGGAAACAGCTGGCGGTAAAACCATCACGTCCCCAGCTCGATCAGGAAACTAAATCCGTATTTCAGGAAGAACTAGCTAAACACATATCTGTGTTCGACAGCTGTGCTCACCCTGAAGAAGCTTGGAAAAATATCCAGGCAGCCATAGATACAGCTGTAAAAGCTGTGAATAAGGTAAACCCAAAGGTGAGTAAAAACCACTGGATCTCCACCGCCTCATCCGAACTGATAGATGCTAGAAGACTTATTCCGGCGAGCTCCGAATTCAATGAGGAGCGAAAGCTGCACAAGAGGAAACTTACGAAAAGTCTCCGCAAGGACCGTGAACAGTGGTGGGCGACAAAAGCCAAAGAGATGGAGAAAGCTTTGAGGATAGGCAACACCAGGCAACTCTTTGGACTCATCAGGGAAACGGGTGGGAGAAGACAAATCATTAGTGAGACAATCTCGGAAAAAAATGGCACTATAATTAGCTCCAGGATAGACGACTGGATCGTTGGAAAGAGCATTATGAGGAGCAGTTTAATTTGCCCACAGCCACGCTCAACCTTCCGAGCATCCAACACCTCCCTGAATGGGATATAGACACAGGTCCTCCGTCACTAACTGAGGTTACTAAAGCTGTCACCAATCTGAAACTAGGCAAAGCAGCGGGACCTGATGGAATGACTCCAGAGGTATTTAAGTACGGTGGAGACAGCTTACTGTCCGGATTAACTGAGGTACTAGGCAGCGTCTGGGAATCAGAAGAAGTCCCATCGGGTTGGTGTAAGTCACTGATTATCCCCATATACAAGAAGGGAGACAAGTCTTCCTGTGATAATCACAGAGGGATTAGCTTGACTAATATAGTATCTAAAGTCTTAGGCTCAATAATCATGCGTAGACTGAGTGGTGCTCGGGAAGCACAAACACGAGAGAGCCAGGCAGGCTTTAGACCAGGAAGAGGGTGTATTGATCATATCTTCACCCTCCGACAGATTCTAGAACATAGGCATTCCTACCGGCGTCCAACAGTCATTATATTTCTTGACCTAAAGGCAGCATTCGACTCTGTCGATCGGGAAGTTCTCTGGAGATGCTTGGCTGTAAAGGGAATTCCAAGAAAATATATTGCACTGATTAAGGCACTCTATTCGTACTCATACAGCCAGGTGAGGGCTTACGGCGAGCTGTCATCTGAACTGATGACGACCAGTGGTGTCCGTCAAGGATGCCCATTATCTCCTTTTCTATTCAACTTCATCATAGATGTGTTAATGGACTTAACCCTAGGTGACTTCAGCGACTCAGGGATTGACTTGCTACCGGGGAATAATCTCGTTGACTTGGAATATGCAGACGATATAGTCCTTCTAGGCGAAGACGCTGACGAAATGCAGAGTCTTCTAAACACCTTGAGCCGCAATCTACGAATGTTTGGCATGCGATTCGCTCCCGCCAAATGCAAGATGATGTTACAGGACTGGACTACATCGACGCCTAGTTTAAAAATAGGAAGTGAAGTGGTAGAGCACGTTGACCGCTTCACTTATTTGGGAAGTACCATCAGCCCCAACGGGCTGATCTCTGACGAAATCTCAGCACGAATACAAGGGGCTCGTTTCGCATTTGTTAGTTTACGCCGACTCTGGCGTAGACGAGATGTTCGACTATCGACCAAAGGGCGGGTGTACTGCTCATCAGTCCGCTCCGTCCTCCTTTATGGTTGTGAGACCTGGCCACTGAGAGTGGAAGACATGAAAAGACTAGCTGTCTTTGATCATAGGTGCCTGCGTTCTATTTCCCGTGTAAAGTGGCATAATAAGGTGAGCAACATGGAGGTTAGGCGTAGAGTTCTAGGTAAACAGGGGAAATCAATCGACGAAGTCGTGAAGCTACAAAGACTGAGATGGTTAGGACATGTGTTACGTATGCCAAGCCATCGCCTCCCTCGACGAGCAATGTTAGCGGATATAGGGTCAGGCTGGAAAAAAGCTAGCGGCGGTCAAACAAAAACTTGGCATCAGTCAATGAAATCCACAACAGTTGGTCTAAGCCACGTAGAAAGGTGTAGACTTCCAGGCTGGGGTCCTCGGGACGGTAAAAATCTATGGTTGGAAACAATTGGTGACATGGCTCAAAATCGTTCTCAGTGGCGCAGATGCATCCACTCCCTGTGACTTATGATCTTCAATGAAACTGTTTTGTATTTCTTTATTACTCCTTTGTCTCACACCTCTGCTCACTGTTTCTATTATGCTTTTCTTGTACTTTCTTCTCTTGCTTCGCGTGCTACACGGAATGTGGCGACTTGAACTTCCGCACATTTGTGCAAAGTTCTATGTCGAAAACAGACAGACAGACAGACTGTTGAGGCTCCTATTTGACCTCCTGTAGGAGTGAGTCTAATGGATGCCTTGATGATGGCATTGCGACAAACGAAGGACTGGAGGCATGACATTAGTTTCTAACTGGAGTTTTATCATCGTATGTGCTGGGTATATAAATATAGTCTACTTAAATGTAAAGGAGTAGTCTTTAAATAATTGAAAGACAAATTGGTATTCTATTGATGTCAACTCATGATGATATCCTCCATGCAATCAAAGACAAAATCCCTACAAAATCAATACTTGAAAATTAATCTGATACTCACTAGCGACTGACCCTATTCAGGTAGTTCACCTGGGGTTCTAATGGGAAGTCGTGACCAGTAAGGTGCAGCAGGTTGAAGAAGATATTGGAAAATGGTCGTGCTATGTAGTGACTTGGCATAAGTTAGAATTCAAGGACTGGCCATTGGATCAGGTCCCAGTGGCCTAATGGTCTACGAACTAACTCGCTCGCCTTGTAACCAGAAGGTCCTGGGTCTGAACCCAGTTGTGATGGGTGCGCGTGCGCACTAATGAAGAGTCCCAAACTGGGAGGGACGAAACAACTAGCTGTCCAGTACTCCCTGTTAGTTTTCCAATAGTTCTCTAACTGATATAAGTATAAAACATGGGCACTGTGGCGGTAGAGTATAACTCCATTATGGATAAGATTTCATTTTGATAAATCACACAGTGCTGTTACACAGTAATATTAACTGATAACCATATTTCGAGCACATAATAATATAAAGTTACTCGAACAACTTTTTCCTTCATTTATATACATGAGTGGAATTGACTAGATATTTGAATAAATATCAATATGAGATAATGTACATTCAGAAATAATAATACGACTGTTATTGATCAATTACAATTAGATGGGAAATGAGACGAGTGTTTTTTCAAAGTCAAAATAAGTAACTTGTTAGAATGTCATAATGCTTGTGAATTCAAATAGAATTTTAAGATTATTTATTATCCTCCTCTGATTCGACTGACTGACTGGTTGACTGACTGACTGACTGATCGATTGACTGACTGACCGACTGACTGGTGGTAATAATATCCTCCATGCATATCTCTGGTATTTGTATTGAGTCATTTCTGTTGAATGTGTTGTGTTGGGTGTAGGTAGACTCAATGAACCAGTGAGGATTCAGTAATCAATCTCTCTCTCTCTCTCCACCTACACAGATTATTTCTTACAATTTTAACCGTTTCTCACTCGCCCTATTGTGTGTTTGTGTGTGAATGAGTGAAGTGCAATTTCTGAGCTTTTTCTAAATTACTTATCCTTTCGAGGACCCTGTTGACTCAATTAGAGAAAATAATATAATTTACAAAATACCCTGAAATGACTGTAAATTAGGTGAACTGCATAGGTCACACTAGTAGGTCGTGGGAAGTCAGATTTCCAGAATATAAAAATTTAGCTAAGGGAAGAATGGTTGACCCCACCTGAGAAGATGAGTAATGCAGAAAAAAGCTCAACAATCGCACTTCACTCATTAACACACAAACACACAATAGGGCGGGTGGGAGAGGGTTAAAATTCTAAGAAGTAATCTGTGTAGGTGGAGAGGGAGAGAGATTGATTACTGAATCCTCACTGGTTCATTGAGTCTACCTACACCCAACACAACATATTCAACAGAAATGACTCAATGCATATACCAGAAATATGCATGGAAGATATTATTACCACCAGTCAGTAAGTCAGCCAGTCAGTCGAATCAGAGGAGGATAATAAATAATCTCAAATTGTATTCTATTTCAATTCAATTCACGTACATCACAACATTCTAACAAGTTACTTATTTATTATGACTATTAAAACACTCGTCTTATTTCCAAATATCAGTCGTATTATTATTTCTGAATGTACATCATCCCATATTGATTTTTATTCCAATATCTAATCATGAATTCCACACATGTATATAAATGAAGGAAAAAAGTTGTTTGAGTAACTTTATATTATTATGTGCTCGAAATATGATTATCAGTTAATATTACTGTGTAACAGCACTGTGTGATTTATCAAAATTAAATCTTGTCCATAGTGGAATTCTCTAACTGATGTCAGCTCATGATGTGAAATCCTTCAACCAATTTTAAACTCCGTTTTCCTCATTGTGTATTGTTGTTTATAAATTTGGTCGTAACTCGAAGCTTTGTATTTTTGTTATGCCTTTTTGGTTTAGATTTGATGAAACCAGAACTGAAATCTACCTTTTAAGTTATTATAAATCATCTAGTGAATTGACAGAGAAGACTAATACTCCTTCTACTGCTGTTGCCGCAACCGCCACTACTAATGTTGCCGACCTATCGTCGACAAATACAGTCAATGGTTTAGCCAATGATTTCAGAGATGTCAGTCTAAATCCTACTACTATTAATACCACTTATAATAATAATAATAATCTAAATGGATTATTGATTGGCCAACACAATATTGAAGAAAATTTAAGCCTACAAGAGATACAAGATGAAGAAGAGGCATTGAACAGATCGATTGAAGATCAAAAAGTCGTAAGTTGATTGGTTGGTTTGTATTTCTTTTATCCACAAAAAAAGTTCCTATTGTGGTGAGAGAGCTGGCTACTAGCCAAATTGATAGACTGTAATTTACGTCAATGTTTACGTTCCCAATATTATTGGTTGTGAGAAAAATAAGAACAAAGACTGACTGATTCAACAACCAACCACAGCAGACTTTGTTCGCGTAGGCGGATACAGTTAGCATATAGATGATCTCACACTCAATAAACAGCCACAAAGAGATGATAGATTAACGTTTAGACAGAAACCACCAATCAGAAGACTGTGTTTGTTTACTTACAATAATCTACAATAATGTACATGGAAATCTATAAATATGTGTTGATTTCGTAAATAAACGATCTGTTGACAGGCCCTTGTCTTCTGGTGTTACATTTGGTGTCGCTGCCTACCGACAAAATGGAAAGCCTATACCCTGCAGTTTTTGATGGAGACATATGGATCTTTGGGCAGGAATTCGAGTCTTCTTCGCAGTTCAGTGGCGTTCAAGTGGCGTTCTGTCAGCGATGAGCCTGTAACTTGGGACGCTTCTGGGAGGTCGGGAGGAAGCAGCATGGGAAAGTGTTAGGCGAAATACCGACGAGTGTGGAGCATGGTCAGGGAAACAGTTTCCAAAGTGGGAAGGACAACATATGGTCACTTTGAGATGGGGTTACGCATAGACAATCGCAATGGTAAACAAAGAGAAACAGGTGAATATCAGCGAGCGCCGAGATTCCAGACAGTAAGACAATCGAACAAAGCCCCTAGAACCAAGATGACCGAACCATTTTCAGTCGGAAGCGTTTGACGGGGGGACGAGTAAGGTGTGAACTGGGTACCAGCCAAAATTGGTAGATAGTAATTTACATCAATGTGTTCACTTCCCCAATATTGGTCTTGAGAAAAATGAGAACAAAGGCCTTTGTGTAGGCGCATACAGTTTACATATAGATGATTTGACATTCAAGGAACAGCCACAAAGAGATGCAAGGTTAACTTTCTGTGAGAAACAACCAATCAGAGGAGTGTGTTTTTCTACTAACAATAATCTCTAATAATGTACATGAAAATCTATAAATATGTGTTGATTTCGTATATAAACGATCTGTTGCCTGGCCCTTGTCTACTTTTGTTACACTATGATATAAGAAGAAGAAGAAGAAGACATGAGGTGAAGAGCAGAAGACAAGCATATTCAGAATCACTAAGAAGCCTCTAGAACATGTGAAGTTTGTGGATGCCTGTAACAACAGAAGACAAGGGCCAGGCAACAGATCCTTTTATTATGAAAATCAACACGTATTTATACATATTTCACATACATTATTATAGCTTATGCAAGTAGACAGGCGCAGTCATCTGATTGGTTGTTTATCAGAAGTTAGGCAGACAAACGCAGGCTTCTGATTGGCTGTTTCGGGATTCCTCGACAAATAGAGTTCTCTATCTGCGAATCATATTTTTGCCACGTTAACTTTGCTGTGATTGGTTGTTGAATCAGCCTTGCTCATATTTTCTCACGGCCTGCTCTCACCACATGCCTTCTATCTAATATATCATATAAATTTGAAGATTTACAGGTGGAAAACATGAATAATAACTGGGCGAAGAAGGCGCCGAGAAGACAGCAGGACTTCAAGTGAACACAGAGAGAAAAGATAAAGGTGATGAAGAAACTCCGACTGCCAACACGCCTTCAATCCGTGAGAATGGGTGAAAATTGAAAGAAGTCACCTTTTTTTAAGTAAACTAGGCACTATCGTTTCGATTACAGACAATAGAGATGAGGGTGTCAGCCAATAAGAGAAAAAGCAAGATAGGCCTTCACTTTTACCAACAGCTACCTCCTTCGCTGGCTCCGTATTGAAGGATCAGATTGTAGGCCAGAAAAAAATTTTACCAACAAGAAACTCGTAGAAGGTACCAAACAACAACATATATTGCTCCACAAAAATGTGTGGGAGAATATGGAAATGGATTGGATTCACACTGAAGAGAGACCATCGAGTGGAACTCGAATAAGAGACGGCGAGTTGGGCATGGGCTGGAGAGTGAAATGCAGGAGATCACATGAATTGGAGGAGATGAAAGCCTGTGGGTAATCGTAGGGTCATCTGAAGAGAACTGCACAGAATAGGACAAAGGGTTCCACTCCGAACTAAAGGTGTAGCAAGTGCTACTGATAAGATATTTACCAGCAGTATATGAAGAGACGTTCATCGGCATAGAAAAACATCAAATGGCTGGAGGATACATACATTTGATTTCAGAGAGGGCGAACGATGCAGCATCGTATAGAGATACATTAGATAAGTGAAAGGGAAACACAAAGAAACACACAACATGAAGTCCAGAAGTAACACAACACGATGATCTGTGCAAATGATGCGTCGAAGATAAGATGCATATAATTTGGATATATAGAGATACCAATTTCCCTAATAAACATTCCTTTTTTACTATAGTTTGGTTCGTAAGAGTCAGTTTTATTGATCATGGATTGATATCAGCTAGAGAACCATTGAAAACCAGCAAGGAGTACTGGAGAGCTGTTTCATGCTAGTTTAGGAATCATTGGTAGTACACACCCACTGGGGTTCGAACCCAGGATCTTCCGGTTACATTCCTTTACTAAGTCTTCATCTTCTACCGTTTCAAAGGGGATAATAATAATAATAATCACGAATATGCATAAAAACCAAGGGGTTTTAATTATTGAAGAACAGAGGCACCCTTGTTTCACATGATATTCTGCTTGATAGTAATTAACTGGCAAGTGGAATCTAAGATAACACATTTCGTCTTATTTAGGATGGGACTCGTCAGCTTGGTGTACACCTGCTTCCCCCGCCCCCCGAATGAGAGAGGGAGATGGTATTCCTTCCTATTCAGACTCTCAAATCTCGCACCCACTAACGCCGTAAGAACCACCTCTTTGACAAAGGATATCAGTTTTATTACTTGTTTTAAGGCTGATATATTCGTGGGTTCTAGGGTGATATGAAGGTGGTCGTGTGGCTAGTTGGAGGTGAGAGATTTTGGTCAATCGTGGATTCAGCTAGAGAAGACAGCAAGCACCAAATAGAAGAAAGTGGGGAGATGTATTGTTGAAGCCCTATATATTTCACCTAGAACCCAATGGAACAAATAATAATAATAATTCTATTGATCGTAATTGCAGACAAACAGACATACAACTATCCTTGGTGATATTTCGAATTATACATCATAATTGCTTAAAATATATATGCCTTTTGGCTTATATCATGCATGGTGTGTTCCTCGTTCAGGTAGTGAGAACTGAGGAGACAGGTTGATGGCTATCGTATAAAATAATATTGTTTACAATGCGCATACTCAAGCAGTATTCATGATCAACACACCAGCATCCAACTCGGTATGCCTATTTCCACTCAACATCGTTTTTTTTTATCCAAATATTTAAATATTCCCATTTGTAATATTAGAACAAGACATATAAGCGAACAATATTGCTGTTATCAATTAGATCTTCTTCAGGCTTTACTCTAATTTACATAGATTTATATATAAAAATTTTTAACCAATGACGGGGATTTTGTGGATCAAATAATAATAATAATAATAATAATAATAATAATAATAATAATGTGGTAAATGTTTTGAATGTCATTAATAACGATGATTATAATGACAACAAAATATTGATAATAAGGTTTATGCAGGTAGTGATAGGAATAACAAAGCTACTAATATGTGCATGTGTAGACAATTCAATAAATAAATAAGTTAGGTCAAATCTTAAAAGGTAAAATGGAACGATAATCAGAGTTCAAATAAATATCATAAAATTCATACGAACTGTGATCAAGATTTGACCGGATAGTTGCAAAATAATTGACCGCTGAGTGAGAAGTAGACATTTATAAAGTTATATTTGTAAAATCTCAGCGAAATTGAAATGATTAATTCCAACGTTTCGTTCGGAAATCTGATCCGAACTTCTTCAGGGAAATTAGTCGAAATTAACATAACACAGGTTTATATATAAAGGGACACCTCTTGTTTTTTAAAATTCTTGTCCAATCATGAATCATGCAACAGGTATCAACATGTATAATAAATAAATAAATAAATAAATAGAATTGTATGTTAATATAAAAGTACATCTCTTATTTTTATATATGAATCAATAGGTATACTAAACAAAACAAAACAAAACAAAACTTGTATGAACTATGATCAAAAACTTTTTTGACCTCAGACTTTCAAGATTTGTCTACTTTTGTTAAAATATATGTGTATATGCAGTATATGCAGGATACAATTGTGTGCGTGTGTGTATGTGTGTGTGGGTGGAACAGTCATAAAACATTTGCTATTCTCATATGAGCTGTGATCAAGATTTGATCGGATAGTTACAAAATAATTGACATTTTTATAAATAAAATTTAATTTTTATAGATTTGTTATTCTCTCCATAAGAAGACGTAGACAATCGGGAATTTGACCAAGTGTGACTACTTGTTCATACATATCAAATTTTTATTTTATATACTAGTCAGGATTTGCCATGCTGCATCAGCTAACATCACACCTTCACGTCTGTTTAAACTGTTGGGATTCACCCATATACGTAGGGCTTCTGCACTCAGTCTTTCTTGATATGAACCAAAACCTTAGTCTTATCAAAGTCGATTTTGTGTCCCGTTTCTATTGAATGTAGTGCAATCGCTGAGTTGTTTTCTAACTTCTTCAAGTCTGCAGAGATCTTTGGAACCACCTTTAGACATTGTTTATGTTCTTTCATTCTTATATTTACCTGTCTGGAAGTTTCTCCTACATATACTGCGTTACAATCCCCACAATTGATCTGGTATACGCAATTCTGCTGGTTTTTTTGTTCTATTTTATCCTTAACCTTCACCAGTAATGAGCGTAAGGTGTTAGATGCACGAAAGTACACTCTTATGTTATGTTCGTTAAGGATTCGCTTTATTTCATCGGATGTTTCTTTGAGGTAAGGAGTTTGGACCAGATTGCCGAACGAAACGTTGGAATTAATCATTTCAATTTCGCTGAGATTTTACAAATATAACTTTATAAATATCATAAAAGTACGAAGGAGATGAAAAATAAGAAAGGGTGGTGGGAGGTTTTTGAATAGAATTCACCTAGGCTAAGCAAGGGAGAGACAAAGGTAGAACAACCTTCTTTTGTTGTATGCAAAGACTAGCATTGTTCTCTTGAATTAATTCCTATAGCTTTGGCTATATGTAAAAGACAAATTCGAATTCCGTTCGAAAGGCTCGATGGAATGCGATAGATAACTTTGAAGGTACTATTTTTGTCCACTTGGTGACCGCTATCAATCAAATGAGCCAAAATGTTTTTGATTACAGCTTGATTCCACATTGTATTTTTGGTACAAGTATGGGATTTTCAGCATGGTTATTGGTAGCCCAAATTTTACAGGCCAACCATAGATATCAGGTGTGCGTCGTCAGGAGGTCGAATCTAGGACCATGTGAATGGTCGGCGAGAGTCCTAACCACTGTGCCACCGACGCACATAATGTACATTCAGAAATAATAATAATACGAGTGTTATTGATCAAATACAATTAGATGGGAAATAAGACGAGTGTTTTTATAGTCATCAGTAATAAGTAACTTGTTAGAATGTTGTGATGTACGTGAATTGAATTGAAACAGAATACAATTTGAGATTATTTATTATCCTCCTGTGATTTCACTGACTTACTGACCGACTGACTGACTGGTGGTAATAATATCTTCCATGCATATCTCTGGTATTTGCATTGAGTCATTTCTGTTGAATGTGTTGTGTTGGGTGTAGGTAGACTCAATGAACCAGTCAGGATTCAGTAATCAATCTCTCTCTCTCTCCACCTACACAGATTACTTCTTAGAATTTTAACCCTCTCCCACCCGCCCTATTGTGTGTTTGTGTGTTAATGAGTGAAGTGCGATTGTTGAGCTTTTTCTGCATTACTCATCTTCTCAGGTGGGGTCAACCATTCTTCCCTTAGCTAAATTTTTATATTCTGGAAATCTGACTTCCCACGACCTACTAGTGTGACCTATGCAGTTCACCTAATTTACAGTCATTTCAGGGTATTTTGTAAATTATATTATTTTCTCTAATTGGGTCCGCCGAGTCTTTTAGCCCACAGAGCTTGTCCTTCCTGAGTGAGTTTATAGGTTTGAATGCCACCTTAATTCGTGCTTTATTAAGAATTCCACGTAGGGTCTCAGATGTCCCCTCCTTATATGGTATAACAGTGGGTGACTTATATTCTCTCTTATTTATGTTATCATTAATAGTTTCACAATTATTTTTATTTTGCTTTTGGTCTTTACTGATCTTCCTAATGAATTTTATAGGATGGTTAGTTATTTAACACCAACGCCTCTTCTATTTGTTTTAGTTCATCACTTAGGTCTTTTCTTGTGCTACTTAGTGCTATGGCTCGGTTTGTCAGACACTTAACTAAGCCCCTGCTTTAACTGAGGAGACAGGTTGATGGCTGTCGTACATTAATATTGTTTACAATGCGCATAGTCATACAGTATTCATGATCAACACGTCAGCATCCAACTCGGTATGTCTATTTCCACTTAGGAATAAAAGCATTACGATGAAAATAAATAAATAAATAAACCTCGTCAGTTAGTCAGGCAATATCAACAACAATAACAACCACAACAACAACCACAACAACAACAACAACATTACTAACTGTACATACACCGCCGCCTTTGATTTCTTTATCGCCTATTTGTTTTCCTTTTTTTTCTCTTTTCATTTTCCACGCTTTGAAAATTCTCTTACAATAAATAGAGATTTATGATTAACCAATACCCAAATAGCTAATAAAAGGAGAGAAAAAGAAGACGAATAAATCCCCCGCCCCCCCATGATTCCTTCCGTCATCTTCTCTCCAATCAAAATTATAAAGTGCGGAAGACAAGATAAAGGAATGCAAATATACGATTTTTGATTTTATGCCATAAATGTGAGATGGCTAGAAAGTTTTCCACAATGAGATGAAAAGGTTAATGTTCACGGGAAAGAAGATTTAATGCTTTACAAGATTGTAGAATTGAGATAGTATCATTTCCTTGGGAATTTATATATGCTTATTAATATTATTACTACTATTATTATCATTACCATCATTATTTATTAGTGTTTGTATTAGTATTAGTAATAGTGTAATAACAGAACGACACAAGGGCCAAGCAACAGATCATTTTCAAAAGAATGGAAACTGAACAAAGAATACTCTTTTCGATAACGCCTTCTTCATCAGGCTCTACAGTTATATATCCATCCATAATAGTGAATGAATGAATTAGTGTTATGAACAACATTAATGTTGCTGTTTAAATAACATCGAATCAATAATATTGATAGATTACAGCTCCATAGCATCAACATAAAACAAGCTGAATATCAGAAGAATTAGGAAGGATAATATTACAACTTCATGAATTTATAGTCTCCACTGAAGGCCAGCCAGGGTGGTAGTAGTAGTGGTTGGCTGGACTTGCTTCTTTTGAACATAGAGCACTGGTTGTTTGAGGCGAATTGCAATATAGCCTCTGGTGTTTGGAGCATGCGGTGCTTCGATGATTTTGGAAATTTATTAGGCACTCGGTAGATTATAGAGAAGGATTCCTCCACGCTGGCTGGCTTTGTAGTCGGTTTGCACCAGATGGTCCAGTGTCGAACTGGTAATGGTTTTAACTGCACCTTTACTTAGGCATAGTGAGAAATGTTCTCGAGCGAGTACGAAAAATCAAGTTCCTAGAGCAACGGCCAATATTATTCGCCCCACCACAAGCGCAGTTGAATTGATAGATACAATTTGAAATGACCAGCTAATCTAGGTACTTGACCTTTCAGTCGAGGAATCGCCATCGGTCGTGTAGAGAATAAGACGTGTAGTTCACCAGCATTAAAAGTTCTTTGAACTGACTTTCTTAATTTCTTCGTAATTATCTCACTTGGTATATTGCCCATGAATTGTAGTCGTATATAAAATGGCTTCTTGTTTACAGATAGTGAGTAGTCCTTTTCCGCCGCTTTCTTTGTCGTGTGTTTTTTGTTTTGATAAATTTGTCGGGCTAGCTATTTTCGATCAATAAAAGTATCATATACAATGCTTACTTAATTCATCTTCAATTACTTCTTCTTGAACATTTAGCTCTAACTCTGTGGCTGAGAAAATCGAGAGATATTTATAGATTTTTATGTACATTATTATTAGCGTCATTGTTAGCAGAAAATCAACATCTCCTGATTGGTTGTTTTCCTCCTGAAGGTTATTCTGTACCGCTTGTGACCATTTCTTAGAAAGTTAATCCATATACCTGCGAACCGTATTTGAACACATTAGGTCTACTGTGATTGGTTGGTAAGTTCCTCAAGGTGAGGCCTTGTTATTGTCTTACCTCGTGACCCCGATTTAGGAGGTAAACATTGACATAAATTGGTGTCTACAGTTTTTTGCTAGCTGCTAGCCAATTAGTAGACATTAATTTACGTCAATGTCTATGTCGGCAATATTGGCCGTGAGAAAATATGAACAAGACTGATTCTCAACAACCAATCACAGAAGACTTAACGTGGACAAATACAATTCGCAGATATATATGGCTTAACTTTCTGAGAAACCAGTTACAAGTAGTACAGAATAACCTTGAGCAAGAAGCAACCAATCAGAAGACTGTGTTTGTCTGCTTGAATAAGCTATGATAATGTACACGAAATATATATAAATACGTGCTGATTTCCGTAATAAACGATCTGTTGTCTGGCCCTTGTCTTCTGTTGTTACAGTATTACTAGTACAATACATTCTATTCACAACCAATAGAAGAAGAAGAAGGATTGACTGCGCATATATATTTATTAATTAGAAGTAAAATGAAACGAGGATGTGACAAATTAGAGGATAATGAAGAAAGAAGATTTTAATAAGAGGAGACACCTTGGGCACTGTGGCGGTAGAGTATAACTCCATTATACATAAGATTTTATTATGAAATAGTGTCACACAGTGGTGTTATACAGTAATATTAACTGATGACCAACGTTTCGAGCACAATTTATTCCTACTGCTCATAACCATATCGAGGCACTCACTCACACAACTTTCTCGCTTCATTTATATACATGGGTAAAAATTGAGGATGAGACATTTTGAATAAAATCAATATAGTACATCCGGAAATAATAATAATAATATTAGTGTTATCGATCAAATACAATCAAATAACTTGTTAGAATGTTATAATGTGTGAGTTGAATACACTTTAACATTTGATTGAACACTAGTAACTAGTGTGACGTGTCTGGTGCTTTCTTTGGTGCAGACTGAATTCTGTCAATCAAGTATGCAATGTGGCCACCATGCCACTAGGTGGCTCGCCATCCATCACAATGCACATTGATCTGATGATATTAGATGGTTGGAGGCGGCAATCGACTACAGGAAGCCTTGCATGACACCTTTGGTTTTGCGCTGGTTGGCACTCACCAGTCAGTTAGCAAGGCGTATCTGAAACCTTGAGGGAACTCATGTCCCTCATTCTGAGATTTGAGCCCGCGTCACCCAGTGAGTGCTGCAGTCAGCGACGGTACCACTGAGCTATTCGGGTTTGCAGTTGACCTCCTGTAGGACTGTAGTGGGTAGTTTGATTGAACACTAGTAAATAGTGTGACGTGTCTAGTCCTACAGGAGGTCAATCCTGAACCAGAATAGCTCAGTGGTAACATCTCTGACTGCAGCACTCACTGGGTGACGCGGGTTCGAATCTCAGAATGAGGGACATGAGTTCCTTCAGGGTATCAGATACGCCTTGCTGACTGACTGACTGGTGAGAGTGCCAACTAGCACGAAATCTAGTTGAAAGGTTTCCTGTGACCGATCGCCTCCAACTATCTAACACTTTAACATTATTTATTGTCCTCCTCTTATTTAACTGGTGGTAATAATATCTCTAGTTAAATCTGATATGAAGCATCGGATTTGCTTCGTCACTAAATTGATAAAATTATCTAAAATGAGCCATTCAATTACAACCTTATGGGTTGAAGGGTAATATTCCTATTGTAAGATATAAATATATATATATATATGGAGAGAAGGTCCCTGTGATTTGCTTCCTCATGAAGTTGTGACTGCATAAATAGTACTTCTGAGAAGTCGAAAACTAGAACAAAGCGACTACCTACTGAACTTTGATTTCTTTTTTTTCTTTTGTGACGTTATGCAGATGCCATTGATATATATGCATCAAAACATTCCATCGTGGAATCCAAAATTTCTTCTTCTTCACTGTGTTGTTATGTATCACCTTTGTTTAAACTAAATTCCTCTGTTCTGTGTCGTGTTGTGTTTTTTGTTTTGTCTTGCTAACATTTTTTTTTCTTTACCCAAAAATCCTTTTTAGCGTCTTCAAACTCTGGCAAATCAACTTTGTCTTAGTCGTCTGAAAGCACAATTTCCTGGAATTGAAATCAATTATTTGGAGAATCTTTTCATACGTTTCGAGTAAGTTGAAATCGTCCATTTGATCTCGTTTTTGTTTTTTGAAAAATGACGAATTTATGCATAAAACTACATACTGCTAGTTGATTGAGATAAGTAGTAGTAGTAGTAGTAGTAGTACTAATAATAGTGTAACAACAGAAGACAAGGGCCAGTCAACAGATCGTTTATTTGAGAAATCAACATGTATTTATATATTTCCGTGTACATTATCATAGATTATTGTAAGGAAACAAACACAGTTTTCTGATTCGTGGTGGTTTCTCACTGAACGTTAATCTTTCATCTCTTTGTGGCTGTTTATTGAAGTTCAGATTATCTATCTGGAAGTTGTATCCGCCTACGTAAAGTCTTCTGTGATTGGTTGTTGAGTCAGTCAGTCAGTCTATGTTCTAATTTTTCTCACAACCAATAATATTGGGGACGTAAACACATTGACGTAAATTACAGTCTATCAATTTGGCTAGTAGCCAGCTCTCACCACATGTACACCGAGTGACTGATTTTTAGTGTCCTTCTCCGTATACTGTAAAAATATGACTGCATAACCGCTTGAAAATGAAGTCACTGAAAAGCTACACTGGGTTTCCGCTTTTATGAATAAACACTTAATTTTGCATAAAATTATACACTACCGAAGCTCATCAAAACTGAGTGAATACGCGGCAGAAAAGCTAGAACTCAAACAAGAGAAATAGCCTAACGGTGTTTATATCACCTTGATCTGGTTGGCTAGCAAATACTTCTATAGTGAGAGCTGTCTGCTAGCCGAAATTGGTAGACAGTAATTTGCGTCTCAATGTTTACGTCCCCAATATTAGTCATGAGAAAAATAAGAACAAAGACTGACTGACTCAACAGCCAATCACAGAAGACTTTGCGAAGGCGGATACAATTTGCAGATAGATAATCTGAACTTCAATAAACAGCCACAAGGAGATGAAAGATTAACGTTCAGTGAGAAACCACCACGAATCAGAAAACTGTGTTTGTTTCCTTACAATAATCTATGATAATGTACATGGAAATATATAAATTTGTGTTGATTTCTCAAATAAACGATCTGTTGACAGGCCCTTGTCTTCTGTTGTTACATATGGTGTCGCTGCCTACCGACAAATGGAAAGCCTATACCCTGCAGTTTTTGATGGAGACATATGGAGCTTCGGGAAGGACTTCGAGGCTTCTGAACAGTTCAGTGGCGTTCTGTCAGCGATGAGGCTGTTACTTGGGACTCTGCTGTGAGGTCGGTTGAAAGCATCATGTGAAAGTGAGAGGCGAAATACCGACGAATATTCGACAGGGTCAGGCAGACAGTTTCCAAAATAATGGGAAGGAACATATATGATGGTATACAACTACTCAAATTCAGTCAATCAGTAGTATGTACTTTCATGCTTTTAACATGCCTTTTATGATCACCATTTATTATATGTATGGTATCAAGCAGATCACATATTGTGATGATCATCGAAATAACTTGATTTCCATAAGAAACTGTGGTAGAAATTTCACCCCCATTTGCAAATTGTAAATACACTTCTATAATGGCAAAACATTGGTCAACAGAGATCAAACATTTTTTAGTTGAATAACGAAAATTAATTTTGTTTTTTTTCGTCCCCTGTAATCTGAAATTTCATACTTTCAAATTGAAAATTGTTCACGCCTTTAATCTCGCTTCGTTATTCTGTGGAATTAAACTTATGTTAGATATAATGTAACTAACACTAGTACAACTGTTGACAATCAAAGCTTTGCTGTTTAGCTTCTTGTTCTTTCCTCTGTGTAATGTTGTGGTATACGCATTTTCCATGATACTTCTTAAGCTCTCCAGGTTTTTTAGTCGGATGGTAGTAAGATCGGAAGGTAGGAGAGTTTGGTGGGTGATGCTTGAGGCTGAAAACCCTCCTGTGTAAAAGTTAAGTAACACTACCGCCCCTACTGAAAGGCTTCGAACAGCTTGAAGTCTTGTGTGTGTGTGTGTGTGTAAGAACTTAACAAAAATGGATAATTCATGTATTGATTTGTAGGCGAGTTTGCCTTGTAACCAGGATGTACTGGGTTCGAACTCCTATGGTGGGTGGGTACTGATGAAGAGTCCCAAACTAGGCTGACGAAACGACTGGCTGTCCAATGGTTCTCTAATCATTGTTAGCTGATGATGAAATCCTGTTGTGGTGAGAGCTGTCTGCTAACCAAAGCTGTAGACACCAATTTACGTCAATGTTTGCGCCCCGAATCGGGGTCACGAGATAAAATAATAACACGGGCTAACCTTGAGGAACTCAACAACCAATCACAGTAGACCTAATGTGTTCAAATACGATTCGCAGATATATGGCTTAACTTTCTAAGAAATGGTCACAAGCGGTACAGAATAACCTTCAGGAAGAAAACAACCAATCAGTAGATGTTGATTTTCTGCTTACAATGACGCTAATAATAATGTACATAAAAATCCATAAATATCTTTGGATTTCCTTAATAAACGATCGGTTGCCTGGCCCTTGTGTCTTCTGTCGTTACACAGTAACCAAAAAATGAATAATTTTGTGTGTGTGTGCGTTTGTGTCAAGGTGACTTTGCCTTCCTTTTTATTCGCTTCAATTTGCTTTACACATTTGTCTCATTTCAATGTGTTTGTGTTCTCTGAGCTAGCTGGATGGTAGTTAATTTGCGAAGCTTTCATTGCCCCCTACTAGTCAACATCTTCAGCGAATACTTCAATTTGAATTGAAGTGAACTTTTAGATTTCTCCATCAGTTCATTAATCATCTCTCCTGGTGGCTGACTTTGGATGTGATTGGTTGTTTTTGTGTGTTTTCACATCCTCTAGGCTACTTGTATTGGAACTGATTGTTTCTTGAACATGAACTTTCACCCTTTGTATGTGAGATTTTCTTCTTTTCAGTTGGTAAATTTTGTCTATCTATCTCCATGTGTCTGTTGATTGATGATTCACTGGAATACCAGGCTGACTTCTAAAAATTTTTTAGCATTCTTGTTGTTTCCTCTGTTTGTCTAATATTTGGACGTTGTCCCAGCCAAATTGATGTCCGTGGTTGCCTGTGTGTAATGATATGAGTGAGGGAGTGGATATCATGTCTTTTGACGGCTAGCTTATGTTCGTGGATACGAAGACGAAGAACAGGGTAGTCCACTTTGGCCAATGTAGTGTTTTTTGCACTTGTTACAATTTATTTTGTAGATACTGATGTTGGTTTTATCTTCTTTCGTTGCCGAGTCTTTCGGTTGACAAAGAATTGAGTGAAGCGACCTTGTTGGTTTGTGTACGACGTCAATTCTCAAAGGTTTGAAGAGTCTTGTAGTGATTTCTGAGATATCTTTTATGTATGGTAGGGTGATTTTCTTTATGCTTTCCTTGGGTGCTATTGATTTGATAGGTTGGCTTGGGGGTTTAATGTCTTTTGATGAAATTCCGTGGATATCTATTCTTTTGGAAGATGTCCATGAGATATTTTTCTTCAATTTTCCTTAATATGGGAGTGCTGCAATGATTTTCGGCTGGCCCTCTTGAATAGTGTTTGTATACAATTCCTTTTTGTGTGTTATTGAATTGTTGCTGTTGTAATTCAAGATTTGGTCTGTGTGTGAGCTGATTTTCTATAAACTTGAGTTTCTATTTCCCCTGTGGTTATTCGCTTGACTAAGATGTCCAAAAATGAGATTTGGATCTTGGATTCCTTTTCTCTTGTTAATTTGATGTAGTTGAAGACGTTGTTTATTAAGTTGTGAATTTTCTCCAACTGGTTTCTACGTAACGTATCCAAATCTTGGGTTTGATCTTTGTTAGGATTATGTTTTCGAGCCTTTGCATCAATCACTGCGCTTCTGCAATCAAACCTGATATTGACGCTATCCCATGCGTGTTGTTCCTTCGACTTGACATTCGTCTCTTTTTTTGATTAAAGCGGGTTCATTTGTTTTGCTTGTTATTTTTTCTATATATAATTTCGTACACATACTACTTATGTAGGTGTTATGATGATTTTGTTGTGTATCCCCGCCACCCCACCTTGTTCATCATCCTCTTGATTGTTTTTTTGTTCTTTTCGCTTCTATCCTCTTCAGCTTAAATGAACAAAATCTTATGGATTATTTTATAAAACAAGGTTTTATACCTCAACCATTAAATCCTTTTCTTGTGGAAACTGCTAACAAATTCAATGAAAATGCTGATACAGACATGACATATTGTAGTCAAGAATATTCCTCTCATGGTAATGCATTATCGCCTAGTCATCAAGTCAACAGCATTAACTGTAGTACTAATAATAGTGAATGGTTAAATATGCTCAATAAAAGAATTGAAAGTATTCGACAAAAGATTATCCATGCAAAATGTGATCTGTCTTATGCTAAAGACAGTCGAGTTAAACAATTCCGTGTAACAGAGGTAGGTAAGCAGGCAAGAAAGGAAGGATGGAAGAAAGTTTTGTTCTCATTTTCTGTTATGCTTCTGTCCTGTGTCTTTCTTTTTTTAGACCTAATCTATCAATTTATGTAATAATTATATTTGTATTTGCGCAACACATTTCTAACAATCTGATTACACACACGGACTTGTCCTAAAAATATATATATATATATATATATATATATATATATATATATATATATATATACATAATTTAATCATCCCCATTGTTGCATTATGAACACAATATTCAGCAAAGAGACTCTTTTCAACGAATTTATTGTGAAGCTGTACAATCGTGTATATATAGTTTTATAAAAAAATTATATCCGGTGAGGGAATTAGGTCGAAGGTGTGAATACATGAAATAATAATACTATGAAATGGAATTCAAATATTTGTGATTATAATCATAATTTAATGTCAAGTGGCAAAATAATTAATGTCATTTATAGAATAATACATAAGATGTATAGATTTTGGAAAGGGGTACATAATTATAAGATTAGTAGACTAATATAAAATATTACATAACATGCCGTGAAATTTGATAAGATAGAATTCAATATTGTAAAAATAAAAAATATAGAAATTATTAATTTTTCGGTTTAAAATGACAAGTGGGTCAAGTGGAAAAGATTCAGAGTGAGCATAGTAATAATAATAATAGTAAAAATAATCGAAGTAATAAGGGAAAAGTACATAGAATAACTAAATAAACAAAATAAATAAATATACAATTGGTGGATGGTGGCTAGCAGTGGAATCCAGGATGCGCATTTCGTCCTATTTGGGACTCGTCGTCTGGATGTACCTGCATTTCTCAGTGAGTGATGATGAGAAATGCAGGTACATCCAGATGATGAGTCCCAAATAGGACGAAATGCGCATCCTGGATTCCACTGCTAGCCACCATCCACCAATTGTATACTAACTAAATGCCCGGACATCGTCGAAACATCTGCACAAGAAGCCGACATGTCAACCTGAGACCGAGCACTTCGGTCCAATCAATTGACGGGAAAATCAAAAATTCAATTCAATAAAAAATAAATAAATGTCTATCCCTCTACGGTCGAGGCAGAGGTAGGGATTGTACATACTTCTTTTGTACGCAAAGGTCTGGCTGGCTTAAAGTCATGAATTGCCAAGGCCTCAGCTGTCTCTAGAAGTCTGTAACGAAGAAAACGCGTGAAGCTAGCATGGATTCTATATATGATTTCGAAATCATGGTCAGGGTTGACCGAGTGACAGAAGTCGATCAGGTGTTCGAAAATAGAGCTTCGTACACTCTTCTTTCCTCCCTTGTAAAACCATGCTGCTGGATTATTTTCTTGTATCCGTGTGGAAAGCGTCCTCTGACTACGGCCAATGTACCTTGCTCTACAAGAGTAGGTGAACTGATAGATCCACATGGAGGTGGCCAGATGGGGGAGCTTATCTTTTACAGAGGTAGAGAACAACTTGCGACTAGTGAACGTCATATGTAATTTTGCTGTAAAAAATATCTTACCGACTGATTTAGAGAGACGATTTTTGAGCATATCTGAAGCTTGATCACCTTTGAATTACAAGTTCATGAATAAGGTTTTCTTTGGAACTGAATCGGTGACCAGTTTAGACTGTTTATCTTTCATGTTGTTGTCAATAAATCGGTTAGGGTAACCGTTTTCTGTGAGTGTGGCTTTTAAGAAGTCAAGTTCTGAGTCAACGCAATCAGAACTACAAATATTTTTCTTACCCTAAAGCAGAGCGAATGAATTAGGTTCCTTTTCCTGGGAATAGACACCCAACTATAAAAATTAGTTAGTTGTCCGTTCCATGTACGTTTCCGGTGGATAGATCTTTGGAGATATCCGTCATTACGTCTGCTGAGGCACACATCAAGAAGCGGAATACTTAGTTCGGATTCCTTTTCTATGGTGAATTGTGAAGAAGGATGGCAGTTGTTGCAAGCAAACAAGACATCATCAATAATTACGTTATTATCGCAGATGACGAAAGTGTCGGTTACGTATCTTTTATAAACACCAAAATGACCGATGGTTTGACTAAGTTGAGAATTTTCAAGTTTTGCCATAAACAATCAGCCAACAAGGGACCCACTGGTGATCCCATGGCAATGCCATCTCTCTGTCTAAAGATCTCATTATTGAAGGTGAACTGAACATTGAACGTGCATCTCAATAAAAGCTGTTTGGCGTGGATTGTCGGCAACCCCATTTCTAAACTATGTATATCAACATGTATATATATATATATATATATATATATATATATATATATAGTAAAATTAATAAAGAGCAGCTTGGTAACCCGACAGAGATTGAATGCTGTGATTTAAAAAAGACTTTTTATGCAGCTAGGATCAGAATAATTGAGAATGTGAAGCCATCTAAGCCCCTGGAACATGCATGGGAAAAATGATACCACATCCCACTGTATTTACTAATTTGAATTTAAATGTGGCCACACATAAATAGGGAGAACTCAGCGATCTCTGCAATTAAGAGCTGGCTTCAGAGCACATTCTTAAATGGCTTCAGAAGCAAATAGAATCCACAGAACGCATTAATGGTGAGAACAGGCGATCTATCTCCTCTAATGTGGAACATATTATAGAGACAGGACATAAAATTGATGTTTACACGTCTTTTAAACCTATTTACAGAAGGTGTTTGGGGCGCAACCCCCCTAGCTGGCAGTTAGGAAGTGTAAACCACCTTTATGCGTTCAAAAACAATTTGTCATCACACCAAACCTTCCTTGGTAAACTTTGTTTTGATACCACCAGTTAGGCAGATGTACTATTACTTCCCTTCGTAGTTTGGTCTTCTATATGTCCTTTTAACTTGACCTAACTTGTCTATTTTCTCACCTCTTAACTCTATTAATTTCATATATATATATTCCTATGACAAGTCCGTGTGTGTATGTGATCAGATTGTTCGAAATGTGTTGGGCAAATGCACAAAATCCCTCCAAAACCAATACTTGAAAATTAATCTTATGCTCACTAGTGACTGGCCCTATTCAGACAGTTAACCTGGGGTTCTAATGGGAAGTCGTGAGCAGTAGGGTACAGCAGGCTGAAGATGAGGCAGTAACTCATCGAAGAAGACATTGGGAAATGGTCGCGCTATGTCGTGAAGTTAGAATTCATGGGCCACTGGATTGGGTCCAATGGCTAAATGGTCTACGAGCTAGCTCGCTCGCCTTGTAACCAGAAGGTCCTGTGTTCGAACCCAGTTGTGGTGGGTGAGTGCGTACTTCTGAAGGGTCCTAAACTAGGACGAAACAGCTGTTCAGTACTCCCAGGTTTTCCAGTGGTTCTCTAACTGATGTCAGCTCATAATGAAATCCTCCATGCAATCAAATACACAATACACGATTTAAACAAATCACATCTTTTTATTGTTTTGTCTAAATTTATAAATGGAACTAACTGTTTTAATTTATATTTGTAAAATCGCAGCGAAATTGAAATATTAAGTAATTCCAACGTTTCGTTCAACAAACTGGTCGGAATATACGAATATGATATGGTGGAGGAGACATAAGATGAGTGAGAAGTGTTGTCAGAATATAGTAGACTAAATAATTTTTGTTAGAACATGATTAACACAAAGTGAAATAGAATAATACAAAAAATGGAACATGGACTGGACTCAAGAAGGATAACGAGATTTTTTATTGTGAATTACATAGTAAAGTCAAGACCATGGTAACGAAAGAGATCGTTTAAGCTGATTTTGTGCATAAAATTCTGACTTTATGTTGTGCATATTGCCGAAGCCTTTGCTTCGTGACCCTTTTGGCAAACTTTGTAGACTATATATATTAAACGATATATATGAGATGCTGAGTGGTCAGTATTCACCATATGTTGCAATATCGATTAAATAATACCTCTACTGCCTCGTTTGCTCAGCCAAGCTGTAAGGTGCTCTTGAACGCGATGGGATCTGTTCCCCGACGAACGTCCTGCGTATCTGCTCTTGCGGAGTTAGGTTTAGTTGGTTGATCCCCGTTAATCTCCTCCTACTCCTACGCCTTAGTAACTAGACGTTTGGCTATGTTAGTCAGATTCTTGGCCACCAATACTTTAGTGGTGGGGGGTCAACAGCACTCAATATTTTGCAATTGAATTCAGCCTAGCCTAGCCCGACGTTTGTCACACAAATACGACTGTTTATTTAGTTATTCTACGTAAAAAATGTATCCACCGAATAACTGGTTATCATTATTGTAACAACAGTAAATATTATTAGACAGAAGACAAGTAGTTCAGCGAAGAGTCTCTTTTCGGCGAATTCATTTTCATAGCTGTACAATCGCAAATATATATGGTCATTTTGTGTGTGTGCATACATTAAATTTGTCAAACGAAAATACAATTAGTAAGTTCAGATGAATTGGATGTTGATAAGAGAATAGCAACAAACTTGCGATAGTGAAAGCGAAAATTACTTTTTTCAATGATTGTATCACCAATCGCGAATATCCAAAGTGGTTTTGGAAAGCATTGAGAAGAAGCCACATATATCCCAACACAAAATCCCTCCGACGACATGCATTGAATCTTATTGACTCTATTAAAGCCCGTATTCCAGAACTACAACGCAACATTTCACAAAGGTCTCCAGCCCTCCACGATCTGCTACCTAGTGAAACCCAGAGGTTTACGGAATATGTCAATACAGTCACTGAAAAACGAGCACAATCTACTATTTCCCGACTCACCAAAAGCCTCAAATCCATCAAAGCACACAAACAATTTCCTGAAGACCCTTCGAAATTCGTATTCAACTACTCTTCAGTAGCTTTATCCAACCTACAGTTAGAAGCCCTATCCATGGGCCCAAAATTCTGCGACGTCAACTTAAACGCCAACAGACTCCATACGCAAGTACAATTCGAAAACCTAATGACCCAAACAAATGATTTAACCCCAACCTCCGAACAAGAATTGCAGCGTTTCAAATCAACAATAATCGATAGCTGTTATCAGTATCTTAATACAAAACCAAAAGTATACAACCACCTGACAAGGCAACATAGAGAAGAATTAAATCAACTAAAACAAAATGAAGAACTCCTTATAACTCGTCCAGACAAAGGAGCCGGTATAGTCCTTATGGACAAGAAAGACTACATTGAGAAAATGAACAACATCTTGTCAGATAAAACAAAATTTTCGCAACCACCCAACGAAAGAAACAAAACAGAACAGATTGAAAAGCAACTCACCGATGTCCTGAAAAGAATGCAAACCCAAACGTTAATCACTCATGAAGTCTATGATCAGATCCGACCGACAGGGTCAACAATACCAAGACTATATGGCTTACCAAAGACACATAAAGCCAACCTCCCACTTCGTCCAATTCTGGATATGTCAGGTTCCCCGTACCATTCAATAGCGAAATGGCTCACTGACATTTTAGAACCTGTACGAAAACGAATGTGCCACCATTCACTTCGTGACACTTTCCAATTCGTCGATTACATTAAAGATATCAATACAAAGAACAAAACTATGCTCTCCCTCGACATTGAATCACTATTTACCAACGTTCCACTCACAGAAACTGTCTCTTATATTTGTCACTATATCGACGAAAATCAGCTGAACATCGGATTACCGACGACCTGTTTAAAAGAACTACTACTGAGATGTACACTCAATGTGCAATTCACATTCAACGACATTATTTACAGACAACAAGATGGGATCGCAATGGGATCTCCACTGGGCCCATTACTAGCAGACTGCTTCATGGCAAGCCTCGAGAACGGCCCACTCAAATCAACCATCGACAATTTCCAGTTGTACGTTAGATATGTTGACGACATCTTTATCATCTGTGATGACGGTCACGATCTCAATCAACTACTGCAAATATTCAACAAATGCCATCCAGCCACAAAGTTCACTTTGGAAACTGAAAATGAATCTAAAATCCCTTTTCTTGATGTTGAGCTTACAAGGAGAGATGACGGAACTTTAAGAAGGTCAATCCATAGGAAACCGACTTGGAACGGACAATTAACAAGTTTCTACAGCTGGGTACCAATCAGTCGGAAAAGAAACCTAATTAAATCCCTTGCCACTCGCGTCAGACGCATCTGCAGCTCCGACACCATGGAAGAAGAACTAAACTTCCTGAGGGAAATCTTCATACAAAATGGCTACCCACCAAGATTCGTAGAGAAAAACATCAAACAGAAAAACCAAAAGCAAGAGACACCATCCGTGCCAAAAAAGATACTTTATATGAACCTAGACTTCAAAGGAGACCTACTTAGTGACGTCCTCAGAAGGAGAATTTCCACCTCTTTAGGAAGAACTTTCCCTGCGGCAACACTAAGAATAGTGTTCTCCAGTCGCCCGCTGATCTGCAGAAACCCAAAGGACAAGATTCCGCACATGACCACTTCTATGTGTATATATCAGTTCACCTGTTGCTGTGGAGCCAGGTACATCGGTCGTTCAACGCGCATCCTGTCAAAAAGGGTCAAAGAACACTATCCAGCGTGGCTACAGAAAGGAAATAATGGCCATATAAGGAGTGCAATAATCGAACATCTCGTCAACACTGGTCATTCCATCTCAACGAACGCCTCCTTCAAAGTAATCTACAAAGTGAAGAACAACCTTCCAAAGACAGTACGATTCCGTCTTCTTTGCATCGCAGAAGCCCTAGCCATCCAGTTGGTGGAACCAGAACTATGCATACAAAGGAAAATTATCCAACCACTTCTACTCGCATGGTAACAGCTCTGTTGACTTGACCTAACTTTTCTTTGTTTGTTTGATTTGACCTTACTTCGGTTTATATGCTTATTTTTCTAACTTAAAACCCTTGTGTAATTCTGTATATTATTTTGTTTCCATGTACACCCTTTGAGCACAACTCATTCATCAAACTATTCATGCCATTACGTAACTCTTATTTAACAATCATTTATGACAACTCATCACTTTTGTTGCTATCCTCTTATCAACATCCAATTCATCTGAACTTACTAATTGTATTTTCGTTTGACAAATTTAATGTATGCACACACACACAAAATGACCATATATATTTGCGATTGTACAGCTATGAAAATGAATTCGCCGAAAAGAGACTCTTCGCTGAACTACTTGTCTTCTGTCTACTAATGTTCGAATGGGAATTATTCATGAAGTAAATATTATATTTTATAATTGTAAGAACCTGAAGAGGAGAAATTATTGAAAAGAATATTCTTCGTTTACATGGCACTTTGTTTACACATTCTAGTAATCTATCAGTTAATGTATGTATTGATTTATTTCTGCTTAAATTATTATCATTATTATTTCTTTTCCCTTTAATTCTCTTTTAATAGCTTAGATCACTGCAAAATGAACTGTACTACTTCAATCTACAAAAAGCTGAATACTTAGTCGATACTCGATCAATACTCTATGAAACAGAATTGCTTACAAATGGAGAAAGGCCAATCAGTGCAGCATGTTTAGCCTTCGCTTATCTTGATCTGCACGGATTAAATAAATCCTGTGCTCTAAGTGTGCTACAACAACGTTTAAGTTATTTAAAAGATAAATTAAATAGCACAAAGAATACACAAAATTCTACAATAAATGTACCAAAATATTTTACAGTGATTACAGGACGTGCTGCTGGTTGTGAAAGTGATCTTGTGTCAATAGCACCAGTTCTTCGACCTGCTGTTATACAATATCTTACAAAAAATGGATATAAATTTGAAGAGAACTTCAGAATTGGTTCAGGTCATTTTACAGTGAATTTAAACAATAATCATTCAAGGTTGATTAGTTAGGGTCAAAGAATATGCACACACATCTCTCTCTCTCTCTTCATATCTTAAAACTTTCATTCTCTCCCCCCTCCCTCCCCGACTGCTTCAGGCTTCGCTCTCTTCATTCATGTGTGTGTGTGTGTACACTGATCCATCACATACACATTGACGCACTTTTTTGCAGCATTTTCTAGAAATTATTTCTTTTTTAGCATTTGTGTTCACTTTTTCGACAATCTGGACGCAGACGCACACACCACACACGCACACATGTGGACACCTAGATAAATGTCTCTTCTCATTGGTTTGTTATTTTCTTCGAATTTGATTGGTGATGGTGATGATGATTGATAAACTAACTTATTTTAATCGTAATTAATTGAAGAAATATACATATATATATATATATATATATATATATATATATATATATACATATATACAAATATATACATATATTTTTCTATACATACATCGGTTGTTACTATTATGTAATTATTCACTTGGGTTCCAAGTGTGGGAGAATTGTATTATTATTACATCCTTTAGTTACTAGAGGAACACAGGGCTTCAACCGCGCGTCTCCATTGCCTTCGGTTTTCTGCCAACATTTTCACTCCGCTCCACGTCTACCCACACGCTTTCATCTCCTTTTCATATGACCTCCTCGAAGTCACCCTCACCCTGACGACTAACTCACCACTTCCCTTTCGAGTTCCACTCGAGCAATGGCTTGTCTAGTGATGTCACTTGATGGTTTCCTCAGCGTATGGCCAATCTACCTAACTCTATTTCTTCCTGCTTATTTGTTTCACAATCGGTTCCTGCTGTGTTGGTTCGCTCATTGCCAGAGATCCGTGTTGGTGATCTTTTCTGACCGGCCATCTAATCTTGAGTATTGAGCGAAGACAGCTAGCTGTTGATGAAGGTCTGTAGTTTGTTTGAGGTGCTCTTTATGACGCGCAGTGCAAGCTTCTGATCCGTATATTGAGTAGCACTGACTTCACATTGGAGTTGAAAATCCGGATCTTATTTTTGATGCTGAGTGCTGTTGACCGTCACACAGACTTGAGAGTAATGAAAGCTTGCCTTGCTTTTCCGATTCTGGCTTTGATATCCTCGTCAATTCTGTCCTCCTGTAGTTAAAACGATGCTTCCCAGATAGGTCGGTAGGTAGGTAAGGGAGATGTCGCAGTCAGGTTCCTCCCATTTATGCTGGCTGATTGTAGTCTGTTGTTGTTGCTGTTGGTGTTGACCAGGAATCTTCATCACCTCTGTTTTATCTGTGTTCACTTGAAGTCCTATCTTTGATGCTTCTTCTGCCAGCTTGTTGCTTTTCACTTGCATATCTTCCAGTTTGTGGGAGATCAGACATATATCACCGGTGAAGTCCAGATCCTCCTAGTTGATTTTGTGTGAGTCCATTTTATGCCTGTTTTCTCATTGTCCGTTGTCTGTCGCATTATCCAATCTACTGCAATCATAGAGATCATTGGCGACATGTAGGCCTTTCAATATATTAAATATTCCCATAGTAAAATTTAGATCAACACATTTAAACGAACAATATTGTTTTCAATGAGATCTCATCAGGTTTAACTCTAATATATATATATATATATATATATATATATATATATATATATATATATATATATATATATATATATGCGACAGACAACGGACAATGAGAAAACAGGCATAAAATGGACTCACACAAAATCAACTAGGAGGATCTGGACTTCACCGGTGATATATGTCTGATCTCCCACAAACTGGAAGATATGCAAGTGAAAAGCAACAAGCTGGCAGAAGAAGCATCAAAGATAGGACTTCAAGTGAACACAGATAAAACAGAGGTGATGAAGATTCCTGGTCAACACCAACAGCATATATATATATATATATATATATATAAGTTTACGAATAAAATTCAAATATAAACCAATCGTGGTGTTTTGTCTATAGGATAATACAATGGTAAATATAAATTGTGCAATTAGTCATAATGGTAGTGATGTTAGTAATAATAAGAATGGTTTTATCAATAATAAGGATGAAAAAGTGAGGCAATCTGTGATAACACGAATAATGAAGAAACAGCAAGATTAAACAAACAATTGTTCAGGTAGACATAGTAGTCGATAAAGGCTAGTAAAAACAAATGACCCGATTAAATAATGCTAGACTGTAAGGGAAGTAAATGAGACACGTTTTTAATGAAGAGGTAATTAGATTAAGGGATGATAAGAAAGGGGTTGAAAATATAAACAAGGGGTGGTGGAGAATTCATCAGTTAGTTATGTCTTAATAGGCCAATAAGGGAGGGATAATGGCTGTACGAACTTCTTTGGAATGCATAGTTTAGGTTTAATAGTTCGAAAGCCTATCGCCTACCTCAGCTGTGTGCAATAGACGAATACGAAGACTATTGGAGAGATTCAGTGGGATACGATGAATTACTTTGAAACTGTCGTTTTCTCCACTATAAGACCACTATCAATTAAATGTGAGAGAATTGAGCTACGGATTGTTTTTGTCTGTCCTTTGCCAAACCACGATGGGAGATGTTCACTAACACGTTGGCTAAGCTGTCCAGTAGTAGTGTGCCCAACATAACTGTCACCACAGATGCAGTTGAATCGATAGATGCACATAGATGTGGCAAAACTATTAAGTTTATCCTTCGTTCGCGTCCCAATCATTCGTCGGCTAGAGAATGACAAACATAGGTGTGCTGCGCAAAATGTTCTACGTATACTCCTTGAAAGTTTTTGGACGATAATCTCACTCGATAAGTCACCACTAAATTGTAACTTAATAAATAGAGGCTTATTACGTACAGTCAGAGTCTCAGGTTTTCTCTCTGATGTTTTCATATGTTTCTTTATGAAACTACTCGGATAGCCAGCCCACCTCTGCCAAGGAATCGTGAATATATTCCATTTCCTTTTGTAAGAGGTCATTCGTACATATCTTTCTTGCTCTGCTCGTAAGACCTTTAACAACATTTCTTTTATATTCAATGGGCGCGTAACAAGGAAGTGTGTGTATTGCCCTGTGAATGAGCTTTTTCTATACACACTTCTCCCAAGTGACCCATCTTCTCGCTTACTTACCAAGACATCCAGAAAATGTAGTTTATTCTCCTGCTCCTCTTCACAAGTAAAGGTAAGCGAAGGGTGAATGTTGTTGAATTTCAGCAACAATTCGTCTATGTTAACATTGCCATCAGCTAAGATAAATGTATCATCGACATATATATATATGTATATCAAAATCCTTGATGATATCCTTCAATTTCGCGTTTTCAAGTTTTGCGAGAAAGGAGTCAGCTAACATTGGGCCTAATGGTGAACCCATAGCTATTCCATCTACTTCTCGGTAGTATGAATTATTGAAGACAAAGTGAACATTCATTGTGCATTTAAGAAGTAATTCTTTGAGGCTACACAAGAGGATTCCTAAATCTAATTGCCTTCCGGTGATTTCTTGACAAATATAATCTACTGTTTCCATAAGCGGTACATTAGTGAATAGTGATGATACATCCATGGATAACATGCGTTTATACCTCACATTAGTCTCAAATATTTTAGAAATAAAGTCGAAGACATCACTAATTCTATGTTGCACGATTTCTGTGTGCAAAGGACCCAGAATCTTCACTAACCACTTTGTTGTTCCGTGAAATGGAGAGTTATACATATCTAAAACAGGACGAAGATGGTGAAGACCCGGTTTGTGCACTTTTTTTGGTAGACCGTAAAGACGTGGAGTGTTGGTACCCGTTGGTTTCATGGAATATAGACCTTTATCGGCACACATTTTCACTGTACTCTGTTCTGTGTTGTCTTACTAGACTAATTGGCTCTACGATTCACCATGAACTTTCACATCTTTTCTACTTAATGTGTTCCCTTCATGTACCCTGGAATCTGTGTTTTAATCTTGTTGTTTCGCGTTTGGAATCCACTCGAGAGTTGACCCCTGGCACGTAGTGTTTGCATACAAACACTATTCAAGAGGGCCAGCCAGAACTCATTACAGCACTCCCAACTCAAGGATAATTGAAGAAAAGTATCTCATGGACATCTTCCAAAAGAATAGATATCCACGGAATTTCATCAAAAGACATATACCCCCAAGCCAACCTATCAAATCAAATCCCTCAAGGAAAGCACAAAGAAAATCGCCTTACCATATATAAAGGATATCTCATAAATCACTACAAGACTCGTCAAACCTTTGGGAATTGACATCGCGCACAAACCAACAAAGTCACTTCACTCAGTTCTATGTCAACCAAAAGACTCAACAACGAAAGAAGATAAAACCAACATCAGTATCTACAAAATAAACTGTAACAAGTGCGAAAAACACTACATTGGCCAAAGTGGACTACCCTGTTCTTCGTCTTCATATCCACGAACATAAGCTAGCCGTCAAAAGACATGATATCCACTCCCTCGCTCATATCACTACATACACACAACCAAGGATATCAATTCGAGTGGGACAGCCAGCGTTCAAATATTAGACAAACAGAGGAAACAACAAGAATTCTAGAGAATTTTTAGAAGTCAGCCTGGTATTCCAGTGAATCATCAATCATTAGACACATCGAGATAGACGGACAAAATTTATCAACCGATAAGAAAGAAACCTCACACACAAAGGGTAAAAGTTCATGTTCAAGAAACAATCAGTTCCAATACAAGTAGCCTAGAGGATGTGAAAACACACAAAAACAACCAATCACATCCAAAGTCAGCCACCAGGAGAGATGATTAATGAACTGATGGAGAAATCTGAAAGTTCACTTCAATTCAAATAGGAGTATTCGCTGAAGATGTTGACTAGTAGGGGGCAATGAAAGCTTCGCAAATTAACTACCATCCAGATAGCTCAGAGAACACAGTGTTGTCATTTATCGTTCTCCTCAGTGTTTCTTCAACCCATCTTCTTCATTCCCATCTGTCTATTTGTCGTGAAAAATAGGTTCGTATAGATAATATTTTTTTTAAAAATTTAGATAAATCACACAGTGTTGTTTGTTGTACAATAATATTAACTGATGAGAACGTTTTGAGCACAATTTATCGCTCTTCATAATCATATCAAGACACTGCTCACACAAATTTTTGCTGCATTTGTATACATGAGTGAAACTGATGATTAGACATTTAAATAAACGCATATAAACTCACCAGTAAAACGAATAAAATTCACATTTGAATGGGAAAATGAACAAGGAGAATTAGCTCTAATGTTAGATTGTAAATTTGAACGAACGAACGAACACTAGCGTTTATAAAAAAAAAGCCAACTCATTCTGATAGATACTTAGACTAATTGATTTCATACTTTGTCTGTAAAGGCTTACTTGGTTAAGTGTCTAACAAACCGAGCCATAGCACTAAGTAGTACAACTAAAAACCTTAACGATGAAATGAAACAGATAGAAGAAGTGGAAGCGTTGGTGTTCATCAATAACTAACTATCCTATAAAAACCCATCAAGAATATCCAAAAAGGTCAAAAGCAAAATAAAAATAACGGTGAAACTAATAATGATAAAACAAATTTAGAAATAATATTAAGCATCTACAGCAGTTTTACCATGTAAGGAAGAGACAACTAAAACCGTACGTGTAGGATTCGCCAGTTTTAATGTGGTCACGCCATATTTTATTATTATTTATTATTCTCTTGGATTGCGTGTGGAACATAGGGCTTCAACAACACACCTCCAATTTCTTCTATTTTATGCCCCTGCCTCTTCAGATGGGATCATAATCTCTCATCTCCTCGCCACACGATCTCCTCCATGTCACACTCTTACCGGAGCGGAGACCCACTTGTTGTTTCCCACTGAAAATTTGCTCAATCTATGGTCTTCATTGTGCACGATGTCATTCGATGGCCTCCTCATTGTATGCCCGATCTATCTCCATTTTCTCCTACATATTTGTTGCGTGATCGGCTCTTGACCATTTGGTCTTCAGTATGGAGCCAGCGAACGGGGGGCAGTTGTTGATGTACGTCTGCAACCTGCTGGAAATGCTTTTTGTGATACGCTGTTCAAGTTTCTGACTGGTATAGAAGAACTGACTGAATTCACATTAGTTTTAAAGATATGAATTGGTTGGCTTTGATATCTACGTCCGTTCAGCTTGTAGTTGGAATGATGCTGGCTGTATGCATTAAGTGAAGGAAGTAACGTCCACGAATTTCTCCCGTCGATTGATTGTGATTGGTATTGGTTGCTGTTATTGTTGGTGGTCGATTACCTTCATCACCTCCATCTTCTCTATGTCCACTTGGAGTCCTGTCTTCGCTGCTGGCCTCTTCAGCCAGTCTGTTGGCTTTCGCTTGCAAGTCTTCGAGTTTGTATAACACTAGACATAAATCATCCAAGCGTGAAATCCAGATCTTCAGGAGTCTTCTTATCGGTTAGTGCAGCGTATACCTTTCTTCTCACTCCCCACAGTCTGATGCATAACAAAGTCAACCACATTTAAAAATATCACCAGTGATAATAGACAGCCCTGTCTTACTCCTGTATTCAATTTGAACGCCTCGCTGAGTTACCCGTTGTGGATGACCTGATACGTGCCATTGTCGTATAGCCAGCTGTTGATTGAGGTTGATAAAGACTTAGGTGTTGCATTACATAGTGTTGAAGTAGTTTCCAAATTACTTCTCACCCAACGCTGTCTGTTGAAGGCCTTTTCGAAGTCTATGCACCTATTGAGGTAGGGGTTTGACCACCATTCTATGCTTTGTTCGATGACGACGCGTAGAGTTGCAATCTGATCAACACATGATTTCCCTTTCCCGAATCCACCTAGCCTGTTCCGGTGTGTGGTGGAGTTCTGCATCCAGTGAATCTTTTATGCTCTTCAGGATGATGCGACACAGTATTTTACTCGGTGTAGGGAAGAGCTTTATTCCATGCCAGTTCTTGCACAGGCTTAAATCACCCCTCTTTGGTAGCTTTACAAGGTAGGTATCTTTCCTTCTTTCCAAACCTTTTGTAATAATGGCATGAGCACATCTGCCACAGCCTCTGGGTTCGTTTTCAGTTCTTCTGGGGGAATTCTATCTGGTCCTGCTGCCTTTCCGGACTTTAGAAACTTGGTCGCATTTAATATTTCTGCTTTCGTTGGAGGATTGGTGTCCATTGGCTGACAGTTGTGTGCGTGCTGTTGATGGTGGTATTTGTGGCCGAGTAGCAGGTGATGGCCAATTCAAGAGTCCTTTAGAGTGTTCAGCCCACTGTTTTGTTTGTTTCTCCTCTTTGGTAATTAGGTTCCCTTGAGCATCGTTTATTGGTTTCCTCATCTAGGCTGATCTCTTCTCCGACAGTGAGTGACCTGGTTGTCTGATATAATGTTCTGAGGTCTCTTTTGCCTGTGGCCTGCCTATCTGCTTCATTTTCTGGCCAATGTGTCGAGGAGTTTTCTTTTGTATTTCCCAGCACTCTTCACTGCTTTATTCAGTGTGGTGTACACTGAATTCAGATTCTCCCTGTGTTGCCAATTTTGGCATCGAGTCACCTTCTCCTTCACCATCCTCCTGTCTTCTACTAGCTTCCAAGTAGGTGTCCATTGAGACTTATTCCTTTTCATGTCTCTTCTCTCTTCCTAGGACAGTTGTACACGTTTCCTTCAACATCACCTTCAGAGAGTTCCAGTGTTCTTCCACACAGGTTTCCTCGGTGATACCACGTAGTGTCTCCGACTTTGCTCTCATCTGATCTGTAGTGAAGGTATCCCTGTTGAGTACGTAACAATGTGATTGTACACTTTTTAGGTACTTGTATAAATTCGAGATATTGTACATAATTTTTGTTTAAGTCGCTTCTTGTTGAAATATACATAATTTCCGTGAGCCTACTACTTTCATCCGAAGACATTTCTACAACCGGAACACGGCAGCTACAGCAGACGCAGTCCAAACAGTTAACGTGCCTGTGGATTATATAATTAATTTGTAGCCGAGGACTTACACTTTATAACCAAGTAATCCTTTTTGTTGCTATAACTCGTCACTGTATTTTTGGTAATATATTGTGATTTAACACTCCACTGACTTGGATTATTACTTTTATACTTGGAATGTTAGTGAACTCTAATATTAGTCCCCTACAAATTAATTGGTGAGCCCGATAAGAACACGGATTATTTTGGCATATTTATATTCTTATTTTTGCTATTTTTATATTCATTGTGATTTTGTGTGTGGTTTATATTTGTATCCTAATTTGCACCAATAACCTCATATTATAATGTCATCACCTCAGTCCGGTACATCAAACGAGCAGACAACTAATAGCGAGACAAATGCCACAATAAATGCCATCACTGATTTTCGTTTACCCCAATACGGTTTCGCAGAACCAAGGATTTGGTTTGCGGTAATTGAACCGTTGCTAGAAGCACGGGGCATTAAGTCCCAAATAGCCAAATATGGTATGGTGCTGGCAGAACTCCCTCCGTCAGTATTGACAGAAATCAGCGATTTCATCGAAGATCCTCCGACGGAACATCAATTTGATAAACTTAAAGCCCTCCTCATACAACGTACCAGTTTGTCGGATGAGAAAAGAATCCAACAATTGCTCACAGGCTGTGAACTAGGCCCACGTAAACCATCCCAGCTGCTCAGGCACATGCGCCAGTTAATCGGACACCATAAAGTAGACGAGGTAGTGCTGAAACAGATGTGGTTGCAACGTTTACCTAGAAATGTCCAGCAAATTTTAATCATCTCAGGAAAGTCGTATGACTTAGACCAACTAAGTGACATGGCAGATAGTATTTTGGATGTTTTATCCGATAACACCATAAGTCACGTAGCATCTGATAGTGCCACACCGTGTCATTCCACACCCACGGCAGACACACCGATACTCGCCGCCATTGCAGACTTAGCGGCAAGGATTGACAATTTGGAAACTAATAAGTCTGATCGACAAGTCCGGAGACGGACTTCACAAAGAAGGTCACCATCACGACGACGATCCTTCTCACGACAGCGTTCTTACACGTCTTCTCGGGATAGCAATATATGCTGGTATCACTGGAAGTTTGGACGTCATGCCCTGAAATGTGTAAAACCGTGCAGCTTTAGCGAAGCCAACCAGGCTCAGGGAAACGCCTCAGCCAGACAGTGATGGCGACAGCTGTTACTGGCAAGCAAACAAGTCGCCTCTTCTATGTGAAGGATAAAACTTCAGACACTTTATTCCTGGTAGACACGGGAGCAGAAGTTAGCGTAATCCCTCCTTCACTATCCAGGCGATCTACACGGACACCCGGAAAACTGTCTCTCCGGGCAGCTAACCACACAAGCATACAGACGTATGGAGAGCAATCCCTCATACTGGATCTAGGTTTACGTCGGCGTTTCACATGGATTTTCATAGTAGCCGACGTCAGTCACGCCATCCTCGGAGCAGATTTCTTGAGTAATTTCAACCTGTTAGTTGACGTCAACAATAAAAAACTGATTGATAACAACACCCATCTAAAGATCCATGGAATTATCTCCAGCTATTCTGTCTATAATATCAGTATTGAAAGACCAGCAGATTGCCCTTTTTCCTCCCTACTTCACCGTTTCCCTAAAATTCTTAAGCCGTCGTACAACATCGAGGATGTCCCTCACACAGTTACTCACAAGATAGTTACTACGGGTCAACCAGTTCGTGCTCGTCCCCGTAGATTACCCCCGGACAAATTGGCAGCAGCCAAGGCAGAATTTGAACACATGATGCAGCTCGGCATCATCAGACCCTCCAATAGTCCTTGGTCTTCGCCCTTACACATGGTGCCTAAAGCTGATCATGATTGGAGGCCATGTGGGGATTACCGACATTTAAACAATGCCACAGTTCCCGACCGTTATCCTATTCCTCATCTTCATGATTTCTCCCTGACATTACACGGAAAAACCATTTTTTCTAAAGTAGACTTGGTCAGGGCCTATCACCAAATACCAGTTGCCCAAGAGGATATCGAAAAAACGGCCATCATCACACCTTTCGGTTTGTTTGAATTTCTCCGCATGCCATTTGGCCTAAAGAACGCAGCACAATCCTTCCAACGTTTCATGGATCAGGTCACACAAGGTTTGGACTTTGTATTTGTATATATCGATGACGTTTTAATTGCTAGCTCGTCGCCCGAAGAACATACTGATCACCTCACCATCTTATTTCAACGATTTGAGCAATATGGAGTCGTCATTAACCCCAAAAAGTGCATATTCGGTGTCTCCTCTATACAGTTTCTGGGACACCACATAACCACGAATGGTATTACGCCTACGGAGGAAAAGATAGAGTCCATCAAAAACTTCCCCGAACCAGATTCACTCAAGAAGGTCAGACGTTTTTTGGGGATGTTTAATTTCTACCGGCGTTTCATTCCTTCGTGTGCCTCCATCGTCCAGCCGTTAACCGACCTCCTTAAAAATGATCCTAAAAAGTTTCAGTGGTCAGCTGAAGCACGCGAATCATTTTGCAACGCAAAAGATGCCTTATCCAGAGTTACTATGCTATCCCATATCAACCCCGAAGCGTCGCTTATTTTGTGCACAGATGCCTCCCAAGTAGCTGTAGGGGCAGTATTACAACAAAAGATGAAGGGCGAAGTCACCCCACTCGCATTCTTTTCTAAGAAGTTGGAACCGGCTCAGACACGATACAGCACTTTTGGGAGAGAATTGCTGGCCATATATCTTGCAGTGAAGCATTTCAGTTACTTACTACAGGGCCGGCATTTCACTATTTTTACTGACCACAAGCCCCTGTGTCATGCTTTCACTACTTCACTTGATAAACACTCCCCTAGAGAAGCCAGACAGTTGGATTATATCTCCCAATTTTCAACCGACATTCAGTACATCAAAGGGGATGCGAACGTGGTAGCCGATTCTCTTTCAAGAAGTGACATTAACCAGCTCCAAACGTCGGTAGACATCAGTCTTGATCGTATGGCTCAATTACAAAAAGATGACGTTGAACTCCAAACCTGCCGCAGAAACTCTTCCTTACAACTCAAAGATGTGCCTATCCCCTTATCAGATGCAACCATAGTCTGCGATGTATCTACCGGCACTAATCGTCCATTTGTCCCTCTCAGTTGCCGAAAAGCATTGTTCGAACATTTACATTCGCTTTCCCACCCTGGAGTACGCGCCACGGTCAGGCTGATCAGCGAACGCTTCGTGTGGCCTAAAATGAACTCTGACATTCGGAGATGGGCACGAGAATGTATCCAATGCCAATGCTCCAAAGTACACCGCCACACTATTACAACCCCGAAGACGTTTAAATTACCCGAAAGGAGATTTCAGCATATCCATATAGATATCGTGGGACCATTGCCAACATCAAGGGGATATACACATATCCTGACAGCGATTGATAGATTTACTCGTTGGGCTATTGCATGCCCCTTAAACGACATATCTGCTGAAAACGTTGCTTTAGTTTTTCTCGACCGTTGGGTGTCAAACTACGGTGTACCAACTACTATTACATCCGACCGCGGTCCTCAATTCCAATCGACACTCTTTCGCGAACTGACGAGACTTCTGGGAGTGAAACATATCTCCACAACAGCCTATCATCCGGCAGCGAATGGTCTAGTGGAAAGATTCCACAGACAACTGAAAAGCTCCCTGATGGCGCAGAATGATACATCTAAGTGGAGTGAATACTTACCTTTGATTTTACTTGGTATCCGATCTACTATCAAAGAAGATTTAGGATGTACACCGGCTCAACTTGTCTATGGCACCAACCTAACCTTGCCTGGACAGCTAGTCCCCTCAGCCGATTCCACAGACGTGAACATTGCCGACTTCACTAACCGATTAACTAGACAAATGCTTCAACTTCAACCAACAGCACCTCGACAATCTCCCCGACGAGATCAGATCAACAAACATCTACAAACTTGCAAATTCGTCTTCATTCGAGTCGACGCCATCAGAAAAGGATTGCAACCTCCATACGAAGGACCCTTTCAAGTTATTAAACGTTCAGACAAACACTTTACCGTGAACAAGAATGGAAAACGAGAGACTATTTCCATTGATCGAATCAAACCCGCATACACCGACAACGACTTCGAATCTACATCGGCAACTGCGCAATCAAATAATCAAACATCCGATTCCACTCCACCGGCACCAAGTCTTATCCTCCCTCCATATCAAACACGTAGTGGTCGGCAAATCAGTAAACCGGCTCGCTACGTTCATTTTGAGGACTAACAAAAGAAAAATAATTAAAAATTATTATTATCTTTTTCGTTTAGACATTATCATCATGACCGTTAGTATTTCGTCGTAAACTTTGATGTTACTATCACTATTATTTATTTATATGTACCTCACCAAAAAACAGGTAGTGTCCTTTCCAAAAACTACTGATCTTTAATCCATATTTTTTTTAATGTTTCTTTCCCCTCCTTAATTACTGTGTATTTACATATTTTTCTTTATACATTAAAAATCTATGTTCATGGTTAGTGCAAATTTAAGTGACATGACTTTCTATTTCAATTTTTATTGCTGAACTTATTGTATATGCTTTCAGACTTTACATGATTCACATACCTTCTCGCGTTTATGCATGTTGTAATATATCCCTATTTTTATCCAAAAGTTGCTATTACTATTATTACTTACTTCATAGTTTTACGTATCATTTTCCGGTTGTCTCTCCGGACCTCTAGGGGGGAGCCGTGTTGAGTACGTAACAATGTGATTGTACACTTTTTAGGTACTTGTATAAATTCGAGATATTGTACATAATTTTTGTTTAAATCGCTTCTTGTTGAAATATACATAATTTCCGTGAAAAAAAAAAAAAAAAAAAAAAAAAAAAAAAAAAAAAAAAAAAAAAAAAAAAAAAAAAAAAAAAAAAAAAAAAAAAAAAAAAAAAAAAAAAAAAAAAAAAAAAAATAGCCTACTACTTTCATCCGAAGACATTTCTACAACCGGAACACGGCAGCTACAGCAGACGCAGTCCAAACAGTTAACGTGCCTGTGGATTATATAATTAATTTGTAGCCGAGGACTTACACTTTATAACCAAGTAATCCTTTTTGTTGCTATAACTCGTCACTGTATTTTTGGTAATATATTGTGATTTAATACTCCACTGACTTGGATTATTACTTTTATACTTGGAATGTTAGTGAACTCTAATATTAGTCCCCTACATCCCTTGTAGTTTCGTTCTTCAGTTTCTCAATGTTGGACTCGAATTGTGGCCCGTCCAATATCCAATATAATTTTACGAGCTAGTGTAAACCAATATTGATTTCTTTGTGCTCGCTTCTTGATTGTGTAGTAAAGGTTCCTGATCTTCAATAAACTTCTTCGTAGCTCGTCCCGCCACTTGACTGTCGTAGCTTTGGTTGACTCCAGAAGGAGTAGTGCTGGGATTAATTAAATGTTGCTCGTAGTATGCGCTATGTTAAGACTGGTACTACTGTGAATGGAGTTGATTCTTTCACCGCTTAGTCCCCCGTATCGTCGTCAACAGAAAAGAGATAATAATAATGGTTATAATTAGTGAAGTTGTTCAGACTAACAGAGAGAAAAAGAAATCAAGGAGACGAAAAAAAGTTGATTAAATTTGAAGTTGATGTATATAAATATATAATATCAGTAATAATAATAAGTCTAGTAGTTAGGGTTTTCAGAATAGTAAGACGGAAGAGAATGTAAAGAAGTAAAACGACGAAATAAGATGTCTGCCCCTGAATGGTGTGTGGGATTTTAAAAGGATAGGCCATTTGGACGGAGCCCTTATGTCACTGCGTGACTGTCCAACCTTAGCCTAAAGGTGTCCACAGACGGTGCCATAGCTACAGTTGCCAATAAGAAGTTCCAGGTCGGCAAACCCGCAGTGAAAAGAAGTAGGAGCACACCCTAGTTCTTTTCCTCTTGTGAGCTATCCTTCTGGGGTTTCCAAGAGAAAGCCTACAGTTTTGTTTGGGGGATTCTGGTCATTTGTTATCTTGTAGGCAGTGAAGCAGTAATCAAATCCACCCTGGGCTGACGGTAGCTAATTGTGAATAGGCCTAATTTCTTTAGCTTTTCAACATACAGTTTGTTTCAGAGACCAACTACTTTTGTAACCCGTCTTTGGACTCTTTCCAAGAGGTTGGTGTTCCTTCTAAGCAATGGGGGTGCAGTGATATTGTGCACTTCAAGTTGTGGTCTGACTTATGTTTTGTACAACCTTAGAAAGAGCTCAGGAGTGAGTGCACCTAACTGTCTATGTGTAAAGTGTATGACCGCATATGCCTTCGCCACTTCCCCATGTAATTCACGCTTGCGTCCATTTTTCCCGTTAGAACTAGACCTAAGCCGCTTTCCGACGTTGTGCAGGACAAGCTTTCATCGCACAGGGTGTAACTTGCATTCTGCGTAATTTTCTTTACTCTGCACTTTTCCAGGTTGAAAGTCATGCCATTGGCCACCGCCCAGTCTTCCAGGAGCTTTAGATCTGTCTGCAGCCTATTTGAGCCCTCCGGACACTTTATCGCCCTCCATATCTCCACGTCGTCAGCGTACAGAAGAGTAGGGCAGCTTAGACGGCATGGTAGGTCACTGATAAAAATCAGAAACATCAGTGGTCCAAGGACAGAGCCCTGCGACACTACTGATGACGAGCCATGTCAAGATGATCGGACTCGATTGATCTTAGTGCAAAATTTCCTTTTAGCTAGGTAGTCCTTCAACCATGACAGAAGTGGCTTACCTACAGCTACCTGACTTAGTTTGTGTAAGAGAACGTCATGGTGAACTGTGTAATATGTCTTCCCAAAGAGTAGGAAAATCACATGGATTGAAACATTCAAATGTAAGCTTGAGGTCCGATCATCCCAAGTTGATAGTAGTTTTGTTACAAAGGATCTGCTTTTCCTTAACCATGTTGGGCTTCACGGAGTCTTTTAGTCCTATGGAGGTGTCCCCTGATGCCATCATCAATAATACTTCTCAGTTCCTTTGATACCACTGGGAGTAGAGCTACTGGTCTATAGCTAGTGGCACTTTGCCTATCCCCACCCTTGAAGACCGGAGAAAGGATGGCCCTCGTTCACTCCCTTGGCAATTTTGCCGAATCCATTGAGTGTTGGAACAAGTCACATAAGGGCCTACACAAAGCTTCGGCGAACTGTTTCAGGACAGATAGCCTGATGTCGTCACAACCTGGGGACTTTCCAGATGTGAGTCTCTGTAGCTTCCCTAGTACTATTGCGGAGTTTATTTCGGGGGTAACCACTAGGTCTTCTTTCAGTGAAATAGTAACGTCGCCATTTCGGTCCGTACCGGTAATATCCACACTGCTGTTTAGCTGTCTGGTGAAGGCTAAACTGATTTTTTCCGCCATCTCCAGACTAGTGAGATATTAACTTTTTGGACCTACTAAGACGCATGCCCTCTGGTTAGTTGGATGTCTTTCCTACATGGATCGATACAAGCTTTTGGGGTTCGCCTGGAGACTTTTGGCAAGTTTAGCCTAAAATAACTTCATACCACTCCTGACCCTCACGTTGCACCGGTTCCTGAGTTCCAGATATGCGTTGTGGTCCGTCTGACTCTTGGATACTCGCCACGTACAACAAGCCTTCCTCTTTGCTTGCGGAATACGCCGCGTGCTTCTCTGAAGCCATGCTAACGTTTTTGGGCTGTTGTGACTAAAGGGACGGTATCCGAGATTGCTGTTTGAATAATCTCTCTTACCACTTCCCAGTGTTCATCCACAGTCCCCTCAAATTGCTATATAGGTAGCCGACAGTGAGTCTCGTGGCCTCAGCGTGTTGTGGGGTAGTTGACGTTACGTTGTCCGCCAGTAGGGACTTATTATTGGGGGCTATTTGACCGCATCGCTGAGGCTTGGTGATATATTAAGGCCTCAGTTTCTCGCCTCCTTATTGTTTGAGCTCTACTTTCATAACACCGGATGTGCCGTACCATGTTTCTCTTGGTCTCGTACCACCATTGAAGTACTTGGGCTAACTGCTCCTGGGAGTTGAATTTGACACTTAGCAGCCCTGGGGAACTAATCATTGTGAGATGAGCGGGCGAGGTAGTCAGAAAATGGAGATTGCTCCAAAAGCACCAAGGACCATCTGAGGTGACAGCCATCTCCGTTGCTGTACGTCATGTATGTGTTTTTCACAAGCAGTGCCGATTTCCAGCTCTAGAACACCGTGTATGACCATAGAGGTAGAAGGCATCAGTTCTGGTAACTCCCTCGCTATTTTCCCGTCAGCCCATCGTCCGTCATGTTTCGTTCTTATGCTAGAACTCCTGTCGATGGCTTGTACCTGGGCCATTCATATTATTCTTTCAGCCTATTTGGCAGAGTCCAGTGTAACACTTAATGGGGGTGGCTTACCCTGGGTGCGTGGATACCTCTGTACAGCTTGCACACTTTCGATGAACTGATGTTCAGACCTAATTCATTGCACAAATTAGACCACGTCCTGATCAGACAGGGCCCGTTGTTCAAGCCAGCTATCCGTACTCACAGGTACATTAAAAAGGATAAGAGAATTAGACTGATTGACCTCAGACTTAGGCTTGGCTTTTGGCTACTTGTATTCCTTTGTAGGGTCAGTAAATTCGGATTTCATCAGGTTCTGACCAGCCTTTACCGTGTTGCCAAGCTTGCTAGTGGATACAAGTGGTGCTTTGGCGATTCTATCTTCCCTGATGTTGCAGGTATAACCTTAGAAGTATTCACTTTATGAAGATAGGTGTTTCCAGTCGGTTGGGCTGGAGTATCCTTCTTACTGTCTTTACCAAGTTTTGATAGTGTGGTGTTAGCAGATGGAGAGCTGCATGAGACTGCGTCGGGACACAATAGTGGCGTGCTGTTTCTGCGACCCGCGGACACGCTGTGTGGGACTTTGCCAGGGCGAAAAATTGGCCAGATGTACCAGAACCATGGGCACGGGTTATTTCGCATATACTCAAAGTATGATTTTGGCACCCCTTTGTGACAACGGCAGTGTGTCCATCGTTTAAAAAATTGCATTCAAATTATGAGTCAGTTTTAGAAACAGCAACACTACTGGCCTGATATTCGACTCCTTTTCTAGATGACGCTTTCGATGTCTTATGACATCTTGAGCACCTCTTCTTTGTTTTGTCGTGTGTCGCGCACTGGCTTTCAACGGACCCATGTGGAGTACGTAACAATGTGATTGTACACTTTTTGGTTATTTGTATAAATTCGAGATATTGTACATAATTTTTGTTTAAAACGCTTCTTGTTGAAATATACATAACTTCCGTGTACAATTGAAGAATACACTCTGCTGTTGGAGACTTCGTCTTCTCCCTGGTCACTTCTGCTTACTTGCTCCACTCACACCGTGTTGTATACTTCGGATTTATTGTAGGAGTCTACTACTCTCAACCGAAGACATTTCTACAACCGGAACACAGCAGCTACAGCAGACGCATTCCAAACAATTAACGTGCCTGTGGATTATATAATTAATTTGTAGCCGAGGACTTAGACTTTATATCCAAGTAATCCTTTTTGTTGCTATAACTCGTCACTGTATTTTTGGTAATATATTGTGATTTAACACTCCACTGACTTGGATTATTACTTTTATATTTGGAATGTTAGTGGACTCTAATATTAGTCCCCTACACCCAGGTGTAATATCATGTCCACCTGGTATTGCCTGTGCTGTTTCAGTACCAGACTGTGGTAGTGTAGGCTTAATATCAGAACAGGCGAGATGTGCACAAGTCTTTGGAATCGGTGTGTGAAATGGGTTTGGTATCCCTGGGTCATTGTCCCCTCCTATTGAAGCCCTTGTGACTACAGAATATGGTGTTTTGGTGCTTTTTCTGAGGCCGCTTTTAGCAGCCATCTTAAAAATCCCTGTAACTTATTCTATATATGTATAAGAGAGCAACAGTATTTACCCAAAAGAACAAGAATAAGACTGGGGAAAAGAAAAGGTTTTCGACTTTACCTAGTACCTTTTGGTTACTAGGCTTCAAAGCAATCACGTGATAGGCCAACAAGTCTTGTTTATCTGAACGGGTGAGGAAGATGCTGCTACAGAAGTAGTACCTGGGGCTTTGGCAGTAGTTCAAGATAACTGGACTTACCACACAGAGACTTGATATGGAAGTGACAGTTGAATTTAATTCACCGTCTAGGAAGATGAGGTTTCCGAAGCGGATAATTCACGGAATAGTTATTTTCCAGTTGAAGAGGGAAAAGCAAGTCGTATTTAAAAAGCGCGCTGTGGCCCAGTTGGTTTAAGGGATTTCAGCTTCGCCTTGATGATTCGTTGAACCAGATGGTGGTCTGAGCTCACATCTAACCCCTTCTCCACTTTGTGCTCAGGAGGCTACTTGCGTCACCAATTCCTTGATCAGCATTTAGATGAAATCTGTCTGGTTTCAAATGTGACCGTAGGGAGAAATCCATGTTGCTTTGTGTACATCCTTGTGCTTGTACACTCTGCTTCCGATCACTAAATCCCCGAAAGCGCAGAAGTCTGCGAAGAGTTCTCTGTTTCCATTCATTTCACCCGGAGCCTCTCTACCTATGGTGGATTCTCTTCCTGTATTATCTGCTTCTAGTTTGACTGGCATTCATATTGCCCATAAATATTTTGATGTCACCATTTGGGATATTGTCGATTACTGTTTGTAGATGTCTGTAAAAGCCTTCCTTCTTCTCTTCTTCCACGCCGTTTGTAGCACTATGGAGAGAATTGAATAATTGTGACCTGCCTTCCTCCCTTTTGAACTGAATCTTTCTGTCATGATCCCGGATGAAAATGGCTCTCACTGCATTAGTGCTCTGGCTGCCAGTGGTGACATCATGATAGCCACATCCTCAGTGTACTCGTGGTTTTCATCAGGGTGACCAGGTAGAAATAGATTACTGACTTTCCCGTGGACAATTTTGACCATCTTCATCCATTCCATCTGCTTTCGCTAATGCTCAGCAATTCTATGCCAAGTCATTGTATTGCTTCGGCTACCTGTGCAGCCTTCTCAGTCTCGTATATTGTACGGACATTCCACGCACCAATCCTCATTCCTGTTTTCACAGAAAAAAGACAAACAGACTGGCTGACTGGCTTCCCGTAGGCTTTCAACAGCCCGCGTTAATTCGCCGCTCCGATGCGAGAAGAAGAATCAGACTGAAGTTATTCAAAGATTTTGTATTTTCAAAAATTATTGGCGCGTTGAAGTTCCCCTGGTGGCTTGACAAATTCAATGGTGAAAGGTTGCTAGGCTCACACACAAACTTCCCGCTTTTTGATTGAGGTACATAAGACTTGTTAACCACATGTGTGCAAAGTTCTAGATGTAGTACAAATTAAAATGTTTAAAAAATTTATTAATTCAAAATCGCTCTAACGTCATTTTTGTGCTTTTCCACTGTGCTGAGAAAATGAATATCGTCATAGTTTGCAATAAAGCCATACACATTACATGAATTCCAGAACGTTTTCCTTGGATAAAATTTGCCTTAGATTTTCCTCAAATACATGGCGCACGAGAGCGTATTTCCTTAACAACCAAGTTTTCTTAATTGCTTTTGTCGTTAGTAGTAGCACGCTAGGTAGAGTACTGAATTGCTGAATAACAAGGCAAATTAAGTTAGGCGGGGGCTAATAAAAGGGTGGCTCGTAAAAGGCACACGCAATGCAGCACATGGGCACGCTGCACAAAATGCCCGAGACGAGCCCCCCTTTTAGAAGTTTCTCGTGTGATCATTTCCCCGGTTGCTGTAGCAATAAGTTACTGATGACGAAACAGTGAGGGTAGAACGCCGTGGACACCAAAGCGATTTCCTTCCCTGGTAGAAAAGAGGCAAGGACAGATGGGGATAAATTTTTCATTCAAACACATATCCACAAGGCCGAGATGCGTGCGAGATCAGTAAATACATACATCCGTTCCGAGAGTGTGCATCAGATAAAATAACTATGAACTTTCAAACATCTCAGTATGCACGCTGCACAAAAACACATCTGAAGCAAACAACCAGTACACAACCAACTGAAAATAAGAGTGACATCAGAATCATCAAACAAAATTCGTCCTCAAAGAAATCGTAGCATGAATTGAACAAAAATTGTTAAACTATGTATGTGGACTCTAAAATACGTAACCACAGATGCCAAAGAGATTAGCAGGTTATCTTAGGAAATCTTTGGGATCAATTCCAAAAAATGGAAACCCTATACCCTTCATCGATAAGCGGAAATTGAACCGAACCAAAGGATGTAGCGTAAATATAGAATTAACATTGCACGGCTGGGCGGGTCAGTGCTTCTCATGGGCAAGCCTAACCCAAGTAAGTGAGAGCCAGGTTCACCCATTTTCTCTCCATAATCAGGTCTCTCTCAGAATATGCTTCAAGAACAAATGAACCAAGAAAAAAGCAACACAACACAAAAGATGACGTGAATAAAACTTGCTCCATGGAATACGAGATTACACATTGTCTTTGCGAGTTTGAGTTTTTGAAAACATTACCTACGAACACACTACAACATTCTTTTCACCATATGTATCAGTTTTTGATACATCTGTGTGTGTGGTGAAGTACCCTCAAGGTGTGGTGAAATAATTTGCTTCTTTAACCAGCGTCTTCCTTTTTCATATTGCAAGGGTGCACAGGGGCAGGTGGGTAAACAGCTGTTCCCAGGTCAGGGCCAGCTATGGTCCTACCTCACCGGCGCGGTGTTGGGTAGCATGCTCGTGGCAGTCCTTCAAATAGTTTCCTTCTCAACTTAGCCCAGCTCTGCCCTGTCTCCACTTAGGTCTTCTCTCCCTGCAGCTAGTTAAACTTCTAAGCCAACGTGAGTCCGTCAACCATTATTCTAGATAGAACCCACAGACAGTCCAACGGGACATATCAAGTGTTGAGCCTGTAGGGGATCAAAGAAGTTCGTCAAATCAGTCGAACACTCAACGACCAATTTGTTTATCTGTGCAGATTGAAACATTGACTGAACGACTGAATTTTCAGGGGACAAGAACTCAACTTCAGCGTTGTGGTGTTGTTGTGTATCTATATAACCTACTCTTATCATTGCTAATAAATACACCTTTGAGCAGCTGTAAGTGTTGTATCCTCCCATCACTAGTTGGGGCGGTGTTGAGAAAATCCTGGCCACCACATTAGGTGAGCCAGGCTGATAGGTCAGCACACATAGTGACTAGAACTCAAGTCCAGCAGGCCAAGTGGCCACACATCAAACATGAGAGTTATTTCCATTCTAAACCAACCAGAAGCAGACACGAAGTCGTTCGGGTAGCCTAACCAACTAGTTTTCTAGAAACTCCTGGTGGTACACACAACCATGTCACCAGCTTAGGAAGCGAGAGACTGATGAGGCGTAGTGTCGTCATAACACCAGGGGTCCCCGGTGTTAATCACCAATCCCGATGGCCAGAATTAAGCACTATGAAATTCATCACTCATACTGTCTGCCTGGACGCATCTGCCTGCTGAGTGAATGGACTGTAATCTGGGTAGACCTTCAAGGCAAAAGCATATAAGAGGGTCTCAGGTTGTTGCGGGCCAAGACCGAAGATAAAGAATCGATAGAGCCGTGCTGACTGATTTTAGATGGATGTATTCATGACAAAAATTTGTCTATGGATATTGACTATTGAGTGGTAGTAGAGGGTGCACGAACTACGAGGCGACAGGTGACAGTCTCGTATAGCAACATGAAATGCTGGCAACAAACAAAGTTTTTGAATGACACTTGCATTAGGTCAACAGCTTTAATTTGTTCTGCGTAGATATACTACACATATCTGGTATCTCCATGTTGTGGAGATTCAAAGTAGCGATTCGGCAGCTGATGTCATAGCCATAGTTGAGTTTAAGTCTAAACTGGCCAGTGAAAAACAAAGGCACCCGATGGAATGCCCTAGGTACAGGTTTACAAGGTAGGCCGATCGAACCGACATTCTTAGGGAACTCGTTTCTAGGGGATGGTGATGCAGGGTTTCTGCAACATAGTATACTGCGGCAACTCAGAGTAGTAAGCGCCTAATGAACTCAGAATGATGGGACGAGTAACTGAGTAAGAACTATGCCCTCTGTATAATTTACGTTGGTCCACCCTGAAGTAAAGACGCTCGAACTTTTGTGCCAGAGTTGTTCTGTCTCTGAGAGAATCACCTTTCCATATTCTTTTGAAAATTAGCCGCATTGCCAAATTTTATTTTATTTATTTTTTTATTTTTGATTACAGCTTGATTCCACACCGTATTTTTGGTACAAGTATGGAATTTTCAGCATGGATATCGATAGGCCAAATTTTGCAGGCCGACCATAGATATCAGGTGTGCGTCGGCAGGGGATCGAACCTCAGACCATGTGCATGGTCGGCGAGAGTCCTAACCACTGTGCCACCGACGCACATTCTTGCTTATTATTCACATATCCATACTCAACAAGGATTATATTGTGCCACCTGGAACTATTTATAGTATTTACTTGTGGAATCATCAAGCCAGAATTTTCTGTTACCCACCATAACGACTTGGAACTAAGGATTATATCCCCAGGTAGTACTGTTAAAAGGAAGTCTGACTTTTATTTAACAACATGTAGCTGTTTATCTTTGTTGTTATGCTCTGACAACACAACAATCTTTTTTATATCATCAAGGCTTCTCTCCGAAAATTGTGAAAATTCTTGTTTCTGTAATGGTCAATTCTGTCAAACGTGTCTGTAAATGAATGTGAACATTGAACGTTGGTTCATTGACCTTGGTTGCCATTGGCGGGCAACTCGAAGGCGCGAATGATTCAATCGTATACAAGCTGGAAGAAGACGAAAGGATACGAATAAAAGTACAATACATTCCCTTTAAAACATTTGTTTATAGACTTTGTGTCAATTTAGATTTGAATTGCCGGACAATACAAGTTACTGCTAGTGTTTTAGAGTTAAAGTTGATAATCGATCATAGTAGTCATTGATGCGGAGCGTCTTAGCTGATAAAGGAACTGAGGGTTAAGTTCCTTGGCAGTTTCACTGTAGTTAGGGGGCTGACATCCAATACTCATCAACCATCTGAAGAACTCGTTTCCGCTGACGATTCTAGACTTTCGACAACAGACACACTCGTAGTCATGGTGTCTGATATCATAGAGGAACTGATAGATAATGCGATTCGCGGCAAAAATGATATACTGTCACCTCAGTAATCAAGAGCAGACTTAAAGATCAAGTGTGACAGCATTATGTGCCTCATGCAGATGTGTGACCCATCATAAAACATCTAATATTAATAATATATTCGCATCAGCGGCGCCCGTTTATCTTTGTCGTCATTATGATAAGTTATATATACGATTAGCAAGCATACTTAATAATAATGATTTAATAACATACATATTTTTCTACCTGTGTAGGACATATCACTTGTTCAGGAATTAATAAGTACTATTTGAATTACATTAATTTGGTTCGTGGTGAAATTACATGGTCGCTGTCGATTTGCCTTTTGGTATTGTGAACAGTTTGATAACTAGTCACTCAATAGAGCACATCAAGGAATATAGAAATATTGTCTTCGCATTGACAAAAAATACCCGAGCATGTTTTGGATGGATTACAAATACTTGGGAAAAAATAAAGCTTGAAGTAATTCCCCAACATAACTTAGGTGTGTACAAAACCGAATCTTATTTTTGATTTATATCCAAATTTGTTAATTATTAAAATAAATGATACACTTGTATAGTTTTGTCAGCATTTTCATCGTAACATCACGAGTGAATTGTACTCAATGTACACTAATAATAATGATGGTACATATTTTCTTATAAATGGGTGTTTTCAAGAAATGAAAGCTATTTTTACAGATACGATTAGTTATGTCATAAATTATGATCGTGAAGTTGTATTATAAATTAATACCTTTTCATTGGTATTAAGGTATATTCAACAACTGTCATCCAGGTCGCGTTGTGGAGGAAGGTAATGGGTAATTCACAAGGCAGTTGTATGTTATGGGGCCAGCAATGTTTGCAGATCATTTGTCATTGTAAATGGTCAAATATCCACATACTTCATTCTCATTCAAAAAGTCAAACGGAAGCTAAAATGGTGAGACAAAAAAGAAGACAAAAAACAGCAACGCAAAAGAAAGCGAGAAGTCCTTGAGGAGTGATCAATAAATATATACATATGTATTCTGTTTAGCGATTATGGTTATTTTGGTGAACTAACCAACTAGTCCTGTTATGCTAACTTTTATATTATGTGTGAACTAATATTACTGTCCTGTGTAGAAATAATTATCATGTACTTCCAATAATATTAAAATTTATGATTGTAGTTTGTTGTAACTACACGTTTAATGAACTTAAAATATCCATGTCGCGTGAAAGAGAGGGTGTAAGAGCCAGACACAGAAGTGAATTGTCATTTTTAGCAGTATGGTGACTGAGGAGATGAACACAGGAAGTGTGTTTGTACCATGCACATCAGCTGGTAGTCTATTCCAAATGACTGAAAACTTATTTAAGAAGTTGTACTGCATGTAAGTCTGAAAATGCTTTATAGCAGCTAGGAGGAGTGCAAGAGAAGATTAGTTAGCTTGTAGTAGAAAGTAATGTTTAGCTTGAGACGTCTTTTCCAGAGTGGTTATAATCTTTGTCTTTCGCATCGTGCATGGTATTCCAGACCACTTTCTAAACCAAGAGTTCTTGAGGTAAATTGCGTTGCACCCCCTCTAATTTAAGCTTGTCATTCTGACGCAGTCTGCTGAGAGTAAATGGGTAGTATTCTAAAATAGGTCGGACACATACTTAGTAAAATAAAATGCTGGTTTCACAGCAAAAGAAATTGCGAGTTATGCATCCTAGCAGCCCTCGTGTTTTACGCCTGGTATAATCAGTTTGTGTAGAGAACGTTAAGTTACTCGAGTATCTGATACCGAAATCTGCGACTGAGTTGAGCTTGACTAGTTTTCGCTCATTTACCTCAAGAGTTAGGTCAAGGTTACTGTTGTCGATACAAATCCAGCCGCATTTGTCAATGTTAAACTTTAGACAGGATTCAGCACAACATGTTGCGAGACTACTTAGTTCAAGATGCATTTTTTACCACATCGCTTCATTCCTGGTTGTAGCAGGAGTAGACAACTTTGAGGTCGTCAGCATACAGGAATGGTTTACCTGAGGTGAAGCACTTGCAAATGCTATTGATGTAGACAGTAAATAAAAGTGGCCCTAAGACATTACCTTGCACAACCCCACTTGAGATCTGCCTAGAATGAGACAATACAGATCCGACTTTGACTGTTTGTACCCTAGTGCTCACAAACGATTTCAACCAGTTCAGTCATGGGCTACGAATTCCACATGAGTACGGCCTCTCAAAGACAATACTGTAAGATACCATGTCAAATCTCCCAGATATATCTAAGTAGAGAACGACGACTAGCTTACGTGCCTCGCGACTACTAGTGATGCAGTTGAAAAAGTCGAAGTGGCAAGTAACGCAGGATCTATTTTTGAGAAATCCGTGTTGAGACCTTGTAACAAGATCTTCGCTAAGTAGGTAGTCTGACAATTGATCTTTTACAACTTTCTCCATGACTCGCTAGATGAATGAGGTTATATTTATAGGTCTGTAATTGCGAACGTTTGCCTTATCAACAGATTTGTAATGTGGAATTATGAAGCTAGTTTTCCACTGACTAGGGTAAGTGCCAGTGTTCACAGATATTGAGAAGAATTTAAGAAGTAACAGGGGTATATCACACCCACTGTTTTTGAAAATTATTGAAGCAAGGCCATCCGATCCCGTACTGGTGGAAGGTCTAAGGCTTTTAACTGCTTGTACTATTAACTGATTGGTTTACACAATGCTTTCAAGAGAAGAGCTAATAAGGGGGCGGTTTCCCCATGCATGTCTTTTTCTAAACTAAAGTTCTCAAGTCACTTAGTGAATAGTTCACAGATGGTGGCAGGCTCATTGTAGATTACTTCGCGAGAAGTAAGCGGGGGATGAACCTCGTTTACTCCATTAGTTTTTTAAGACGTTTTGTGAGGTTGTAAACTTCGGAGGTACTTTCAAGTGCCTCAGGTCTTCATCGAGGTCCTTTAGAGAGAGAAGGCGCTTGATAGATTCAAGAGACTAGTCGATTGAGAGCAGTAGCGGAATAGTACTGTTTCATCAAATTCTTTAACTTATTGCGATGTGCCCTTGGAATATATTCAGCTTGGTGTCTACTTAATTTCACCATTTTCTTAGGAGCAACAGTATCTGGGCAAAGGGTAACATTTCTGTAAAATAGGGACACTACAGCCTCCAGGGAGTCAGTTGTAAAATAGTCATCCCATTGACAGAGTCGAATAGGTTCTTGGACCAATCCCCAGCCTGTATGTTTAATTACGGCATATCATGCTCCCTGATTCTTGTTTGTTTCCTGTATTTAGTGGTGAGAAAGGCAGAGAGCAGAGTACCATTCTATGGTCACTACTGGAAAATCTATTACCGACATAGGTGGAGACTGGGATTGTGTCAAGACAAAAAACAAGGTCCAACGTGTTGTCACCACGAGTAGGTGTCTGGACGTGTTGTTGCCATCCATAACAGTCGATAGTGGCAAGTAATTCGTCGAAGCGTTGGGGGCCGGAACTACTTAACCAATTGACTTCTGGGAGATTGAAGTCCCCTGAAATTATTTTGTAATTAGCACTAAACAAGGAGGCGTGTGCAAATGATTTAGCTAATAACGTATCGGTTTCTTTTCTTGCGCTTGGTGCTAGATAAACACAGCCTATGAGAAGTTTGTACTTATGTTCATGTAAGACAACCCAGAGTGAGTCAGGTACATTATTCATTATTTCATCTTCCACCTTACTGACTACAAATGAGCTATGTATATATATGAGACGGCCTCCACCACGCTTGCAATCTCTGTTTGCACGGTGTACAGTGTAATCATCGACACCTGTATGCACATTAAGTAATAATAATAATAATTTTATTTTCATATAAACATAAATTTACATGAAAATGCATGTCATTTTTACAGGCACGATCAAGTATGGCATAATGTCAAATCTTAAATTGTCTACTATTTAATAATGTTTCAACAGTTAAATATTTGATACATATATATGTATATAATTACACTCACTGTCTGAACCAGGCCGTATAGTTATTGAATTGTACAGTTGTCCTCCAGGTCGAGCGGGAAAATCGACTTCGTTTCGTTTTCATCCCATGGTTGTAGGCATACGATAACCAACCAATATTGAGGTAAGTACAACGTTTACAAGGGATTGGAAGCTGTTTTAGAAAAGTTAAAGTGCTAAGGTGAAACATTAAAGTGTAACAGATTAAGTGAGTGAAATATATCATTAATAAACACATTTATATAGAAAACAGAATGGGGAAGTAATTAATCCTTAGGCCGACAACGTTCATTTGCAATGTATAATAAAACCAATATATTTTGTACTATCATGATGTCCACTTTTGGCTTTAATACAATTATTTTCAAGCCAGTTGTTTTTATTTCATGCCTTCTTGTCTATTTAGTGCACAACCGTACCCTACAGAGAATAGGAATAGAATAAGTCGAATCAAATTCATAAAGAGCTATAAAATGTTAGGTTTAATGGAATATAATGAGGATCAAGTAAAGACGTTATTAGAAAATAAGTGAGACAAGATACAGAGGATGAGCACCATGACTCAGTAATCAGAGCTACAGTAGTCTTGGCGACTAATAATAATGTCCTTAGTTCAGATATCTTATTGATTAAGGAACGTGCATTAATTAGCAATATCGTGAATAAGTCACGGGATGCTACAAACTGGCTTAAAATATCACCATAACCTAAATCCATTTGTGCGTCAGCACCGCAAGAGTTTATGAATGAAAGGGAGGTCGGACTGGGTGTCTTTACATCGGGGTTAGAGTACGATGGGGTAGTCCTAGGTACCATGGGTCATACCAGTGATTCGGGACACCTGGAAAATTTACCATGTGTTCCTGGATATAAGGGTAGTAGAGGTTGGGCCTGGGTTGACGGCTAAAAAGCATAGCATCAAAAGGTCTACCCATCCAACTGCTATTCGTCATACCGGTACACGTATTCGTGTTGTTTTTATAACTTAAAGGAGACTGTGAGGGAAGGTGCTTTGGTTGCAAGATTTTGGGGATATTGGAGCCTGGCTTTCTATAAGGTGGAGTGTGCCGAAAACCTGCAGATATACCTGTGTTTCGAGAGGAGTTTTTCGTAACAAGTGAGGGTTTTCAAGTATTGGTCATGGTGAAATCCCCCATGCAAGTGAGGGTTTGCTGACACTCTTATTGAATACAGAGCATTCTCCCCATCATTAGTCTCAGTCATGTGAAATTTGTTCATCGTGGTGAGGTTACTACGTTTGGGGGGAAATTTCTCAGGACAACTTGCAGAAGTTCTAGCTATTTTAACATCTTTCGGTGAGGCTTCATTTGCAGGGGTACTGGTATCTAGGTCAGTTCCTGGTTCCATTGGCAAGCGTGGTTGTCGTGTGGTTTGCTGAATGCCACTGTCAGAACTAGGTGACTGTTGCTGTACGCAATCCTGTTTTGGTAAATCTAAGCTAGAGGAGGTGACCAGGTTATTACTACGGATTATTCTACGCTGACACGGTGTTTTGTCCCGAGCTGTAGTAACAGATTCATAACCGCTATTCAGTCTTAAGTGATCCAGACATTCAGTAAACTTACTAGCATCAAGAGAGTTAATGAATCTAAAAACGATAAGACAGTTAGCCTGGTTAGACTTTTTACGAAGTCTTTTGCATTCACACGGAACAATAGCCTTGCAGCAACAGCAGAGGATTTTGTGTTTAATAGGCTTCAGAGGCGGAGAATCTGGGACGTTGTAAACTGTAGCTTGGCGAGAAGAGGTTATACGCTTCATTACCTCCACAGCTAAGAAGTCAATCAGATTTTCAGTCTTATTCGGGTAGTCCGTAGACATTTTAGGATTTTTTTAACAGGTGGACTATTGGATCTAAATCCGCAAGCCCGTTTTGAGTTATATCCAGTAGAGACTTAACCCGGCCAATATCAGAACGGCTCTCCGTGATATTTGAGATTGGCAGTGACATACTATCAGACTGACCCAATATTTCCCGAAGCTCACTTACTTGCCTCTGGATATCTTTTCCAAGGAGGTTTAATTTACAGAACTCATTGTTATCTAACAGAACATCTTTCAGCTGTATCACTGGAGTGAGATCTGCCCCCAAGTCATTTCGCGAGCTAGTAGTTGATACTGTATTACGCGGTGGTAATGCAGTTATAACCGAATTCGAGCCACTATCTAAAACGAGTGTGTTTCTAAGATCACACTTTTTTAGAGATTTGGACCATAATTTCAAGGATTATATAACAATAAGCGGTAAATGAATATCAGGGAAGACACGTGCAAAAGTGTCACCAATTTCGAACGTACCGCATAAAATTGATTTCTTTTGGACGATCAGTGGTGTTACGTTTTAGGGGTGTCCTGTTATAATTGTGTGTAGACATAATAGTTCGTCAGGCCTTGTAGGAGTCACAGAGATCTAAGATATCCCTTCCCTGATAAGTTCACTAGTATGTCGTCTTAGCAGTTTCTACCGTTTCATCTTGGCTGGCGTGTCTTCAATGGTGGCGTAATGTCAAAAGTACCATGGGTAGCGCCAACTACACACGCAAAATTCAGCTGACGCATGTGGGCCGATGTCAGTAGCAAAGGATTATGTCGACACTTCACAAGCAGTACCACAGAGGCAGCAAACAGAGAGCCTCTCATCCAACCTAACTTATTTACCGGACTGTCGGGCGTCCGCCTCCACTCCGAACACATTCAGAGACCAGAACCAGTTCGTGGCATGAGGACTGAAGTTCAGGCCAGCTACATGAATAATATGGCTCTAATTGGAAGCTTGTGCTGTGGTGTATGATAAGCAGTTACACTGAAACCTGAAGGATTCTCTAGAGAGTGCCTCAACAAGATATGATCGATTATCGACTTTAACTCTAAAACACTAGCAGTAACTTGTATTGTCCGGCAATTCAAATCTAAATTGACACAAAGTCTATAAACAAATGTTTTAAAGGGAATGTATTGTACTTTTATTCGTATCCTTTCGTCTTCTTCCAGCTTGTATACGATTGAATCATTCGCGCCTTCGAGTTGCCCGCCAATGGCAACCAAGGTCAATGAACCAACGTTCAATGTTCACATTCATTTACAGACACGTTTGACAGAATTGACCATTACAGAAACAAGAATTTTCACAATTTTCGGAGAGAAGCCTTGATGATATAAAAAAGATTGTTGTGTTGTCAGAGCATAACAACAAAGATAAACAGCTACATGTTGTTAAATAAAAGTCAGACTTCCTTTTAACAGTACTACCTGGGGATATAATCCTTAGTTCCAAGTCGTTATGGTGGGTAACAGAAAATTCTGGCTTGATGATTCCACAAGTAAATACTATAAATAGTTCCAGGTGGCACAATATAATCCTTGTTGAGTATGGATATGTGAATAATAAGCAAGAATGTGCGTCGGTGGCACAGTGGTTAGGACTCTCGCCGACCATGCACATGGTCTGAGGTTCGATCCCCTGCCGACGCACACCTGATATCTATGGTCGGCCTGCAAAATTTGGCCTATCGATATCCATGCTGAAAATTCCATACTTGTACCAAAAATACGGTGTGGAATCAAGCTGTAATCAAAAATAAAAAAATAAATAAAATAAAATTTGGCAATGCGGCTAATTTTCAAAAGAATATGGAAAGGTGATTCTCTCAGAGACAGAACAACTCTGGCACAAAAGTTCGAGCGTCTTTACTTCAGGGTGGACCAACGTAAATTATACAGAGGGCATAGTTCTTACTCAGTTACTCGTCCCATCATTCTGAGTTCATTAGGCGCTTACTACTCTGAGTTGCCGCAGTATACTATGTTGCAGAAACCCTGCATCACCATCCCCTAGAAACGAGTTCCCTAAGAATGTCGGTTCGATCGGCCTACCTTGTAAACCTGTACCTAGGGCATTCCATCGGGTGCCTTTGTTTTTCACTGGCCAGTTTAGACTTAAACTCAACTATGGCTATGACATCAGCTGCCGAATCGCTACTTTGAATCTCCACAACATGGAGATACCAGATATGTGTAGTATATCTACGCAGAACAAATTAAAGCTGTTGACCTAATGCAAGTGTCATTCAAAAACTTTGTTTGTTGCCAGCATTTCATGTTGCTATACGAGACTGTCACCTGTCGCCTCGTAGTTCGTGCACCCTCTACTACCACTCAATAGTCAATATCCATAGACAAATTTTTGTCATGAATACATCCATCTAAAATCAGTCAGCACGGCTCTATCGATTCTTTATCTTCGGTCTTGGCCCGCAACAACCTGAGACCCTCTTATATGCTTTTGCCTTGAAGGTCTACCCAGATTACAGTCCATTCACTCAGCAGGCAGATGCGTCCAGGCAGACAGTATGAGTGATGAATTTCATAGTGCTTAATTCTGGCCATCGGGATTGGTGATTAACACCGGGGACCCCTGGTGTTATGACGACACTACGCCTCATCAGTCTCTCGCTTCCTAAGCTGGTGACATGGTTGTGTGTACCACCAGGAGTTTCTAGAAAACTAGTTGGTTAGGCTACCCGAACGACTTCGTGTCTGCTTCTGGTTGGTTTAGAATGGAAATAACTCTCATGTTTGATGTGTGGCCACTTGGCCTGCTGGACTTGAGTTCTAGTCACTATGTGTGCTGACCTATCAGCCTGGCTCACCTAATGTGGTGGCCAGGATTTTCTCAACACCGCCCCAACTAGTGATGGGAGGATACAACACTTACGGCTGCTCAAAGGTGTATTTATTAGCAATGATAAGAGTAGGTTATATAGATACACAACAACACCACAACGCTGAAGTTGAGTTCTTGTCCCCTGAAAATTCAGTCGTTCAGTCAATGTTTCAATCTGCACAGATAAACAAATTGGTCGTTGAGTGTTCGACTGATTTGACGAACTTCTTTGATCCCCTACAGGCTCAACACTTGATATGTCCCGTTGGACTGTCTGTGGGTTCTATCTAGAATAATGGTTGACGGACTCACGTTGGCTTAGAAGTTTAACTAGCTGCAGGGAGAGAAGACCTAAGTGGAGACAGGGCAGAGCTGGGCTAAGTTGAGAAGGAAACTATTTGAAGGACTGCCACGAGCATGCTACCCAACACCGCGCCGGTGAGGTAGGACCATAGCTGGCCCTGACCTGGGAACAGCTGTTTACCCACCTGCCCCTGTGCACCCTTGCAATATGAAAAAGGAAGACGCTGGTTAAAGAAGCAAATTATTTCACCACACCTTGAGGGTACTTCACCACACACACAGATGTATCAAAAACTGATACATATGGTGAAAAGAATGTTGTAGTGTGTTCGTAGGTAATGTTTTCAAAAACTCAAACTCGCAAAGACAATGTGTAATCTCGTATTCCATGGAGCAAGTTTTATTCACGTCATCTTTTGTGTTGTGTTGCTTTTTTCTTGGTTCATTTGTTCTTGAAGCATATTCTGAGAGAGACCTGATTATGGAGAGAAAATGGGTGAACCTGGCTCTCACTTACTTGGGTTAGGCTTGCCCATGAGAAGCACTGACCCGCCCAGCCGTGCAATGTTAATTCTATATTTACGCTACATCCTTTGGTTCGGTTCAATTTCCGCTTATCGATGAAGGGTATAGGGTTTCCATTTTTTGGAATTGATCCCAAAGATTTCCTAAGATAACCTGCTAATCTCTTTGGCATCTGTGGTTACGTATTTTAGAGTCCACATACATAGTTTAACAATTTTTGTTCAATTCATGCTACGATTTCTTTGAGGACGAATTTTGTTTGATGATTCTGATGTCACTCTTATTTTCAGTTGGTTGTGTACTGGTTGTTTGCTTCAGATGTGTTTTTGTGCAGCGTGCATACTGAGATGTTTGAAAGTTCATAGTTATTTTATCTGATGCACACTCTCGGAACGGATGTATGTATTTACTGATCTCGCACGCATCTCGGCCTTGTGGATATGTGTTTGAATGAAAAATTTATCCCCATCTGTCCTTGCCTCTTTTCTACCAGGGAAGGAAATCGCTTTGGTGTCCACGGCGTTCTACCCTCACTGTTTCGTCATCAGTAACTTATTGCTACAGCAACCGGGGAAATGATCACACGAGAAACTTCTAAAAGGGGGGCTCGTCTCGGGCATTTTGTGCAGCGTGCCCATGTGCTGCATTGCGTGTGCCTTTTACGAGCCACCCTTTTATTAGCCCCCGCCTAACTTAATTTGCCTTGTTATTCAGCAATTCAGTACTCTACCTAGCGTGCTACTACTAACGACAAAAGCAATTAAGAAAACTTGGTTGTTAAGGAAATACGCTCTCGTGCGCCATGTATTTGAGGAAAATCTAAGGCAAATTTTATCCAAGGAAAACGTTCTGGAATTCATGTAATGTGTATGGCTTTATTGCAAACTATGACGATATTCATTTTCTCAGCACAGTATTCATGATTTGAAATAAAGTAGCAGCTGGTTTTCAACATTTTACTCAACTTACGAGTACAGTCCGCCATGCAGACACAAATGGCGCAAATGGGGACTTCTGGAATCGACCTCGGGACCACTTGATGCAGTAAAACAACCCAACATGACCTTATCTAATTTTCGCCTCCACGATCAAATTTCTTTCCTGTTATGAAACTACGATAAGACTGCTGAAAAATGGAATAAATATATCACTGATCTCAACATAATACATCAATAAACTTTAAGCCAAGGGTGCTGTTCACAACAAAGTTATATAAGAGAATTGACTTCAAGCTTTATTTTTCCCATATATCTGTATTACATTCATGTGATGTCTGGGTTTTTTGTTAATGCGAAGACAATATTTCTATATCTCTTTATGTGCTACACAAACAGACTTTATAGCAGACTGTTCCGACTGACTCTAATGTCAGAAAGAACAACCAAACTGTAAGTCCATTATACATCAAATTATGTGTAATCTATATATTAACTTATCCATGCCTGTACAATAGGTATGTTCCTGCATAAACAGGAAGGAATATATTATTATTATTAAAACAATATTTATGCATGCCTATACAATCGGTGTGCCCTACATAGCTAGGGAAAAAATGTACTTTATTATATTATCTTTACTAAATATGCTTATTAATATTATGTGTAAATTATCGAATTGATGATGCCTGTAAACTGGCGTCCCTCATGTAAAAAATGAGAATATATATTATTATTAGTGGAAAAGCACAAAAATGACGTTAGAGCGATTTTGAATTAATAAATGTAGCCGAAGTAATGCAGCTTTATTCCGCGCCGTATTTTTGTTACGCATATGTTATTTTCAGTCTGTGATATCCATAGCCATATTTTGCATGCCGACCAGAGATATCAGATGTACGTCAGTAAGAGATCGAACCTCGGTCCATGTGTATAGTCGGCGAGAATCCTAACCACTGTGGCATCGACGAGCTATTGCTACCAGTCACCACTGAACACAAAGACATATAAATGCAGTCATTAATAATTGAAGATATAGGGCCTATTGACCTTTCTTCGTGTTGATGTACAAATATTAGGCAGTTCACAGTGGTTTTAAATCAAAGGAATATCACACATATCATTATGGGTAGTGCGGGCATAGCTTACTTGACCTCAAGGTTACTAAATAATATATCTGTCGGGCCAACTAAAATACATATTATCCCGTACCCCGGTTGCATATGTTTGTTAAGTCCTGCATTTATCTTCTATTCTTGTTGGTGGACTGAATGGCAACTTGAATTTTGGCCAGGGCGTATTGTAAATTTAGACACGAAGTGTCTACAAAGCTCAAAAGTGACACCTAGCGCCCAATGCCGAATGTTGTCGAAGCCATGGGCCGCTGATTTTGTGGAGTTACTCACTGCTAATGTTAAATAACCGCGCCTCTTGGTGAGGCTCAATACCTCTGAGACAATATCACTAATAAAACTCTTCTGATGGGTGTGTTGATATCCATTAAACCTCTGGTTGTTTGTTTGTTATCTGGAGGGGCAGTGTATATAAATTTGACATATGTCGAGCCGTTATCTATCTTGTTTATTCCATTTTTGCCCAATGTTTGTTATATCTGAAGCGGAGACACCGCGAAAAACTAAGCAAGGTGGTTGGATTCGTGCGTAGGTGCATAGTGCCCAAAATTAGGGAGTATCGAGTAAAAACACAGTCCGCATGATATTATAAATAAATAAATTTATTCTCATGATACAGTACATGAGGGACGCCAGTTTACAGGCATCATCAAATTGTTACAGAAATAGAACTTATTATTCAGTCACATTTTACAATCGATAGCAAAATATGTTTAACATGTACACTGGAGATTATACATACACTTGATAAATGTTAATCCCAGTAGTATAAAACAGCCTTTTCACTTATGTACAATCATTTCTGTGCATAGTTGGAAAAATCTGCTAGATTGTCAGTGAGTGCAACACATCAGGAAATACAGAAGTATTGTCTTCGCATTAACAAAAAAACCAGGTCTTTGGTGGATGGCTTATGAGTGCCTGGGAAAAAAATAAAGCTTGAAGTCAATTTTCGTACATTATTTTGTTATGTGCAGAGTCCTTGAATTATAGTTCATTGATGTGTTATTTTGAAATCAGTGATACGTTTATCTCATTTGATCTGTAATGTCATTGTTGGGAGTAAGATACATAAGCTTTAGACGCATTAATTAATGGATTTCTACTGCTTGTGGGTATTTACTTCCCGTGAGGAAGGTTTTTGAATTTGAGTTGTTCCGACAGGAGTTGTGGATATTAACTGCTCAGCAACATTACGGATATAAGTTCATCACATTATGGGAAAGATGGGTTGTAGGTGGTGAGGCATATATGATGCCCGACGAGCGTACATCTGTCCATGTGATGTTGTGGTGAGTTGTGTTTTTTCATGTTGTCAGTTTATGTCCATTTTATTCCACCTATTGTGTTGGGTAGGAGTTTTACAAACGAAACTTCTTGTCTGTTTGAGGGTAAGTATCTTAATCGTTAATGTTTTATCTAAAATTATAAATATAGGCAAAAACAACAGGTGTATTATTTGAGCTTATACATTAAATGGACCTATAATTTCGGAGGCTCTCAGATAGGAACTAGGACTATTATCGTTTGCAAACTCTCGTAGTTTGTCGTTAAGCACTCTTTTGAGTGAGGCCAATGTGCCTGCTTGACGCGTTTCCATTGGTAGTTTATTCCATATCTGTGCATACCTAATCAAGTAAAACTTTTGCCTGGTAGCTGTTTTACATTGTTCGATAGCTATTGTACCCTTAGTGGGTCTTAGTTTGTAGCCACTGTCATCTGAAAGTCGAATGCCATTAGTAGAGGTAAAAACTAAATGGTTTAGAAGCTCATAGTAAAGTGTTAAGTTTAGTCTCAGGCGTCTTAGCCATAGTGTTTCTAATCCTAGTGTCAATCACGTCTCATAAACCGTTAATGCCCAGCTCTCGCTACGCTCGGGCCCACGCTGTTCTTCGAAGATTTCGCAAACGCTTAGTTATAACGGACGAAAAAACCAAAACACCGATCTGCCGCTTGAGATTTGTTTATTGTTACACCAACATATAAAAGGAATAAGCGAACTAAGGTTTCTGACGATGTTTCACTCTTCTTTCTGAACAGCGACCGATGAGACGATGACTGTCGTATTGATGCCTCCGCGAAAATTGGGGAAGTTGGTTTTGAGCAAACAACCAAGAATTGATCGTTCAATCTTCAACTCCATTGACACCTAGGTTGTCACATCTAGTGGAGTAGTTCGCACCATTTTCGGTTCCGAGTAATTTTGACGTGAAGTACCTCTGCACTCCCTCGACTTTCAATTTGTCCTCTATGCGTATACTACTATACATGAATGAACAGTAATCAAATAAAGGACGCACACAAACCTTGTACAACAGAATTCTGGACTCATTTCTGTAAAAGTTCCTGAGTAGAAAGCCGATAAGTCTGCGTGACTTTGACACTTGTTTGGAGATATGTTCAGAAAATGATAAGTCATGTGAGTATTTCAGTCCTAGGTCCAATACAGATTCCAGTCGTAAGAGTGCATGGCCTTGAATTGTCAGGTCAAGTTCTAAATTGTTGCAACCTATGCAGAGCCAGCCACATTTGTCGACATTAAACTGGAGTTGCCAGGTGTCACACCATCTATCCATTTTTCCTAATTCTTGCTGTATGGCGTTTACTGTTATTCCGAGATCTGTGTTCTTGCATTTATAGGTCACTTTTAAGTCATCTGCATATAGTATTGGTTTACCAACACTAAAGCATTCACAGATACTGTTTATATATATTATGAATAGGAGTGGGCCTAATACACTTCCCTGGATTACACCACTACTTACAGGTTTAGGCCTTGAGATTATCGAGCCAACTTTCGTTATCTGACTTCGGCCACAGAGAAATGATTTTATCCAGCTCAGGAGAGGGTCACATATCCCTAGTGAGCATAACCTGCTGACTAGCAGATTATGGGGGACTCTATCGAAGGCTTTTGTTATATCGAAATATAGCACAATTACTAGTTCTCTGTTGTCTCTGCTTCGTGTAACTTCATTGAAAAAGTCTATGTGACAAGTCACACATGATCTCTTTTTGAGGAATCCGTGTTGTGATGGGTTGATAAGTTCATGTTCTAGTAAGTTGTCTGACACTTGGTCTTTAACCACTTTCTCCATTATTCGTGATATTACCGGTGTTATATTAATAGGTCTATAGTTGCATGCACTGGTTTTGGCCCCTGCTTTGTGCTTAGGTAATATGTATGTGGTTTTCCACACTTCAGGATAAGTTCCAGTTTCCAGTGACAGAGTAAATATTCTAAGTAACAAGACTACCATTTCCGTGCTACCATTTTTGTATATGACAGATGGTATGTCGTCTGTTCCAGTACTGCCATTTGACTTCAATGTCTTAATCGCTGAGTCTATATTTTGTATATTAAAATCTATTTCTCCTAATTTGTGGTTACTTTTGCAGGTCATTTGGAAATTTGGGGTCGGGTGCACTCTGGTGTCATTGCAAAACCACTCACTGAGGAGTTCACTTATAACCTGGGGATCGTTGTATATTACACCCCTATGTTCCAAGATGCTTACATTATTGTCTTTACTGCTTTTTAGACGTTTTTGCAATATCCTACAAAGTTCCTGAGTTTTGGTGTTACCCATAAGCGCTTTATTTTCCTCATGTTGTGACTTCATTTTGTGTTTCTCTTCAAGCAGTTTAAGAGTTTCATGTATTTGGTTTAACGCATTAAATTCCTTAAATACATGGTATTTCCTTTCCAGTTTCTTTAGTTTTAGTCGCGTTTTCCGGTCAATAAATGGAGTTGGTGTCTTTAGGGCAGATTTTAGGGGCGCGATTGTGTCTCTTGCTGAGCCAACTGTTTTGTAGAAAATCTCAAGTGATACTTCTAAGTTATTGTTGATGAAGTATTCTTCCCAGTCAGAACTTCTCAACAGATCTGATAGGAATTCCCAATCAGCATTCTTATAGTCCCTATATTGATAGCGCACCGGGGAATTTTTAGGTGTGTATTTAGTTGTTAGTCGGAGGGTTAGCGTGCAGTACAATATGTTGTGATCACTGTTATCGAGTTTATTTCCCACCTCTATCGAGATGGGCTCTATGTTATGACAGAGGATTAAGTCAAGAGTATTTTGGTTCCTTGTAGGGAGGCGTACGCACTGCTTCCATCCTCCTATGTCTATAGCTTGTAGTAGCTCTTCATGGATTCTTGGTCCTGTACAGGTATCCCAGTTTACTCCAGGTAAGTTGAAATCTCCACATACTACTTTGTAGTCGAAGTCCAGCGTGGCTACATGCTCTAGTATTTCTGCAATAGTTATATCAGTCATTTCAGGGCTATTGGGGGGTCTGTATATACATCCCACGAGAATTTTACTTTCGTTTGTGTGGATGCTTATCCACTTAGATTCTGGGAGTTTGTCAGTATTTGGGTTATTGAAAGTATTGGAGTTAGTGGATTTATAGGCATATATTAAGCAACCGCCTCCTCTTTTGTCAACTCTATCGTCCCTATGGATGTCGTAGTTGTCTATTACTAGCTTTGTGTCGGGTATATCAGTAGTAAGCCAGGTTTCAGTCACCATTATTAGTGTTGGCCGTTCTATGTGTGCCAGGCAGCGAAGCGTTGTTATTTTATTAAGGAGAGATCTAGCATTCAGGAGCATAATTGTTAGTAAACCAGAGTTATTGGAGGAGAGGTTAACATGGTTACTTGTTACTCCCCCTACGTTATGTTTGGAGGGGCTTGTCATCAAAGTCTCATAAACCGTTAATGCCCAGCTCTCGCTACGCTCGGGCCCACGCTGTTCTTAGAAGATTTCTGAGAAACGCTTAGTAACAACGGACGAAAAAACCAGAACACCAATTGTTGACTTGAGTATTATGTATTGTTACACCAGCATATAAATCAAGTATCACTAAGCAAACTAAGAAAACTAAGGTCTGTAAACAAATATTACAATAATAAATCGTTATGTTACTTCTGACGATATTTAACTCTTCTTTCTGAACAGCGACCGATGAGACGATGACTGTCGTATTGATGCCTCCGCGAAAATCGAGGAAGTTGATTTTGAGCAAACAACCAAGAATTGATCGTTCAATCTTCAACTCCATTGACACTCCCCGGCAAAAAAGGGATCCAACCCTTTTTTCCTTCACGACCAATGCACGTCGACTTGGATGCCATTGCGAGAACCTGGGTCACACGGACAGAGCTGAAATGGAAAACAAACAGAAAAGCCAACACACCACAAGCATACCCACAGCACAATCTCACACATCGCTGACGACCTGCGCCTCCAGACAGAGACCTCCTCTTGACATCTTGCAACACAATCGCCACTTACTAGAATGACTCTTGCAGAATGCAACGTGACCATAGCAGCACCTCATGATACTCTTCAAGCATCCTCTTTTCTATTCACTATCAATTATCACTGAAATCGCTTGTCACTCATTCTGCCTCAGTTCTAGTAGCGGTGACGCATGCGAGCCTCAGTCGTTTACACTCTTTCTCCCCGGCGTGTCGGACCGCAGCTAACAATTATCTCCGTGTGCATTTCATTCTCAGCAATAGCCTAGCCTCCCCGGCGTATACGACCCATCTGCTGTCCTTAACATCAATCAATTCATTCACGGATGTAGAAGAGTGGCCACAACTTCAGAAGTAATCACGACGAAAATTTTAACAAAATTATGCAATAACAACAAGGTACGAAAACAACGAGTAAACACAATGAATTCAAATAACACCAATTGATATGACACACCAAACGTATATACAAACAGTACACACAAACTCGCATTTCATGTCTTGATGGAATACCCTTGAAGAATTGCAGGACTTACACCAGTACGCCTACAACCCTTCACAGGTTGACGATTGTAAGTTGTGGAATGTCCAGACACAAACAAGATTAACCAACAATTACATCAATTGGAACTCACACAACTATTTAACACAAACATATGTACAATCAACACATCAAATGTTGTGGATCCTGACACGACAAACTACCCTTGAAGAACTGTAGGACTTACAGCAGTACGCCTACATTCCTTCTCAGGTTGATGATCCAAGTGAAAGTCGTCCGGACACAAACAGAATTACCAACAGCTAGATGATAAATGATATCAATTCAGTATATACAATATGAACATATGTACAAGATCATACACCAAGCACATTGGACTGCTCATTGATGCGCTACCCTTTGAAGAACTGTAGGACTTACAGCAGTACGCCTACAACCCTTCTCAGGTTGACGCCCTAGGTTGGAAAATCGTCGCAGAGTTCATTTGCTAACTTCCTTCTATCAGCTATATCCTCAAATCTGAACGGCAACACGCCCATGTCATTGTATCGTAGAATATAGATGACCAACAAACACACGACATATCTCATCAACCAAGTATAGAAACAGAGTAATTTACACCAAAGATAATAACATTCAAATAGTAACTTGAAACTAGAAATGCCTTTATTCGTGCAAGTCAATTTAACAATTACTCTCTCGTTTACATTTGGCTTATTCTCACTAAACTGAGCAATATCTTTCGTCTTTTCAAACGCACCAATACTATCATAGTCATTGCACAAGATACTTGAGTTGATGGGTGTCTTTTTCATTGTGGATGACAGCACCAACGACGACTGATTGATATCAGTTGATGAAGTTAGCGGTGGATCAAAAGCTGTTGTTGCTCGGCTTTCAGAAATTTGTCTACCTATAAGACCACCACCACTGCTGTCTTTTACTATCAGCTCAGGTTTAGAAATAGCATCTGATGATAGGTGGGCTACACGCTGATCAATTACACTGACTGTCTCACAAGTATGCACACCTTCTGGAACTGCATCTGCGTTCAATTCTACTTCACGTTGTAGTTGTACAGAACCTTTATTTAACTTAGCAGTAGTAGGCATATCCCTCATCTCATAATGATCAACCAAAGACAAATGTGAAGCATCATGATCATTATCACGAATATTCACTTTACCGTCAAGTTCATCATTTTCAAACTCTTTAATAACAGAAGTAGACAATTTTGGTTCCTCCTCACAAATCATTAAAGGTTTTATATCTTCACTCTGACTAGTTATACTTTGTAAACTTGTGGAGTCAGAACTCCACTCTGAAGCAGTAACTCTATTCTGTGACACTCTATTCAGCAACGGCTTACCAGTTGCAACTACAGACTTCTTCACAACACCGTTATCGTCACACAATTCGGAGTCAGACCTGGAGTTTACATTTAGCTTATCACTGAACTTGCTCACTGGTTCACAGTTCACTTCTGTATGCACCTCTTGCACACGTGTAAAACAAAGCCGTGTTTGTCTTGCATCTTGTAACTTATCTGTTGAGGATGTACTACGAAACCTGTTACACTCACTAGGTCTATATGCATTACTAGACATCATGGAGTCTTCTCGATATCCACCTCTCTGAGGCTTATTCGTCATCAATGATTGCGTTTTACCCTCAGACTGCTCTATTCTAGGGGTGAGATCTAACAGACTGGAAAACTTGCTCATAGATTGATTAACACTAGTATTTACCAGTTTCAGGATATCATCAAACTTTGGCTCGATACCCTCATCCTCCATACGGGAGCTTATCTTCACCCACTTCCTTTGCAGTCGGGTAGGTAGACGTCTTGCTATTACTTCTAGTATAAAACTCGAGTTGAGGTCACTCATTCGATTCATCGAAATCATTCCATTCTTGTAAATTAGCAAATTATCTAAAAACTCAGTGAGTGCCTGGGAGTCATCCTGTAATTGACCACCATTACCCTCAACAGCCTCGAATAATTTCCCTGCAATCATCGAAGGTCTTCCAAACCTTTGGCGTAATATGCTCATAGCCTCATCGTAGCCCTCCTTTGGCTTCATAAACTTACAACACTGTATAGCTCTTGCAGCATCTCCAGTGCAATATCTCATCAAATACATCAATTTCAATTCATCATTTAATAAAAAACCACTCAACATGATCTCAAACTCCTTTACAAATTGTAAATAATCAGCCGGGTTTCCATCAAAACACCGTGGTTCAAATTTAGGGAGTTTGATGTTCCTATTATCCCTGAACGGCGAAACAGTAACATCAACCATATCATGCTTAACATCAGACACATCGTTACAATTAACAGACAAGTCACCATGACTTACTTTCCTGTTTGCATCCAAGACACTCTGTCCCTTCTTTGACCCAGGCATTGTTGAACTTGACCCAATTCCAAAAAAGTTCCAGATATTGCTTGTTCAAAGAGGACTTGACCGGCACCAGGAAAGATGAACGGTGACTATCCAAACTTTCACCAACTGTTTGAATCCGCCAGATCTGTTTCTATCGTCAGAAACTGTCATCAAAGTCTCATAAACCGTTAATGCCCAGCTCTCGCTACGCTCGGGCCCACGCTGTTCTTAGAAGATTTCTGAGAAACGCTTAGTAACAACGGACGAAAAAACCAGAACACCAATTGTTGACTTGAGTATTATGTATTGTTACACCAGCATATAAATCAAGTATCACTAAGCAAACTAAGAAAACTAAGGTCTGTAAACAAATATTACAATAATAAATCGTTATGTTACTTCTGACGATATTTAACTCTTCTTTCTGAACAGCGACCGATGAGACGATGACTGTCGTATTGATGCCTCCGCGAAAATCGAGGAAGTTGATTTTGAGCAAACAACCAAGAATTGATCGTTCAATCTTCAACTCCATTGACAGGGCTCTGAGGTGAGACAGAGTCAGTGTGTGTACTATTTCCTGGATGAACTGTGCAGCGAGTGGGGCTATTGTTTGCTGCAGCCGAAAATAATCCTGTTGCATATTTTGTCTGTTAGCATCCATGGGTCGGCATCTGCGTTCATCTACTGGTGATATATGGTCTGCCCTGCAATTTGCGTTGTAGTTTGCTGGACCTAGGTACCCTGTGTTAAGATTACCCTGGTAGTTGTACCTCATGGGGCTTTCATAGCCGTATGCATATTGGTTCACGTCACGTGTGTGAGTGAAGTTATTGAGGGGATCAAGTGTCGACCTGTTCTCATTAAGTTGATGGGGTTTAACATAGATAGTGCGAGAGTCTGGACGAGAATTTTCGTTAATATGGTGCCTATATGAGTCCCGTTTAGTGCCCCATATATCCCGAGGATCCATTCTACGTTGCATTCCCAAGTTATGTGCGTTGTTAGGCATGTTACTTCTAGTTCGGGAAAGGGTATTCCTTCTCACATGCTGCGTGACGTCTTTGGGAGTGTGCTTCGTTACCCATGCTTTGTCATTTTTTAGACTGACACGCTGCTTATTTGACTTATTACGACGGAGGTGTGTCGAAGCCTGGGGTGGGACTCTGGGTTTTGTGGTCTTTTTTGCCGTTTCTACTGAGGGAACCTCTGGCTTGGATCCAGATTGAGTGTGGTCTGCCAGTAGTTTCTGGTCAGCCATAGTTTGTGCGTCTATGTCAACCTCATGTAGGTCAGCAGGTTTTCGAGATGTGCTCTCGTGCACTCTAAGACTGCACCCGGCGACACTGCTCTTACTGAGTTTTGGGTCGCTCTTACTTGCCGTTTTTTCTCCTAACACTATACACGTGACTTGCTGTGCTTCAGTGTCCGTCGACACTTTAGCACTCATACCAGATGTATTTCTCAGTGTTGTCAACTTTGTGTCGAAAGAGTTCTTGGTTGCTTGCCTTTGGTTTGGTGTTCTTATCCGAGACTACTTTAATAGTCTTGAATTTAGTGGCAGTAGCCAGAAGATCTTCGGCCATCTTAAATCGTTCAGTTGTTATGTAGCTGTCGAACCTAAAGAGTATAGGACAAGGATGCTTTAGGTCTTTTTTGCTTAGGCGAATGCACTGACAGGGTGCATTCAACAGATTTGCAGCCTTCAGCAATGAGTGCTGGACTGACTTTATGGGCTCGCTATCCGGTACATTATACACTATTGCGTTTTGTTTTGAAGCCAGCTTTTTAACAACTTCACTGGATAGAAAGTCGATGACGTTTTCTAACTCCTTCGCACTTTTTGAGTCAGTATGAGTCATTCTAGAGGTCATATTAAAGAGCTGTAGGATTGTAGGATCCTGCAGTTCCTTTTTCATATGTGAGATAGTTTCGGGTGTACATTCTAGTGAACTTAATTTCGTTTTTAATTCATCTATCTGTACCTGCATCTCCTTAATTACGCACGTTAAGAAAGAGAGCTCTACTTTTTCAGACAGAACATCTTCCACCTGTATTACAGGGGTCAGAGTTATGTTCGAGGCTTTTATGTTGGGTGAACTACTAATAATATGGGGTGGTAATGTGTTATTAGACGAGCCGGTGCTATTTTCTAAATTACTGGTGTTCACACAAACACGCTTTTTAGAATTTTGAACCATCGTTATTAAAGATCAATTATTAGTAACCAATAAATGGATATAAGCGAAAACACGTGCAAAAGCGTTACCTGATTTGAACGTACCGGGCTAACTAGTTCTGACACGATACAAGAATGAGATAAGTATGTGACGTGGGGAGACAAATGTTTCTTAACCATAAACAACAAGAAAATGGGGGCACGAGTTACGACACTGACTTCTTGTGCATGTATGTTTTCTGGGAACTAGACAATTGTGAGTTGCGGATCATTTATTTAACACATTAGTTTCGGATACTCGTCTCTGGCTGGTTGAAATGTTGAGTAAACCAGAGTACGCATTTAGGCCAACACTAAGTCCTGGTCTGGGTAGGTGGCTATCCTGATGCGAAGTTCCGTGATTGTATAGAATTTGGTAATGGATAAAGATGACATCCTAGGAGTAGGTTAATAAAATCTGTACCCGTTGTGGGTCTAGTGACGTCTGCAAGCGTGGAAGTCGAATGAGGAGGTTTACATAAAAGCGGAGTCAGTTAAATGTACTTTCACCTTAAAAAAATGATCAGTTTTCCACATGCCGCTTGAACACAAAAAGCCTACCACTTTCTGGCAATTTATGTTTGTGGCTAGTAGGAAAATCACTCCCTGAGCGGTCCCGAAGCGTCACTGAAAATTAATAGTGACGGCCGCTATGTAGGGTTGATAGCTGCCGCCGTCACCTACAGTAGTCGCGGAAGCATGTCTTTGACATGATTTACCTGATTGTTGCAGTGTCCGCAAAATTTCAAGGTCTCCTGCAGAACTTTGCTTCCTGGTAATTAGCATTACAATACACGCCTACATTAGGTTCTCACTCCTAGGTAGTTCAATTCTCTCGGGAGAGCTGCCATGTCCACATGGGTTTCGGTAGGAGATTAGACCGTTGAGGGTATACTGAGTGTGGGACGTTGACCAATTTCAGAGCCTGGTGATTAGGCAGTAATTTTTCGATACCACATGAAGAGACTGTTAAGATATTTCCAGCACTTCATAATTAATGTAGACTGCATGAAGGATTATAGGAACATTTTTTATTTACTATGGCAACTTAGATCTTCAGTGTGAAGTATGACTAGACGCGTCCGTGTTAATGTGTAGACGGGTCCTTAATTTGAAAATGTCTTAGGTTACTTATTTCCTAGTCAACCATATATAATGTGACGTAGGTGTTCGATTACTTAGACAAAGCGCATGCAACCGTAGAAAATTGTGGTTGCAGTTCGTTTGCACCATGTTCATGGAAGTCAACTTCGACATAAGAAACTTTTCCTCGAGGTCTGGAGAAATGGGAATTATATCACACTTCATGGGTGGTTGTCAAGTGCTGGAATGGATAAACTATGGGAACTGTGCCTGAGCTTTATTTTGGCACTCAACCATCATTCTAAGGATATTCTTAGAAAACAGCAGTGTATGATATTCCAACGGTCTGCCGGTTACATAACTCACTGGGGTTCAGTGTAAGTGGGCAAATTTATTTTCATAAACCTCTCGTCCGGATGAAATGCCAGGTAAATTACCGAGAAGAGACGGTGACTTCCTTTATCTACTCTATAAGTGCGTAGTAATGCAAACATATATTTAAAAAGACTCTTGTACATATTCACGAAAGATAAACACCCCAGGAAGTGACGATGTGTAACTGCATATGAATCTGACTCGCATTCAGATGATGAGGGTAGTAGGCTCTTGTGGCCTGTGTTAATCATTGCAAAATATATCTCTGCCGAGATCTAAATCCTCTTTGAGAGCTTCACCGATGGAGCTGATACTACTGAATCAGGTAAGGAGTTCCAGTCGTTGACCACTGTGAGAGAATCTAAATTCTGCATTATGTAGCGAGATATTGGGGTTTGGCGGAAGAAGAATGATAAAAAATATTGTGGCATAAGTTTATCAGGGAATGGAATATGTTTCAGTTCTTTGACTCTGAAATGTGATCAAGTTAGTGCAGATTGAATGCTTTCAAACTACGCTACACTGTTTTAATCAGTGGCAACGGACTGTATCCCGCAATACCGAGATGGCCGACCGTGAGTCTACCTGTTTACGTTTTGTACTGTAATTAAAGCTTAGTATCCTGCCTAGATGGTAATTTCCGGCACTGTAAACTTTTACATATGCAGTATTTTGATCTTAAAGTATTCCCACCTGGTCATCCATGTCATCTCAACCGTGACTGGAACTGAAATAACTGCTTTTGCTTTCTAATGCGGCATCTATGCTCTCTATAAGGATCGTACGTGCTGCTCGACGGTAGACAGTACACTATGTTAGTTGGTAACTGTAATTCTGATGCAATTCAGTGCAAGGAGGCACTTCAAGACCTCACGCGACCGCGTAGAGGCTTTCGGAGTTGTGAAGTAAAACGATGACTAATAGTGGTATCCATTGGGGATAGTTGTTGTCTCCACTTTTGTCTGAATTCATCATAGGCTCACTAATGGATATGACTCAAGTATTGGAAAGTAAAACCAGGGGATTCTCGTCGACATATAGTATGCATATTTCGTCCTAGATGACGATTCCATAGGCAGTCTTCAGAATGATTGGAGCAGGAGTTTGTATTTGGCATTTCCTCTTTTTCATATGGAAGGTGATGTTTCAGAGCTGGTTTGTACCGACTCTTACTTGTAAGCAGTTATATGGCTGGATGTGGTTACCTCATCTATAGGAAAAGTTCTTCCCCCACCTACTGGTCTTAAAGGTAACATTAGCAAGCACACAAAGCTTGTTTGGTATTTGTCGACATGATATCCGAATATTGATCGAAAGGCATTTATATTACAAAGTAGTTCTCTGTGATACGTGGACAACGAGAATGGATGTAAAAAGCTAGTTGCTTTCACTGCAGGTGTTTGCGTTGAATCTCCCGTGTTAAGTAGTGTTATGTGGTGGCGCAACGGTAGAGTGCTTGCCGGCCATGCAGGTGGTCCAGCGTTCGATCCACGGCCGACACTCCTTTGTGCGTCGGTGGCACAATGGTTAGGACTCTCGACGACCATGCACATGGTCCGGGGTTCGAGCTCACACCGGCGCACACCAGATATCTGTGGTCGGCCTGCGAAATTTGGGCTACCGATATCCACGCTGAAAATTCCATACTTGTACCAAAAATACAGTGTGGAATCAAGCTGTTACCAAAAATAAATAAAAAATACCTCGTTAAACCAGTAGTTTGACTGGTGAAGAGGGGAGGTTAGGCATGAGGAGAGCAACCCCATCTTGTAAAGAAGTCACCACTGCTACAGAAACTTCAAGCCTCTAAGTTGAAGCTCTGTGTTCCGCTAAAGATGTAAAGGAATGAAAAAATATGATGGGAAGTCCAGTGGCTAGGTTTAGCGTCAGGTAAGGAGGGCAGGTCAGTCGGTAAGGTGATACTGCATCGTTGAGATGCCTAGGGAACGCTTAGTGCATACAGGACCACTTTCCACATCGAGCAATACTATGGTTAAACTAAAATATCAATTCATGAAGACTGCCCTCTGGTTTAAGCCACGTTTTGGTGTTAACTGCTTGGCTGGGAACCCCGAAACGCTTAGAACCAGTAGTAAGAGACTCGGCGATGTGGCCCTAAATTATTCTCCTGTGTACTACCATGTTAACGTCCGACGACCTAATGCTTATATAAGACCTTTTTTATTGTAAATTAGGTCTTCGATTCAGTATTCTAATTGTTTTCTGGTATAATTTTTGAGACGACACATGTACAGCATTCACTGTTTTAGTTCAGGTAGATACTGTTATTGGTAAACGTGGGTGGGTAGAACCTGCGCTAAAGCAGATTAATTTTACTTTTATTGGCGTATACGTTGTCAATAATGACAACACACAGAGCTCTTTTCATGTACCTTATGATCTTCGTTTATCTCATCTCAAAACCTACTACCTCCTTTTTGCTTGTTGGTTTGCTGGTCAGTATGATATCCAGGAGAATAATTTCTATTCCAGCTACTAGAATATGCATAATTTTCCCAACTCAACTAGTCATTTTTGGTAATAAATGGGTTGTGTATTGGTAGGATGCATAAAAGTAAGTTCCAGGTAAGCAGGAGCGTAGATCCGTAATTATAAGTGTTTTAAAAATGTGGAGAAACTGGTTGTATAACTGTCAGTTTTGCTTCAGCTTATTTCAAATGAGAATTATAAGAGGTATCCTTTTCTTAGAAATTGTGTATTTGAAATCCGTCCAGTACCTGTTGAGTGTGCGTTGAGTAGAATAGTATTATTAGTCCAGTCGCTTGTCTATGGGTAAGTGGAATGCAGGTCAGGTTTGTTCCTACTTTCATATATTTTAAATCGTTTGCTAATGTAGATACATGTAAAAACTTATTACGGTTGTTTTTTTAAATTGTAGAATTCGCCTATGCGAATATGCAACAAGCAAGTCAAGCTGGATATCCTCCCTTCCACTATCCTACAGCAAGTGGTGACCAGAATGCCCAATTACTTCAGGGTTATGCACTTTCCCAACAAGGAAATCCAGCCGCTGGAGTTCCTGGCTCAATGTTTGGAGCACAGTCAGCTGCTTCATATAATTTCGATCAAACCGCATCTGGTTACAACCAGTCCTCATCCATCCCTGTATGCCAAGTAGACGGTTCCCAAGTTTCCATGCAACCTGGTTTGTGCGATGTAACCTTTCTTACTTCTCTTAGGCGCTGGGGGTTTTGCCTATCCTAACTATTCTGGGTCTTTCGGCCACTATCCTGGAATGGGGCAGGGTATGCCTCCTGGACTTTCAGCTGTCCAAGCAGGATTCAGTACAGGTATTGCAACACTTCATAGTTTGATTTTGTCTTAAAGATATGCAGCAGTTTGGCCCACTAATGGCCAATGCATTTGGGCAAACAATGTCTGCTAATGGGGCGATTTTAGAGGCAATAGCTCATGAGCAAGGTCTTGCAGGTTAGATTTGTAAACATGGCAAGGTTTATGAATTCCAGGTTTTAATCCAGTCGCTTTTCTCCAAGACCCATCTGGTTCGTCTACGCGTGGAATGGGCACCGGCAGAGGCAGTAGGTATGTTAAGTGTGCGATATCTTTGGTACCTGCGAATATCGAACGGTGTTTTGAGTTTTGATCGAAAATTTTTGAGTTTCTTCTACTAAAATCGGTCGCGTATTTGGGTTCAATTTGAGTGGGAGCTGTATTTTTCGTCAATTGTTTTCGGTAACCCTTATTGGTAATTTGCAATCAATGGTTTTATGGTATATGTGTGAGTCTTGGTATTTTTGGCTCCCCGCTTTAATATTTTTTTACAGAAGCAAATGTTGTCTTCTGGTGTTTTTGTATTTTCCACTATTTTGAATTTAACGAAGATTAGTGTTTTTCAGCCAAAGAGGTGGATATAACAAGTTCAGCGGTAAGTCGTTTTCAGTCAATTTTTCAAAAATCTGCTAGCTGAAAATTCAGCAGCTGTTATGAGAATTTTTCTATTACATCGCCTGTTTTTATTATCTATCGTTCATTAGGTTCACGGTCGGTATCAAATCTGCCAAGTGTCACTAATCGTGAGTTTTGTATTCATCAAAAAATTTATACTTGTCTGTTTAGCTGATGGTCTCCGCGAAGATACGATATTTATCAGTAATCTGCCTCAGACGATTGATCATGAAGTGATGAAGTCTCAATTTGGTGTTGTGGGAAAAATTAAGGTAATTTTCATACATCAATGGATCAATGAGAATGTTTAATTTAGATCAATTCAAAGAGTGGAATGCCTATGATATGGATATTCAAAGAGAAAGGCATACCTAAAGGAGAAGCACTTGTAACATATGAAGATCCCAGTTGTGTTCAAGCAGCGATTCAGTGGTTCAAAGGTTCGTTTGTGTACCTTTGATTTGTCACTACGTTATCTTGTATATAACTTTATGTTGCCACCAGCAGTGTTTAACCACCCTAAATCTTAAATTTACCAATATTTCTTTTTTTTTCAGAGCACGATTTCCTAGGGAAGAAAATTGAAGTCAAACAGGCTATCAACAGTCAGAGACCAGTCATCATCCCTCCTGGCGGTGGTGGTGGTGGACTGCTTGGAGGAAACGGAACTGGACCAAACAACCCCGCCGCTGCTCTGGCTGTGGCGGCCGTAGCTGCAGCTGCCAGTGGGAACACTGTGGCGAGTTTGATGAACAATAGTGCGGCCGCTGCTGCTAGTCTTGCAGCTCTCACAGCTAGCAATCCCCAGCTTGCTGCTCATTTTGAATCCAAAGACTATCAAGGTATGGGTCGTGGGGGAAGTACAGCATCTCGTGGAGGAAGTCGTGGAGCAGTCACAAATGGCTCTGCTGCCGCTGCTCCGGCTGCTGCTGCTGCCGCTGGACGAACGCACTCTGGCTCAGCTCAAGCCGGTTCTAGAGAAGGCGATTGGAGTTGTCCTCAGTGCGGCAATATTAATTTTTCCTGGCGTGAACAGTGTAACAGATGCCAGGTAGGTTGTGTGTTTTTTCTAGCAGGATAGAAGTAGTCAGTTTCACATGTGCTGCTGACACATTTTTTATGAGGTGGATAGGTACTGAGTGTTGGGACCTGCAGCCTATGATTTCAGTATGTGAGGTAAAAACAATGTCTCAAATATCACTTTATTTAAGCTGTTACCAGACCAAGTGCCACACTTGTTTAGGCTGGCTCTGACAATCATTTCTTTTATTTGATTCCTCTATTACAACTTACAGTCTGAGGTGAACGCACCTCTTATTGAGGTCGTTATGTGTCGTGCCTATTTTGATGGTACGGCTTCTTAAGCCTCTCATCTTTCTAATCTTTTCATATTTCTAAAGAATACCTAAGCGTCCACTTTTGATAAAGCTTGTTTGCTTTATGTTCAGTTTTTAGAAACAGTTTTTGAGGAAAAATTTCTAACGTTCAACTTCGCTAACTCTTCAATATGACTGCGTATTATTTTGTTAAGTATTTTTATGTCTTGCAGTTCAATTTTGAAATGTATTCACGGTTGTTCTGAATATGCTTCCTTCCTTTTCACAGTCAACGCGTACTGGTGATGGATCTGGTGGCGGAGATATTGACGCTAATGCCAGGAATAATAATAATATGAATGCAGTCGGCCGTCCTGCTCAACCTCCTGTTGCAAATATGAATTCTAATCCTCAACAAAATGCCCCTGGATATGGACGAGGTGGTGGAGCGAATCCTTCGGCGAGTGGTAATCGTGGTGGACGAGGTGGTGGTCCCATGCGTGGAAGTAGTGTTGGTACTGGTCGAGCACGTCCAGCACCTTATTAGGTCCATAATGATATATACATACATGCGTGAATAATTGTGGAGAAGTGTCGTGAAATATATCCTGACATTCACAGGATGCATTTGAGGTCCCCTACTGTCTCTCTGCATACTTAGTAATTAATGTCTGTTATTTCATTTAACTGTGAATGGTTTGTGAATTTGTATTGTATTTGAATTATGTAATTATGGGTCATTTAATTCTGCAGTTGTTATAAACTTTGCTCTTACTTGGTTGTTTTTTGATTAAGAATTAGTTGAGTATCTTCAAGGAAGTGGTGACTAATTTCAGTGTTATTCTTGCGTTGTTAACATTTTTGTTGACAATGCGGAAGTGGTCTGTAACCGATTTAGGTAATATTGTCGTTAAACTATTAGATGTACTCAACTAGGTGCTGTTATGTGTACTTATAATGACACACTATTGACTTTTACCTTGTCTTTTGTCTGGTTAGTTGGATGAACTTAGTGGTATTCTCCCTTGAGTTTATTGTAAGGACGTGTTTGGCATTTTTTTTGTGTGGGTCTTTGTGGTCGATGTAACATGTAAGCTGTCTGGTGAACAGTAAGTAGTAATCTATTATGTCTAAAAAGAACTTCATGTCCATCCTTTTGTTATGTTATTAATAGTGAGTCTGTTTGTTGAAAGAAGACCATTGTCCAATATTTAGATGTTAAGGATAGCCGATCGGGAAGTAGTCCCAGTCTTAGCAGCAATAGAAGAAAGTAAATTTATTTCCTCTGAGTTATTTATAAGTTGGAGGTTTTTGTGTTGGTTCCATATAGAATTAGAATTATTATTTTTAAGTCATCAGAAGTCATTGTGACTGGCCAAGTTTCCACATAGAACTTAGTGTGCAGCACACGGAGGCAGTAAAAGGAAATAAAAAAACTACAGACAGGAATATGCGGGTTACATGGTAGTAACATGGAGGGTTTATGCATTTATACCATCGGCAACGATTTTGAATCGTATCCCAAATCGTCGGCACCTAAGCATCCTGAAATAGCCAACTTAGTGGTCCCCATGTTTCTACGTGGCTAGCGCAAACCAACTGTAAGAGGGGGCTGTTTGCTCGTCTTGTGTAACATTTGTCCTAGCCGTATTAATCACTGTAGCTTCACAATCTTATTTGTCGATTTTCTTTCTCCCTCCAGCACTCTGTGTCTTATCCTAATATTGCTCACCATATTATGCCACTTAACACGGGAGATGAAATGAAAACATTAGTTGGTTAAGGAGGATGACTAACCTTCTCGTAGGTCATGACTCACGAATATCTGAATTGCAGGTTGTTTAGACGGCACATCGTAAGTTATGCTGACAGCATTATGACAGGTTGGTGGAGATGTACATTTATACTCATCCCTTATTGTTACTTTTGATTCCACTTCTTAAACAATCTGTAAATAATACAAGTAGGAGGGTGTAGACTTCCCGACTGGTTGGGGTCCTCGGGACGGTGAAAACCAATGATACATGGAGACAAACGGTGATATGGCTCAGACCCGTCGTTCTCAATGGCTGGCTGGCGCAGATGCATCCACTCCTTGTGACTTATGATTTCCAATAGAACTATATTGTTCTTCGTTATTACTATTCCTTTGTCTCACACCTCTGATTACTGTCTCTATTATGCATTTCTTCTACTTTCTTCTGTTGGTTTGTGTGCTACAAGGAGGGAGTGTGGTGACTTGAACTGGTTCACATCGGTGCAAAGTTCTATGTTGACAACAGACAGAAATAATACAAGTTTGGAAATACTGCAGCAGCTTGACATTTTTACTTCGTACGAAATATTTTTCTCCGCTACATTAACTAGCGTACATACGATCATAGGAACAATTAGTTACTAGAGATTTCTATCAACAACGTAATAATATTTCCATCTAATGATATTTGTTACTCTTATGTTGTTAACTAGCAAATGTATTATATGGTCATTGGACACGCGGTTTTAATTATTTCCATTTTTGAATCGGGTAATTGATCTGATCTGTGTGGTTTACACTTAAAAGATAATGTACTTCCATACTGTTGACGTACTTACACATAGAGTTCAGCATTCGCTTGATGGGCTCAATGGGATGAGAGTCAATCAGTTAAAGAGACTTACTACAGTAACTTCGAATGATTGCGAAATAAGTAAGCAATCGATATAGATGTCTCTCGATTGGCTGTAACTAACATGACAATCAATTTCAGAAAACTCATGATCACTTGTAGACATCGCGTCTGTCCTGTTAGTGTAGTACTGTAGCATATTTGCAATTTGTTCTCTAAACTTAAGAAGCACCTGTGGCCTTTGCGTCAACCTTACGGTTACTAGTTGTCTCTCACATTATCAAAGTCGAGGTCTAATTCGGTTTCTTCATTTAGGAAGGGTTTGCTATATGTATAGACTTCAGGCACTGATAATTCCATAATTTTACTGCATAAGACAAAACGATGCAGTATTGCTTATTTGCTGATGATTGCTCGAGCACAATTTGTTGCTCGTAATCATACGAAGCTGCTCACATAACTCCCAGGTTTTGCTGATGTATTTTCGTTCTTTCCTCTTCTCTGATTTTATTGGAAACGATCCTTTCTACATCTCTAGTGTTGGTGTATGAAATTTCTATTGCACGTGTTAGGTGTGTAAATTAGATGGACCAAAGGTTCGATCATCTGCCTGCCTCTTTGTCTAACTATAGTAAGGTTTAGAATTGTAGTTCTGTCTCACCGTATTCCTCTAAACTGTTCACCTTCGCGACGTTAGTCACCCTACAATTGGCTGAATTCTTAGGTTCCGACAATCTACCTACCTTAGATCTCCTGGTCTATATGGTTGACATCACAGTCATTGCAAGGCATTTTGTAGATTAAGTTAATTTGTCTACCTTAATCAACGGGGTCTTTTAGCCTACAGAGCTTGTCCTTACCTGAGTGAGTTGGTATGTTGCAATGCCACCCTGATTCCTGCTTTTGTTAGGCATGCTACGTGTAATGTCAGATGTACCTTCTTCATATTGGTAAAACTGTAGATGCTTTAAATTCTTTCTTATTTATGTTATAAACAATAGGTGCACTGCTGCTGTTGTGAGTTCTTTGTTCTTAATAAATTTCTATCTGTTTCATTTCATCACTTAGGTTTTTTTGATGTACTACTTAGTGCTGTTACTGAGTTTGTTAGACACTTAACTAAGCCCTGCCTTTACAGATAATGGATGATGAGATGAATTAAAGTTTAAATATCTATCAGGAGAATGCGCTGACTTTCTATGAACGCTAGTGCACAGTTCCCTTCTGTTCGTTTTATTTTACCATCTAACATTTTATGATTCACAGTATTAAATTTAATTCTCTCTACTATTGAATTTGTATGTGTCGAGAAGTTTAAGATGTATTCTTGTTTCAAACACCGTGAAAGTGTCATCCACGTATATAAAACCATTGATTTCACAGGTAGGATTTAATGTTCTAAGAGACATATTTCCCCAGCTATCCATCTATCTACATTAGGAATATTGAGGATACTCATTTTGATGGGACTGTAGTCAGTCACTAGTGTAGTGTGTGTCTAGTCCTTGATGTTTGGTACAGACTGAATTTTGTCAGTGAAGTTTGCCAACTGGCACGAAACCTAGGTCCAGGGCTTTCCTGCCGATTACCTCCAACCATCTAATACCAACAATTCACAATGTACCGTGATGGTGAGCCACTTAACATGGTGGCTACACTGGAAACTTGACTGGTGGAATTCAGTCTGCACCGAAAGATAGGACTAGATACTTTGCACTAGTGTTCCATCGTAAAAATCCAATACAGTCTTACAAAAGGTCAGTGGCGAGCGCGAATAGCTGGCTCAGTGGTAACGTCTCTGACTGCAGTACTCACTGGATGACACGGGTTCGAATCCTAGAAGGAGGGACATGAGTTCCTTCGACGTCGCAGATGCGCCTTGCTGACTAGTGAGTGCCGACTAGCACAAATCCACGGTCGAGCGGGGCTTCCTGTTACTTACCTTCAACCATCAGATGATACCCTTGTCCACGATTAGTCATCTCCTCTTGTCATCCGTCCTACATATTTCCCTCAAACCCCTCCTTATATTGGAAATCACCAGATAGGCAACACAATTGAATTTCGTAATATAATATCTTCAACGGGGATGTGATTTCGTCTTATGTGAGTGGATTCAGGATCAGTAGTCAGTTCTTACCTAACTGCTTCTATAGCTATACTGATTGGTGTATTAGCATAAGGACTAGTTATCTGAAAAATAACCGATTTCCTCGGAAGCCACAAAATGCTTATCACAACGAAACCTGAAGAAGAAATTAAGCAGGAACAAGTGGAGTCATTATATTCTGTGTTGGGTCTTCTCAACCACAACAATAAACAAATTTTTATTGACAATACACAAATTCTTCACATAACATAGTTATTGATCTTAAGGTGAAGGGCATTAATATAACGTAATTAAATACCATAATAGAAAGGAATGCAGCTTACTGTTAAGTCTGTCTGTCTGTTTTCGACATAGAACTTTGCACAAATGTGCGGAAGTTCAAGTCGCCACATTCCGTGTAGCACGCGAAGCAAGAGAAGAAAGTACAAGAAAAGCAAATAGAAACAGTGAGCAGAGGTGTGAGACAAAGGAGTAATAAAGAAATACAAAACAGTTTCATTGGAGATCATAAGTCACAGGGAGTGGATGCATCTGCGCCACTGAGAACGATTTTGAGCCATGTCACCAATTGTTTCCAACCATAGATTTTTACCGTCCCGAGGACCCCAGCCTGGAAGTCTACACCTTCCTACGTGGCTTAGACCAACTGTTGTGGATTTCATTGACTGATGCCAAGTTTTTGTTTGACCGCCGCTAGCTTTTTTCCAGCCTGACCCTATATCCGCTAACATTGCTCGTCGAGGGAGGCGATGGCTTGGCATACGTAACACATGTCCTAACCATCTCAGTCTTTGTAGCTTCACGACTTCGTCGATTGATTTCCCCTGTTTACCTAGAACTCTACGCCTAACCTCCATGTTGCTCACCTTATTATGCCACTTTACACGGGAAATAGAACGCAGGCACCTATGATCAAAGACAGCTAGTCTTTTCATGTCTTCCACTCTCAGTGGCCAGGTCTCACAACCATAAAGGAGGACGGAGCGGACTGATGAGCAGTACACCCGCCCTTTGGTCGATAGTCGAACATCTCGTCTACGCCAGAGTCGGCGTAAACTAACAAATGCGAAACGAGCCCCTTGTATTCGTGCTGAGATTTCGTCAGAGATCAGCCCGTTGGGGCTGATGGTACTTCCCAAATAAGTGAAGCGGTCAACGTGCTCTACCACTTCACTTCCTATTTTTAAACTAGGCGTCGATGTAGTCCAGTCCTGTAACATCATCTTGCATTTGGCGGGAGCGAATCGCATGCCAAACATTCGTAGATTGCTGTTCAAGGTGTTTAGAAGACTCTGCATTTCGTCAGCGTCTTCGCCTAGAAGGACTATATCGTCTGCATATTCCAAGTCAACGAGATTATTCCCAGGTAGCAAGTCAATCCCTGAATCGCTGAAGTCACCTAGGGTTAAGTCCATTAACACATCTATGATGAAGTTGAATAGAAAAGGAGATAATGGGCATCCTTGACGGACACCACTGGTCGTCATCAGTTCAGATGACAGCTCGCCGTAAGCCCTCACCTGGCTGTATGAGTACGAATAGAGTGCCTTAATCAGTGCAATATATTTTCTCGGAATTCCCTTTACAGCCAAGCATCTCCAGAGAACTTCCCGATCGACAGAGTCGAATGCTGCCTTTAGGTCAAGAAATATAATGACTGTTGGACGCCGGTAGGAATGCCTATGTTCTAGAATCTGTCGGAGGGTGAAGATATGATCAATACACCCTCTTCCTGGTCTAAAGCCTGCCTGGCTCTCTCGTGTTTGTGCTTCCCGAGCACCACTCAGTCTACGCATGATTATTGAGCCTAAGACTTTAGATACTATATTAGTCAAGCTAATCCCTCTGTGATTATCACAGGAAGACTTGTCTCCCTTCTTGTATATGGGGATAATCAGTGACTTACACCAACCCGATGGGACTTCTTCTGATTCCCAGACGCTGCCTAGTACCTCAGTTAATCCGGACAGTAAGCTGTCTCCACCGTACTTAAATACCTCTGGAGTCATTCCATCAGGTCCCGCTGCTTTGCCTAGTTTCAGATTGGTGACAGCTTTAGTAACCTCAGTTAGTGACGGAGGACCTGTATCTATATCCCATTCAGGGAGGTGTTGGATGCTCGGAAGGTTGAGCGTGGCTGTGGGCAAATTAAACTGCTCCTCATAATGCTCTTTCCAACGATCCAGTCGTCTATCCTGTGAGCTAATTATAGTGCCATTTTTTTCCGAGATTGTCTCACTAATGATTTGTCTTCTCCCACCCGTTTCCCTGATGAGTCCAAAGAGTTGCCTGGTGTTGCCTATCCTCGAAGCTTTCTCCATCTCTTTGGCTTTTGTCGCCCACCACTGTTCACGGTCCTTGCGGAGACTTTTCGTAAGTTTCCTCTTGTGCAGCTTTCGCTCCTCATTGAATTCGGAGCTCGCCGGAATAAGTCTTCTAGCATCTATCAGTTCGGATGAGGCGGTGGAGATCCAGTGGTTTTTACTCACCTTTGGGTTTACCTTATTCACAGCTTTTACAGCTGTATCTATGGCTGCCTGGATATTTTTCCAAGCTTCTTCAGGGTGAGCACAGCTGTCGAACACAGATATGTGTTTAGCTAGTTCTTCCTCAAATACGGATTTAGTTTCCTGATCGAGCTGGGGACGTGATGGTTTTACCGCCAGCTGTTTCCTACGTCCGTTCAGTCGTAAGCACACCCGAGCGCGGACCAGTGCATGGTCGGTATCTACGCACGTGTTCCAGAAGGAGCGACAATCTCCTACCGACCCACGCCAACGATAGCTTATTGCTATGTGGTCTATTTGTGTCCAGCGTTGGTTTGATGAAGGGGGTCTCCAAGTCAAACAGTGTCTCTCCTTGTGTTTGAAGTTAGTGCTTACAAGAAACAAATGATTATCAGAGCAGAACTGTAGGAGACGGTCACCGTTGTCGGTTCGCTGGCACGGAACTCCATAGGTGCCACCGACATCCTTCTCAGATTGACACAATTTCCCTACTTGAGCGTTAAAGTCACCAGCTAGAACGACTATGTCTGAGCGTTTAGCCTTTCTCACCAAACTAGACAGCTTTTGGTAGAACTCATCCTTCGTTTCATCTGAACTGCAGTCAGTGGGGGCGTAGGCGGAGATTACGAAAAGGCATCGGCGAGTAGTGCAGTCCTTCCTCCTTCTTACTGATCCGTTCAGGCGGACAGCACACATTCGGCTATCTACCGGGATCCAGTCAAGCAATGTCTTTTCTGCCCTAGTACTCAAAGCTATCCCTACGCCAGCTAATCCTCGTGAACTAGCTGTGGCATCTCCTGACACCCTCAAGGTGAATTTTGCAGATTCAACCTGTTGGCCAGGTGGGGTTAGGTGAATAACCACACTTGGGTCTTGTATGCGTGTTTCTGAAACACAGCATACATCAATGGCTCGTGATGCCAGGGTCTTGGCTAGTGATGCTTGTTGTCCTATTTGGCAAAGTGTCCTAACATTAAGAGCTCCTATATGAAATTGGTGGCGCGGCTTTAAGAGGCTGTCGGTGGTGGTTTTTTGGCTTCCATCGTTTTTAGTGGACGCAGAGTGGAGAGGAAGTGGAGAGCTATCAAGTCGAGGAGTTGCATCAGTGGAAGGAAGGCAAGATGATAGAGATGAAGATGAAGACAAAGATGAGTGAGTAATAGAGAGGTTTCGTGTGCATTTCGGATTGTGAGGGCGATTGTTACTTCCCGGCTGCCCACACCGTGGAAGTTGGTTGCGTGACCGCAGAGCCCAGGGGACAACTGCTTGAGGCCGGTCACACGCGGCCTGTTTTTGTTTGTTCTTTTTGTTTGGTGTGTCTCAGTAGCAGATTTATCACTCCCGCCCTGTGACACGGCAGCAGGAAGCGCGGTCGTTGTTAATCCGGGCCACGGCCGATCCGGCATGAAATTTTGTAATTTTGTATTGGACATGATGTTGGATTGGGTAGCTGCTTTTTGTTTAACCGCTATCCAAACAACCTGCCTGGCATGGTAGAACCTCAAGAGACATAAGTCTCAGCCAGTATAGCTTGATTAGGTCATTGCGGTGTTCAAGCCCGACCACCACGTCAAGGTAGCAGCTTTCGGTCGGGAAAGGGTGTGAGGATATATCGAAATTACTAAAGAATATTTCGGAATAATGAACGGGTGTTACACAATTGTTTAAAGGTGTAAAATCAACAACAGTAGACGCGAGCATTGCATAGTTTAGTTGAACAGAGATCAAAAATAGACCGATCAGGAATGCAGATGACAAAATGAATGGCAGGGAATTAATTACGTTGTCAAAACAAAATATACGAACGAGATTTACAACCGTTTCCTTCTAGGTGCGTAAATACTGGCAATCGGTTCAGTGATACGTAGCAACCTGAACTTGCTTCTATATTAAGCCATCTGGTCGAACACACGTCATAAAGCTGGTATTGAAGAATCTTTGTCTATCACCTATTGGGTGCCAGATAAATTGTCAAAAGCCTCTAGATAACGAATACTCTGAAGATCAGCGGTGATTGCAATTCGCGCAAACACAACTGTAACTCTGAATTTAGGGAAGAAACAGGTTTTCTCGGCGACTACAGTGGTTCTAGATAGTGAACCTCAGTAGTTTGAAGGAATTCTGGATGTACTCAGATCTACGTAGTATTTGTCAATTATCATCTTACGAGTATACTTCACGGGGATAAATTCCTAGTATCAAAATCTCATCATGACTAAGAGATCTGGTATGTTCTATCTTACATCACCACTGTTGTCAATAGGATATCCGCCTATCCTTCCAAGGACAAATATACTAGTCAGTTCGTTCTCTGATTTTCTCATGTTGAAACAAGACATGTAGGCGGACAACATTGTTCTCAATTAGATCTTCTTAAGGCTTCACCTTTATGCGCATGGCTCCATATATACGCATACACAATTTAACCAATGACAGTGAGTTTGTGAGTCAAATTATAACATTACTAATAGTGATAAGTGTTAAAGCTCTTGAACGTCAGTATTCACGGTGATTATAATAGCAGCCAAAATAAAGATAACAAAAGTACAAAAAGTTTATGCAGGTGACTACTATACAAATAACGAAAGTAGTATGTGCTGTTTATGTAGACAACCCCAATACATAAAAATTAGGCTAAATGTTAAGTGGACAGATGATCGGAGTTCAAATATGTATAATAAAAGTACGAAAGAGATGAAGATATAGATAGGGTCGGGAGTTGTTGATTTGAACTTACGCGTAGAGCAAGGGAGAGACAGGTGGTAGAAGAATCTTCTTTTGTATGCAAAGACTAAGATTGTTCTCTCAACATCGCATAGCTTCGGCTCTGTGTAAGAAGCGATTTCGAATTCCGTTTGACAGAATCGATGTAGTGCTGTAGATAACATTGAAGACATTTCTTCTGTCTACTTGGTGACCACTATCAATCGAATGAGACCAGACAGATCTTCTTAAAATGACCTTACCTGGCCATTTACAAACCATGTAGGAAGATGTTCGGTAATACATTTGTTGAGCTGTCTAGTTGTTCACCCTATATAGCTGTGTCTGCAGGAACGGTTGAATTTATAAGTGCACATAGAAGTAGTACAGCTAGGCAGGCACCTTATCTTACACCTGAGCAATTATATTTGGTTGGCTGGAAAATGACAGACAAAGAATGGCTACTGTACAAGTCTGACTGAAGTGAATTTGTATCAGATTGGTACAAAACTGAAGGCGTGTGTATATCGTCCAAGAGACGTAGGTTTTGTTTAGACATCTCTGTTGAGTGAACCATCCTCTCTTCTGTTCAATTGGACATTGAGGGAGTGTACTCTACACCACAGTAATATCATGTCGTTCCACACAATTGAATATGAGCGATGGATGTACATCATCAAAATTTGTTATAACGCAGATTTCTGAATAAGCCTTGTTGGTTGAATCGGGTTTAGGCTTGAAGGAAGGCTGGGGATTTCCGGATCAAACCAAAATACCAGGCTTTAGCAACTGAGGATGTTGACGTTCATCGATAGGATGATGTATACTAGGGGAAAATCTATTACCCACAACTGATAGTATCCGTTTTGCGTAGACCAAAGGCAGGGTGAAATACCAAATTGATCATCCAAGTTGAGAAAGATATTGTTCTCAATTAGATCTTCTTAAGGCTTCACCTTTATGCGCATGGCTCCATATATACGCATACACAATTTAACCAATGACAGTGAGTTTGTGAGTCAAATTATAACATTACTAATAGTGATAAGTGTTAAAGCTCTTGAACGTCAGTATTCACGGTGATTATAATAGCAGCCAAAATAAAGATAACAAAAGTACAAAAAGTTTATGCAGGTGACTACTATACAAATAACGAAAGTAGTATGTGCTGTTTATGTAGACAACCCCAATACATAAAAATTAGGCTAAATGTTAAGTGGACAGATGATCGGAGTTCAAATATGTATAATAAAAGTACGAAAGAGATGAAGATATAGATAGGGTCGGGAGTTGTTGATTTGAACTTACGCGTAGAGCAAGGGAGAGACAGGTGGTAGAAGAATCTTCTTTTGTATGCAAAGACTAAGATTGTTCTCTCAACATCGCATAGCTTCGGCTCTGTGTAAGAAGCGATTTCGAATTCCGTTTGACAGAATCGATGTAGTGCTGTAGATAACATTGAAGACATTTCTTCTGTCTACTTGGTGACCACTATCAATCGAATGAGACCAGACAGATCTTCTTAAAATGACCTTACCTGGCCATTTACAAACCATGTAGGAAGATGTTCGGTAATACATTTGTTGAGCTGTCTAGTTGTTCACCCTATATAGCTGTGTCTGCAGGAACGGTTGAATTTATAAGTGCACATAGAAGTAGTACAGCTAGGCAGGCACCTTATCTTACACCTGAGCAATTATATTTGGTTGGCTGGAAAATGACAGACAAAGAATGGCTACTGTACAAGTCTGACTGAAGTGAATTTGTATCAGATTGGTACAAAACTGAAGGCGTGTGTATATCGTCCAAGAGACGTAGGTTTTGTTTAGACATCTCTGTTGAGTGAACCATCCTCTCTTCTGTTCAATTGGACATTGAGGGAGTGTACTCTACACCACAGTAATATCATGTCGTTCCACACAATTGAATATGAGCGATGGATGTACATCATCAAAATTTGTTATAACGCAGATTTCTGAATAAGCCTTGTTGGTTGAATCGGGTTTAGGCTTGAAGGAAGGCTGGGGATTTCCGGATCAAAGCAAAATACCAGGCTTTAGCAACTGAGGATGTTGACGTTCACCGATAGGACGATGTATACTAGGGGAAAATCTATTACCCACAACTTTGATAATATCCGTTTTGCGTAGACCAAAGGCAGGGTGAAATATCAAATTGATCATCCAAGTTGAGAAAGATATTTCGGGATCGAATCGAAGTGCGAGGTTGATTTCACAGCTAGCTAGGGATCGTGCACGAAAGAATGAACGAAGGTATCACGACGGTGTGCTAAACAGGGTGGAGGTTTCAGCGTGAGTATCCAGCTAAACAAGTCGACTTTTAACAGTGACGGTCAACATCCGATATTCAGTGATGAATGCTGTGGCTAATAATTTTGGGGAATTATCTACCGCTACAAGCCCATGGAATCAGTCAATGATTGTTACTCATATCAGCCATTTCAAGAAAGAAAATGTCTGTCCGACTGCGGTTAACTGAGAATTGTTTGACGAATAGCAAATCTGTTATTTACTTATCGTTTTCGATAATTTTCGGACATTTTCTCTCGCCAACGTTTCCTGTATTTTGTAAATTAATTAGTAAGTGTGAATTTCTCACAGATTTATTGTGTGGCATTCTCAGTGAGTTCATGGTTTCCAAATTCCGAATATTATCGAAGACCACAACCCAAGCTTACTATGATGCTGCTGAATGAAATCTCACGAGTTCTGAATTCACTCTAACATCCTGTAGTGAGTAAATTCCGAATCAGATCATGAGTGGTTTCTTTGAGCGCACAGACTAGAACCCACTCAGTGCTGGTTTTCATCATAACTGGCACTAATTCAGCATCCTGTTACTTTTCTAGGCATTTTCGAGAGTAGATCAGAACTTACTGGGTTCGCTCATCAGCGTTCTTCCAGCCCTCTCAGCTCATATTAAGCACTGACTGTCACTACCACTCAATTCAGAACGAAAAGACTGCAACTGATTGTCGTTATCTGTATCCTATACTGCCAAAATTCATTTAGTTTGCAGAAACAAATCAGTCGTATAATTGGGAGAATTTTGTATTTTGAATTTATAGTACTATGCGACTGCAAATCCGTCAAGTGAGGTCCACAGGTAGTATCCTGTAAATAATCGGAATATAAGTTTAGTTGAGGGAAAATTGTGTTCATCACGTTTTCAGCATTTACATTTGGAAAGGTGTGCTTATATAGCTGCGACTGTTGGCTCCCTAGTTTCTTCTTCATTTGCCTAGAGAAATAAAAATCTATGTTTTGGTTACTACATGCAGAGTAAACCATGACTTATAAAAGTAAGCAGGCGTTTGACAACATCACATGAATTCCTAAATTCCTCATGTTACTCCTTTGGAGGCAGTCTTTCAAATTATGAAAGTATGATTTCGTGACCCTACACAATGCCAGTTGGCCGGAGAACTGCACCGTTATTATGGCTACAGAAATAAGTACTTCATTAATGAAGCTTAAATCTCATTATTTTATAAAAGACATTGAACACGATGCTGGACTTTGTCAAATTCCCATGTAATGTCAACTTCAAACTCACCTCATGTTGTAGAACAGTGTGCATCATGACCTTGAGTGATTAATTCGGATCACTGGGAAGGCAGACAACCGTTTTAGCAGTCTAAAAGAAATGGGAATTAAATATGTGAACTCACAAATATCCCCTTGTGCTTTTCGTCTCTAAGAGATGCTGGAAGCATCTCTAAACGGTCTTATTTCGCGATATATATATATATATATATATATATATATATATATATATATATATATATATATATATATATAAATGAATGGCTGACTTGGTGTTTGACAACCAACTGTCATAATCGCCTCATTTTATGATCGTGATTAATTATGGTCTTCCCATCTTCAAGTTGGTGACGAATTAGTATACACTTGATTATTGCTGACATACACATGCGTGTTTTCGACTACAGACGTTGTTTGTGTTTTCTCTTGTTTTTGCTGGTATAGTGTGGTGAGAAATACTGCTGTCAGACGCAATGTTAGATAAGAAAGGTTAGTCTAGGACCCGTGAAGCTACATCTATGCAGATGGCTAAGACACATGTTCCGCATTCTGAGCTGTTGCGATTCTCTTCGAGAAATGTTAGCTGACATAGGATTATGTTTGAAAAGAGTTACGGATGAACATAGTAAAACCTGGGATCAGTCCAGGTGAAGAATTCAACAGTTGCTTGGAGCCATGTACGGAGAGAGGAGATTTAAACAGCTAGCTTTGAGTACTTGGGATGCTAAGAATCAGTGGGACAGATGTATTCATCCTTTGGGTATCTAATATCCACCAATCCGTCATGCTTTTCCATGTTACACCTCTTTCCGTTGGACATTTCTGTTGCAGAGTTCTGCATTAGTCACTGATCACTCTCTTAGGATCTTCATGGATCGATATCATGGGTGATATCATGCAAGTGGCAAGCAATCGCTCTATTGAGGACTTTTTCACAATTCCCTCACAAGTTTCTTGGATTTCGCTTTGGTGCATAGTCCTGAATCCTTTCTTCTCTTTGGGTGATGTGTGTACCTGGATTTGCACACTGTAAATTGGTGCATGCAGTTGTAGGTAACATCAAACGAGGGCGTCGTTACCAATCTAGTGTAGTGACGTCATTTCATTCTGTCCAATCTTTTCTTCTTACTTTGTTCATGTCATCTACTGCGTGGATGTCGTTTGACTTTTTCACTTTGCATGAATTAGTTAGTGTAGAGTTTGAACAGTTTCTGATGGGACATTGTACTAGAGCGAAATGTTTAGATTATTCGAAACATCTAGACTTGGCTTCATTCAGCATGCTAAATTTATTGTAGCTTTCATAGTCTTTCCAACCGCCGTCACTTTTCTCCTTATTCCTTCGAGCTCTCAGTGGAACATGGGCTTTAAGCTTTAACGTTTGGGTGCCTAGCCTCACCTCCAGAAACTTTCTTTCTTTCCCGGACTTTCTAACGCCTGGGCGAGGTTTACGATTTCATCGGTGTGCAGGAGTCAAACTTCGACGATAAGCATAGCTGGTGAGCATTCAACGTCTGAACCACATTGTCTAGTAGCTTCTTGATCTCTTCATTTGACTCTGGGTTGTCTGTGTTGACCGCGTATCATGATGCAGTTCGATATATTTGTAATTATTGTTGAGTCACTTTTATAAGTCTTCCCAGTGTCTACGTTTTTATCATTTTTAAGATTCTCATTTTCTTAAGTTTGGTTTCACATTTTGTTTTTAGTGTTTTAATTTTACTGCATTTTGTACCCGGACATTTTCAGCTGTTGTCTTATCGATTGAAGTTTGTGCTATCTGTTGACTGAGAATTTAATGTTTGAGCTTCACTTGATTTACCGCCACATTAAAGTTTAATGCTTTCTTAAGAACTTTTATAACACTTTTGAGGTTAAGCTTTGTGTGCTTATGGTTGTAGTGTGTGTGTTTGTGTGTCTGGAAGGATATTGCTTTCTAGCTGTTCATCCCGTGAAATCTGATTTCTTCATGGAATATCTGAAAGAGAAGCAACACTAGTGCTGCATGACTACACAGCTCAGGGAACAACTTCTTGAGGCTGCTTACACACGACCTGTTCGAAGTATTTCTTTGAGTTGTTTCCGTATTAATATCTTACAGTCGTTTACAGGATGCTAGAAGGGCGATTTGGGATGTACACTTCCCAGAGTCGACCTTGTCTAAGCCCTTTATTAGAGCGAAGGTAGCTTACCTGACTTACTGGGGAACACCTTAATGCTGCTACGTTACTATTCGCTAATAATACAGTGTTGCCATCACACCTCCCATATAATACCAATGACTTATACTATAAAGGTGACAGCTTTCGGTCTGATCGCCATCCAGACGACCTTTCTGTCATAGTCGAACCTGCAATAACGGATAACTGAGATATGCCAACTCATATGCACCCCATCAAGATAGCAGCTGTCGGTCAGGAGTTATCCACTAGGCCATGTAAGGGGGTGTCGACTGTCTGGTTGAAGTCCTTGGGATGCTAAGAACCAAGACTATTGGTGGTGTGCTTCAAACTCATTCTCAATGACACAGATGTACTAACTCTTCGTAATATCTTAGACCGGTGAATTCCTCATGTTTCTCCATGTTGACAGGCTTTCTTCTAAACATATCTGCTTAATAAAGTTCTTCTGAATATCTGTTTTCCCTTATCTCTACCTTCATGTGCTCTATGAAGTTTGTCAAAGTGAACGGCTTAACTAATGTTCAGCGGTGTACGTTAAAACTCAGTCATTTTGTCTCTATTGTTTATAGGTGTTTGATGAAACAATTTGTCCTATCACTTTTGATGTTTTCATTTGTTCCATGGATTTGTTGTAAGAATTCTTGATTTTCTGGAAGCTGCTTCTCAAGCTTTTTTGGCTATATATATCAAGTAGTATTTTGTGGTATTCGCTGTTAACTGAACACTTGAGTTTCTCAATTTCTATTTCTTGAATCGCTTAGTTTCTTTATAGTTCTATGGAGTGCTACATCTTTAGATATAGTCTGCTGACATGTTGAACTTACTTGGTATAATTACAGACTATGTAGGTGTAAGTATTTAAGAATAATTTAGTTTTTTTTTTGAAGGTAGGATGCTGGGTATGATACGATGGTTTGTGAGTAGTGACTTCATTTTCAGAAACAGTGTGGGGTTTTGCTGATAATCTACCACACTGAACGGCCATAATATAACAATAGGATATAAGCCCTGTGGTAGAGTATAATTCATAAACTGTCTCATTCTAAACATTCATAGGACAGAGCATTCTATTGAGGAGATTATTCAAGGGAGATGACTGTGACTTTAAAGGTACATCGCTGTTTCACTCTGTTTCCTGATGTGTTGATTTCATCTAGTTCCACGACTGTCCATAATCTTGCATTTCATCACCACTTTCCTTCTCCTACATGTCACCCTAACGATGTCCAACTAGTCTTTCCCTACTCAAGTTTCATTCAAGGGCCAAATTAGCGTGTGATATAACTCAAAGGCCTCTACAGAGTATACCGAAGCTATCTCTATTTTCATCTGCATGTTTTTTTCTTGTGCAACAGGTTGTTGGTTGGTTCTTTGCACTGTTCGAGTTCTTGGTTGTTAATCGTTTCTTGCCAGAGCCATCTGATCTTCAATATGGAGGCAGTGAAGACAGCTGTTGCTGTACCATGCTGTTCTCTAGTTCGAAACCATACTGCCCATATAAGTGCCAGAGGTGACTTCCTGTTGATTTTTCCACTTTATGGTGATTAGTGCTGGTTGTTGTTGTTGGTTAAGTACCTCTATCACCCATGTCTTATCTGTGTTCACTCGAAATCCCATCTTCTCTTCTTTTGCTGCCTACTTGTCAATTTTGGCCTGTAAATATTTAAATTTGTGAAGCATGAGACAAAACATCTACGATGCCTGGATCTTCTACAGTCTTTTTGTCGGCTTAGTGTAAGCTTGTCTGTTCACTCCTCTTGGTCGGTTGCATGTTTCGGTCGACTGAACGAGGAAAATCATGGATGGATAGTGGACAGCCAACTTCTTTTACGCCTACCTTCACCTTAAAGGATTCTCTGAGTTTTCCAATGGGAAATCACTTGACATGTGTAGCTGTTAAACACGTTTTATTAGGGTCTGCATCACTGCATTCCATATATTTGAAGCAGCTAGCAAATTACTTCAGTGTCAACGCTGCCCAAGGTCTTTAAAAAATCGATGAAGTTGAGCTACATAAATAACTACCATTCTATGTTCTGTTATGTGATGATACGCAGAGCACCACTTAGGTCCACACATGATTTACTTTTACTGAACCCAGCTTGTTTTTTTTGAATGGGTGGAATTTCGCTTCCAGAGAATCCTTTTAGTCTCTCCACTAGAATGCAGCTTAGCAGTTTGCCTAGGGTGGACAAGACAGTGAATCTACACTAGTTCTTCTTCTTCTTCTTCACTTCGGCTATCTCCTGCGGGAGGATAAGCCGGCTTCATGAACCATGAAGTTTCATGGGAATTGGGTACGAGTGATGTCCCCACCATCGCTCGGCCTTTGTTTGAGAGTGCAGCTCTAGCCTTTACACAACCAAGTGTGACCTACAAGGCAGTAGGAGTGGAGTACGGAGTCCACTATCCATTGGCAGCCGGTGACCGGAGTCCGGTTCATTCGCCTTTTTGAATGGGGCCAGTCATCCAGGGCATCCAATAAGCCCTTTGTCCATACGTCTGCCGGTGAGCTCCGGTGAGCTTCATACGCCAGTCGTTGGAGGTTTGGAATCAGGGTTTAGCCATCTCCCCTAGACTGTCATCCGATGGACAGTCAACCCGGTGAACAGCGCCGGGCATCCGCCTTTGCCCTTTCACTTTGGTAAAAAACACCTCCGCCACGTGAAGGCAGTGAGTAGGACTTCCCCAGGAGAGGCTATGTAAGACGCCTGGTCATATGGGAGCATTTCAAGAGGTGTACGGAGGGGTGGCCAACCCGCAGCGCAAGACACCCACCCCCGACCATCCTGAGGCTTTGGAGGCTTGCATAAGCCTAAGTCATGCTTCTTTGAGAGTTTGACAGGATAGCCTTGCTTTTGGTCGATAGTTACATTGGCTTTCCTTTAAAGCTTCTGACACAGTAGAATGAGTATTTCCTCTGAAGTTTCCTACTTCCGTTTTTAAAGCTTCTGTGTGGAGGTATTATATCTGGTGCTATTATTTTCCTGACTGGCTTTCACTATCTTTATAACACTGAAGACTTCTGCTTTTGTCAGTTGTCAGCAATTTTATGGCTGCTGGTGGTATTCATGGACAAGTTCCAGGTGGTATTTGGTTCAAGAGTCCTTTGAAGTGATCAGCCCAGCGTTTCCTATGTTTCCCTCAACTATGTTTCATTGTCTTCATTTGTGTTGATCTCTTCCTCGGTAGCTGCCTGCGTCTCTGATATAGTGATCTGTTGTCTCTCTTACATGCGGTGGGTGGTGCTTCAGCTGTCAGTGTGTCTTGGAACTGTCTTCTGCCTTTCTCAACACTCCTCTTGACTCGTTTTTGTTGAATGCGTTGTAGACTGAACTTACCTTCCCCTTTCTTTCTTTCTTCATCTTTGTGCTGATTCATTTTTTATTTCACTACCCCTCTCTCCTCTGTTAGTTTCCACATATCTGTAGACAGGCGTTTCTCATTTTTCCCCGTCTTCCTTCCTAAGTTGGGTATACAAGTTTCCTTTAAAATCACTTTCAAATGGTTCTGGTATTCTTCTGAAGTTGCCTGGGTAACACTATGTAATGTTTCCGACTTTGGTCTGATGGTCGCAGTGAAGGTATCCTTTGTAGTTTCGTCCTTCAGTTTCTGAGTGTTGAACTATGGTCTTAGCTGACACATTCTCTTCTCGACTCTGTGTCCAGTAGGCTGCATCTCCACTTTCCTGACATTGAAATATAGTATATTGTTTTCTTTTGGTGTGTCTATCCGGTGATATCTATGTCACGTCGTGTGTGCCCCAGTGCTTTAACACGCTGTCTGCAGGTCTGCGAAAGGTTATCGGTCCCCGTTTGTTTTGGCCAGGATCCCGTCGATGCATGGTGAGTTCTCTTCCTGTGTTGTTTATTCCCAGTTTGGAATTCATATCACCCGTTAGGATTTTGGTATGACCATTTGGAGTCTTGATCAATACTGTTTTGTAGTTGTCTGTAGAGACCTTCCTTCTTTTTTTTGATCATTGAGTATTGTTTGTAGGAGCCTGACCTTGGATAATGGTGACTTTCTTTCATTTCGAATTGAATCTTGCTGTCACGATCATGGTGGAGGTTGGTTCTCACTGCATAAGAGCTTTTGACGCTGTTGGTGACATTGTGATAGCTACGTAATCAGTGTGCTTGTGCATGTTATCCGGATGATCGGTATACATTATTGAATCCTCAGTTAATCATTTGGTGAGTACACTTCCATTTAGTCTTCTCTCGAAGATTCCAACACTTTTATGCAGTATCTTCTAATTTTCTTTTGCAATCTGAGTAGCCTTCAGAGAAAACTTGGAATGCAGTCAGGACATTCTATGTTCCCAAGCTCATTTTGGCTTTCGTTTTCCTCAGAAGACACACTAGTCGACAGGCTTCATAAAGGCCTTCATCAGTTTGCCTTATTCCGACTCTCCAATTCCAGAGAATAATAAGTTTGTTTTCTATATTTCTGTCGAGCTTTGAAGTTTCTGTAGCAGTTGCATTGGTTTTCCAGGGTAGGACTGTAGGGGCCTGTCTGTCTGTTTTCGACATAGAACTTTGCACAAATGTGCGCCAGTTCAAGTCGCCACATTCCGTGTAGCACGCGAAGCAAGAGAAGAAAGTACAAGAAAAGCATAATAGAAACAGTGAGCAGAGGTGTGAGACAAAGGAGTAATAAAGAAATACAAAACAGTTTCATTGAAGATCATAAGTCACAGGGAGTGGATGCATCTGCGCCACTGAGAACGGTTTTGAGCCATGTCACCAATTGTTTCCAACCATAGATTTTTACCGTCCCGAGGACCCCAGCCTGGAAGTCTACACCTTCCTACGTGGCTTAGACCAACTGTTGTGGATTTCATTGACTGGTGAGGTCAAGTTTTTGTTTGACCGCCGCTAGCTTTTTTCCAGCCTGACCCTATATCCGCTAACATTGCTCGTCGAGGGAGGCGATGGCTTGGCATACGTAACACATGTCCTAACCATCTCAGTCTTTGTAGCTTCACGACTTCGTCGATTGATTTCCCCTGTTTACCTAGAACTCTACGCCTAACCTCCATGTTGCTCACCTTATTATGCCACTTTACACGGGAGATAGAACGCAGGCACCTATGATCAAAGACAGCTAGTCTTTTCATGTCTACAGAGAGAGCTCATTTATATAATAAGTATGGGAATGAAAATCGAAGTTAGTGAGATGATAGTGTAAGAGTATATTATAAAAAATGCAGTAATGAGATATATTAATTGAACGGTAACTTGGATATACAGTTAAAGTCCACAGCTGCAAATTATTAATGTAATCCACAGAAGCGTTCACTGCTGGAATCGTGCATACTGGTAGAAGCTGTGTACTGGTTGCAGAGTTGTCTTCGGATGAGGATAAGAGGTTCCTGCAATAAATCCAAAGTATACAACACGGTATGAGTGGAGCAGTTAGACAGTAATGGCCAGAGAGAAGGCAAAGCCACCAACAGTACAGTGTATTTCCAATTGTACTCGGAAGTTATATGTATTTCAACATGAATCGCTTTGAACAAAAATCATGTACAATGTCTATAATTTCAGCATCTGATAAAAAGTGTACAATCATATTGTTACGTACTTCAAACGGCTCCCTCCTTAGAGGTTCGGAGAGACTACCGGAAACTGTCACTGTTAGTGAAGTAAATAATAATAGTAATATCCATTTTTAGGATAAAAATAAGGATACATAATAACATGCATGTACGCGAAAAGGTATTTAGTTCGTGTAGAGTTTGAACGCATATACAAATAGTTCAACAACAAAAATTGAATTAGAAGTTCGTGTCAATTAAATGAGGTTAGTTTCTCGTTGCACAAACCATGAACAAAGATTTTTAATGTATAAACAAAGATTTCTATATATACAGTCATTAAAGAGGGTGAAAGAAAAAAAGGGATTGAAAATTGATCGTTTCTGAAAAACACAGATACCTGTTTTGCAGCTGAGATACATATAAATAAATAAATAAGTAATAGTGATAGTAATCTTTTATCGTAACAGTGACATCAAAGTGTACAAAGAGATAGTAGTAGTAATGATAATAATGTTTAAACGAAAAAAAAATGTAATTGATTTTTTCATCAGTCGACAAAATGAACGTAGCGAGCCGGTTTACTGATTTCCCGACCACTACGTGTTTGATATGGAGGATGGATAAGAATTGGTGCCGTTGGAATTGAATCAACTGCCTGATTATCTGGTCGTACATATGTCGATGTAGCTTCAAAGTTGCTGTCTGTGTAGGCTGGTTTGACTCGACCAATGGAAATAGTCTCCTGTTCTCCATTTTTTTTCACTGTAAAATGTTTGTCTGAAGGCATAATGACATGAAAGGGACCTCCGTATGGACTTGGCAATCCTTGTCTGATGGCGTCGACTCAAACAACGACGAATTTGCAAGTTTCCAGATGTTTGTTGATCTGATCTCGTCGGAGATATTGTCGTGGTGCTGTTGGATGAAGTTGGAGCATTTGTCTAGTTAGTCGGTTGGTGAAATCAGCAATGTTCACGTCCGTAGAATCGGCTGAGGGAACTAGCTGTCCAGGCAAAGTTAGTTTGGTGCTATAAACGAGTTGAGTTGGAACGAACGGTCGATTAGTGCCAGTGGATACACTGCAAAGTGTAGTTGCGTCTGATAAAGGAATAGGCGCGTCTCTGAACTGTAAGGAAGGGTTTCCGCGACAAGTAAAGAGTTCAGCGCCGTCTCTTTGGAACCGCGCCGTACAATCGAGGCTGATGTCTACTGAAGTTAGGAGGTGGTTTGTGTCATTTCTTGAAAGAAAATCAGCTACTACATTTGCGTTACTTTTGATGCACCGAATGTCGGTCGAAAATTGGGAAATATAGTCCAACTGTCTAGCTCCTCTGGGAGAGTGTTTTTCCAGTGAAGTAGTGAAAGCATAGCACAAGGGCTTGTGGTCAGAATAAAATATTGAAATGCCGACCCTGTAGTAAGTAAGTGAAATGCTTGATTGCGAGATAGATAGCCAACAATTCTCTCCCGAAAGTACTGTAACGTGTCTGAGCCGGTGCTAACTTCTTAGAAAAGAAGGCAAGTGGGTTGACTTCACCGTTCATCTTCTCTTGTAATACTGCCCCCACAGCTTCTTGGAAGGCATCTGTGCACAGGATAATAGATGCTTCGGGGTTGATATGAGACGACATAGCGACTTTAGACAAAGCGTCTTTAGTGTTGCGGAAAGATTCGTGTGCTTGTGCTGACTGTTGGAGCGTTTTAGGATATATTTTAAGGAGATCGGTTAAAAGTTGGACGATGGAGGCACACGAAGGAATAAAACGTCCATAGAAATTAAACATCCCCCAAAATTGTCGGACTTTCTTCAGTGAGTCTGGTTGAGGTAAGTTTCTGATTGTATCTGTCTTTTCCTCAGTAGGCAGTTATGTAATGTCCCAGAAATTCGATAGAAGAGGCACCGAAAATGCACTTCTTAGGGTTTATATAGCGACACCATATCGTTTGAAACGCCGAAACAAAGTGCTGAGGTGATCGTCATGTTCCTCTTCCGACTTGCTGGCAATAAGTGCATCATGGATAAAAACGAACACAAAATTGAGGCCCTGAGTGACTTGGTCCGTGAAGCACTGAAAATACTGTGCAGCGTTTTTCAGCCCGAATGGCATTCGTAAGAATTCAAACAAGGCAAGAGATGTTATAATGACTGTCTTCTCAACGTCCTCAGGAGTGACTGGTATCTGGTGATAAGCTCTGACTGAATCCACTTTGGAGAAAATGGTCTTACCTTGCAGTGTTAGAGAGAAATCATGCAAGTTGGGGATGGGATAATGGTCTGGGACAGTGGCATTATTCAAACGTCGGTAATCACCACACGGTCGCCAGTCATGCTCAGCCTTTGGTATTATATGTAGTGGTGAGGACCAGGGACTGTGGGATGGCCGAATGATGACAAATTGCATCATGTGTTCGAATTCAGCTTTGGATGCTGCTAACTTGTCGGGTGGTAGTTGACGTGAACGTGCTTTGATGGATTGATCAGTTGTGACATTTTTATGCGTGACAGAATGAGGGATATCTTCGATATTATAAGATGGCTTTAAAATTTTAGGGAAACATTGCAGTAATACAGAAAACGTGCAATCATCTGGCTTTTCGATGTAAATGTTATAAACGGAGTAGTTTGAGATGATTCCGTGGATCTGAAGTTGGGTGCAGTTATCAATCAGCTTTTTCTTGTTGACATCAACCAGCAGATTGAAATTACTTAAAAAATCAGCCCCTAGCATGACATGACGAACGTCAGTTACTATGAATATCCATGTAAATCGACGGTGTAAACCAAGGTCCAAAATAAGTGATTGTTCACCGTACGTCGGTATGCTAGTTTGGTTAGCTGCTCAAAGTGATTGTTTCGCAGCTGTGCTAGTAGGCCGCCTGGAGAGTGAAGCAGGTATTACACTGACTTCGGCTCCTGTGTCTACCAGGAATAATGTGACTGTAGTTTTGTCCTTGACGTAGAAAGGGCGACTTGAATGGTTTCCAGTAACAGCCGTCGCCATCACTGTCTGGCTGAGGAGTTTCCTTCAGCCGAGTCACTACTGATGAAAGCATATGGTTTTAAACACCGAATAGCTCGGTTTCCAAACTTTCCATGATACCTGCAAATATTTTGAGTATTAGACGTTGGGGTCCGCTGTCTTGTGAAATACCGTTGACGTTGTCTTGACCTGGACGGTGACCTACTACCTCGTGCACCTAAGCTTGAAATTTCAGTTTCTAGCTTTTCCATCTTATTCGCCAATGTTGAAATCGTTGATAATACAGTTATGTCCGCAGCAGACACCCCTTGAACTGGTAACCCATGACTTGTTGGTACGTTGTATATACTGGTGTCAGGCATTACGTCTAGAATTTTGTCTGCCAGCTCACTTAGTGCATCTAGATCGACGGATTTGGAGGAGATGGTCAAAACCTGTTGGATATGTCGTGGCAGCTGCTGCAACCACATCTGGCGTAAAACCACTTCGTCAACCTTGTGTAAATTAAGCAGTTGACGCATATGCCTGAGAAGCTGAGATGGATTCCGTGAGCCTAAATCGCAGGCAGTGAGTAACTGGCGGAACCGTTTTTCATCAGTAACGCTCCTTCTTTGAATCAAAACTGTTTTGAGTCGATCGTATTGGTGGTCTGCAGGGACGCTATCGATTAAATCACTAATCTCCGCAAGAACCTCTGTAGACAGTGCGGCTAAAACACATCCATATTTCACGATCAGTGACTTGATTTCGCGGGTAGCGAAGAGAGCTTCAATGATGCCGAACCGAGTTCGAGTCTCAGTGAAACCGGATGAAGGTAGACGCAGGTCGACTATTGCGTTGATTGATGAGTTCTGTGCCTCGTCACTCTCAGTTGCAGCAGGTGAACGTGTAGGTGAAGACATGAGTATTATGCGAATATACAGGTACACAGATATAAGTATATAGAATGTGCAGTCAAAAATAAGAAATAAAAATGATGACAAAACCAATATAGAGTTTATAAAGCTAAGATGTTCAATCGGGCTCACCAATTAATTTGTAGGGGACTGTCTACAGAGAGAGCTCATTGACATAACAAATATACGAATAAAAATCCAAGTTTCAGGATTTCATCATGAGGAGACACTAGTTAGAGGACCATTGGAAAACCTGGGAGTACTAGGCAGATGTTTCGTCCTAGTTTGTGACTCTTCATCAGTACGCACCCACCGGGATGATAGTGCAACAATATATTATCAAAAATGCAGTAATGAGTTATATTAATTGAAAGATTACTTCGATGCCCTGTTCAAGTTCACTCCTACAAATTATTTATATAATCCACAGAAGCGTTCACTGCTGGAATCGTGCCTATTGGTAGAAGCTGTGTACTGGTTGCAGAGTTGTCTTCGGATGAGGATAAGAGGTTCCTGCAATAAATCCAAAGTATACAGCAAGATATGAGTGGAGCAGTTAGACAGTAATGGCCAGAGAGAAGGCAAAGCCACCAACAGTACAGTGTATTTCCAATTGTACTCGGAAGTTATATGTATTTCAACATGAATCGCTTTGAACAAAAATCATGTACAATGTCTATAATTTCAACATCTGATAAAAAGTGTACAATCATATTGTTAGGTACTCCACACCGCCACCAGATTTGAGCGTAGCACAATTGAATTATTTGGTGGGGATGGCAAATGCCTAAACTATACGGAATCATTCATTGTATGGTCATAGAGGCGCAGTGTCAGCTGTGCATTTTATTAGTGATACACATATCTAGTCAGTGGTACCACGTGCAAATAATCAAAATATCTTCGTATGGAGTTTGAAATCGGAAGTGTATGATCACGGCATATATATCACGGTGAAACAGTTAGCGCCTTCGAGGAGGGTACACACAGCTCAGTCGTGTTATTATTGTTGAGGACTAAACGGCTAAGCTGGTTTATACGCGAATAAAAGGACTAAACAAATACAAACATGTATGTTTGTGGAGAGGAGAGGAGGGGAATTCAGTCCACACAAATTAATATACGCACAAAATGCAGTTACTTACTTGGTGAGTTATAATTGTTCGAGAATACACACAAGTAGAGACGTCGAGAAGTGTAGTGGTGAAGTGGTCCTTTTTGGTATGCAGTTGCTCACTCTACTTGAGAGTATGCGGAGAGAAAGGGAGATTGAATCAAAGGATCCGAGTGTGAATGTATGTATCAGGTACGATCCAGAGATGTCTGTCAATAGTGGAAAGCGAGAAGTTGGACAGGGAAGTTGTGTCGTCCGTACTGTGCACTAAACCAGATCGTGTCCTTATTCAATCTCAATTAACAACGATGACGTGCAGTGAATTCATTAATTTTGATATATGACAATGAGCGTTCAATCCTTGTGTCTGTTTTTCATCCCTTATGTTCAGCTAATTTTAGTGTAGAGTATGACCATCTAATCGTCTAGAAACATTATCACTCCAAATTCGAGTGACAATTTTCTTTTCTTCTATGTTAAAACAATTAGTCCCTTTGATAAATTTGAACAAGGCATTAAGAAGACAAATTTCGCGGGATGATATCATTTCGTAGTTTCTTTACAACCGCTTTACAACTAACATGGTTAACAATGATAAAACAATGTTCATGACAATTACTCAGTTAAATGAAAAAACAAAAGTACATACTAATGACCAATCATATTAAGATAGGTCATGCAGTCCAGGGTAGGCGAAGATTGAAATCTATTGATTTTTGTACACACAGTTTAGGCTGTATGTGATTAATCCAAAGTGCTTCCATCACCTTCAATAACCTTGAATTAGAGTTATGCGAAATAATTGTGAAACAGTCATTAATATTTATTTTGTGACCAGACATTAATAAGTGTTTTGCAATAGATGATGCTGCATTTCTATTAAGATTAATCGCGTTGGGATTTTCGATATGGTTTACTAGCCATTTTGGAATATGTTCTTTTCGACGACATTGGAACATTCTGTTAGTTCTACCTATATAGGTGTCACCGCAGCTGCAGGTGAACTTGTAGATACAGTTTGAAGTAGAGTCCACAGAATTTCGTCCTTTAATCGTAGGAACATTCTACGCCGCATCTAAGTCCTCGGCTACAAATTAATTATATAATCCACGGGCACGTTAATTGTTTGGACTGCGTCTGCTGTAGCTGCTGTGTTCCGGTCGTAGAAATGTCTTCGGTTGAGTGTAGTAGGCTCCTACAATAAATCCGAAGTATAAAACACGGTGTGAGTGGAGCAAGTAAGCAGAAGTGACCAGGGAGAAGACGAAGTCTCCAACAGCAGAGTGTATTTTCCGATTGTACACGGAAGTTATGTATATTTCAACAAGAAGCGTTTTAAACAAAAATTATGTACAATATCTCGAATTTATACAAGTAACCAAAAAGTGTACAATCACATTGTCACGTACTCCCCAGGTTTTCATCCCTTATGTTCAGCTTATTTTAGTGTAGAGTATGACCATCTAATCGTCTAGAAACATTATCACTCCAAATTCGAGTGACAATTTTCTCTTGTTCTACGTGTTTTATGCGTTTGTTTCATTGAGAAATGTTCATTTCTGACCTTGCATGATTTCATGACCTTTCTTATGATTTCTGTAGCCTTAGCTTTCCTCTCTCGTCATCGTATTGATGAAATCCTGTTCATTTCACTTCACCAAATTCATTATGATTATCGTTTGACAATCATTCAGCAATAGTACTTTTAAGTTTACACCAGCTCATCGTTAGTATTAATTTACAATAATTACTGTTGTCGTTCTTTTCAGCCTCGAACTTATGTCTAGTCCACTCCATTCGTTTGTTTATTTTCTGTAGTATTCATATTGTCTCACACAGCCTGATTTCACACTCACTCTTGAAACCTGTACTTTTTGACTATATTTATGTATATTCACACACACACACACACGTGTAATTAAATTATTTCATCTGATTTTATCTCATGTTCTCATTGACCATGCATCATGTTGACAACTAAGTGACTATTGTTCCATCCCATGTTATGCCTGTTTCATGTCACATATTTGTTATTTCATTATGAACCTCTTATTGAAGTCCCACTATCTCCTCTTTAATGCATATTATTTTGTACTAGCCACTCACCCAGCTGACGCCTTTTATAACGTTGACCTGACTGACTTGTCGATTTTCCTATCCCACAGTCTACGAATCTAATGTGACTAATCACCACTATTGTCTTCCATTTTACAATATTTTGTAATCGATCTCAGCCTAGAACGTTTGTCATAATCAAAAAGTATTACTATTTTTGACATCCATAAGTAATCTGTTATTCTGTGTAAAAATAAATATATCCGCTGCATAACCGGCTATCATTACTGTAACGACAACAGATATTATATTTTATAATTGTAAGAACCCGAAGAGGTTATAAGACAAGCTAGGATATCATTCAGCCATTGGGACACGATTCAATGGTCCATGGGTCCTGTATACCTTACAAACAAACTATTGAAAATGTTGAAATTCGAACCACGTTAGAACCGACCAATCTAATCAAAAATTAAATAAATCAACTGGAAGATCCCACGAAAAATGACGGATAATAACAATCTAATTTACAAAATATCTTGTGCCGTGCGCGTTCGTCTTAATATTTGCGTAAAACATCCAGATCGCTCAAAATAAGAGTGAATGAACATAAACGCCTGCATAAACAAAGGTCATTATCCCACAGGAACACAAGCTTACAAGAATTCAGAAATATATTCAGCGACACCTGCATATGCAGGACAGGACAGAAACCACAATATTGATTAGGACAGTGTTTGTATTCTCAAAACTGATATGAACAAATGGAAAGAAAGGCTTATAACAGAATCTATATTCATAACGGTCACACCGGATCCATGTAACAAGGGTGAGTCAGCAACACAATTGTCAACAACCTAAGAATAGAATTCCGAGTACACAAAAATTAATGAATAAAAAACTGAGCTATATGCATATAGGAGTACAAATCATGAATGTGTGTATTAAAAACAAAACAATTCCAACACTGGATGTGAACACGGGCAGGAATTTTGCTCGAAATACTACCAGAAACTAAAAAGCTTATCACTGTGTGCAAGCCATCGAAACATAATTATACTTTATTTCACCTATTCCACAATGCTCAAACGTTTCACTGACATTAATCTATCCACCTCACCTTCAGTAATGCGTAACTTCTAACATCTGACCTCATTTATTTATTGGACTACAGTCTGTCAACATACACACGTATTACCACCTTTGTCATTTTTATTGTCACCTGCATAAACCTTATCATTAGTATTATTATTATTATTATTATTATCAATTTTGTTATCATTATAATAATCGTTATTACTGACGTTCAAAACATTCAACACACTAATTCATATGAACTGTGATCGAGATTTGACCGAATGTTTCCAGAAGAATTCAGAGTAACAAAGATTTACACAGAACTTGAATATTCCTATAATTTACTCAGAAGAAAATAATTACAGCGATCAATCGTGAATTCAATTCATTCTTCTTCAGGCTCTACATTCATAAATCCATTAGGCTAAGCGCACAATAGCCAGCCAGCCAGTAAAGGCTAATTAGAATCATATCACAAAGTGTATTGTGGAACGAGTATAAAAGCCAATCTGAACGAAGAATACTCTATACAATAATTTCCCCTCTTCGGGTTCTTACAATTATAAAATAAAATATCTGTTGTCGTTACAGTAATGATAGCCGGTTATGCAGCGGATATATTTATTTTTACACAGAATAACAGATTACTTATGGATGTCAAAAATAGTAATACTTTTTGATTATGACAAACGTTCTAGGCTGAGATCGATTACAAAATATTGTAAAATGGAAGACAATAGTGGTGATTAGTCACATTAGATTCGTAGACTGTGGGATAGGAAAATCGACAAGTCAGTCAGGTCAACGTTATAAAAGGCGTCAGCTGGGTGAGTGGCTAGTACAAAATAATATGCATTAAAGAGGAGATAGTGGGACTTCAATAAGAGGTTCATAATGAAATAACAAATATGTGACATGAAACAGGCATAACATGGGATGGAACAATAGTCACTTAGTTGTCAACATGATGCATGGTCAATGAGAACATGAGATAAAATCAGATGAAATAATTTAATTACACGTGTGTGTGTGTGTGTGAATATACATAAATATAGTCAAAAAGTACAGGTTTCAAGAGTGAGTGTGAAATCAGGCTGTGTGAGACAATATGAATACTACAGAAAATAAACAAACGAATGGAGTGGACTAGACATAAGTTCGAGGCTGAAAAGAACGACAACAGTAATTATTGTAAATTAATACTAACGATGAGGTGGTGTAAACTTAAAAGTACTATTACTGAATGATTGTCAAACGATAATCATAATGAATTTGGTGAAGTGAAATGAACAGGATTTCATCAATACGATGACGAGAGAGGAAAGCTAAGGCTACAGAAATCATAAGAAAGGTCATGAAATCATGCAAGGTCAGAAATGAACATTTCTCAATGAAACAAACGCATAAAACACGTAGAACAAGAGAAAATTGTCACTCGAATTTGGAGTGATAATGTTTCTAGACGATTAGATGGTCATACTCTACACTAAAATAAGCTGAACATAAGGGCTGAAAAACAGACAAAATGATTGAACGCTCATTGGTTCGAACATTAGGATGGGTATAGTGTCCAGATTGTAAATGTCCACTCATCTTTTACGTGTATGTTGCTTAGTCACGTAATCCTGTTGTGTTTGCTTTGTCTGGTTGAGTGATTAATGACAATGGATTTGTCTGCTTTTATGTCTTGAAGTGCTTTTAGTTCCTTCTTGGTTACATTTTGTTTTTCTGCTTTATGTTCTTGTTTAAGAATAAATGCACATTGTGTCCGTAGTAATTCTGCTGATTGCTTGTCATGTGCTTCTGGTGCTGTTTCAACCACCGGTATAATATCTTCAGGTTCTAATCTTCTGTTACTGATATTGAAGTTCGTCCCTTTGATCAGTAAGTACGCTTTCCTCTGTTATTCTGTTAGCTTTCTGTCTGGCATGTTTACAATCCAATTGATTTTAATTACTTGTATGTGATTCTTGGTTTTTCCGATCATGAGTCTATTGACGGTTTTGATTTGTTTCTTCATAGGTAGTTTCTTTTCGTTTCAGTGCAACTTGTAGTATGCTTTCATACTTTTCCTTCTCAGTTGGTCCTTTCAACTTTTATTTTGCTTCGTTGATATCTTTCCTTATTGTAAATAACTTTCTCAGAATACCATGTAGGTTTTCTTTGATGCATATGTTTTTGAGTCATGTGTGATCGCTGCACTCGCTTCATCAGTCGATATGGGTGATTTCCATCTCATATATGTGCATATATATATGAGTAGAAATCATAAATGTGTGAATTAGAAACAAAACAATCCCAAGAGATGATGGAGGTGATCTCGAGAGCAGTAGGATTTGTTTCTGTACGAACGCCCTTTGTACCTAGTTGAACAAAGTAGCTATTGACTTCCCAGTTCATGACCACATTTCTCATCAACTACAACTAGTTGACACTGCACCATCCATGGACACTGATGAGCTAACAAACATGACCAGATAGCTGTCGAGCACAACACTAGCGGCCAGAGAGTCACCAGTAGGAACAAGAAATCGTGGATATGTAGGGAGCATTGGCGGTGTCAGGAATGAGCGTCAGAAGACACAAGTGGTTTGAATGTGATACAACGGGACACTGGAAGAAATGCTGTTCGGAAAGATGGAAAGTGAAAATGCTTAAACAGTATAGTGTGCCTTTTTTCTCTGCGATGAGGCTAGAAGTAATAGGGACAGTGGAGAGCGGGTTGATGTATTCTAGGCTGTGAGTAAACGATCAATATGTTGTATGTCTAGTAGATACGGGGACGGTAGTTTCAATTAAAGATGGGAACCTACGTCAGAATGTCAGATCGTGATCATTGGCAGTCCAGACTTTAAGGAGCTTTCTGTTAAAAGTCACAAGAGTGTCCAGCTGGAACGTTCCCATAGGCGGTTACAAATCAAGGTACCGATTGATTGTTGTGGCTCGGGTATGGAAAACAATCCTGGGATCTGATTTTCTGCGAGAAGGAAGGTGTCGTAATTAAGGCGAAGGAAAGGATCATAATTACAAAATACCGACCTATCATCACGCATGAGGAAGTTTACATAGCAGGCAAGGATGAAGACTTTGGAAATGCAGAATATAATGAATGATGTTAGTTAGAAAATAGGATCGTCTATTCATGGGAGATGGAGACCCCTACGGTTATTGCCACTAGGTGAGGCAGTGTCGTGTCGTTGTGACGGGTCTGCAAGTGACGAGATTCACAGCACTTAGAGTGGAATGAGCGACAAGTTAACCAGGTGTTAAACAATGATATTATTGAAGAAACGGGCAGCCCATACAGCTCTCCAGTCGTTTTAGTGAAGAAAGTAATCTGGAAGTATAGATTTTGCTTTAATTTGCGAGAGCTGAGCAGCATAACAGAAGTGGGGTCGATTTCCACCCTCAATGCAGCAGGAAGTCTCTGTCGCTTACAAAGTCCTAATCTGTGTACACTTGTTGACATGATAGAGAAGATTTGTAGCTCAGGTGGATAATTTTGATGTGGTTTTGTTCTCTGAGCTGGATAGTTAGTTTGCGAAGCTTTCATCACCTTACTGGATGACATCTTCAGCGCATACTTCAAATTGAAGTATACTTCAATTTGAAGTATGCGCTGAAGATGTCACCCAGTAAGGTGATGAAAGCTTCGCAAACTAACTATCCAGCTCAGAGAACAAAACCACATCAAAAACACTTGTTGACCTCTGATCAGGATTTCAGTAAATACCGATAAAACAGAGCGACTGAGATAAAACGGCGTTCATAGTCAGTCAGAAATAGTATTGGTTTAAACGTATGCTGTTTGAACTAGCTGGTACAAATTCTACATTCAGATGACTGATGACATTGGCACCTAAAAGCTTGAAGAACGTGGATACTGAAGATAGTATTAGCATAGCTTCCATTTGCGTATATATTTCTCCGTTGCCAAGTTTACTAGTCATTTTGATGCCCAGGAGAAGAGAAGAATTCAGTAGAAGGTCTGGTGAGCAACCCTACCCCAGAAAATGAATCCAGTCGCTACAGAAAATCCAAAGCACAGAGAAAATATCCAAGAAATAAGCGTATTCTTGTCTGCGATTGGAGAGGCAAGATGATGCGGGTTGGTCAAAGACTTTGAGAAGCTATTCAGCTGATATACCTTTTTTGATGAAAATCAAAGTGGAAATAAGTGGGGATATGTGGACTGTCCGTAGTATGTTTGAAGGCTGTTCAGATTGCCAAAGAAATCACAAGATACAGTATAGGAATATGTGAGAGCGGATGGATTGGAAGTGGACTACCCAAATTGTCACCACTTTAGCGATAACCTACTCCTTCTACCGAAAACTTCTACTGCCTCCGACACAATGTAACAGAATCTTTCTTAATTAGCTCAGGAAATATTGATTATACGGGAGACACGAAGTAGAATGGGTAGAATAGGAAAATTAACAATAAATGATACCAGATTATCTGGACTTCCTTAAGCAGAAAGTTAGACGAAATATCTTTCTGGAAATCAGCAGGATAAGGGAAGACCAAAAAGAATCAAAGAAAGGACACATTCCACGATATTTAATATTCGACTTATTTCCAACTTGACTGTCTTCTTTTTGATACAAGAATCACAGGAACGAACGAGTTTATATTATTATTATTATTATTATATCATTATTCCCTTGGGTTCCGAGAGAAACATAGGGCTTCAACAACACGTCTCCACTCTGCCATGCCTTCTGCCGTTCTCTTCAACTGGGTCCACGATTACTCGTCCCCTTTAACACAAACGATCTCCTCCATGTCACCCTTCCACCGACGACCAACTCGTCGCTTCACATTCGAATGACACTAGGGTAATGGCCACTTAGCATTGTGGCCACATTGGAAACTTTACTGCTAGAATTAGGTGTGCATCCAAAGATAGGACTAGGTACATTGCACTAGTAAAGCATCAAAAATATCTGATACAATCCTACAAGAGGTCAGTCGCGAGCCCGAATAGCTGGCTCAGTGGTAACGCCTCTGACTGCAGTACTCACTGGGTGACGTCGGTGAGACATGGGTCCCTTCGAGGTCGAACATGCGCCTTGCTGAATTCTGAGTGCCGACTTCCATGAAACCTAGGTCGAGCGAGACTTCCTGTCGATTACCTCCAACCATCTGATGATACGCTTGTCATTCGTCCTATTTGTCTCTACATTTTCCCTCAAACCCCTCCTTATATTGGAAATCACTAGATAGGCAACACAATTGAATTTCGTAATATAATATCTTCAACGGGGATGTGATTTCGTCTTATGTGAGAGGATTCAGGATCAGTAGTCAGTTCTTACCTAACTGCTTCTATAGCTATACTGATTAGTGTATTAGTATGAGGACTAGTTTTCTGAAAAATGACCAATTTCCTCGGAAATTACAAAATGTTTATCACAACGAAACCAGAAGAAGAAATTAAGCAGGAACAAGTGAAGTCATTTAATTCTGTGTTGGATCCCCTCAACCACATGTACCACAACAATAAACAAATTTCTATTGACAATACACAAATTGTTCACGTAGCATAGTTATTGATCATAAGGTGAATGGCGCTTTATATCACGTAATTTAATACCATGATAGAAGGGAATGCAACTTGCCGTTAAGCGTGTGAGTCTGTAAGGTCGGAACACCTAAGAGGACATAGCAGGAGGGTTCAAAAGCCAAGAAGAAATCACATCTCACACAGAGTCGTAAACTCTTTGAAGCGACTCCCAGAAGGAGTGGTGTCTGCAACCTCAAGTGACTCATTCAAGACGGGTTCGGACAACCACAGAAATTTACTAGAAAAGAATCAACATAGGCTGCAAGCCTTCTATCCTCAACCAATAAATCTGAATCTGAGATCTGTATTAATGCGTAATAGTGTCTTGATATCCCAGACAAATTATCGCTAAGAAAGACATGCATTTAAAGGAGTTATGCATAGAAATGACTATTATTTTCGTTTGAGAGCTTTAAAGTTTTGTTATTTGCGAGTTGTTCGAGATTTTCAGGTTGTAAATTGACTGCGGGCAATGGTTGTTGTCATAGCAGTCAATTTGTGAGAATCAGGTAATTGAAAGAGAATAAGCCCATAGAGATAAGTTAGATGTATGTTCTGAGGAGGTTAAGCAGTTTTAATTTCATCCGTGATGAGTGAAATCTCCCATAACACATCGAAGAAATCATACAGTGAATGAGAAAAGCAGCTGAATTTCGTAGTGATTATGTCCATTTTGATGAAGTTCCTGGTTCAAATTGGTCAGCCGAAGATGTGTTACCAGTTGAATGTACATACATTGTCACATGGGATTTCGGAAGACCGTAACTGCTCATTGCATTAAATGGCATCAACTTGTCTTGATTGATGTCAGTGTGCACTGGGACAAGAATAATATTATGGATGGTCCTTCTGAAATGTAACAGAGTTTGTAGTTAGTATTACATTTCTGTCGAATAGTAGCTAGCAGCTGCATCCTATCACTAGTACACCTGTTACGTAAGTTGTACCAGTCCTAATAATCATTCATTTTCAGATTACTAAGATATTCTGAGCTCCTTCATGAATTAATTACCTGTGGCTATGAAGGATACGGAAGCTGCACTTACGACTCATTTTTTTTGAACCATTTATTGTTCAACGGATTATCTATAGGGATTTTGTGATGTTCAGGTTACAATGCTTGAGTATATGTATTTACTGCATGCTGCTGTGCGTGAAGGGACAGCGCTGATGAAAGTGAAGAGGAGATCAAGCTTCCTATAAAATCACTAGTGATACTGCAAATTGTTGATAAGAAACTGCGTCAAGAGCAATACTCTGGACAGATAGAAAGTGCTACTCCAGTTTCCACAGTTACTATCTCATTTAGATATGTAGACCATGAATAACTACGCTATGGGCCCTACAGAAATTCGTGAGACATCTTACAGGTCATCGTGTCTTGTCTTGTCTTAAGGGTTCTAATCTTCCAGATCGTTGAATTCGCTCCTCACTGAAATACCACTTATATCTACCTCACGATTATTTTTCTCATTCACGCAATATTATGCTCTAGTTTATCTTAATTACCTAGGTGTTTATTAAAGCTAAAACTTACTCTTTCTTCATATTTGTTGCTTGCTTGAAGTCTGGTTGCTTTGATGAAAAAACACACCAAAACAAAGCCATATTTTCATCGGAAACGTCATGCCTTCCATGATAAGGCCAAATACGGTTAGCATTAAACATTGCAAGTGTATACTACCATTCCAAGGACTCTACAGCCACTTGCCGTATATATCTTGTAGGTGTACTTTCAAGGATGTATTATCCGTAATTGTATTTTATACCATTATGCAGTTTCTCGGGTCGTTGTTATCTTCCTGGGATAGCTTATAATCACGCGAGGGTATAGCACTTACCCAAATATACGGTGTTCATTGTGAAAGGTTTACAATTTAACATTTAAGATAGATAACCTGTTCTGATTGCTTGTACAATAATCGAGCGATTTAAACTTTTGAAAAAGCATTAATTTATGATACTTCACGACTGCAATTTATAACATAACTTATTGTGCCTGTAGAAATGGTGTGCATTGCTTGTAAACACCCGTTTATACAACATATTAAATTAGTATTATTATTATAATTTGCTTAGTGCTATTCTTGACAAGATGAACAATGTGTGTACGACAGTGAAAACCACAGAAGTATGGTGTCATGACCAAAGAATGAGAAAGGAGAATGACCCTTTTTCAGCATAGGTAGGCGAACATAAAGCGTCTAACTTTTATATTACTTTTGATAACTTCAGCGATTTAAAAAAAATACATTTTATTCAGTTTTTTGCAGATATCGGGTAACGTCAGTCAACCTGGTCACATCAATTCGACATTGCCGAAATATTTACGACAAACAGTTGTGTAAAGACATTTGCCTGTTATTATTTTTCATTTATACATATATGTATTCAACACCCTGCTTACCATACTTTTCTTATTCTATCTGAGTGAAACTAAATTTGTCATCATGACGAGATAGAGGCCTGACTTATCAATGAGACCTGAGAAAGTAATTGGTGGCACAATTCAATGTAAGCGGAATATTGCTACGACTGCCACCGCTCCATCTACTCAATTATGTGTCACATGTAGACTTCATTTTGCAGTATAATCATGTGGTGGATTGACACCACGCTTTAAGTGAAATAATAATGGTAATGCACTACTTTTGAATACATTTAGTCTTATACGAAATCGAACTCCACTGCAGTGCCTACATTCTATTCTTATTTATGAAATACACAGGCTAGCTTATTTTGTAATTGGTCCCTACAGATTCACCTATGGCTAGGAGACGTGATCGCGTAATTTTAGGCAGATGTTTAGGCTTGACTAAACTACTTATAATTCACCACTTATATCGATCGATAGTGTTCCTACAGAATTACACTTACGTATAGTAACGAGTTCATGTCCTAGGGAGTACTGGTCTAGCATGACGTACTCTCACCGCATGCAGAACAAATAAAACACGAGAATATTAGATAGAAAACTTTATTTCACTGCAACACAAACAAGTTTATTTTTATGTATTATCTGAGCACAGTCCAAGATGAAAGTCTTCGTTTGGAAAGTATCGCCAATTATTCGACGGAAACTGCCCAGTGTCCGAAGTGCGTCACGTTTAAATTTTTCCGAAATTCAAGTAAATAGAAGTTTATGCCCACATCCAAAGCTATCCGGTATCACAAACAGAATATTAAACAGAATATCTGCATGGTTATACATGAATGAGTGAACTTACCTTCACTTACTGTTGTATGTAGAATCAATACCTACAACTGATTGTGCAAATGTATCTAGTCATAAGTCGTTACACACTCGTCAGCGTTTTTCGGATGTCAATGACTGACTTCTCATTGGTGTTGAAAATCCACATCTTGTTCCTTATCGTGAGTGAGTGAGTGTAGAAGCTTTCTATACTGGTTTCAGGTTGATGAAGGCGTATCTCGTACTCACGATACACATATAAAACAAAGTAGAGAATGTGAAATCACGTAAGAGTTCTAAATGAATACAAGAATGGAAAACGAATGAAAAACTTCCTTCCTTGATATGCAGCTAACAAGAAGAACTGATGGAACCTTGAGAAGATCGGTGCAGTTGCCCACTGATATGCAGAAGCCTTAAGGACAACACCCCGCATCTGACCACTTCTATGTGCATATATCAGTTCACCTGCTGCTGTAGAGCCAGGTACATCGGTCGTTCAATGTGCATCCTGCCCAAGAGGATTCAAGAACACTGTCCAGTATGGTTGCGAAAAGGCAATAGTGGTGGTGCTATAAGGAGTGCAATAATTGAACAACACCTGGTTACCACTGACCATTCCATCATAACAAACGCTTCCTGCTTCAAAGTAATCTACAGAGTCAAGAATAATCTACCAGAGGTAATACGCTCTCGTCTTCATTGTATCCTTGAAGCTCTAGACATTCATATAGAAAAACCTGAGCTGTGCATACAAAAAAGGGAATTACTCAACCAATTCTACTATCATGGTGACAACTTTGTTGATTTTTGATGACTTAATTTTGTTTGTTTGCTTGTATTATTGATTGTCCGTTCCATGTACAACTAACTAATTTTTACAGTTGGGTGCCTATTTCCAGGAAAAGGAACCTATTTCATTCACTCCGCTTTAGGATAAGAAAAACATTTGTAGTTCTGATTGCGTTGACTCAGAACTTGACTTCTTAAAAGCCACACTCGCAGAAAACGGTTACCCTAACCGATTTATTGACAGCAACATGAAAGATAAGCAGTCTAAACTGGTCACCGACTCAGTTCCAAAGAAAACCTTATTCATGAACTTGGAATTCAAAGGAGATCAAGCTTCAGATATGCTCAAAAATCGTCTCTCTAAATCAGTCAGTAAGACGTTCCTTGCAGCAAAATTACATATGACGTTCACGAGCCACAAATTGTTCTCTATCTCTGTAAAAGATAAGCTCCACTGTATGACCGCCTCCATGTGCATCTATCAGTTCACCTACTCTCGTGGAGCAAGGTACATTGGCCGTAGTCAAAGGACGCTCCCCACACGGATACGAGAACATATTCCAGCTGCATGGTTTTACAAGGGAGAAAGGAAATGTGTGCGAAGCTCTATTCTGGAACACCTGATCAACTTCTGTCAACCCTGACTATGATTTCAAGATCGCATATATAGAATCCATGCTAACCTCCCGCGTTTTCTTCGTTACAGACTTCTAGAGACAGCTGAGGCCTTAGCAATTCATGACTTTAAGCCAGACCTTTGTGTACAAAAGAAGTATGTACAATCCCTACTTCTGCCTTGGCCGTAGAGGGATAGACATTTATTTATTTTGTTTATTTAGTTATTCTATGTACTTTTCCCTTGTTACTAGGATTATTTTTACTACTATTATATTATCATCATTATTATTATTACTATTCTCACTCTGAATCTTTTCCACTTGACCCACCTGTCATTTTAAACCCAAAATTATTCATTTTTATATATTTTATTTTTACAATATTGAATTCTATCTTATCAAATTTCACGCCATGTTATGTAATATTTTATATTCGTCTACTAATCTTATAATTATGTACCCCTTTCCAAAATCTATGTATTATTCTATATATGACATTAATTATTTTGCCACTAGACATTAAACCATGATTATAATCACACACATTTCAATTGCACTTCATACTACTATTATTATTATTATTTCATGTATTCACACCTTTGACCTAATTCCCTCACCGGATATAATTTCTTTAAAAAAACCATATATATATAAACGATTGTACTGCTTGATAATAAATTCGTTGTTGAAAAGAGTCTCTTCGCTGAATATTGTATCTCTGGTCACTTATTCATTCATATATCCAACCAACTGTGACTCAGAATTCTATACACCAATATTATCATATCACATTTGAGTGTTTCCACTCACTGTCAAACTTCATCACACCCATAAACACACACACACACACACACCCGTACAACAGAACTACTTGTTTGTTTGAGATACTTATACATCAAGATATGTAAGCGTACACTGGTGTTTTCAGTCATGATCGCTCAAGCGAAATGAAAGAGATAATCTGCTGTCTAGCTGTTCCCCTTCTCTATGTGTATTTATAAGTTTAGCTGGTTCTGTGGAGAAATCTGTAAAGGACGAACAACTAGACAGCTCAATAAACGTATTGATGAGCATCTTCCTCCATGGTTCGAAAAAGGCCAAGTAAAATCTATAAGAAGTTCTATTTTGTCGCATTTGATTGATGATAGCGGTCGCCAAATGGACAGAAGAAGTACCTTCAATGCTTAGCTATCACATTGCATCAGATCATTGAAACGAAATCCGAACCCCACTTGTTACACATAGCCACAGTTATGGGGTTTCGAGAGAACAATCCTAGTCTATGTATACAAAAGAAACTTGTTCTACATTTGTCTCTCACCTGGCCTAGGTAAATTCCAACTTTTAGAAGACCCTCCCATCCTTTCATAATTTCCAATTCCTTCGTACTCTTATGATATTTATTTGAACTGGTATCACCTGTCTATTTTAATTACGTTATATCCATGTTCACACCATCTCTTGGGATTGTTTTGTTTCTAATTCACACATTTATGATTTCTACTCATATATATATGCATATACATGAGATGGAAATCACCCATATCGACTGATGAAGCGAGTGCAGCGATCACACATGACTCAAAAACATATGCATCAAAGAAAACCTACATGGTATTCTGAGAAAGTTATTTACAATAAGGAAAGATATCAACGAAGCAAAATAAAAGTTGAAAGGACCAACTGAGAAGGAAAAGTATGAAAGCATACTACAAGTTGCACTGAAACGAAAAGAAACTACCTATGAAGAAACAAATCAAAACCGTCAATAGACTCATGATCGGAAAAACCAAGAATCACATACAAGTAACTAAAATCAATTGGATTGTAAACACGCCAGACAGAAAGCTAACAGAAGCTGATGAAAGCATAATTACTGATCAAAGGGACGAACTTCAATATCAGTAACAGAAGATTAGAACCTGAAGATATTATACCGGTGGTTGAAACAGCACCAGAAGCACATGACAAGCAATAAGCAGAATTACTACGGACACAATGTGCATTTATTCTTAAACAAGAACATAAAGCAGAAAAACTAAATGTAACCAAGAAGGAACTAAAAGCACTTCAAGACATAAAAGCAGACAAATCCATTGTCATTAATCACTCAACCAGACAAGGCAAACACAACAGGATTACGTGACAAGGCAACATACACGTAGAAGATGAGTGGACATTTACAATCTGGACACTATAACCATCCTAATGTCCAAATCATCAGAAACAATCACAAACAAAACTATGAAAGAAACAGCAAGGGTGGTTCGACAGATGAAACAAGCAATCGGTAAATTCAAATGGTTTGAAATTATCCCGAAATCATGTAATATACATGGGACACATGGCAACATAAAATTCCACAAACAAGGATACCAGATAACACCGACTGTAGACTCTAGAAACACACCAACCTATATGCTGTCAAAATTTCTCTCAACCAACACTAAGGCCAACAAGAGACAACTCAAAAGCCAGAGTAGTAGATTCGTGTGAATCAGTGAGACGACTAAATCAGTAATATAGGCGAAGAGGAAATATTAGTCAGCTTTGATGGGAACATGTTGTGTTGCTCTATTCGACAAAACTAGCACACACGTATATCCCAGTACTTCTTCGCGTTTATTATCGTACCATAACGTTGTGATTACTCGCACTCGACATCCACAACGTAAATCAAAAGCCACTTGACAAGGAGTACGAACGTGTATTCTCGCAGTAGTCAAGACCACTCAAAAGTCAAGCGAGTAGTACAATGCACCAGTTGTTAACACACAATCTTCAGACTGATAAACAAATCAAAGTCCAATTACATAGTGAAAGTTTACTACGATGATGAATAATAAAATGGGTCACTACAAACAAACAGTCTCTACACTAAAATGTCCATTCAAATGGCCAAGAATGCACTGAAAACGAGACTCAAAGAAGATAATGGCCTAAAAGTCAGGACACAGTTATCCGTAGAGGAGATAATAAGAGGAGTTCAATCCTGTCTGTTATTTAAACGCATAAAAAAAACTTGGTACAAATATGTCAACAAAATGATGCGCTGTACAATTTTATTTCATTTTTTTGTGAGGGTTGAGATACTGTGCGGGCGCCCAGACCGAAGCAGGTGGTTTTCTTAAGGGACCAGCCGCCGAGCCTTTCACTTGGAGTCTAATCCGCAAGACAGCGAAGCAGCTTCAGGAGCCGCATTCCCATGGTTTCCGGTGACCCATATGGGTGCATACACCATATGATCCGATTGGATTCTGGAGTCCATTTACCCCATGGTAACTGCTTTCAGTTTAACCGCTATCCTAACAACCTTTGTCATTTTTATTGTCACCTGCATAAACCTTATCATTAGTATTATTATTATTATTATCAATTTTGTTATCATTATAATCATCATTATTACTGACGTTCAAAACATTCAACACACTTATTCATATGAACTGTGATCAAGATTTGACTGAATTGTTCCAGAAAAATTCGGCGCCGACGGACATGTAGACATATGTAAAATATGTCATATACTTGCAAAATCGCAGCGAAATTGAAATGAGTAATTCCATCGTTTCGTTCACTTAACTACTAGAAACTTCTTCAGGAAAATTAATCGAAATCAGATTAACAAAGATTTATGCATCATAGGAGTAAATAAGAAGACAGTTGCAGCGAAGAAAATTTTCTTTTCGACGAAGTCATCATCTAGGCTGTACATTCGTGTATTTATATCAAATGGATGGGAAAGTTCCAGAATAATATCCGGTCAAGGGTCAAATTAATAAAAATTAAAATTGGGAATTAGAATGCCATAATAAACAGGGGGATGGATAAAACAAACAAAATAGCATTAAAATAACTAAGAAGACTGACATTGTGCAATTAGGGGTTAGAAATGTAGAAATAACAAAATAGACAGGATGTTTGGATAAAAACTAATGTGATGAATAATTGTTTATGCAATCAGGGATTAAATATGTAGAAATAGTAAAATGACAAAATAAACACTAAGTTCGGGTAAGAAAATATGGTAGTGTAAACAGGGATTAAGAAAAACTTGAAATAACATGAATAAACAGGAAGTTTAGATAAGAAAGGCGATGGGATGGTGATTACTAAAAATTACTTGTTTATGATGGCCATGGCAAGGACAGGGGTTGGACGTATTTCTTTTGTATACAAAGCGTGGGTTTGAGCTTTTGTATAGCTAGCGCCTCGGCTATGCCCAGATGTCTTGATTTTACTCCCTTTGATGGGTTTGATCGAATCTTGTAAATGATTTTGAAGGATTTTTCGAGTGGCGCTGAATGTCCTGAATTCACCAGGTGTTCTGTCACCGAACTATTTACCCGTTTTCGTTCTCCTTTTACTAGCCAGGCTGGATAGTGTTCACGAGCGCGTTTTTCAAGTCGGCGCATGGTACGGCCAACGTACTCAGCTCCACAAGAGCAAGTAAACTGGTATATGCACGTTGAGGTGGCCCAATGCGACAGCTTGTCTTTCGCGTTCTGGCTGAACAGTTTCTTGCAGGAAAACGTCAGTCGTAGGCTAGCGGCGAAGTATGTTTTCCTCAGCGATTTTGAGAGGCGTCTGCGAAGGATTTCTGCTTCAATCTCACCTTTGAATTCTAGATTAAGCAGAAGCATTTTCTTTGGGACGGATTGGACTTGTTCAGAAGTCTTCTTAGGTTTGAGATTCTTTTCTATGAACCTGGGCGGGAAACCGTTTTCCATCAGGGTTTTTCGAAGATTACGCAGTTCTTCTTCAACCACTTCCTCGCTGCATATCTTCCGAATCCTCGAGGAAAGAGCGTATATCAGGTTCCTCTTTCTGCTCAGGGGCACGAAGCTTTGAAAGTTGATGAATTGTCCATTCCATGTAGGCTTTTTGTATATGGACCTTTTCAGGGAGTTGTCGGCGTTTCTTGTCAGATGGACGTCGAGGAAGTGGAACATTCCGTCGGATTCAGTCTCAAGTGTGAAGTCGATGTTTGGGTGGGCATTATTGAAAATTTGAAGTAGGTTTTTTAAATCACAGTTCTCATCACAAATAATGAAAGTATCATCGATGTATCTCTTGTAGAGATGGAGGTCGTTGATAGTTGTTGATAAGGCGTTGTTCTCTAAGCTAGCCATAAAGCAGTCGGCTAGAAGGGGTCCTAAGGGAGAACCCATTGCTACTCCATCTACTTGCCTGTATATTTCTTTGTTGAAACTAAAGTATACGTTGAAGGTGCATCGAAGTAACAGTTCTTTCAGGTAATGAATTGGTATATCGACATTGATGTTATTGGATTCAATGTAGTCACAAAGGAAACATACGGTTTCTGTCAGTGGAACGTTGGTGAAGAGAGACACGACATCCAGGGAGACCATTTTCTTTTCTGCCACATTGACATTCTTAATTGAATCAACAAAGTCGAATGTGTCGCAGAGGTTATGTCTTGACAGCTTCTCTTTCACCGGCCCGAGAATCTCCACCAGCCATTTCGCGATTGTATGATATGGGGAATCTATCATATCTAGTATTGGGCGGAGTGGGACGTCTTGTTTATGTACCTTGGGTAAGCCGTACATACGTGGCGTTGTAGAACCAGATGGGCGCAGTTGTTCGTATAGCTTTGAACTGATAATGGATTCGTCCTTCATTTTCTTCAATATCTTTGTTAGCTGGAGCTCCGTCTGTTCAGTGGGATCTTTCTGTGGAGACTGTTTCTGAAACTTTTTATCATCGGATAGTATCATCGAGAGTTTGCTTAGGTAGTCTGATTTGTTCATCAGGACGATTCCGGAGCCTTTATCTGGTCGCGTGATGATCAAGTTTTCATTATCTTTCAGTTCTTTCAGCTCCTTTCGATGTTCTTTGGAAAGGACGTTACGGAGGCTGGGTTTTTTGTTGATATAATCGAGACAGCAATTTAAAACGGTTGATTTGAAAAGTTCTGCATTCTCATATGAGATTGGGACGAGATCTTTCGTCTGGTCGATTAAATTCTCAAATTGCACTTTCGTGTTGAGTTCATTCACTTTTGACGTTGCATCACAAAACTTAGGCCCAAGTGCTAAGATTTGCATTTGAATTGGAGATAGTTGAACATCAGAATAATTGTACACGTATTTTTCTGGACAAGTAGGAAAGACGGTTTCTTTTGTAACGGACTTTAGGCTTTGGTTTAGTTTCATTATAACATCATCTGTTCTTTTCTTTGTAACCGTATTGGAGTAGTTTTCGAATGCTGTTCTCTCGTCTTCAGATAACTCATGGAGAACGTGGGAGCTTTTTGAGATATTCTGCTCTAGCTCAGGTAGTCTTGATCGCACTGCATCGATGTGATTCAGAGTGTGTCGTTTCAGCGTACGTGAGTTAGGGGATATGTGATTTCGTCTGAGATGCTTCCAAAATACTTTGGGATATTCATGTTTCTCGAGACAATTCTTCAAGAAGAAAATCTTTGCGTTCGCCTCAGCAAGCTTGACGGACAAACGTAGAAACTTGTTCAGTTCCCTTACCGTCGAACGGTCCTTGCTCCTCTTTAAATCACGGAATATACACATTGGGTCATAGGAGTAAATAAGAAGACAGTTGCAGCGAAGAAAATTTTCTTTTCGACGAAGTCATCATCTAGGCTGTACATTCGTGTATTTATATCAAATGGATGGGAAAGTTCCAGAATAATATCCGGTCAAGGGTCAAATTAATAAAAATTAAAATTGGGAATTAGAATGCCATAATAAACAGGGGGATGGATAAAACAAACAAAATAGCATTAAAATAACTAAGAAGACTGACATTGTGCAATTAGGGGTTAGAAATGTAGAAATAACAAAATAGACAGGATGTTTGGATAAAAACTAATGTGATGAATAATTGTTTATGCAATCAGGGATTAAATATGTAGAAATAGTAAAATGACAAAATAAACACTAAGTTCGGGTAAGAAAATATGGTAGTGTAAACAGGGATTAAGAAAAACTTGAAATAACATGAATAAACAGGAAGTTTAGATAAGAAAGGCGATGGGATGGTGATTACTAAAAATTACTTGTTTATGATGGCCATGGCAAGGACAGGGGTTGGACGTATTTCTTTTGTATACAAAGCGTGGGTTTGAGCTTTTGTATAGCTAGCGCCTCGGCTATGCCCAGATGTCTTGATTTTACTCCCTTTGATGGGTTTGATCGAATCTTGTAAATGATTTTGAAGGATTTTTCGAGTGGCGCTGAATGTCCTGAATTCACCAGGTGTTCTGTCACCGAACTATTTACCCGTTTTCGTTCTCCTTTTACTAGCCAGGCTGGATAGTGTTCACGAGCGCGTTTTTCAAGTCGGCGCATGGTACGGCCAACGTACTCAGCTCCACAAGAGCAAGTAAACTGGTATATGCACGTTGAGGTGGCCCAATGCGACAGCTTGTCTTTCGCGTTCTGGCTGAACAGTTTCTTGCAGGAAAACGTCAGTCGTAGGCTAGCGGCGAAGTATGTTTTCCTCAGCGATTTTGAGAGGCGTCTGCGAAGGATTTCTGCTTCAATCTCACCTTTGAATTCTAGATTAAGCAGAAGCATTTTCTTTGGGACGGATTGGACTTGTTCAGAAGTCTTCTTAGGTTTGAGATTCTTTTCTATGAACCTGGGCGGGAAACCGTTTTCCATCAGGGTTTTTCGAAGATTACGCAGCAGTTTACTTGCTCTTTTGGAGCTGAGTACGTTGGCCGTACCATGCGCCGACTTGAAAAACGCGCTCGTGAACACTATCCAGCCTGGCTAGTAAAAGGAGAACGAAAACGGGTAAATAGTTCAGTGACAGAACACCTGGTGAATTCAGGACATTCAGCGCCACTCGAAAAATCCTTCAAAATCATTTACAAGATTCGATCAAACCCATCAAAGGGAGTAAAATCAAGACATCTGGGCATAGCCGAGGCGCTAGCTATACAAAAGCTCAAACCCACGCTTTGTATACAAAAGAAATACGTCCAACCCCTGTCCTTGCCATGGCCATCATAAACAAGTAATTTTTAGTAACCACCATCCCATCGCCTTTCTTATCTAAACTTCCTGTTTATTCATGTTATTTCAAGTTTTTCTTAATCCCTGTTTACACTACCATATTTTCTTACCCGAACTTAGTGTTTATTTTGTCATTTTACTATTTCTACATATTTAATCCCTGATTGCATAAACAATTATTCATCACATTAGTTTTTATCCAAACATCCTGTCTATTTTGTTATTTCTACATTTCTAACCCCTAATTGCACAATGTCAGTCTTCTTAGTTATTTTAATGCTATTTTGTTTGTTTTATCCATCCCCCTGTTTATTATGGCATTCTAATTCCCAATTTTGATTTTTATTAATTTGACCCTTGACCGGATATTATTCTGGAACTTTCCCATCCATTTGATATAAATACACGAATGTACAGCCTAGATGATGACTTCGTCGAAAAGAAAATTTTCTTCGCTGCAACTGTCTTCTTATTTATGCATCACTGGAATATTCCCATAATTTATTCAGAACAAATGCTCAAACGTTACATCGAGTAATCGTGAATTCAATCCATTCTCCTTCAGGCTCTACATTCATAAATCCATTAGGCTATGCGCACAATAGCCAGCCAGCCAACCAGTAAAGGTTAATTAAAATCATATCACAAAGTGTATTGTGGAACGAGTTTAAAAGCCAATCTACTCTTTATTCATCCACACGTGATTTACAAATCACACCTGAGATTTCTCAGGCACGTGATGAGGATTTACCTCGACTCTCATGTGACGATGATTCACACAGCCTTAATATTTGTCACGGTTTATCGGTGATTTACTCATTCACTACCCCATCTGCTTCCTCAAATGATGTTTAATTTTAACCAGTGACACATAAAATTGCCTTACACGTTATTGTCAATCATTATAGTTTTCTCTATGAGAATGCGATAATGCAGGGTTTCTTCGACTAACAACCCAAGTCTACGTGTCATCAGAATGCTGATTCACAACCGGTCAACCATTAAGCCGATGAAAGTGAATCGGATCATGAGTTCAGACTGTATTTTGTATGACTTATTTTTGAGGCGGATGAAGTTATAGAGGAGGGAATGACTGATCAACTGTGGCATTAGAAAGGCTGTGTGAATTATCATCATATGAGAATCGATGTATGTCTTCATCATGCGCCTGCAAAATATCATGTGTGATATATCGAACAGACAGATATGATCATAGTGTAGATATTAATGTTAACGATGAGGGTGTCTGAAACACTAAATAATAATAATGGCGTTTCTGTTGTCTGAATTTTTATTCCAGGTGACTCATCAGATGATTGGTTCCCCTGTGTGGACCGTATGATTGGGTGGATCGAATAACTGCTGCTCGTCATACAATTGCAGAAAGATGGGTGATGGAAGGAAGTGTGTCTGAAACTATCATGAACCAGGCAGGCGATGACAACTGTTGCAGCAACAAATGCACCAATGGCGTTTGTGCATCCATAACATAGGTCACCTTCTGTCGAATTTCTCTGTCTATCTAATTTCTACTCTCTTCACTTTTACTCCAGGGAGATTCATCACACTCTTCATTGGATTTGCTATTGAGTAGGATCATGTAGTCGCTACATGGTTGATCCCTGTTCTCATTTTCACCTGTTGTAGTCTTTGTTTAACTCTGTTAGTTTCCGTTAGTCAATAGTAATAAATGATTTAGTTTTTAATGTGATCTGAATTATTTTGTCAATGTGGAATTTGTGTTGATTTGTGTATGATGTATCTGGGCGATTTATCTCACCGTCCAGATTCTTATACATTTTGTTGAAAATATAATGATTTGAAATATCCTACCCCATTTCGCATTTCTTTGCTATTCTCGTAGTTTCAATATGTCGGGTGGTATTTTATTTTAGTCACAATCATGCATGTCTCTGTGTTTCTGTTTATGGTTCAACATTTGTGTTCACTTTGGTCTTCCGATCGTGTTATCTTTTATGTTATGATAATCGCTTCACCTCTTTTTCGATAGAGGCTTTACAAAGTGTCGTGGTACTTCACATTATTTTCGGGTGATTAGGCAAGCATTTATATCTGGTTAGTGGGTTGATATGCTGACGTATTTCATGTAGCACATAGGTATTTATTTACTGTATAATGGTTTCAGTCATGATTCTTAGTGCTCCGAATTGATTCCTGTTTTGTGAAAAATACTGCGTGGAAGTACTATCAGTTTCACTGTGTAATTTCGGCTCGGTATTCGGGTGTACGACTCGCATTTTTGACGGATTAATGCTAATTAATACGGGTAGTTTTGGCATTTTTCACGATATCATCAGATTGAATACGAATGTGAGTGTGACTTCTAGAGGGCTAATATTCTGAAATAAATGCGACTTAGATTTGGGAACTAGTGATGGCGTGTGTATAAGATAACCCTAATCGTTTGGAGTCAGTTCTTTGCCTAAGTTTTAGTTATTCAAATAGTCCTTCGAAGTTACATACATTTGAGCAAATCGATACATCTAAGGAATCCTTGAGTTATGTTACATTTTACTACGACATACGGCATCATCAATTAATCTGGCTTACTGATACAATGTTTTCAGAATTCTTAGCAAATGATTTATCAACTCATATCCCTCCTTTTGTGATTCAAATCCGCATAATCGAGTGAGTACTGCAATCAGAGACGTTACGACTGAGTTAATATCATCAAGTCAATGTGCACTGTGATGGTGGGCCAACTAGTCGTATGCTGGCTACATAGAATTCAGTCTGCGCCAAAGAAAGGGGACTAGACTAATCACACTAGTTACTAGTGTCCAATCAAAGATAAAATGTGCATTGACAATTGGGTGACATACTAGTGTTTTTACAGTTAACGGGTGTAGTTGGATTTATATACACACATTGATTTGGCCATCTTTGATAACTTATCTTTAGTGCGGTGTCTCAGTATTCCTCTGGTTGAGAAAGTGATGTGTAGCTCTGCAACTCCAAAATTTTTTTTAAACTAATCTGATCACCCTACAGCCTAATGTATCACTGGATGTATATAACCTTTAACCTGCACTCAGAAATAAGGCTTTTTTTGTTCTCTGTGTCCCGCTTAACTTTATCAGTTCTTTTATAAATATACTTCTTTACAGAATTGGTAGGATAACCAAGGTATTTGATTTAATATTCAATACAATCCTGACTACATTTGCGGTTATGAAACTATGGAAGCGGATATATTGTCCCTTCCACGTCAATTTTCTGTAGATATTTCGTTTTAACTTGCTGTCTGGTATTATCGTACGAAGAACATCAAAAAAAGAAATGCTTCCTTGATATTCTTTTTGGCAAGTGAATTTAATTGCCGGGTGCACATTATTAATGACTTGCATCAGATGCTGTTTATCCAAACATTATTGTCACAAACGATAGACGCATCGTCTACATAACGGTAATAATAATCAAATCTGATCGAAATCTGTCCTAGAAGAGCCTAATCTAATGTTACTCAGATATCGACAAATGCGGGATATAGGGAGAAAATCACGGCAACCCTTATCTATTTGACAGTAAAACTCCTTACTAAATACAAAGTAAGCATTCATAGTACATTTTAATGATTGAAAAAGACATTATTACTCTCCGAATAGTGTCATTAAACCAACTCGTTAATACTTATCAAGAATGACATATGGACTCATACAGGGAACTGGCGGATATCATGATGTCAGACTGTCAGAACTCTCCTAACGCACAATTCTCTATCTGCATCTCAGTGGACAGAAATAGAAGCAACTATGGAAGAATTTATGCTAGGACGACGAAGTATAAGTGTTCTTCAATAGCTTATTTAGCATAATATTTTGTGTGATGAAGAAAGTGTTAAACATGACAGTACTAACTTACTGAGAAAACGCTAAATCAACGACCCTCTTTAATTCGCTCTTTCACTAATATATCGTTCATAATATTATCAGTTAAGCTTTAATTTTATATATTCTTATCCCCAATAAGAGATATTATCAATGTAAATGGCTTCTTTTAATTACCACACCTCAAACCAGAAAATTAGATGTAATCATGTACTATATGCCGTAAATTCCACATATGTCCCAGTTGGTGTTTGGAATACAGCCATCATTATCAACATTATTATGAAGACTAAGATTTAAAGAGAATTGAGTCCACGGTAAATATATAGAATGGGCGAGTTCGTTTTATTTATGTAGCTCTCACTTATGGTTGCATATAACGACGAGATCTTCTCCAGCACAAACAAATCGAAAGCACACTGCCTTTGAGATGTTTCTGTTCACTTTGCAGATGACTCTGAATGACGAGTCAGGTAAGATGCTGTGAAAAATTTTTACAAGGTCTGTCTGTCTGTCTGTTTTCGACATAGAACTTTGCACATATGTGCGGCGGTTCAAGTCGCCACACTCCATGTAGCACACAAAGTAAAAGAAGAAAGTAGAAGAAATGCATAATAGAGACAGTAAACAGACGTGTGAGACAAAGGAATAGTAATAACGAAGAACAATATAGTTTCATTGGAAATCATAAGTCACAAGGAGTGGATACATCTGTGCCAGCCATTGAGAACGATTTTGAGCCATATCACAAATTGTTTCCTACCATTAGTTTTTACCATCCCGAGGACCCCAACCCGGAAGTCTACACCTTCCTACGTGGCTTAGACTAACTGTTGCAGATTTTATTGACTGGTGCCATGTTTTTGTTTGACCTCCTCTAGCTCTTTCCCAGCCTGACCCTATATCAGCTAACATTGCTCGTCGAGGAAGGCGATGACTAGGCATACGTAACACATGTCCTAACCATCTCAGTCGATGTAGTTTCACAGCCTCGTCGATTGATTTCCCCTCCTTATCTAACACTCGATGCCTAACCTCAATATCGCTCATCGTATTATACCACTTCACATGGGAGACGGAACGCAGGCACTTATGATCAAAGACAGCTAATCTTTTCATGTCTTCCACTCTCAATGGCCAGGTCTCACAACCATAAAGGAGGACGGAGTGGACTGATGAGCAGTACACCCGCCCTTTGGTCGATAGTCGAACATCTCGTCTACGCCAGAGTCGGCGTAAAGTGGCATATGCGAAACTAGCCCTCTATATCCGTGCGGAGATTTCGTCAGAGATCAATCCGTTGGCGTTGGCTGATGTTACTTCCCAAATAAGTGAAGCGGTCAACGTGCTCTACCACTTCACTCCCTATTTCTAAACCAGGAGTCAGTGTGGTCCAGTCCTGTACTATCATCTTGCATTTGGCGGGAGCGAATGGCATGCCAAACATTCGTAGATTGCAGCTCAAGGTGTTCAGAAGCCTCTGCATTTGTCAGAGTCCTCCCCTAGAAGGACTTTATCTAGGTGAGGAAAAGGTGTTAAATTATAACACTTTTGACGGAACCAGAGACATCTGTTTGCAGGCGTTTTGCACAATATTAAAAGGACGCGCATTGAACTTCCTGTATACCTAGATCCACAGAAGAAGAATGTGAACTCACCTATGCACACTGGAGTGGTCATATATGCAGGAGAGTTTATCGTTCACATCGTTTACAAGGAATGGGTAGATAGAGAATATCACTCTATGAGTTGCTCCAGGATGGGTCTTTCTTTGAAGGGAAGTAGAGGTTCTCCTTTTCAGAATATTTTCCTCCAGTGAATCGGTATCGGCTGATTAGTGAATGCTTTACAATTTCGTCAAAACTCATCACTGCATTAGCCATCCTTGGGACAGTGATATAACATTTATTGTGAATAGATACTTAAAGACATTTTGTATTTTTTTTCCAGTACTCACTAGTTGTTTTTTAATGGTTCTCTAACTGAGATTAGTTTACGGTCGAATCAGTTCGAGAGGTGAGGGAACAGAAGAGCACTCAGTGCACTCGCGACCTCATCAACATTCAGTTCTCCTTATTTAAATTACATCAATCTTTAATAATCATACTACTTTTTGGATACATATGCTAAAGCTAAGCATTATTACTCAACTAAAATGCGATTCACACACAACGGTTCATGTTTTCATAACACTTATTTGAAAAGTTTTGTTTGACTAGTTCACTCTCAATATGATGTTACTATAGTGGAGAAAAAGAAACTAACTGTAGTTGTTTTGTTTCGATGTTTTCTTATTCTTGTAACAACTTGCATTTTTCACTCACTTGTCATTTAGGTGCAGAAGGTAAGATATGATTTACTCAGAAATCAATAAGACTGTCAATAGATGAGCGATTATATCATTGAACTTTAATAAAAAATTAAATCAACTGAGTTAGTATAAATGTTGATGGCAATGTGATAAATGTTGGAAGCCTGCAGACTGACTTGTTAAAGTACATTACACGAAGAGTATTAATTGTAGTAGGATGCGATGCTATATGATCCTCTGTTTAGTCGTTGTCATTGTCATCTACAGCGTACACGGTGAGTAACAATCATTAATCTGTTGTTTATCAGTTGTGTATTGGTGCTGCTATCTATGTGCTTTTTCATGTTTGTCAGTGTATAATACTCCTGATTTCTGCGTCACTGTAAGTATGAGGTGAAATCGATGTTTGTTTTTGACCTTGACATATATGAATATTTCAGTTTAGGTGTGATTATTCTTCCAGGAGAGATGATTTGATTCCCAGACATGTGTAATACACATCTCCCACTGAGTATGATTTATTCCTACTTGTATGCACATATACCGCAATAACGAATTTTTCTATAATATTCCTAATGTTAATGTTGATTAATTGTGGTGGTCATTAGGATAATTTCAAATTAGTTTGTTCATTAGATATATCACACAGTCAGTGAAACAGTAGTATTTACTGGATGACGTTTCGAACAAAATTTATTCTTCATAATCATATCATCAATTGTAATCACACGACTTTGAAACTTGAGTTTTATAGTTTTCTTTGTCCTCTCCTATTTGTCGTCCTAGGGTTAGTAGAGTTTTCCAGATATCCGACTGGACAGGTGTTGAATAATACCCATTACACGTATTTGCAGTTGATTCGATAAACAAAGCTTCTGTTGTCAATCACTGCCTCCATTCACCCTATTACATTAGATTTTAAAACTGTCATCCTATCCCATTCAGGCTATTGTATGGTTGTGTGTAATTGCAAGTGGTGAGTGGTATAGCTGAACTATTCTCCAGATTTCTTATCTTATTTGGGTAAACCATTCTAGATTTTGTTAGGTTTTTATGTTAGGCTACTGTGACTGCCTCTTTTCTACTAGTTTGACCTACGTATTTGACCTGACAATCATTATAGGCAGGGTATTAGATAAACTAAATTGTTTTGTTTTAACGGCTCCATAGGAATGATCCTGTAACCGACAAAGCTTGTTTCTAATTGAGTTTGTGGGGTTGAATGCCACCTTTTCTGCTGCCAGCATTGTTAAAAATTCTGCGTAAGGTTTCCGAGGTTCCTTCCTTGTATAGAATTACTACTAATGATTAAGATTCCTCATTCTTGGTGTCGTCACTAATATTAATATTATTAATTATTACCACTATTATTATTATGGTTATCATTATTGTTATTATCATTATCGCTACTATCATTATTTATTTTATTTTCATGTTTCCCTACATATTTCCTGACTAATATATCCGGGTAATTATTAAGTTTCAAAAAAATCTGTCTATATCTTGTGTTCTAAGTGTGGTAAATGTGTCATCTACATACCTCCAACATACCCAAAAGTATAGTGATCCTCTTTGACTGGCCACGCGACTTCACCTCCTTCAACTCACACGATCCCCTCCACACCATACTTCAAGCAACTCCCAACTCCTGTTATCCCTCCCACTCTAGGGCCTGCCTGACCTAGCGCCATGACACCCAACGGTCGCCTCAGCGTGTGGCCTATCCACTTACATCCGTCTTCTACATATTTGTTGGGTAATAGGTTCTTGGTTGATTCCTTCCCAGAGCTTCTTGTTGCATATTCTTTCTTCCTGGCATTTGATCTTGAACATGAAGGCAGCGAAGGCAGGTATTGATAGAAATCCTTAGTGACCTGTTGGAAATGCTTTTTGTAACGCGCACACCAAGTCTGTCAGGCATACAGAAGAAGTGACTGACTTCACATTATTGTTAAAAACCTAAATCTTGTCATCTATCCTGAGTACAGAAAACTTCCACACTGAATTCAGAGTGATGAATGCCTACCCTACCATTCGCATCCCGGTTCGATCTTGTCAGCTATATCGACTACCTGTAGTTGAAACGATGCTGCCTGAATGAGTGAAGGAACTAGCCTCATTCCAATTTCTCCGTTGATAGTGATTGGTGTGTGTTATTGTTGTTGCTTGGCTGGTTGGTTACCGCCATCACCTCCTTCTTCTCTATGTTCACCTGGAGAGTCCTGAATTAACTGCCTGTCAGCCTCTTCAGCCAGTTTGTTGGTTTTTGCCTGCCTGCCTGCAAGTCTTCGAGTTTGTATGGCACGAGACATCAATCATCCACGCTTGAAATCCAGATCTTCTAGAGTCTTCTTATCAGTGGTCCAGCGTATTCCTGTCCTCTCCCTTCCCATCTACGGTGTGTCCTACTATCCAGTTCACAACACAAACAGGAGTATTACACATGTGATGGTAAACAGCCTTATCTTACTCCTGTATTCACTTCAAAGGTTTCGCTGAGTTTTCCGGAGTGGATTACTTGCCCTGTGTGTGTGTGTGTGTGTGTGTCATTGCTATTATATCTCTTGAATGAGATTGATAAATATATTGGCACAGAGCTCCATAGTGTTGAAGTAGTGTCCAAATTACTTCATTATCTGTTCTGTGATTATTGAATGTCTGACCTATTGATTATTATAATGATGACTTTGTTTCACTTGAGTGAATTTGCATTGTAGGCTCCGGCTCCAGATTCAGAAAAGTCAAATGCTTGACAGAGGGTAAATTCTGTGATAGGAGTGGATGGAGAATCTGTTGTAAACCATATGAATGTAAAATGATGAATTCAAGAGAAGGCATATGTGTCATGGGATGTCTTCCATCTAAATCAAAGTGTCATAGCAGCGGGGAATGTTGCAGCAAAAGGTGTTTAAAGGGCAAATGCAAAAAGAAATAGACTTGTCACTCTAATACAGAGCCTGTCCAGTGACTGTGTCCACATCCACAAATGTTTGCATCGCATATATACCAATCCAAACCTTCACAATTTTCACTGTATAAATAACTAAGCCTGATTATTTATGCATCATCATCATCCGGTTGATTGATGCCTCTTCAACTCTCTCCCTCTCTCGTTCTCTTGTTTCTTTTTTAGTATTTCTGTAAATTTTATTGTTTTACTCATTGCCTTTTCAATAATTTAACCTCCGTCTTTACGACGAATCCCGTACTAAATATATTTACTTCATTTTATTGCTCTTATAGTATAAAATGTTTGTGTTTGTGATAATATTCATTTGTTATTTGATGGACGGAATTCTTTGTTGAATACTTAAGTGAACTTAAAGTCGAATTAGAATTAAGGTGATCAGGCTGCGATATACTGGGGAACAGGCTTTCAACTCCACAATGAAGAAATCAAGCACATATGCGTGATGCTATATACTACTAATTGGTAGATATGAGTAGTTGCTAGCCAGTAGCTAAATCATTCGACACCTATAACACATCTAAATTCGATGACAATGAACTACAAGGGAACTTCGTAAAAACCAAATAAATGAATTTAGCATATACAAACCACATAGGGCTAAATAACACGATTTTAACCTATTTGATTTAAACGCATATTACAAACTCGTACATTATAATACCTTCCTCCTGGTCCAATACAATAGGAGTCTGGTTAGATCATTATTTGATATGGTAAGAATGATATGTTCAAGTAACGGACTGGAATGTGCGTCGGTGGCACATCGGCTAGAACGCTCGCCGACCATCCACTTGATTCGGGGTTCGATCCCCGGCCGACGTGAAGCCACTAATAAAAAAATAAGCTGGTAAAGAGGAAAGGTTGGGAATGAGGCAAGCAACCGCATCCTGTAAAAATAGTCACCACTTCCTGAGAAACTTCAAGTCTGTAGCTTGAAGTAGCCTAAAGTGTTCCACTGTGAATGTGAGGGAATAATAAAAACAGACTAGAATACGAGGGGAAATTCTCGAGGGTGAAAGTAGTCAGAAATAGTTATTTTGTAGAGTTTATTAATAAGTATGCAGAAGACGACTAAGGTCAATTAATATCAAAGACAGTTTTTAAAAAGAAGTTTTAGATAAGGTTACCTCTCAAGGGAGAAACATCGTGAAATATCGTATGGTAGAATTTGTTCAATGAACATATTATGCAGCTGATATTTTGCTCACAAACACAACAGCTGGAAGAGTGCAAGCAGCACGGAAAGATAAGACACCGATTCTCACCGGATTGAAAAGTGCATATCAGTTTACGCAGATTTGTGATAAGAAATGCATTCGGAGTACAGAAAGAAGTCTGTCGGTTGGCGTTGTCAAATACGTCTGCAAATAGCATTCTACTATTCATGATGGCATCCCAAGAAGCTCAGCGAGATGATATTTATCTAACTGTGGCCATAAACTGACAGTGAGTAAAAGCTTTACAGTTATTAATAGGTAAGATAATAAAAATGCTCTTCATTGATCTAAAGCCTTTGCAGCCAGATTAAAGAAGCTGGATCTATGTGTAGAAAAGGAGACGGCAGTTACCTGAAATCTATCTTGACAGTACAAGTTTAGCTTACCTATACAATTCTCCATTCGTACCCTTTTCGCTTTACAATGTTTTGCTGTTGCTGTTATTATTATTATTCCATCTGACATACTCTTAGTTTCCTTAGGATGTGTGCAAATCGAAAAATCATAGCAGAGCACAAATCTTGGTGAAGAGTGTTCAAACCATCTTTTGAGTTCAGACCAAATATAGTTAAAATCTTGTTATTTTGTCCTGTATGGTCTATTTATATAAAATTTATTTATCTATCCTTAAGGAAGTTTCCTTGTATTTCAATGTCATCGAATCTAGAGGTTTATAGTTGTCTTTGATCACGCCACTAATGGAGAAGGTGTGGAAAGAGGGTGAGGTACCCGAGGATTAGAAGAAAGGATACTTATTCAAACTACCAAAGAAATGAGACTTAAGTCAATGCAAAACGTGGCGCGAAATTATGCTCCTGTCCATCCCAAGTAAAATACTAAGCCGCATCATCCTGGAGAGAATCAAACACGCCACTCTGGATGAAAAACTTCAAACGGAATAGACTGGATTCAAAAGAAACAAGTCACGTATGGATCAAATCTCCACTCTACGGATCATCATTGAACAAAGCTTGGAATGGCAGTCACCTCCCTATCTCAACTTCATCGACTTTGAAAAGGCCTTCGACAACGTAGATCGAGAGGTCATTTGGCAATTACTTTGCTACTACGGGTTGCCACCGACAATTATACATCTCATCCAACAATTGTACGACAATGTTGCATGCCAAGTAATCCACAACGGGAAACTTACGGAAGCCTTCGAAGTGAGGACGGGAGTAAGGCAAGGCTGTCTACTATCCCAATGATTTCCTGATTGCAGTAGATTGGATAATGCGAAAGACAACAGGCAATGATGAAACAGGCATAAATTGGACTCACACAAAAAACTTGGAGGATTTGGACTTCGCCGTGGATATGTGTCTGATTTCCCATAAACTGGAAGATATGCAAGTGAAAAGCAACAAGTTGGCAGAAGAAGCGTCCAGAGAAGATAGCCTTCAGGTGAACATAGAGAAAACAGAGATGATGAAGATTCCTGGCCAGCAACAACAGATAACAATCAGCGCATAAATGGGAGGAACCTGAAAGAAACAACCTCCTTTACCTACCTAACTGGGAAGCATCGCTTCAACTACAGGCAGAACTGACGAGGATATCAAAGCAAGGATCAGGAAAGCAAGGCAAGCTTTCATTTCGCTCAAGTCTGTGTGGAGGTCAACAGCACCCAGCATGAAAAACAAGATCCGGATTTTCAGCTCCAGTGTGAAGTCAGTGCTACCCACTAAATGGATAAGAGGCTTGGCACGTAACTTAGAGCACTTCAAACAAACGACAGACCTCCGTTAACAGCTGTTTTCCCTTAATACTACTCAAGATCAAATGGCCAGTCAGAAGAGATCAGCAATACTGAGGGATCTCTTGGAGTGAACTAACCTAGCAGGAACCAATTGTGCAACAAATATGCAGGAAGAAATATAGGTGAATTGGATTGGCCATACACTGAGGAAACCATCAAGTGACATCATTAGACAAGCCCTTGAGTGGAACCCGAAAGGGAAGCGGCCAGTTGGTCGTCAGTGCAAGGGTGACTTGGAGGAGGTCGTGTGAAGAGGAGATAAAATCAGGTGGCCAGTCGTGGAACCAGGTGAAACCGTTGGCAGAGAACCGAACGCAATGGAAACGTGCAGCTGAAGCCCTATGTTCCTCTAGGAATTAAAGGAAATAACAATAAATAATAGCTATCTCTATTCTATCACAATAACTCCAGTTCATTTTTTAATGTGTATCTCCATGAATATTATTCACTTAATGATGGTGAGGACGTCAACAGGCTGTCACTCATTTGTCGCTTATAGATCACACATATATTTGTCGACATTGCTACTTGTTTGTCGTCACATCATGTTCATGTGTTTGTATTTATTTAACCATCACAGAGAACTTGTATGAATAACAATGTTTGTAGAGGAGTATTCATGTAACGATTTCTTATGTTGAAATTGATGGATTCATTCAATACTATTTTTTTTTACAGTTTTTGCTTCTTTTAAATTAACTACAAGAAGGAAATGTTTCGAGGTTGTTCAAGGTGTTCAGTGAGTAGCCATTCCGTGAATGGGAGACACTAGAGAAAGCCAATAAGGCTGGTACACAAGATCGAAGTGATTTAAATACCTGATGACAGTGTCGCCTGTTGGAACAGAGCTCATCTGCGGTGTACCTAGTTCAACTTAGCTCACAGTACAGAATTATTTAGCTACTGGCAAGAAACTACTCATATCTACCGATTAGCAGTATATTGCATCGTGTATATGTGCTTGATTTCTTGATTGCTATGCATGGTATCAATTAGATCACACATACTATTATCTGAATAATTTCTGTTTTCAAAGGGAACTGTGAGATGAAATTTCACCTGGAACTGTATCGACTGAAAGTCGCGAAATCCACTGACAGTGAATACTGCATGGTGAGATAATTGGTGTGAGGAATGATTTGAGTGAATTCGTAGGTTCAGAAGAGAAATAATATCCAGTGATATTAAGCCACAGTATCTTGTTGTTATCTATACGCATCGCAAATAACGTAGTATTTCCGGTCAAAGGTCAAATTAATAAAATTACTAAGTGTATTAAGCAGAAGAGAAGCAGTGATACTATTGTAGAGTACTACGTAATTTACAACTTTTATTCTCACTTCTAACGCCACGTCTGAGTAATTATATCTTATTATGTATGTCTTTCCTACCTGACCTTCCAGATTATTAAACTAGGTAATTTTATTCATTTGACCTTTGACCGGAAATAATTCTTGAACTTACTCACACATTTAACATAGCATTTCTTGAAGTTGTCCAGAATGAAGAAACTTTTCTTTTTGCAGAGCAAATCATCGTCAGAGGCTGCACACTCGTCTTAGCATTTACTGAAAAGGTGTAGGCGTCTATCACTGAGTAACAGGGGGCTAGGACAACTGATACAATAACCCAGATGTGGTTCCTAAAGATTGAAGATTACGTTATAATCAACGACACAGTGGAAATAGGGGATTTGAAATTTAGATATGATTGAAATGATATGTAGCGCAGGTGGATGATTTTGATGTGGTTGTGTTATCTGAGCTGGATAATTAATTTGCGAAGCTTTCATCTCCCTAATAGACGACATCTTCAGCGCATACTTCGACTGAAAGTGAGAGGGCAAGGACTCATTGTTGCATTTCCACCTTTGGACGTCTTCCAAAAGAATAGATATCACGGAATTTCATCAAAAGACATATACCCCCAAGCCAACATATAAAACCAAAAGCCCCCAAGGAAAGCACAAAGAAAATTGCCTTACCATACATAAAAGATATCTCCGAAATCACTACAAGACTCTTCAAACCTTTGGGAATTGACATCGCGCACAAACCAACAAAGTCACTTCACTCAGTCCTATGTCAACCAAAAGACTCAACAGCGAAAGAAGATAAAACCAACATCAGTATCTACAAAATAAACTGTAACAAGTGCGAAAAACACTACATTGGCCAAAGTGGATGTCCCCTTCGTCTTCGTATCCACGAACATAAACTAGCCGTCAAAAGACATGATATCCACTCCGTCGCTCATATCACTACATACAGACAACCACGGACATCAATTCGACTAGGACAATCAACGTTCAAATATTAGACAGAAGAAACAACAAGAATGCTAGAGAATTTTTAGAAGCCTGCCTGGTATTCCAATGAATTATCAATCAATAGACACATCTAGATAGATAAAATTTATCAACCGATAAGAAAGAAACCTCACACACGAAGGTTCAAAGTTCAAGTCAAAGAAACAATCAGTTCCAATACAAGTAGCAGTCTAGAAGGTATGAAAACACACAAAAACAATCAATCACGTCCAAAGTGGTCACCGACCAGGAGAGATGATTAATAGACTCGTGGAGAAATCTAAAAGCTCATTTCCTCGAATTGAAGTATGCGCTGAACATGTCACCTAGTAGGGCGATGAAAGCTTCGCAAATTAACTATCCAGCTCAATGATTTGAAGTTTTTTTAGGGTGGAAATGGTCGTTCGATGACAAGGAAGGTATTGTTTTGTTCACTAGATAAGTGTGAAGGGGATGATAAAATATACAAAACGAACCTATAAGGATGGATAAAAGAGAATTAGTTACTAAAAATAGAAGACAACCATTTTGAAAGAGATTAGGACCATTGTAGAATAACAGACCGAACAAACCTTATCTACATACAGAGTTTTAGGTTGAATTAAAGAATCACTGGCTCCTACATCATAAACAAGTTCTGAAACCTGACACCGATTGTTCGACTCGGTATCATCCTGTAGATAATTATCAAAGACTTGTTCGATGGGAATGAGTGTGACCTGAGTTCATCAAGTTCTTCAAGATCAATCGAGTATCTTATCTTTCATTGTCATCTTGATAACCATGTCGTAAAATGTTCAGAGATGCGTTTAGAAATTGTGAGACTCGTGCAGCCAATATCACTAACTCCAAATGTGCCAGGGACTTGATAAGCAAGCATACATCGAAGTAGCCAGAATGAGGTAGATCATCCTGAATACATTTACTGATTATTTTTCGACTGTAGAAGTTGATCCGTTGCTCACTGCAAAAAAGTAAGCTTTTTTCAGCGATCTGGGTAAGCACTGTCTTAGAATCTCAGCTTCGGTATCAGCAACAGTCACTTCACCACTCTTTCGACTGTGTTTGATTTATGCTTCACTTTCATGTTTCTCTCAATGAATACTGTAGGATATTCATTCTCATTGATGATTTTTCTGAGTCTCTCCAGTTAAAGATCGATTATATCACTAGTGTGAAATGCTTCTTATTCTCACAGGCAAGAGGTGGATCATATCTGCATAATATACCTGTTTCATTCCTATTCACCTAGTTTACTTCACTCCATTATTGTTCTTATTGGGTCGGGCAACCTTTGTAATTAAAAATAACCTTGTCAAGTCTTTAGTAACTTTAAATGAAATTGTGAATACATAAAGTAATAGTAGTAGTAGTAGTAGTATGAAAAGCAATTCAAATGTTTCTGCTTATAATCATAGTTAATAATCAAATGGCATGTGGTAAGACAAATAATGTCAAATATATGGAATTAGTCGTAGGATGTATAGATGTTTGGAAAGGTAGAGTGACAGAAATCGATCATGTGTTATAGAAAAGAAAAGAGCTTCACACATCCTTCCTTTCTTCCTTGTAATACCATGCTTGAATATGTTCATGTACATGCGTAGAAAGCGTTCTCTGGCTACATCCAACGTATTCTGCTCCACAAGAGCAGGTGAACTCACAGATGTACACGGAGCTGCGCAGACGAGGTAGATTATCTAGTATATAGATGGAGAACAACTTAGCGCTGGTGAAGTTCAGTTGCAGTTTTGCAGCAAAGAATGTCTTACTAACGAATTTTGAACATGTTCTTTTCGACTACACGACATTGGTTCCCCTTATATAAGTGTCACTACAACTGCGAGTGAACTTGAAGATACGTTTTGAAGTAGAGTTTACAGAATTTCGTTTTTTAACCATAGCTTCAGGGATCGATAATATTCGAATGTGGACTTGATGGCTGACTGAATTCTTTCCGCTGCCAACTGCATAATCTGGTCACCCTTGAATGGTAGGTTAATAAAGACAGATAGCTTTCAGGATTTCATCATGAGCTGACATTAGTTAGAGAACCATTGGAAAACCTGGGAGTACTGGACAGCTGTTTCGTCCTAGTTTGGGACTCTTCATCAGTACGCACCCACCAGTACTCCCAGGTTTTCCAATGGTTCTTTCTGGCGACTGGCCCTATTCAGGTAGGTAGTTACTTGGGTTCCAGTGGGAAGTCGTGACCAGTAGGGTGCAGCAGGTCGGGTGTGAAGACAAATACTCTACTTTAAACCGTATCTACAAATTCATCTGCAGTTGCAGTGACACTTGTGTAAGTAGAACCAAAAGAATGTTCCAATGTCGTGGTCGAAAAGAACATGTTCCAAAACAGTTATTAAGGCACATAGAAAGCCCCAATGCAATTAATCTGACTAGAAATCCATCATCATCATCATCATCCATTACAAAGCACTTATCAACGCAAGGCCACAAAATCAATATTAATGACTGCTTCACAATTACTTCATCGCACAACTCTAATTCAAGGTTATTCTAGGTGATGGATGCACTTTGGATTAATCACATACATCATACTAAACTATGTGTACAAAAAACACAATAGACTTCAACCTTCCTTTGCCTACCATGTACTGACTACTTGACCTATTTAAATATGACTGATCATTAGTATGCACTTCTGTATTATATAAGGGAGTAATTGCCACGCATTTTATTGTATTTTACTATTGTGAGCCATTTTAGTTGTTAAGCGGTTTTGTACAGAAACTATGAAATGACGAAATTTGTCTTTTAAGTGCCTTATTCAATTTTAAATGTATCAATTGAAAATGTTGACACTTACCTTCTAACTGGTTCGAGTATTTCAGCTAGTCAGCGAGCAATTCCGTGATAAGGAAAACCTATCACAACTAGAGACGTACAGAGGGATAATCAATCCTATTTTGTGAATTTCCAGTTTTTCATGCAATGCAGTGTATTAGCAAAAATCAATATTTGAGTGTATTCTGGAAAGCGCTTAGACGCAACTGTATCTCATGGAAAATTCCCATTGTAACATATAGCAAATCAAAACAAGTGATTCAGGGAAGAGACTCTTTTCAACGAATTTATCATCAAGTGTAACAACAGAAGACAAGGGCGAAGCAACAGATCGTTTTATTATGAAAATCAACACGTATTTATACATATTTCACATACATTATTATAGACAAGCGCAGTCATCTGATTGGTTGTTTATCAGAAGTTAGGTAGACAAACGCAGGCTTCTGATTGGTTGTTTCGGGATTCCTTGACAAATAGAGTTCTCTATCTGCGAATCATATTTTGCCACGTTAACTTTGCTGTGATTGGTTGTTGACTCAGCCTTGTTCATATTTTCTCACGGCCCATATTAGTGACCTAGACCTTAACGTAGATTAGTGCCAACCAATCGGCTAGCAGCCTGCTCTCACCACACTCGTCCCCCCGTCAAATAGCTTCGTGCGCAGACGTTCCGACCTTCTGGGTGCTACATCCTCTAGTTGAGGATTGTTACTGACCGGCTTGTCCCACTGTACCCATCTTTGGAGCTGACTGGCGTTAACTCGTTTCTGTTTATCACCTCTTCGGATGGTATATACTTGACCCCGTCTTTTTGTGATTGTGTATGGTCCTTCCCACTTTGGAAGGAGTTTCCGTGAACCTAGCCCGCCTCCAACTGTATATCTCCTGTCTCTACACTTCACTTGGTCCCCGACTGCAAAGGTAATGCACTGCGTCCTTTCTTTCATCTGAGACTTCATGACATCACTGCGCTGCTTCCGTATTACATTCTTGACTGCCTCTTTCCTCTCTGCTTTTAATTTCGTCGTACTCCACTTTTGGTGCATGGGCCAGGTCTCATTGTGTACCGGTAATCGTGGTTTTCTACCATACATCAGTTGGAAGGGTGACTTCTTCGTTGTTTCCTGAGTGGTAGCACGATGTGTTAGTAAAATCAGTGGAAGCTCCGTTTCCCAGTTCCCGCCCTTCGAGGCCAGCCACTCCTTCAGTGTACGGTTGTTTCTCTCCGTTAGGCCATTCGTTTGTGGATGGTATGGGGTCGTTCTGATCCTCTTGATGCCCAGCTGTTGCAAACGGGAAGTAAACTCTTCACTCTCGAAACAGGGACCTTGGTCTGTCAGTATTGTCTTCGGTACGCCGTGGTCTGCAACAATGTGTCTAACTACTGCATCTGTCACGGTTCTTGCACGTTGGTCTGGGATTGCTACGGCGTCTACCCATCGTGTCGCGTGTTCCGTCATCACCAAGAGGTACTGATTACCATTGGATGTCTGAGGAAATGGACCCATGACATCTACGGACCACAAGTCACCTATCGCGGTAACTGGAATCGACTGAAGTGGTGGTCGTATACACCGGTCACCTTTCATCAGCTGGCACCGTGGACATCCAAGTACGTATCTTGCTACGTCTTCTCTCATACCTGGCCAGTACATACTTTGTCTTAGGAGATCGGTCGTTCTGGCCACGCCTGTATGCGCTAGCTGGTGACATTCTTCTATCATGTCGTGGCGCGACGATTGAGGTATGACAGCCAGCCAGCTTCCGTCGTTCTCTCGCCAGGTCAGAGTCCCGTAGGCATTCACTCTGAGTCGATCCCTCTGTCTGAGTAGTGTGGTTAGCTCCTTACTCGCCGTAGTTTGATCCACTTCTATTCCGTTGGTGATCACCTGTATTACTGTATTCAGCGTATCGTCCAACCTCTGCCTACGTGCAAGTCTTAGTGGGTCTTGTTCTACTGCATGCACTCCGTAAGCGACCTCGGGCAACTCAGACTCATCTTCTGGTCTCGATAACAAATCTGCCAAGACATTTTCACTTCCAGGAACGTGTGAGATCGTAAAATCGTACTCCTGAAGACGCAACATCCACCGTGACAACTTCCCCCGTGGGTCTCTCGCTGTCTTCAAAAATTGTAGCGGCTTATGATCAGTTTCGATGTGGAACCGCCGGCCGAGTAAATAAGGTCTCCATTTGTCGACTGCCCATACCATTGCTAAACATTCTTTCTCTATCGTTGAATACTTTCTCTCTGCGAGTGTCAAAACCCTACTGGCATACTCAACGATTCCCTCGTCCTGTCTTAGGACCGCACCTATAGCGTAGTCACTGGCATCTGTGCACACTGTGAACTGTCTTCCTGGCACAGGTAGTTTTAGCGTCATTTGTTGGTGGTCGAGCAGCTGTTTAATTCTGTCGAATGTCCTCTGCGATTCTTCCGACCAAACAAACTTTGGCTCACCTAGTAGCCTGTATAGAGGGGCTGCTATCTCATTGAAGTTCTTCACGAAGCGGCTATAAAACGCTGCTCTACCCAAGAATTGTCTCAGTTTTCTCTTTGAATTCGGGGCTGGAATCGTTTTAATCGTCAAAATTTTCTCCGGCAGTGGTTTAATCTCACCATTTCCCACTTTATGTCCCAACAGAGTAACATTCTTTTTGGCTATCTGGGACTTGGTTTTGTTGACGCGTAGTCCAAACTCTTCGATGCGTCGCAGCACGGCTTCTACATGGTTGACGTGATCGTTTTCGTTTTGACTGTATATGACGAGATCATCACCATAAACCTCCACGTTTTTCAAGTTCCTAAGTAATAGCTTCATCAGTCGTCTGAACGTAAACGGTGCACCTGCTAGTCCAAACGGCATGCGTTTAAATCGATATTGTGTCTGACCCACGATGAAAGCCGTCTTATCTCTATCACCTTGTTTTATCGGTATCTGCCAGTATCCTGAGCGAAGATCGAGAACCGAAAACACATTCGCACCTTGTAGGCGATCTAAAGTTTCTACCACTGTTGGCATGGCACACGGTCTTAACTCTGTCATACTGTTTAACTGTCGAAAATCAACACAGAATCTATACTTCCCATTCGCTTTTTTTACTAACAGCACTGGAGAGTTGTACGGGCTATCAGCTTCCTCAATAATATCATCTTTTAACATCTCTTGCACTTGTCGCTCCACTTCGCCTTCCAGATGACATGGAACTCTTCGCGTTGTAAATGACCTTACTTTCGGATCACTTAACGGAATTTCATGATTCACCTTATCGCAATAACCGTATGGGTCGCCATCTCCAGTGAACAGATGATCGTATTTACTAATTAACTCTGTCACATTGTGTACCGTCGGCAGCTTAATCGCTGCTATCTCGCTGGTCTCATACATGTTGATATGCCCGTATTTCGTGACCACCACGTTCGCTTGCGTGTCGATTATGGCACCAATCTCACGCAGAAAATCCGCTCCTAATATCGTTCGCTGTAGTTCGGGTACAACAATGAAAGGAAACGTCACCTCGCAGCCACCAACAACGACCGTACAGTTCGATCTACCCGTGATACGCAACACATACCCGCCTACTGTTTGTACTGTCAATGAACACGGACTAACACTCTTACATAAATTCTTATCTATTAACGACACGGCCGCCCCTGTATCTATCAAACATACTACTTCTCGATCATTCACTCGCAACTTCGAATACAGAGCCCTTTCTCAATAGCCCCCACTAAATCTAGGTTCATACGAAAGAAAGAACAAGCATTATACCGTCTGAAATTTTTTCTTTTTCGCCTTTCTGGGCAGTATCTTCTCCAGTGTCCCGGCTTACCGCATTCAAAACACCGGTCTTTTCTATCAGCCAACTTTAACGCCGCCACTTCCCGCTGCAATGCTTCAATTTTCTGCTCATATTCGTTTGGTTTTGGTTGGTCTATAGCGGCTACCGTTGTGCTCAGCAGCTGTCTGGTCACCTTCGCCAGCTCACTAATATCCATCGGCTGCGTTGCGTTAACCAGTTGTAATCGCTGAGAAATGTGGTCTGGGACACTCTCGATGAATTGGGAAGACAGTAACTGCGCTTCTGATTCTTCATCTAAAGTGGGAAGCGCGCGTCGAAGTAGATTAGTCAGTTTCACCGCCAACACTAGCGGGTCTCCATCAGGTCCAAGCTTCATTGACCGGAACTGCTGCATTGCTAGCTGTCTGTCTGTTTCGCTGTCAAACTCGGACACTAGTCGTTCAACCAATTTCTTCCAAGACGCTGTGCCATTTGACCTGTCTACGCTGTCATATGCAGCCTTCGCTCGGCCTCTCAACAGCGTCCCCAAGACAACTGCCTTCGCTGCCTGCTCCTTGACACCCACCAGCTCAGCAACAGCCTCGAAGTCACGTAAGAAGCTCCTTATGTCTCCTTCTTCAAACGCAGCTGGCCACGGGATCTTCATTTTCTGGAGGCAGCGACACCAAATGTAACAACAGAAGACAAGGGCGAAGCAACAGATCGTTTTATTATGAAAATCAACACGTATTTATACATATTTCACATACATTATTATAGACAAGCGCAGTCATCTGATTGGTTGTTTATCAGAAGTTAGGTAGACAAACGCAGGCTTCTGATTGGTTGTTTCGGGATTCCTTGACAAATAGAGTTCTCTATCTGCGAATCATATTTTGCCACGTTAACTTTGCTGTGATTGGTTGTTGACTCAGCCTTGTTCATATTTTCTCACGGCCCATATTAGTGACCTAGACCTTAACGTAGATTAGTGCCAACCAATCGGCTAGCAGCCTGCTCTCACCACACAAGCTGTAAAGTCGTATATATATGGTTTTTAAGAAGTTATATCCGGTGAGGAAATTAAATCATAGGTATGAATGCATAAAATAATAATAATAATCATATGAAGTTCAATTAAAACTAAAATGTTTGTGATTATAATCGTAGCTGAATGTCAAGTGACAAAGCAAATTAATGTCATATATAGAATAATTCATAGGATGGATAGAACTTAAGGGTGTGCAATTAAAGGATTAGTAGTCAAATCGAATAAAACAAAAAAACGTGTGTGTGAAATTTGACAGCAAAGAATTTAACGTTGTAAAAAAGAATTGATTTCGAATGACAAGTGGAACAAGTGAAATAATACCGGGGACAGTTCAAAGTGAGAATAGTAATGGTAACAATTGGCGTAATAAGGAAGAGTATACAAACTGAATAGACAAAATGAAAAAATGAAAAATTGGTAGAGCTAAAATATGATTGGGGATTACCATACTTTAGCATAGAGGGATTAAGACCATGAAAGTTGGAGGTGTTGAACGAACTTTTTCTGTACACAGAGATCTGGCTTTTCTGTTTCGATAGCCAAAGCTTCAGCAATACAGATGAGTCGGGCGCGTAGCGATTTCGGTAAATTACTTCTTGCCTTGTAGATGACTTTAAAGGCGAAGGCTATAGATATAGGGTGATCATTATTGACCAGATGTTCAATGATCGCGCTTCTTATTGCTCCACTTCCACCTTGTCGTAGCCACGCAGGATAATGTTCTTGCACCCTCTTGGACAAAACTCGAGTCGAACGACCGATATACCTAGCTCCACAAGAGCAGGTGAATTGATAAACGCACATAGAGTTGGTCAACATTGGGATCTTGTCCTTCAGGTTATTGAACAATAATGGTCAGCTAGTAAAGGCTATTCTCAGAGATGCAGCAGAGAATGTTCTTTTCAGGGACTGTGTTATCCGTCGTTTCATGATATCGGAAGCTAAGTCCCCTTTGAATTCTAAGCTCATGTAAAGAATTTTCTTGAGGATGGTTGATAAGTCACGTTTTGTAGGCTTTGAATATATATTCTTATCTATAAAACGTGGTGGAAACCCATTTTCTATTAGGATTTTCTTCAAAATGTATAACTCATCTTCCACAGTATCAGTGCTACATATGCTCCGAATACGAGTGGCAAGCGACCGGACCAGGTTTCGTTTTCGACCAACGGGTACCCAGCTGTAGAAATTTGTCAGTTGACCATCCCATGACAGCTTACGATAAATCGACCTCTTCAGAGTTCCATCGGTCCTCCTTGATAAGTTCACATCGAGGAAATGAATGCTAGACTCGTTCTCCATTTCGTGTGTGAATTTCATCGCAGGATGGCAGTCATTAAATACATTTAATATATTATTCAAGTTACAATCACTATTACAAATAATAAAGGTGTCATCTACATACCTTTTATACATTTGATAGCTTTGGATTATAGGCTTCAGGGGACCATTTTCTAGACTGGACATAAAACAGTCTGCAAGGAGAGGCGCCAAGAGAGAATCCATTGCAATACCATCCTTCTGTCTGTAGATTGTTTGATTGAAAGTAAACTGTACATTCAATGTACATCCCAAAAGTAGTTCTTTAAGATCTGTAGTGGGTATCCCTATATTCAATTTGTTGTCTTCAATATATTTGCATACAAAGCATATGGTCTCTGTCAGTGGGACGTTCGTAAATAGGGATTCTACATCCAAAGATAACATATGTTTATTCGACGTATTTATATCCTGTATACATTCAGCAAATCGGAAGGTGTCCTGAAGGGAATTATTAGATAGTTTTCCCCTGACAGGTTCGAGGATTTCAGCTAACCGCCCAGCTACTGGATGATAGGGCGATCCAAACATATCCAAGATAGGGCGGAGTGGAAAGCCAGCTTTGTGTATTTTCGGTAGACCATAAAGTCTTGCTTTAAGAGATCGTGTTGGTCTGATCTTTTCGTATAATTCTTCACGAATGAGATGATTGTTCTTCATTCCCTTAAAGGTTCGATAAGTTGTTTCTCAATTAAGTCCGTCTTCTTTTCTCGTTCGGTTTCGAGAATTTACTGCTGTCTGAAAGTAGACATGACATTTTATCGATATAATCTTTATTGTATCTGTCCGTATTCGTAAATTTAAAGCTCCGTACACTTAATCGTATTGATGTGATTATTTCCCATAGTGTGGATTAAAGCAAGAACATATCTCTGAGAAGCTAGATATCTTATGTTTGAACTATCAGCCGATGAAAGGTGAAAATTCGTTATCGAAAAACAGTCTCAGTCTGTAACTTTTTATATTTGCCTACTTAATCCTGCAATCATATGGCCGAATCCGACAGCTATAACAAATTCATTGAAAATAGTCTCTTTGCTAAATATTTTGTCTTAGTTTTCTTTGAATCCATGAATAAGACGAAAGTACTCCTGGCGTCTGTTCCTGCCCATTAGAATGTGTAAAAAACTAAAACAGAACTTACCTAATCTTAGCTTCCCATACTCCTACACATATTATATTCATATTGTTAATGTGGATCAAGTCATATAGGGTGTATGGTTAGACAGGTTCGTCTACGAATTCCTCAACACTCTCCAGCAGGATTGAGAAAGAAAGAAAGAAAACTGAGATTCGTACAGACTCTAATCTAACATTTACTGGCATACACCGCAAAAAATAAGATATTTCCACATATAAGCTCTTTGATAGCAGTGAGACTGATCAGGAAGAAAACATACGGAAATTGATCCTCATCTGGCCATTCTTGTACTAAGTATTATTCTCCCTTACAGATACTCTTCTTCTCGCTTTTTTTGAAGACACAGGACTGACTGAAGAAATAATTACTTTTCAATTAGATCTCCGCCCATAACCCTACACTTCTATATATATATATATATATCACTTCTGACTGAACCAGTCATGCCCCTTAGTAGCCATGCTGAGTAATTAGTTTCCCTTAACACGGTGGAGACAGCTTACTGTCTGCATTAACTGAGGTACTAGGCAGCGTCCGGGATTCAGAAGAAGTCCCATCGGGTTGGTGTTAGTCACTGATTATCCCCATATACAAGAAGGGAGACAAGTCTTCCTGTGATAATCACAGAGGGATTAGCTTGACTAATATAGTATCTAAAGTCTTAGGCTCAATAATCATGCGTAGACTACGTGGTGCTCGGGAGACACAAACACGAGAGAGCCAGGCAGGCTTTAGACCAGGAAGAGGGTGTATTGATCATATCTTCACCCTCCGACAGATTCTAGAACATAGGAATTCCTACCGGCGTCCAACAGTCATTATATTTCTTGACCTAAAGGCAGCATTCGACTCTGTCGATCGGGAAGTTCTCTGGAGATGCTTGGCTGTAAAGGGAATTCCAAGAAAATATATTGCACTGATTAAGGCACTCTACTCGCACTCATACAGCCAGGTGAGGGCTTACGGCGAGCTGTCATCTGAACTGGTGACGACTAGTGGTGTCCGTCAAGGATGCACATTATCCCCTTTTCTATTCAACTTCATCATAGATGTACTAATGGACTTAACCCTAAGTGACTTCAGCAATTCAGGGATTGACTTGCTACCTCGGAATAATCTCGTTGACTTGGAATATGCAGACGATATAGTCCTTCTAGGCGAAGACGCTGACGAAATGCAGAGTCTTCTAAACACCTTGAGCTGTAATCCACGAATGTTTGGCATGCCATTCGCTCCCGCCAAATGCAAGATAATAGTACGGGACTGGACCACACTGACTCCTGGTTTAGAAATAGGGAGTGAAGTGGTAGAGCACGTTGACCGCTTCACTTATTTGGAAAATACCATCAGCCAACGCCAACAGGTTGATCTCTGACGAAATCTCAGCATGAATACAGGGGGCTCATTCCGCAATTGCCAGTTTACGCCGACTCTGGCGTAGACGAGATGTTCGACCAAAGGGCGGGTGTATTGCTCATCAGTCCGCTCCATCCTCCTTTATGGTTTTGAGACCTGGCCATTGAGAGTGGAAGACATGAAAACACTAGCTGTCTTTGATCATAGATGCCTGCGCTCTATTTCCCGTGTAAAGTGGCATAATAAGGTGAGCAACATTGAGGTTAGGCGTCGAGTTCCAGGTAAACAGGGGAAATCAATCGACGAAGTCGTGAAGCTACAAAGACTGAGATGGTTAGGACATGTGGTACGTATGCCAAGCCATCGCCTCCCTCGACGAGCAATGTTGGCGGATATAGGGTCAGGCTGGAAAAAAGCTAGCGGCGGTCAAACAAAAACATGGCATCAGTCAATGAAATCCACAACAGTTGGTCTAAGCCACGTAGGAAGGTGTAGACTTCCAGGCTGGGGTCCTCGGGACGGTAAAACTCTATGGTTGGAAACAATTGGTAACATGGCTCAAAATCGTTCTCAGTGGCGCAGATGCATCCACTCCTTGTGACTTATGATCTTCAATGAAACTGTTTTGTTTTTCTTTATTACTCCTTTGCCTCACACCTCTGCTCACTGTTTCTATTATGCTTTTCTTGTACTTTCTTCTCTTGCTTCGTGTGCTACACGGAGTGTGGCGACTTGAACTTCCGCACATTTGTGCAAAGTTCTATGTCGAAAACAGACAGACAGACTTAACACGTTTTGAATGAACCCGCAAAGAAAATTCTATGTGTTCAGACCTATAGGGATAGGTGAACTTATATTTGCCTATTGGAGTGGTCGTATGCGAGAATGTCTCCAAATGAGCATGCGTTTAAGAATTTCAAACTAGGTTGAAACAAATGCCCATTGCTCGATGGTTTTCAATGTTTTATTCAAATCCCATCAATCCGTGAGCTGCAAACTTAAAGCCAATCAAATCTTGCTTGAAAATTAATTTAATACACATAAGTGACTACCACAAGACGAAACTCCCTAGAGTCCTGTTGAGATTTTTTGACAAGTGGAGTATACTAGGTTGGAGGTTAGGAAAAATCATCACCGAGGTCACTGGTCAGTAACAGTGGCACTATGTATCACTAATTGACAGAGGCTAAAATTCATCAGCCGGACAGTGAATTCCACTCCGCAAGGCTAAATGGTCAATAGGCGAGTCTCTTAACCTGAAAGTCATGGATTTGTGCGATATCAGTGGGGTTATGCCTGCATACTTTTGTGAAGAGTCTCAAAGTAGGAGGGTGAGACAGCTGTCTAGTACTTACTGATTGTTTTAATGGTTCTCTAACTGAGATTAGTTTACGGTCGAATCAGTTCAAGAGGTAAGGGAACACAAGAGAACTAGATGTACTGGCAACCTCATCAACATTTTATTTTTTTTTAATTTTTGATTACAGCTTGATTCCACACCCTATTTTTGGTACAAGTATGGAATTTTCAGCATGGATATCGGTAGCCCAAATTTCGCAGGCCGACCATAGATATCAAGGTGTGCGTCGGCGTGGGCTCGAACCCCGGACCATGTGCATTCAGTTCTCCGTATTTAAATTACATCAATCCTTAATAATTATACGATATTTTGGAGAGATATGTTAAAGATAAGCATTATTACTCAACTAAAATGAGAGACACACACAACGATTCATGTTTTCATAACGATTGTCTGACAAGTTCATTCTCGATATGATGTTACTATAGTGGAGAAAAAGAAACTAACTGTAGGTGTCTACTGTCTGTATGTTGATTCTTGTAACAACTTGCATTTTTCACTCAATTATTATGTAAGTGCAAAAGACAAAGCATGAAGTAGTGAGAAGTCGTTAAGACTGACACAACACATGAACGATATCAATATAAAATATACTCAAAACGTAGGTGAGTATATGTTTAAAATATAGAAGACCTAGCCATTGACTTTTCAAATCACAATACACGAAGCTTAATCGCTATCATCCTTGTCACCTGTAGTCTGCACAGTGAGTGAGTAACAATCACTAATCTATCGTTTATCAATTTTGTCAACACATGTGAATTCTCCCATTCATCAGTGCAAAATTCTCTTGGATTTCTGCATCACTGTAAGTACTGATGCGAAATCCCTATTTTTTTATGAAAGTTTTCTTATTTTATAAATCCGATGCATATGAATAGTATTCAAGTGAAAAGCAACAAGTTGGCGGTAGAAGAAGCATCAAAGGTAGGATCTTAGATGAACGTAGATAAAACAGAGGTGATGAAGATTCCTGGCCAACACCAACAGCAACAACAACAACAGACAACAATCAGCCATCATGAATAGGAGGAGTCTGAAAGAAGGAACCTCCTTTACCTACCTGGGAAGCATCGTTTCAACTGCAGGCGGAACTGACGAGGATATCAAAACAGCGAGGATCAGGAAAGCAAGACAAGCTTTCAGTACTCTCAAGTCTTTGTGGAGGTCAACAGCACCTCTCAGTATGAGAATCAAAATTAGGTCCGGATTTTCAACTCCAATGTGAAATCAGTACTAATACTATACGGATCAGAGACTTGCACTGCTCGTCATAAAGAGTACCTCAAACAATCTACAGACCTTCATTAACAGCTGTCTTCGCTCAATACTACTCAAGATCAGATGACCGGCCAGCAAAGATCAGCAACAGGAATCTCTGGAAATGAGTGAACCAACACAGAAGGAACCGATTGTGCAACAAATAAGCAGGAAGAAATGTAGTTAGGTGGATTGGCCATACACTCTGAGTAAACCATCAAGTGACATCACTAGAAGAGCCATCGCTCAAGTGGAACCCGAAAGGGAAGCGGCCAGTTGGTCGTCAGTGCAAGGGTGACTTGGAAGAGGTCATGTGAAGAGGAGATGAAAGCATGTGGGCAGACTTGGAGCCAGGTGAAAACTTTAGCAGAGAACCGAACGCAATGAAGACCTGCAGCTGAAGCCCTATGTTCCTCTAGGAACTAAGGGAAATAATAATAGTCAAGTAGATATGAATTACAGATCTGTTTAATATCTAGGGGTCAGTTTGTGACATATGCATGTTCCTATGTATATTGTACGAACATATATGCTGATAATATCAATAATTATAATATTGATTACTCTGGTGATTAGGATGAGCAAGGTGACTAATGGATATCTGACGACTGATAATTACGAAGATGAGGATTTTGTTTTGACCTTTTGAATTTGCATTGCAGGCAACATCCGTAACAAGATGGTCAAATGGTTTTACTTTTTAGGTAGATCTTGTAATAAGAGTGAATCAATAAACTGCTGACCACTATACAAATGCAAAATGGTGAATAAAAGAGAAAGTGTTTTCGTGCGTGTGTGTCAAGAGTCGTGGGAAATGAATTCCATCGAAATCACAGTATCAGAATGACGCGGAATGTTGCAGAATAAAAAACTGTTTCGAGGGCAATTGTAGAGATAAATAAACCTATTTCTCTCTCTCTCTCTTAGGACTTGCCTAATTTCGCTATCTACATCCATAGATGTTTACATCACATGTTTACCAATCCGCATGTCATACTTTTCAATCCATAACTAAGAATGATCACACAGTCATAATTGAGTTGATTCATATATATATATATATATATCTGCTATCTATGCGAGTATATTGATTTAAGTAGCATGGACATTGGCTTACCAACTGAATATCTTAAACAGCCATTATTGAGATGCACACTGAATGTGCAATTAAGATTTAATGAAATAATCTACAATCAAAGAGATGGAGTCGCCATGGAGTTTCCTTTAGGACCTCTCTTAGCGGAAGTCTTCATGACAAGCTTAGAGAACGGCCCACTAAATGTAACCATCGAGAGTTTGTTCATGTATAAAAGATATATAGATGATACCTTCATTGTCTGTGAGAAAAACTCTTCTACTACCGAACTTGTCTTGCGCTTTTCGACTATTACGCTACATTTTGGTCATAAATAAAATATCTTATTACTCTAAAATTTTATGCAAAGTGTTTGCGGAAATTATCACAATTATTAACCTTTCGAACACTGAATCCAAAAAATACAATCTTATTGACAGATAATACACATAACTCACTGTTTGGATTTGTGGAATTTTTAAACATAAACACATCTATAATTGTATATATTGTTGGATTTATATGTTCAAGTTGCTCCAAGTCAGTGAGTTTATGGTTAAGATATCATTTTAGTTATATGTACTGAACTATATTGCATGTTGTCTTATTGTATAGTTGTCGTCGCTTTTTGCCCTTTTTTCTGTGAACTGTTTCCTTTGTTGACGTTGTTCTCATTGTTTGTCCGTTATTTTCTGATTTTGAGGGGAGCAACCCAAAAAGTTGCTTCTCTCTAAACTTTTACTTAATGTAATCATTCTTTTCTCAGGCGTGAGGCTAGCAACCCCACCCTGTAAACAAAAATTGCTACAGAACTTCAGTATGCTGAACCTCCTTGCACCAAAAGAAAAAGTCTGTGTAGGAACATGGAACGTTCGAACTATGTACGAGACTGGAAAAGCTGCCCAGATCGCCAACGAGATGAAAAGATACGGAATACAAGTGCTGGGAATATGTGAGAGCAGATGGAATGGGAGTGGACTCACCAAATTGTCAACAGGTGAGTCAGTGATCTACTCCGGTCACCCAGAAGATAACCACACGCACACCGAGGGCGTGGCTATCATGATGTCACCAACGGCAACGAAAGCCCTGATACAATGGGAGGCGATTTCGTCCAGGATAATGACCGCCAGGTTCAACTCCAAAGGAAGGAAAGTGTCAATCATACAATGTTATGCACCCACAAACAACGCAGACCTCGAGAAGAAAGAAGAATTCTACAGGCAACTACAGGCAACAATGGACAATACTCCAGCTGGCGACATGAAAATACTAATGGGAGACATGAACGCCAAACTGGGACCAGACAATACGGGAAGGGAACTCATCATGGGTAGAGAAGCTCTAGGAGAAATGAATGAAAACGGAGAACTCTTCGCCGACTTCTGCGCCTTCAACGAACTGGTGATTGGTGGCAGTGTATACAAGCACAAAGATATCCACAAGGCTACATGGGTGTCACCAGACGGGCAAACCAAAAACCAAATCGACTTCATCTCAATCTCAAGGAAGTGGAGGCGCAGCCTACTGGACACAAAAGCAAGAAGAGGAGCAGACGTTGGCTCAGACCACTATCTCGTACAAGGGACAATCCAAATCAAATTAAAAGCTTTCAGGGAATCAGGAGCTGCAGATAGACCACAAGCCAAGTTCAACACTCAAAAGCTGAAGGACCAGGCTACAAAGGACATCTTCATTGCAAGCATAAAGGACAAAGTCGAGACACAAATCAACACTAGCGAAGAGGTCGGCGTTGAAAAGCACTGGAACAACTTGAAAACGGTGTGGAGCCAAACCTGCATAGAAATTCTAGGCAGAAAAAAGAGACAGGACAAACAGTGGCTCACTACGGACACTTGGAAACTAATAGAAGAGAGAAGGACAGTGAAGCAAAAGATTATCCAGTGCACGGACGAGCAACAAAAACAGGAGCTGAATGCAAGCTACAATACACTGAACAAAAGAGTGAAGAAAAGTGCCAGGGAAGACAAAAGAAAATATTATGAAACCATGGCAAACGAAGCAGAACAAGCTGCAGGCAAAGGAGACCTCGCCACACTCTACCAAACAACTAGGCACCTATCGGGCAAACGTTCGACACAGATTAAGCCAATAAAGGACGACAATGGAAAGTCAATCACCAAAGAGGTGGAACAGAGAAAGCACTGGGTTGAACACTTCAAAAGACTTCTAAATCGTCCGCCACCTACAACACGTCCAGCAATACCAACAACGGAAGCAGAACTACCAGTGAACACTGACCCCCCGACGAAATCAGAAGTCCTGAATGCAATCAAGATGCTTAAAACTGGGAAAACACCGGGACCAGATGGAATCCCAGCAGAGGCTTTGAAAATAGACCCAGAGACAACAGCGGACTTGATGACACCACTACTGGAGAAGGTGTGGAAAGAGGGCAAAGTACCCGAGGATTGGAAGAACAGTTACTTATTCAAACTTCCAAAGAAAGGAGACTTAAGTCAATGTAAAAACTGGCGTGGAATTATGCTTCTGTCCATTCCAAGCAAGATACTAAGTCGCATCATCCTGGAGAGAATCAAACAAGCCCTAGATGAAAAACTTCGTCCGGAACAGGCTGGATTCAGGAGAAACAAATCATGTATTGATCAAATCGCCACTCTACGGATCATCATTGAACAAAGCTTGGAATGGCAGTCACCTCTCTATCTCAACTTCATCGACTTTGAAAAGGCCTTCGACAGCGTCGATCGAGAGGTCATTTGGAAACTACTTCGCTACTACGGGGTCCCATCGACAATTATACACCTCATCCAACAGTTATACGACAATGCTGCATGCCAAGTAATCCACAACGGGAAACTTACGGAAGCCTTCGAAGTGAGGACGGGAGTGAGGCAAGGCTGTCTACTATCACCAATGATCTTCCTGATTGCAATTGATTGGATAATGCGACAGACAACGGCAACCAACGAGGGAACAGGCATAAAATGGACTGACACAAAAGACTTGGAGGATCTGGATTTCGCCGATGATATATGTCTGATTTCCCATAAACTGGAAGATATGCAAATGAAAAGTAACAAGTTGGCAGAAGAAGCATCAAAGATAGGACTTCACGTGAACATAGATAAAACAGAGATGATGAAGATTCCTTGCCAACATCAACAGCAACAACAGACCACAATAAGCATAAATGGGAAGAACCTGAAAGAAACAACCTCCTTCACCTACCTGGGAAGCATCGTCTCAACTACAGGCGGAACTGACGAAGACATCAAAGCCAGAATCGGAAAAGCAAGACAAGCTTTCATTACTCTCAAATCTGTGTGGAGGTCAACAGCACTCAGCATCAAAAATAAGATCCGGATTTTCAACTCCAATGTGAAGTCAGTGCTACTATACGGATCAGAGACTTGGCGAGTCATAAAGAGCATCTCAAACAAACTTCAAACCTTCATTAACAACTGTCTCCGCTCAATACTCAAGATCAGATGGCCAGAAAAGATCAGCAACAGGGATCTCTGGGAGCGAACCAATCAGGAACCGATTGTGAAACAAATAGGCAGAAAGAAATGGAGATGGATTGGCCATACGCTGAGGAAACCATCAAGTGACATCACTAGACAAGCCCTCGAGTGGAACCCGAAAGGGAGGCGGCGAGTTGGTCGTCCAAGGGTGACTTGGAGGAGGTCATGTGAAGAGGAGATGAAAGCATGTGGGCAGACCTGGAGCAGGGTGAAAAAGTTGTCAGAAAACCGAAGTCAATGGAGGTGCGCAGCTGAAGCCCTATGTTCCTCTAGGAACTAAAGGATACAATAATAATAATACTACCGAACTTCCTCGAATATTTAATGGTTCTCACCCATCTTTGCGTTTCACGATCGAAGAAGAGTCGAATTCCTCGTTTCACTTCCCTGACGTTAAGCTAGATAGAAGAGAGAATGGTACTTTGTTAAGGTCGATTTACCGAAAGCCAACATTCACAGGGCAGTACACTAACTTCAACAGTTGGTTACCTTTAGGTAGAAAGCGAAATCTTATTCATTCCTTATGCTCCAGAATTCGCAAAATCTGCTCTACAGAGACAACTGATAGTGAACTAGATAACCTTCGATCAAATCTCCTTAACAATGGATATCCTACATGGTTTATTGAACGCAATATCAAGAAAGAATCCGCCCCTAGAGAAATCACAGTTTTTTTCCTGCACGTTCCCAGTGGAACATAGGACTTCAAGCTAGCGGCTTGAAGTTTCTGTAGCAGTGTTCATTTTTACAGGATGGGGTTACTAGCCTCATTGTTGTAATTATTTGTAATCGTAGTATTGGTATTTCGAGATGACCGAATTAAACGAATCCAACAAAAACACAGAGGGGTTGGAATCCAGGAATTTGTATTTAGCGGAATTATTATTCAGTTCATATAAGAAATATATTAAAAAACAACAGTAAGTATTTAAACAATACAGAGATAGAAATTGTCAATCACCACATCCGCCACACGTCGAATGTCTCCTTGCGTATTTATACTGATATCGCGGTTTGCTTGCCAGTCTGTGATCTTCTAACTGATTCTGTGATATTATTTCCATCAGTATCATCTAGACTTATTTCTGAATTGTCTACAAAATTAGGATTAGTAGCGGAATTATATATATCCAAACCAAGTTCACTTTTAACGGTTTGAAAAAATTTGGGCATTGGGTATATGATATTCATTATAATAGAGGTTATTTTGTATTTCCCAATGAATGAAAAAACAAAACGAGATTGTTTTTACTGACGTTTCGCTATTTAATGCTAATAGCTTTCTCAAAGTATTATTAAACCGGAATTTACAAAATCTCAGCATATATATAACAAAGAATTAGGGGGTGAGAAAAATATAGACTTAGTTCAACTTAAAAGGACATATTGAAAGTCAAAATAACAATGAAGATCGTTCAAACCAAATATCAAAGGTAATAGTATATCTGTTATTATATCAAAATAAAGTTTACTAACTTGATCATCGTTCGTTACTCTGGGGTTATTTTTGGTTGTCAAGTTCGAGAATAGGTAAAGGTAACCAAACTAAGTGTAGAATGTGAAATACTTGATTATCGTTCGTCAGTATGAGATCATTTTGGTTGTCATGTTGGGGAGTAGGTAAAGGTAACTAAACTAAGTGTAGGTTGTGAAATACTTGATCATCATTCATCAGTCTGGGTCGTTTTTTTTTTTTTTTGTCAAGTTAGCGAACTGGTAAAGATAGTAAAACCAAGTGTAGATTGTTGGATTTTGTCAGTGTGTAGAATTATGAAAGTAGTGTGTGTTTACATAGTGAACTTGCTCACCACATTTGCGTTTATTTTGCTATTTCATGAGGGATAGTGGGGGTGTTGTAACCAGGTCAGATTCTGTTTCAGTCCATCATTCCTATTCAGGCAATTTGGATTCCACTTGATATGAAGTGCTTCTGATATTAGACGTTCTTTGTGGTTTCTGAAGTTTTTCTGGATTATTTCAATATTATCAAAATCAATTTTGTGGCCTGATTCTATAGCATGTAAACCTATGGCTGATGATTTTTGAAGTTTTTCCAGTTCAACTGGATTTCTTGGTGGTCGAAGAGAAGCTCTACGGTGTTCATTTCTTCTGATTTTGATTTCTCGAGATGTTTGTCCGATGTAGATCGCATCACATTCCGAGCATTTTATTTTGTAGACACAATTAGATAGAGATAGATAGATTCTCTATCTAATTGTGTCTACAAAATAAAATGCTCGGAATGTGATGCGATCTACATCGGACAAACATCTCGAGAAATCAAAATCAGAAGAAATGAACACCGTAGAGCTTCTCTTCGACCACCAAGAAATCCAGTTGAACTGGAAAAACTTCAAAAATCATCAGCCATAGGTTTACATGCTATAGAATCAGGCCACAAAATTGATTTTGATAATATTGAAATAATCCAGAAAAACTTCAGAAACCACAAAGAACGTCTAATATCAGAAGCACTTCATATCAAGTGGAATCCAAATTGCCTGAATAGGAATGATGGACTGAAACAGAATCTGACCTGGTTACAACACCCCCACTATCCCTCATGAAATAGCAAAATAAACGCAAATGTGGTGAGCAAGTTCACTATGTAAACACACACTACTTTCATAATTCTACACACTGACAAAATCCAACAATCTACACTTGGTTTTACTATCTTTACCAGTTCGCTAACTTGACAAAAAAAAAAAAATGACCCAGACTGATGAATGATGATCAAGTATTTCACAACCTACACTTAGTTTGGTTACCTTTACCTATTCTCGAACTTGACAACCAAAAATAACCCCAGAGTAACGAACGATGATCAAGTTAGTAAACTTTATTTTGATATAATAACAGATATACTATTACCTTTGATATTTGGTTTGAACGATCTTCATTGTTATTTTGACTTTCAATATGTCCTTTTAAGTTGAACTAAGTCTATATTTTTCTCACCCCCTAATTCTTTGTTATATATATGCTGAGATTTTGTAAATTCCGGTTTAATAATACTTTGAGAAAGCTATTAGCATTAAATAGCGAAACGTCAGTAAAAACAATCTCGTTTTGTTTTTTCATTCATTGGGAAATACAAAAAAACCTCTATTAGTAGCGGAATCACTAAAATTATAATCGGAACGACCTACTTCATTTATTCTCACTTGATCCAAGTGTCTGTTATGAACTGAATTATCTTCGACGTCTAATATCTTCACCATTCGATTTCCCATTCTTTGTAGCATGATACCAATAGAAGGTCTATAATCATTCCCTCTGTAATAATGTACATCAGAAGTCGTGGACATCAGATGCTTACTGAGAATTTGAGATTTGAATAGTTTTGCAGGACTTTCATGGGTACTTGTATGCTCGGCATTGCGATATTGAAGTAAGAAGTTATCCACACATCTATCTAGCTCATCAAAATTTTTAGGACTCATTGATGCTATAGCACTCTTTAATGTTCGTACAAAATTTTCTGCCAACCCGTTTGACTGAGGATGACATGGTGCTGTGTACAAATGACGACAACCTATACGTTTAAGCCAATCATTGAAGTTCTCCGTAAAATGAGTACCATTGTCAGTAACTAAGACATCTGGAATTTCTTCTCGACTAAAAATCTTTCTCAACGCTCTGTGAGTGAATTTGGCATTAGGACTATCTGTAATGATGACTTCTGGCCATCTAGAATAAGAATCCACAATAACCAAAGCATAATATGAATTTAAGAATGGACCACAGTAATCTGCATGAATACGCTGCCAAACCTCACAAGACGTAGGCCACGGTTTCCACGATGACTTCCCATAGGACATTTTATGTAAACAGCTAGAACAGCTCTTTGATCTTTTGTTAATGTCAGCATCAATTTCCGGCCACCAGCATGTTAGGCGTGCTAATGATTTCATCTTATCCGCTCCTAGATGGGCAGAATGTAGATCATCCCAAATCGCAGATCTTAATGTTGGAGGAATAATAATTCTGTCATTCAGACATAGAAATCCTTCAGGATGGACTGAAACCTCATCGCTTCGCTTATAAAAGTCTGGAAATCTTCGCTTACACTGAACATTCCAACCTCTTTTTGTTGCATTTATAACGCATCCGTAATATTCCCGAGTATCATTTACAAGTCGAACTCGATCCACAGGTAACGGTTGGACTAACAAACAATCAGTATCATTAGCAGCATTTTCAAATAATGAATAACGAGATAAGAAGTTTGCATGAGGCATATCCTTTGCCGATCTGTGTCCAATAGTGTAATCATATGCACTTAGTTCTAAACTCCGTCTTTGAACCATAGCAGCAGATGATTTATTCAAAGATTTTTCTGAATTGTAAATGAATTTCAAAGCTTGATGATCAGTAACTATGTGAAACTTAGTACCAAAGAGATACTTGTGCAAGCGTCTTATTGCCCATACAACTGCTAGAGCTTCTTTCTGGGTTTGTGAGTACCCTTGTTCACTCTTACTTAGACGTCTTGAAATACAAATAACAGGTTGTCCATTTTGCTCAAGTACTGCAGCTGTACCCATAGGAGAAGCATCTGTAGTGAGAACAGAATTATCTTTCGATGAAAAAGGTCTTAAGAAAGCTTGTTTATTAAGAAACTCCAAAGTTTTCCGCAAGAAATTCTCATGTTGTTGTTCCCACTTAAACTGTTTACTGGAGACAATCTCAAAAAGTGGAGATAACCGTTGAGTGAAATTGGGAATGAATCTGGAGTAAAACTGAAGAGTACCTATTCATGATCTCAACGATGACATATTATTAGGTGATGGTGCTTGAATTAGAGGTGCCAAACGACTAGCATCAGGTCTGAAACCTTCGGAGTCTACTGTGTATCCCAAGCATGATACAGATAACAAAGTGAAATGACATTTAGATGGATTAACAAGAACATTATTCTCACATAAACGCCTGAACAGTTTTAAAAGACGTTCATTTTGCAATTCGATATTAGGACCATGAACTATAATGTCGTCTTGGTATGACTCAACACCATCTAATCCATCTATCATCTGATTTATTACATTTTGAAATATTGCAGGTGAAACCTTTAAACCAAAAGGCAAGAACTTATACTTGAACAATCCAAATGGAGTATTAATGGTTGTTAATGCACTAGACGCCTCATCAAGAGGAATTCGCAAATAGGCATCTTTTAGATCTATTTTGGAAAAGTATCTTGAGCCATGTAGCTTGTAGAGAATGTCTTCAGTTTCTAGAGTAGTGCAACTTCGTTGTAGTAGACGACTATTGAGTGTAAGGCGGTAGTCACCACAAATTCTAGGTGTCTTTCCATCAGCCTTTAGTGGCGTGACAATAGGAGTAGCCCAATTTGAAGACTCAACTGGCATAATTATGCCTTGCTCAACCAACTTGTCTAACTCTGTCTTAACTGCATCTCGCAATCCATATGGAATTAATCGGCGTTTCAGGAAGATAGGATCACCCTCTATTTCAAGATGGGTGGGCTGAATCTTCATACCACCTACACTCTTTGAACATTGGAGAAGTAATTCTCTGAACAAAGATTCATCAAACAACTCAGTACAAAGTGAGATTTCGACATTTAACAATCTAAGGGCTTTTAATCCCAATAAAGATGGACCATATTCACTAACAAGAAAGGGAATATTTACAAAATTACCACTGTCTGATTTCAAAGAAATGTTAGTAGCACCGATAAGAGGTAATTTATGACCAGTTATGTCTGTAATTGAACTAGTAGTAGGGTCTATCGGGACATTCCTACAAATCGATTGTAAATCTTTCTTAGAAATTATAGATTCAGTACTCCTATTATCAATTATAAAACAATGGGACTTGCCTGAACTTGTAGTGGAGGTTTTCATTAGATGCGACTGAGTATTTTGAAAAGTTGAAAGACACATTGACTCCATTTTACTAGACAGATTGGGAGAATCGTAAGAATTCTGAGTAACATAAGTATTGGAACTTCTGCAAACAGTCTTGATGTGTCCAACTTTACCACATTTATGACATTTAGCACCCCGAAAACGGTAAGTGCTTCGTAGATGTAACTTTCCACAGGAAAAACACGGTTAAATTTTTTTGATCTCTGGCTGCATTCTATTACCTGTGGACGACAGTTTGGATTTCTTTCCATGAACACTTGTATTTTCGACTTTAGAAAGCATAACATCAGATACTGACGTAGTGAGAGCAGAGTATTCACTATTGACATCTTCATATGTAATACATAAATCTTTAGCAGTTTGAAAGGTACAAGAAGGAATCTGAATTAACTCTTTCTCTAACTTAGGAATATTGATTTCAGCAATTAGACGATCACGTAGTTGAGTATGCAGCTGATCTCCAAAGTTGCACTTTGAAGCTTGAATTTCAAGTTGAAGAATAAAGTCTCTAATCCTCTGGTTGGGAGCACGAACCAGTTTATGGAATTGAGCCCTCTCTCTGGTCTCAAATGTAGTCACATGAAAGTGATTTATCAGAAGTTCACGAATCTTGACATATGACATAGAAATGGGTTTATCTGGAAACGCCGGAGACTTTACTAGGCTATATGCATCTAGCCCAATAGCAGTGGTGAAATGTGCTGGAATTTTGTCATCCCGAACGTTCTTTGAAATGCACCATGCATCAAAGCAGCATTCAAGATCCGAGTCGGTTACTTTTTTTTGGACCTGGGATATGTGGGTAAAAACGTGGGTAGTTTTCCGTTCAAATGTGGACAAAGTGGGATAAGGTGGGCTGTTTTCGTTTGTAACATGGGTAAAGTGGGAAGAAGTGGGTTAGTTTGTCAAGTGACATGGGCCAAGTGGGCAAACGTGGTCAACTATTTTCTGGAGACGTGGGAAATGTGGGAAAATATAGGAAACATGGGAAGAATGGGGGATTTTGTTTTTGTAGCGCAGTCATACGAAGATGGGGAATGCATGAGGTGAGGAACATTTCAGCATGAACATTATATAATGTCTATGTAATCATTGTAAGTGGCATGAAGACAAATGGTGATGATTTCATCTCAATCATTTTGACACGTTTGTTTATGTGAAGTTTGACTTCCGAAGCCGCGATTTCAAGTTCTTCGTCGTGCACCCCTGGAGAGAGGGTATACGCTATAACCAGGTGTTATCGCGCAGCGACATCGGTTACCGCGTTCACGGATACAGGCGTTATAATCGCCTATTAATTGGGAAATAGATCATATTTGACTAGTTTTAGACTTCTGGAGCCACACGGCATTATTTTGTTCATAGTAAAGCGTAAAATTGTATATTATAGATCGGACGGATTATCAATGAAGAAGTCATCCTTTTGAAGAAAGTTCGCATAGAAAGAGTATTATTTGCATTATAGTGCGTTGAGGGTTTGTTTTTCGCAAGTTCTTTCAAATCTTAAGGTTGTAAATATACTACAGACAATGGCAGAGTACTTAATGTCAGAGTACTTTAAATGAGTATCAGCTATCTGTTGATTAGTAGCTAGCAGGTGTGTCATACAACTACTACACCTGTTACATAGATTATATCAATCTTAATAATTATTTTGTTTCAAATCACTAAGATTTTCTGAGATCCTTAATGACTTAATTGTGACTATGAAAGATGCACTTATAGCCCTTATATTTCAAGCAGTTATTACTAAACAAGTTATCTGTAAGCATTTTGTGATGTTCTGGTTACAATGCTTGAGTGTATGGGGTTACTGCCTGCTTCTGTGAGTTAAAGGATATTTGGTGAAAATCATGATACAATGAAGGTTCCTATAGACTCACTATGAATACTGCAAACTGTTGATAAGAAACTGCCTCAAAGGAAAAAATGCCGAATAGCTAGAAAATACTACCTCAGTTTCGATGATTATTACCTTTTGCATTTGTGAATCATCCTTCCAAAGCTCAGATTGACGGCAAACCATCCATGGTACCCCACAGGCCCTATAGAAATTTGTGAGAGATCTTACATGTCAGGTTATCTTAGAAAATTGTAAGGTTGCAGATATTTCAACTTACCTGTCACTGAAATATCCCTTATCTACTTCACGATGGTCTTTTCATTTGTGCACTATTACACTACATTTTATCTTAACTGGATATGCCTTTATTAAAGCTGAGACTTACTCTTTGTGCCTATTAGTTGCTTGCTTACAGTCTAGTTGCTTTTATTAGAAACACAACAGCACCAGTGCTTGAACAAAGCTGTATTTTCATGGAAAACGTCATATTTTCTATGCTTACACCGATATGGTTGGCATTACACATTGCAAATGTATACTAACATTCCAAGGACATAGCACTTAGCCAAATGTACAGTGTTCATTGTGAAGGGTTTACAATTTAACTCTTATCATAACCTGTTCTAATTATTATTATTTGCTTGCTGCTATCCTTTAGAAGATGAACAATATGTGGGACAGTAAAAACCACAGAAGAATGCTGTCATGAACGAAGAATGAGAAAGGAGAATGAACCATTTTCAGCAAAGGTAGGCAAATATAAAGCGTTTAACTTTAATATTACTTCTTTCTTACTTCAGCGAATTAAAAAAACACTTTGTTTACTTATTTGCAGATATCCGGTAACGTCAGTCAACCCGGTCACAGCGATTCAACATTGCCCCAATTATTACGACAAACAACTGCGTAAAGACATTTGCTTGTTATTATTTTTCATTAAAATATATTTAACATCATGCTTACCAGACCTTTCTTGTTCTATCTGAGTGTAGCTATATTTGTCATGATGACTAGATGCAGGCACGACTTATCAATGAGACCTGATGAAGTAATTGGTGGCATATTTTAGTGTAATGTAAGTGTGACTACGATTGCTACAGCTCAACCTATTCACTTATTCGTCTCGTGTACACTTCACCTTACACTATAAGTTAACACCCATGATCATATGAATCGACATCACGCTTTAAGTGAAATAATGGTAATGCACTACACTTGAATACACTTTACCTTTTAAGAAATCAACTCAATTGCAGTGCCTAAGTTCATTTATTATTTTTCAAATACTGAAGTATTTTTGCACTTGGTCCCTACAGACTTACCTATGACTAGGAGACGTAATCGCGTAGGCAGATGTTAAGGCTCGACTAAACTACTTATAATTCACCACTTATATCGATCGATAGTGTTCCTACAGAATTACACTTATGTACAGTAACGAGTTCATATCCTAGGGAGTACCGGTCTAGCATGATGTACTCCCACCGCATGCAGAACAAATAAAACACAAGAATATTAGATAGAAAATTTTATTTTACTGCCACGCAAACAAGTTTATTTACATGTATTATCTGAGCACAGTCAAAGATGAAAGTCTTCGTTTGCAAAGTATCTCCTATTATTCGACGGAAACTGCCCAGTGTCCGAAGTGCGTCACCTTTGAATTTTTCCAAAATTCAAGTAAACAGAACTCTATCCCCACATCCAAAGCTATCCGGTATCACAAACTGCAAAACAGAATATCTGCATGGTTATACATGAATGAGTGAACTTGCCTTCACTTGTTGTTGCATGTAGAATCAATTCCTAATACTGATTATGTAAATGTATCTGGTTATAAGTCGTAAGACGCTCATCACTGTTTTTCGGATATCTTTGTACGAATGCAGCTACATCTGCTTCCACTGAATTTAATTAACTGGCAGACCTCATTGCGACTTATCATTTCTAAAGGTGATACAGATTAAATTCACTTGAATAAATTAAGCATTTAAATAATTAACATGCATGACCACAGTTGAGTTAAGTATAGTCTTTCTAAGTTACACTCTTTTCGAAATGTGGAGCACGTTAATGGTGCAGAAAATATCATGAACATAACACATACATAATATTATTAACTGCCAGTAATTGTGCCATCGAATCATACTACAAGAATACATTTGATAATACTTTGTTAGTGGTCTGAGGGACAAAAATACTAGAGCGAAACATACAAGCTAGATGAAAGTTTCACAAAGCTGTCCCACTAAAATACAATGTCTCACTCGTGGATTTCCTATACGCATGTGAACGTATCCATATACTGGTATGCAGAAAAGTTCGTCACTGTTAGCAATATATGAAGTTCACGCCTTTTGAAAGTCTTCTAATGCTTTTGTAACTTCTTACATATGTGCTGCTTGCGCTCGCACTGATTACCTGCGATGAAATTCTAGAAAAAGGGCTCGTTAACAAAGCACATTATTGCAACAGCTTGTGACAGCTAAGTCGCAAGAAACACAGGATACCAGACTATGTGAGTGAGAAATCACGAAGTAGGAAATACTGTTCCTATAACCACGACTCAAGAAATGCATTGGCACCCACGGGATGGTAGTCACTGATAGGAACCATAATGCCTGACCAGTTTCCAGGGAGTTCATAGCGAAAAGAGAAGTGTATCTGTGTAAAAAACAGTGAAACAATGTTAAAATAGTCAAATATTACATCTATCTTTGTCAAATTTGCTTGCAAACGGCGCATAACACAACCACACAAAACCTCACACGATACGACCTACCAAGGACAAATCAAATATCAAATTGACCGCCACCGTTCTAGCCAATGAAAGACGAAAAATCCTGAGTCGCGGAAAATATAACCACGTTATAACGTATACCCTCACCCGCACCCCTGACTAGATGAGTTAAGTGTTTGTAGTAATGTCTTTTTTAAGGTAATAAAATGGATACTGAATGTGAAGTAGTACCAAGTGGTAGTAATGTGAATACCCCTAGACGTCTTAGAAGTACTTTATTCTCTTTAATATAGCCTTGTGCTTTAGGTTTGTTTGAAAAAGAGACAGGCCACCGATCCACATTGTATAGAAGAACTAAGAGATTGAAGTCGGAGTTGCTCGGTGACGTAGCCAAGATGATACTTCCCAATTTCAGCATCGAGGCTGGTGAATGTCTAGTAGATGAAACTTCTTGTAGCGTCGTAAACATGCAAAGTGACATGCAAATCACTTTATAAAGTTGGTGTAGTAATTTATTGTACTTGAAGTATTAGTATTTCGATCTGACGGAATTATAAGAATCTAATCAAAACCCAGAGAGGGCAGCAATCAGTAATTTGTATTTAGCGGAATTAGAATGCAATTCATATAAGAAACATATCATCAGTCAACAGTAAGTATTTTAAACAATACAGAGATAGAAATTGTCAATCACCACATCCGCCACACCTCGAATATCTCCTCGCGTATTTATAACGATGTCTCGGTTCGCTTGCAAGTAGCTTTGACCTAACTGATTCTGTGATATTATTTTCATCAGCATTATCTGGACCTATTTCTGAATTATCTACAAGATCAGGATTATTAGCGGAATCAATAATATTATAATTGGAACGACCTACTTCATTTATTGTCACTTTGTCCAGGTGTCCGTTATGAACTGAGTGATCTTTGATGTCTAATATCTTCACCACTCGATTTCCCATTTTTTGTAGTATAATTCCAACAGAAGGTTTGTAGTTATTATCTTTGTAATAATGTACATTAGAAGTAGTGGACATCAGATGCTTTTTGAGAATTCGAGATTTGAATAGTTTTGCAGGACTTTCACAAGAACTTGTATGCTCTGGATTCACCAGACGTAGTCTATGCATATGCAGTAATTCCTCAGTTTTAATCAGTTGCTCTCTCATCTCATTTAGGTCTTTTCGTGCTTTCCACAGTTCACATTGCAACTTAGCTACCTCATTTCTGAATACAGTTGATGCTTGCGTTGCTGAACTTGCAGTGGAGGTTTTCGTTGGATTAGCTTGAGTATTTTGAAAAGTTGAAAGACACATAGACTCCATTTTACTAGACAGCTTGGGAGAATTATAAGAATGTTGAGCAACATAAGTATTTGAACTTCTGCAAACAGTCTTGATGTGTCCAACTTTACCACATTTATGACACTTAGCACCCCGAAAACGGCAAGTGCTTCGTAGATGTAACTTTCCACAGGATAAACACGGTTTAATGTTTTTGATCTCTGGCTGCATTCTATTACCTGTGGACGGCAGTTTGGATTTCTTTCCATGAACACTTGTATTTTCGACTTTAGAAAGCATAACATCAGATACTGGCGTAGTGAGAGCAGAGTATTCACTATTGACATCTTCATATGTAATACATAAATCTTTAGCAGTTTGAAACGTACAAGAAGGAATCTGAATTAACTCCTTCTCTAATTTAGGAATGTTGATTCCAGCAATTAGACGATCACGTAGTTGTGTATGCAGCTGATCTCCAAAATTACACTTTGAGGCTTGAATTTGAAGTTGAAGAATAAAGTCTCTAATCTTCTGATTGGGAGAACGTACTAGTTTGTTGAAGTGAGTCCTCTCTCTGGTCTCAAATGTAGTCACATGAAAGTGATTTGTCAGAAGCTCACGGATCTTGTCATATGACATAGAAATGGGTTTATCTGGAAATGCCAGATTCTTCACCAGGCTATATGCATCAAGCCCAATAGCGGTGATGAAATGAGCAGGTATTTTATCATCCCGAACATTCTTGGAAATGCACCACGCATCAAAGCATTCCAAATAATCAGCAATCTCCCGCGGAGAACCATTAAGAGGAAATTTTCCCAGGTTACTTAGCTCCATCGCGACGCCAATTTGTAGTAATTTATTGTACTTGAAGTATTAGTATTTCGATCTGACGGAATTATAAGAATCTAATCAAAACCCAGAGAGGGCAGCAATCAGTAATTTGTATTTAGCGGAATTAGAATGCAATTCATATAAGAAACATATCATCAGTCAACAGTAAGTATTTTAAACAATACAGAGATAGAAATTGTCAATCACCACAGTTGGTTTCTTAGTATTTCATGTGACGACTATTTGATAAGGTAATGCTGCGGGCGCTCTGTTGTCCCATGAGATACGTTTCGATAAGGCAAAAGAACGCAATTCAAAGGCAGAACTTAGGACGACTGCCTTAAAGCTTATGATGACCACTAAAACATCCATTGTTGATGGTGGAAAGATTATGCGATTGTTCAGACGACATATTCCAAGATTACCAACAAATATAGGACACCTTCTCAAAACTGGCCAGTCATGCCCCTCAACTGTTATTGGTAGTGGAGTTTACTGTCATATTGGTTTGCAAAGTATACTTACGCCTATACTGACTTGTTGGTGTCAGTTTGCGTCTTTTGATTGCGTTAATCTGCAGCTGAATGTTGATGGATTGTCACTGTTTAACAATGGTACACAGCAAATTTGGCCGATATTGGGTCGACTAGTGAAACCGTTTCTCAGTGATATATTTCTTATTGGAGTTTATGGTGGTTTTCATAAACCGTCTGACTTCAATAACATTTTATTGCCAGCTGTAACTGACATGCAGCACTTATATGCACATGGTTTGCAAATCAATGAGAGGCATATCGTCTTCCTGCTTAACAATGTTATCTGCGATAAACCTGCAAGATCTGACGTCACTTTTACGGCGAGTCAAAACAGTAGGAAAGGGTGTGACAGATGTTGCGTTACTGGCAACTATGTAAACCGGCGCATGGTATTTAAGGATGTTAACAGCTGTAGCAGGACAGATAATAGCTTCAGGAGTAAGGAAGATGCCAATTACCACCGTGGTACATTAGTATTTGAGAGACTTCCAATTGATATGGTTAGTATTTTTCCATTAGATTATATGCTGTCAGCCACGACTCGTAAACCGTCAATGCCCAGCTCTTGCTACGCTGGGACTCACGCTGTTCCTTGAAGTTTCTCATAAACGCTTAGTAATAACGGACGCAATAACCAAAACACCGATTGGCCACTCGAGAATTCTTTAATAATAATAATAATATATTTATTTCACATAAATTAAGCATTTACATGATTCACATACCGTTTGTACAGGCATGATCATATTTGACAAGTGCAGGATGAAATTGAACACTTTTATGAAATTAAGATTTGGAAAATGAATAGAAAACTTTACAAGAATAGAATATAAGGTTTTGGTTTAAGTCTAAATTATAATATTTAATACACTCATATTGAGTCAGATTCATGCGGGAATTATGAAATTTTGCGTTAATCGAATGTAAGAAGAGAGGTGATGTACATGTGCTGGAGTAAGCCACACTGGATCCAGACCGTTATTTTTATCATTTTATCAATCAATAAGAGTTCGAAAGTTTATAAAAATCCACATTAGACGGTAAGTACAGCATTATATTGGTATTAGCAGATAGAAGGGACAAATTGGTCGCAAAGTTAACTTTGCGATGTTGAACAGAATTCAGAATGGAATTTGTTCCATTGTTCATCGTAAGTGCTAACAATATTCTGGATACCGCTCAAGTAATACAAATGTAGAAAGCAGGATTACTGTTCATTAGCAGTGCTTCAGTGCAATACCTTCGAGAAGTGAAGAAAACAGAAGCAGCCAGCAGATAATGATAATTTAAGTAAACAATATGCGATAACCGCAGTGTTTATTCTCCTTTTTAATTACTAGAAAATTTCTAGTCATTGAGTTTTATAGTCTACATACTAACGGTTAGTTTAAGTTTATAGTAGTAAACAACAACTGAAGTATAGAATAACAATAAAATATAAAGTAAAAATTAGGGCGAAACGAATTATGGTTTTCACTCTTATATAGGGTAATGTTGGGAATAGTAACTGAAGAAGTGAAATCCAAATGCCAAAGTACATAAGTTATTTAAAAGAAAAGAGGAAGTATATTAATACTGATTTATGCTGTTGTTCTGATTTATACAGTTAGATGTCCTCCTGAAGTAGAGAAATCGTACCATGAGCCATTTTTTCAAAGAGTTTGTACGCAAGCTGTGACATACAGGCAGCATTTATTTTTTATTTTATTTATTAACAATTTTTTTTGAAGTAATTCGTTCTCAGGAGCCTTAGCAGTATAGTGCATTCCCACAGATAAGGGTGGTTCTCTTAGGTCCCCACCATCATATCCGCTGAATAGCAGTCACCACCCTCCCACCTTTGAATCTGCTAGACCCTGGCAAAATACTTATTTTTTGTTTTCAGAAAAAAAATCTTTTATTATTGCTACGTGTCATATGGACAGTTTTTGCATTCACAAGCTAACTCAACGATACTCATGGTATGAACGACTACTTTCAGTCAGTCATTTTGTATGCATCGTCACTAACAGCAATTTAAAAATGTTTACGTACAATGAAAAAGTAAAAGAATCAAAGATTTGCAGGCTACTTTCAAGATTTTAGTTATAAGCATAGCAACGAAGAGGAAATATGAAATGTTACGAAAAAGAGAAATACATAAAGCTACATAGTTATGTATATATCTACATAGAAAGAAAGTAGTCAGTCATAAGAGATACTTCAGAAGAATACGACTACAGAGTGTTGTGATAGCATAACAGTAAAATAAAATCCGTTGACACTTAGGATTCAAAGTGTAGTTAAGAGACAGTAGTTAGTTATAATAGATAGTTCAGAAGAATACGACTACGGAGTGTTATGATAGCATAACAGTAAAATAAAATCCGTTGACACTTAGGATTCAAAGTGTAGTTAAGAGACAGTAGTTAGTTATAATAGATAGTTCAGAAGAATACGACTACGGAGTGTTATGATAGCATAACAGTAAAATAAAATCCGTTGACACTTAGGATTCAAAGTGTAGTTAAGAGACAGTAGTTAGTTATAATAGATAGTTCAGAAGAATACGACTACAGAGTGTTATGATAGCATAACAGTAAAATAAAATCCGTTGATACTTAGGATTCAAAGTGTAGTTAAGAGACAGTAGTTAGTTATAATAGATAGTTCAGAAGAATACGACTACAGAGTGTTATGATAGCATAACAGTAAAATAAAATCCGTTGATACTTAGGATTCAAAGTGTAGTTAAGAGACAGTAGTTAGTTATAATAGATAGTTATGATAGCATAACAGTAAAATAAAATCCGTTAATACTTGAGACTCACAGTATAGTTAAGCTGGATTTTTAGACGATCATGTGTAGAGCTTCGATTTCTGTAAACGCATATCGTAATGTAATTTTATACAATATAATTTTTGAATAAAGTAGCAGACAGCTGCTGGGATTTCCGTAGACATAGATGTAAATATAATAATATATAATATAATACGTAACACTAGATTAATTTGGCAGGCAGCAGCTGGTATTAAATGCATTTGAATGACTGAATATGTGTCAGGGTAGTTCATTTAGGTTCAGTGCAACTTTCGTGGCGAGTATGACAGGCTGTGTATTTCACTCCAGGTTTGCTTGAAAAGAATACGGATGTTTTGTGATGATGCTTGCAAAACGAATAATTGAATCAATTGATATGGTTAGTATTTTTCCATTAGATTATATGCTGTCAGCCACGACTCGTAAACCGTCAATGCCCAGCTCTTGCTACGCTGGGACTCACGCTGTTCCTTGAAGTTTCTCATAAACGCTTAGTAATAACGGACGCAATAACCAAAACACCGATTGGCCACTCGAGAATTCTTTATTGTAACACCAACATATAAAAAATGTTATCACTAAGGTCTGAGAACAAATATTACAATAATACATCACAATATTACTTCTGACGGTTTGCTACTGACTTCTTTCTGAACAGCGACCGATGAGACGATGACTGTCGTATTGATGCCTCCGCGAAAATTGGGGAAGTTGTGTTTGAGCAAACAACCATGAATTGATCGTTCAATCTTCAACTACACTGACACTCCCCGGCAGAAAGTATCTATTCCTTTTTTCCATCACGACCAATACACGTTGACTTGGATGCCATTGCGAGAACCTGGGTCACACGGACAGAGCTGAAATGGAAAACAAACGGAAAAGCCGACACACCAAAAGCATACTCACAGTACAATCTCACACATCAATGACGACCTACGCCTTCCTGTTAAAGGCATCCTCTTGACACATCCACTTACAACACAATCGCCACTTGCTAGAATGACTCTTGCAGAATGCAACGTGACCATAGCAGCACCTCACGATACTCTACGCAAATCCTCTTATATATTCACTACCAATTACCACTGCAATCGCTTGTCACTCATTCTCCCTCAGTTCTAGTAACGGTGATGTATGCGAGCCTCAGTCGTCTACACTCCGGCTCCCCGGCGTGTGGGACCGCACCTAACAATTATCTCCGTACGCATTTCATTCTCAGCAACAGCCTAGCCTCCCCGGCGTATACAACCCATCTGCTGTCTCTAACACCAATCAATTCATTCACGGATGTAGAAGACAACAAACAACTTCAGAAGTAATCACGACGAACAGTTTAACAAAATTACGCAATAACAACAAGGTACGAGAACAACGAGTAAACACAATGAATCCAAAAACATCAATTGATATGACACACCACACGTATACACAAACAGTACAAATAACCTCGTGGATCATGTCTTGGTGGAATTCCTTCGAAGAATTGCAGGACTTACACCAGTACGCCTACAACCTTTCACAGGTTGACGATTGGAAGTTGTGGAATGTCCGGACACAAACAAGATTAACCAACAATTACAATAATTGGAACTCACACAATTATTTAACACAAACATATGTACAATCAGCACATCAAAGTGGCGGATTCTGCCTCGACGAACTACTTTTGAAGAACTGTAGGACTTACAGCAGTACGCCTACATTCCTTCTCAGGTTGATGATCCAAGTGGAAGTCGTCCGGACACAAACAGAATTACCAACAGCTAGATGACAGATGAAGTCAATTCAGTATATACAATATAAACATATGTTCAAAATCACACACACCAAGCACATTGGACTGCTCATTGATGCGCTACCCTTTGAAGAATTGTAGGCTTTACAGCAGTACGCCTACAACCCTTCTCAGGTTGACGCCCTGGGTTGGAAAATCGTCGCAGAGTTCATTTGCTGATTTCCTTCTATCAGCTATATCCTCAAATCTGAACGGTAACACGCTCATGTCATTGTATCGTAGAACATAGATGACGAACAAATACACGACGTATCTGGTCAACCAAGCGTAGGCACAGAGTAATTTACACCAAAGATAATAGCATTCAAATAGTAACTTGAAACTAGAAATGCCTTTATTCATGCAAGTCAATTTAACAATTAATCTCTCGTTTACACTTGGCTTATCCTCACTAAACTGAGGAATATCTTTGGTTTATTCAAATGCACCAATACTATCAAAGTCATTGTACAAGGTGCTTGAGTTGATGGGCGTCCGTTTCATTGTGGATGACAGCACCAACGACGACTGACTGATATCAGTTGATGAAGTCAGCGGTGGATCAGAAGCTGTTGTTGTTTGGCTTTCAGAAATTTGTCTACCTGCAAGACCACCACCACTGCTGTCTTTTACTATCAGCTCACGTTTAGCACTAGCATCTGATGATAGGTGGGCTACATGCTGATCAATCACACTGACGGTCTCACAAGTATGCATGCCTTCTGCAACTGCATCTGCATTCAATTCTATTTCACGTTGTAGTTGTACAGAACCTTTATTCAACTTAGCAGCAGTAGGCATTCCCCTCATTTCATCATGATCAATCAAAGACAAATCTGCCCTATCATGATCATTATCACAAATATTCAATTTACCATCATCTATCTGGTCGACTTCATCAATTTCAAACTCTCTAATAACAGAAGTAGACAATTTTGGCTCCTCCTCACAAATCCTTAAAGGTTTTATACCTTCACTCTGACTAGTTATACTTTGTAAACTTGTAGGGTCAGAACTGCACTCTGAAGCAGCAACTCTCCTCTGTGACACTCTATTCAACAATGGCTTACCAGTTGCAACTACAGACTTCCTGACCGCACCGTTATCGTCACACAATTCGGAGTCAGGCCTGGAGTTTACATTTAGCGTACTGCTAAACTTGCTCACTGATTCACAGTTCACCTTTGTATGCACCTCTTGCAAACGTGTAAAACAAAACCGTGTTTGCCTTGCATCTTGTAACTTATCTGTTGAGGATGTACTACGTATCCTGTTACACTCACTAGGTCTATATGCATTACTATACATCATGGAGTCTTCTAGATATCCACCTCTCTGAGGCCTACTCGTCATCAATGATTGCGTTTTCCCCTCAGACCGCTCTATTCTAGGGGTGAGATTCAATATACTGGCAAACTTGCTCATAGATTGATTGACACTATCTTTTACTAGTTTCAGGATATCATCAAATTTTGGCTCGATACCCTCATCCTCCATACGGGAGCTTATCTTCACCCACTTCCTTTGCAGTCGAGTAGGTAGGCGTCTTGCTATTACTTCTAGTATAAAACTCGAGTTGGGGTCACTCATGCAATTCATAGAAATCAAGGTATTCTTATAAGTCATAAGATTATCTAAAAACTCAGTAAGTGCCTTGGAGTCATCTTGAAGTTGACTGCCGTTACCTTTGACAGCTTCGTATACGTTCCTTACAATCATTGAAGGTCTTCCAATCTTTGACGTAATATGCTCATAGCCTCAGCGTAACCCTCATTAGAGGGAATGAGCCCACAGCACTGTATAGCTCTTGAAGCATCTCCAGTGCAATACCTCATCAAATACATTTACTTCAATTCATCAGTTAATAGAAAACTACTCAACATGATCTCAAACTCCTTTATAAACTGTAAATAATCAGCCGGGTTTCCATCGAAACAACGTGGTTCTAATTTAGGGAGTTTGATGTTCCTATTATCCCTGAACGGCGAAACAGTAACATCAACCATATCATGCTTAACATCAGACACATCGTTACAAGTTACAGACAAGTCAACATGACTTACTTTCCTGTTTGCATCCAAGACACTCTGTCCCTTCTTTGACCCAGGCATTGTTGAACTTGACCCAATTCCAAAAATGTTCCAGATATTGCTGGTTCAGAGAGGACTTGACCGGCACCAGGAAAGATGAACAGTGACTATCCAAACTTTCACCAACTGTCTGAATCCACCAGAATCAGTTTCTACCGTCAGAAACTGTCAGCCACGTCTTGTAAACCGTCAATGCCCAGCTCTTGCTACGCTGGGACTCACGCTGTTCCTTGAAGTTTCTCATAAACGCTTAGTAATAACGGACGCAATAACCAAAACACCGATTGGCCACTCGAGAATTCTTTATTGTAACACCAACATATAAAAAATGTTATCACTAAGGTCTGAGAACAAATATTACAATAATACATCACAATATTACTTCTGACGGTTTGCTACTGACTTCTTTCTGAACAGCGACCGATGAGACGATGACTGTCGTATTGATGCCTCCGCGAAAATTGGGGAAGTTGTGTTTGAGCAAACAACCATGAATTGATCGTTCAATCTTCAACTACTTTGACATATGCATTTAGTCTGCCTAGTTGTTGTAAGGCGGCAATCGGTATATGGTTGCGTTTGGCAAAAAAACGCCAATTCGGATTAAGCAATGAAACAATTGCTTGTATTAACGAAAGACTACAGGATGCAGAAAGCTGCATTCCTAAGGACTTCCAAAGTAAGTGTCGCAGCTTGGAGTTTCCTCAGTTTTGGAAGGCCACTGAATGCCGGCTATTTCTTATGTAATTGGGCCCAGTTGCATTACATGACCTATCACCCTCTCCACTATACGCGAACTTCCTCAGATTGTTCACGAGTGTCTACATTTTATGTCCACGCCGACGCACACCTGATATCTATGGTCGGCCTGCGAAATTTGGGCTACCGATATCCACGCTGAAAATTCCATACTTGTACCGAAAATACGGTGTGGAATTAAGCTGTAATCAAAAATAAAAAAATAAAATAAAAATAATGTCATCCTCGTTACCACCTTAAATTGTGCGACACCGTAAAACAACAGCTCAGGCAGTATGTACTAAGTTTCGACAGCCTCTACCCTGATGAGTTGGTTTACAATGTGCATGCTCTTCAGCATTTCTCTGAGGACGTCTCTGAACACGGTTGTCTGGATACCTTTTCAGCCTTCCCGTATGAGTCACATTTGTGCCAAATCAAGGGAAGAGTGAGGAGTGGCTTCAGGGTAGCAAAACAAGTAGCCTCTCGAGAAGTCGAAAGATGCGTGTTTGCAAGCTCTACAAATGCAGGTAAGTCACCTGCTGAGCTAACCCCGCCATGCGTTACAGTTGATTTAGCAAAGCAGTCATTTTGTGTCGGCAAGACTTACTATTCAACTGTTTCGCCTGACTGATTCGTAGTAGTAAATGGAGTACCTGGGATTATCTGTGGTGTGGGTGAGGGCAATGTATTCAAATTCAGACCTTGTTTGGATAAGCAACCATTTTTTAATAAGCCTTTCGAATCAACGAAGCTTGATATATACAAATCAGGCCAGTTCTCAGGTGACACTGAATGGGTTGCAATTAACACAATTAAATATAAATGCATTGCAATACCCACAAATCACTTCAACGTTTTCATCCCAATGCCTCACACATCGGCTAGATAAGCTGTTGCCATTGTTAATTTGTGTTGTTCCATTAGCGTCGGTCGCAGTTAATGTGGTTCATGGGTAAGAGCCGACATGATTTACAAAGTGGGTTGGGTTCGCTAGCATCTCAGTTTGAGTTAAGACTCTCTATACATTCAAGTAGGGGACTTTTAAGGTATTTCGTTCTTCATTCACTAATGTACCGTTCCCTTCACAATAAATGGGCAAATACCGTATTGCACTGATTGATGGGAAAAATGAGGCAGTGATATGCCGAAGCTCTTGGTCTCTTGGACCTAAGCTTGTTGTCTGCAGCCAAGACAATTGGGATAATGCCTATGAGGAGGAGTACCCCAAGATTGATTGGAAGATGGAGAATTGTGAGGTGATTTTTGAAACAGGTTAGTCGTATCGACACTTAACTATTTATCCAGATAACTTGCAAGAGGCGCTCGCAAAGCACAAGGCCCTGCAAAGAACATATAGCACTGCCAATTGCAGTCAGTCGTCCAAGTCCACTGTAGTTTGCACGCAGAAGCGTCATAAAACGTAAGCATCGTTTCATACTTGAATGAATAAATACAGCACCGTAAAATGACGTTTTCGTAAGTAACGACTACCCATCTGACCTGATGGACAGGCAGTGTAATGTCTTCGAGGACCCCGATTACGCAGACCTCGATAGCAGTGCATCTGATTCAAAAAAGAACATAAGGTATGACAGATATTCAACCTTACATTACAATGAAGTAGTTTTGGATTACTGGCGAAGAGTTCTTCACACATGTTGGCTGCTACAAGTTCACCTATTACGTAAGTAATATCGAACTTAATAGCCATTTTTCTCAGGTCGCCCAAGGATACTAATGTTAAGCGGCCTAGGACGGATTCTGATAATATAGTAGCAGGTGCGGTTCATTCCCGGTTTATGTTTATCCTATAATTATTTGACAGTTTGTCTTCAAAAACTATGTGAAACGCAGGCGCAATTAATTAAACGTGTTGACTTTGCGTTGGCAACTTTCAGTGGTTGCACAGCTGACGATAACGAAAGCGATGTCAGGCTCCCGGTGAAAACATTTGCTATACTGGAAGTTTTTGAGCGAAAACTTAAAAACAGAAAGTATTTTGAGGAAATAGTAAGAAATTCCATCCAAGTTTGTTTAATTGATTCGTTTCAGATGTGCCGATTCTCATTCAAGGTGCAAAATAACCAAACCAGCTCAGCGCGCTGGTTGCTGAGCTCAGTCCTAAATAAAAACCTCGCAAGTTACAAGGGAACTGCAGATAAGACTGGTATCCGTGACTTCACGTTTTTCCAGCTTATAATTGGTATGTTGACTTTTGAAATAATAAAATTGTATACTTAAAAAATTCAGATGTCATCACTCGTAAGCAATTGCAACTCGGGTCCACCGAGGAGGAAACAATGGAAGTGATTGTAAAAGCCACCAAAAATTGGTGCCATGACCAGCGTGTTCGGAAAAAATGGATTTATCGCCAGAAGGGGTAGTTTTTAATGAAAGTGTTACCAGTTTTTCTGCACTTAATGGGAATTGACGCGTATTTAAATGATTCTCTCTTTCCTTCATTACAGATGTGTGCAGAAGTCATTCAACCTGGGACCAGCAAATCGCCGTCTTTAGAATAATTTATGAAGTCATTTTTTTAAATTTTTTCAAAATATTACTATTTTTATAAATCCGATATTTTACTATATGAAATATAAAATTACTTCACTCCATTGGCCTTGGTTTATATCAGTAGCATAACCATTGAATGTAGTGAAAGAATCGTAAGGCAGTGGTCGCTAAGTTCGTAGCTTTGGTAAGTTCGATTGCATTAGTTACTATAAAGGATGACAGTGTTTAAGCACTTCCTTAGGCCGTTAGTAGGACACTAAGTAATTCTAATAATACGTGCGCTTGCCTAGAAAAAATGAGGGCTTCTTTTCATCACGAAAATAGCTGTAGTGGATGAACAGGTCGTTTAAAAAGTGGGCAATTTGTTCGTTGAAAAGGTGGGAAAACGGGGGGAAAGTGGGTAAATTGTTTGTTTAAAGGTGGGAAAACGGGGTAAAAGTGGGTACATTTTTAATTCAGACACATGGGATAAGTGGGTAAATACGTGGGTCAAATGGGAAAACTAGGAAAAGTGGGACAAAAAATTTTTTAACGAACATGGGAAACGGGGCAAACGTGGGCACTGTGGCCAAAGTGGGTAAAATCGGTTGCATTTACACCATCTTTTGCCCACGTGTTTGCCGATCAAAATTACCATTTCATCCCACGTTTTGCCCACTTTTCCCATGTGCATTAACCGACTGGGGTAATCAGCAATCTCCCGCGGAGAACCATTTATAAGAAATTTTCCAAGGTTATTTAGTTCCATCACGACGCCAATTTGTTGTAATTATTTGTAATCGTAGTATTAGTATTTCGAGATGACCACACTACACGAATCCAACCGAAACACAGAGAGGGCGGAATTCAGGAATTTGTATTTAGCGGAATTATTATTGCAATTCATATAAAAAATATTAACAAACAACAGTAAGTATTTAAACAATACAGAGATAGAAGTAGTCAATTACCACACTCATGCCCAACCTTTCCTTTTCACCAGCATTTTTTCTGGCTTAGCAAGGTAAAGGAGTGCGTCAGTGGCCGGAGATCGAACCCCGGACCATGTGCTTGGTCAGCGAGCGTCCTAACCGCTATGCTACCGGCGCAAAATATCACGGTACCAGAGAAAAAACTGTTTATGATTCTTGCATTCAAAGGTGAAACCATTTCCGAATTGATTAAAAATCGTTTATCTAAATGTATTAATCGCACTTTTCCTGCAGCTGACTTGCAACAAGTTTTACCATCCGACACATGATTAGATAATGCGTCAAGGTTAGATTACCGCTTATGTCCACATTTATGTGCATTTACTCTTTTACCTGCTGCTGTGGAGCTGATTAGATTGGACGTTGTAAGCGCACTCTCCAAAATCGTGTAGCTGAACACTATCCGGCTTGGTTAATGAAAGGCGAATGTAGAAGTGTAAATTCATCTACTTGTGAACACCTGTTAGAGTCTGGTTATTTAGCCCCACGTGATTCATCCTCCAAGGTTATCTACATGGCAAAATTGAATCGCTCCAAAAGTTTACATTTTCCTCACTTATGCATAACCGAAGCTCTACCTATGTAACAACAGAAGACAAGGGCCGGTAACAGATCGTTTTATTACGGAAATCAGCACGTATGTCAATCACGTCTCAAAAACCGTTAATGCCCAGCTCTCGCTACACTGGGCCTCTCGCTGTCCCTCGAAGCCTTTCAGAAACGCTTAGTACTAATGGACGCGAAATCCAGAACACCGATTGGCGACTCGAGAATTCTTTATTCTAACACCAACATATAAGCAGCATAATAAACTAAGGTCTATGAACAAATATTACAATGATAAATCACGATATTACTTCTGACGGTTTTTCTACGTTCTTTTTGGACAGCAACGTATGAGATAATGACTGGTGTATTGATGCCTCCGCGAAAACATAGGGAAGTTCGTTTTGAGCGAACAACCATGAAATGATCGTTCTATCTTCAACTACATTGACAACTTATTCATATATATTTCATGTACATTATTAAGGCTCATTCAAGTAGACAAACGCAGTCTTCTGATTGGTTGTTTCGGGCAACCATCGAAAACGGGAGCCATCTATCTGCGACTCATATTTGCCCACGTTAAGTTTGCTGTGATTCGTCGTTGAATCAGCCTTGTTCATATTTTCTCACGGCCAATATTAGTGACCTAGACATTGACGTAGATTAATGTCTACCAATAGGCTAGCAGCCTGCTCACGCCACGCTCGTGCCCCGTCAAATAGCTTCGTACACAGACGTTCTTACCTTCTGGGCGCTACATCCTCTGGTTGAGGATTGTTACTGACAGGCTTGTTCCACTTTACCCATCGTTGGAGCTGACTGGCGTTAACTCATTTCTGTTTGTCACCTCTTCGGATGGTATATGCTTGACCCCGTCTTTTTGTGATTGTGTACGGTCCTTCCCACTTTGGAGAGAGTTTTCGTGAACCTGGCCCGCATCCAAATGTATATCTTCTGTCTCTACACTTCACTTGGTCCCCGACTGCAGAGGAAATGCACTGGGTCTTTCTTTTCAGCTGAGACTTCGTGACATCACTCCGCTGCTTCTGCATTTTATTCTTGACTGCCTCTTTCCGCTCTGCTTTCAATTTCGTCGTACCCCACTTTTAATAATAATAATAATTTTTATTTCTGCAACAGAAACCAGCCATTTTTACAGGCATGAACATATGTACATTTATGAAAACTTATAGAATATATAATATGATTTGTTAATTTAGAAATAAGTTGAATACTGGTAAATGTGAGAGAAACATTTAAAATGAAGTGTACAAATAAGGAAATAGATATAGCGTCAAATCTAAACTGTGATTGAAAAAAAGAAAAAAAATACATGTCAATTTCACGTGGGAATCATAAATGATTGCGTTAGTTGAGGAAGGTAAGTGGCATTTCTGTGAAGGGGCAAGGTCTCGTCGTGTATCGGTAATCGTGGGTTTCTGCCATACGTCAATTGAAAAAGTGACTTCTTCGTGGTTTCCTGAGTGGTAGCACGATGTGTTCGCAAAATCAGTGGAAGTTCCGTTTCCCAGTTACCGCCCTTCGAGGCCAGCCACTCCTTCAGTGTACGGTTGTTTCTCTCCGTTAGGCCATTCGTTTGTGGATGATATGGGGTCGTTCTGATCCTCTTGATGCCCAGCTGTTGCAGACGGGAAGTAAATTCTTCACTCTCGAAACAGGGACCTTGGTCTGTCAGTATTGTCTTCGGTACACCGTGGTCTGCAATGATGTGTCTGACCACTGCATCTGTCACGGTCCTTGCACGTTGGTCTGGGATCGCTATGGCTTCTACCCATCGTGTCGCGTGTTCCATCATCACCCAGAGGTACTGATTACCATTTGATGTCTGAGGAAATGGACCCATGACATCTACGGACCACAAGTCACCTATCGCCGTAACTGGAATCGACTGAAGCGGTGGTCGTATGCACCGGTCGCCTTTCATTAGCTGGTACCGTGGACATCCAAGTACGTATCTTGCTACGCCTTCTCTCATACCTGGCCAGTACATGCTTTGTCTTAGGAGGTCGGTTGTTCTGGCCACGCCTGTGTGCGCTAGCTGGTGACATTCTTGTATCATGTCGTGGCGCGACGATTGAGGTATGACAGCCAGCCAGCTTCCGTCGTTCTCTCGCCAGGTCCGAGTCCCGTAGGCATTCACTCTTTAAAGGAATCCATGTCAAGCTTTCCAGAGGGTAGATTTGCAAGAGCATTTTTGCTAGGCTTCGGGCGCTCCTCTGCTTCATCATCATTGGCGGCAGGTTTTTCCTTTTTAGCAGGAGCTTCCTTCTTGGGTTTTTCTTTTGATTCCTTGGGTGGCTTAGTCTCAGTGACCTTTTCATTTAATTCATGAATAATTCCCATTCGAACATTAGTAGACAGAAGACAAGTAGTTCAGCGAAGAGTCTCTTTTCGGCGAATTCATTTTCATAGCTGTACAATCGCAAATATATATGGTTATTTTGTGTGTGTGTGTATACATTAAATTTGTCAAACGAAAATACAATTAGTAGGTTCAGATGAATTGGATGTTGATAAGAGGATAGCAACAAAAGTGATGAGTTGTCATAAATGATTGTTAAATAAGAGTTACGTAATGGCATGAATAGTTTGATGAATGAGTTGTGCTCAAAGCGTGTACATGGAAACAAAATAATATACAGAATTATACAAGGGTTTTAAGTTAGAAAAATAAGCATACAAACAGAAGTAAGGTCAAATCAAACAAACAAAGAAAAGTTAGGTCAAATCAAAGGAGTAGTTACCATGCGAGTAGAAGTGGTTGGATAATTTTCTTTTGTATGCATAGTTCTGGTTCCTCCAACTGGATGGCCAGGGCTTCTGCGATGCAAAGAAGACGGAATCGTACTGTCTTTGGAAGGTTGTTCTTCACTTTGTAGATTACTTTGAAGGAGGCGTTCGTTGAGATGGAATGACCAGTATTGACGAGATGTTCGATTATTGCACTCCTTATATGGCCATTATTTCCTTTCTGTAGCCACACTGGATAGTGTTCTTTTACCCTTTTAGACAGGATGCGCGTTGAACGACCGATGTACCTGGCTTTTGTTTCCATGTACACGCTTTGAGCACAACTCATTCATCAAACTATTCATGCCATTACGTAACTCTTATTTAACAATCATTTATGACAACTCATCACTTTTGTTGCTATCCTCTTATCAACATCCAATTCATCTGAACCTACTAATTGTATTTTCGTTTGACAAATTTAATGTATACACACACACACAAAATAACCATATATATTTGCGATTGTACAGCTATGAAAATGAATTCGCCGAAAAGAGACTCTTCGCTGAACTACTTGTCTTCTGTCTTTTCATTTAACTCGGCATACTTTTTGGCATCAAACTGGGCAGCCGTAACACGAAACGATGACTTTCCAACCACTTTAATCACTTCCGGCTGGTTAGCAACAGTGGTATACCAACGTACAACATGGGGGAAAGGCTTTCGATGGTTCTCGTCATAAACATGAGTAAACAACGGGTGCGATGCTGTGAATATGGTTATGTCAGCTGAAGGCAACCGATCACCTACAAAGAAAGTTACCTTGCTTAGCTGCTCATTGAAAAACTTAAGAATGGACAATAGTGAACTTTTAGCCTTCTCTGTGTTTTGTTTGTTGAACTGTGTGATACCAAGACGCGAATAAACCCATGTCGCGACGGACGGGAGTATGCAGTTGTCTGCATAATTGGCCCACTGAGTAACGAAATTTGAATTCTGACCACCTCTCAGCTGATCGGTTCCCAAATAATACGCGATAGCACTCACATCAAATAGGCATGTCCCATCTTGTGCCTCGAATACTGGGACAGTGGATGGAGGAAATTTAGCCAAGAATGACTTATCATTGTCTGTTTCACCGGGGACGAAATTCACTATCTTCAAGGTCACACCACTAAAGTGAGCAGCTATTTGAGCTCTCCAGGATCAGTGGTATCTCTGAGGGGTATATAGTGTTCCTGATATGGCCATTCTGAGAAACTCGGCCCAGGCGTACTAGTAACGTTTTCGACACGATAGGGCCTGCAGGAACATAAGCAATTGGTGGGTATGCGAGTTCGACCGCAGCGTCAAGGTAGTGACTATCCATCTGTGTTACCATTCTGTCTCCCGTATATTTCTGCTCATTACGGTTCCTGTGAATTTCTTCCCTTTGTTTATATGTGCTACTTGAAGTGTGGCGAATTCAAATTCTGCATTTCTGTGTTAAGTTTCATTGATATGCTGGCAGTTAGTGGGTCAGATGAATTACTGATTCGGCGAACTAAGGTATAAGGTAGTTGTAAGACTAAAATTTGAGTACCGTAGTAGAGATACAACCCGTGGTACACATTTGATTCTGTTAATTCGACGAAGAATGTCAACTTGTCAGATGAGGAAATGACCACTGTAGATGTTGTCTATCTCTTAACCAGAGTTCCAATGAAATAAGCTATAAGCGTTTTCTTCGTAGCTTCATTCAATCCAGGTGCATCGATGTCAATGTACTGACCGATTATCTAAGAGTGCTGTTACTACTTTGCACTTTCAACATCTACAACGCAAGTAACGAAATCTACAGGCAAGTAGAGTATTATTATTGCTCCTTTGGGTTCCTAGTGGAACAAAAGGGGTTCAAATACACGTCTCCACTTGCTTCTGTCTTCTGCCGTACCTTTCACCTGCATTCATGTTAGTCCATACTGACTGCCTCAACTCCTCTTCACACGATCTCCTCCATGTCACATTCGGACGTCCTACTCGCCGCTTCACTTTCGGGTTCCACTCGAGGGCTTGACGAGCGATGTCACCCAGCGGTCTCCTCAGCGAGCGAGTGTCCGATCCATCTCCACTTTCTCCTGCATATTTGTCGGGTAGCGATTGATTCTTGTTTTGTTTGTTCCCATAGTTCCTTGTTGTTGATTCTTCAGTATAGAGCCAGCGATGACAGTTGTTGATGAAGGTCTGCAACAGGCTGTTGGAAATATTGTTTGTGACCCGCTGGCAATGTTTCCGATCCGTATAGAAGAACTGACTGACTTGACGTGTTTATTTTGAAAATCCAACCGAATTATTTTGTTGATGTTGAGTGGGGGCGGAAAATTTCCAGATATGTTTCAGGTTGATAAATGTGTTTCTCGCCTTCCCGATTCTCGCTCGATTTGACATCCTCGTCCGTTCCGACTTCCTGTGGTTGAGACAATGCTCCCTAGATAAGTGAATGAAGTAACCTCTTTCAAATCCCTCCCGTTGAAGGCGATTGACGCTGGATGTTTCTTGGCGGTACGTTCGAAATTGATGACATTTTTGCACGTGTTTGCTCTGAAATTTATTTACTGCTTATTGTCTTATAATTCTTGAAATTATGGTCCAAATCTCTAAAAAACGTGTTCGTAGAAACACAATTGTTTTAGATAGTGGCTCAAATTCGGTTATAACTGCATTACCGCCTGTAATACAGTATCAACTACTAGCTCTCAAAATGGTTTGAGTGCAGATCTCACTCCTGTGATACAGGTGAAAGATGTTCTGTTAGAGAACTCTGAGTTCTGTAAACTAAACCTCCTTTTGAAAGATATGCAGAGGCAAGTAAGTGAAATTCAGAAAAAATTAGATCAGTTTGATAGTATGTCACTGCCAATCTCAAATACCACGGAGAGCCGTTCTGATATTGGCCAGGTTAAGTGTTTACTGGATGTAACTCAAAATAAGCTTTTGAATTTAGACCCAATAGCCTGTCTTTTAGAAAGGCATCCTAAAATATCTCCAGACAACCTAAATAAAGCTGAAAATCTGATTGACTGCTTGGCTACGGAGGTGATGAAGCGTATAACCTCTTCTCACCAAGCTATAGTTTACAACGTCCCAGATTCTCTGCCCCTGAAAACTGTAAGACACAAAATCCTGATTTGTTGCGGCATGGCTAGTGTTCCATGTGAATGCAAACGACTTCGTAAAAAGTCTAACCAGGCTAATTGCCCAATCATTTTTAAATTCAGTAATTCCCTTGATGCTAGTAAGTTTACTAAATGTCAGGATCACTTAAGACTGAATAGCAGTTATAAGTCTATAACCGTAGCTCAGGATAAAACACCGTGTCAGCGCAGAATAATGCGTAGTAATAACCTGGTCACCTCCTCTAGCTTTGATTTACCAAAAAGGATCGTGCACAGCAACAGACACCTAGTGCTGAAACTAGCATTCAGCAAACTACACAACAAACACCCTGCCAATGGAACTAGGAACTGATTTAGATACCAGTACCCCTGTAAATAAAGCCTCATCGAAAGATGTTAAAATGACTAGAACTTCTGCAAGTTGTTCTAAGAAATTTCCCCCCAAACGTAGTAACCTCACCACGATGAACAAATTTCGCAGGGTTGAGACTAATGATGGGGAAGAATACTTTGTATTCAATAAGCCTGCTGAGAGTAAGAATGCCAACAAACCATCACTTGTTACGAAAAACTCCTCTCGAAACATAAGTATATCTGGAGGTGTTCCGCATGCTCCACCTTATAGAAAGTCAGGCTCCAAGACTCCTAAAGTCTTGCAGCCAAAGCACCTTCCTTCACAATTCCCTTTAAGTTATAAAAACAACCCGAAGGTGTATACCGGTATGACGAATAGCAGTTGGATGGGTAGACCTTTTGATGCTATGCCTTTTAACCGTCAACCTAGGCCCAACCTGTACTACCCTTATATCCAGGAACACATGGTAAATTTTCCAGGTGTCCCGAATCACTGGTACGACCCATGGCACCTAGGACCACCTCATTGCACACCAACCCGATGTACAGACACCCAGTCCGACCTCCTTTTCATTCATAAATTCTTGCGGTGCTGACGCACAAATAGATTTAGGTTATGGTGACATTTTAAGCCAGTTTGTAGTATCCCGTGACTTATTCACGATATTGCTAATTAATGCACGTTCCTTAATCAATAAGATATCTGAACTAAGGACATTATTATTAGTCGCCAAGCCTACTGTAGCTCTGATTACTGAGTCATGGTGCTCATCCTCTGTACTTGATGTGCATATAGGTATCGATGATTACACTGTACACCGTGCAAACAGAGATTGCAAGCGTGGTGGAGGATGTCTCATATATATACATAACTCATTTGTAGTCAGTAAGGTGGAAGATGAAACAATGAATAATGTACCTGACTCACTCTGGGTTGTCTTACATGGAGATAAGTACAAACTTCTCATAGGCTGTGTTTATCGAGCACCAAGCGCAACAAAAGAAACTGATGCGTTATTAGCTAAATCGTTTGCACACGCATCCTCGTTTAGTGCTAATTACAAAATAATTGCAGGGGACTTCAATCTTCCAGAAGTCAATTGGCTAACTAGTTCCGGCCCCCAACGCTTCGACGAATTACTTGCCACTATAGACTGTTATGGATGGCAACAACACGTCCAGACACCTACTCGTGGTGACAACATGTTGGACCTTGTTTTTTGTCATGACACAATCCCAGTATCCACGTATGTTGGTAATCGATTTTCCAGTAGTGACCATAGAATGGTACTCTGCTCTCTGCCTTTCTCACCACTAAATACAGGAAACAAACAAGACTCAGGAAGCACAATATGTCGTAGTTACAAATATACAGACTGGGGATTAGTCCAAGAACTTATTCGACTCTGTCAATGGGATGACTATTTTACCACTGACTCCCTGGAGGCCTTAGTAACCCTGTTTTACAGGAATGTTACCCTTTGTCTAGATACAGTTGCTCCAAAGAAAATAGTGAAATTAAGTAGACACCGAACTGAATATATTCCAAGGGCACACCGTAATAAGTTAAGGAAGCTGAAGAAACAGTACTATTCCACTAAGGACATATCACTATTGCTCTCAATCCACGAGTCTCTTGAATCTATCAAGCGCCTACGCTCTCAAAAGGACCTCGACGAAGAGTTAACGGCACTTGAAAGTACCTCCAAAGTTTATAACTTAACGGCACTTCTTAAAAAACGAATGCAGTCGGCGAGGGAAATCCCATACTTACTTCACGACAAAGTAATCTACAATGAACCTGCCACTATCTGTGAACTTTCAGTGATTGGTTTGCAAACTTTAGTTTAGAAACACATATGCCTGGTGAAACCGCTCCCCTTACTATCTCTTCCCTTGAAAGCATTGTGTTCACTAATCAGTTAATAGTACAAGCAATTAAAAGCCTTAAACCTTCCACTAGTACGGGACCGGATGGCCTCGCTTCGATAATTTTCAAAAACAGTGGGTGTGATATACCCTTGTTACTTCTTAAATTCTTCTCAATATCTATGGACACTGGCACTTACCCTAGTGAGTGGAAAACTAGCTTCATAATTCCACATTACAAATCTGGTGATAGGGCAAACGTCCGCAATTACAGACCCATAAATATAACCCCAGTTATCTCACGAATCATGGAGAAAGTTGTAAAAGATCAATTGTCAGACTACCTAATTAGGGAAGATCTTGTTACAAGGTCTCAACACGGATTTCTCAAAAATAGATCCTGCGTTACTTGCCACTTCGACTTTTTCAACTGCATCACTAGTAGTCGCGAAGCACGTAAGCTAGTCGTTGTTCTCTACTTCGATATATCTAGGGCATTTGACATGGTATCTCACAGTATTCTCTTTGAGAAGCTGTACTCTTGTGGAATTCGCAACCCATTACTGAACTGGTTAAAATCATTTCTAAGCAACAGGGTACAAATAACCAAAGTTGGATCTGTATTGTCTCATCCTAGGCAGATCTCAAGTGGGGTCGTGCAAGGTAGTGTCCTAGGTCCACTTTTATTCACAGTCTACATTAACAGCATTTGCAAGTGCTTCACCTCAGGTAAACCATTCCTATATGCTGACGACCTCAAAGTCGTCTACTCCTGCTACACTCATGAATTAAGCGATATGGTTACTAAAATACATCTTGAACTAAGTAGTCTTGCAACGTGGTGTGCTGAATCCTGTCTAAATTTTAACATTGACAAATGCGGCTGGATTTGTATCGGCAACAGTAACCTTGATCTAACTCTTGAAATAAATGGGCGAAAACTAGCTAAGCTCAACTCAGTCGTAGATCTCGGTATTAGATACTCTAGTAACCTAACGTTCGCTGAACAGACTGATTATGCCAGACGTAAAACGCGAAGGCTGATAGGATGCATAACACGCAATTTCTTTTGTTGTGAAACTAGGGTTTTATTATACAAAGTATGTGTCCGACCTATCTTAGAATACTGCCCGTTTATTCTTAGCGGACTCAGACAAAATGACAAGCTTAAATTAGAGGGAGTGCAACGGCAGTTTACCTCAAGAACTCTTGGTTTAGAAAGTGGTCTGGAATACCATGAGCGATGCGTAAGACTAAGATTAGAACCCCTCTGGAAAAGACGCCTTAAGCTAAACCTTATCTTTTACTACAAGCTAACTAATCTTCTCTTGCATTCCTCCGAGCCAATAACTAAACCTACCGCTGTCATCAGTTACAATCTTAGAAATCATCACAACCTAGCTGCTATAGAGCACTGTCAGACTTACGTGCGGTACAACTTCTTCTTAAATAAGTTTTCAGTCATTTGGAATAGACTACCAGCTAATGTGCGCGATGCAAACACACTTCCAGTGTTCATCTCCTCAGTCACCAGACTGCTCAAAGATGACAATGCACTTTTGCGCCTGACTCTTACACCTTTTTTTTCACCCTACATAGATATTTTAAGTTCTTTAAACGTGTAGTTACAACAAACTACAATTATAAATTTTAATATTATTGGAACTAGATGATAAACATTTCTACACAGGACAGTAATATTAGTTCACACATAATATAAAAGTTAGCATAACGGGACTAGTTAGTTTGTGTACCAAAATAACCACAGTTACTAAACAGAATATATATGTATATATTTATTAATCACTCCTTAAGGACTCCCGTTGCTTTCTTTTGCGTTGCTGTTGTTTGTCTTCTTTTTTCTCTCACCATTTCAGCTTCCATTTGACTTTTTGAATGAGAATGAATAATGTGGATATTTGACCATTTACAATGACAAATGATCTGCAAACATTATTGGTCCCGTATCTTTCAGTTGCCTGGTTAATAACGAATTAACTTTCTCCACGACGCAACCTGGATTACATTTGTGGAATATACTCTTATACCAATGGAAAAGTATCAATTTGTAATACAACGTCACGATTGTAGCTTATAACATAACTGATCGTATCTGTAAAAATAGCTTCCTTATTACCCAATTTGGATATAAATCAAAAATGAGATTCGGATTTGTACACACCCAAGTTATATTGAGGAATTACTTCAAGCTTTATTTTTTCCCAAGTATTTTTAATCCATCCAAAACTTACTTGGGTTTTTTTGTTAATGCGAAGACAATATTCCTATATTTCATGATGTGCTCCATTGAATGACTTGTTATATTGTGGAATAACTTCAAGCTTTATTTTTTCCCAAGTATTTTTAATCCATCCAAAACTTACTTGGGTTTTTTTTAATGCGAAGTCAATATTCCTATATTTCATGAAGTGCTCCATTGAATGACTGGTTATCATATTGTTCCCACAAACCAAAGACAGAAACGTCAGCAACCATGCAATTCAACCATAAACCAAATATATGAAGTTTAAATAATGCTCATCCATGCCTTTACATTTGGTGTGTCCTACACAGGTAGGAAAAAATGTGTATTTTATTAAAACATTATTATTAATTATGATTGCTAATCGTATATGTAATTTGTCATATTGATGATGCCTGTAAACTGGCGTCCCTCATGTACAAAATGAGAATATACTATTCTTATTATATTGTTTGTGACCCGCTGGCAATGTTTCTGATCCGTATAGAAGAACTGACTGACTTGACGTGTTTATTTTGAAAATCCAACCGAATTTTTTGTTGATGTTGAGTGGGGGCGGAAAATTTCCAGATATGTTTCAGGTTGATAAATGTGTTTCTCGCCTTCCCGATTCTCGCTCGATTTGACATCCTCGTCCGTTCCGACTTCCTGTGGTTGAGACAATGCTCCCTAGATAAGTGAATGAAGTAACCTCTTTCAAATCCCTCCCGTTGATGGCGATTGACGCTGGATGTTTCTGCTCTTGTTGTTGTCTTTGATTGGTTATTTTCATGACTTGGAGTCCTGTCTTCGCCGGCTGCTTCTTCAACCAGTTTGTCGGTTTTTGCTTGCAGGTCTTCGATTTTGTGTGACACCGAACATAAATCATCGTCGCGTGAAGTCCAGCTCTTCTACGTTCTTCACGTCAGTCCAGGATATGCCTATCTTCTCATTTCCCACTGTTTGAGCATAATCCAGTCCCCCACAATTAGGAATACAATTCATTGGTGATGATAAGCACCCTTGTCTGACTCCTGTGTTTACTCCAAACGCGTGACTGAGTTTTCTGTTGTGGATCACTTGACATGTGCCGTTGTCGTACATCTGTATCGCGGTACGTTCAACGTTTGCGTTACATTTTCGCGTGATTCGTTACATAAAATTTATCTTGTTGTAGTACTTGCACAAGTACTATACCACTTCCATACTTGTAACCACTAACTCTCATTTCTAATAGTTATGGTTAATCAAAGTAAAAAGCAACGAACCCAATCCCCTGTAAAATTGGTGTCTAATTTAACGTCCTTGATTGCTACATCAAGCAACACACCCCCAACAAACGGCTATAGTGAGTCACATAACTCACGTGTATGCCGTAAGCGTCGAGCTGAAACTGAGGATAAAACTGTACTGACAGCCAGTATTAGCACTACTCCTAAAAATTCGGTACCCTCTGCTCATACAGAACTCCCTTCACCTTATGTGCTTATGGAGAAACTCCAGTCATCAAGCTCTTTTTCAGTACTATCTTCAGAAATAGAACTTCTAAAGTTGTGTATAGGAGAACTTAAGGCTGAGTTAAGAGAAATAAAAAACAGTACGTCAGTAAATGCTGGAAACATCGAAACCAATACCGAGATATCCAAATTATCAGATCAGATCAGCGATATCAGATCGCAGGTCTGTGAACTGACACCTCTAACTATCCTCATGAAAACTGTAAACCTTAACAAGCTCGACACAGAATCGGTAACTAAGGTAGATAACCTCATTAACTTTGTTACCACAGAAGTAACAAAACGACTCGACGCAAAACTGAGTGCTATTGTCTACAACGTTCCGGACAATGAGGCACTAAAAAAGGTACAGCGCATCTTACTTAGTGAAGCCAAAATGCCTAACTCCAAGACTAAGTGCTACAGGCTGAAGAAGAGTCAACATGAAAAGTGTTGTCCTATTCGATTTCAGTTCGAAACACCGGCAGAGACCAGAAAATTCATCCACTCCCAACACACCCTATCGCAAGCCAGAAACTACAAACATATAAAGGTCGGGGTGGACAAAACAGTCATAGAAAGGCGTGCATACAATTATCTCGCTAAGACTAATTGTGAAATAGGTAATAGGACATTGCAAGCAGCCATTATTCCCAACCCTGTGAAAGATACAGTAGACCCCACCGCATCACCCCTCTCTTGCTATATAAACTGTTTTATTCCAATGACTACCCCTACCAGAAACCATTAGTTACTTCTAAAACGCATCAGTCATTAGAACACTAAAACGCTCAGACTCATTAATACACATTATGACACTAAATAAACTCTAAGACTTCGCATAAATAAAGTGAAAAGACAACTATAATTAAGAGTAATTTTTTACTTACATGTTATAAAATTGACATAAACATTTCCATATATATATTAATATCCTTTTAATGTTCACATACTTTCTCTTTCTGGTATTCTGCTGCTCTTATTCATCTTCTGGTCGAGGTCGAACAACCCTGCATCTAAACTGAAATGAGGATTAATTCCAAACCATCTATATCATAACCACTCAAATTCCATGAACGATCCAATTCTACCATTTGAAGACGCTGGCGAACATGCTGTAAATGAGTATTCATGATCTGAAATGAAGAAGCAACTGGTTTTCAACAGTTTTCTGAACTTACGAATACAGTCCGCCATGCAGACACAAATGGAGCAAATGGAGAATTCTGGAATCGACCTTGACACCATTTGATGCAGTAAAACAACTTAATATGACCTTATCTAGTTTTCGTATCCACGATCAAATTTCTTTCCTGTTATAAAACTACGATAAGACTGCTGAAAAAATGGAATAAATATATCACTGATCTCAACATAATACATCAATAATCTTTAAGCCAAGGGTGCTGTTCACAACAAAGTTATATAAGAGAATTGACTTCAAGCTTTATTTTTCCCAGATATTTGTATTACGTTCATCTGATGTCTGGGTTTTTTGTTAATGCGAAGACAATATTTCTATATCTCTTTATGTGCTACACAAACAAACTTTATAGCAGACTGTTCCGACTGACTTTGACGTCAGAAAGAACAACCAAACTGTAAATTCATCATACATCAAATTATGTGTAATTTATATAATAACTTACCCATGCCTGTACAATTGGTATGTTCCTGCATAAACAGGAAGAAATATATATTAAAACACACAGAAATGTCCCATCAGAGTGCAACACCAGCCGAAAAGCCACTAGACTGTAACCAAATAAATAATAAAACCATACCACCCATCACCGCAGAATCTAAAATGCCACTATATAACCCCAGAAAAAAAGTTAAAACCCCCCGAAATTCGACTCTGTCCTCTCCTAGCCATAATTCCATTGGTAAAGATAAGGAAAATATGCCCCTAAATCATACCAACAAAAACAGTGGCAGCTTAAATAAGCCCACACTCCCCACGGTCAATAGTATTAGCACTCACAACGTGCTAAATCGCACCGTGGCACACACTAATATCCAATGTCACAACGATGTCACCCTAAATAGTACAAGTGGTAATAGTCAGAACTCGGCTACCAACAACTCAGGGTCTTCAGAGTATGGCACACAAACAAATTTCGACCGGATATATGGTACAAGTCTGCTGGGAACTAACCCAAAATGCAGTACACACGAAACCCACACAAGGACACAACTAGCATCAAACAATAGGTGGAATAATAAGCCATGGTCATCACAAGGATCCAATCATTTTTTATCCCCCGCGTCCCTGTCAGCGTTGTAAAAACAGCTGGTAGGGATGTTAACACTCCTAAACCACTAGTGCTGGCTCCCTCCTTGCATGAAAACAGGAACGGTCTAGTGCACCCGTATCCATTGGACACACTTGACACTTGCACAAGTATAGGCCAAATAAAGAACCCTACCCACTTCTGTAACCTAACTAAAAACAAAAGTTCCTTAGTCTATAGCAAATCCAGTACTCCAACTCCTAATTCTCCACCGAAAACAGCACACAACAACTCGATAGACATAGGTGAGCATGATGCTGAAACTCCTCTTAACATAGGATCGTCATGTCCAGCAGAACTACTGGGTGCTGAACCATATTCGGGGCTGACTAACGAACTTAAATACTTCAAATGCTACTTCAACTCTCATCTTTACCTAATCCTCATAAATGCTAGATCTGTTCTAAATAAATTGCCGATGCTCAGAGCACTCACAGTAATATACAAACCCCCTGTAATTGTCACCACTGAATCTTGGTGTCATTCGGAAATCCTGGATGAAGAAATAAGCTTAGATAACTACACACACTTTCGGTGTGACAGGGAAGGTGGTAAGGGAGGGGGTTGTCTCATGTACTTTCTGAATGCACTTACTGTATCACAGCTAGAAAGTAGTACACTTAACATGCCTGAGACTCTATGGGTTAATGTACACTTAAATAACGTAACAGCATTAATTGGATGCTCCTACAGAGCACCTGGCACCTTTAGTAATTACGAGACCCAACTTATTAATACTCTGGAGCAATTATCCGACTTACAATACGATCATAAGATCCTATGTGGGGACTTTAACTTACCTGAAATCAACTGGGATATACCCACAGGTCCAACTAAATTTGATAAGTTCTTAGGCACACTGGATATACTTGGCTGGAAACAAACTGTCACTACTCCCACAAGAGGTAACAACGTACTAGACTTAATCTTCTGCCACAATATAAGCCCCCTTTCAACGCTAGTAGGTTCTGAGTTTCCAGGGAGCGACCACAAAACAGTAATGTGTGCACTGCCAATTCCGCTGAGTAGCAATGCATCTCATACCTCCACTTCACAACAAGTAATATATAGGAACTATAGTAAGGCAAACTGGGCCTTAGTTGAATCGATGCTAAGATCCTCCAAATGGGATGAATACTTCACTACTGATGACCTATCGAGAGCCCTAACCATCTTCTACCATAACTCAAACATATGCCTAGATGCTGTCATTCCACTCCAAACACTAAAGGTTTCCCCACACAGAAAGTCATTCATAAAACCAAAGGATCGTATGAAACTGAAGAAACTCTCAACAAGTTACTTCAAACACCACGACTTTGGCACTCTAGGTCTAATACTTAAAACCCTTAGCTCCATCACACAAGCTCAAGATTTCCGTATGAGAAAGGAAGAACGCATCGCAGTAGCCAGCCCTGCTAGAGTGTATGCACTCACAGAAATCTTAAGGAAGCGAATGAATCGCAAAAATCACAGCATTTCTCTCCTCATAGACAAAGGCAGGCTATGCACTAACTCTGCAGACATATGTGAACTATTCAACAAAACGTTTGCAGGTAACTACCTTAAGCCCTCAGTCCAGCTACTCGATATACACCCTATTACTAAAATGGCACAAACTCCAACTCCACTCACACCAAACCAAATTAGCACTGTTCAATTCACTTACGCTGACATTAACCAAACTATAAGAACCCTCAAAAGTTCAAAAGGTTTCGGTACCGACGGTATATCATCTTACTTCTATAAATATGGTGGCCCTGACATTCCTCTACTACTGCTTAAAATATTCACAATGTCCCTAGAAACCCAAACTTACCCTGACATATGGAAGACAACATTCATTATGCCTAAACACAAATCTGGCTCGAAAACTGAAGTCAGTAACTACCGGCCAATCAATATCACACCTATAGCATCTAGAATCATGGAGAGACTAGTCAAAGATAACTTAATCAAACATATGCTTAGCTGCAACATCATAAGTCCGAACCAACATGGATTCCTGAAATCCAGATCATGTTTAACATGTCACCTAGACTTCTTCAATTTTGTAACCAGCAGTCGTGACAGACGGCAACTAGTACTTGTCATCTACTTTGACATTTCTAAGGCATTTGACCGTGTTGACCATTTACTGCTAACAAATAAACTGAACTCCTTAGGAATACGTGACCCATTATTAGGATGGCTTAAATCATTCCTTAACAATAGGTCCCAAATAGTTAAACTCGGGTCTGCAACCTCCAAACCTAGCCCTATCACTTCTGGTGTAGTACAAGGTAGTGTCATTGGACCCCTCCTATTTACACTATACATCAATGACATATGCGCTTGCTTCACGCACGGGAAACCATTCATCTTTGCAGATGACCTAAAAGTAGCTTATACATTCCAACGTGATGACTTAGGGAACTTCGAGAATGTAGTACAGAAGGAATTAGATAAAATGGCTGCTTGGTCGTCCCTATGGAATCTCCAATTCAATCTGAACAAATGTGGCTGGATCTGCTTCGGTGCACCCTCAATTGACCTGAAATTAACGCTCCAATCTGCTAACCTAACCAGACTCCGAAGTGTCGTTGACCTAGGCCTGAGGTACTCTAGTGACTTGACATTCTCTGAGCAAGTAGCATCACAGACTAGAAAATCGAGGATGCTCTTAGGATGCATACTCAGGAACTTTCACGACAATGAAGCCAAGCTAATTCTGTACAAAACATGTGTCAGACCACTACTAGAATACTGTCCATTTATTATAAGCAGCACTCGCACACGCGACAAGCTAAGGATGGAAAGTATCCAACGATATTTTACCTCAAAACTGCTTGGCTACGATTGTAAGAAAGACTACATCTCACGGTGCATGATCCTAAAACTCGACCCACTTTGGACAAGGCGACTTATTATAAACCTAATATTCTTCTTTAAGGTCCTTCACAAAATATCATTCTCAGGTAACAGGGACATACAATTCGCACAGGAAGGTTCTTACGATCTGCGTAACCAAACTTGCACAGTGACAACTCATTCTTTTAAGTCAACACTCCGTGAAAACTTCTTCACAGTCATGTATTCTAAAATATGGAATAGCCTACCCCTAGATGTCAGAACTTGCTCTTCGGTTACAAGCTTCAAACGCTCTCTATACAGACTGTTTCACTCTACTGATTATATTAATAAACTATTTACTCCTAGAACGAATCAAGCACTAATCTACTACAGCACCTAAAAAACGCACTTCAACACCCTTAGCAATCTTTAAACTATAAATAAACTAGCAGCATGGATGCATAAAGACATAGTACGGAACATACAGGATTAGTTTACCCTTAGAAATAGGACCTATCCCTCATTGTAACCTTCAAACGCTTGCTATATAAACTGTTTTGTCCAAATGACTATCCCTACCAGAACCCATCACTTATTTCTAAAACGCATCAGTCATTAGAACACTAAAACGCTCAGACTCATTAATACACATTATGACATTAAATAAACTCTAAGACTTCGCATAAATACGTGAAAACAAATACAATATAGAAAAATGTTTACTTAAGTATTATATACAATTAAGATAAACATTTATAAATGCATAATATATAAATGTCCTTTTCATGTTCACATACTTTCTCTTTCTGGTATTCTGCTGCTCCTATTCATCTTCTGGTCGAGGTCGAACAACCCTGCATCTAAACTGAAATGAGGATTAATTCCAAACCATCTATCTCATAACCACTCAAATTCCATGAACGATCCAATTCTACCATTTGAAGACGCTGGCGAACATGCTGTAAATGAGTATTCATGATCTGAAATGAAGAAGCAACTGGTTTTCAACAGTTTTCTCAACTTACGAATACAGTCCGCCATGCAGACACAAATGGAGCAAATGGAGAATTCTGGAATCGACCTCGGCACCATTTGATGCAGTAAAACAACCCAACATGACCTTATCTAGTTTTCGTATCCACGATCAAATTTCTTTCCTGTTATAAAACTACGATAAGACTGCTGAAAAAATGGAATAAATATATCACTGATCTCAACATAATACATCAATAATCTTTAAGCCAAGGGTGCTGTTCACAACAAAGTTATATAAGAGAATTGACTTCAAGCTTTATTTTTCCCAGATATTTGTATTACGTTCATCTGATGTCTGGGTTTTTTGTTAATGCGAAGACAATATTTCTATATCTCTTTATGTGCTACACAAACAAACTTTATAGCAGACTGTTCCGACTGACTTTGATGTCAGAAAGAACAACCAAACTGTAAATCCATTATACATCAAATTTTGTGTAATTTATATAATAACTTATCCATGCCTGTGCAATTGGTATGTTCCTGCATAAACAGGAAGAAATATATTATTATTATAATATTTGGGGCACTGTACGCCGTAGTACTCGAGTAGTTTCCAAATTACCTCACGATCGACGCTGTCGAAGGCCTTCTCGAAGTCTATAAAGTTGAGGTAGAGGTTTGATTTCCATTCCATGCTTTGTTCTGTGATGATGATGCTTAGAGTTGCAATTTGGTCAGAACATGATTTGCCTTTTCCTGAATCTAGCTTGTTCTATACGGAGTTCTGCCTCCAGTGCGTCCTTTAATCTCTCCAGGATGATGCGAATCAGGATTTTACTTGGTGTCGACAGAAGCATGATTCCTCGCCAGTTCTTGCAGAGTCCTAAGTCGCCCTTCTTTGGTAGTTTCACGAGGTAACCTTTCCTCCAGTCAGGAGGCACCCCTCCCTCCCTCCCTCCAGACCTTCTGCAATAATGGAGTGAGTCAGCATGTCTGCTGTAGTCTCTGGGTCTGATTTCAGTGCTTCAGAGGGGAATTCCGTCTGGTCCGGCTGCTTTCCCAGCTTTCTGAAGCTTGATTGCGTTCAAAACTTCAGCTCTCGTTTGAGGATTGGTGTCAACTTGCAGTTGTGTGCGCGCTGTTGTTGGTATTTCTGGACGGGTTGCAGGTGATGGTCGGTTCAAGAGTCCTTTGAAGTAATCAGCCCATTGTTTAATCTGTTTTTCTTCCCTGGTAATTGGGTTCCCTTGACTATCTTTTATAGGTGTCACTTGTGTTGATCTCTTCCCGGATAGAGATCTGGTTATCTGATATAATGTCCTCAGGTCCCTTTTGCCTGCTGCCTTCTCAGCTTCAGTGGCGAGGTTGTCGTAGAATCATCTTTTGTCCTTCCTAGCACTCTTCTTCACTTCTTTGTCCAGTGCTGTGTAAGTTGAGCTCATCGTCTCTTTCTCCTGTCCGTCCTTGCATTGAATCATTTTTTCTCTTTCACCATTCTTCCCTCTTCTATTAATTTCCAAGTGTCTGTTGGGAGCCATTCCTTGTCTTGTCTCCTCTTCCTTCCTAGAACCGTTGAACACGTTTCGTTGAGAATCGCCTTCAGAAACTTCCAATGTTCTTCCACACATGATTCATCAGTGATGTCACGAAGTGTTTCCTGCTTTGCTCTGACAGTTGCAGTGAGTGTCCTTTGTGGTTGTGTCCTTCAGTTTTTGAGTATTGAACACTTGCATTGTGGCCTATCCCCAGCTATCCTCGAGGCTTTTAGCTTCACTTTGAAAGTTCCTTGTACTAGATAGTGGTCTGAACCCACATCTGCTCCTCTCCTCGACCTTGTGTCCAGTAGTCTTCGTCCCCACTTTCTTGAAATTGAGATGAAGTCTATTTGATTCTTGGTGTTTCTATCTGGTGAAATCCATGTCGTCTTGTGTATTTCTCTGTGTTTGTAAACGCTTCCACCACTCACCAAATCATTGAGGGCGCAGAAGTCTGAGAAGAATCCATTTGTCGTTCATTTCACTGAGGGCCTCACGACCCATGGTGAGTACTCTTCCTGTGTTGTCTCCTCCCAGCTTCGCATTCATGTCGCCCATCAGGATTTTGATATCGCCATTCGGGACGTTGTCCATTATTGCTTGTAGTTGTCTGTAGAACGCCTCCTTCTTCTCTCGTTCTGAGACGTTTGTAGGCGTATAGCATTGAATGACTGTAGCTTTCCTTCCTTCCTTTTGAGTTGAACCTGGCTGTCATTATCCTGGAGGAGATTGGTTCCCACTGCATGAGAGCTTTGGTTGCTGTCAGTGACATCATGATGACCACTCCCTCGGTGTGCTCGTGGTTGTCTTCTGGGTGGCCGGAATAGATTATCGTCTCTCCAGTTGCTAGTTGGCACCTTCCAGTTCCGTTTCATCTGCTCTCTCAGATTCCCAACACTTCTATTATATACCTTCTCATTTCAGTGGCTATCTGGGCAGCCCTTCCAGTTTCGTACATTGTACAAACATTCCAGGTACCCATCCTTACTTTTGCTTTCCTCGAAAGAATACACATCGGCTGACTAGCTTCCCGAAGGCTAGCTTTCACCAGCCTGCGTCATTTCGCTTCCCCGATTCCAGCGAAAAATAAGGCTATTGTTTATATGTTTATAATTTTTAATATATTTATTCGTTGAAGTTTCTGTAGCGATTTGGTTGCTCTAGGGAGTGGGGTTGCTAACACCACGCCCCAACCCTCCCTCTTTATCCAGGCTTGGGGCCGGCACGAAAACTGGCGAGCTAGTAATCTAGGCGAGGTTACAGTCAAGTAGATGGATGTAGAGAACTGTCTAGCGAGCTCAATAACATAAGAAGTATGTGAATGAAAACTCAAGTTAGTGAGATGATAGTGTAACAGTTTATTATAAAAAATACAGCAATGAGTAATACTAATTAAACTGTCACTTGGATATACAGTTAAAGTCCACGGTTACAAATTATTAATATAATCCACAGAAGCGTTCACTGCTGGAGTATTGTCTACTGGTAGAAACTGCGTACCGATTTTAGAGTAGTCTTCGGATGAGGATAAGAAGTTCTGTATTTTGGAGAAAGCCAACTCATGTGCAACGGGTCATGCTAATCATTTAATTGAACTTTAGATTTTTTCGTCGACTGATTGAACCGAAATGCTAGGTCTCAGGTTGACATGTCCGGTTCTTGTGAAGGTGCATTGCAGATGCTATTGTGTATCCTTGCCATTATCATAAAATTGGTTATGACTGTTTAAGTGGTGGGTGGTGGCTAGCGGTGGAATCCAGGATGCGTATTCCATCCAATTCAGTAATAATAATAATGATTTACTTTATTCCAAAAACAGTACTTGTGATACAGAATGGAATTTTCAGCATTAATCACAATATTGCATCTAATTTCCTCAAATTATAAATAAAAATTAATCACACAGAAAATTTTCCACATTTAAAATAGAGGTAGTGTCAAAAACATGCAGCATGTAAAATGGAAATAACAATAATAATGATAACAGCTAGGGTAATAATAATAAGGATACAAGTGAAAATTTCCGTTGGCTTGCTTCACACAGTATTGGCAATGTGGTATAGAAATCCTAACATGTTTAAAAATATTGAATATAATGTTCTCTTTACATGATGATGATGGCGAGGGGAAAAACAAAGATTCCAGCCGTCATGGAGATAAGTTAGTGTTTGCAATTATGAGAGTAAAACAAAGAAGTAACATGACCATAAATATCATAGAAATAATAAAAGTAAAACTTGAAGGTATATAAGGATGGATGGATGGAGGAAATTGTTTATTTACTAGATGAGAGAGAAAGGTTAGTTAATTCTTGCCTGACACTATTTTCATCACACAGAATACGTGCCAAGTATGGTATCATAGAATTTTTATACTTAGACGTGCGAGCATACAGTTTTCTGAAGTTACTTCTTGTTCTAGCTGAGGAGATGCAAGGTGAAAGCTGACAGTCTTCAGCATTCTACGAACTGTGACATCGTCTTTTTTAAGCAAACCAGGAAAGAATAAGGGTGAACAATAAAAAAGAATAGGTAGGATGCAAGAGTTTATGAACTGTAAAAGGAGGGGTTGAGTAATACCCGAATGTCCTAACTTCTTAATGTAAAACGTCAGGCGGAATACTTTACTGGAGATTGCTAAGGCATGGGAAGACCAGGAGAGATCAGAAGAGAAAATAAGTCCAAGATACTTAATTTCTGATTTGATTCCTATATCGTTCTCGTCAATTTTACAACTGTCATGAGAATCGATGACTTCTTTTAACTGTCGTTTACATCTTAAGCTGAAATCAACAGTTTGACACTTAGAAGGATTCAGTTCAAGACCGTTAGACTCAGACCATTTGCTGACTTCCGATAGAAAGTACAATCATCAGCGTACTTCAAAAAGTTTATTTCATCAGAGTGAGGCAAGTCATGCAAAAAGAAAGAAAAGGAGAAAGGACAGCGCCTTGAGGGACACCAGCTTCAGTAGGCAATGAAGTGGAAGACTTCCCTTTATATACGGTGTACTGCTTTCTATCTGAGAAATAGGAATGTAACCAGTTAACAGCCCAACATTCTGTTTGACTAGCTGCAAGTTTATTTATTAAGATGTCCCTAGGGACCGAGTCAAAAGCAGATGCATAGTCTAGGAAGGCACAACGAACAAATTTAGCCCCCTTGTCTAGACTGGAAGCAATGTTATGATATAAGACGGCAGCTGCATCTAAAGTGCTTCTACTGTGCTTATAGGCAAATTGTTTAGGGTCATTAAAGGATTTAAGCGAAGGTACAAGACTAAGTAAAAGTAATTTCTCCATAGTTTTCAAAAAAGGAGAGGTAATAGCAATGGTCTAAATTTGACACATGCTCCAGTAGACGATTTAGGTATGGGTACAACTTTAATGTCCTTCCAAATGGCAGGCACAATATTACCGGAAAAAGATTTGTTAAATAGATCAGTGAGAGGGTGACACAGAATATCAGAACATTTAAAAAATATAATACCAGGTACATAATCTCGACCTAAGCTCTGGGAAGGGTTTAGAGACTTGAGGCACTTTTGAACATCATCTGTGTTAAAACCTGGAAAGGGGCTATCATTAACACAAGTGATCCTGGGAAGCATGGCATTTGAGGGAGAGTAAATAAAGGATTTGTTAAGAGTATATACATCAAAAGAATATGGAGTATTGTTTATCTGCTTACCACCAGTGATTTCCTTAAACAGTTTCCACATATTAGAAACATTTTTGCAGAATATGAATTTCTGGTTATATATTACATTCAACCTCTGCATTTCAGATTTAATTAAGAAGTTAGTTCTTTTTACGCCACTTTTATCTTTCATCTTATACAGTTTTTCGTTCTCTCTACGGAGCTTATTAAGTTGAGGCGAGGAGAAACGGTCAAATTTGACGAACAGTGTTTGTAAGCGCAATATCGCTTGAAATTAAGTCACGCGTAGATAAAGGCTATCCCGGCCCAGAACAAACAAGAAGCCGGTCACTGTTTCTACGGTACTATTAATAAACAAATCAATAATTATATATGCAACAAACCTTAACGGTTTCAAGAGTACAAAGCACAACGCTTAACAGAAAGCAAGGTACCGCTATCAGAGCGGAATAACGTTAAAGCCAAAATTGCGAACTAGCCGGAACCAGACACGACCGTTCAGGTAAGCAGTCAGTAGAAGAATGAACCCAAGTAAGGCATGGCATAAAACAGAGAGTGTTTAAGAGAGATAGACCGAGCATAGGCACAAAGGTAGAATTTAATTGGCTACTTAACCAGGTAGGAAAATACAGATGAAAATCAATAAACAAGGTAAACTCGACAGAATAGTACAAAGTTAGACATGGGTCAGCAAAAATAACAGTTCACAAAATACTCTGATTGGGCCATGAGTTCAACTGTCTGACTAAACGGATCGAGGTAAAAACACATACACACAGTTCATTAAACAAGCAGGGATAGACACGTTAGGCATGGATAATTAGGTTGCAACAACGCTAGGCTGATCCGGGACAGGTTGACTTGATTCAAGGATGGGAATAGAATTGATCTTACAGTGTTTCTTTTGGACAGCAGATTTCAAAACAGAATTTCAGATAGGATGTAATATTAGAGATATTGTCATCAAGTGAATCATCATTAAACAAATCCCATCTTGTGTCACTGAGCATGTTTCTAAGATGATGTACGTTCTCATTCGAGTAGCATCTGTGAACAACTTTCTTAGACAAGTTTGAGAAGGCTTTACTGTGTAACTTTCCGTAAATTTTGGGTAAGACTCGTACAATACAGTGTTCAGAATTGAAGAGCCGAGCTCTTTTACGAGCTTCGTATATTCCAGAATCATTTATAAATACTAAATCAAGTGAAGTATTTTGTCGAGTTGGGAAATTAACAACATTTTCATGGGCCAGAAATGTAATAAAACCGCAGTCGCTGGAGTTGAAGTCGCCAGTCACTATAGATAAGGAGTTACCAAACGAAGCAGCAACAAAAATAGTGAATTCATCAGCGAAGATAGATAGTTCTGAGGGACTTCAACAAGGTGTGATATAGATATTCGTGACAAAAATGAAGCTATACTTAGGTAAATGTTTAGATCGACATTTTACAGTTATACAATCAATATTGTCATTTGAGAATTTGAAGCAGACGTTGTTGGCAACACCACCACCTCTCCTCTTCTTTGAGCTGCATCGGTCTTGTCTGTAGATTGTGAAACCACTCAAGGAGACTAAATTATCGTCATATGAGTCGTGGAGCCAAGCTTTTTGAAGAGTTATTACACCAGTATTACAATATACATTTGAGTATAATAGAGAATGCAAGTAGTTAATCTTGTTCGATAATGACCTGCAATTTGTTCTCATAATCACAGGAACAGTCATCTGATGCATTGGAGTACACTTTAATGATCTCTGCCAACCTCCATCATGCTTTTTCTTAAGGTTATTATATACTCGTAAATCAACAGGTTGAAAACATTTAAAATAATCGCGAGAGTAATTAATGCGACTTGGATACATAATTGAATAATTAAAACAAAATAAATCCGAGGAAATAGATGCAATATGTAGGATGGAAATTTTGGTAGCCCAAGATTTAAGCAGGCCGCAAAAATCCAAAATTCAATTAAATAATTGGTATGACTCGTTGCACAAGAGGTGGCTCTCGTCATACTAGTGGTCCAGTGGATAAGGCTTTGACGTTTGAAACTATGGGCATTGGGTAAGAGCCTCGGTGGGAACATGATAACTCACTGGGGAATGCAGTTACATCCGGATAACAAGTCACAAATAGGATGAAATGCGCGTTATCCTGGATTACACTGCTAGTCACCATCCACCAATTACGTCACAAATACTACGCTACACATAACTTGTCAATGTAGTTGAAGATTGAACGATCAATTCATAGTTGTTTGCTCAAAACCAACTTCCCCAATTTTCGCGGAGGCATCAATACGACAGTCATCGTCTCATCGGTCGCTGTTCAGAAAGAAGTCAGGCCAAATACCGTCAGAAACCTTAGTTGTAACATTGTTTATATGTTGGTGTCACAATAAAGAATCCTCGAGTCGCCAATTGGTGTTTTGGTTTTCGCGTCCGTTATTACTAAGCGTTTCTGAGAAACTTCAAGGAACAGCGTGAGCTCGAGTGCAGCAAGAGCTGGGCATTAACGGTTTACGAGACGTGGCTGACAAACCTAGCTATATAAAACTCTTTTTCTGTGGAATTTCTTGCCAAGAACTTTCGGAAAGTAGTGTAATTATTTGCCTTTCAAACACCGAATCTGCGGATATCATGTTATAGACTGATAATACCTATAACTATCTGCTTGATATATTGTGGATATATCTATAATTGCATATATCTATATTTTATATATTGATTGATTTATGATATGTATCCACATATATATATGTATATGTGTGTGTATGTTGGTCTCTCTTTCTGTTTGCTCTCTTAGTCTGTGACCATTTCGGTTGTATGAACTTGTCTCCTTTAACAACGTATATTCTCCTTATATTATATATAATATGAGTGTTTGTTGACAGTCCGTTGCTTGGTGACATATATCCATATTATATGTTTGGTTGTTGACATGTCTGCTATATGTATATATGGATCGATACTTCATTATAATTAGCCATTCATGTTAAGACTCTCTAATGATTGTTCACACCCTTGTCATATATATTTCGCTCTCACAATTTGTGTGACATTTACTTTGGTGTGATACCACTTTTGCATTCTCCTTGTGTTTGGAAAATAGAAGTATCATCGCAAACCTAGTGGTCTTCTGATTTCCGCCTTCTTGCGTCAGGACAATTAAATTCTCGACCAGTACATAACAATAATTTAGCGACGAGTACACAACAATTTACATGTCCAAGTTGGGTCAATTCGGTGAGTCTATGATTTTGATATCATTTTTTCAACTATATCTGACCATGATACTACTGCAAAGGTTTTTTATCATTGTTGTTGTCGCTTGTTGCACTTCCTGTTGCGAATTATTTTTCCTTTGCTGGTGTTTTTCTGTTTGCTTCACTCCTTGTTTTCCGGGTTTTAAGAGGAGCAACCCACAATATATATTATATATATATTTTAATATAACAATCCCCTTCTCAGTCGTGAGGCTAGCAACCCCGCCATGTAAAAAAATTGCTACAGAAACTTCAACGCGATAAATCTCCTTGCGCAAAAGAAAAGGTTTGTGTGACGGCATGGAACGTCCGCACCATGTAGGAGATTGGCAGTTTCCCAGAACGCAAACGAGATAAGAAGATACGGAATTGAAGTGATGGGGATATGTGAAAGCAGATGAAACGGGAATGGACTCACCAAATTGTCAACGGGTGAGTCATTGATCTACTCCGGTCACCCCAAAGATAACCACAGGAACACTGTCAATGTAGTTGAAGATTGAACGATCAATTCATAGTTGTTTGCTCAAAACCAACTTCCCCAATTTTCGCGGAGGCATCAATACGACAGTCATCGTCTCATCGATCGCTGTTCAGAAAGAAGTCAGGCCAAATACCGTCAGAAACCTTAGTTGTAACATTGTTTATATGTTGGTGTCACAATAAAGAATCCTCGAGTCGCCAATTGGTGTTTTGGTTTTCGCGTCCGTTATTACTAAGCGTTTCTGAGAAACTTCAAGGAACAGCGTGAGCTCGAGTGCAGCAAGAGCTGGGCATTAACGGTTTACGAGACGTGGCTGACAAACACCGAGGGCGTGGATATCATGATATCACTAACATCACCGAATGCCCTGATGCAATCGGAGGTGATCTCACCCAGGATAATAACCTCCATATTCCACTCCAAAGGAAGAAAAGTGTCAATTATGCGATTTTATTTTATTTACAGCTTGATTCCACATTGTATTTTTGGTACAAGTATGAAATTTTCAGCATGGATATCGGTAGGCCAAGTTTTCCAGGCCGAATACAGGCATCAGGTATACGTCGAGAGATGTTAAGCGTGAAAAGGAGCTAATAATAAAAGATAGCAGTGATCGTAATCCTATAGTAAAACAAACTTCTGAAGGTCTAAAACCAACAGCTTCTGATGCACCGCTCATAAACCGTAAATGCCCAGTTCTTGCTACGCTGGGCCTCACGCTGTCCCTCGAAGCCTTTCAGAAACGCTTAGTATTAACGGACGCAAAAACCAGAACACAGATTGGCTACTCGAGAATTCTTTATTCTGACACCAACATATAACCAGCATTATTGGCATTGCAGACTAATGTCTAAGAACAAATATTACAATAACAAATCACGGTGTTACTTCTGACAGTTTTTTTCTATCTTCTTTCTGAACAGCGACCGATGAGACGATGACTGGCAGATCGATGAGCCGCGAAAATCATGGTGAAGTTGGGTTTGAGCAAACAACCATCAATTGATAGTTCAATTTACAACTACACTGACAGTCGTCTTTGGTGTTGTCATCCACAATGAAAGGGACGTCCATGAACCAATGTGCCTTATGATGTGACTATGCTAGTATCAGTCCGTTTGAAAGGACGAAAGATATTGCTCAGTTTAGTGAGGATAAGCCAACTGTGTACGAGAGTGTAATTGTTAAACTGACTTGCACAAATAAAGGCCTTTCAAGTTTCAAGTTACTATTTGAATGCTATTATATTTGATGTAAATTACTCTGTGCCTACGCTTGGTTGACCACATACGTCGTGTGTTTGTTCGTCATCTACATTCCACGATACAATGACATGGGCGTGAGACCGCTCAGAGTTGAGGATAAAGATGATAGGAGGACGTCGGAAAATGAACTCTGCAACGATTTGCCGACCTAGGGCGTCAACCTGAGAAGGGCTGTAGGCATACTGCTGTAAGTCCTACAATTCTTTAAGAGTAGTACGTCGAAGCTCAGTCCACCGTCCTCGGTGTGTTATTTTGTACATATGTTCATGTTGTATATACTGAATTGGTATCATCTGTCATGTATGTGTTGGTTAATTTTGTTTGTGTCCGGACGTCTTCCACTTGTATCGTCAACGCGAGAAGGAATGTAGGCGTACTGCTGTAAGTCCTACAGTTCTTCAAGGGTAGCTCGTCGAGGCGGAATACATAACAATTGATGTATTGATTGTACATACATTTGTTTTAAAAAATTGAATCCACAACATTCGATGTGTTGATTGTACATATGTTTGTGTTAAATAATCGAGTGGGTTCCAATTAATGTAATTGTTGGTTAATCTTGTTTTTGTCCGGACATTGTTTAACCTACTATCGTCAATCTGAGAAGGTTTGCAGGCGTACTGGTGTAAGTCCTGCGATTCTTCAAATGAATTATATCAAGACATGATCTGCGAGGTTATGTGCACTGTGTGTATGTATGTGGTGTGTCATATCTATTGGAGTTTTCGGATTCTTTTTGTTTACTTGTTGTTTTCATATCTTGTTTTTATTGCATAATTTTCTTAAATTTTTCGTCGTGATTACTTCTGAAGTTGTTTCTAGTCTTCCGCATCCGTGAATGAATTGATTGATGTTAAAGACAGCAGATGGGTCGTATACGCCTGGGAGGCTAGCTGTGGTGATTGACAATTTCTATCTCTGTATTGTTTAAATACTTACTGTTGACTGTTGATATGTTTCTTATATGAATGGCAGAATAATTCCGCTAAATACAAATTCCTGAGTTCTGCCCTCTCTGTGTTTTGTTTGGATTCTTGTAATTCGGTCATCTCGAAATACTAATACTAGTGTAACAACAAAAGACAAGGGCGAAGCAACAGATCGTTTTATTATGAAAATCAACACGTATTTATACATATTTCACATACATTATTATAGACAAGCGCAGTCATCTGATTGGTTGTTTATCAGAAGTTAGGCAGACAAACGCAGGCTTCAGATTGGTTGTTTCGGGATTCCTCGACAAATAGAGTTCTCTATCTGCGAATCATATTTTGCCACGTTAACTTTGCTGTGATTGGTTGTTGAATCAGCCTTGTTCATATTTTCTCATGGCCCATATTAACGTAGATTAGTGTCAACCAATCGGCTAGCAGCCTGCTCGCACCACACTCGTCCCCCCGTCAAATAGCTTTGTGCGCAGACGTTCCGACCTTCTGGGTGCTACATCCCCTAGTTGAGGATTGTTACTGATAGGCTTGTCCCACTGTACCCATCTTTGGAGCTGACTGGCGTTAACTCGTTTCTGTTTATCACCTCTTCGGATGATACATACTTGACCCCGTCTTTTTGTAATTGTGTACGGTCCTTCCCACTTTGGAAGGAGTTTTCGTGAACCTGGCCCGCATCCAACTGTATTTCTTTTGTCTCTACACTTCAATTGGTCCCCGACTGCAAAGATTTTGCACTGAGTCTTTCTTTTCAGCTGAGACTTCGCGACATCACTCCGCTGCTTCTTCATTACATTCTTGACTGCTTCTTTCCGCTCTGCTTTTAATTTCGTCGTACTCCATTTTTGGTGACGGGGCCAGGTCTCGTTGTGTATTGGTAATCGTGGTTTTCTACCATACATCAGTTGGAAGGGTGACTTCTTCGTTGTTTCCTGAGTGGTAGCACGATGTGTCAGTAAAATCAGTGGAAGTTCCGTTTCCCAGTTACCGCCCTTCGAGGCCAGCCACTCCTTCAGTGTACGGTTGTTTCTCTCCGTTAGGCCATTCGTTTGTGGATGATATGGGGTCGTTCTGATCCTCTTGATGCCCAGCTGTTGCAGACGGGAAGTAAATTCTTCACTCTCGAAACAGGGACCTTGGTCTGTCAGTATTGTCTTCGGTACACCGTGGTCTGCAATGATGTGTCTAACTACTGCATCTGTCACGGTTCTTGCACGTTGGTCCACGTTTGATCCACTTCTATTCCGTTGGTGATCGCCTGTATTACTGTATTCAGCGTATCGTCCAACCTCTGCCTGCGTGCAAGTCTTAGTGGGTCTTGTTCTACTGCATGCACTCCGTAAGCGACCTCAGGCAACTCAGACTCATCTTCTGGTCTCGATAACAAATCTGCCAAGACATTCTCACTTCCAGGAACGTGTGAGATCGTAAAATCGTACTCCTGAAGACGCAACATCCACCGTGACAACTTCCCCCGTGGGTCTCTCGCTGTCTTCAAAAATTGTAGCGGCTTATGATCAGTTTCGATGTGGAACCGCCGGCCGAGTAAATAAGGTCTCCATTTGTCGACTGCCCATACCATTGCTAAACATTCTTTCTCTATCGTTGAATACTTTCTCTCTGTAAGTGTCAAAACCCTACTGGCATACTCAACGATTCCCTCGTCCTGTCTTAGGACCGCACCTATAGCGTAGTCACTGGCATCTGTGCACACTGTGAACTGTCTTCCAGGTACAGGTAGTTTTAGCGTCATTTGTTGGTGGTCGAGCAGCTGTTTAATTCTGTCGAATGTCCTCTGCGATTCTTCCGACCAAACAAACTTTGGCTCACCTAGTAGCCTGTATAGAGGGGCTGCTATCTCATTGAAGTTCTTCACGAAGCGACTATAAAACGCTGCTCTACCCAAGAATTGTCTCAGTTTTCTCTTTGAATTCGGGGCTGGAATCGTTTTAATCGTCAAAATTTTCTCCGGTAGTGGTTTAATCTCATCATTTCCCACTTTATGTCCCAACAGAGTAACATTCTTTTTGGCTATCTGGGACTTGGTTTTGTTGACGCGTAGTCCAAACTCTTCGATGCGTCGCAGCACGGCTTCTACATGGTTGACGTGATCGTTTTCGTTCTGACTGTATATGACGAGATCATCACCATAAACCTCCACGTTTTTCAAGTTCCTAAGTAATAGCTTCATCAGTCGTCTGAACGTAAACGGTGCACCTGCTAGTCCAAACGGCATGCGTTTAAATCGATATTGTGTCTGACCCACGATGAAAGCCGTCTTATCTCTGTCACTTTGTTTTATCGGTATCTGCCAGTATCCTGAGCGAAGATCGAGAACCGAAAACACATTCGCACCTTGTAGGCGATCTAAGGTTTCTACCACTGTTGGCATGGCACACGGTCTTAACTCTGTCATACTGTTTAACTGTCGAAAATCAACACAGAATCTATACTTCCCATTCGCTTTTTTTACTAACAGCACTGGAGAGTTGTATGGGCTATCAGCTTCCTCAATAATATCATCTTTTAACATCTCTTGCACTTGTCGCTCCACTTCGCCTTCCAGATGACATGGAACTCTTCGCATTGTAAATGACCTTACTTTCGAACGACTTAACGGAATTTCATGATTCACCTTATCGCAATAACCGTATGGGTCCCCATCTCCAGTGAACAGATGATCGTATTTATTAATTAACTCTGCCATATTCTGTAATGCCGACAGCCTAACCGCTGCTATCTCGCTGGTCTCATACATGTTGATACGCCCGTATTTCGTGACTACAACTTTCGCTTGCGTGTCGATTATTGCACCAATCTCCCGCAGAAAATCCGCTCCTAATATCGTTCTCTGTAGTTCGGGTACAACAATGAAAGGAAACGTCACCTCGCAGCCGCCAACATCGACCGTACAGTTCGATCTACCCGTTATACGCAACACATACCCGCCTACTGTTTGTACTGTCAATGAACACGGACTAACACTCTTACATAAATTCTTATCGATTAACGACACGGCCGCTCCTGTATCTATCAAACATACTACTTCTCGATCATTCACTCGCAACTTCGAATACAGAGCGCCTTTCTCAATAGCCCCCACTAAGTCTAGTTGCATACGAGAGACAGAACAAGTATTATACCGTCTGAAATTTTTTCTTTTTCGCCTTTCTGGGCAGTATCTCCTCCAGTGTCCCGGCTTCCCGCATTCAAAACATCGGTCTTTTCTATCAGCCAACTTTAACGCCGCCACTTCCCGCTGCAATGCTTCAATTTTTTGCTCATATTCGTTTGGTTTCGGTTGGTCTATAGCGGCTACCGTTGTGCTCAGCAGCTGTCTGGTCACCTTCGCCAGCTCACTAATCTCCATCGGCTGCGTTGAGTTAACCAGTTTTAATCGCTGAGAAATGTGGTCTGGGACACTCTCGATGAATTGGGAAGACAGTAACTGCGCTTCTGATTCTTCATCCAAAGTGGGAAGCGCGCGTCGAAGTAGATTCGTCAGTTTTACCGCCAACACTAGCGGGTCTCCATCCGGTCCCAGCTTCGTTGACCGGAACTGCTCCATCGCTAGCTGTCTGTCTGTTTCGCTGTCGAACTCGGACACTAGTCGTTCAACCAATTTCTTCCAAGACACTGTGCCATTTGACCTGTCTACGCTGTCATATGCCTCCTTCGCCCGGCCTCTCAACAGCGTCCCCAGGACAACTGCCTTCGCCGCCTGCTCCTTGACACCCACCAGCTCAGCAACAGCCTCGAAGTCACGTAAGAAGCTCCGTATGTCTCCTTCTTCAAACGCAGCTGGCCACGGGATCTTCATTTTCTGGAGGCAGCGACACCAAATGTAACAACAGAAGACAAGGGCGAAGCAACAGATCGTTTTATTATGAAAATCAACACGTATTTATACATATTTCACATACATTATTATAGACAAGCGCAGTCATCTGATTGGTTGTTTATCAGAAGTTAGGCAGACAAACGCAGGCTTCTGATTGGTTGTTTCGGGATTCCTCGACAAATAGAGTTCTCTATCTGCGAATCATATTTTGCCACGTTAACTTTGCTGTGATTGGTTGTTGAATCAGCCTTGTTCATATTTTCTCATGGCCCATATTAACGTAGATTAGTGTCAACCAATCGGCTAGCAGCCTGCTCTCACCACACTAGGATTACAATAAATTACTACACTAGTGCTGAGAAAGATATGCACACGGAGATAAGGATTAGCTGTGGAATGCATGATTGAGAACGAATGTTTCTATCTGGGATGTGGTCCAGCATGCCGATGAGCAAGAGTGTACACGACTGAGGCTTGTAAACGTCACCGTTACTAAGACTGAGGCAGAATGAGCGACAAGTGATAGCAGTGGTAATTGGTAGTAAATAGATAAGAGGATGTCTTCAACTGGAAGGCGTAGGCCATCATCGATGAGTGAGATTGTGCTGTAGGTATGCCTGTGGTGTGTTGGCTTTGCTGTTTGTCTTCCATTTCAGCTCTGTCCGTGTGACCTAGGTTCTCGCAATGGCATCCAAGCCAACGTGTATTGGTCGTGATGGAAAAAAAGGATGGATCGGTTTTTTGCCGGGGAGTGTCGATGTAGTTGAAGATCGAACGATCAATTCATGGTTGTTTGCTCAAACACAACTTCCCCATAATTTTCGCGGGAGTCATCGATCCGGAAGTCATCGTCCCACCGTTTTCTGTTCGGTGGAAGACAGAAAACTATCAGAAACCTTGTGTATAATAGTCTTATAGTTGGTTACATATTGGCGTAAGAATAAAAGATTTTCGAGTCGCAAATCAGTGTTCCGCCTTTTCGCGTTGGTTATTACAAATTGTTTCTGAAAGTCTTCCAGGGACATCGTGAGTTCCAGTGTGGTAAGAGCTGGACATTCACGGTTTCTGAGAGTTGGCTGACAGTTTCTGATAGATTCTGAAAGTTTCTGATGGTTGGCTGACAGAAGCAGAACTACCAGTTAACATCAATCCCCTGACAAAATCAGAAGTCCTGAAGGCAATCAAGATGCTAAAAGCTGGAAAAGTAGCAGGATCAGATGGAATCCCAGCAGAAAAATTGAAAATGCACCTAGAAACAACAGCGGACTTGATGACTCCATTACTGGAGAAGGTGTGGAGAGAAGGCAAAGTCCCGAGGATTGAAAGAAAGGATACTTATTCAAACTACCAAAGAAAGGAGACGTAAGTCAATGCAAAAGCTGGTGCAGAATTATGCTCCTGTATATCCAAAGCAAAATACTAAGCCGCATCATCCTGGAGAGAATCAAACAAGCCAACCTGGATGAAAACCTTTGACCAGAACAGGCTGCATTCAGGAGAAACAAATCATGTATTGATCAAATTGCCACTCTACGGATCATCATTGAGCAAAGCTTAGAATGGCAGTCACCTCTCTTTCTCCCTCAAATTCATCGACTTTGAAAAAGGCCTTCGACAGCGTCGATCGAGAGGTGATTTGGAAACTACTTCGCTATTACGGGGTCCCATCGACAATTATACATCTCATCCAACAGTTATACGACAATGCTGCATGCCAACTAATCCACAACGGGAAACTTACGGAAGCCTTCGAAGTGAGGACGGGAGTGAGACAAGGTTGCCTACTATCGCCAATGATCTTCCTGATTGCAGTAGATTGGATAAAGCGACAGGCAGCTGGCAATGAGGAAACGGGCTGTCAACGAACTTATCCCCAAGTTTCTATAGTTATGAAGACCCTTCGAACCGATAAATACTATGTACTTTCTTCGACTTTAACTCCAAAACACCAGTATTGTAGGAAAGAAGTTATATTGTTTGGTAATTAAAACGGAGAACAGTAAAAGTCTATAAACAAATGTTATATAAAAAATTATTATATACTTTTATTCGTTTTCGTACGTCTTCGTCGAACTTGTACACGATCGAACCATTCGCGCCTTCGAGACGCCCACCAATGGCTACCATTCCAGAAACAAACGTTCAATGTTCACATCCATTGACAACCAGCCTGTGGAGATTCAGGATGTTGACGTTCACCGATAGGACGATGTATACTAGGGGAAAATATATTACCCGCAACTTCTATAGTATTCATCTCGCGTTGACCAATGGCAGACCAAAACACCAAATTGATCGCCCAACTTGAGAAGGATATTTCAGGACTGAATCGTAGTCCAAGGTCGATTGCATAACTAGCTAGGGATCTTGCATGAACGAATGAACGAAGGTAACACAACGGTGTGCCAAACAGGGTGGATGTTTGAGCGTGAGTATCCAGCTAAACAAGTCGATTTAAATGGTGAGGGTCAACATCCGATATCCACTGATGAATGGTGTGGCTAGTAATTTTGGGGAATTACCTACCGCTACAAGCCCATGGAGTCAGTCAACGCTTGTAGCTAATATCAGCCACTTAAGGCGAGAAATGTAGTCTGTCCAACTGCAGTTCACTCAGAATGGCCAAACTTGTTTGGCGAATGGAAATCAGTCATTTACTCATCGTTTTCTTTTTATTTATTTTTTATTCTTTGGTTACAGCTTGACTCCACAGCGTATTTTTGGTACAAGTGTGAAATTTTCAGCGTGGATATCGGTAGCCCAAAATTCGCAGGCCAACCATAGATATCAGGTATGCGACGGCGTGGGCTCTAACCCCGCACCATGTGCATGGTCGGCGAGAGTCCTAACCACTGTGACACCGACGATAACTTTCGGACATTTTCTCTCGCCAACGTTTCCTAATTACCACTTTCTATTGCTGTGTTTTGTAAATTGATTAGTAAGTGTGAATTTCTCACAGATTTCTTGTGTGTCATTCTCAGTGAGCTGAGGGTTTCCAAATTCCGAATATTATCGAAGACCACAACCCAAGCTTACTATAATGCTGCTGAATGAAATCTCACGAGTTCTGAACTCACTCTAACATTCTATAGTGAGTAAATTCCGAATATGATCAGAAATGATTTCTTTGAGTGAACACTCTAGAAGCCACTCAGTGCTGGTTTCCAGCATGACTGGCACTAATTCAGCACGCTGTTCCTTTTCCATACATTTGCGCGAGTAAATCAGAATCTACTGGGTTTGCTCATCAGCGTTCTTCCAGCCCTCTCAGCTCATATTAAGCACTGACTGTCACTACCACTCAATTCAGAACGAAAAGACTGCAACTGATTGTCGTTATCTGTATCCTATGCTGCCAAAATTCATTTAGTTTGCAGAAACAAATCAGTCGTATAATTGGGAGAATTTTGTATTTTGAATTTATAGTACTATGTGACTGCAAATCCGTCAAGTGAGGTCCACTGGTAGCACCCCATAAATAATCGTAATTAAGAATAGTTGAGGAAAATTCTGTTCATCACATTTTCAACATTAACATAACTGCGACTGTTAGCTCCCCGGTTTCTTTTACATTTGCCTAGAAATAAAAATCACTGTTGTGATTACTACATGTTGAATAAACCGTAACTTACAAATGTGTGGTGATCGACAATTTCTATCACTGTATTGTTTAAATACTTTCTGTTGTTTGTTAATATGTACTATATGAATTTCAAACAATCCCGCTAGGTGCAAATTTTTGTGAGGTTGTCCCTTACGTGAGTTGTTGGTGTTTTCCCCATAATTAGGCGATTACGAAATCCTACTATTACAGATAGTCACAACACTCTGACGTCGCTATAGAGTTAAGTAGTCTTGGAACGTTTCCTATGAATCGCTCACCACGGGGAATCGCTGATTATCTTGAATGCTTCGACGCATGGTGCATTTCGAAGAATGTTCGTGATGACGAAATTTCAGCTAATTCTATTACTGCGATTGGGCTAAATTCGTATAGCCTAGTGAGAACTCTGTCATTTGCAGGTAAACCCATTTCTCTGCTATATGATTCAGATTCAGGCAAGTCTCACTGTTATATGATTGATACTGGGAGTAGTGAATCTATAATTTCTAAGAAAGTTTTACTATCGCTTTGTTAGAAAGCCCAAGTAGACCATACTACTAGTTCCATTACAGGTGTTACTGGCCATAAACTACTTCTTATTGGTACTACTAACATTGATTTGAAATCAGAGAGTGTTAGTTTTGTGAATATCCCCATTTTTGTCAGTGAATACTGTCCATGTTTATTGAGAGTGAATGCCTTCGATTATGGAATGTCCGAACCCCACTTTGAACTAAGTTGTCTGATGAATCCTTGTTCAGAGAGTTAGTTCTTCAGTGTCCAAAGTGTGTCGGTGTCATGAAGATTCAGCTGGTCCGTCTTGAAATAGGGGGTGATGGTATCTTGCAAAAGCACCGATTAATTGCATGTCATGGTTGTGGTCAATTACGGTCTTCTCGTCTTCAAGTTGATGACGAATTAGTAGACACTTGGTTATTGCTGACATACACATGCGTCTCTTGACAGCTGACAGGATTATGTCTGAAAGGAGTTACGAAAGATCATAGTGAAACCTGGGATCAGTCCATGAAGAATTCAATAGTTGCTTGGAGCCATGCACGGAGAGAGGAGATTTAAACAGCTAGGTTTGAGTACTTGGGATGCTAAGAATCAGTGGAACAGATGTATTCATCTTTTGGGTATCTAATATCCACCAATCCGTCATGCTTTTGCATGTTACTCCTCTTCCCGTTGGGCATTTCTGTTGCAGGGTTCTGTATCAGTCAGGGAGTTCACTGACCACACTCTTAGGATTTTAATGCGACGATTTCATGAGTGATATCACACATGTGGCGAGCAATCGCACCACTGCGGACTTTTGCACAATTCCGTCACACGTTTCTTGGATTTCGCTCTGGTGCATAGTCCTGAATCCTTTCTTCTCTTTGGGCGATGTGTGTACCTGGATGTGTACACTGTAAATTGGTGCATGCAGTTGTAGGTAACATCAAACGAGGGCGTCGTTACCAATCAAGTGTAATGACGTCATTTTATTCTGTCCAATCTTATCTTCTTACTTTGTACATGTCATCTACTACGTGAATGTCATTTGACTTTTTCACTTTGCATGAATTAGTTAGTGTAGAGCTTGAGCAGTTTCTGATGGGACATTGTACTGGAGCAAAATGTTCAGATAAATCGAGACATCTAGACTTCATTCAGCATGCTAAATTTGTTGTATCTTTCATCGTCTTCCCAACCGCCGTCTCTTTTCGCCTTATTGCTTCGAGTTCTAAGTGGAACATGGGCTGTAAGCTCTAACGTTTGGTTGGCGGTGAATTGTTGAAGGGTTGGTAACCTCACCACCAGAAACTTTTTCTTTTCCGAACTTTCTAACGCCTGGGCGAGGTTTACGATTTCGTTGGTGTCCAGGAATCTAACGTCGACCATTTGCATAGCTGGTAAGCATTCTACGCCTGAACCACGTTGTCTAGTAGCTTCTTGATCTCTTCATTTGACTCTGGGTTGTCTGTGTTGACCGCGTATCATGATGCAGTTCGATATATTTGTGATTGTTGTTGAGTCACTTTTATAAGTCTTCCCAGTGTCTACGTTTTTATCATCTTTCAGATTGTCCTCCGTGGCCGGCTTGTGTACTTTGAAATGATGTCTGGTGCATAAAGCAGTGGAATAGCGTCAGGAGCCAGGTTCTCATACGCCATTTGATCCCTCTGGATTTTGGAATCCATGTACAGCCAACATCGATTGGGACGCAGGGATTTCCAGCTTCCCTAGGAAGATCTGAGAGTGAAGAATATTTCGTTTGTCTTCAACTACGGAAATTCGCGTTCTGAAAACTCTATTCATTGATATCATGTGATGAGTGTCATTGACTTCGACTCCACCGTTCATATTAATTACCATTGATCTCTGTCGCTAGTTTTCTCCATTCAATTGCATGTTATCCACACAGCAGATGCATAGATATATGTGTTGATTTACGCAAATATTTTCTTTGTTTGTTTGCGTGTGTGTGTGTGTTCAGGTTCGTGATATATTCATATATACATATATATTAAACTCATCCACTTCCATTTCAAAATTTTCTATCGAACTAATCACAAAGGCGTTCAACAACTTCTCTGTATTTGCATATTTCTATGTATCCATTCATCAAAATGTTTTTCTTATCATAAATTTACAAAGAATCGTCCGTATCAGTGAGAGGAACAGCTCCGTGTGGACGCCCAACTCTATCAAATTCTACCCTCATTTCCAATATATTGAAAATAATGAATTCACTGCACGTCATCGTTGTTAATTGAGATTGAATAAGGACACGATCTGGTTCGGTGCACAGTACGGACGACACAACTTCCCTATCCAACATCGCTTTTCACTATTGACAGACAACTCTGGATCGTACCTGATGCATACATTCACACTCGGATCCTTTGATTCAATCTAATTTTCTCTCCGCGAGTACCCTCGGACGACGGGCTAGTGGCGTACTATCAAGTGGAGTGAGCAACTGCATACCAAAAAGGACCACTTCACCACTACAATTCTCGACGTCTTTACTTGTGTGTATTCTCAGACAATTATAACTCACCAAGTAAGTAACTGCATTTTGTGCGTGTATTAATTTGTGTGGACTGAATTCCCCTCCTCTCCTCTCCACAAACATACATGTTTGTATTTGTTTAGTCCTTTTATTCGCGTATAAACCAGCTTAGCCGTTTAGTCCTCAACAATAATAACACGACTGAGCTGTGTGTACCCTCCTCGAAGGCGCTAACTGTTTCACCGTGATATATATGCCGTGATCATACACTTCCGATTCCGAATTCCATACGAAGATATTGTGATCATTTGCACGTGGTTATTAGCTTCCAAGTGTCCGTTGAGAGCCATTCCTTGTCTTGTCTCCTCTTCCTTCCTAGAACCGTTGAACACGTTTCGTTGAGAATCGCCTTCAGAAACTTCCAATGTTCTTCCACACATGATTCATCAGTGATGTCACGAAGTGTTTCCTGCTTTGCTCTGACAGTTGCAGTGAGTGTCCTTTGTGGTTGTGTCCTTCAGTTTTTGAGTATTGAACACTTGCATTGTGGCCTATCCCCAGCTATCCTCGAGGCTTTTAGCTTCACTTTGAAAGTTCCTTGTACTAGATAGTGGTCTGAACCCACATCTGCTCCTCTCCTCGATCTTGTGTCCAGTAGACACTGTTTGACCTGGCGACCCCCATCATCAAACCAACACTTGACACAAATAGACCACATAGCAATAAGCTATCGTTGGCGTAGGTCGGTAGGAGATTGTCGCTCCTTCTGGAGCACGTGTGTAGATACCGATCACGGACGTAGGAAACAGCTGGCGGTATAGCCATCACGTCCCCAGCTCGACCAGGAAACTAAATCCCTATTTGAGGGAGAACTAGCTAAACACACATCTGAGTTGGACAGCTGTGCTCACCTTGAAGAAGCCTGGAAGAATATCCAGTCTGCCATAGATACAGCTGTAAGAGCTGTGCAAATCCAAAGGGGAATAAAAACCATTGGATTTCGACTGCCTCATCCGAACTGATAGATGCTAGAAGACTTATTCCGGCGAGCTCCGAATTCAATGAGGAGCGAAAGCTGCACAAAAGGAAACTTACGAAAAGTCTCCGCAAGGACCGTGAACAGTGGTGGATGACAAAGGCGAAAGAGATGGAAAAAGCATCGGCGATAGGCAACACTATTCAACTCTTTAGACTCATCAGGGAAACGGGTGGGAGAAGGCAAATCATAAGTGAGACTATTTCTGAGGAAAATGACTCCTTAATTAGCTCTCAGGATAGACGCCTTGGACGCTGGAAAGAACACTTTGAGGAGCAATTTAACTTGCCTACAACCACACTGAACCTCCCCGCCATCCACCACACCCGAATGAGATATAGACACTGGTCCGCCGTCTGTAAGCGAGGTAACAGAAGCTATCTGTAATTTGAAAAGAGGCAAAGCGGCAGGACCCGACGGAATTATTCTGGAGGTGTTTAAATATGGGGGTGACATACTAGTATGTAGACTAACTAAGGTACTAGTCAACGTCTGGGAATCACAGACGGTTCCATCAGACTGGGGTAAGTCACTTATTATACCGATATTCAAAAAGGGAAACAAGTCCTCGCGTGATAATCATAGGGGGATCAGCCTAACGAACATAGTTTCTAAAATCCTAGGCTCAGTAATCATGCACAGAATAAGAAGAACTCGGGAGGAACAGACAAGGGAAAATCAAGCAGGCTTTAGACCAGGTAGAGGGTGCATAGATCATATCTTCACTCTACGACAGATTCTAGAACTTCGACACACTTTTCGCCGTCCAACAATTGCCATATTTCTTGACTTGAAGGCGGCCTTCGACTCCGTGGATCGAAAGGTACTATGGCAATGTTTGACTGTGAAGGGAGTGCCAAAAAAGTACATTGCACTAATCAAGGCACTCTATTCAAACTACTCACGTAGCCGTGTAAGGGCTTATGGGAATTGTCATCTGAATTGATAACAACCAGTGGTATCCGACAGGGATGTCCACTTTCCCCATTTCTGTTTAACTTCATCATAGATATGCTGATGGAAGTATCCTTAACTGAACTTAACAACTTAGGAATCGACTTGTTACCAGGGACTTAGAATATGGCGATGACATAGTCCTGTTAGCGGAGGATTCTGACAAAGTCTTCTGAACACCTTGAGCAGCAATCTTCCTATGTTCTGCAGCATATGATTCGCCCCTGTAAAATGTAAGATGCTGCTACAGGACTGGACTACGTTAACTCCTAGCTTAGTGATAGGGAGTGAAGTGATAGAACATGTTGACCATTTCACCCATTTGGGAAGTTGTATCAGCACCAACGGACTGATTGGCGACGAAATCTCATCACGGATCCAAAAAGCTCGAGCTGCTTTCGCTGACTTACACCATCTCTGGCGTAGGCGTGACATCTGGCTATCAACCAAGGGACGTGTGTACTGCTCAGCAGTTCGCTCCATCATGGATAAGATTTTATTTTGATGAATCACACAGTGTTGTACAGTTAGTTATATTAACTAATACATATAACTGAACTGTGCGTACCCTACTGAAAGGCGCTAACTGTTTCACCGTGATATATGTATCGTGGCCATAAACTTCCGATTCCGAATTCCATACAAAGATATTTTGATCATTTGCACGTGGTACCACTGACTAAATATGTGTATCATTAATAAAATGCACAGCTGATACTGCACCCCTATGACCATACAATGAATGATTCCGTATAGTACAACGTTTTACCATAACCGCCAAATAATTCAATTGTACTACTCTCAAGTCCGGCGGCGACAACGATGTCACCAGACATCAAGAGGAGACTGAATTGATTGAACGATGACTAACTGGTATTCTTAGTCATCGTTCAATCAATTCAGTCTCCTCTTGATGTCTGGTGACATCGTTGTCGCCGCCGGACTTGAGAGTAGTACAATTGAATTATTTGGCGGTTATGGTAAAACGTTGTACTATACGGAATCATTCATTGTATGGTCATAGGGGTGCAGTATCAGCTGTGCATTTTATTAATGATACACATATTTAGTCAGTGGTACCACGTGCAAATGATCAAAATATCTTTGTATGGAATTCGGAATCGGAAGTTTATGGCCACGATACATATATCACGGTGAAACAGTTAGCGCCTTTCAGTAGGGTACGCACAGTTCAGTTATATGTATTAGTTAATATAACTAACTGTACAACACTGTGTGATTCATCAAAATAAAATCTTATCCATGATGGAGCGAACTGCTGAGCAGTACACACGTCCCTTGGTTGATAGCCAGATGTCACGCCTACGCCAGAGATGGTGTAAGTCAGCGAAAGCAGCTCGAGCTTTTTGGATCCGTGATGAGATTTCGTCGCCAATCAGTCCGTTGGTGCTGATACAACTTCCCAAATGGGTGAAATGGTCAACATGTTCTATCACTTCACTCCCTATCACTAAGCTAGGAGTTAACGTAGTCCAGTCCTGTAGCAGCATCTTACATTTTACAGGGGCGAATCATATGCTGCAGAACATAGGAAGATTGCTGCTCAAGGTGTTCAGAAGACTCTTTTGTCAGAATCCTCCCCTAACAGGACTATGTCATCGCCATATTCTAAGTCCCTGGTAACAAGTCGATTCCTAAGTTGTTAAGTTCAGTTAAGGATACTTCCATCAGCATATCTATGATGAAGTTAAACAGAAATGGGGAAAGTGGACATCCCTGTCGGATACCACTGGTTGTTATCAATTCAGATGACAATTCCCATAAGCCCTTACACGGCTACGTGAGTAGTTTGAATAGAGTGCCTTGATTAGTGCAATGTACTTTTTTGGCACTCCCTTCACAGTCAAACATTGCCATAGTACCTTTCGATCCACGGAGTCGAAGGCCGCCTTCAAGTCAAGAAATATGGCAATTGTTGGACGGCGAAAAGTGTGTCGAAGTTCTAGAATCTGTCGTAGAGTGAAGATATGATCTATGCACCCTCTACCTGGTCTAAAGCCTGCTTGATTTTCCCTTGTCTGTTCCTCCCGAGTTCTTCTTATTCTGTGCATGATTACTGAGCCTAGGATTTTAGAAACTATGTTCGTTAGGCTGATCCCCCTATGATTATCACGCGAGGACTTGTTTCCCTTTTTGAATATCGGTATAATAAGTGACTTACCCCAGTCTGATGGAACCGTCTGTGATTCCCAGACGTTGACTAGTACCTTAGTTAGTCTACATACTAGTATGTCACCCCCATATTTAAACACCTCCAGAATAATTCCGTCGGGTCCTGCCGCTTTGCCTCTTTTCAAATTACAGATAGCTTCTGTTACCTCGCTTACAGACGGCGGACCAGTGTCTATATCTCATTCGGGTGTGGTGGATGGCGGGGAGGTTCAGTGTGGTTGTAGGCAAGTTAAATTGCTCCTCAAAGTGTTCTTTCCAGCGTCCAAGGCGTCTATCCTGAGAGCTAATTAAGGAGTCATTTTCCTCAGAAATAGTCTCACTTATGATTTGCCTTCTCCCACCCGTTTCCCTGATGAGTCTAAAGAGTTGAATAGTGTTGCCTATCGCCGATGCTTTTTCCATCTCTTTCGCCTTTGTCATCCACCACTGTTCACGGTCCTTGCGGAGACTTTTCGTAAGTTTCCTTTTGTGCAGCTTTCGCTCCTCATTGAATTCGGAGCTCGCCGGAATAAGTCTTCTAGCATCTATCAGTTCGGATGAGGCAGTCGAAATCCAATGGTTTTTATTCCCTTTGGATTTGCACAGCTCTTACAGCTGTATCTATGGCAGACTGGATATTCTTCCAGGCTTCTTCAAGGTGAGCACAGCTGTCCAACTCAGATGTGTGTTTAGCTAGTTCTCCCTCAAATAGGGATTTAGTTTCCTGGTCGAGCTGGGGACGTGATGGCTATACCGCCAGCTGTTTCCTACGTCCGTGATCGGTATCTACACACGTGCTCCAGAAGGAGCGACAATCTCCTACCGACCTACGCCAACGATAGCTTATTGCTATGTGGTCTATTTGTGTCAAGTGTTGGTTTGATGATGGGGGTCGCCAGGTCAAACAGTGTCTACTGGACACAAGATCGAGGAGAGGAGCAGATGTGGGTTCAGACCACTATCTAGTACAAGGAACTTTCAAAGTGAAGCTAAAAGCCTCGAGGATAGCTGGGGATAGGCCACAATGCAAGTGTTCAATACTCAAAAACTGAAGGACACAACCACAAAGGACACTCACTGCAACTGTCAGAGCAAAGCAGGAAACACTTCGTGACATCACTGATGAATCATGTGTGGAAGAACATTGGAAGTTTCTGAAGGCGATTCTCAACGAAACGTGTTCAACGGTTCTAGGAAGGAAGAGGAGACAAGACAAGGAATGGCTCTCAACGGACACTTGGAAGCTAATAACCACGTGCAAATGATCACAATATCTTCGTATGGAATTCGGAATCGGAAGTGTATGATCACGGCATATATATCACGGTGAAACAGTTAGCGCCTTCGAGGAGGGTACACACAGCTCAGTCGTGTTATTATTGTTGAGGACTAAACGGCTAAGCTGGTTTATACGCGAATAAAAGGACTAAACAAATACAAACATGTATGTTTGTGGAGAGGAGAGGAGGGGAATTCAGTCCACACAAATTAATACACGCACAAAATGCAGTTACTTACTTGGTGAGTTATAATTGTCCGAGAATACACACAAGTGGAGACGTCGAGAATTGTAGTGGTGAAGTGGTCCTTTTTGGTATGCAGTTGCTCACTCTACTTGAGAGTATGCGGAGAGAAAGGGAGATTGAATCAAAGGATCCGAGTGTGAATGTATGCATCAGGTACGATCCAGAGATGTTTGTCAATAGTGAAAAGCGAGGTTGGATAGGGAAGTTGTGTCGTCCGTACTGTGCACCGAACCAGATCGTGTCCTTATTCAATCTCAATTAACAACGATGACGTGCAGTGAATTCGTTATTTTTGATATATGACAATGAGCGTTCAATCCTTGTGTCTGTTTTTCATCCCTTATGTTCAGCTTATTTTAGTGTAGAGTATGACCATCTAATCGTCTAGAAACATTATCACTCCAAATCCGAGTGACAATTTTCTTTTCTTCTACGTGTTTTATGCGTTTGTTTCATTGAGAAATGTTCATTTCTGACCTTGCATGATTTCATGACCTTTCTTATGATTTCTGTAGCCTAGCTTTCCTCTCTCGTCATCGTATTGATGAAATCCTGTTCATTTCACTTCACCAAATTCATTATGATTATCGTTTGACAATCATTCAGCAATAGTACTTTTAAGTTTACACCACCTCATCGTTAGTATTAATTTACAATAATTACTGTTGTCGTTCTTTTCAGCCTCGAACTTATGTCTAGTCCACTCCATTCGTTTGTTTATTTTCTGTAGTATTGATATTGTCTCACAGCCTGATTTCACACTCACTCTTGAAACCTGTACTTTTTGACTATATTTATGTATATTCACACACACACACACGTGTAATTAAATTATTTCATCTGATTTTATCTCATGTTCTCATTGACCATGCATCATGTTGACAACTAAGTGACTATTGTTCCATCCCATGTTATGCCTGTTTCATGTCACATATTTGTTATTTCATTATGAACCTCTTATTGAAGTCCCACTATCTCCTCTTTAATGCATACTATTTTGTACTAGCCACTCACCCAGCTGACGCCTTTTATAACCTTGACCTGACTGACTTGTCGATTTTCCTATCCCACAGTCTACGAATCTAATGTGACTAATCACCACTATTGTCTTCCATTTTACAATATTTTGTAATCGATCTCAGCCTAGAACGTTTGTCACAATCGAAAAGTACTACTATTTTTGACATCCATAAGTAATCTGTTATTCTGTGTAAAAATAAATATATCCGCTGCATAACCGGCTATCATTACTGTAACAACAACAGATATTTTATTTTATAATTGTAAGAACCCGAAGAGGGGAAATTATTGTATAGAGTATTCTTCGTTCAGATTGGCTTTTATACTCGTTCCACAATACACTTTGTGATATGATTCTAATTAGCCTTTACTGGCTGGCTGGCTATTGTGTGCTTAGCTTGATGGATTTATGAATGTAGATCCTGAAGAAGAATGAATTGAATTCACGATTGATCGCTGTAATTATTTTCTTCTGAGTAAATTATGGGAATATTCAAGTTATGTGTAAATCTTTGTTACTCTGAATTCTTCTGGAAACATTCGGTCAAATCTCGATCACAGTTCATATGAATTAGTGTGTTGAATGTTTTGAACGTCAGTAATAACGATTATTATAATGATAACAAAATTGATAATAATAATAATAATACTAATGATAAGGTTTATGCAGGTGACAATAAAAATGACAAAGGTGGTAATACGTGTGTATGTTGACAGACTGTAGTCCAATAAATAAATGAGGTCAGATGTTAGAAGTTACGCATTACTGAAGGTGAGGTGGATAGATTAATGTCAGTGAAACGTTTGAGCATTGTGGAATAGGTGAAATAAAGTATAATTATGTTTCGATGGCTTGCACACAGTGATAAGCTTTTTAGTTTCTGGTAGTATTTCGAGCAAAATTCCTGCCCGTGTTCACATCCAGTGTTGGAATTGTTTTGTTTTTAATACACACATTCATGATTTGTACTCCTATATGCATATAGCTCAGTTTTTTGTTCATTAATTTTTGTGTACTCGGAATTCTATTCTTAGGTTGTTGACAATTGTGTTGCTGACTCACCCTTGTTACATGGATCCGGTGTGACCGTTATGAATATAGATTCTGTTATAAGCCTTTCTTTCCATTTGTTCATATCAGTTTTGAGAATACAAACACTGTCCTAATCAATATTGTGGTTTCTGTCCTGTCCTGCATATGCAGGTGTCGATGAATATATTTCTGAATTCTTGTAAGCTTGTGTTCCTGTGGGATAATGACCTTTGTTTATGCAGGCGTTTATGTTCATTCACTCTTATTTTGAGCGATCTGGATGTTTTACGCAAATATTAAGACGAACGCGCACGGCACAAGATATTTTGTAAATTAGATTGTTATTATCCGTCATTTTTCGTGGGATCTTCCAGTTGATTTATTTAATTTTTGATTAGATTGGTCGGTTCTAACGTGGTTCGAATTTCAACATTTTCAATAGTTTGTTTGTTTGGCCGCTACCAGATTACAGTGGTACCGGGCCCAAAAACCGGTTCATAAAAAACAAATTGTGTTTACCTTTGTTTTTTCTCCTTTCATTTTCTGGTTTCGCCCTCTTCCTTCTCTTTTTTTAATATTATCTCTGATGAAATCTTTTGGCTAGTTGTTGTCGAGTAACACTTTGACTGAATGGAACGTTTATTTCTCTACGCTGGTGATCTGTTGTTATTGTTGTTGTGAGTCTACGTATTGTATCTGCAAGGCCGTATGAGAATGCTCATTTTAGCATGAGTCGATGAGCTGAATGATAATCAAGGAGTCTTCCAGAGTGTGTAGTTTTTCTATATAGAGTCGTTTGTATGCTACCATCTGTTACTCTTTGTATTTTGCAGTCTAACACAGCCAGTTCCCCAAATTCACTCTCTATTTACATAGTGAATTTTCTTGAGTCGACAATACTGTTTATGTGTGAGAGGAGTTTGTCAACATCGTTTTTTCATTATTACTAACGTGTCGTCTGCATATCTCCACCATCATTTTAGTGTTGACGTGAATGCGGTGTCTTCTTCAAAATCCATGAACATATCATCTGCTATTGGTGAATCGGCAATCCAATGCCTACTGCTTCCTCCTTGTCGGCGTATTTTTCTTCCAAATGTAAAAATGTTGTTGTCAGACAGAATTGACCCGGCCGACAACTGCTACCTTGTCGTGGTGGTCGGGCTTGAATACCGCAGTGACCTAATGTTACGAAGGTGACTGAGTCTTAGAACGATGAGGGATGCTTGAATCTTGAAAAGACGAATGAACCAAGAATTTAGGCTTTATTCAGTTTACAATTAAGCCGGAATGGCTTAAACGTATAAACGAAAAAAAGCGTGTTAATAGCCGTAGAGATAGGAATATGATTAGATACGTATTATAAGAAAATCTCACAACACCTAACAAGTTAAACTGGCTGGAACTCATGTCCCTGCAGGTCCTACCATGTCACGAAGGTTGTTTGGATAGCGGTTAAACTAAAAGCAGTTACCATGAGGTACATGGACTCCAGAATCCAATTGGATCAAATGGCGTATGAACCCATATGGGTTACCGGAAACCATGGAAATGCGGCTCCTGAAGCTGCTTCGCTGTCTTGCGGATTAGACTCCAAGTGAAAGGCTCGGCGGCTGGTCCCTTAAGAAAACCACCTGCTTCGGTCTGGGCGCCCGCACAGTATCTCAGCCCTCACACAAAAAATGAAATAAAATTGTGTGGCGCATCATTTTGTTGCCATATATGTACCAAGTTTTTTTTATGCGTTTAAATAACAGACAGGATTGAACTCCTCTTATTATCTCCTCTACGGATAACTGTGTCCTGACTTTTAGGCCATTATCTTCTTTGAGTCTCGTTTTCAGTGCATTCTTGGCCATTTGAATGGACATTTTAGTGTAGAGACTGTTTGTCTGTAGTGACCCATTTTATTATTCATCATCGTAGTAAACTTTGACTATGTAATTGGACTTTGATTTGTTTATCAGTCTGAAGATTGTGTGTTAACAACTGGTGCATTGTACTACTCGCTTGACTTTTGAGTGGTCTTGACTACTGCGAGAATACACGTTCGTACTCCTTGTCAAGTGGCTTTTGATTTACGTTGTGGATGTCGAGTGCGAGTAATCACAACGTTATGGTACAATAATAGACGCGAAGAAGTACTGGGATATACGTGTGTGCTAGTTTTGTCGAATAGAGCAACACAACATGTTTCCATCAAAGCTGACTAGTATTTCCTCTTCGCCTATTTTACTGATTTAGTCGTCTCACTGATTCACACGAATCTACTACTCTGGCTTTTAAGTTGTCTCTTGTTAGTCTCAGTGTTGGTTGAGAGAAATTTTGACAGCATATAGGTTGGTGTGTTTCTAGAGTCTACAGTCGGTGTTATCTGGTATCCTTGTTTGTGGAATTTTATGTTGCCATGTTCCCATTACATGATTTCGGGATAATTTCAAACCATTTGAATTTACCGATTGCTTGTTTCATCTGTCGAGCCACCCTTGCTGTTTCTTTCATAGTTTTGTTTGTGATTGTTTCTGATGATTTGGAAATTAAGATGGTTATAGTGTCCAGATTGTAAATGTCCACTCATCTTTTACGTGTATGTTGCTTGTCACGTCTTCCTGTTGTGTTTGCTTTGTCTGGTTGAGTGATTAATGACAATGGATTTGTCTGCTTTTATGTCTTGAAGTGCTTTTAGTTCCTTCTTGGTTACATTTAGTTTTTCTGCTTTTTGTTCTTGTTTAAGAATAAATGCACATTGTGTCCGTAGTAATTCTGCTTATTGCTTGTCATGTGCTTCTGGTGCTGTTTCAACCACCGGTATAATATCTTCAGGTTCTAATCTTCTGTTACTGATATTGAAGTTCGTCCCTTTGATCAGTAAGTACGCTTTCCTCTGTTATTCTGTTAGCTTTCTGTCTGGCATGTTTACAATCCAATTGGTTTTGTTTCTTTTGTATACATAGACTAGGATTGTTCTGTCGAAACCCCATAACTTTGGCTATGTGTAACAAGTGGGGTTCGGATTTCGTTTCAATGATCTGATGCAATGTGATAGCTAAGCATTGAAGGTACTTCTTCTGTCCATTTGGCGACCGCTATCATCAATCAAATGCGACGAAATAGAACTTCTTATAGATTTTACTTGGCCTTTTTCGAACCATTGAGGAAGATGCTCATCAATACGTTTATTGAGCTGTCTAGTTGTTCGTCCTTTACAGATTTCTCCACAGAACCAGCTAAACTTATAAATACACATAGAGAAGGGGAACAGCTAGACAGCAGATTATCTCTTTCATTTCGCTTGAGCGATCCTGACTGAAAACACCTGTGTACGCTTACATATCTTGATGTATAAGTATCTCAAACAAACAAGTAGTTCTGTTGTACGGGTGTGTGTGTGTGTGTGTTTATGGGTGTGATGAAGTTTGACAGTGAGTGGAAACACTCAAATGTGATATGATAATATTGGTGTATAGAATTCTGAGTCACAGTTGGTTGGATATATGAATGAATAAGTGACCAGAGATACAATATTCAGCGAAGAGACTCTTTTCAACAACGAATTTATTATCAAGCAGTACAATCGTTTATATATATATGGTTTTTTTAAAGAAATTATATCCGGTGAGGGAATTAGGTCAAAGGTGTGAATACATGAAATAATAATAATAATAGTAGTATGAAGTGCAATTGAAATGTGTGTGATTATAATCATGGTTTAATGTCTAGTGGCAAAATAATTAATGTCATATATGGAATAATACATAGATTTTGGAAAGGGGTACATAATTATAAGATTAGTAGACGAATATAAAATATTACATAACATGGCGTGAAATTTGATAAGATAGAATTCAATATTGTAAAAATAAAATATATAAAAATGAATAATTTTGGGTTTAAAATGACAGGTGGGTCAAGTGGAAAAGATTCAGAGTGAGAATAGTAATAGTAATAATGATGATGCTGATAATAATAATAATAGTAAAAATAATCCTAGTAACAAGGGAAAAGTACTTAGAATAACTAAATAAACAAAATAAATAAATGTCTATCCCTCTACGGCCAAGGCAGAAGTAGGGATTGTACATACTTCTTTTGTACACAAAGGTCTGACTGGCTTAAAGTCATGAGTTGCTAAGGCCTCAGCTGTCTCTAGAAGTCTGTAACGAAGAAAACGCGGGAGGTTAGCATGGATTCTATATATGCGATCTTGAAATCATAGTCAGGGCTGACAGAGTGACAGAAGTTGATCAGGTGTTCCAGAATAGAGCATCGCACACTCTTCCTTTCTCCCTTGTAAAACCATGCAGCTGGAATATGTCCTCGTATCCGTGTGGGGAGCGTCCTTTGACTACGGCCAATGTACCTTGCTCCACGAGGGTAGGTGAACTGATAGATGCACATGGAGGCGGTCATACAGTGGAGCTTATCTTTTACAGAGATAGAGAACAATTTGTGGCTCGTGAACGTCATATGTAATTTTGCTGCAAGGAACGTCTTACTGACTGATTTAGAGAGACGATTTTTGAGCATATCTGAAGCTTGATCTCCTTTGAATTCCAAGTTCATGAATAAGGTTTTCTTTGGAACTGAGTCGGTGACCAGTTTAGACTGCTTATCTTTCATGTTGCTGTCAATAAATCGGTTAGGGTAGCCGTTTTCTGCGAGTGTGGCTTTTAAGAAGTCAAGTTCTGAGTCAACGCAATCAGAACTACAAATGTTTTTCTTATCTTAAAGCGGAGTGAATGAAATAGGTTCCTTTTCCTGGAAATAGGCACCCAACTGTAAAAATTAGTTAGTTGTACATGGAACGGACAATCAATAATACAAGCAAACAAACAAAATTAAGTCATCAAAAATCAACAAAGTTGTTACCATGATAGTAAAATTGGTTGAGCAATTCTCTTCAAGAATACAATGAAAACGAGAGCGTATTACCTCTGGTAGGTTATTCTTGACTCTGTAGATTACTTTGAAGCAGGAAGCGTTTGTTATGATGGAATGGTCAGCACTAACCAGGTGTTGTTCAATTATTGCACTCCTTATAGCACCACCACTATTGCCTTTTCGCAACCATAATGGAAAGTGTTCTTGAATCCTCTTGGGCAGGATGCACATTGAACGACCGATGTACCTGGCTCTACAGCAGCAGGTGAACAGATATATGCACATAGAAGTGGTCAGATGCGGGGTGTTGTCCTTAAGGCTTCTGCATATCAGTGGGCAACTGCACCGATCTTCTCAAGGTTCCATCAGTTCTTCTTGTTAGCTGCATATCAAGGAAGGAAGTTTTTCATTCGTTTTCCATTCTTGTATTCATTTAGAACTCTTACGTGATTTCACATTCTCTACTTTGTTTTATATGTGTATCGTGAGTACAAGATACGCCTTCATCAACCTGAAACCAGTATAGAAAGCTTCTACACTCACTCACTCACGATAAGGAACAAGATGTGGATTTTCAACACCAATGAGAAGTCAGTCATTGACATCCGAAAAACGCTGACGAGTGTGTAACGACTTATGACTAGATACATTTGCACAATCAGTTGTAGGTATTGATTCTACATACAACAGTAAGTGAAGGTAAGTTCACTCATTCATGTATAACCATGCAGATATTCTGTTTAATATTCTGTTTGTGATACCGGATAGCTTTGGATGTGGGCATAAACTTCTATTTACTTGAATTTCGGAAAAATTTAAACGTGACGCACTTCGGACACTGGGCAGTTTCCGTCGAATAATTGGCGATACTTTCCAAACGAAGACTTTCATCTTGGACTGTGCTCAGATAATACATGTAAATAAACTTGTTTGTGTTGCAGTGAAATAAAGTTTTCTATCTAATATTCTCGTGTTTTATTTGTTCTGCATGCGGTGGGAGTACGTCATGCTAGACCGGTACTCCCTAGGATATGAACTCGTTACTGTACATAAGTGTAATTCTGTAGGAACACTATCGATCGATATAAGTGGTGAATTATAAGTAGTTTAGTCAAGCCTTAACATCTGCCTAAAATTACGCGATCACGTCTCCTAGCCATAGGTGAATCTGTAGGGACCAATTACAAAATAAGCTAGCCTGTGTATTTCATAAATAAGAATAGAATGTAGGCACTGCAGTGGAGTTCGATTTCGTATAAGACTAAATGTATTCAAAAGTAGTGCATTACCATTATTATTTCACTTAAAGCGTGGTGTCAATCCACCACATGATTATACTGAAAAATGAAGTCTACATGTGACACATAATTGAGTAGATGGAGTGGTGGCAGTCGTGGCAATATTCCGCTTACAGTGAATTGTGCCACCAATTACTTTCTCAGGTCTCATTGATAAGTCAGGCCTCTATCTCGTCATGATGACAAATTTAGTTTCACTCAGATAGAATAAGAAAAGTATGGTAAGCAGGGTGTTGAATACATATATGTATAAATGAAAAATAATAACAGGCAAATGTCTTTACACAACTGTTTGTCGTAAATATTTCGGCAATGTCGAATTGATGTGACCAGGTTGACTGACGTTACCCGATATCTGCAAAACAGTGAATAAAATGTTGTTTTTTTAAATCGCTGAAGTTATCAAAAGTAATATAAAAGTTAGACGCTTTATGTTCGCCTACCTATGCTGAAAAAGGGTCATTCTCCTTTCTCATTCTTTGGTCATGACACCATACTTCTGTGGTTTTCACTGTCGTACACACATTGTTCATCTTGTCAAGAATAGCACTAAGCAAATAATAATAATAATACTAATTTAATATGTTGTATAAACGGGTGTTTACAAGCAATGCACACCATTTCTACAGGCACAATAAGTTATGTTATGAATTGCAGTCGTGAAGTATCATAAATTAATGCTTTTTCAAAAGTTTAAATCGCTCGATTATTGTACAAGCAATCAGAACAGGTTATCTATCTTAAATGTTAAATTGTAAACCTTTCACAATGAACACCGTATATTTGGGTAAGTGCTATACCCTCGCGTGATTATAAGCTATCCCAGGAAGATAACAACGACCCGAGAAACTGCATAATGGTATAAAATACAATTACGGATAATACATCCTTGAAAGTACACCTACAAGATATATACGGCAAGTGGCTGTAGAGTCCTTGGAATGGTAGTATACACTTGCAATGTTTAATGCTAACCGTATTTGGCCTTATCATGGAAGGCATGACGTTTCCGATGAAAATATGGCTTTGTTTTGGTGTGTTTTTTTCATTTAAGCAACCAGACTTCAAGCAAGCAACAAATATGAAGAAAGAGTAAGTTTTAGCTTTAATAAACACCTAGGTAATTAAGATAAACTAGAGCATAATATTGCGTGAATGAGAAAAATAATCGTGAGGTAGATATAAGTGATATTTCAGTGAGGAGCGAATTCAACGATCTGGAAGATTAGAACCCTTAAGACAAGACACGATGACCTGTAAGATGTCTTACGAATTTCTGTAGGGCCCATAGTAACTATGGAAACTGGAGTAGCACTTTCTATCTGTCCAGAGTATTGCTCTTGACGCAGTTTCTTATCAACAATTTGCAGTATCACTAGTGATTTTATAGGAAGCTTGATTTCCTCTTCACTTTCATCAGCGCTGTCCCTTCACGCACAACAGCATGCAGTAAATACATATACTCAAGCATTGTAACCTGAACATCACAAAATCCCCATAGATAATCCGTTGAACAATAAATGGTTCAAAAAAAATGAGTCGTAAGTGCAGCCTCCGTATCCTTCATAGCCACAGGTAATTAATTCATGAAGGAGCTCAGAATATCTTAGTAATCTGAAAATGAATGATTATTAGGACTGGTACAACTTACGTAACAGGTGTACTAGTGATAGGATGCAGCTGCTAGCTACTATTCGACAGAAATGTAATACTAACTACAAACTCTGTTACATTTCAGAAGGACCATCCATAATATTATTCTTGTCCCAGTGCACACTGACATCAATCAAGACAAGTTGATGCCATTTAATGCAATGAGCAGTTACGGTCTTCCGAAATCCCATGTGACAATGTATGTACATTCAACTGGTAACACATCTTCGGCTGACCAATTTGAACCAGGAACTTCATCAAAATGGACATAATCACTACGAAATTCAGCTGCTTTTCTCATTCACTGTATGATTTCTTCGATGTGTTATGGGAGATTTCACTCATCACGGATGAAATTAAAACTGCTTAACCTCCTCAGAACATACATCTAACTTATCTCTATGGGCTTATTCTCTTTCAATTACCTGATTCTCACAAATTGACTGCTATGACAACAACCATTGCCCGCAGTCAATTTACAACCTGAAAATCTCGAACAACTCGCAAATAACAAAACTTTAAAGCTCTCAAACGAAAATAATAGTCATTTCTATGCATAACTCCTTTAAATGCATGTCTTTCTTAGCGATAATTTGTCTGGGATATCAAGACACTATTACGCATTAATACAGATTTCAGATTCAGATTTATTGGTTGAGGATAGAAGGCTTGCAGCCTATGTTGATTCTTTTCTAGTAAATTTCTGTGGTTGTCCGAACCCGTCTTGAATGAGTCACTTGAGGTTGCAGACACCACTCCTTCTGGGAGTCGCTTCTAAGAGTTTACGACTCTGTGTGAGATGTGATTTCTTCTTGGCTTTTGAACTCTCCTGCTATGTCCTCTTAGGTGTTCCGACCTTACAGACTCACACGCTTAACGGCAAGTTGCATTCCCTTCTATCATGGTATTAAATTACGTGATATAAAGCGCCATTCACCTTATGATCAATAACTATGCTACGTGAACAATTTGTGTATTGTCAATAGAAATTTGTTTATTGTTGTGGTACATGTGGTTGAGGGGATCCAACACAGAATTAAATGACTTCACTTGTTCCTGCTTAATTTCTTCTTCTGGTTTCGTTGTGATAAACATTTTGTAATTTCCGAGGAAATTGGTCATTTTTCAGAAAACTAGTCCTCATACTAATACACTAATCAGTATAGCTATAGAAGCAGTTAGGTAAGAACTGACTACTGATCCTGAATCCTCTCACATAAGACGAAATCACATCCCCATTGAAGATATCATATTACGAAATTCAATTGTGTTGCCTATCTAGTGATTTCCAATATAAGGAGGGGTTTGAGGGAAAATGTAGAGACAAATAGAACGAATGACAAGCGTATCATCAGATGGTTGGAGGTAATCGACAGGAAGTCTCGCTCGACCTAGGTTTCATGGAAGTTGGCACTCAGAATTCAGCAAGGCGCATGTTCGACCTCGAAGGGACCCATGTCTCACCGACGTCACCCAGTGAGTACTGCAGTCAGAGGCGTTACCACTGAGCCAGCTATTCGGGCTCGCGATTGACCTCTTGTAGCATTGTATCAGATATTTTTGATGCTTTACTAGTGCAATGTACCTAGTCCTATCTTTGGATGCACACCTAATTCTAGCAGTAAAGTTTCCAATGTGGCCACAATGCTAAGTGGCCATTACCCTAGTGTCATCCGAATGTGAAGCGACGAGTTGGTCGTCGGTGGAAGGGTGACATGGAGGAGATCGTTTGTGTTAGAGGGGACGAGTAATCGTGGACCCAGTTGAAGAGAACGGCAGAAGGCATGGCAGAGTGGAGACGTGTTGTTGAAGCCCTATGTTTCTCTCGGAATCCAAGGGAATAATGATAATAATAATAATATAAACTCGTTCGTTCCTGTGATTCTTGTATCAAAAAGAAGACAGTCAAGTTGGAAATAAGTCGAATATTAAATATCGTGGATTGTGTCCTTTCTTTGATTCTTTTTGGTCTTCCCTTATCCTGCTGATTTCCAGAAAGATATTTCGTCTAACTTTCTGCTTAAGGAAGTCCAGATAATCTGGTATCATTTATTGTTAATTTTCCTATTCTACCCATTCTACTTCGTGTCTCCCGTATAATCAATATTTCCTGAGCTAATTAAGAAAGATTCTGTTACATTGTGTCGGAGGCAGTAGAAGTTGTCGGTAGAAGGAGTAGGTTATCGCTAAAGTGGTGACAATTTGGGTAGTCCACTTCCAATCCATCCGCTCTCACATATTCCTATACTGTATCTTGTGATTTCTTTGGCAATCTGAACAGCCTTCAAACATACTACGGACACTCCACATATCCCTACTTATTTCCACTTTGATTTTCATCAAAAAAGGTATATCAGTTGAATAGCTTCTCAAAGTCTTTGACAAACCCGCATCATCTTGCCTCTCCAATCGCAGACAAGAATACGCTTATTTCTTGGATATTTTCTCTGTGCTTTGGATTTTCTGTAGCGACTGGATTCATTTTCTGGGGTAGGGTTGCTCACCAGACCTTCTACTGAATTCTTCTCTTCTCCTGGGCATCAAAATGACTAGTAAACTTGGCAACGGAGAAATATATACGCAAATGGAAGCTATGCTAATACTATCTTCAGTATCCACGTTCTTCAAGCTTTTAGGTGCCAATGTCATCAGTCATCTGAATGTAGAATTTGTACCAGCTAGTTCAAACAGCATACGTTTAAACCAATACTATTTCTGACTGACTATGAACGCCGTTTTATCTCAGTCGCTCTGTTTTATCGGTATTTACTGAAATCCTGATCAGAGGTAACAAGTGTACACAGATTAGGACTTTGTAAGCGACAGAGACTTCCTGCTGCATTGAGGGTGGAAATCGACCCCACTTCTGTTATGCTGCTCAGCTCTCGCAAATTAAATCAAAATCTATACTTCCAGGTTACTTTCTTCACTAAAACGACTGGAGAGCTGTATGGGCTGCCCGTTTCTTCAATAATATCATTGTTTAACACCTGGCTAACTTGTCGCTCATTCCACTCTTAGTGTTGTGAATCTCGTCACTTGCAGACCCGTCACAACGACACGACACTGCCTCACCTAGTGGCAATAACCGTAGGGGTCTCCATCTCCCATGAATAGACGATCCTATTTTCTAACTAACATCATTCATTATATTCTGCATTTCCAAAGTCTTCATCCTTGCCTGCTATGTAAACTTCCTCATGCGTGATGATAGATCGGTATTTTGTAATTATGATCCTTTCCTTCGCCTTAATTACGACACCTTCCTTCTCGCAGAAAATCAGATCCCAGGATTGTTTTCCATACCCGAGCCACAACAATCAATGGGTACCTTGATTTGTAACCGCCTATGGGAACGTTCCAGCTGGACACTCTTGTGACTTTTAACAGAAAGCTCCTTAAAGTCTGGACTGCCAATGATCACGATCTGTCATTCTGACGTAGGTTCCCATATTTAATTGAAACTACCGTCCCCGTATCTACTAGACATACAACATATTGATCATTTACTCACAGCCTAGAATACATCAACCCGCTCTCCACTCTCCCTATTACTTCTAGCCTCATCGCAGAGAAAAAAGGCACATTATACTGTTTAAGCTTTTTCACTTTCCATCTTTCCGAACAGCATTTCTTCCAGTGTCCCGTTGTATCACATCGAAACCACTTGTGTCTTCTGACGCTCATTCCTGACACCGCCAATGCTCCCTACATATCCATGATTTCTTGTTCCTACTGGTGACTCTGTGGCCGATAATGTCGTGCTCGACAGCTATCTGGTCATGTTTGTTAGCTCACAATTGTCCATGGATGGTGCAGTGTCGACAAGTTGTAGTTGCTGAGAAATGTGGTCATGAACTGGGAAGTCAATAGCTACTTTGTTCAACTAGGTACAAAAGGCGTTCGTACAGAAACAAATCCTACTGCTCTCGAGATCACCTCCATCATCTCTTGGGATTGTTTTGTTTCTAATTCACACATATATGATTTCTACTCATATTATATATATATGCACATATATGAGATGGAAATCACCCATATCGACTGATGAAGCGAGTGCAGCGATCACACATGACTCAAAAACATTTGCATCATAGAAAACCTACATGGTATTCTGAGAAAGTTATTTACAATAAGGAAAGATATCAATGAAGCAAAAGAAAAGTTGAAAGGACCAACTGAGAAGGAAAAGTATGAAAGCATACTACAAGTTGCACGAAAACGAAAAGAAACTACCTATGAAGAAACAAATCAAAACCGTCAATAGACTCATGATCGGAAAAACCAAGAATCACATACAAGTAACTGAAATCAATTGGATTGTAAACATGCCAGACAGAAAGCTAACAGAATAACAGAGGAAAGCATACTTACTGATCAAAGGGACGAACTTCAATATCAGTAACAGAAGATTAGAACCTGAAGATATTATACCGGTGGTTGAAACAGCACCAGAAGCACATGACAAGCAATAAGCAGAATTACTACGGACACAATGTGCATTTATTCTTAAACAAGAACAAAAAGCAGAAAAACTAAATGTAACTAAGAAGTAACTAAAAGCAGACAAATCCATTGTCATTACTCACTCAACCAGACAAAGCAAACACAACAGGAAGACGTGACAAGGCAACATACACGTAGAAGATGAGTGGACATTTACAATCTGGACACTATACCCATCCTAATGTCCAAATCATCAGAAACAATCACAAACAAAACTATGAAAGAAACAGCAAGGGTGGTTCGACAGATGAAACAAGCAATCGGTAAATTCAAATGGTTTGAAATTATCCCGAAATCATGTAATATACATGGGACACATGGCAACATAAAATTCCACAAACAAGGATACCAGATAACACCGATTGTAGACTCTAGAAACACACCAGCGTATATGCTGTCAAAATTTCTCTCAACCAACACTGAGACTAACAAGAGACAACTTAAAAGCCAGAGCAGTAGATTCGTGTGAATCAGTGAGACGACTAAATCAGTAAAATAGGCGAAGAGGAAATACTAGTCAGCTTTGATGGAAACATGTTGTGTTGCTCTATTCGACAAAACTAGCACACACGTATATCCCAGTACTTCTTCGCGTTTATCATTGTACCATTGTAACGTTGTGATTACTCGCACTCGACATCCACAACGTAAATCAAAAGCCACTTGACAAGGAGTACGAACGTGTATTCTCGCAGTAGTCAAGACCACTCAAAAGTCAGGCGAGTAGTACAATGCACCAGTTGTTAACACACAATCTTCAAACTGATAAACAAATCAAAGTCCAATTACATAGTCAAAGTTTACTACGATGATGAATAATAAAATGGGTCACTACAGACAAACAGTCTCCACACTAAGATGTCCATTCAAATGGCCAAGAATGCACTGAAAACGAGACTCAAAGAAGATAATGGCCTAAAAGTCAGGACACAGTTATCCGTAGAGGAGATAATAAGAGGAGTTCAATCCTGTCTGTTATTTAAACGCATAAATAAAACTTGGTACAAATATGTCAACAAAATGATGCGCTGTACAATTTTATTTCATTTTTTGTGTGAGGGTTGAGATACTGTGCGGGCGCCCAGACCAAAGACGGTGGTTTTCTTAAGGGACCAGCCGCCGAGCCTTTCACTTGGAGTCTAATCCGCAAGACAGCGAAGCAGCTTCAGGAGCCGCATTCCCATGGTTTCCGGTGACCCATATGGGTTCATACGCCATTTGATCCGATTGGATTCTGGAGTCCATGTACCTCATGGTAACTGCTTTTAGTTTAACCGCGATCCTAACAAACTTTGTCATTCATATCGGCACCTGCATAAACCTTATCATTAGTACTACTATTATTAATTTTGTTATCATTATAATCATCATTATTACTGACGTTTAAAACATTCAACACACTAATTCATATGAACTGTGATAGAGATTTGACCGAATGTTTCCAGAAGAATTCAGAATAACAAAGATTTATGCATCACTTGAATATTCCCATAATTTACTCAGAAGAAAATAATTACAGCGATCAATCGTGAATTCAATTCATTCTTCTTCAGGCTCTACATTCATAAATCCATTAGGCTAAGCGCACAATAGCCAGCCAGCCAGTAAAGGCTAATTAGAATCATATCACAAAGTGTATTGTGGAACGAGTATAAAAGCCAATCTGAACGAAGAATACTCTATACAATAATTTCCCCTCTTCGGGTTCTTACAATTATAAAATAAAATATCTGTTGTCGTTACAGTAATGATAGCCGGTTATGCAGCGGATATATTTATTTTTACACAGAATAACAGATTACTTATGGATGTCAAAAATAGTAGTACTTTTTGATTATGACAAACGTTCTAGGCTGAGATCGATTACAAAATATTGTAAAATGGAAGACGATAGTGGTGATTAGTCACATTAGATTCGTAGACTGTGGGATAGGAAAATCGACAAGTCAGTCAGGTCAACGTTATAAAAGGCGTCAGCTGGGTGAGTGGCTAGTACAAAATAGTATGCATTAAAGAGGAGATAGTGGGACTTCAATAAGAGGTTCATAATGAAATAACAGATATGTGACATGAAACAGGCATAACATGGGATGGAACAATAGTCACTTAGTTGTCAACATGATGCATGGTCAATGAGAACATGAGATAAAATCAGATGAAATAATTTAATTACACGTGTGTGTGTGTGTGAATATACACAAATATAGTCAAAAAGTACAGGTTTCAAGAGTGAGTGTGAAATCAGGCTGTATGAGACAATATGAATACTACAGAAAATAAACAAACGAATGGAGTGGACTAGACATAAGTTCGAGGCTGAAAAGAACGACAACAGTAATTATTGTAAATTAATACTAACGATGAGGTGGTGTAAACTTAAAAGTACTATTGCTGAATGATTGTCAAACGATAATCATAATGAATTTGGTGAAGTGAAATGAACAGGATTTCATCAATACGATGACGAGAGAGGAAAGCTAAGGCTACAGAAATCATAAGAAAGGTCATGAAATCATGCAAGGTCAGAAATGAACATTTCTCAATGAAACAAACGCATAAAACACATAGAAGAAAAGAAAATTGTCACTCGAATTTGAAATGATAATGTTTCTAGACGATTAGATGGTCATACTCTACACTAAAATAAGCTGAACATAAGGGATGAAAAACAGACACAAGGATTGAACGCTCATTGATTTCGATATTAGGATGGTTATAGTGTCCAGATTGTAAATGTCCACTCATCTTCTACGTGTATGTTGCTTAGTCACGTAGTCCTGTTGTGTTTGCTTTGTCTGGTTGAGTGAGTAATGAAAATGGGTTTGTCTGCTTTTAGTTCCTTCTTGGTTACATTTAGTTTTTCTGCTTTATGTTCTTGTTTAAGAATAAATGCACATTGTGTCCGTAGTAATTCTGCTTATTGCTTGTCATGTGCTTCTGGTGCTGTTTCAACCACCGGTATAATATCTTCAGGTTCTAATCTTCTGTTACTGATATTGAAGTTCGTCCCTTTGATCAGTAAGTACGCTTTCCTCAGCTTCTGTTAGCTTTCTGTCTGGCGTGTTTACAATCCAATTGATTTCAGTTACTTGTATGTGATTCTTGGTTTTTCCGATCATGAGTCTATTGACGGTTTTGATTTGTTTCTTCATAGGTAGTTTCTTTTCGTTTCCGTGCAACTTGTAGTATGCTTTCATACTTTTCCTTCTCAGTTGGTCCTTTCAACTTTTCTTTTGCTTCATTGATATCTTTCCTTATTGTAAATAACTTTCTCAGAATACCATGTAGGTTTTCTTTGATGCATATGTTTTTGAGTCATGTGTGATCGCTGCACTCGCTTCATCAGTCGATATGGGTGATTTCCATCTCATATATGTGCATATATATATAATATGAGTAGAAATCATATATGTGTGAATTAGAAACAAAACAATCCCAAGAGATGATGGAGGTGATCTCGAGAGCAGTAGGATTTGTTTCTGTACGAACGCCTTTTGTACCTAGTTGAACAAAGTAGCTATTGACTTCCCAGTTCATGACCACATTTCTCAGCAACTATAACTAGTTGACACTGCACCATCCATGGACACTTGTGAGCTAACAAACATGACCAGATAGCTGTCGAGCACGACATTATCGGCCACAGAGTCACCAGTAGGAACAAGAAATCATGGATATGTAGGGAGCATTGGCGGTGTCAGGAATGAGCGTCAGAAGACACAAGTGGTTTCGATGTGATACAACGGGACACTGGAAGAAATGCTGTTCGGAAAGATGGAAAGTGAAAAAGCTTAAACAGTATAATGTGCCTTTTTTCTCTGCGATGAGGCTAGAAGTAATAGGGAGAGTGGAGAGCGGGTTGATGTATTCTAGGCTGTGAGTAAATGATCAATATGTTGTATGTCTAGTAGATACGGGGACGGTAGTTTCAATTAAATATGGGAACCTACGTCAGAATGACAGATCGTGATCATTGGCAGTCCAGACTTTAAGGAGCTTTCTGTTAAAAGTCACAAGAGTGTCCAGCTGGAACGTTCCCATAGGCGGTTACAAATCAAGGTACCCATTGATTGTTGTGGCTCGGGTATGGAAAACAATCCTGGGATCTGATTTTCTGCGAGAAGGAAGGTGTCGTAATTAAGGCGAAGGAAAGGATCATAATTACAAAATACCGATCTATCATCACGCATGAGGAAGTTTACATAGCAGGCAAGGATGAAGACTTTGGAAATGCAGAATATAATGAATGATGTTAGTTAGAAAATAGGATCGTCTATTCATGGGAGATGGAGACCCCTACGGTTATTGCCACTAGGTGAGGCAGTGTCGTGTCGTTGTGACGGGTCTGCAAGTGACGAGATTCACAACACTAAGAGTGGAATGAGCGACAAGTTAGCCAGGTGTTAAACAATGATATTATTGAAGAAACGGGCAGCCCATACAGCTCTCCAGTCGTTTTAGTGAAGAAAGTAACCTGGAAGTATAGATTTTGATTTAATTTGTGAGAGCTGAGGAGCATAACAGAAATGGGGTCGATTTCCACCCTCAATGCAGCAGGAAGTCTCTGTCGCTTACAAAGTCCTAATCTGTGTACACTTGTTACCTCTGATCAGGATTTCAGTAAATACCGATAAAACAGAGCGACTGAGATAAAACGGCGTTCATAGTCAGTCAGAAATAGTATTGGTTTAAACGTATGCTGTTTGAACTAGCTGGTACAAATTCTACATTCAGATGACTGATGACATTGGCACCTAAAAGCTTGAAGAACGTGGATACTGAAGATAGTATTAGCATAGCTTCCATTTGCGTATATATTTCTCCGTTGCCAAGTTTACTAGTCATTTTGATGCCCAGGAGAAGAGAAGAATTCAGTAGAAGGTCTGGTGAGCAACCCTACCCCAGAAAATGAATCCAGTCGCTACAGAAAATCCAAAGCACAGAGAAAATATCCAAGAAATAAGCGTATTCTTGTCTGCGATTGGAGAGGCAAGATGATGCGGGTTTGTCAAAGACTTTGAGAAGCTATTCAACTGATATACCTTTTTTGATGAAAATCAAAGTGGAAATAAGTAGGGATATGTGGAGTGTCCGTAGTATGTTTGAAGGCTGTTCAGATTGCCAAAGAAATCACAAGATACAGTATAGGAATATGTGAGAGCGGATGGATTGGAAGTGGACTACCCAAATTGTCACCACTTTAGCGATAACCTACTCCTTCTACCGACAACTTCTACTGCCTCCGACACAATGTAACAGAATCTTTCTTAATTAGCTCAGGAAATATTGATTATACGGGAGACACGAAGTAGAATGGGTAGAATAGGAAAATTAACAATAAATGATACCAGATTATCTGGACTTCCTTAAGCAGAAAGTTAGACGAAATATCTTTCTGGAAATCAGCAGGATAAGGGAAGACCAAAAAGAATCAAAGAAAGGACACAATCCACGATATTTAATATTCGACTTATTTCCAACTTGACTGTCTTCTTTTTGATACAAGAATCACAGGAACGAACGAGTTTATATTATTATTATTATCATTATTCCCTTGGATTCCGAGAGAAACATAGGGCTTCAACAACACGTCTCCACTCTGCCATGCCTTCTGCCGTTCTCTTCAACTGGGTCCACGATTACTCGTCCCCTCTAACACAAACGATCTCCTCCATGTCACCCTTCCACCGACGACCAACTCGTCGCTTCACATTCGGATGACACTAGGGTAATGGCCACTTAGCATTGTGGCCACATTGGAAACTTTACTGCTAGAATTAGGTGTGCATCCAAAGATAGGACTAGGTACATTGCACTAGTAAAGCATCAAAAATATCTGATACAATGCTACAAGAGGTCAATCGCGAGCCCGAATAGCTGGCTCAGTGGTAACGCCTCTGACTGCAGTACTCACTGGGTGACGTCGGTGAGACATGGGTCCCTTCGAGGTCGAACATGCGCCTTGCTGAATTCTGAGTGCCAACTTCCATGAAACCTAGGTCGAGCGAGACTTCCTGTCGATTACCTCCAACCATCTGATGATACGCTTGTCATTCGTTCTATTTGTCTCTACATTTTCCCTCAAACCCCTCCTTATATTGGAAATCACTAGATAGGCAACACAATTGAATTTCGTAATATGATATCTTCAATGGGGATGTGATTTCGTCTTATGTGAGAGGATTCAGGATCAGTAGTCAGTTCTTACCTAACTGCTTCTATAGCTATACTGATTAGTGTATTAGTATGAGGACTAGTTTTCTGAAAAATGACCAATTTCCTCGGAAATTACAAAATGTTTATCACAACGAAACCAGAAGAAGAAATTAAGCAGGAACAAGTGAAGTCATTTAATTCTGTGTTGGATCCCCTCAACCACATGTACCACAACAATAAACAAATTTCTATCGACAATACACAAATCGTTCACGTAGCATAGTTATTGATCATAAGGTGAATGGCGCTTTATATCACGTAATTTAATACCATGATAGAAGGGAATGCAACTTGCCGTTAAGCTTGTGAGTATGTAAGGTCGGAACACCTAAGAGGACATAGCAGGAGAGTTCAAAAGCCAAGAAGAAATCACATCTCACACAGAGTCGTAAACTCTTAGAAGCGACTCCCAGAAGGAGTGGTGTCTGCAACCTCAAGTGACTCATTCAAGACGGGTTCGGACAACCACAGAAATTTACTAGAAAAGAATCAACATAGGCTGCAAGCCTTCTATCCTCAACCAATAAATCTGAATCTGAAATCTGTATTAATGCGTAATAGTGTCTTGATATCCCAGACAAATTATCGCTAAGAAAGACATGCATTTAAAGGAGTTATGCATAGAAATGACTATTATTTTCGTTTGAGAGCTTTAAAGTTTTGTTATTTGCGAGTTGTTCGAGATTTTCAGGTTGTAAATTGACTGCGGGCAATGGTTGTTGCCATAGCAGTCAATTTGTGAGAATCAGGTAATTGAAAGAGAATAAGCCCATAGAGATAAGTTAGATGTATGTTCTGAGGAGGTTAAGCAGTTTTAATTTCATCCGTGATGAGTGAAATCTCCCATAACACATCGAAGAAATCATACAGTGAATGAGAAAAGCAGCTGAATTTCGTAGTGATTATGTCCATTTTGATGAAGTTCCTGGTTCAAATTGGTCAGCCGAAGATGTGTTACCAGTTGAATGTACGTACATTGTCACATGGGATTTCGGAAGACCGTAACTGCTCATTGCATTAAATGGCATCAACTTGTCTTGATTGATGTCAGTGTGCACTGGGACAAGAATAATATTATGGATGGTCCTTCTGAAATGTAACAGAGTTTGTAGTTAGTATTACATTTCTGTCGAATAGTAGCTAGCAGCTGCATCCTATCACTAGTACACCTGTTACGTAAGTTGTACCAGTCCTAATAATCATTCATTTTCAGATTACTAAGATATTCTGAGCTCCTTCATGAATTAATTACCTGTGGCTATGAAGGATACGGAGGCTGCACTTACGACTCATTTTTTTTGAACCATTTATTGTTCAACGGATTATCTATGGGGATTTTGTGATGTTCAGGTTACAATGCTTGAGTATATGTATTTACTGCATGCTGTTGTGCGTGAAGGGACAGCGCTGATGAAAGTGAAGAGGAGATCAAGCTTCCTATAAAATCACTAGTGATACTGCAAATTGTTGATAAGAAACTGCGTCAAGAGCAATACTCTGGACAGATAGAAAGTGCTACTCCAGTTTCCATAGTTACTATGGGCCCTACAGAAATTCGTAAGACATCTTACAGGTCATCGTGTCTTGTCTTAAGGGTTCTAATCTTCCAGATCGTTGAATTCGCTCCTCACTGAAATATCACTTATATCTACCTCACGATTATTTTTCTCATTCACGCAATATTATGCTCTAGTTTATCTTAATTACCTAGGTGTTTATTAAAGCTAAAACTTACTCTTTCTTCATATTTGTTGCTTGCTTGAAGTCTGGTTGCTTAAATGAAAAAAACACACCAAAACAAAGCCATATTTTCATCGGAAACGTCATGCCTTCCATGATAAGGCCAAATACGGTTAGCATTAAACATTGCAAGTGTATACTACCATTCCAAGGACTCTACAGCCACTTGCCGTATATATCTTGTAGGTGTACTTTCAAGGATGTATTATCCGTAATTGTATTTTATACCATTATGCAGTTTCTCGGGTCGTTGTTATCTTCCTGGGATAGCTTATAATCACGCGAGGGTATAGCACTTACCCAAATATACGGTGTTCATTGTGAAAGGTTTACAATTTAACATTTAAGATAGATAACCTGTTCTGATTGCTTGTACAATAATCGAGCGATTTAAACTTTTGAAAAAGCATTAATTTATGATACTTCACGACTGCAATTCATAACATAACTTATTGTGCCTGTAGAAATGGTGTGCATTGCTTGTAAACACCCGTTTATACAACATATTAAATTAGTATTATTATTATAATTTGCTTAGTGCTATTCTTGACAAGATGAACAATGTGTGTACGACAGTGAAAACCACAGAAGTATGGTGTCATGACCAAAGAATGAGAAAGGAGAATGACCCTTTTTCAGCATAGGTAGGCGAACATAAAGCGTCTAACTTTTATATTACTTTTGATAACTTCAGCGATTTAAAAAAACAACATTTTATTCACTGTTTTGCAGATATCGGGTAACGTCAGTCAACCTGGTCACATCAATTCGACATTGCCGAAATATTTACGACAAACAGTTGTGTAAAGACATTTGCCTGTTATTATTTTTCATTTATACATATATGTATTCAACACCCTGCTTACCATACTTTTCTTATTCTATCTGAGTGAAACTAAATTTGTCATCATGACGAGATAGAGGCCTGACTTATCAATGAGACCTGAGAAAGTAATTGGTGGCACAATTCACTGTAAGCGGAATATTGCCACGACTGCCACCACTCCATCTACTCAATTATGTGTCACATGTAGACTTCATTTTTCAGTATAATCATGTGGTGGATTGACACCACGCTTTAAGTGAAATAATAATGGTAATGCACTACTTTTGAATACATTTAGTCTTATACGAAATCGAACTCCACTGCAGTGCCTACATTCTATTCTTATTTATGAAATACACAGGCTAGCTTATTTTGTAATTGGTCCCTACAGATTCACCTATGGCTAGGAGACGTGATCGCGTAATTTTAGGCAGATGTTAAGGCTTGACTAAACTACTTATAATTCACCACTTATATCGATCGATAGTGTTCCTACAGAATTACACTTATGTACAGTAACGAGTTCATATCCTAGGGAGTACCGGTCTAGCATGACGTACTCTCACCACATGCAGAACAAATAAAACACGAGAATATTAGATAGAAAACTTTATTTCACTGCAACACAAACAAGTTTATTTACATGTATTATCTGAGCACAGTCCAAGATGAAAGTCTTCGTTTGGAAAGTATCGCCAATTATTCGACGGAAACTGCCCAGTGTCCGAAGTGCGTCACGTTTAAATTTTTCCGAAATTCAAGTAAATAGAAGTTTATGCCCACATCCAAAGCTATCCGGTATCACAAACAGAATATTAAACAGAATATCTGCATGGTTATACATGAATGAGTGAACTTACCTTCACTTACTGTTGTATGTAGAATCAATACCTACAACTGATTGTGCAAATGTATCTAGTCATAAGTCGTTACACACTCGTCAGCGTTTTTCGGATGTCAATGACTGACTTCTCATTGGTGTTGAAAATCCACATCTTGTTCCTTATCGTGAGTGAGTGAGTGTAGAAGCTTTCTATACTGGTTTCAGGTTGATGAAGGCGTATCTTGTACTCACGATACACATATAAAACAAAGTAGAGAATGTGAAATCACGTAAGAGTTCTAAATGAATACAAGAATGGAAAACGAATGAAAAACTTCCTTCCTTGATATGCAGCTAACAAGAAGAACTGATGGAACCTTGAGAAGATCGGTGCAGTTGCCCACTGATATGCAGAAGCCTTAAGGACAACACCCCGCATCTGACCACTTCTATGTGCATATATCTGTTCACCTGCTGCTGTAGAGCCAGGTACATCGGTCGTTCAATGTGCATCCTGCCCAAGAGGATTCAAGAACACTTTCCATTATGGTTGCGAAAAGGCAATAGTGGTGGTGCTATAAGGAGTGCAATAATTGAACAACACCTGGTTAGTGCTGACCATTCCATCATAACAAACGCTTCCTGCTTCAAAGTAATCTACAGAGTCAAGAATAACCTACCAGAGGTAATACGCTCTCGTTTTCATTGTATTCTTGAAGATAATATAAAAAACGTGAAAAAAAAGGAATTGCTCAACCAATTTTACTATCATGGTAACAACTTTGTTGATTTTTGATGACTTAATTTTGTTTGTTTGCTTGTATTATTGATTGTCCGTTCCATGTACAACTAACTAATTTTTACAGTTGGGTGCCTATTTCCAGGAAAAGGAACCTATTTCATTCACTCCGCTTTAAGATAAGAAAAACATTTGTAGTTCTGATTGCGTTGACTCAGAACTTGACTTCTTAAAAGCCACACTCGCAGAAAACGGTTACCCTAACCGATTTATTGACAGCAACATGAAAGATAAGCAGTCTAAACTGGTCACCGACTCAGTTCCAAAGAAAACCTTATTCATGAACTTGGAATTCAAAGGAGATCAAGCTTCAGATATGCTCAAAAATCGTCTCTCTAAATCAGTCAGTAAGACGTTCCTTGCAGCAAAATTACATATGACGTTCACGAGCCACAAATTGTTCTCTATCTCTGTAAAAGATAAGCTCCACTGTATGACCGCCTCCATGTGCATCTATCAGTTCACCTACTCTCGTGGAGCAAGGTACATTGGCCGTAGTCAAAGGACGCTCCCCACACGGATACGAGGACATATTCCAGCTGCATGGTTTTACAAGGGAGAAAGGAAATGTGTGCGAAGCTCTATTCTGGAACACCTGATCAACTTCTGTCAACCCTGACCATGATTTCAAGATCGCATATATAGAATCCATGCTAACCTCCCGCGTTTTCTTCGTTACAGACTTCTAGAGACAGCTGAGGCCTTAGCAATTCATGACCTTAAGCCAGACCTTTGTGTACAAAAGAAGTATGTACAATCCCTACTTCTGCCTTGGCCGTAGAGGGATAGACATTTATTTATTTTGTTTATTTAGTTATTCTATGTACTTTTCCCTTGTTACTAGGATTATTCTTACTACTATTACTATTATTACTATTCTCACTCTGAATCTTTTCCACTTGACCCACCTGTCATTTTAAACCCAAAATTATTCATTTTTATATATTTTATTTTTACAATATTGAATTCTATCTTATCAAATTTCACGCCATGTTATGTAATATTTTATATTCGTCTACTAATCTTATAATTATGTACCCCTTTCCAAAATCTATGTATTATTCTATATATGACATTAATTATTTTGCCACTAGACATTAAACCATGATTATAATCACACACATTTCAATTGCACTTCATACTACTATTATTATTATTATTTCATGTATTCACACCTTTGACCTAATTCCCTCACCGGATATAATTTCTTTAAAAAAACCATATATATATAAACGATTGTACTGCTTGATAATAAATTCGTTGTTGAAAAGAGTCTCTCCGCTGAATATTGTATCTCTGGTCACTTATTCATTCATATATCCAACCAACTGTGACTCAGAATTCTATACACCAATATTATCATATCACATTTGAGTGTTTCCACTCACTGTCAAACTTCATCACACCCATAAAAACACACACACACACACCCGTACAACAGAACTACTTGTTTGTTTGAGATACTTATACATCAAGATATGTAAGCGTACACTGGTGTTTTCAGTCATGATCGCTCAAGCGAAATGAAAGAGATAATCTGCTGTCTAGCTGTTCCCCTTCTCTATGTGTATTTATAAGTTTAGCTGGTTCTGTGGAGAAATCTGTAAAGGACGAACAACTAGACAGCTCAATAAACGTATTGATGAGCATCTTCCTCCATGGTTCGAAAAAGGCCAAGTAAAATCTATAAGAAGTTCTATTTCGTCGCATTTGATTGATGATAGCGGTCGCCAAATGGACAGAAGAAGTACCTTCAATGCTTAGCTATCACATTGCATCAGATCATTGAAACGAAATCCGAACCCCACTTGTTACACATAGCCAAAGTTATGGGGTTTCGAGAGAACAATCCTAGTCTATGTATACAAAAGAAACTTGTTCTACATTTGTCTCTCACCTGGCCTAGGTAAATTCCAACTTTTAGAAGACCCTCCCATCCTTTCATAATTTCCAATTCCTTCGTACTCTTATGATATTTATTTGAACTGCTATCACCTGTCTATTTTAATTACGTTATATCCATGTTCACACCATCTCTTGGGATTGTTTTGTTTCTAATTCACACATTTATGATTTCTACTCATATATATATGCACATATATGAGATAGAAATCACCCATATCGACTGATGAAGCGAGTGCAGCGATCACACATGACTCAAAAACATATGCATCAAAGAAAACCTACATGGTATTCTGAGAAAGTTATTTACAATAAGGAAAGATATCAACGAAGCAAAAGAAAAGTTGAAAGGACCAACTGAGAAGGAAAAGTATGAAAGCATACTACAAGTTGCACTGAAACGAAAAGAAACTACCTATGAAGAAACAAATCAAAACCGTCAATAGACTCATGATCGGAAAAACCAAGAATCACATACAAGTAACTAAAATCAATTGGATTGTAAACACGCCAGACAGAAAGCTAACAGAATAACAGAGGAAAGCGTACTTACTGATCAAAGGGACGAACTTCAATATCAGTAACAGAAGATTAGAACCTGAAGATATTATACCGGTGGTTGAAACAGCACCAGAAGCACATGACAAGCAATAAGCAGAATTACTACGGACACAATGTGCATTTATTCTTAAACAAGAACAAAAAGCAGAAAAACTAAATGTAACCAAGAAGGAACTAAAAGCAATTCAAGACATAAAAGCAGACAAATCCATTGTCATTACTCACTCAACCAGACAAAGCAAACACAACAGGATTACGTGACTAAGCAACATACACGTAAAAGATGAGTGGACATTTACAATCTGGACACTATAACCATCCTAATGTCCAAATCATCAGAAACAATCACAAACAAAACTATGAAAGAAACAGCAAGGGTGGTTCGACAGATGAAACAAGCAATCGGTAAATTCAAATGGTTTGAAATTATCCCGAAATCATGTAATATACATGGGACACATGGCAACATAAAATTCCACAAACAAGGATACCAGATAACACCGATTGTAGACTCTAGAAACACACCAACCTATATGCTGTCAAAATTTCTCTCAACCAACACTGAGACTAACAAGAGACAACTTAAAAGCCAGAGCAGTAGATTCGTGTGAATCAGTGAGACGACTAAATCAGTAAAATAGGCGAAGAGGAAATACTAGTCAGCTTTGATGGAAACATGTTGTGTTGCTCTATTCGACAAAACTAGCACACACGTATATCCCAGTACTTCTTCGCGTTTATTATTGTACCATAACGTTGTGATTACTCGCACTCGACATCCACAACGTAAATCAAAAGCCACTTGACAAGGAGTACGAACGTGTATTCTCGCAGTAGTCAAGACCACTCAAAAGTCAAGCGAGTAGTACAATGCACCAGTTGTTAACACACAATCTTCAGACTGATAAACAAATCAAAGTCCAATTACATAGTGAAAGTTTACTACGATGATGAATAATAAAATGGGTCACTACAGACAAACAGTCTCTACACTAAAATGTCCATTCAAATGGCCAAGAATGCACTGAAAACGAGACTCAAAGAAGATAATGGCCTAAAAGTCAGGACACAGTTATCCGTAGAGGAGATAATAAGAGGAGTTCAATCCTGTCTGTTATTTAAACGCATAAAAAAACTTGGTACAAATATGGCACCAAAATGATGCGCCGTACAATTTTATTTCATTTTTTGTGTGAGGGCTGAGATACTGCGCGGGCGCCCAGACCGAAGCAGGTGGTTTTCTTAAGGGACCAGCCGCCGAGCCTTTCACTTGGAGTCTAATCCGCAAGACAGCGAAGCAGCTTCAGGAGCCGCATTCCCATGGTTTCCGGTGACCCATATGGGTTCATACGCCATTTGATCCGATTGGATTCTGGAGTCCATGTACCCCATGGTAACTGCTTTTAGTTTAACCGCTATCCTAACAACCTTTGTCATTTTTATTGTCACCTGCATAAACCTTATCATTAGTATTATTATTATTATTATCAATTTTGTTATCATTATAATCATCATTATTACTGACGTTCAAAACATTCAACACATTAATTCATATGAACTGTGATCAAGATTTGACTGAATTGTTCCAGAAGAATTCGGCGCCGACGGACATGTAGACATATGTAAAATATGTCATATACTTGCAAAATCGCAGCGAAATTGAAATGAGTAATTCCATCGTTTCGTTCAGTTAACTACTAGAAACTTCTTCCGGAAAGTTAATCGAAATCAGAGTAACAAAGATTTATGCATCACTTGAATATTCCCATAATTTATTCAGAACAAATGCTCAAACGTGACATCGAACAATCGTGAATTCAATTCATTCTCCTTCAGGCTCTACATTCATAAATCCATCAAGCTAAGCACACAATAGCCAGCCAGTCAGTAAAGGCTAATTAGAATCATATCACAAAGTGTATTGTGGAACGAGTTTAAAAGCCAATCTACTTATTATTCATCCACACGTGATTAACAAATCACACCTCAGATTTCTCAGGCACGTGATGAGGATTTACCTCGACTCTCATGTGATGATAATTCACGCAGCCTTAATATTTGTCATGGTTTATCGGTCATTTACTCATTCATTACCCCATCTGCTTCCTCAAATGATGTTTAATTTTAACCAGTGTCACGTAAAATTGCCTTACACGTTATTGTCAATCATTATAGTTTTCTCTATGAGAATGCGATAATGCAGGGTTTCTTCGACTAACAACCCAAGTCTACGTGTCATCAGAATGCTGATTCACAACCGGTCAACCATTAAGCCGATGAAAGTGAATCGGATCATGAGTTCAGACTGTATTTTGTATGACTTATTTTGGAGGCGGATGAAGTTATAGAGGAGGGAATGACTGATCAACTGTGGCATTAGAAAGGCTGTGTGAATCATCATGATATGAGAATCGATGTATGTCTTCATCATGCGCCTGCAAAATATCATGTGTGATATATCGAACAGACAGATATGATCATAGTGTAGATATTAATGTTAACGATGAGGGTGACTGAAAGACAAAATAATAATAATGGCGTTTCTGTTGTCTGAATTTTTATTCCAGGTGACTCATCAGATAACTGCTTCCCCTGTGTGGACCGCATGATTAGGGTGGATCGAATAACTGCTGCTCGTCATACAATTGCAGAAAGATGGTTGATGGAAGGAAGTGTGTCTGAAACTATCATGAACCAGGCAGACGATGACAACTGTTGCAGCAACAAATGCACCAATGGCGTTAGTGCATCCATAACATAGATCTCCTTCTGTCGAATCTCTCTGTCTATCTAATTTCTACTCTCTTCACTTTTACTCCAGGGAGATTCATCACTCTTCACTAGATTTATTATTGAGTAGGATCATGTAGTCGCTACATGGTTGATCCCTCTTCTCATTTTCACCTGTTGTAGTCTTTGTTTAACTCTGTTAGTTTCCGTTAGTCAATAGTAATAAATGATTTAGTTTTTAATGTGATCTGAATTATTTTGTCAATGTGGAATTTGTGTTGATTTGTGTACGATGTATCTGGGCGACCTATCTCACCGTCCAGATTCTTATACATTTTGTTGGAAATATAATGATTTGAAATATCCTACCCCATTTCGCATTTCTTTGCTATTCTCGTAGTTTCAATATGTCGGGTGGTATTTTATTTTAGTCACAATCATGCATGTCTCTGTGTTTCTGTTTATGGTTCAACATTTGTGTTCACTTTGGTCTTCCGATCGTGTTATCTTTTATTGTATGATAATCGCTTCACCTCTTTTTCGATAGAGGCTTTACAAAGTGTTGTGGTACTTCACATTATTTTCGGGTGATTAGGCAAGCATTTATATCTGGTTAGGGGGATGTTATGCTGACGTATTTCATATAGCACATAGGTATTTATTTACTGTATAATGGTTTCAGTCATGATTCTCAGTGCTCCGAATTGATTCCTGTTTTGTGAAAAATACTGCGTGGAAGTGCTATCAGTTTCACTGTGTAATTTCGGCTCGGTATTCGGGTGTACGACTCGCATTTTTGACGGATTAATGCTAATTAATACGGGTAGTTTTGGCATTTTTCACGATATCATCAGATTGAATACGAATGTGAGTGTGACTTCTAGAGGGCTAATATTCTGAAATAAATGCGACTTAGATTTGGGAACTAGTGATGGCGTGTGTATAAGACAACCCTAATCGTTTGGAGTCAGTTCTTTGCCTAAGTTTTAGTTATTCAAATAGTCCTTCGAAGTTACATACATTTGAGCAAATCGATACATCTAAGGAATCCTTGAGTTATGTTACATTTTACTACGACATACGGCATCATCAATTAATCTGGCTTACTGATACAATGTTTTCAGAATTCTTAGCAAATGATTTATCAACTCATATCCCTCCTTTTGTGATTCAAATCCGCATAATCGAGTGAGTACTGCAATCAGAGACGTTACGACTGAGTTAATATCATCAAGTCAATGTGCACTGTGATGGTGGGCCAACTAGTCGTATGCTGGCTACATTGCAAACTTGACTGATAGAATTCAGTCTGCGCCAAAGAAAGGGGACTAGACTAATCACACTAGTTACTAGTGTCCAATCAAAGATAAAATGTGCATTGACAATTGGGTGACTAGGCATACGTAACACATGTCCTAACCATCTCAGTCGATGTAGTTTCACAGCCTCGTCGATTGATTTCCCCTCCTTATCTAACACTCGATGCCTAACCTCAATATGGCTCATCGTATTATACCACTTCACATGGGAGACGGAACGCAGGCACTTATGATCAAAGACAGCTAATCTTTTCATGTCTTCCACTCTCAATGGCCAGGTCTCACAACCATAAAGGAGGACGGAGTGGACTGATGAGCAGTACACCCGCCCTTTGGTCGATAGTCGAACATCTCGTCTACGCCAGAGTCGGCGTAAAGTGGCATATGCGAAACTAGCCCTCTATATCCGTGCGGAGATTTCGTCAGAGATCAATCCGTTGGCGTTGGCTGATGGTACTTCCCAAATAAGTGAAGCGGTCAACGTGCTCTACCAATTCACTCCCTATTCCTAAACCAGGAGTCAATGTGGTCCAGTCCTGTACTATCATCTTGCATTTGGCGGGAGCGGATGGCATGCCAAAGATTCGTAGATTGCAGCTCAAGGTGTTCAGAAGTCTCTGCATTTTGTCAAAGTCCTCCCCTAGAAGGACTTTATCTAGGTGAGGAAAAGGTGTTAAATTATAACACTTTTGACGGAACCAGAGACATCTGTTTGCAGGCGTTTTGCACAATATTAAAAGGACGCGCATTGAACTTCCTGTATACCTAGATCCACAGAAGAAGAATGTGAACTCACCTATGCACACTGGAGTGGTCATATATGCATGAGAGTTTATCGTTCACATCGTTTACAAGGAATGGGTAGATAGAGAATATCACTCTATGAGTTGCTCCAGGATGGGTCTTTCTTTGAAGGGAAGTAGAGGTTCTCCTTTTCAGAATATTTTCCTCCAGTGAATCGGTATCGGCTGATTAGTGAATGCTTTACAATTTCGTCAAAACTCATCACTGCATTAGCCATCCTTGGGACAGTGATATAACATTTATTGTGAATAGATACTTAAAGACATTTTGTATTTTTTTTCCAGTACTCACTAGTTGTTTTTTAATGGTTCTCTAACTGAGATTAGTTTACGGTCGAATCAGTTCGAGAGGTGAGGGAACAGAAGAGCACTCAGTGCACTCGCGACCTCATCAACATTCAGTTCTCCTTATTTAAATTACATCAATCTTTAATAATCATACTACTTTTTGGATACATATGCTAAAGCTAAGCATTATTACTCAACTAAAATGCGATTCACACACAACGGTTCATGTTTTCATAACACTTATTTGAAAAGTTTTGTTTGACTAGTTCACTCTCAATATGATGTTACTATAGTGGAGAAAAAGAAACTAACTGTAGTTGTTTTGTTTCCATTTTTTCTTATTCTTGTAACAACTTGCATTTTTCACTCACTTGTCATTTAGGTGCAGAAGGTAAGATATGATTTACTCAGAAATCAATAAGACTGTCAATAGATGAGCGATTATATCATTGAACTTTAATAAAAAATTAAATCAACTGAGTTAGTATAAATGTTGATGGCAATGTGATAAATGTTGGAAGCCTGCAGACTGACTTGTTAAAGTACATTACACGAAGAGTATTAATTGTAGTAGGATGCGATGCTATATGATCCTCTGTTTAGTCGTTGTCATTGTCATCTACAGCGTACACGGTGAGCAACAATCATTAATCTGTTGTTTATCAGTTGTGTATTGGTGCTGCTATCTATGTGCTTTTTCATGTTTGTCAGTGTATAATACTCCTGATTTCTGCGTCACTGTAAGTATGAGGGTGAAATCGATGTTTGTTTTTGACCTTGACATATATGAATATTTCAGTTTATGTGTGATTATTCTTCCAGGAGAGATGATTTGATTCCCAGACATGTGTAATACACAGCTCCCACTGAGTATGATTTATTCCTACTTGTATGCACATATACCGCAATAACGAATTTTTCTATAATATTCCTAATGTTAATGTTGATTCATTGTGGTGGTCATTAGGATAATTTCAAATTAGTTTGTTCATTAGATATATCACACAGTCAGTGAAACAGTAGTATTTACTGGATGACGTTTCGAACAAAATTTATTCTTCATAATCATATCATCAATTGTAATCACACGACTTTGAAACTTGAGTTTTATAGTTTTCTTTGTCCTCTCCTATTTGTCGTCCTAGGGTTAGTAGAGTTTTCCAGATATCCAACTGGACATGTGTTGAATAATACCCATTACACGTATTTGCAGTTGATTCGATAAACAAAGCTTCTGTTGTCAATCACTGCCTCCATTCACCCTATTACATTAGATTTTAAAACTGTCATCCTATCCCATTCAGGCTATTGTATGGTTGTGTGTAATTGCAAGTGGTGAGTGGTATAGCTGAACTATTCTCCAGATTTCTTATCTTATTTGGGTAAACCATTCTAGATTTTGTTAGGTTTTTATGTTAGGCTACTGTGACTGCCTCTTTTCTACTAGTTTGACCTACGTATTTGACCTGACAATCATTATAGGCAGGGTATTAGATAAACTAAATTGTTTTGTTTTAACGGCTCCATAGGAATGATCCTGTAACCGACAAAGCTTGTTTCTAATTGAGTTTGTGGGGTTGAATGCCACCTTTTCTGCTGCCAGCATTGTTAAAAATTCTGCGTAAGGTTTCCGAGGTTCCTTCCTTGTATAGAATTACTACTAATGATTAAGATTCCTCATTCTTGGTGTCGTCACTAATATTAATATTATTAATTATTACCACTATTATTATTATGGTTATCATTATTGTTATTATCATTATCGCTACTATCATTATTTATTTTATTTTCATGTTTCCCTACATATTTCCTGACTAATATATCCGGGTAATTATTAAGTTTCAAAAAAATCTGTCTATATCTTGTGTTCTAAGTGTGGTAAATGTGTCATCTACATACCTCCAACATACCCAAAAGTATAGTGATCCTCTTTGACTGGCCACGCGACTTCACCTCCTTCAACTCACACGATCCCCTCCACACCATACTTCAAGCAACTCCCAACTCCTGTTATCCCTCCCACTCTAGGGCCTGCCTGACCTAGCGCCATGACACCCAACGGTCGCCTCAGCGTGTGGCCTATCCACTTACATCCGTCTTCTACATATTTGTTGGGTAATAGGTTCTTGGTTGATTCCTTCCCAGAGCTTCTTGTTGCATATTCTTTCTTCCTGGCATTTGATCTTGAACATGAAGGCAGCGAAGGCAGGTATTGATAGAAATCCTTAGTGACCTGTTGGAAATGCTTTTTGTAACGCGCACACCAAGTCTGTCAGGCATACAGAAGAAGTGACTGACTTCACATTATTGTTAAAAACCTAAATCTTGTCATCTATCCTGAGTACAGAAAACTTCCACACTGAATTCAGAGTGATGAATGCCTACCCTACCATTCGCATCCCGGTTCGATCTTGTCAGCTATATCGACTACCTGTAGTTGAAACGATGCTGCCTGAATGAGTGAAGGAACTAGCCTCATTCCAATTTCTCCGTGATAGTGATAGTGATTGGTGCGTGTTATTGTTGTTGCTTGGCTGGTTGGTTACCGCCATCACCTCCTTCTTCTCTATGTTCACCTGGAGAGTCCTGAATTAACTGCCTGTCAGCCTCTTCAGCCAGTTTGTTGGTTTTTGCCTGCCTTCCTGCAAGTCTTCGAGTTTGTATGGCACGAGACATCAATCATCCACGCTTGAAATCCAGATCTTTTAGAGTCTTCTTATCAGTGGTCCAGCGTATTCCTGTCCTCTCCCTTCCCATCTACGGTGTGTCCTACAATCCAGTTCACAACAAACAGGAGTATTACACATGTGATGGTAAACAGCCTTATCTTACTCCTGTATTCACTTCAAAGGTTTCGCTGAGTTTTCCGGAGTGGATTACTTGCCCTGTGTGTGTGTGTGTGTGTGTGTGTCATTGCTATTATATCTCTTGAATGAGATTGATAAATATATTGGCACAGAGCTCCATAGTGTTGAAGTAGTGTCCAAATTACTTCATTATCTGTTCTGTGATTATTGAATGTCTGACCTATTGATTATTATAATGATGACTTTGTTTCACTTGAGTGAATTTGCATTCCAGGCTCCGGCTCCAGATTCAGAAAAGTCAAATGCTTGACAGAGGGTAAATTCTGTGATAGGAGTGGATGGAGAATCTGTTGTAAACCATATGAATGTAAAATGATGAATTCAAGAGAAGGCATATGTGTCATGGGATGTCTTCCATCTAAATCAAAGTGTCATAGCAGCGGGGAATGTTGCAGCAAAAGGTGTTTAAAGGGCAAATGCAAAAAGAAATAGACTTGTCACTCTAATGGAGAGCCTGTCCAGTGACTGTGTCCACATCCACAAATGTTTGCATCGCATATATACCAATCCAAACCTTCACAATTTTCACTGTATAAATAACTAAGCCTGATTATTTATGCATCATCATCATCCGGTTGATTGATGCCTCTTCAACTCTCTCCCTCTCTCGTTCTCTTGTTTCTTTTTTAGTATTTCTGTAAATTTTATTGTTTTACTCATTGCCTTTTCAATAATTTAACCTCCGTCTTTACGACGAATCCCGTACTAAATATATTTACTTCATTTTATTGCTCTTATAGTATAAAATGTTTGTGTTTGTGATAATATTCATTTGTTATTTGATGGACGGAATTCTTTGTTGAATACTTAAGTGAACTTAAAGTCGAATTAGAATTAAGGTGATCAGGCTGCGGTATACTGGGGAACAGGCTTTCAACTCCACAATGAAGAAATCAAGCACATATGCGTGATGCTATATACTACTAATTGGTAGATATGAGTAGTTGCTAGCCAGTAGCTAAATCATTCGACACCTATAACACATCTAAATTCGATGACAATGAACTACAAGGGAACTTCGTAAAAACCAAATAAATAAATAACACGATTTTAACCTATTTGATTTAAACGCATATTACAAACTCGTACATTATAATACCTTCCTCCTGGTCCAATACAATAGGAGTCTGGTTAGATCATTATTTGATATGGTAAGAATGATATGTTCAAGTAACGGACTGGAATGTGCGTCGGTGGCACATCGGCTAGAACGCTCGCCGACCATCCACTTGATTCGGGGTTCGATCCCCAGCCGACGTGAAGCCACTAATAAAAAAATAAGCTGGTAAAGAGGAAAGGTTGGGAATGAGGCAAGCAACCGCATCCTGTAAAAATAGTCACCACTTCCTGAGAAACTTCAAGTCTGTAGCTTGAAGTAGCCTGAAGTAGTTCCACTGTGAATGTGAGGGAATAATAAAAACAGACTAGAATACGAGGGGAAATTCTCGAGGGTGAAAGTAGTCAGAAATAGTTATTTTGTAGAGTTTATTAATAAGTATGCAGAAGACGACTAAGGTCAATTAATATCAAAGACAGTTTTTAAAAAGAAGTTTTAGATAAGGTTACCTCTCAAGGGAGAAACATCGTGAAATATCGTATGGTAGAATTTGCTCACTGAACATATTATGCAGCTGATATTTTGCTCACAAACACAACAGCTGGAAGAGTGCAAGCAGCACGGAAAGATAAGACACCGATTCTCACCGGATTGAAAAGTGCATATCAGTTTACGCAGATTTGTGATAAGAAATGCATTCGGAGTACAGAAAGAAGTCTGTCGGTCGGTGTTGTCAAATACGTCTGCAAATAGCATTCTACTATTCATGATGGCATCCCAAGAAGCTCAGCGAGATGATATTTATCTAACTGTGGCCATAAACTGACAGTGAGTAAAAGCTTTACAGTTATTAATAGGTAAGATAATAACAATGCTCTTCATTGGTCTAAAGCCTTTGCAGCCAGATTAAAGAAGCTGGATCTATGTGTAGAAAAGGAGACGGCAGTTACCTGAAATCTATCTTGACAGTACAAGTTTAGCTTACCTATACAATTCTCCATTCGTACCCTTTTCGCTTTACAATGTTTTGCTGTTGCTGTTATTATTATTATTATTCCATCTGACATACTCTTAGTTTCCTTAGGATGTGTGCAAATCGAAAAATCATAGCAGAGCACAAATCTTGGTGAAGAGTGTTCAAACCATCTTTTGAGTTCAGACCAAACATAGTTAAAATCTTGTTATTTTGTCCTGTATGGTCTATTTATAATAAATTTATTTATCTATCCTTAAGGAAGTTTCCTTGTATTTCAATGTCATAGAATCTAGAGGTTTATAGTTGTCTTTGATCACGCCACTAATGGAGAAGGTGTGGAAAGAGGGTGAGGTACCCGAGGATTAGAAGAAAGGATACTTATTCAAACTACCAAAGAAATGAGACTTAAGTCAATGCAAAACGTGGCGCGAAATTATGCTCCTGTCCATCCCAAGTAAAATACTAAGCCGCATCATCCTGGAGAGAATCAAACACGCCACTCTGGATGAAAAACTTCAAACGGAATAGACTGGATTCAAAAGAAACAAGTCACGTATGGATGAAATCTCCACTCTACGGATCATCATTGAACAAAGCTTGGAATGGCAGTCACCTCCCTATCTCAACTTCATCGACTTTGAAAAGGCCTTCGACAGCGTTGATCGAGAGGTCATTTGGCAATTACTTTGCTACTACGGGTTGCCACCGACAGTTATACATCTCATCCAACAATTGTACGACAATGTTGCATGCCAAGTAATCCACAACGGGAAACTTACGGAAGCCTTCGAAGTGAGGACGGGAGTAAGACAAGCGGCTGCCTACTATCGCCAATGACTTTCCTGATTGCAGTAGACTGGATAATGCGGCAGACAACAGGCAATGACGAAACAGGCATAAATTGGACTCACACAAAAAACTTGGAGGATTTGGACTTCGCCGTGGATATGTGTCTGATTTCCCATAAACTGGAAGATATGCAAGTGAAAAGTAACAAGTTGGCAGAAGAAGCGTCCAGAGAAGATAGCCTTCAGGTGAACATAGAGAAAACAGAGATGATGAAGATTCCTGGCCATCAACAACAGATAGCAATCAGCCAGCATAAATGGGAGGAACCTGAAAGAAACAACCTCCTTTACCTACCTAACTGGGAAGCATCGCTTCAACTACAGGCAGAACTGACGAGGATATCAAAGCAAGGATCAGGAAAGCAAGGCAAGCTTTCATTTCGCTCAAGTCTGTGTGGAGGTCAACAGCACCCAGCATGAAAAACAAGATCCGGATTTTCAGCTCCAGTGTGAAGTCAGTGCTACCCACTAAATGGATAAGAGGCTTGGCACGTAACTTAGAGCACTTCAAACAAACGACAGACCTCCGTTAACAGCTGTTTTCCCTTAATACTACTCAAGATCAAATGGCCAGTCAGAAGAGATCAGCAATACTGAGGGATCTCTTGGAGTGAACTAACCTAGCAGGAACCAATTGTGCAACAAATATGCAGGAAGAAATATAGGTGAATTGGATTGGCCATACACGGAGGAAACCATCAAGTGACATCATTAGACAAGCCCTTGAGTGGAACCCGAAAGGGAAGCGGCCAGTTGGTCGTCAGTGCAAGGGTGACTTGGAGGAGGTCGTGTGAAGAGGAGATAAAATCAGGTGGCCAGTCGTGGAACCAGGTGAAACCGTTGGCAGAGAACCGAACGCAATGGAAACGTGCAGCTGAAGCCCTATGTTCCTCTAGGAATTAAAGGAAATAACAATAAATAATAGCTATCTCTATTCTATCACAATAACTCCAGTTCATTTTTTAATGTGTATCTCCATGAATATTATTCACTTAATGATGGTGAGGACGTCAACAGGCTGTCACTCATTTGTCGCTTATAGATCACACATATATTTGTCGACATTGCTACTTGTTTGTTGTCACATCATGTTCATGTGTTTGTATTTATTTAACCATCACAGAGAACTTGTATGAATAACAATGTTTGTAGAGGAGTATTCATGTAACGATTTCTTATGTTGAAATTGATGGATTCATTCAATACTATTTTTTTTTACAGTTTTTGCTTCTTTTAAATTAACTACAAGAAGGAAATGTTTCGAGGTTGTTCAAGGTGTTCAGTGAGTAGCCATTCCGTGAATGGGAGACACTAGAGAAAGCCAATAAGGATGGTACACAAGATCGAAGTGATTTAAATACCTGATGACAGTGTCGCCTGTTGGAACAGAGCTCATCTGCGGTGTACCTAGTTCAACTTAGCTCACAGTACAGAATTATTTAGCTACTGGCAAGAAACTACTCATATATACCGATTAGCAGTATATTGCATCGTGTATATGTGCTTGATTTCTTGATTGCTATGCAGGGTATCAATTAGATCACACATACTATTATCTGAATAATTTCTGTTTTCAAAGGGAACTGTGAGATGAAATTTCACCTGGAACTGTATCGACTGAAAGTCGCGAAATCCACTGACAGTGAATACTGCATGGTGAGATAATTGATGTGAGGAATGATTTGAGTGAATTCGTAGGTTCAGAAGAGAAATAATATCCAGTGATATTAAGCCACAGTATCTTGTTGTTATCTATACGCATCGCAAATAACGTAGTATTTCCGGTCAAAGGTCAAATTAATAAAATTACTAAGTGTATTAAGCAGAAGAGAAGCAGTGATACTATTGTAGAGTACTACGTAATTTACAACTTTTATTCTCACTTCTAACGCCACGTCTGAGTAATTATATCTTATTATGTATGTCTTTCCTACCTGACCTTCCAGATTATTAAACTAGGTAATTTTATTCATTTGACCTTTGACCGGAAATAATTCTTGAACTTACTCACACATTTAACATAGCATTTCTTGAAGTTGTCCAGAATGAAGAGACTTTTCTTTTTGCAGAGCAAATCATCGTCAGAGGCTGCACACTCGTCTTAGCATTTACTGAAAAGGTGTAGGCGTCTATCACTGAGTAACAGGGGGCTAGGACAACTGATACAATAACCCAGATGTGGTTCCTAAAGATTGAAGATTACGTTATAGTCAACGACACAGTGGAAATAGGGGATTTGAAATTTAGATATGATTGAAATGATATGTAGCGCAGGTGGATGATTTTGATGTGGTTGTGTTATCTGAGCTGGATAATTAATTTGCGAAGCTTTCATCGCCCAACTAGACGACATCTTCAGCGCATACTTCGACTGAAAGTGAGAGGGCAAGGACTCATTGTTGCATTTCCACCTTTGGACGTCTTCCAAAAGAATGGATATCACGGAATTTCATCAAAAGACATATACCCCCAAGCCAACATATAAAACCAAAAGCCCCCAAGGAAAGCACAAAGAAAATTGCCTTGCCATATATAAAGTATATCTCCGAAATCACTAAAAGACTCTTCAAACCTTTGGGAATTGACATCGCACACAAACCAACAAAGTCACTTCACTCAGTCCTATGTCAACCAAAAGACTCAACAGCGAAAGAAGATAAAACCAACATCAGTATCTACAAAATAAACTGTAACAAGTGCGAAAAACACTACATTGGCCAAAGTGGATGTCCCCTTCGTCTTCGTATCCACGAACATAAACTAGCCGTCAAAAGACATGATATCCACTCCGTCGCTCATATCACTACATACAGACGACCACGGACATCAATTCGACTAGGACAATCAACGTTCAAATATTAGACAGAAGAAACAACAAGAATGCTAGAGAATTTTTAGAAGCCTGCCTGGTATTCCAATGAATTATCAATCAATAGACACATCTAGATAGATAAAATTTATCAACCGATAAGAAAGAAACCTCACACACGAAGGTTCAAAGTTCAAGTCAAAGAAACAATCAGTTCCAATACAAGTAGCAGTCTAGAAGGTATGAAAACACACAAAAACAATCAATCACGTCCAAAGTGGTCACCGACCAGGAGAGATGATTAATAGACTCGTGGAGAAATCTAAAAGCTCATTTCCTCGAATTGAAGTATGCGCTGAACATGTCACCTAGTAGGGCGATGAAAGCTTCGCAAATTAACTATCCAGCTCAATGATTTGAAGTTTTTTTAGGGTGGAAATGGTCGTTCGATGACAAGGAAGGTATTGTTTTGTTCACTAGATAAGTGTGAAGGGGATGATAAAATATACAAAACGAACCTATAAGGATGGATAAAAGAGAATTAGTTACTAAAAATAGAAGACAACCATTTTGAAAGAGATTAGGACCATTGTAGAATAACAGACCGAACAAACCTTATCTACATACAGAGTTTTAGGTTGAATTAAAGAATCACTGGCTCCTACATCATAAACAAGTTCTGAAACCTGACACCGATTGTTCGACTCGGTATCATCCTGTAGATAATTATCAAAGACTTGTTCGATGGGAATGAGTGTGACCTGAGTTCATCAAGTTCTTCAAGATCAATCGAGTATCTTATCTTTCATTGTCATCTTGATAACCATGTCGTAAAATGTTCAGAGATGCGTTTAGAAATTGTGAGACTCGTGCAGCCAATATCACTAACTCCAAATGTGACAGGGACTTGATAAGCAAGCATACATCGAAGTAGCCAGAATGAGGTAGATCATCCTGAATACATTTACTGATTATTTTTCGACTGTAGAAGTTGATCCGTTGCTCACTGCAAAAAAGTAAGCTTTTTTCAGCGATCTGGGTAAGCACTGTCTTAGAATCTCAGCTTCGGTATCAACAACAGTCACTTCACCACTCTATCGACTGTGTTTGATTTATGCTTCACTTTCATGTTTCTCTCAATGAATACTGTAGGATATTCATTCTCATTGATGATTTTTCACAGTCTCTCCAGTTAAAGATCGATTATATCACTAGTGTGAAATGCTTCTTATTCTTACAGGCAAGAGGTGGATCATATCTCCATAATATACCTGTCTCATTCCTATTCACCTAGTTTACTTCACTCCATTATTGTTCTTATTGGGTCGGGCAACCTTTGTAATTTAAAATAACCTTGTCAAGTCCTTAGAAACTTTAAATAAAATTGTGAATACATAAAGTAATAGTAGTAGTAGTAGTAGTAGTAGTAGTAGTAGTAGTAGTAGTAGTAGTAGTAGTAGTAGTAGTAGTGTGGTGAGAGCAGGCTGCTAGCCGATTGGTTGGCACTAATCTACGTTAAGGTCTAGGTCACTTATATGGGCCGTGAGAAAATATGAACAAGCCTGAGTCAACAACCAATCACAGCAAAGTTAACGTGGCAGAATATGATTCGCAGAGAGAACTCTATTTGTCAAGGAATCCCGAAACAACCAATCAGAAGCCTGCGTTTGTCTGCCTAAACAACCAATCAGATGACTGCGCTTGTCTATAATAATGTAGTTGAAAGATGTATAAATACGTGTTGATTTTCATAATAAACGATCTGTTGCCTGGCCCTTGTCTTCTGTTGTTACATTTGGTGTCGCTGCCTACCGACAAATGAAAAGCCTATACCCTGCAGTTTTTGATGGAGACATATGGATCTTCGGGCAGGACTTCAAGGCTTCTGCGCAGTTGAGTGGCGTTCAAGATCTGTCAGCGATGGAGCTGCTACTTGAGACGCTGCTGGGAGGTCGGGCGAAAGCAGCATATGAAGGTGTGGGCCGAAGTATGGACGAATGTTCGACAGGGTCAGGCAAACAGTTTCCAAAGTGGGAAGGACCATATATGGTCACTTCGAGATGGGGTTACGCAGACACAGTCGCAATGGCGAACAATGAGAGGCGCGTGAACGTCAGCGAGCTCCAGAAACGGATACAGCGAGACAAGCCAACGATGACGCCTGCACCAAGTAGATCGAGCCGACTTCAGTCGCACGTATTTGACGGGGGGACGAGTGTGGTGAGAGCAGGCTGCTAGCCGATTGGTTGGCACTAATCTACGTTAAGGTCTAGGTCACTTATATGGGCCGTGAGAAAATATGAACAAGCCTGAGTCAACAACCAATCACAGCAAAGTTAACGTGGCAGGATTTGATTCGCAGAGAGAACTCTATTTGTCAAGGAATCCCGAAACAACCAATCAGAAGCCTGCGTTTGTCTACCTAAACAACCAATCAGATGACTGCGCTTGTCTATAATAATGTAGTTGAAAGATGTATAAATACGTGTTGATTTAAATAATAAACGATCTGTTGCCTGGCCCTTGTCTTCTGTTGTTACAGTAGTAGTAGTAGTAGTAGTAGTAGTAGTAGTAGTAGTAGTAGTAGTAGTAGTAGTAGTAGTAGTAGTAGTAGTAGTAGTAGTAGTAGTAGTAGTGGTAGTAGTAGTAGTAGTAGTAGTAGTAGTAGTAGTAGTAGTAGTAGTAGTAGTAGTAGTAGTAGTAGTAGTAGTAGTAGGAGTAGTAGGAGTAGTAGTAGGAGTAGTAGGAGTAGGAATAGGAGTAGTAGTAGTAGTAGGAGTAGTAGTAGTAGTAGTAGTAGTAGTAGTAGTAGTAGTAGTAGTAGTAGTAGTAGTAGTAGTGGTAGTAGTAGTAGTAGTAGTAGTAGTAGTAGTAGTAGTAGTAGTAGTGTGGTGAGAGCAGGCTGCTAGCCGATTGGTTGGCACTAATCTACGTTAAGGTCTAGGTCACTTATATGGGCCGTGAGAAAATATGAACAAGCCTGAGTCAACAACCAATCACAGCAAAGTTAACGTGGCAGAATATGATTCGCAGAGAGAACTCTATTTGTCAAGGAATCCCGAAACAACCAATCAGAAGCCTGCGTTTGTCTACCTAAATAACCAATCAGATGACTGCGCTTGTCTATAATAATGTAGTTGAAAGATGTATAAATACGTGTTGATTTAAATAATAAACGATCTGTTGCCTGGCCCTTGTCTTCTGTTGTTACAGTAGTAGTAGTAGTAGTAGTAGTAGTAGTAGTAGTAGTAGTAGTAGTGGTAGTAGTAGTAGTAGTAGTAGTAGTAGTAGTAGTAGTAGTAGTAGTAGTAGTAGTAGTAGTAGTAGTAGTAGTAGTAGTAGTAGTAGTAGTAGTAGTAGTAGTAGTAGTAGTGGTAGTAGTAGTAGTAGTAGTAGTAGTAGTAGTAGTAGTAGTAGTAGTAGTAGTAGTAGTAGTAGTAGTAGTAGTAGTAGTAGTAGTAGTAGTAGGAGTAGTAGTAGTAGTAGTAGTAGTAGTAGTAGTAGTAGTAGTAGTAGTAGTAGTAGTAGTAGTAGTAGTGGTAGTAGTAGTAGTAGTAGTAGTAGTAGTAGTAGTAGTAGTAGTAGTGTGGTGAGAGCAGGCTGCTAGCCGATTGGTTGGCACTAATCTACGTTAAGGTCTAGGTCACTTATATGGGCCGTGAGAAAATATGAACAAGCCTGAGTCAACAACCAATCACAGCAAAGTTAACGTGGCAGGATTTGATTCGCAGAGAGAACTCTATTTGTCAAGGAATCCCGAAACAACCAATCAGAAGCCTGCGTTTGTCTACCTAAACAACCAATCAGATGACTGCGCTTGTCTATAATAATGTAGTTGAAAGATGTATAAATACGTGTTGATTTAAATAATAAACGATCTGTTGCCTGGCCCTTGTCTTCTGTTGTTACAGTAGTAGTAGTAGTAGTAGTAGTAGTAGTAGTAGTAGTAGTAGTAGTAGTAGTAGTAGTAGTAGTAGTAGTAGTAGTAGTAGTAGTAGTAGTAGTAGTAGTAGTGGTAGTAGTAGTAGTAGTAGTAGTAGTAGTAGTAGTAGTAGTAGTAGTAGTAGTAGTAGTAGTAGTAGTAGTAGTAGGAGTAGTAGGAGTAGTAGTAGGAGTAGTAGGAGTAGGAATAGGAGTAGTAGTAGTAGTAGGAGTAGTAGTAGTAGTAGTAGTAGTAGTAGTAGTAGTAGTAGTAGTAGTAGTAGTAGTAGTAGTGGTAGTAGTAGTAGTAGTAGTAGTAGTAGTAGTAGTAGTAGTAGTGTGGTGAGAGCAGGCTGCTAGCCGATTGGTTGGCACTAATCTACGTTAAGGTCTAGGTCACTTATATGGGCCGTGAGAAAATATGAACAAGCCTGAGTCAACAACCAATCACAGCAAAGTTAACGTGGCAGAATATGATTCGCAGAGAGAACTCTATTTGTCAAGGAATCCCGAAACAACCAATCAGAAGCCTGCGTTTGTCTACCTAAACAACCAATCAGATGACTGCGCTTGTCTATAATAATGTAGATGAAAGATGTATAAATACGTGTTGATTTTCATAATAAACGATCTGTTGCCTGGCCCTTGTCTTCTGTTGTTACAGTAGTAGTAGTAGCAGTAGTAGTAGTAGTAGTAGTAGTAGTAGTAGTAGTAGTAGTAGTAGTAGTAGTAGTAGTAGTAGTAGTAGTAGTAGTAGTAGTAGTAGTAGTAGGAGTAGTAGTAGGACTAGTAGTAGGAGTAGTAGTAGTAGTAGTAGTAGTAGTAGTAGTAGTAGTAGTAGTAGTAGTAGTAGTAGTAGTAGTAGTAGTAGTAGTAGTAGTAGTAGTAGTAGTAGTAGTAGTAGTAGTAGTAGTAGTAGGAGTAGTAGTAGTAGTAGTAGTAGTAGTAGTAGTAGTAGTAGTAGTAGTAGTAGTAGTAGTGGTAGTAGTAGTAGTAGTAGTAGTAGTAGTAGTAGTAGTAGTAGTAGTGTGGTGAGAGCAGGCTGCTAGCCGATTGGTTGGCACTAATCTACGTTAAGGTCTAGGTCACTTATATGGGCCGTGAGAAAATATGAACAAGCCTGAGTCAACAACCAATCACAGCAAAGTTAACGTGGCAGAATATGATTCGCAGAGAGAACTCTATTTGTCAAGGAATCCCGAAACAACCAATCAGAAGCCTGCGTTTGTCTACCTAAATAACCAATCAGATGACTGCGCTTGTCTATAATAATGTAGTTGAAAGATGTATAAATACGTGTTGATTTAAATAATAAACGATCTGTTGCCTGGCCCTTGTCTTCTGTTGTTACAGTAGTAGTAGTAGTAGTAGTAGTAGTAGTAGTAGTAGTAGTAGTGGTAGTAGTAGTAGTAGTAGTAGTAGTAGTAGTAGTAGTAGTAGTAGTAGTAGTAGTAGTAGTAGTAGTAGTAGTAGTAGTAGTAGTAGTAGTAGTAGTAGTAGTAGTAGGAGTAGTAGTAGTAGTAGTAGTAGTAGTAGTAGTAGTAGTAGTAGTAGTAGTAGTAGTGGTAGTAGTAGTAGTAGTAGTAGTAGTAGTAGTAGTAGTAGTAGTAGTAGTAGTGTGGTGAGAGCAGGCTGCTAGCCGATTGGTTGGCACTAATCTACGTTAAGGTCTAGGTCACTTATATGGGCCGTGAGAAAATATGAACAAGCCTGAGTCAACAACCAATCACAGCAAAGTTAACGTGGCAGAATATGATTCGCAGAGAGAACTCTATTTGTCAAGGAATCCCGAAACAACCAATCAGAAGCCTGCGTTTGTCTACCTAAATAACCAATCAGATGACTGCGCTTGTCTATAATAATGTAGTTGAAAGATGTATAAATACGTGTTGATTTAAATAATAAACGATCTGTTGCCTGGCCCTTGTCTTCTGTTGTTACAGTAGTAGTAGTAGTAGTAGTAGTAGTAGTAGTAGTAGTAGTAGTAGTAGTGGTAGTAGTAGTAGTAGTAGTAGTAGTAGTAGTAGTAGTAGTAGTAGTAGTAGTAGTAGTAGTAGTAGTAGTAGTAGTAGTAGTAGTAGTAGTGGTAGTAGTAGTAGTAGTAGTAGTAGTAGTAGTAGTAGTAGTAGTAGTAGTAGTAGTAGTAGTAGTAGTAGTGTGGTGAGAGCAGGCTGCTAGCCGATTGGTTGGCACTAATCTACGTTAAGGTCTAGGTCACTTATATGGGCCGTGAGAAAATATGAACAAGCCTGAGTCAACAACCAATCACAGCAAAGTTAACGTGGCAGAATATGATTCGCAGAGAGAACTCTATTTGTCAAGGAATCCCGAAACAACCAATCAGAAGCCTGCGTTTGTCTACCTAAACAACCAATCAGATGACTGCGCTTGTCTATAATAATGTAGATGAAAGATGTATAAATACGTGTTGATTTTCATAATAAACGATCTGTTGCCTGGCCCTTGTCTTCTGTTGTTACAGTAGTAGTAGTAGCAGTAGTAGTAGTAGTAGTAGTAGTAGTAGTAGTAGTAGTAGTAGTAGTAGTAGTAGTAGTAGTAGTAGTAGTAGTAGTAGTAGTAGTAGTAGTAGGAGTAGTAGTAGGACTAGTAGTAGGAGTAGTAGTAGTAGTAGTAGTAGTAGTAGTAGTAGTAGTAGTAGTAGTAGTAGTAGTAGTAGTAGTAGTAGTAGTAGTAGTAGTAGTAGTAGTAGTAGTAGTAGTAGTAGTAGTAGTAGTAGTAGGAGTAGTAGTAGTAGTAGTAGTAGTAGTAGTAGTAGTAGTAGGAGTAGTAGTAGTAGTAGTAGTAGTAGTAGTAGTAGTAGTAGTAGTAGTAGTAGTAGTAGTAGTAGTAGTAGTAGTAGTAGTAGTAG